>CM066998.1:19715500-21006500 GCA_033977485.1 Hydrangea macrophylla
TGGCGATAATAGCGATGATGGAGATGATGGAGATGGGGATGGTACTACGGGATAGGGGAGTACGGGTTTGGAGCTAGCATTGATTGAGGGCGGTGAGGATTAGGTTTGGGGGGGGGGGGGAAGTGATAGGACATCTTTTTCATTTTTCATGTATTTGGTGGGTAGTTTAGACATTCTCAGACATGTGGGCCTGTATATTCTTTTATTATGTCTTTGCTCTTACTTTTCATTTTTTCTGTTTATTATTATTAGGATTTTGCTGTACCTGACTTCGACCGGTTAGTTTACTTTTTGTCCTTTAGTTTACTTTTGTTCATTTGGTCTGCAATTATATTATTTTGCATTTGTTGCTTCTCGTTTAAGGTTGTGTTATTCCTGTTGCTTCTAGTTAGTCACAACATTAACATCGTTATTCATTGCTATTTCAATTTCATGCTTGGCTATATAATGTCTGTGTTTATTCATTGGAAGCAATTATCGTTGAATTAATATTGCACAGCAATTTCACCACCCATTGCGCTATAACAGGAATCTCTTAGGTTCAGGTTTGGGGGTAATTCTGTCATAATTTCTATTTTAATGCAACCTTACATTGCTTACGTTTAAAAATTGGACATTCATTACGGCTACACAATCAAGAGTGTAGTAACATTATGGTTATTGATTTTAATAACTCGAACTAATAAAGTTAAAATGTGACTTAATTTTTGGTTTCAGGTTTTTGTTTTTCTGATATCCGTACAGTACCTCGACCCTTATATCTCATTTCAATCCTCATATCATGGATCATCCAATTTCTCCTCCTACTTCACTTGATAGGTCCCCGAGTCAGTCGAGTTATGATTCAGACTCTAGTACTTCCGATTTTGATACCTTACCGAGTCCTAGGGTAGCCGAGTCCTACGGTCCAGTCGGTCGTCCCGGCTGGAATCTTCGTCATCCTCGTATGCCCATTCCTATCTGTTTTGATTCTTCCAAAGAGGATGATCTGTTTGGCGATGACCCTACCGCTATAGATGGCCCTTATGGCGCTCCGCCGACTTCTTTTGATTCTTCTTCCTCTGATTCGATTGATTCTTCGACCGAGGATGATGATGAGGACATTCCGCCCGGCTTAGCTGCTATTTCTTCATCTGCTCT
This sequence comes from Hydrangea macrophylla, assembly GCA_033977485.1. Classification (NCBI taxonomy): domain Eukaryota; kingdom Viridiplantae; phylum Streptophyta; class Magnoliopsida; order Cornales; family Hydrangeaceae; genus Hydrangea; species Hydrangea macrophylla. The sequence goes on from CM066998.1 coordinate 19,716,641, forward strand.
GATTCCGACCGAGTTACCTACACCTGAGGTTACCTATCCCTATAGGGGTCTTCCTGATTATGTGCCGGACGTTGTTCGACAACGTCTGGGTCACCCTGATTGGTCTCCTGAGGATATCGCCTCGTTCTTTGCACCGTACTCCGGTCCTACGGATGATACGAGTAATTTGGGTCTAGGTACTGATGAGGAGTCTGAGGTAGATGTGGTTCCAGATACGACTATGGAGGTTGATTTTGATGAGACGGGGCCCCTTTTGATCCCGTGACACATCCGGAGTGGGAGCTAGTAGATTGGTACTTTCGTTCCGCTGCACGACCTCCTTCAGATGTGTTTCGTGGAGTGGATGTTCTGGTGATATTCTATGAGGACTACATCCACGTCACTGTCATGTTCCCACCTGCATAGGGACATTCGGTGATTTGGTTTGTGGGAGTATATGGATATTCATTCATTGTAGTATAGTCGTGTTATTTTTCGTTTTATTTTTAGTAATTCAGAATATTTTTGTTTAGTTTTCACTTGTTAATTCGTTATTTTGTTATTTCGTTCATTTGTTATTTCTTTTATTCATAAAAAAAAAAATAGTTTCTTAAATAGTTTCTTAATATTGTTCAATGTTGCGTTACTTCTTTTTGTAATTAGATTTCGTTGAAATTTTGGAATATAGAGAGTATGTAAATCGATGTCTACCGAATCTATGAAGGTATGTCTTGAGAACTATATATCATTGGAAGCATTGCTCTATATCTTATACTTGCATACCTTTTTGCACGGCACGTAGTCATATGGATACATGTTAACATTGAACTATATTATATCTTGGATTTCTAAATAGTAAAATTGTGGAGACTAGAACCCGATGAGTTGTTGAGCCTTTCATTCTTTTGAGGGTTTTCAATTTATTATTATCGAATCTCTTTGACATATCGCATTATTTCGTTGATTAGTCTCATTATTTTTTTTTCATCTTGATTGAGAGTCGAGTCATTATTATAAGTACCATGTTAGAAAAAAAAAAGAAAACAAATTTTCTAGTTCCTTTAATATCGTAACATTGAAGAATCATGTAACTCTAGAAAATGAAACTAGGCCATCTGTTTTAATAAACCTCTTTGACCTTTGGCCTACCCAATACAAATATTTTTATCCCTTGTTAACCCTTTGAGCCGTTTTTAAATAAGCCATTTCTCTGTTCACCTATTATCCTACCCACTCCGATGTGGAGTTTGCCACTATAAAATTGACCTAACCCATGTCCAAAAGTAGTTAGAGAATAGTTTTTTTTTTCATAAAGAAATCGGGCTAATAAACGACTAAGGAAAAGTGATGTATTGAGTAGTAAAACAAAAAAAAAAAAAGAAAAGAAAAGAAAAAAAAGAAATGGATATTGGAAAAGGAGTTGAAAAAATAAAGAGAAAAAAAGATATGAATCTCTTGAAGGAGATAAAGAAAAACAAGTGAAATAACTAGTCGTTGTAGTAAAGCCCATTGTATTACACGTTAAGGCTATTCCTATGTACTTGCGGACTTTTTGAATTCCTTTTGGCCTTTCTTTTCTGAACCTTAACCCTTTACCAACGTTATAACCCCTATAAAGTCCTAGTGGATTCTATGCGAATATGATTCGAATATGAAACCGATAGAAAAAGGAAGTATAAGCATGGTAGTAATAATATTTACTTGACGATTGATATCTATTCATGAGACTATTTTATTTTGTCGTGTCATACGTTGTTGGAAGTCATATGCGAGTTTATTTGTTTTTGCACAAGACTTCTGTCTCGCATCTATATACATATGAGTGCTTACACCTGTTTCAAAGTGAATTTATTTTAGAGTGTAATTACAACGTGAGATTTGTAGTCAAAGCATCACTAGATAGTTATCCGATGTATATTCCAAGTTCAAAGTGCCGTGTATCGACTTGACTACTATTTCACACACATGCGGGTCTTTGATATATGCTATTGATTCTGGTGATATATATTTTCAGATTATTCTTCATAATGTAGGAAGGCATACGATTGTTTTACTCTTGATGACTTAAAAAAGTTTCATTTGAAGTTGATTTTATAAAAGAAGGATGTTGACATTGAAGTATTTTAAAATTGAATAAAATTTTTACTTTTACAAGTTAATAAAGATGGTTGTGGGTGACTTGTTGACGAGAACCCTCACGAGACTTCACTCGTCCGACTAGGGACACCTAGAGGTTTAAAAGGCTTGTTGCACAGGCTAAGTGCAATCGTTATCCATACGAAAATGGAGTAGGTCTTTTATTAGTAGTTTTATTCTTTTTGCTCGAGGACTAGCAAAATGTAGGTTTGGGGGTGTGATCGGGAGAGAACAAATCCTAATTATACGCCTTAATTCACATTTGTTAGTTATTTTGATCCTGTTTTTGTGTAGTTTTACTTTATTTTCTACTTTCTGTCAGGTTTTAGAAGAAAACAAGGAGATCTGGTTAAATAAAGTGAAAAAGCAGGCACAAAGAAGCTGGAAAAAGCCTTTCGCGCGAGCGGCCCGCTCGAGCGAGATCCCAGAATTCGTTCGAGCGACCCACGCACGCGACCTGCCTAATTACGCGCTCGCGCGGCCCGCTCGCTCGATCCGTACAAAAATCAAAGTTGCGTAATATGCTATACTGAAGAATCCTGTGCAAACGAAACTGCTTAATGACGTCCGGATTGGAAACAATAGCTGTTTTAGTTAGTTTCGGGATAGAAAAGCTTCCAAAACTCCTGGTAAACTCTATATATATTTAGTTTTTATAAGTTTTTAGGGTTACACATTATTTCATAGAGAGCTTTAGAAGGCAAGAGGAAGTAGAAGAGCAAGTTTGAAGGTCTCTAATGGCTTCCATCAAATCAATCTTCATGCCATCCACCATGTGCAACTAAACTCCTAATCTAGGGTTCAATGAAACCCTAGCCATGTAAAGGGGGATTTTCTATGCTTTTCTACTCTAGGGTTTTATGTTTTGGGATAGTGATTGTGATGATGTCGAAAATTGGTAAGCGAGATTTAAGTGAGAAAATAAATTAGAAAGAGGTTTGTATGTGGTTCGGCCCTGTTAACGAGGTGACCTACATCCACGGGTGCGTCTGTGCGCTTCTTACTAGCAGATCACTGGCGGGCCTGGTGAGCCAACAAGAACGGGTGGCACTACCAGTAATACCGGCCGGGTGTATGTGTGTAAGTGATGAGTTCTCTAATAGAGCTTGTATGCCTAGAGAAGGTAGATTTTGGATCCCCCTTTTTGACAGGGTAGGTGGCTCTTTTATAGATGCAAGAATCCACCCTTACATGGTAAGTTAGTAGGATTAGGAAGCCTAATCTAATCACAACAGATTTGCATGATCTTAGGAGAGTTTCCTAAGTGGTTTAGGAAACTACTCATCTTTCCTTGACAGAGTCCGGGTTTCATAAGGAAACCGCCAGGCATGTTCTTCACGGGCTGCTCCTTCTGGAAGGTCGCCGCACATCACGCCCGGGCTGTTCACCTCACCCGAGCGGTGACGTCTAATGTGGGGCGCGGGCCCCAAGGTCTCTTCCCGAATAGCTCGGGTCCTTCTGCCACGTGGCGGTTGCTCTTTAGCTGATATTTTCGGACATATCAGATTGTATGTTGGTGGATCATTTATATAATTAGTTTTTAATGTTAATAATCAAGAGTATTTTGGATCTATTCTTGTCTTAGATTTTTCCTTATGCTTATTGAACTCAATAGTCCTTGATTTCTGTGATTGATAGGAGTATTTACATACAATGGTGCTTATGTGATTGTGATGTTTATATCTTTTATAATTCATATTAAGGAAAGATGAGTTATGCTACACCCTAGTTATAGGTAGATAATTCATGTGAACCATAGATGAGTTATGCTTAGATTAAATGAACAATATCTTCTTGACGATCCTATTGGAGTTGTAGCTACGATAGATCATAGCTATCCAAACATAGAACTTAGAAGAGGAAGTATAGAACCCCGATGCATAGTTAGTGGTGGAGTTGTAATCCTAGATCTCATCTATTCATATTTAAATTAATTTTCAATTTAGCATATAAGTTTACTTAGATTTAATTCTAGATTTTACTTTCATAATTCCATAGTTTAATTCATAGTTTAAATTAGTATTCACAATCAAATTCTAAACCAATCAAACTTCCGATTTTCTTATAATCAAATAGATTAGATTTTAGTAATTAAAGGATAAAAATTCATCAATCTCTGTGGGTTCGACCTTTACTTTCCCTACTGTAAATCTTTAGAAAAGTAAAGTACACTTTTCATATCTTGATTTTGACAGCATCAATGCATATTCATTTCTCATCTCTTCCTCATACGTAGCTTCCTCGATTGAATGACTACACCATAATACTTTCACCATTGGAATAGTCTTCGTTCTCAACATTTGCTCCTTCCGATCCAAAATCTCCACAAGATGCTCTATGTAAGTCAAATCTTCTTGGATTTTTAATGTTTCAGGCACTATGATTTTACTCGTATCCGTCATACACCGTCTCAACATCGACACGTGAAATACATTGTGCAAAAATGCTAACTTAGATGATAAAGCCAATAGGTAAGTCACTTGTCCTACTCTTTCTAGGATCTCAAATGGTCCTATGAATCTTTGGTTAAGCTTCCCTCGGTTTCCAAATTAGACAATGCCTTTTGAAGGTGATGCTCACAAGTATACAAAATCTGCCACTTCGAATGTCATCAGTCATCGCTTAGAGTCCGAATAACTATTATAATAACTCTGAGCTACCTTAAGTCGCTCCTGGATGAACTTCACTTTTTTCGTAGTCAACTGTATTATCTCTGGTCCTATTAACTTGCCTTTTCCAACTTTGATCCAACAAATTGGAGATCGACACTTACGCCCATATAATACTTTATACGGTGTCATTCCGATACTTGACTGAAATCCATTATTGTAAGCAAATTCAATTAACGATAAGTATTTCTCCCAGTCACTCCCAAAATCTAGAACACACAACTAATGCATGTCTTCTAATGTGAAAATATTACACTTTGATTGTCCGTCGGTCTGAGGATGAAAGGTGGTACTAAAACTCAACTTCGCACCCATAGCCTTTTGCAAACTTCCCCAAAACTTCAATGTAAACTACTATCACGATCCGATATGATCACTGCTAGAACTCCATATAGTCTTACTATCTCTTTCACATATAACTTCGCTAACCTTGAAGGCTTAATCATCTTGATTGATAGAAAATGAGCTAATTTTATTAACCTATCAACTATAACCCAGATCATGTTGTTCTTGTTAGCCGATCATGAAAATCCAGATACTAAATCCATCGTGATCTCATCCTATATCTACTCTGACACTAGTAATGTTGTAGTAGTCCCGCAGGTACCTATCTTTCAACCTTCACTTGCTAACATGCTAAACACTCTAAAACAAATTTGGCAACTTCTCATTTCATACCACTCCACCAAAAGTTTTCTCGCAAGTTTCGGTACATCTTATTACTCCCCGGATGAATTGGATATTTGGTACTATGAGCCTCTACTAGGATTCTTTCCTTTAAGTCTTTAAATTAGGAATATGTAACCGATTCCCAAGCATTAACACTCCTTGCTCTAAGCTAAATTTGGGTCGTTTCCCTGAAGGTATCTCGTCTCTCATCTTGCACAAGTAGTAATTGATGAACTGTTCCACCTTGATCTCATCAATGATGGTTGGGTGAGTTATGATTACCATCATAAAACCACCATTCGTCTCTGGAATCACATCTAACTCCAAACTTTCTATTTTTCTAATCAATTCTTTTTGCTTGGTTAGCTCATGGGCTAAGTTCCTTATTGTCTTTCGGCTTAAGTGTCGGCTACTACATTAGCCTTTCCCAAATGATATTCAATTGAAAGATCATAATACTTCATTAACTCCAACCATCTTCTTTGTCTCATATTCAAATCCCATTGGGTGAAAATGTATTTCAAACTTTTGTAATCTGTGAAGATCTCACATTTTTCCCTGTTTAGGTAATGCTTCCAAATTTTTAAAGCATGAATTACCTCGGCCAATTCGAGATCGTGCGTCAGATAATTTATCTCATGTGTCTTCAACTGTCTTGAAGCATAAGTAATTACTTTACCACCTTGCATAAGTACACTTCCCAAACCCTGATGCGATGCATCACTATAGATCACAAATCCCTCAGTTTTGGATGGTATAATCAAAATAGGAGCTCTCATCAACCGTGACTTAAACTCTTGAAAACTGTCTTGACAGTCTAAACTCCACTCAAAAGCAATACCCTTCCTCATCAACTTTGTCATAGGTAATAAAATCTTCGAGAAATTCTTAATGAATCGGTGGTAGTACCCAGTTAATCCTAAGAAATTGTGAATTTTGGATACGGATGTCAGTCTTTGCCAGTTAGATACCACTCCCACTTTATGAGGATCAACTAAAACTCCATTCTTGTCAATCACATGACCAAGAAAAGTAATGCTAGGTAGCCAGAATTCACATTTCTTAAATTTCCCGTATAATTGCTTCTCCTGCAATATCTTAAGTATCAATCTCAAATGATTCTTATGCTCTATCTCACTCGGTGAATAAATAAGAATATCATCGATGAACACTATCACAAAATTGTGTAAGTAGTCCTTGAAGACTCGATTCATAAGATCCATGAACGCTGCTGGTGTATTTGTAACTCCAAATGGCATGACTATAAACGCATAGTGTTCGTGGCGCGTTCTGAAAGCTGTTTTCTCAACATCTTAGGCCTTTACTTTCAACTAATGGTAGTCGGATCTCAAATCGATCTTGGAAAACAAAGTTGATCAAATAGATAATCAATTCTCGGCAACAGATACTCATTCTTGATGGTTAACTTGTTTAACTCCCGGTAGTCAACAAACATATACATTGAACCATCTTTCTTCTTCACAAACAACATTGGAGCTCCCCGCAACGATATGCTAGGTTTGAATGAAGCCTTCGTCAAATAATTCTTGTATTTAGATTTTCAATTCTTTCATTACCACGGGTGCCATTCTATATGGTGCTTTCATTACGGGCTTTGAGTCTGTCATCATCTCAATAGTATACTCAATCTCCCTCTCGATAAGAACATTTGGTAGGTCATCTAGAAATAGATTTGGATACTCTCGCACTATCGAAATGTCTTCTACTTTCAATTCGATCGTCAAAGTATCGTTTACTAAACATAGAAATCCTTGACATTCCTTTTTCAACAACTTACCTGCTCGGATAGCTGAAATCAAATACGATGGCGGTGTAACCCCACTCCCTTGGAAACAAAAGTTCCCATGCACTGGTGATCGAAAATTAACTTTTTTTCATTCACAGTCTATCGTGGCTATGTTAAGGGTTAACCAATCCATTCCTAGTATAACATCAAAGTGGTTCATCATAATCGGTAAAAGATCTATGATCATTAACTTCTCACCTAGTTTGATTTCACAACCCTTGTACACCATAGAAGTCACTTTTGGCTTACTAAGTGGTACAGCCACAGATAATTCATATCATAATAGTGCCGATCTAACATTCAAATGTTCAACAAAATCATGCAATACAAATGAATGCGTAGATCCTGAGTCAACAAGTATATGCATGCTAGATATGAACATATAGGCACCATACCTGAGACCACTGTCTCTGAAGCAGCCATATCCCTTATGTTCATCTGAAATGACCTTTTCTACTATTGCTCTGTCCTTTGTCCTCCGTTATTGGTCTGTCTAGGCCTCGATCCACTGGAAGCCATAAAACTAGCTCCTTGTTGAGGACCCTTCCTTGGGTACTCCTTGGATTGATGTCCAAACATCCCACAATCATAGCACTTGCCCCACATATCTAGTGTAGCACTTGCATTATTCATCCCTTGAGTCTTGTTTTAGAAGATGGTCATAAAACATCGACCTGTGTGTTGTCGATTACAAAGTGGACACAATGGTATGCCACTTGCCGCTTCTTAGATCCACTGAAGTTAGAACCAAAACCCCGTGCAAAACGGTCTCTTAAAAGATCCACCATAGCTATGGTCATTAACCTTGTGGTTTTTCTTCCCTTGTTGGCCTTGCTGATTTTGCCTCAATCTCTACATTCTACTTTCGGCTACAAGTGTTGTTTGTTGTACTGCGGCAACAGTCGAATGTTCATAGGTTTCTACCCTTAGGCTTATGTTTTCTCTCAACCCATCCTCGTACTTTCTTGCTCTATCTTCCTCTATTAACACAGACCCCTTTCAAAATCGTTACAAACCGTTGTACTTTGAAGTGTACTCAGTGACAGTCATATCCCCCAGTCATATCCCCCTGTCAAAGATTATCAAATTTTCTCTTCTTTGTATTGAGAGAAGCCCTTGGAAAGAACCGGTGATTAAACTCTACTTTGAATCCCTCCCACATTATTGGTGCTCCTTGATCTAGAACATTCACCCACCAATTCTGAGCCTCACCCCTGAGTATATCACTAGCATTCTCAATCTTCTCCCTGTCGGTTATTAGAATAGATCAAAAAATTTTCTCTATATCCATAATCCATTGTTTTGCGAGCGTCGTGTCAGAAGTTCCATGAAACTCTGTTGGCTTCTTCCTAGTAAACTGTTTAGACACAGATCTCATACCCCTATTCTCAGGTACTAGCACAATAGCTATTGGTGCTAACTCAAATAGAGGTGTTTGAAGCAATCGCTCCGCTATATTCCGTATCATATCTCCCATATTTCCAATCATTTCTGTCATTTGATTCATTCGGCGAGTATGTGGCAATAGATCTTGGTCATTGTCAATCATAATTACAATCCTGTCATTCTCGATGCATAAAAACTATGCATGTATGAAAATAAATATAAATATGTATGTACAATACCATACATATGCATCAAACATCTCTACAATGTATGAATGCATTCTAGAATATGTGCCACAAATACTCAACACTCCACTCGTCGTTGAACGTTCCTAAAGTTTTGTTACTTATAGCTCTGATACCACTAAAAGTCACAACCCCATCCTGCTACACGCAGAAATAGGACATGTGGCATGCCACCAAGGCTCATCCAATTCCACTAAAGTAAATAGCAACGAAAAATATAAGTAAAAACCATGAAAATCAGAGTTATAAAAAGTTTTGCACCTTTGAAACACTTAAAGAAACAACCTGATTGAAAACAGCAATCCAGTCGATTGATCAGAGGTTCGGTCAACTGGAAATGCAAGATGCACAGGTTTTGAAATCTCAGCAGGTCGTCCAGTCGACTGTGTCGGGAACCCAGTCGACTGTGGTACAAATTTCTCAGTCGACCGGAACCTTCCCATTGATTGAACCATTAATTTCAATTTTAAAATTATCATTCAGTCGACTGTGGTCCTTCATCTAGTCGACTATTTCCATCATAAAATGAAACCTCACAATTCCAATCCGTCAAAACCAATCAACTGTGTCGGGGACCAGTCGACTGTGTCAGGGACTAGTCGACTGATTCCCAAAAAAAAAACCAGTGTTTAATTCAAAACAGGGGTCCAGTCGATTGTACCAAGAACCAGTTGACTATTTTCTATTAGCTTACTAATTATTCTGCAAAATTTTGACCTATGGTTCTCCAAATCGATAACCAACAAATCATAATATAAGGGTTTTACAACAGATTATGATAACTACAAATCCAATTCTTATTACAACTATGGGAATGGAACAAAAGTATTAATAAGTGGTAAAACCCCTGGCATTTCTCGACCTCACTCCTCACGCTTCTTCTTTTTCTTTCTCTTATCACCTACAATGGAGGAAGTCTCCACTGTTCAGATATATGCTGAGTGTACAATTCTAAACAAATGCATATGAGGCAATTCATGTTTTAAGCATCTCAATCACATAATTTAGTCTCTGGGGAGAGACATATGCATTCATCCGGTATATCGACAAGTCTTAAATAAATTGCGATGCCAATGGCTAGCCAAAGATCACTCAACCATTAAATCTATCTGCTCTGGCTGGGTTGTTTCCCAAACCACGCAAGTAGTCGTCACTACAAAAACTCTCAAACACTGAGAGGCGTACCCTTGCATGAAATTATACCAAACTCTCCTTTAACCCACATAAACATTTATCATACTTACATAATCATATCACCATGCTTTTCTATACATACTCATTAAAATTAATGGGCCTAATTTAACACATAGGTTTTGCCTGGATCACAATTTCATACGCAATATCTAAAACATCCAAAATTGTCTATATTACATAGGTTCGAAATTCACACCTTAAGGCATAACTCTATAACTTCAGAGGAAGTACTAAGAGACCAATTAATCGTCAGATCTTTGATCTCAAGTGATTCCTACAAGTATACACATATTTTTCCCAAATTTTTAAAATTAACTTTTTAAAAAAAATTTCCAAACGAGGCCTAAGAGGTATCAAAATGAAGCTCTTACCTCAAGGAGTCCAAATATGAAATCTGGTGAAACTGACGATCCAAAGTTCGTCGTATACCATCTTCAAGCTTGTGGCAACTAAACACCCTTCTCTCTCTCTCTCTCTCTCTCTCTCTCTCTCTCTTCCTCTTCTCTCTCTCTCTCTTTCTCTCTCTCTCTCTCTCTATTTGTGAGTTTGAAGATATTATGAAAAATATCTTGAACTATTCTATTTATAGGCACAACTCTCGGGAATTACATTTAACTCCCCACGAGTTCTCAAAACATCTAATTAACTCCTAAAATGTCGCACACATCCATTTTATTACTTCTGAGTGAAAACTATAAAATTGTAAAAGTTTTCGTCTAAGTTCCGTTTGGGTCCGAAATAAGGATCCAAAAACTAAATTTCATGGAATCTGTAGTTAACCTACCTTTTGTACAACGTATCACTCACATTCTCACCACAGTATTCAAAATAATCTAAAACCAAATCAAAATTGCAAGAATTTATACAAAACATGTATAATTACTATTCATGAATCAGGTAAAGTCAAATAACATTTAAAATCATATAAATGTCATTTCCTCATGTCAATGCATCATGACTTTACAGATTATCGTGTCCTCACTTGACACTTTCTATTGACCTCTAGTCAACCTCATCAAGATTATCAAATAACATTGATAATTCATGAAATTCAAATATGCACGTTAAAACATTTGATTTTCCCAGAACATGTGTGACAATATATGTATGTATGTATATATGTAACAAATGGTATATTGGTCCATAAAATCTCTATCATATTAGAAAAAGGGACTAAATACTGATTACCTTTTAAAATCAAGGACTATTACTATACATGCCATATGGATATGATCAATTCCTATTAATGATCCTAAATAGGGGCCAACTCTTATACTTCTAAGATATATATGTATATATCTATACATATTTATATTTTGAATACTTTTCCATTAATCTATACCCAATGCGCATTTCAAACTCGAATTTCCTGGATCACTCTCTTTTGCATTTTGTAATTTTTTGAGATTGAAGAGCATTTCTAAAGAGCCTGAATCATACTTAAATAGTCTTCATATTCACTGGACATTATTATCATCAGTTTTAGAGATAATCATCCCCTAAATTTGATAGTCTGTCAAAATTGGAGTGCCTACAGTATGCCCCATGGGGTGCTTTACAATTCTTGCTCATGTGGCCACACTTACCATAGTTATAGCAGATAACTTTCAGATGATTATAGTTCTTTGTAGGTTAACAGTCCTTCGCAAACTGACCAAGTTTTCTACAGTTAAAATATGCACCGGTAGTGCCTTCAGTGGCAATAGGTTGTCCTTGCAGGGGAGGTGCTTGGGTTATAGCATAGCGGTTTTGGGGAAACGCCGTTTGTGGCTTTCTTTCGCCAGTCCACTTGCACTTGTTCCCTTGAAACAGCGTCGGAGGTCTTGGTCCTTTGTTACCCCTGGGTGGTGGTCGATTCCTAAAGAATCCTTGTTTTCCACCATTAATATCCTCATGACCGATTTCCATGTCCACCATATGTTGGAAACGATTTCAAATGTTGCTAAAAAATGGTTTTAAAATAATTTTAAAACAGATCTTGAAACCTATTCAATTATGTATGATAGTAAGAGAAGTGAAAGAAAAACTTCACCTTTTGAGATTATCTGAATCTTAAAATGAGAACTCTTCGTGTCCTTCTCTTCTAGCAGTCTTCACTTCTATGACGTCTTGGTGCTTGCATGAAGACTAGGGTTTATGTGGGAAACCCTAAAGGAGAAGAGACTATGGAGATATGAAAGAGAGAGATTCAGCTAGGGCTCTCAAAAGACCAACAAGTGGCTAACCCTTCTCATAACCTCATATATATAGAGACTGTTATATCTCTATCTCTATCTCTATCTCTATCCTAGTCATCGTATCCCCCGTTAAGCTAGAGATGGGACTTCTAGAATCTATTATTCTCGCTAAATTAAAACTAATTTCCATCTAACTTAACTCTTAAGCTAAGAAAATAATTTTAACTAATTATTATCAATTCCACTATATGATAATAATTAAACTCCAGATTTAATAGACATAATTACACAAAGATAAAACCTAGACTTGCATAATAAATACAATGATGTTCCTCTACCAAACGTATTCGTGACTATCTTTGGGATTAGTGTATCAACTACATTGTTAACCCAGAGTTAATTACTTCTTACATCCTTGAGCCCCAGTCACATCTCATAAATTACTAAACATGTCAACAACAACTTCCTGACAAGACTGCAGTTCTCAGTAATTAACCCAGTGACCTTCTTAAGGGAATACTTACTCTTTAGAAGTGGGTAGATTCCTTCTTGACAACAAGTGTTCACAATACTATTCACTTAACTACCCAAGATATCCAAGTGTTGATCCGTGAAGATCTCACTGATTGATTATTCAAAGTAGTCAACTTATTTTCACAGTCATCTCTGGATTGAGAACAAATGTCATCTAAAATTTTGAGTACCTATTAACCCATGACAGTTAACTGTTAATAGGTGTAACTCAATGTTTGTCAATGCATCTAATGCACTAACAAAATAAGATTCATCACTCTATCATATAGAAAATAATGTGTTACAGTCTAGACATGATAAGTTACCCATTCTTATCATTGACTGTGACAATTTGAAACAACTATCAAAGATGATTCATATCTCCCTTATATTAATCTCATTAAAACAAATGAATCTAACAATGTTGTTTATGGATAAACATGCCAAAACATTCAACTTATGAATTACACATATCTGAATATGTAAAGATGCTCATAAATATACGAATAAAAGATGTCTGATTACAATAACTAACTGGTTTAAGGGCACAATTCCAACAAACTCTCACTTGCACTCACAACCATTTAGAGTTACTTCTAACGCCAAATACTATCTATATGACTTGTCAAAAATCCTTAGCCAGTAAGGTTTTGTAAAGGGATCTTCCAGATCATTGGCTGACTTGATATATAGTACTCTCAACATCTTCATATTGTACTATGTCCCTAAACAAAAAGACGTCACCAGACAGAATCGATTTTTGACTTTCTCAAAACCCAAATCTGATTAGAAAATCAGAATTTAGCACTGCTAATTTGAACTTAGTCCAAAACACCATAACCCAGCATATACCCTCAAGTTCTTCTCAAGCCCTTAAGAATATGCTCTATGGTTATCCATAAAACTGAACATGGTTTGGACCAATATCTGTCAAACAACCCTAACAGTATAACAGATATCTAGTACATAATATCGCATACATCATGAGGCTACCCATAGCAAAACTATATGGCATACCTACTATGCATCCTCTCTCATCTTGCATCTTAAGACACTAAACCTGAGAGAGTATTAGGACAAGTCCAACAGGCAAGATCCCTTTCTAGAAATTTCTTACGTCAAAACTAATCAGCAACATACCAATATTAGAAGTGTGAGATAATCTTGTTATCTTTAACTTCATGATCTTGAATGCGCATAATTCAATGAATACAACTCGCCTCTCCTAGATCACAAATATCAAGTCTTTGGCAATGTGATCTTTTAAAGAAAAGATCTCATGATTCTATTACCCTCTAAATAGGATTGACAGGTAGGCAGCGTTTTCTACAACCAAACGAGTTTAGGATCTCATCATTTACACCCTATCCATCCAATATAGATTAATATAATCTAACATGCCAATGTATATATCATCCAACCTTTTTCAACCCCTCTCAAATGGAGATAAACATCTCCTTATACAGTCCAATTAAGGGAGGTTAAATGGGTAATATTGGGGTAATTATGCATGTGCAATGGCATCTTTGGGAGTTCATTACGTATTTAAAAAAAACAAACTATTACAAGTGGCGACACTCTGCGAGTTGTCCGCGGCACTCACTGAGTACCGGCGCGACACTCAGCGAGTGCCGTCGGCTTCGCCTTGTGCCTGTCCGAACATATTTCCTTTTGTATTTTCATTTTTATCTTGTTTTGTTTTGTTTTTTTTTGTTTTCCTTTCCACTTTTAATTTCTTTTCTTTTCTTTTGTTTTTCTTTCTTTCATTTTGAAATTCTTTATTTTTCTTTATTCTTCTTCTTTTTTTAAATGGACAAAGTCCATTCTCTAAACAAAAGAGATTTTTTATCCATATATATACATATTTATATTTTGAATACTTTTCCATTAATCTTTAAAATAATCCCCTATGCGCATTTCACACCTGAATTTCGCTAAACACTCTCGTTTTGCATTTTGTAATTTTTCGAGATCGAAGAGCGTTTCGAAGAGCCTGAATCATACTTAAACTGTCTTCAAATTTGCCAGACATTGTCGTCTTCAGTTTTAGAAATAATCATCCCCTAAATTCGATAGTCTAACAAAATTGGGGTGTCTATAGTATGCCCCACAGGGTGCTTTACAATTCTTACTCATGTGGCCACGCTTACCACAGTTATAGCAGACAACTTTTGGATGATTATAGTTCTTTGAAGCTTAGCAATCCTTCGCCAAGTGACCAAGTTTTCCACAGTTGAAACATCCGCCGATAGTACCTCCAGTAGCAGCAGGTAGTCCTTGCGGGGGAGTGGCTTGGGTTACAGCATAGTGGTTCTAGGGAAACACCATTTGTGGCTTTCTTTCAATAGTCCAGTTGCGGTTGTTCTCTTAAACCTGTGTCAGAGATATTGGTCCTTGGTTACCCCTGGGTGGTCGTCGATTCCCAAAAAATTCTTATTCTCGACCGTTAATATTCTCATGACCGATTGCCATGCCCACCATATGTTGGAAATGATTTCCAAATGCAGCAGAAAAAATGGTTTTAAAATAATTTTAAAACAAATCTTGAAACTTATTCGATTGCGTATGATTGTAAGAAAAGTGAAAGAAAAACTTAACCTTTTGAGATTATCTGAATCATCAAATGAGAATGGTTCGTGTCCTTCTCTTCTAGCAGTCTTCACTTCTATGACTTCTTGGTGCTTGCATGGAGGCTAGGTTTTATGTGGGAAACCCTAAAGTAGAAGAGACTATAGAGATATGAAAGAGAGAGATTCAGCTAGGGCTCTCAAAAGACCAACAAGTGGCCGGCCCCTCTCATACCCTCATATATATAGAGACTGTTATATCTCTATCTCTACCCTAGTCATCTTATCCCTGCATCCAAACACCCGTTAAGCTAGAGACGGGACTTCTAGGATCTATTATTCTTGCTAAATTAAAACTAATTTCCATCTACCTTATCTCTTAAGCTAAGGAAATAATTTTAATTAATTATTATCAATTCCACTATATGATAATAATTGAACTCCAGATTTAATAGACATAATCACACAAAGAAAAAACCTTGACTTGCATGATAAATACATTGATGTTCCTCTACCAAATGTATTCATAATTATCTCTGGGATTAGTGTAACAACTATATTGTCAACCAAGAGTTAATAACTTCTTATTAACCTTGAGCCCTAGTCACTTCTCATAAATTACTGAACCTGTCAACAACTTGTTGACAAGATTGCAGTTCTCAGTAATTAACCCAGTGACCTTCTCAAGGGAATACTTACTCTTTAGAAGTGGGTAGACTCCTTCTTGACAACAAATGTTCACAAATACTATTCACTTAACTACCCAAGATATCCAGGTGTTGATCTGTGAAGACCTCACCGATTGATAAGTCAAAGTAATCAAATCAATGACTTTTGTTCATAGTCCTATGTCATATACAAGTTTGAGAACCTACTAACCCATGATAGTTAATTGTTAATAGGTTTAACTCAATGTTCGTCAATGCATCTAATGCACTAACACATTAATTAGAGTCACTACTCTAATGAATGAGATTCATCACTCTGTCATATAGAAATTAATGTGGTACAGTCTAGACCTGATAAGTTACCCATTCTTATCATTGACTGTGACAATTTGAAACAACTATCAAAGATGATTCATATCTCCCTTGTATTAATCTCATTAACACAAATGAATCTAACAATGTTGTTTATGGATAAACATGACAAAACATTCAACTCATGAATTACATATATCTGAATATGTAAAGATGCTCATAAATATACGAATCAAAGATGTCTGATTACAATAACTAACTGGTTTGAGGGCATAATCGCAACAAACTCCTACTTGCACTCACAACCATTTAGCGTTACTCCTAACACCAAATGTTGTCTATATGACTTATCAAAAATCCTAAGCCTGTAAGGTTCTGTAAAGGGATTTTCTAGATCATCGGCTGACTCGATCTGTAGTACTCTCAACATCTTCATGTTGTACTATGTGCCCGTACAAAAATATGTCACTAGATATAAACGTATTTTGACTTTTTCAAAATCCAAATCTGATAAAAAAAATCAAAATTTAACACTGCTAATTTGAACTTAGTTCAAAACACCATAACCCAGCATACACCCTCCAGTTCTTCTCAAGCCCTTAAGAATATGCTCTATGGTTATCCATAAAACTGAACATGGTTTGGACCAATATCTGTAAAACAACCGTAATGGTAGAATATATATCTAATACCTAATATCGCATACATCACGAGGCTACCCATAGCGAAACTATATGGCATACCTACCATGCAACCTCTCTCATCTTGCGTCTTAAGTCACTAGACCTGCGAAAATATTCTGACCAGTCCAAAGGGCAATAACGCTTTCTAGAAATATCTTACGTCAAAACTAATCAGCAACTTACCAATATTAGAAGTTTGAGATAACCTCGTTATCTTTAACTTCATGATATCGAATGAGCACAATTCAGAAAATACAGCTCGCCTCTCCTAGATCACAAATATCAAGTATACTGGATAACTTAACCTCAACTATTAGCAATACACCTTTATCATTCTAGATGATAAAGATATTATCAATATTTAGAAACTATAATTACCACCACGCTTCCTTTACAAGAACCATCTTGTAAACACAAGATATAACCTTCTTTTAGACGAATCTAAAATATTTTGACTACTAGTTCAAAACCAGACCCTCTTATCTCTGTATGTTTGCTAAAGTTAACAGAGTCATGCAACTCACATATCACAACCTCGTCACCATCAACTACGAAACCATCCGATCGCTATACGTAGATGTCATCGTCAAAATTATCTTTCACAAAAGTTATCTTGACATCTATCTACAAAATTTCAAAATTATGATTCACAGCAATGGATGAGAGGATTCTAATGAAATCAAGCATAGCTGCAATAGCATTACTTTACCTTCTGATATTGTCCTCTTTTCCCTTTGTAGACACTTATACACCGCATAGGCAAAAGTATTTACTTAATACCTTGATAGGTTTCGAGTATAAACTCTCCAACTTCAACATTCATGGTTCAATGCTCTGAATCTCCATTGAACATTGCCCATTTGTAATTAGAAGGATTAGATTCAAAGAATCTGTTAGCTTAGCTAAAGATCCTCCTATTACGATAAGGTACCGGTGCAAGAATAGATAAAGGCATAGTAAATTCTAGTTTGAATAATTTATAAATTTCCTTGAGAGAATACCCTACAAGAATATTGTACTTGCAATCTTAATTCCAAACCAGTCATCTTTCCATTGCGTACGAATGCCAGACGACATTATCCAAAATTTTTGTGAAACAGGATTTGCATCATTTCCACAACTTGAGGGCTGTCTATAGGAAAGATTTTCTTTAAATAAGATTAAGTATACACATTGTAGTTTCCAAAGAGAAATATCAAAAGTGGCAGTAACTCCAAATAACTCATCTCATGACCCAATCATTTCTAAAAGAAAACCAGTTCCTTCTTTCTGCTACACCATTCCATGAATTCAAACTTAGAGTAGACAACTGAGAAAGAATCTATTCTTGTATTATGGACAATAAACTCATTAGACAGATACTCACCAACTTGATCAAATCAAAAGGTGACGATATTCTTTACCAATAGCTCTATCTTTCAAAATTCTTTGAATTTTTTCAAGGTATTGAGGCTTATAATGCAATGGATAAATCTGTATCAGTATCTGAAATAGTCATAACTATTTCTAACCCTAATGTTTATTGATCTGCATACATCGGTATGCTCTAATTCTACTAAGTCTTTGGTTATGTGATCTTTTAAAGAAAAGATCTCATGATTTTATTACCCTCTAAATAGGATTGATAGATATGCAGTGTTTTCTACAACCAAACGAGTTCAGGGTCTCATCCTTTACACCTTATCTATCCTATTTAGATTCATATAATCTAACATGCCAATAGCTTATAGGATTAGTTTGAAGGTCCTATCTTTTAGATGACAAAACACTATGAGTGATTTAAAATACTACATTAGATGATTTACTAGAAATTGGAATAAATTATAATGTACTTGACCATATCTTGCCTTCTTACCAACATACAAGAACACCTTCTTTTTATTAACCATTTCAATGCCAAAATCGAAGGGATAACTATTATTCACTAATTTAAACTAAAATCAAATCTGATAAATTGAAAGTTTTTATTATAAATAAAATTTATAATCTAATCACAACTCTTGCATTAGATCCCAAAAGCAATCAAGATCCTCTATTCACTGCATTATTCGATTTATCTGGACGTCTATAATAATTACAGATATGGTTAGAAACTCCAGAGTCAATGCATCAAATATTTGAAGTATCCATTTAACAACTTACTTCAATTACTAGTGATTTGATCGTACCTTTCATTTTAGCAGCGAAGTATTAAAAATAGTTCCTTTTTCAATGCCCCTTTATGTCGTAATGGAAAGACATTCCTTTTGGCTTAGCATCAACCTTTCCCTTTCCTTTTCCTTTTCTTGCCTTCTTACCAACAGTAGGTTCAGGCTCACCCATCTCAAAGCCTTGCTTCATCTTCTTCAAACTTATGCCCTTAGGTATAGTTTCAGAAGATGAAGCATATTCAAAGTTCCTAACATTTGACTCTACTTTGACTATCTCCTCCATTGCATCAAGAGAGCTCATCAATTCTCTCCTTGAAAAAAAAAAACTATTTTATTCATTTTGAAATCCAATTTGAATTGAGTGAATAATGCAGGCAACGAATATAAGATCATGTCAACTTGAGTCATACCATCAATATCAGCACCTAGAACTTCCAATACTTTAAAATAATTGATCTTTTTAAAAGCATGCTCTCTAATTGAAGTTCCTTCCGACATTATGGTGATCATGATTAACTATAAGGCTCTTAACCTTGCAGTCCGACTCAGCCCCCCAAACACTTCTTTGAGGCTCAACATATAAATGCTTGAAGTTACTGCTTTAACATATCAAACGCAGAGTCCAATATGTACCAGCAAGCCTTCCCATTAGCTTTTAACCACTACCAATATTGATCCGCAAAGACGGTTGGGGTATCACTGTCTAGAGGTAGCGGACAAGGAATGGTAAGAACATACTTATATCCCTCAGCAATTAATAATTCATCCAAGTCAAATATTCATTTGACATAATTATTTCCAACTACCTTATTTTGAAATAAAGTTGTAGTAAGTGGACTAGACATGACAAAATCTAAAATTAAATAATAGACACGTATAAACAAATGAACATCATGATATCTGACAATAATATATCATATTGAAATCCTCACAAACAATACAAAATATAGTGTCATAAGAATATCAATTATTAAATAATGCCTCCGAGGTGATGTTCGCAAGATCTTGAGCAGGCCTGAGACGTCTGGAAGGCTTGTTAAATGGGCATTGGAATTAGTAGAGTTTGAAGTGGTCTACCAACCCTGGACGACAATCAAAGGACAACCCAAAGCAGACTTTCTTGTTGAGTACACATACCCAGAGGATCCGGTGGAAGAGCTCAACCCGCCAGTTCCACCGCCTGGGCTACAGCCAGATGTCCCAACCTGGATACTTTGCATGGATGGATCTTCCAATAAATAGGGCAGTGGGGCAGGGATCATCCTGACTACGTTGGATGGGATCCAGCTCGAGTATGCACTTAGGTTCAAATTCTGAGCCTCAAACAATGAGGCTGAATATGAAGCCCTGTTGGTTGGACTGCAACTGACTACCTCAATAGGTGCACAACAGATTCAAGGGTACATCGACTCCTAGCTCATGGTAAACCAAGTCAATCAAGAATACAAGCTCGAGAGGACAACATGGTGGTCTATCCAGCCATTGTTCGAGCGGTTTCAAAGAAGCTGCAAGGGTTCTCCGTCACGCAAGCAGAGAGTCTTCCGGTACTTCAACAATAGAGTCAAGCACTGCGGTTTCCAGGTGGGAGACTTGGTCCTTAAGGCTGTTGTGGACACACGGGATTCCACCACTTTCTTGTTTTCGTTTGAAATTGATTTAGATCAAAGAAAGAAAATGGTCTGTTGAAAATAGATACAGAGTCGCCACTTGGTCTTTAAGGAACCAAGAAACCTAATTTTGACTCACCCAAATGGATAAAGGGCACCGTCCCTTCATAACCAAAGAACTTGGCTCGGGATTTTGGTACGAGAGAGGAAGTAGCCTTTGACACGACTAAAACACCCTCAACTCGCCCCGTCTTTAAACGGGCCTCAATTAGCATCCAAATAATCATCTTATACTATGTATGGTTCAATAATTAATACTATGATAGTATATTACATCACACAAGAAAATTCAAAATGGAAGATCTAAAGATAAGATATCATTCATAAGATCTAAGCCAAATATCACACAATGTAAAGTAAAAGATCACACAAACAAACCTAAGAAAAATTGTCTAATCATATATCAAGTAATCAAGTTTTCCTAGTCTAAGGGGATACGAATTATTCTTGAAACAAATAAATCAAAGAAAACAAGGATTCTTAGCAAGCTAGAATGATGCATGTTGATCTTTGAGAAAAGAAGATCCCTCGATCCCCGGGATGGATGAGAAAGGATGATTAGATCGAGGGGAAGCATGGACATGTGATCAAGTTCATTCCTTATAATCTTCTTAGATTAGGAGTTACAAAAAACCCCAAATCTTGCATGAATGAAATGCATGATCCTAGAATGTGCAAAGGTTGTAGTGTGTTTGTGTACATGGACTTTCTAAAGTGGCATAGGAGTCAAAAATGTGTATGAATGAATGAAATCATCATCATGGGATATGTACAAATGTAGTATGAACTACTTCCTAAGACATGAGCTAATTTGGGGTACATGTAAGCATCAAATCAAAGGATGTAAGTGAAAATATGCTTGCTATGAATAGTGGACAGAATAGTAAAATGATATTTCGGTAATTGAAAAGAGGGGTTAGGATTGTTTTCAATGCATGATGTTTTATGGAGATCTTCCTTATTGTGTCTAGAACACAACCCAAGAAGCCAATCTTTAATCACTATCACAGATTAAGAGAAATCATATAAACAATAGAGATTATTCAGAAACAGAGTCCGTACTATCGACTGAAATGTTAGAAAATCTTAGAAAATGAAAACAAAAGATCTAGAGACCCATATTATACAGATATTTCCCTAACACATTGAAGTACAAGGGAAAAATAAGTTGGGGACCACTCCTTTTGGAAAAGTTTTCTGTAAAACAAGTTGAAAGTTAACCTAGCTGCTGTGATAGCAGAGGCAGAATGTTTGGACAAAAATAGACCCCTTTCAAGTGCTTCGATGTCAAGCCAAAAATCATGGATGTTCTATAATGAGTTAGAAAGACTTTCAAGTGGTCTTGCATTCATATATTGAGTATTGAACTCAAAATAATTCTTTGAAGTTAAATGACTCACTGTTTCAAAAGTTTTGAGAAGATAAGGTTTATTTCTTGATATCAAAATGAGGGGTTTAAGAGGGGGTGGGGGGGTTTGAAATGGGGTTTTGAAAACATATTTTCAATACTTAATGAAGATTATAACCACTTAAAATGTCAACAACAAACTCATCATCAAGAACCTCCAAGCTTGTTCGAAAGTATTATTTACATTTTAAAGACAACTTCATGAATACATAGGAATGTATTGAAGTTGAAATCATCATCTATCAAACATGTTTTTGAGGTCAAGAGCTACTATCCATAAGGATTCACTCACCTCAAACTTCATGTCATCATCTAGATTATGATAGACTAGTAAGTAAATAAAGAAAACAAAAAGAGAAATGAGGTAAGAGAAGATGAACAAATATAAACAAGCAAATATATAAACAATCAATAGATGATATTCAATGATGTATTGGACTTGTAGCGTGGTGTTTCACTCATATGTGGTGACATTGGACATGGAAATAACTTCTTCTCTCTTAAATGCTCACTAAAATGGTGGTTGGGTGCATTGAATATGAAGTAAAATGGAAGTAATGAAGTAAAACCAAAGTTTAGAACTCACTTTCTTGTTTGATAATCAAAGAAGGAAGCTTCGTTTTTCTCTATTCTAACCTTATCTCTACAACTTTCTCTCTAAAACTTTTCAAAACTTACATTTGACACCCCCAAAATGAGAAGTCAAGGGGGGTTTATATAGGCCAATTTGGGGGTGGTTTTAGGGTTTTAGATGTACTCCCATTGGTCCCAAACATCTGTGAACATAGAGCTACGTCGTTTTGGTTTTCAATTAATCAAAATGAACCCCCAAAAGAAATTACAAAAACATACCATTCTGGAGGAGAGTGCTGCGGCAGCACTAGGCCTATGCCGCAGCGGAAGTGGGCCAGTGCTGTGGTGGCACTGCTCCTCATTTGTCCAGATAATCCTCTTTAGGCCCCCAGAGGTTCCGGTATTTGCGAAAAGGCCCTATTTCGTCTGAAATTCACAGAAAATGCATACAAACTCCAAATTGAGGTTGTGATATACTGTTGGAAAGATCATGGAGTCTATTTTACATGAAAAATAGTTTTGAGATAGGCCACTTCGAAAAGTTTTGCGATATTCACGATAAAAGCAGATTTGATCGCCTTTTTCTCCTTCGAAAATTCATAATAAATTCGTTTAGAATCCAAAAATTATGTGCGATATACTGTTGGAAAGCTATCGACTTCTAGTATCCATAATAAATATTTAAAAAATGATACGGCACTCCGATTTCAAAGTCAACCTTTGGTCAAACTGGTCATACTTCAGATTCGTCGGAAGTTCTGGAAACCTCTGGGAGCTCCCAGGAGCTGACGTTTTCGTTTGATTTTCTTTTAAAACTCATTTTAATACTTTCTACATGATCGAGAATGATCCCAGAACTTTTGGACGATTTTGGACAAACTTGGTCAAACTTTGGTCAAACTTGGTCAAACTTGGTCAAACCGGTTAACGGGGACTTTCTAAGAACTTTTGGGACCTCTGGGGGTCTCTGGGGGCCGACGATTTCAACCGGTCTTGCTTTAGAACTCATTTTATTGTTTTTCTTATGACATAGCGCATTTCCAAAACATTTGGTCTGAATTCAGGAGCGTTTGGGCTTTCAGGGGTATTTTGGTCATTCTGAGCATTCTGAGAGATAGAACTGACTTCCAGGAGTCCTTTTGAGTCTTTAACGATCATTGTGAATCACCAAGCTATAGGTCTCCTAAATCTGATAGCCGAAAAAATGGGGTATCTACAGTTTGCCCCTCTTTGGCATGAACTTGCGAGGCAACGCATTTTGCAAGTGAGTGCCAAAGGTTTGAAGAGACAGGTCTTTTTGGAGGCTATAGATTTAGGATGAAAAGCATTACAAAAGATGTAATGATAGAAAACATGATGCTAGGGCCAGGGCTTGTCGTGCTCTTCGTGAGCTGCCTATGTATCCCAAAGGGAATCAGACCAGGACGTAGTTCGGGGTACAAAGGGACAAACTGCACATGCACAACAAGAAAGACAAATGCTGTGATATAAAATGATATGTAATGCACGGAAGTGATATGAATTGTGTCCTGAGTTATATCATGTTTAGTGTTCTGATCTTAGCATGAGCTGGTGTTGTGGGGTGTGTGCCACTCTGAGTGGACTTATGCTGTGCTAGTTATGGTTGATCCTGATAAGGGTGCCAAGGTGTTGAAGACTCCGGGTCTCGGGAAAACTTCTTAAATTACACGGGAAGTGTGCTTCGCAAGCAAATGTAATCGAACGTGGGGTTCCAGAGGATGACAACCAAAGGTGACCGAGGGATCTTGTGACAGTGATAAGTGCGAAAGCTATGATAATAGTCAAATGAGAAAGCTCATGATAATTAGGAGACACGGTGTCGCGGAACGACGGTGCTCGTCTTCAAAATCTAGATGCGAGCGATGTTCTGGTTGTTCCTGATGAGCGATCTTCGGGAGTCGGTTCTACTTTTGCTACTTTCTGCTGGGGATAGTGGGAACTAGTATCCTTCCGTATTTGTCCTCAGGAGATGACGTAGGATTCTCAAAGAATCTCTCTTTTCTTGATCGGGAACCAGGACCCATTTCTGAATCTCTCCCGGTTGATCAAATCTTTCGTGCTCAATCCAAGAGGACCGGTCGGGGCCTCTGGGAGCTGGTGTCTTCCTATTTCTGTCCTTAGGGGATGATGTAGGACTCTCAGAGAATCTCTCTTAACTGTTTTTTGGTCGGGAACCAGGTCCCATCTCTGAATCTCTCACGGTTGATCAAATCTTCTGGCGCTCTATCCAAGAGGGCAGGTCGGGGCCTCCGGGAGCTGGTATCTCTATTTCTATCCTTAGGGGATTAATTGAATCTACTGGGGTTAAAATGGATCTGCTGGGGATAAAACCTCATAAATCTTGGCTAAAATGGGCCACTGGGGCTAAACGGGATCACGAACGGGCTAAAATGGGCTGAAACGGGCCGAAATGGGCTAAAATGGACCAAAATGAGGCTCGCAGGGAGTAGTGTCATGGCAGCACTAGGTGGCCGGACTCCATATGTGTATATCTCAGGTTTTTGAGCATTTTAAGCTCATTTTTTTGGCCATTTTGGGGTGCTTTTGGAGCCAAAATTCATCAAAACGTAGCTTGTGCGTGCTCAGGTGAGTAATCTTTCCCCATGATTGGAATTTTGATTGGTATTTTTGTTTGTTCCATTTTTTAAGAAGAAAGTTTGGTTTTAGTCTTTCATTTTCTTGTAGATCCAAGGCTTCGAGCTCGAGGAGACCGTCTAAGAAGGCCAAGGAACGAATGAAAGCCAAGAGCCAAACCTCAGACTTGATTTTACGGGACCCCCAATGTCATTTTCTTGCATTGTGCTAGTTATATGGACTGTAGTGTACACCAAGAGTTTGTTGGAAGCTTGTTTTGTGCTCATACGTTGATTTTGTGAAGTTGGACTTTGGGTCGTGAATAGAGATTTTGTGCTTCTTTTTTGTTGTTTTTGATATATGTAGGTGCCAGAATTGACATTGAAGGGCCAGGGTATCCTCGCTCATGCTTTTCTATGGTACACCCAACTCTCGCCTGCCGTCAAGAGAATGGTAGACGATGCTGGGTTTGTCGTCTTTGTCCGCCTAGTTTCAAAGAGTAACAACGATCTGGCGCATTTTTACACTCTTGCTGAGAGATGGTGGGACACCACCAATACTTTCCACCTGCCATTTGGTGAGATGACAATGACGCCTTTTGATTTTTCTATGATTACCGGTCTGAGGGTTGGCGGGAAGCACCTAATTCTAGACTACTTCTATGAGATCGATCCCGAGGCTGTCGAATGTTGATTGGGGCTGTTCCTCCTAATCTGGAGAGGCACTGGTTCCCTTGTGGTTGGTTTTACCAGGCTTATGACAGAGGGAATCACAACCTGAATAATTCTCAGCTTTTGAGGGTATTTCTTATGAATGTCCTTGGTTGCTCGATCTTCGCAACACGGAATGATTGGGTGAGCTTGAGGCTTCTTTCTTGTCTGGCAACCATTGGTGAGATCCCCTCTTATGACTAGGGTGGTGCTGCCCTAGCCCACCTGTACAAGCATATGGGTGAAGTTTCCTGGGACGATGTCAAATCGACGGAGGGATTCTGGCGAGCTTGGGAGGTATGTACTGTAACCTCTTTTATCTTCCATCTTTTTGATTTATGTACTTCTTACTTTTTTTTTTGCCTTTATCTATGCAGCTTTGGAGCTTTGAGTATTTGAATATGCTGACCTCTACCCCTGTTGATGAGTTGGGTGAAGATGAGGACGGCATGGCTCCTGTGCCTTTGTTTCCTTGGGGCTTGAGATGGGGGAGGGATGTTGTCGGGGTAAAGAGCGGGGCTCATCAAATTATTCTCCTCAGAAACTTCTTATCTGGGCTGATAGTTGCTAACGTTGATTGGACGCCTTGGGAGCGCATTGCCTATGCCGCCCTAGAGGAGATACAGGCGGTCAGGCCCCTTTCCTCTTGCCGACTTATGATGGAAAGTATCGAAAGCAGACAATGGTTCCTTGGCGAGCGAGTGTCTCGGTAGGTGGTTGGCGATTTGAGGTATCGCGTCCCTCATGATCCTCCTGTGATGGATGCTGATGACCTTTCTGGTGATACTTTGCTGGCGGCCTTAGTTGGTACCAATGTTTGGGATCACTTTCTCTCTGAGACCGGCTATGTGGCTTACCGCGACCGCTTCCTGATGCCCAACTTCCCACTCCTGGAGGTGAGTTTCTTTTATGTTTTTGTCTCTATCCGTTGCCTATGTTTTTTTTTACTCATCTTTTCCCTAACTTGTTTTGTGCCTACAGCTTCACAGGAGACAGGTTCTCCCAATTTTTGATCCTATCCCTCCTTGGGATTGGACCGTTAATGTTTTGGGTGCAGATGGCTCTCCCTAGCTTATGGAGGTGCCACGGGTCACATGCGGGTATCCTACCCAGCCAGTAGGCGTCCTCAACGTCCCTTGGAGTTATGCTGAGGAGGGCCACGCCTTGGCTGCTAGCTTACGGTATTTGGTTCTCACGCAAGACCATTGGGTATGTCTCTAATTTTTCCCTCCTTAAGGTTATGAGGTCCTAATCCTGATTTTGCCATTGACAAATGGATGGTATGCGGTAGTTTGCCATTAGTCAGATGGCATCCTTAGTGAGTTTCTGACTCGACTTTGTATTTGTACTTTTTGTTGTTTCTCTACTGATTGCTTTCATTTTGTTTGTGTGTGTAGTATCGTAGGGGTGGTGCCGGCTCATTGAGGACCGGGCCGAGGTACAGAGGTGACAGGAGGAGGCCATCGCCAACGTACACTCTGGGTGGCCCGGTAGAGGACGAAGAAGAGGAGGACTGAGGCCTCCTAAGCGGGGATTTTCATTTTATATCCATTTCATGTTTTCAATTGGGTTGTACTAGTGAATAATGTGACTGTTTGGACAATGTTTAAGACAATGTGTAGGATGATGTGTGTAGGATGATGTGTTACCCTTGATAGAGTATTATGATGTTTTGCCTTTCGAGCTGGATAGTTTTCAGTTTGAAGGCGCAGTTGTGTGCTTACTTTGGTTGGTGGTTGTGTGACGATATATGTGCATTGTGATTCTGTGATTATTGATGTTACTGCGATGAACAACTTTATGATAGTGAGTGTGTTTGACTTGTAGGTGGGATAGTTCGTGAAACGGGGAGGTACTACCGAAATTTTGAATTTTAGTAGAGTCGCGACAGAAAATATGGCATTGTATGATCCCGCTCAACTTACGGCTTGGATGAACATCATAGATGGTGTGGAGCGGATCAACCACTTCGGCTACGGTCTGACTGAGCTATTCTTTCTTCGCCAGATGGCTCTAAACACTGAGTTCATGCATGCCGCTATTGTCTACTGGGACCCGGTGAACCACGTCTTCAATTTTAATGGCCTTGAGATATGACCCCTATTTGAGGAGTTATGTGCTATCCTTGGCTTTGATTCTGAATCTGGCATGATTCTTCCTTATGCTAATACCCCTAGTCGCACGCGAGGCTTGGCTTAATACCTGAACTCTTCCACTACTATTTCCCGCTGGCTAATTCATGGTAAGGTTCTTAACATTGCTTCCATTATCGCCCAATATGCTAGTCCTGGGAATCCTAGCGTATATGATGCTCCCCGCGGGTCCGCTCTGATATTGTGCATGACTTTCCACTTTCTATTCTCGAGTGCTTCCATCGACTTGGTGCATGTGTGCCTTGGGCTGAAACTTAGCAGGAATCCCACGGCCATGGTTCTGGCTGAAACCCTGAACGGTTTGGATCGCGCTTCCAGCCAAGGAATGCTTCTTCTTTCGGGCGCCGTTGGTGTTACAGGTTTGGTTCTACGAGCGCCTTTAGTTATGGACAAATAATGTGTCACCGGTTTATTTCTACAGGGCTATGCTCCATCTTCATTACACTACTGCCAATTGGGTTGGCATGATGGGTGCTTTATCTGATGCTGACATTTGCTGGATTGTGAGGTGTTGGGGCCTTCATGCTATGACCACTAGTCTTGGGGACTACCAGAGAGTATGGATGATGGGCCTGAGAGAGACCTCTTTCTATCATCCTTGTCGATTGGCCAGACAGTACGGGCGAGTTCAGGAGGTCCATCGGGGGTTTACTGAGAGGGTCTTTGCTTCCAGAGTCAGAGCCGCTACTATTGCTGCTTTCATCAGGGGCTGGGCCGGTCGAGCAAGAGCCTTTTTCTAGAGAAAATAAAAGACAAAATAAAACTAGACTTGACTGATTCTGCTTCTTTCCTCCAAGTGTCTTTGATATTTGGGATTGCTTTTTGAAAGAACCTTTTGTGTTTTCATTTATCCCTGCTTATGTAATATTTGAAGTTTGTTTATCTGTGAACCTTGGTTACTTGGAGAACCTTAATTTATGCATTTGGCTTTCTGAAAACATTCGTAGCATTATTTTGATCAGATGTTTGCTTTTGGTACTTGTTTGGGCATGCTAGGACGATTAGAGGCAAACGATGCAGGTGAGCAAAGTTTTCCCCTAGTTGGGATATGTATGGTTGTGAGGCAAACGAGGTAGATGACCGACGTTTGCCCCTAGTATAGAGGAGGTTTAGGCAAACGAGGTGGGTGGCCGAAGTTTGCCCCTAGTGTGAAGGGTGATTTTTGGGTTATGGTAAGGATCGCGACTTTATTTTTCTCACACGCTCATAATTTTGCCTAGGTAGCAGTTAGGTGACCTAGCGAGCTCTTTTTTCTCCCTTTTGTCATTGCTCACTTTGGATTTAGCTCTAACTTTTGCCTAGGCGTCCTTTTGAATTTTTGACCAAGCGAGCCATCCTCCTCCTTTTTTTTTTTCAAAGTCTGCCTACGGACCCCCGAGTGGGGATCAGGTCCAACATAGTTCGGCCCAGGACTTTTAAAGAAGAGGGGCTAATTATGATAGTGTCGACCAAACTGATGCGGTTGCCTACGTATCCCCGAGTGGGAATTAGGTCGAGCGTAGTTCAGGGCGAGGCTTGAAAGAAAATTGATTTTGGCGAATGGTCAAGCATAGTACTTTTTGAGGTGATCCATGTTGATTGGTTCTTTGAATTCAATGCCATTGAGGTCCATAAGGTAGGTTGCTCCTCCAGAAAGGATAGTTTTGACGATATAAGGGCCGACCCATTTGGCTTTGAACTTTCTGCGTGGATCAAAGATCGGGGCTCGTAATTCTTAAAGGACAAGGTCACCCTTGACAATTTTCCTCGGACGAACCCTTTGTTGAAAGCACGGGCTATCCTCTTTTGATAGATTCGGACATGGTCGACTGCCACTAGGTGCTTTTCATCTATGAGAGCCAATTCTTCGTACCTTTCCCTCAACCAATCTGATTCCAAAATTTCACATTCTGCCATCACGCGCAGGGTCGGTAGTTCTATCTCGACTAGAAGTACTGCTTCCATTCCATATACTAGTGAGTAAGGAGTTGCTCCTGTGGACGTTCTTATCGATGTTCTGTTTCCCCAAAGTGCGAATGGTAGCTTTTCATGCCAGTCTTTGTATGTGTCGGCCAATTTCTGTAGTGTGGCCTTGACATTCTTATTTGCAGCTTTGACTACCCCATTAGTTTGCGGCCTGTATGGTGACGACTTGTGATAAGTGATTTTGTATTCCTCAAACAGATCCCTGACTTTAGTTTTGAAATGACTACCATTATCTGAAATGATCTCATGGGGGACCCTATAGCGACAGATGAGGTTCTTCTTGATGAACTTGGCCACTTCCTTGGCCCCCAACTTGCTATAGGATGCGGCTTCTACCCATTTTGTGAAGTAGTCAATGGCCACCAAAATGTATCGATTTCCATTCGAGGCTTTCGGAATGACTTCACCGATTATATTAATATCCCAGGTTGAGAATGGACATGGGGAGGTCATGCTGCATAGAAGAGATGGCGGTACATGCATCGTGTTTGCATGGATCTAGCACTTGTGACACCTTCTTACGTATTCACAACAATCTTTCTCCAATGTTGTCCAATAGTACCCTTGTCTTACATTTTTCTTGGCCAGCATGTGACCGTTCATGTGTGGACCGCATACCCCCTCGTGTATTTCTTCTATCATTCTTCTGGAGCTTTTTCCAAACAGGTAAGTCAGGTTGTGACTATTGTACCCTTTCTTCAACAATTTTCCACTGCAAATGATGAATTGCGCTGCGAATCTTCGAATTACCCTTTTTTCTTTCTCGATAGACTCTTAGGGGTACATCCCCTTTTCTATGAAGTCCCGGACTTCCTGATACCATGGTGTTTCATTTTCTTCTGCTTCGATTGAGGCGATTATGCTGAATGAAGTCTCGCACCTTTGCTCAATTACCAAAGGCATCATCTTGACTCCCACGGGAATTTTGATCATGGAGGCTAAGGTAGCCAATGAATCTGCTAGCTGGTTCTCTTCCCTTCGAAAGTAGAAGAATGTAATGTTCTTGAACTGTCTCTTGAGTCCATCGAGGTGATCGTGATAGGGCTTCAACCTTTCTTCTTTCACTTTCCATTCTCCTCTAGCTTGTGATATGATGAGGTTCGAATCTTCGAAGACATCCAACTTCTGAACTTTCAGTTCTATGGTTGCTTCCATCCCCAGAATACATGCCTCAATTTCAGCAGTGTTGTTGGTGGAGTTATAATTGAGCTTGACTGGCAGTGGGGTTTGGTCCCCATTTGGTGACACTAGAATCATTCCTACTCTGTAGCCTTTCATGTTAGCTGCTCCGTCAAAGTACAACTTCCACTATTCTTCCTTGATTTCCATGATATTCTCGTCAGGGAATGAGAAATCTACTCTTACTTAAGAATCAATGGCATGTTCAGTAAGATGTTCAGCTATAGTTCTCCCTTTTACTAATTTGCTTGTCACATACTTGATATTGAATTTGGACAGTAAGTATCCAACGGGATATACGACCGGTCAGGGCAGGTTTTTCAAGGAGGTATTTTAGAGGATCCATGCGGGATATGAGCACAACTGGGAAGGCCAACATGTAGTGCCTCAGTCGGCAAGTGCACCAAACCAAGGCCCAGCATGTTTTTTCGAGGGTAGAGTAGTTGAGCTCGTACCCAGTCATCCTCTTGCTAAGGTAATATATGGCTTTTTCAGAGTGGCTTTCTTCTCCTTCTTGGGCCAGCATGCAACCCATGGCATTTTTGGAGACAGATAGGTAGAGGAATAAGGGCTTATGAGGAGTGGATGGTCAAAGGACGAGCGGATTTTGAAGGTAAGCTTTTATTTTGTCGAAAGCGACTTGGCATTGATCATCCCATTGGAACTTCTCTCCTTTTCTCAGCAATCGAAACAAAGGATCACATGTAGTCGTGAGTTTGGAGATGAAGCGGCTGATAAATTAAATTCTTCCGATAAACCCTCTCACTTCCTTTTCATTTCGTGGTGGTGCCATTTCCAGGATTGCATTGATCTTAGAAGGATCTACCTCTATCCCCCTTTGTGTGATGAGAAAACCCAGGAGCTTACCATAGGTCACTCCGAAAGTGCATTTCTTTGGATTCAACCTCATCTTGTATTTGCGCAACCTTTGAAAAAACTTTCCCAGTGCCACCAGGTGTCCTTCTTTGTCATTGGACTTCACGATCATGTCGTCTACGTACACTTCTACTTCCTTGTGAATCATGTCATGTAACAGAGTAGTAGCAGCTCTTTGGTAGGTCGCTCCAGCGTTCTTGAGTTCGAAGGGCATTACCCTATAATAGAAGGTTGCCTAAGGTGTGGTGAATGTTGTCTTTTCCCGATCTTCTGCCGCCATAAGAATCTGATTGTACCCCGAAAAACCATCCAAGAACGATAGTAGCTCATGTCCTATGGTGTTATCCACCAAGACATCGATGTAGGGAAGCGGCAAGTCATCCTTAGGATTGGCTTTATTTAGATCACGGAAGTCAACGCACACACAAACTTTTCCATCCTTTTTTGGGACTGGCACGATATTGGCAACCCATTCTGGATACTCGGTAACAATGATGAACCCTTCCTTGAATTGCTTTTCTACTTCTTCTTTGACCTTGAGTGCCCATTCTGGTCTCATGTGCCTAAGTTTCTGCTTGATGGGTTTAGAATTGGGAAGGAGAGGAATGCGATGTTGGACAATGTCAGGATCGGCCCCATGCATGTCCTCGTAGGACCAAGCAAAAACATCTTTGAATTCTTTTAGCAAGAGAGTCAATTTTTCTTTTTCTTTTTCATTAAGGGTTGAGCCAATTTGCACCATTTGTGGATTATCTTTTTAACCTAGGTTAATTCATAAAGTATCTTCGATTATTTCATAAGCAGGTGGTTTTTCAATTAGTTGCTTAAGTTCAATTGGGAGATCCTGAGAGGGATCTGTGCATTCACAAGTATTAGACACAGAGGAGTAAGCAGAATCATCTTTCATTTCATTCATGACAGGTGGAGTGATTACATTAGACAGTGGTGGGCTTATAGTAGCCGACTCTAGTACAGACTCGATATTTGGAAGTACAGACTCTGGGGGAACAAGGGATAGGGAGACAAATAACTCTATAGCCTGGTTGCTTAGACCATCCTCAGTTGGCTTGATCTGATCATCTTGGCTCTCGGCCCTCTTTTCTTCGGTGAACTCTTTCCACATTTTCTCGATGGCTTCAGTGTCCAGATACTCCAACCAGTCTTCCTTCGGGGTCTTCTCAACTTCTTCGGGATAGCACGGATCTTGATAGGGGGGCCTTTCGTAGTCGGCGAAGATTTCCAGTCCGGGGTGCCTTTTTCCAGTGGCCTGATGGATCCATGTTTTTGGGAACCCGAAATAGGGGAAATCATCTCCTTCTTTGATGAATTGCCCATTCAAGGTTTTGCGATATGGTGGGAGACTCCTCACTCTTTTCTTCCATGGCCTCTGTAGCTCGATGTCTTCTTCAGTGGGCTTGTACCCAAATCCGAAAGTGCCTTGTTGCCCTTTGATCTGTGGGAACTCACGAATCCCTTGCTGGCGTCGGCCCAATCCCATTCTAGGGAAGTAGTTCATTTTGCGGATGATGTTGACAACTGCAGAGTGGATCTCGGGGAACCTGTCTTCATCATTGATCATGTGGACTTCTTCTATGAAGAATCCCCCAATTTCTCCTTCTTCTAGCTCAGGTATTTGGATTTCAAAGATGGGAGCATAGTTTGGGAAAGCTTCATTACCCCAACTATTGTCGAGGATGATTTTTATTACCCCAGCTTGCCTATGCTTGTAGGATGTTACCATGATGTTCGACATCAAGAGATGTGCTTGGGTTTTCTTCAACTGCTTTATCAACTCATTGTCTTCTTCGATGATCTCTTCCATTTTTCCCTTTCCCTTGTCTTTGACCGGACCTTTTTCAATTGCTTCAGTGGTAGGCTGTGGAGGTTGATAATGACGGCCTAACCTAGTCAGATGATCAATCTCGGCAGGAGTAGGCCCTTCTATAGTCCCATCTTCTTTGAACCAGTCACAATCTGTTCCCATAAATGGTTTCTCCAGCTTGTTCCAGATAGAAGCATCGCTTTCATTGTTGGGATCGTACCATTTGAGGTCCACTACCCCTAGATCTTGTTCTTCCAAGAAGAATAGATCTTGTTCATCAGTCAGCTGTTGCTGCCACTTGTCGTCTCCTCCTTCAATCAGATGAATTCCCACAGATTCTGGGATGTCAATGAGGGGTAAAGGTTGACCTAAGGGGTGACATAGGCAGCAGGGTTGAAGGATACATGGTTGGATTCAAATGAGGCTGATATTTTGGCGGTTTGGTAGAGGATTTTGAGTGATATGGGGCTGCTTTGGAGGTGGCTCAATGATATTCTGGTTAATGAGGTCTTGGATATCATGGCAAAGGCGCATGCAATCATCGGTGTTGTGGTCAGGGGCTTGGTGGTAGGTACATCTTTTGGACATATCGTAGTTTGGCGGGAGTGGGGTATTTCGCAGTTTGAGTAGTTGGAGCTGGCCCTTTTTAAGGAGGCGATCTAGAGCTGAGGAGAGGGAGATTTCTAGTGTGGCAAAATTGTAAGGAGGCTTTTTTTGGAAAGGGCGATTGGGCGAGTTTGCCTGGTTGAGGGGTTGGTATGGCCTAGGGGGGTTTGCCATGGGTTGATTGCTAAGAGCATTGACATCCGGAGGATTGCGGGAGTAGTTGGGCCTTTTTGACTGACTCAGAGGCTCTTCCTTCTTGATCTTTCCTTCCATGATAGTGTCTTCAATTTGAGTTCCAACCTCAAACAGCTCTTCGAAAGTAGAGATGGACTGGTAAAACAATTTCTCATGGTAGAGTGGTTGCAGATTCTGGATTAGCATTCTCACCTGTTCTTTCTCAATCGATCGGTGGGTCATTTGGGCCACTTTGTTCCTCCACCTGCTTAAGAAAGCAGCAAAGGATTCATTGCTATTCTGCCGAGTAGTTTCTAAATCCCTGTCTGTAACATCCAACTCTTGATTGTAAGAATAGTGATCGACGAAGACTCGAACGATGTCTTCCCATGCTCGAGTTTTGAGGCTTCCAAGGTTAGGAACCATGATAGTGCAGACTTTGCAAGAGTTTATGGGAACAACATAGCAATGTGCTCGTGGGTACATCCCATGGATTCGATGATGCTCATACATAGCTTCACATGACTTTTCGGATTCCTAGTTCCGTCAAAACGGTCGATGGTAGGCATCTTGAAGTTCTCCAGCAGCTTCAGCTTAATAGGCTCAAAAAGGCCTTCTAAGTCTAGCATGTAATCATCAACCCCTTTTCTTTTCCTCAGTACACTTTCCAGCTTGTCAACCTTATCCATTTTCTCTTGGAGCTTTTTCTCACATGAAAAAGGTGGGACCCCTTGAAACTAGTCTTCCTTCTTGTTATTCTCATGTGGGGGTGGTTCAAACCCCGGTGGTGGAAACCCAGGTGGAGGTTGCTACCGCTGCTGTTTCAATTCTTGCATGAACTTCAAAACTTGGGCTAGGCTGTCGGACTACTGGCTTATGGTTGCTCCAAACTCGATAACCTTGTTTTCTAACTCTTCTTGACTCATGCTGAAGCGAGCTGTCGAGCTGATTCTGACCAAACGATTGTCTGAACTTTTGACCCAAGACGAGAATCCTAGCTGCTGACTTCGGGAATCTATACTGACCTGACAGATTTTGAGAAGACTAGATCAGATTTTGATAGTGATGACTTTAGATAGACAAATGACAGTGATGTTAACAGACCTGGACAGACTCGTGTACAGCCTGACTGAAACAGTGCGTGTAGACCGATAGAAATGGAGTATGTAGATGAGACAAACATGTGGATGTAAGCCCTAATCTATATGATGCTCCTATTTCTAATAGGTAGCAGTTAAACTAATAAGGTCCTAACCATATAGAGTGTGCCAACCCTACTTTCCAGTATGATCACCAAGGGATAACAACAGTTTCTAGGGTTTTATGAAGGCTTCTAGGAGAGACTGGGCATTTCTGGTTGATTTGGACAGAGTTTCTGAGAGAAACTGGCATATCTGGATATTTCAGGTTGGTTTGGACAAGTTTCTGAGAGAAACTGGCATATCTGGGCATTTCTGGTTGGTTTGGACAGAGTTTTTGAGAGAAACTGGCAAATCTGGGATATCTGGACAGAGTTTTTGGGATAAATTGGTTAATTCGGTTATATCTGGGATATATGGACAGAGTTTCTGGGAGAAACTGTTATTTTGGAAATTTCTGGGAAATTTAGACAAAGTTTTTGAGAGAAACTGAGATACTTGGGAATTTCTGAGTGTTTTGAGAATTTTTGGGAAATATAAGCGGAGTTTCTGGGAGAAACTGGCATATTTGGGAATTTCTGGGAAATTTAGACAAAGTTTCTGAGAGAAACTGGGATATCTGGGTGAGTTGGGCAATGTTTCTAGGAGAACAAGTGTATATGGCAGGAGCATGTGACGATGGTGATCATACTATCTAGCAGGTTTTCATACTCCTATGTCTTAGGACCGACAAACAAGGTTTGCAGTGTATATCTTTGTGAGCATGGAGCAGACATCCTTGTCATGGTACCTAGGCAGGTCAACTCAATGTGATCTATGTGAGTGATTGCCTTGGGAATCATAAGAAAGAGGTTCTTGCCTCATGCCACATAAGCGTCTACACCGTGCAGGTAATCCTGTCAGGGCATACAGCAGTTGTATCACATTGTCCTATCTGAAAAGATAAATTAAAAGTCCTATGAAAGATTCTACAGGAATCTATATGCAAAGGCTGGGTTTAGTCCAAGAGGGTCCGTTGACGAGAGTTTTGATATACCGTCAGGGAGACAGTACGGAGGTTTTTACTCTTTTTGATATACCTTCGAAGGTACAGTATCAACAGTGACTTATGCCCTGGCACAGCAAGACTTGAACAATGTCAGCGCCGCGTTTCAGACACAGTCGGAGGGGGGGAAATAAAAAAGTGCAATGCGGTGAACCAGACATAGTAAAAAGATGATTTTAAGGATGCTTCTTATGAGTCAAACCTCTATATTATTTTGTTTTGAAAATAAATATCCCCAGCAGAGTCGCCAGATTGTGGACACGCGGGATTCCACCACTTGCTTGTTTTTGTTTGAAATTGATTTAGATCAAAGAAAGAAAAAGGTCCGTTGAAAACAAATACAGAGTCGTCACTTGGTCTTTAAGGAACCAAGAAACCTAACTTTGACTCACCCAAATGGATAAAGGGCACCGGCCCTTCATAACCAAAGAACTTGGCTCGGGGTTTTGGTACGAGAGAGAAATGAACCTTTGTCATGAATAAAACACCCTCAACTCGCCCTGTCTTTAGACGGACCTCAATTAGCATCCAAATAATCATCTTATACTATGTATGGTTTGACAATTAATACTATGATAGTACATTACATCACACAAGAAAATTTGAAATGGAAGATCTAACGATAAGATAACATTTATAAGATCTAAGCCAAATATCACACAATGTAAAGTGAAAGATCACACAAACAAACCTAAGAAAAATCGTCTAATCATATATCAAGTAATTAAGTTTTTCTAGTCTAAGGGGATATGAATTATTCTTCAAACAAATAAATCAAAGAAAACAAGGATGCTTAGCAAGCTAGAATGATGCATGTTGATCTTTGAGAAAAGAAGATCCCTCAATCCCCAGGATGGATGAGAAAGGATGATTAGATCGAGGGGAAGCATGGACGTGTGATCAAATTCATTCTTTACAATCTTGCATGAATGCAATGTATGATCCTAGAATGTGCAAAGGTTGTAGTGTGTTTGTGTACATGGACTTTCTAAAGTGGCTTAGGAGTCTAAAATGTGTATGAATGAATGAATGAAATCATTATGGGATATGTATAAATGTAGTATGAACTACTTCATAAGACATGAGCTAATTTAGAGTACATGTAGGCATCAATATCAAAGGATGAAAATGAAAATATGCTTGCTGTGAATAGTGGACAGAACGGTAACATGATCTTTCAAAAATTGAAAAGAGGGGTTAGAAATGTTTTAAATGCATTATTTTTTATGGAGATCTTCCTTATTGTGTCTAGAACACAACCCCAAAAGCGAATCTTTAATAACTTTCACAGATTAAGAGAAATCATATAAACAATAGAGGTTTTTCAGAAACAGAGTCCGTACTGTCGATTTAAATGTTAGAAAATCTTAGAAAATGAAAACAAAAGATCTAGAGGCTAGTATTATACAGAAAGTTCCCTACATTTAAGTTCAAGGGAAAAATAAGTTGGGGACCACTTCGTTTGGAAAAGTTTTTTATAAAACAAGTTGAAAGTCAACCAAGCTGCTGTGACAGCAGAGGCAGAATGTTTGGAAGGAATGTTTGGACAAAAATAGACCCCTTTCAAGTGCTTCCATGTCAAGCCAAAAATCGTGGATGTTCTATAATGAGTTAGAAAGAATTTTCAAGTGGTCTTGCATTCATATATTGAGTATTGAACTCAAAATAATTCTTTGAAGTTAAATAACTCACTGTTTTGAAAATTTTGAGAAGACAAGGTTTATTTCTTGAGATCAAAATGAGGGGTTTAAGAGGGGGGTTTTGAAATGGGGTTTTGAAAACATATTTTCAATACTTAATGAAGATTATAACCACTTAAAATGTCAACATCAAACTCATCATCAAGAACCTCCAAGATTGTTGGAAAGTATTATTTACATTTTAAAGACAACTTCATGAATACATAGGAATGTATTGAAGTTGAAATCATCATCTATTAAACATGTTTTTGAGGTCAAGAGCTACTATCCATAAGGGTTCACTCACCTCAAACTTCATGTCATCATCTAGATCATGATAGACTAGTAAGTAAATAAAGAAAACAAAAAGAGAAATGAGGTAAGAGAAGATGAACAAATATAAACAAGCAAGTATATAAACTATCAATAGATGATATTCAATGATGTATTGGACTTGTAGCTTGGTGTTTCACTCATATGTGGTGACATTGGACATGGAAATAACTTTCTCTCTCTTAAATGCCCACTAAAATGGTGGTTGGGTGTATTGAATGTGAAGTAAAATGGAAGTAATGAAGTAAAAACAAAGTTTAAAACTCACTTTCTTGTTTGAAAATCAAAGGAAGCTTCTTTTCTCTCTATTCTAACCTTATCTCTAAAACTTTTCAAAGCTTGCATTTGACACCCCAAAATGAGAAGTCAAGGGTTGTTTACATAGGCCAATTTGGGGTGGTTTTGGGGTTTTAGAAGTACTCCCATTGGTCCCAAACATCTGTGAACATAGAACTACGTTGTTTTGGTTTTCAATTAATCAAAATGAATCACCAAAAGAAATTACAAAAACATACAATTCTGGAGGACAGTGCCACGTTGGCACTAGGCCTGTGCTGCGGTGGCAGTGGGCCAGTGCCGTGGCGGCACTGCTCCTCATTCGTCCAGATAATCCTTTTTAGCCCCCAGAGGTTCCAATATTCGCGAAAAGGCCCTATTTTGTCCGAAATTCACAGAAAATGCATATGAACTCCAAATTGAGGTTGTGATATACCGTTGGAAATATAATGGAGTCTATTTTACATGAAAAATAGTTTGGATATAGGTCACTTTGAAAAGTTTTGCGGTATTCACGATAAAAGCCAATTTGATCGCCTTTTTCTCCTTCAAAAATTCATAATAAATTCGTTCGGAATCCAAAAATTATGTGCGATATACCATTGGAAAGCTATCAACTTCTAGTATTCATAAAAAATGTTTGAAAAATGATACAGTGCTCTAGTTTCAAAGTCAACTTTTGGTCAAACTAGTCAAACTTGGGATTCCCGGGAAGTTGTGGAAACCTCTAGGAGCTCCCAGGAGCTGACGTTTTCATTCGATTTTCTTTTAAAACTCATTTTAATACTTTCCACATGATCTAGAATGATCTCGGAACTTTTCGACAAATTTGGACGATTTTGGTCAATCTTGGTCAAAACTTGGTCAAACCTTGGTCAAACCGATCAACTGGGACTTTCTAGGAACTTTCGGGACCTCTGGGGGTCTCTGGGGGCCGACGAATTCATCTGGTCTTGCTTTTGAACTCATTTTTAATGTTTTTCTTACGATCTAGCGCGTTTACAGAACATTTGGTCCGAATCCGGGAGCGATCGGGCTTTCAGGGGTATTTTGGTCATTCTGAGCATTCTGAGAGATAGAACTGACTTCCAGGAGTCCTTTTGAGTCTTTCACGATCATTGTGATTCACTAAGCTATGGGTCTCATAAATCTGATAGCCGACAAAATGGGATGTCTACAGTTTGACCCTCTTTGGCTTGAACTTGCGAGGCAACGTATGTTGCAAGCGAGTGCCAAAGCTTTGAAGAGACAGGTCTTTTTGGAGGCTATAGATTTAAGATGAAAAGAATTGCAAAAGATGTAATGGTAGAAAACATGATGCTGGGGCCAGGGCTAGTCGTGCTCTTCGTGAGCTGCCTACGTATCCCAAAGGGAATCAGACCAGGATGTAGTTCGGGGTATAAAGAGACAAACCGCACATGCACAACAAGATAGACAAATGCTATGATATAAAATGATATGCAATGCACGAAAGTGATATGAATTGTGTCCTGAGTCGAATCATGTTTAGTGTTCTGATCTTAGCATGAGCTGGTGTTGTGGGGTGTGTGCCACTCTGAGTGGATAATGCCGTGTTAGTGTTGGATCTAATGCAGTGGTTGATCCTGATAAGGGTGCCAAGGTGTTGAAGACTCAGGGTCTCAGGAAAACTTCTTAAATTATGGGAAGTGTGCTTCGCAAGCAAATGTAATCGAACATGGGATCCCAGAGGACGACAACCAAAGGTGACCGAGGGATCTTGTGACACTAATAAGTGCAAAAGCTATGATAATGGTCAAATGAGAAAGCTCATGATAATTAGGAGACATGGAGTCGTGGAACGACGGTGCTCATCTTCAAAATCTAGATGCGGGAGATGTTCTGGTTGTTCCTGATAACTGATCTTCGGGAGTTGGTTCTGCTTTTGCTACTTTCTGCTGGGGATAATGGGAAATAGTATCCTTCCATATTTGTCCTCGGGGGATGACATAGGATTCTCAGAGAATCTCTCTTTTCTTGATCGAGAACCAGGACCCATTTTTGAATCTCTCACGGTTGATCAAATCTTTCGCGCTCAATCCAAGAGGGCCGGTCGGGGCCTCCGGGAGCTGGCATCTCTATTTCTGTCCTCAGGTGATTAACTGAATCTACTAGGTTAAAATGGATCTGCTGGAGATAAAGCCTCATAAATCTTGGCTAAAATGGGCCACCGGGGCTAAACGGGATCATGAATGGGCTAAAACGGGCTGAAACAGAGCAAAGTGGGGCCCGCGGGGAGCAGTGCCATGGCGGCACTGGGTGGTCGGACTCCATGTGTGTATATCTTGGGTTTTTGAGCATTTCAAACTCATTTTTGGCTATTTTGGGGTGCTTTTCGAGCAAAAATTTGTCATAACGCAGCTTGTGCGCGCTCAGGTGAGTAATCTTTCCCCATGATTGGAATTTTGATTGGTGCTTTGGTTTGTTCCATTTTTCAAGAAGAATGTTTGGTTTTAGTCTTCCATTTTCTTGCAGATCCATGGCTTCAAGCTCGAGGAGACCATCTAAGAAGGCTAAGGAACGAATGAAAGCCGAGAACCAAACCCCAGACTTGATTTTACGGGACCCCCAACGTTATCTTTTGGCCGCGGCTCTAGCGAGCTTGGTATATAAATCTTTCGACAGTTTAGGACTATCTTGTGCATTGTGCTAGTTAGATGGACTGTAGTGTGCACCTAGAGTTTGTTGGAAGCTTGTTTTGTGCTCGTACGTTGATTTTGTGAAGTTGGACTTTGGGTCGTGAATAGTGATTTTGTGCTCGTTTTGATGTGTGCAGGTGTTGGAAGTGACATTGAAAGGCCATGGTAGCCTCGCTCACGCTTTTCTGTGGTACACCTAACTCTCG
The DNA here is from genome assembly GCA_033977485.1 of Hydrangea macrophylla. Taxonomy (NCBI): domain Eukaryota; kingdom Viridiplantae; phylum Streptophyta; class Magnoliopsida; order Cornales; family Hydrangeaceae; genus Hydrangea; species Hydrangea macrophylla. The sequence goes on from CM066998.1 coordinate 19,758,859, forward strand.
CTTGCCGTCAAGAGAATGGTAGACGATGTCGGGTTTGGCGGCTTTGTCCGCCTAGTTTCAAAGAGTAGCAATGATCTGGCGCATTTTTACGCTCTTGCTGAGAGATGGTGGGACACCACCAATACTTTACACCTGCCATTTGGTGAGATGACAATGACGCCTTTTGATTTTTCTATGATTACCGGTTTGAGGGTTGGCGGGAAGCGCCTGATTCTGGACTACTTCTATGAGATCAATCCCGAGGCTGTCGAGATGTTGATTGGGGATGTTCCTCCTAATCTGGAGAGGCACTAGTTCCCTTGTGGCTAGCATTACCGGGCCTACGGTAGAGGGAATCACAACCTGAATAATTCTCAGCTTTTAAGGGTATTTCTTCTGAATGTCCTTGGTTGCTCAATCTTCGCAACACGGAATGACCGGGTAAGCTTGAGGCTTCTTTCTTATCTGGCGACCATTGGTGAGATCCCCTCTTATGACTGGGGTGGTGCTGCCCTGGCCCACCTTTACAAGCATATATGTGAAGTTTCCTGGGGCGAAGTCAAATCGACGGGGGGATTCTGGCGAGCTTGGGAGGTATGTACTGCAACCTCTTTTATCTTCTGTCTTTTTGATTTCCGTACTTCTTGCTTTTTTTTTTTATTTTCCCTTTGTCTGTGCTACTTTGGAGCTTTGAGTATTTGAAGATGCTGGCCTCTACCCCTGCTGATGAGTCGGGTGAAGATGAGGACGGCATGGCTCCTGTGCCTTTGTTTCCTCGAGGCTTGAGATGGCGGAGGGATGTTGTCGGGGTAAAGAGCGGGGCTCATCGGATTGTTCTCCTCAGAAAATTCTTATCTGGGCTGACAGCTGCTAACGTTGATTGGACGCCTTTGGAGCGCATTGCCTATGCCACCCTTGAGGAGATACAGGGGGTCAAGCCCCTTTCCTCTTGCCGACTTCAGATGGAAAGTATCGAAACCAAGCAATGGTTCCTCGGCGAGCGAGTGTCTCGGCAGGTGGTTGGCAGTTTGAGGTATTGCGTCCCTAATGATCCTCCTGTGATGGATGCTGATGTCCTTTCTAGTGACGCTTTGCTAGCGGCCTTAGCTAGTACCGATGTTTAGGATCACTCTCTCTCTGAGACTGGCTATGAGGCTTACTGCGGCTGCTTCCTGATGCCCAACTTCCTACTCCTGGAGGTGAGTTTCTTTTACATTTTTGTCTCTATCCGTTGCCTATGTTTTTTTTTTACTCATCTTTTCTCTAACTTGTTTTGTGCCTACAGCTTCGTGAGATGTACAGGAGACAGGTTCCCCCAGTTTCTGATCCTATCCCTCATTGGGATTGGACTGTTAATGTTTTGGTACAGATGGCTCTTCCCAGGTTATGGAGGTGCCACGGGTCACATGTGGGTATCCTACCCAGCCAGCAGGCATCCTCAACGTCCCTTGGAGTTATGCTAAGGAGGGCCACGCCTTGGCGGCTAGCTTAAGGTCTTTGCTTCTCACGCGAGACCATCGGGTTTGTCTCTAATTTTGCGCTCCTTAAGGTTATGAGGTCCTAACCCTGATTTTACCCTTGACAGATGGATGGTATGCGGCAGTTCGCCACTAGTCAGATGGCGTCCTTAGTGAGTTTCTGACTCCACTTCATTTTTGTACTTTTTGTTGTTTCTCTACTGATTGCTTTCATTTTATTTGTGTGTGCAGTATCGTGGGGGTGGTGCCGGCTCATTGAGGATTGGGCCGAGGTACAGAGGTGGCAGGAGGAGACCATTGCCAATGTACACTCCGAGTGGCCCGACAAAGGACAAAGAAGAGGAGGACTGAGGCCTCCTAAGCGGGGATTTTCATTTTATCTCCATTTCATGTTTTCAATTGGGTTGTACTAGTGAATAATGTGACTATTTGGACAATGTTTACGACAATGTATAGGATGATGTGTGTAGGATGATGTGTAAGATGTTGTGTTACCCTTGACAGAGTATTATGATGTTTTGCTTTCCGAGCCGGATAGTTTCCGATTTGAAGGCGCAGTTGTGTGCTTGCTTTAGTTGGTGGTTGTGTGACGATATATATGCATTGTGATTCTGTGATTATTGATGTTACAACGATGAGTAGCTTTGTGATAGTGAGTGTGTTTGCCATGCAGGTGGGATAGTTCTTGAAATGAGGAGGTGCTGCTGAAATTTTGAATTTTGCTAGAGCCGCGATAGAAAATATGGCATTGTATGATCCCGCTCAACTTATAGCTTGGATGAACATCACGAATGGTGTGGAGCGGATCAACCTCTTCAGCTACGGTCTGACCGAGCTATTCTCTCTTCGCCAGACGGCTCTGAACACTGAGTTCATGCGTGCCGCTATTGTCTACTGGGACTCAGTGAATCACATCTTCAATTTCAACGGCCTAGAGATATGTCCCCTTTTTGAGGAGTTCTGTGCTATCCTTGGCTTTGATTCTGACTCTGACCTGATTCTTGCTTCTACTAATACCCCCAGTCCCTCGCGAGGCTTGGCTGAATACCTGAACTGTTCCACTACTATTTCCCGTCGGCTTATTCATGGTGAGGTTATTGACATTGCTTCCATCATCGCCCAGTATGCTAGTCCTGGGAATCCTAGAATATATGATGCTACCCACGGGGCCGCTCTGATATTGTGCATAACTTTGCACTTTCTGTTCTCGAGTGCTTCCATCGACTTGGTGCATGTGTGCCTTGGGCTAAAACTTAGCAGGAATCCCACGGCCATGGTTCTGGCTGAAACCCTGAATGGTTTGGATCGTGCTTTTAGTCAAGCAACGCTTCTTCTTTCTGGAGCGCCTTTGGTGTTACAGGATTGGCTCTACGAGCGCCTTCAGTTATGGACAGGTAATGTGTCGCCGGTTTCTGTGCTCCATCCTCATTACACTGCTGCTGATTGGGTTGGCATGATGGGAGCTTTATCTGATATCGACATTTGCTGGACTGTGAGGCATTGGGGCCTTCATGTTGTGACCACTAGTCTCGGGGACTACCAGAGAGTGTGGCTGATGTGCCTGAGAGAGACCTCTTTCTATAATCCTTGCCGATTGGCCAGACAGTACGGGCGAGTTCAGGAGGTCCCTCGGGGGGTTTACTGAGAGGGTCTATGCTTCCAGAGTCAGAGCCGCTACTATTGCTGCTTTCATCAAGGGCTGGGCTGGTCGAGCAAGAGCCTTTTCCTAGAGAAAAAAAAAGACACAAAATAAAACTAGACTTGACTGATTCTGCTTTTTCCTCCAAGTGTCTTTAATATTTGGGATTGCTTTTTGAAAGAACCTTTTGTGTTTTCATTTATCCCTGCTTATGTAATATTCGAAGTTTGTTTATCTGCGAACCTTGGGTACTTGGAGAACCTTATTTTATGCATTTGGCTTTCTAAAATCATTCATAGTATGATTTTGATCAGATGTTTGCTTTTGGTACTTGTTTGGGCATGCTAGGACAATTAGAGGCAAACGAGGCGGGTGGCCGAAGTTTGCCCCTAGTTTGGGATATGTATGGTTGTGAGACAATCGAGGTAGATGACCGACGTTTGCCTCTAGTTTAAAGGAGGTTTAGGCAAACGAGGCTGGTGGCTGAAGTTTGCCCCTAGTGTGAAGGGTGATTTCTGAGTTATGGTAAGGACCACGACTTTATTTTTCTCACACGCTCATAGTTTTTCCTAGGCACCAGTTAGGTGACCTAGCGAGCTCTTTTTTCTCTCTTTTGTTATTGCTCACTTTAGATTTAGCTCTAACTTTTGCCTAGGCATCCTTTTGGATTTTTGACCTAGCGAGCCATCCTCATCCTTTTTTTTTAAATCTTCCTAAGTACCCCGAATGAAGATCAGGTCCAATATAGTTCGGGCCAGGACTTTTAAAGAAGAGGGGTTAATTATGATAGTGTCGACCAAACCGATGCAGTTGCCTATGTATCCCCGAGTGGGAATCAGGTCGAGCGTAGTTCAGGGCAAGGCTTGAAAGAAAATTGATTTTGGGGAATGGTCAAGCATAGTACTTTTTGAGGCGATCCATGTTGATTGGTTCTTTGAATTCAATGCCATCGAGGTCCATAAGGTAGGTTGCTCCTCCAGAAAGGATAGTTTTGATGATATAAGGGTCGACCCATTTGGGTTTGAACTTTCTGCGTGGATCAAAGATCGGGGCTCGCAATTCTTGAAGGACAAGGTCACCCTTGACAATTTTTCTCGGAGGAACCCTTTGTTGAAAGCACGGGCTATCCTCTTTTGATAGATTCAGACATGGTCGACTACCGCTAGGCGCTTTTCATCTATGAGAACCAATTCTTTGTACCTTTTCCTCAACCAATCTGATTCCAAAATTTCACATTCTTCCATCACGCATAGGGACAGTAGTTCTATCTCGAGTGGAAGTACTGCTTCCATTCCATTAACTAGTGAGTAAGGAGTTGCTCCTGTGGACGTCCTTATCGATGTTCTGTATCCCCAAAGTGCGAACGGTAGCTTTTCATGCCAGTCTTTGTAGGTGTCGGCCGATATCTGTAGTATGGCCTTAACATTCTTGTTTGCAGCTTCGACTGCCCCATTAGTTTGCGGCCTGTATGGTGACGACTTGTGATAAGTGATTTTGTATTCCTCAAACAGATCCCTGACTTCAGTTTTGAAATGACTACCATTATCTGAAATGATCTCATGGGAGACCCCATAGCGACAGATGAGGTTCTTCTTGATGAACTTGGCCACTTCCTTGGCCCCCAACTTGCTATAGGATGTGGCTTCTACCCATTTTGTGAAGTAGTCAATGGCCACCAAAATGTATCGATTTCCATTCGAGGCTTTTGGAATGACTTCACCGATGATATCGATTCCCCAGGTTGAGAACGGCCACGGGGAGGTCATGTTGCATAGAAAAGATGGCGGTACATGCATCATTTTTACATGGATCTGGCACTTATGACACCTTCTTACGTATTCACAACAATCTTTCTCCAATGTTGTCCAACAGTACCCTTGTCTTTCATTTTTCTTGGCCAGTATGTGACCGTTCATGTGTGGACCGCTCAATTACCAAAGGCATCATCTTGACTCCCACGGGAATTTTGATCATGGAGGCTAAGGTAGCCAACGAATCTACTAGCTGGTTCTCTTCCCTTGGAAAGTAGAAGAATGTGATGTTCTTGAACTGTCTCTTGAGTCCATCGAGATGATCGTGATAAGGCTTCAACCTTTCTTCTTTCACTTTCCATTCTCCTCTAGCTTGTGATTTGATGAGGTTTGAATCTCCGAAGACATCCAACTTCTAAACTTTTAGTTCTACGGCTGCTTCCATCCCCAGAAGACATGCCTCATATTCAACAGTGTTGTTGGTGGAGTTATAATTGAGCTTGACTTCCAGTGGGGTATGGTCCCCATTTGGTGACACTAGAATCATTCCTACTCCGTAGCCTTTCATGTAGGCTACTCCGTCAAAGTATAACTTCCACTGTTCTTCCTTAATTTCCATGATATTCTCGTCCGGGAACGAGAAATCTCCTCTTACTTCAGAATCAATGGCGTGTTCAGTAAGATGTTCAGCTATAGTTCTCCCTTTTACCGATTTGCTTGTCACATACTTGATATCGAATTCGGACAGTAGAAGTAACCAACGGGATATATGACCGGTCAGGACGGGTTTTTCGAGGAGGTATTTTAGAGGATCCATGTGGGATATGAGCACAACTAGGAAGGCCAGCATGTAGTGCATCAGTCGGCGAGTGCACCAAACCAAGGCCCAACATGTTTTTTCGAGGGAAGAGTAGTTGAGCTCGTACCCAGTCATCCTCTTGCTAAGGTAATATATGGATTTTTCGGAGTGGCTTTCTTCTCCTTCTTGGGCTAGCATGCAACCCATGGTATTTTCGGAGACAGTTAGGTAGAATAATAAGGGCTTATGAGGAGCGGGTGGTGAATGGACGGGCGAATTTTGAAGGTACGCTTTTATTTTGTCGAAAGCGGCTTGGCATTGGTCATCCCATTGGAACTTCTCTCCTTTTCTCAGCAATTGGAACAAAGGATCACATGTAGTCGTGAGTTTGGAGATGAAGCGACTGATAAATTAAATTCTTCCGAGAAACCCTCTCACTTCCTTTTCATTCCGTGGTGGTGCCATTTCCAGGATTGCCTTGATCTTAGAGGGATCCACCACTATCCCCCTTTGTGTGATGAGAAAACCCAGGAGCTTACCAGAGGTCACACCGAAAGTGCATTTCTTTGGATTCAACCTCATCTTGTATTTGCGCAACCTTTCAAAAAACTTTCCCAATGCCACCAGGTGTCCTTCTTTGTCATTGGACTTCACGATCATGTCGTCTGACAAGCGGGAGTATTTGTAAAATACAACCGCGCTAAAATAAGAAAAAGTATGGATTTAGTTTACAATTCCTCCATTTATCTGCAATTTGAATTACAATGCTAGTTTATGAACATATTGATTAAACTATGATAAGTTGTGCATTTTTAGCTGTAATTTGTGCAGACTGCAATTGCTGTGTGAAGAATAGAAAGATAACGATGAAGGGAAATGCTGAATTCTAAAGAAGATATGTAAAAGCTGAAATGTAGAGTTCGAGCAATTGAAGACCATTCGATCGATCGAAGATTCGATCGATCGAGATAATTTCAAGCGATCGAAGTCCCCAAGAGTTCAATCGATCGAGCAACGTTCGATCGATCGAACATGCCTTTTATCAGATTTTTACACGCACGCAGTAGAATGTATGGGAAACCCTAGCATTAGGTTTCTGCTATTTATACTCATATTGTTCCCACTTTACATTTTATCAGTTTTTACATAGAGAGAGAGTGTTCTACTTTGATTTTTGTAGGTTTTGGTGATTGAACATTGAATTCAAGTGAAGTTTAAAGGTTATTAATAGCTCGTTCGTTCCAGGTTTTGATATATCAGTTTTGTTTGCATTCTTTCAGTAGTTTACATAGTTTAAATCTGCATAGATCATCGTTTTAAGTGTTGGTAGTTGATAAATCATAGATTTTCATTGATTGCATGTTTAAACCTCATCCAAACACAACCTTAATGAATTTTTACGTTAATAATAAATTTGTGACACTCCAGACGATGTCTGAGTAGTCTCCGGGTTGGGAGATCACGATGAAACCGTGATCCCAGACCTCTGCCATGTAGCAGAATAATCCCTGTGTTTGATCGATCGAGGTAGTTCGATCGATCGGACCAGAGACACAGTCGAGCGATCGAAGACAGTTCGATCGATCGAGAGATGAGGTAGTTCGATCGATCGAAAGCGCGTCGATCGATCGAACACCCTTTTTCTTGAGGACCTTCTATACAGTATTCCTAGACTTTCTATTTTACTGGATTGTTATCAAACTGTCCCCAAATGCTCAGTTTGTCAAAACAGTCTGTGAATTTTAAGCCTTGAGGCATTTTTCTTCAATAACTTTTGCAAACCACCCTTAATGCTAATACCATTGTAGGTGAGAGTCTTAACTATTGATTTAAACCGCTTTTGTGTATTTCAAACTCCAGTGTGATGATATAGTCCTGGACATGAAAGGGCTATGGATTCTTTATTCTAAGAGAAATACGGAATACTGTTGAGGACGTACTCCATTGAGCTTCAATGCAACTGCATGGTAGATGGCTAGGTCGCGGTGGATTCGTGTAATCCCAACATTCCTGTTTAATTAAGAAAAACACATTTTAAATTATCACTTTAATTAATTAGTTGGCAATTAGTTTATTTTAGTTTAATTATTTTTAGTAGTTGATAAATTGTGGGACTTTGTGTTCTACATTTCTTTAAAATATTGAATTTTATTTTCCCTTTTTGAGATTAATCTAAGTATTTAGTATACCACCTTCCCTGTGGGATCGACCTGGGCTTAACCAGATTACTACTTGCACGATTACCTACACTTGGGTATAGCACACAAGCGCACACAGAAAAATTCTCGTGTTAAGTTTTTGGCGCCGTTGCCGGGGAAGGCGACAAGCTAACGCTTTGATTACCTCAATCTATCCTTATCTCTTTCTATTTTTCTTTTTCTTTCAATTAAAAAAAAAAACTACTTAGGGTCTTTCCCTTTATGTCCGATAATTCCATCGAAGGAATTTTTGGAAATCCACTCTATTCATCCAGTTCATCTAGTTCTATTAACCCCATAGTTACACCGATCGACTCAATGGCCGACAATCAAAGCGAAAATGGTGATAATGTGGTTGTACCTGTGGATACCGCGTTTCCACCGCTTCGTTATGTTTTTGAAACTTGTTTGATTTGAATCAAGGAAAGAGAGAAGGTCTGTTGAACACAGATACAGAGTCGCCACTTGGTCTTTAAGGAACCAAGAAACCTAATTTTGACTCACCCAAATGGATAAAGGGCACCGGCCCTTCATAACCAAAGAACTTGGTTCGGGGTTTTGGTACGAGAGAGGAAGGAGCCTTTGTCACGACTAAAACACCCTCAACTCGCCCCGTCTCTCGACGGGCCTCAATTAGCATCCAAATAATCATCTTATACCATGTTTGGTTCGACAAATAATACTATGATAGTATATTACATCACATAAGAAAATTTGAAAATGGAATATCTAAAGATAAGATATCATTCATAAGATCTAAGCCAAATATCACACAATGCAAAGTGAAAGATCACACAAATTAACCTAGGAAAAATCGTCTAATCATGTATCAAATAATCAAGACTTCCTAATCTAAAGGGGGACATGAATTGTTATTGAAACAAATAAATAAAGAAATAAAAAAAAATGCTTAGCAAGCTAGTATGATGCATGTTAATCTTTGAGAAAAGAAGACCTCTCAATCCCCGGGATGGATGAGAAAGGATGATTAGATCGGGGGAAGCATGAACGTGTGATCAAGTTCATTCCTTGTAATCTTCTTAGATTAGGAGCCATGAAGACCCCAAATCTTGCATGGATGCAATGTATGTATCTAGAATGTGCCAAGGTTGTGGTGTGCTTTGTGTTCATGGATTCCTAGAATGACTTAGAAGTCTATAATGTGTATGAATGAATGAATGAAATCATCATGGGATATGTAAAAATGTAGTATAAACTACTTCCTAAGATATGAACTAATTTGGAAGGCACATAAGCATCAAATCAAAGAATAAAAGTTAAAATGTGCTTGCTGTGAATAGTGGATAGAACAGTAACTAAATCTTTGGAAAATTGAAAAGAGGGGTTAGGAACGTTTTTAATGCATGATTGTTCATGGAGATGTTCCTTATTGTGTCTAGAATACAACCCAAAAATCCAATCTTTAATAACTATCACAGATTGAGAGAAATCAAATGAACAACAGAGGTCACTCAGAAACAGAGTCTGTACTGTCGACTGAAATGTTGGAAAATCTTAGAAAATGAAAACGAATGATCTAGGGACCCATTTTATACAGCGAGTTCCCTAAGACATTGAAGGTTAAGGGAAAAATAAGTTGGGACCAACCCTTTTAGAACATATTTCTGAAAAAGAAGTTGGAAGTTAGTCAAGCTGCTGTTACAGCAGAGGCAGAATGTTTGGAAGGAATGTTTGGGTCCAAATGGACCATTTTCAAGTACTTCCAAGTCAAACCAAAAATCATGGGTGTTCTTCAATGAGTTAGGAAGAAATCTTTGAACTCAGCTCACTCACTGTTTTGAAGATTTTGGAAAAAATAAGGTTTACTTTCTTGAAATCAAAATGAGAGGGATTGAGGGGGGTTTTGAAATAGAGGTTTTGAAAGTGTATTTTCAATACTCAATAAAGATTATAACCACTTAAAATGCCAACATTCAACTCATCATCAAGAACCTCCAAGATTGTTGGAGAAACTTATTTTTATTTTGAACATAACTTCAAGAATACCTTGGAGGTATTGAGGTTATGATCATCATCTATCAAACATGTTTTTGAGGTCAAGAGCTACCCAAACTTCATGTCATCATTTAGATGATGATGAACTAGTAAGAAAAATAAGGAAAATAAAAAAGAAATGAGGTGAGAAGAGATAAACAATGAATAAACAAGCAAGTAGATAATGATCAATAGATGATATTCATGAAGTATTGAACTTGTAGCATGGTGTTTCACTCATATGTAATGATATTGGACATGGAAGAAGCTTTCACTCTCTTAAATGCTCACTAAAATGGTGGTTGGGTGTATTGAATGTTGAAGTAAATGGGAGTAATGAAGTAAAAACAAAGTTTAGAACTCACTTTTGTTTTGAAAATCAAAGAAGAAAGCTTCTTTTCTCTCTACTCTAACCTTATCTCTACAACTTTCTCTCCCAAACTTTCTCTAAACTTGCATTTGACTCCCCAAAATGAAGAGCAATGGGGGGTTTAAGTAGGCCAACTTGGGGTGGTTTTGGGATTTAGAAAGTATTCCCATTGGCTCCAAACATCTGAAATCATAAAACTATGTCGTTTTGGTTTTTAATTAATCAAAATGAATCCCCAAGAAAAATTACAAAAAAACACCATTCTAGAGGGGAGTGTCGCGGCGGCAGTGGACCAATGCCGCGGCGGCACTACTCCTCCTTCGTCCAGATAATGCTGTTTAGGCCCCCTGAGGTTCCGGTATTCGCGAAAAGGCCTTATTTCGTCCGAAATTCACAGAAAATGCGTACGAACTCCAAATTGAGGTTGTGATATACCGTTGGAAAGGTAATGAAGTCTACTTTACATAAAAAATAGTTTGGGGATAGGTCACTTTGAAACGTTTTATTGTATTCGCGATAAAAGCCGATTTGATCGCCTTTTTTGGCTTTGGAAATCCATAATAAATTCGTTTTAAATCCAGGAATTATGTGCGATATACCGTTGGAAAGCTATTGACCTCTAGTATCCATGAAAAATATTTGAAAATTGCTTCGGTGCCCCGATTCCAAAGTCAAATCTTGGTCAAACTGGTCAAACCTGGGATTCCCGGGAAGTTCTGGGAACCTCCGGGAGCTCCTAGGAGCCGACGTTTTCGCTCGATTCTCTTTTAAAACTCATTTTAATACTTTTCTAATGATTTCGGTGGATTTGGACGATTTTGGTCAAACTTGGTCAAACTTGGTCAAACTCTAGTCAAACCTGGTCAAACCTTGGTCAAACCGGTCAACGGGGACTTTCGGGGAACTTCCGGGACTTCCGAGGGTCTCTGGGAGCTGACGATTTCTTCCGGTTTTACTTAAAAACTCATTTTATCATTTTTCTTACGACATAGCATGTTTTTCAGAACTTTGGGACCAAATTTGGGAGTCTTCGGGCTTTCAGGGGCATTTTGGTCAATCTGAGCATTCTGAGAGATAGAGCTGACTTCCAGTAGTCATTTTGGGTCTTTTACGATCATTGTGAACCACCAAGCTATGGGTTTCCTAAATCTGATAGCCGAAAAGATGGGGTGTCTACAGTTTGCCCCTCTTTGGTAGGAACTTGCGAGGCAACGCATGTCGCATGCGGGTGCCAAAGTTTTGAAGAGACAGGACTTTTTGGAGGCTATAGATTTAGGATAAAAAGCGTTGCAAAAGATGCAATAATGATGAGGCTAGTGCTGGTCGTGTTCTGCGTGAGCTGCCTACGTATCCCAAGGGAAATCAGACCAGGACGTAGTTCAGAGCACAAAGGAATGAATCACACATGTACACACGCAACAACCAAGCAGATGCTATGCTATGAGGATGGCATGCAATGCGTGGATGTGATACGAGTTGTGTTATGAATGCTATTAAGCTTATTGTATGATCCTAGTATGCTATAGGGTGTGCCACTTCGAGTAGGCTGGTGTCGTGCTGGTGCTTCTGACTATGATGCAGTTATTGACCCGAATAGGGATACCAAGATTTTAGAAGGCTCTGAGTCTAGGGGTAAACTTTTGAATTTTGGGAAGTGTGCTTCGTAAGAGAACGTAATTGGGTGTGGGGTCTCAGAGGACTATAATCGAAACGCCTTTTGGCAAATAACTGACGGACACGAGGGCCCTGAAAATTAAGAGACGGGCACAAAAGTCAAGGGATGATCATGAAATCCTGAGATGTCATGCGATGAATATGGAAGCGATGATGACTAATGAACCTATAATGTTAGAATTGAGATAATAAATTGACAATGGACTATTGTGATTAAAATGTCTCGGCGCTCAATCCAAGAGGGCCGGTCGGAGCCTCCGGGAGCTGGTATCTTTCTGCTTCTGTCCTCGGGGGATGATGCGGGGTTCTCGGGGAATCTCTTTTCTTGATCGGGAACCAGGACCCATCTCTGAATCTCTCACGATTGATCAAAATGTGTCGGCGCTCAATCCAAGAGGGCCTGTCAGGGCCTCCGGGAGCCGGTATCTTTCTGCTTCAGTCCTCGGGGGATGATGCGGGGTTCTTGGGGAATCTCTTTTCTTGATTGGGAACCAGGACCCATCTCTGAATCTCTCACGGTTGATCAAAATGTGTCGGCGCTCAATCCAAGATGGTCGGTCGGGGCCTCCGGGAGATGGTATCTTTCTGCTTCTTTCATCGGGGGATGATGCGGGGTTCTCGGGGAATCTCTTTTCTTGATCGGGAACCAGGACCCATCTCTGAATCTCTCACGGTTGATCAAAATGTGTCGGCGCTCAATCCAAGAGAGCCTGTCAGGGCCTCCGGGAGCCGGTATCTTTCTGCTTCTGTCCTCGGGGGATGATGCGGGGTTCTTGGGGAATCTCTTTTCTTGATCGAGAACCAGGACCCATCTCTGAATCTCTCACGGTTGATCAAAATGTGTCGGCGCTCAATCCAAGAGGGCCGGTCGGGGCCTCCGGGAGTTGGTATCTTTCTGCTTCTTTCCTCGGGGGATGATGCGGGGTTCTCGGGGAATCTCTTTTCTTCATCGGGAACCAGGACCCATCTCTGAATTTCTCACGGTTCATCAAAATGTGTCGGCGCTCAATCCAAGAGGGCCGGTCGGGGCTTCCGGGAGCTGGTATCTTTCTGCTTCTGTCCTCGGGGGATGATCCGGGGTTCTCGGGGAATCTCTTTTCTTGATCGGGAACCAGGACCCATCTCTGAATCTCTCATGGTTGATCAAAATGTGTCGGCGCTCAATCCAAGAGAGCCTGTCAGGGCCTCCGGGAGCCGGTATCTTTCTGCTTCTGTCCTCGGGGGATGATGCGGGGTTCTTGGGGAATCTCTTTTCTTGATCGAGAACCAGGACCCATCACTGAATCTCTCACGGTTGATCAAAATGTGTCGGCGCTCAATCCAAGAGGGCCGGTCGGGGCCTCCGGGAGCTGGTATCTTTCTGCTTCTTTACTCGGGGGATGATGCGGGGTTCTCGGGGAATCTCTTTTCTTGATAGGAAACCAGGACCCATCTCTGAATCTCTCACGGCTGATCAAAATGTGTTGGCACTCAATCTAAGAGAGTCTGTCGGGGCCTCCGGGAGCCGGTATCTTTCTGCTTCTGTCCTCGGGGGATGATGTTGGGTTCTCGGGGAATCTCTTTTCTTGATCGGGAACCAGGACTCATCTCTGAATCTGTCACGGTTGATCAAATCTTGCGGTGCTCAATCCAAGAGGAGCTGGAATCTTTCTGCTTCTGTCCTCGGGGGATGATGCGGGGTTCTCGGGGAATCTCTTTTCCTTGATTGGGAACCAGGACCCATCTCTGAATCTCTCACGGTTGATCAAATTTTGCGGTGCTTAATCCAAGAGGGCCTATCGGGGCCTCCGGGAGATGGTATCTTTCTGCTTCTGTCCTCGGGGGATGATGCGGGGTTCTCGGGGAATCTCTTTTCTTGATCGAGAACCAGGACCCATCTCTGAATCTCTCACGGTTGATCAAATCTTGCGGTGCTTAATCCAAGAGGGCCTATCGGGGCCTTCGGGAGCCGCTATCTTTTTGCTTCTGTCCTCGGGGGATGATGTGGGGATCTCGGGGAATCTCTTTTCTTGATCGGGAACCAGGACCCATCTCTGAATCTCTCACGGTTGATCAAAATGTGTCGGCGCTCAATCCAAGAGAGCCTGTCGGGGCCTCCGGGAGCCGGTATCTTTCTGCTTCTGTCCTCGGGGGATGATGCGGGGTTCTTGGGGAATCTCTTTTCTTGATTGAGAACCAGAACCCATCTTTGAATCTCTCACGGTTGATCAAAATGTGTCGGCGCTCAATCCAAGAGGGCCGGTCGGGGCCTCCGGGAGCTGGTATCTTTCTGCTTTTTTCCTCGGGGGATGATGCGGGGTTCTCGGGGAATCTCTTTTCTTCATCGGGAACCAGGACCCATCTCTGAATTTCTCACGGTTGATCAAAATGTGTCGGCGCTCAATCCAAGAGGGCCGGTCGGGGCTTCCGGGAGCTGGTATCTTTCTGCTTCTGTCCTCGGGGGATGATGCGGGGTTCTCGGGGAATCTCTTTTCTTGATCGGGAACCAGGACCCATCTCTGAATCTCTCACGGTTGATCAAAATTTGTCGGCGCTCAATCCAAGAGAGCCTGTCAGGGCCTCCGGGAGCCGGTATCTTTCTGCTTCTGTCCTCGGGGGATGATGCGGGGTTCTTGGGGAATCTCTTTTCTTGATCGAGAACCAGGACCCATCACTGAATCACTCACGGTTGATCAAAATGTGTCGGCGCTCAATCCAAGAGGGCCGGTCTGGGCCTCCGGGAGCTGGTATCTTTCTGTTTCTTTCCTCAGGGGATGATGCGGGGTTCTCGGGGAATCTCTTTTCTTGATAGGAAACCAGGACCCATCTCTGAATCTCTCACGGTTGATCAAAATGTGTTGGCACTCAATCTAAGTGAGTCTGTCGGGGCCTCCGGGAGCCGGTATCTTTCTGCTTCTGTCCTCGGGGGATGATGTTGGGTTCTCGGGGAATCTCTTTTCTTGATCGGGAACCAGGACTCATCTCTGAATCTGTCACGGTTGATCAAATCTTGCGGTGCTCAATCCAAGAGGAGCTGGAATCTTTCTGCTTCTGTCCTCGGGGGATGATGCGGGGTTCTCGGGGAATCTCTTTTCCTTGATTGGGAACCAGGACCCATCTCTGAATCTCTCACGGTTGATCAAATCTTGCGGTGCTTAATCCAAGAGGGCCTATCAGGGCCTCCGGGAGCTGGTATCTTTCTGCTTCTGTCCTCGGGGGATGATGCGGGGTTCTCGGGGAATCTCTTTTCTTGATCGAGAACCAGGACCCATCTCTGAATCTCTCACGGTTGATCAAATCTTGCGGTGCTTAATCCAAGAGGGCCTATCGGGGCCTCCGGGAGCTGCTATCTTTTTGCTTCTGTCCTCGGGGGATGATGTGGGGATCTCGGGGAATCTCTTTTCTTGATCGGGAACCAGGACCCATCTCTGAATCTCTCACGGTTGATCAAAATGTGTCGGCGCTCAATCCAAGAGAGCCTGTCGGGGCCTCCGGGAGCCGGTATCTTTCTGCTTCTGTCCTCGGGGGATGATGCGGGGTTCTTGGGGAATCTCTTTTCTTGATTGAGAACCAGAACCCATCTTTGAATCTCTCACGGTTGATCAAAATGTGTCGGCGCTCAATCCAAGAGGGCCGGTCGGGGCCTCCGGGAGCTGGTATCTTTCTGCTTTTTTCCTCGGGGGATGATGCGGGGTTCTCGGGGAATCTCTTTTCTTCATCGGGAACCAGGACCCATCTCTGAATTTCTCACGGTTGATCAAAATGTGTCGGCGCTCAATCCAAGAGGGCCGGTCGGGGCTTCCGGGAGCTGGTATCTTTCTGCTTCTGTCCTCGGGGGATGATGCGGGGTTCTCGGGGAATCTCTTTTCTTGATCGGGAACCAGGACCCATCTCTGAATCTCTCACGGTTGATCAAAATGTGTCGGCGCTCAATCCAAGAGAGCTTGTCAGGGCCTCCGGGAGCTGGTATCTTTCTGCTTCTGTCCTCGGGGTATGATGCGGGGTTCTTGGGGAATCTCTTTTCTTGATCGAGAACCAGGACCCATCTCTGAATCTCTCATGGTTGATCAAAATGTGTCGGCGCTCAATCCAAGAGGGCCGGTCGGGGCCTCCGGGAGCTGGTATCTTTCTGCTTCTTTCCTCGGGGGATGATGCGGGGTTCTCGGGGAATCTCTTTTCTTGATAGGGAACCAGGACCCATCTCTGAATCTCTCACGGTTGATCAAAATGTGTTGGCACTCAATCTAAGAGAGTCTGTCGGGGCCTCCGGGAGCCGGTATCTTTCTGCTTCTGTCCTCGGGGGATGATGTTGGGTTCTCGGGGAATCTCTTTTCTTGATCGGGAACCAGGACTCATCTCTGAATCTGTCACGGTTGATCAAATCTTGCGGTGCTCAATCCAAGAGGAGCTGGAATCTTTCTGCTTCTGTCCTCGGGGGATGATGCGGGGTTCTCGGGGAATCTCTTTTCCTTGATTGGGAACCAGGACCCATCTCTGAATCTCTCACGGTTGATCAAATCTTGCGGTGCTTAATCCAAGAGGGCCTATCAGGGCCTCCGGGAGCTGGTATCTTTCTGCTTCTATCCTCGGGGGATGATGCGGGGTTCTCGGGGAATCTCTTTTCTTGATCGAGAACCAGGACCCATCTCTGAATCTCTCACGGTTGATCAAATCTTGCGGTGCTTAATCCAAGAGGGCCTATCGGGGCCTCCGGGAGCTGCTATCTTTTTGCTTCTGTCCTCGGGGGATGATGTGGGGTTCTCGGGGAATCTCTTTTCTTGATCGGGAACCAGGACCCATCTCTGAATCTCTCACGGTTGATCAAAATGTGTCGGCGCTCAATCCAAGAGAGCCTGTCGGGTCCTCCGGGAGCCGGTATCTTTCTGCTTCTGTCCTCGGGGGATGATGCGGGGTTCTTGGGGAATCTCTTTTCTTGATCGAGAACCAGGACCCATCTCTGAATCTCTCACGGTTGATCAAAATGTGTCGGCGCTCAATCCAAGAGGACCGGTCGGGGCCTCCGGGAGCTGGTATCTTTCTGCTTCTTTCCTCGGGGGATGATGCGGGGTTCTCGGGGAATCTCTTTTCTTCATCGGGAACCAGGACCCATCTCTGAATTTCTCACGGTTGATCAAAATGTGTCGGCGCTCAATCCAAGAGGGCCGGTAGGGGCTTCCGGGAGCTGGTATCTTTCTGCTTCTGTCCTCGGGGGATGATGCGGGGTTCTCGGGGAATCTCTTTTCTTGATCGGGAACCAGGACCCATCTCTGAATCTCTCACGGTTGATCAAAATGTGTCGGCGCTCAATCCAAGAGAGCTTGTCAGGGCCTCCGGGAGCTGGTATCTTTCTGCTTCTGTCCTCGGGGTATGATGCGGGGTTCTTGGGGAATCTCTTTTCTTGATCGAGAACCAGGACCCATCTCTGAATCTCTCATGGTTGATCAAAATGTGTCGGCGCTCAATCCAAGAGGGCCGGTCGGGGCCTCCGGGAGCTGGTATCTTTCTGCTTCTTTCCTCGGGGGATGATGCGGGGTTCTCGGGGAATCTCTTTTCTTGATAGGGAACCAGGACCCATCTCTGAATCTCTCACGGTTGATCAAAATGTGTTGGCACTCAATCTAAGAGAGTCTGTCGGGGCCTCCGGGAGCCGGTATCTTTCTGCTTCTGTCCTCGGGGGATGATGTTGGGTTCTCGGGGAATCTCTTTTCTTGATCGGGAACCAGGACTCATCTCTGAATCTGTCACGGTTGATCAAATCTTGCGGTGCTCAATCCAAGAGGAGCTAGAATCTTTCTGCTTCTGTCCTCGGGGGATGATGCGGGGTTCTCGGGGAATCTCTTTTCCTTGATTGGGAAACAGGACCCATCTCTGAATCTCTCACGGTTGATCAAATCTTGCGGTGCTTAATCCAAGAGGGCCTATCGGGGCCTCCGTGAGCTGGTATCTTTCTGCTTCTGTCCTCGGGGGATGATGCGGGGTTCTCGGGGAATCTCTTTTCTTGATCGAGAACCAGGACCCATCTCTGAATCTCTCACGGTTGATCAAATCTTGCGGTGCTAAATCCAAGAGGGCCTATCGGGGCCTCCGGGAGCCGCTATCTTTCTGCTTCTGTCCTCGGGGGATGATGTGGGGTTCTCGGGGAATCTCTTTTCTTGATCGGGAACCAGGACCCATCTCTGAATCTCTCACGGTTGATCAAAATGTGTCGGCGCTCAATCCAAGAGAGCCTGTCGGGGCCTCCGGGAGCCGGTATCTTTCTGCTTCTGTCCTCGGGGGATGATGCGGGGTTCTTGGGGAATCTCTTTTCTTGATTGAGAACCAGAACCCATCTCTGAATCTCTCACGGTTGATCAAAATGTGTCGGCGCTCAATCCAAGAGGGCCGGTCGGGGCCTCCGGGAGCTGGTATCTTTCTGCTTTTTTCCTCGGGGGATGATGCGGGGTTCTCGGGGAATCTCTTTTCTTCATCGGGAACCAGGACCCATCTCTGAATTTCTCACGGTTGATCAAAATGTGTCGGCGCTCAATCCAAGAGGGCCGGTCGGGGCTTCCGGGAGCTGGTATCTTTCTGCTTCTGTCCTCGGGGGATGATGCGGGGTTCTCGGGGAATCTCTTTTCTTGATCGGGAACCAGGACCCATCTCTGAATCTCTCACGGTTGATCAAAATTTGTCGGCGCTCAATCCAAGAGAGCCTGTCAGGGCCTCCGGGAGCCGGTATCTTTCTGCTTCTGTCCTCGGGGGATGATGCGGGGTTCTTGGGGAATCTCTTTTCTTGATCGAGAACCAGGACCCATCACTGAATCTCTCACGGTTGATCAAAATGTGTCGGCGCTCAATCCAAGAGGGCCGGTCTGGGCCTCCGGGAGCTGGTATCTTTCTGTTTCTTTCCTCAGGGGATGATGCGGGGTTCTCGGGGAATCTCTTTTCTTGATAGGAAACCAGGACCCATCTCTGAATCTCTCACGGTTGATCAAAATGTGTTGGCACTCAATCTAAGTGAGTCTGTCGGGGCCTCCGGGAGCCGGTATCTTTCTGCTTCTGTCCTCGGGGGATGATGTTGGGTTCTCGGGGAATCTCTTTTCTTGATCGGGAACCAGGACTCATCTCTGAATCTGCCACGGTTGATCAAATCTTGCGGTGCTCAATCCAAGAGGAGCTGGAATCTTTCTGCTTCTGTCCTCGGGTGATGATGCGGGGTTCTCGGGGAATCTCTTTTCCTTGATTGGGAACCAGGACCCATCTCTGAATCTCTCACGGTTGATCAAATCTTGCGGTGCTTAATCCAAGAGGGCCTATCAGGGCCTCCGGGAGCTGGTATCTTTCTGCTTCTGTCCTCGGGGGATGATGCGGGGTTCTCGGGGAATCTCTTTTCTTGATCGAGAACCAGGACCCATCTCTGAATCTCTCACGGTTGATCAAATCTTGCGGTGCTTAATCCAAGAGGGCCTATCGGGGCCTCCGGGAGCTGCTATCTTTTTGCTTCTGTCCTCGGGGGATGATGTGGGGTTCTCGGGGAATCTCTTTTCTTGATCGGGAACCAGGACCCATCTCTGAATCTCTCACGGTTGATCAAAATGTGTCGGCGCTCAATCCAAGAGAGCCTGTCGGGTCCTCCGGGAGCCGGTATCTTTCTGCTTCTGTCCTCGGGGGATGATGCGGGGTTCTTGGGGAATCTCTTTTCTTGATCGAGAACCAGGACCCATCTCTGAATCTCTCACGGTTGATCAAAATGTGTCGGCGCTCAATCCAAGAGGACCGGTCGGGGCCTCCGGGAGCTGGTATCTTTCTGCTTCTTTCATCGGGGGATGATGCGGGGTTCTCGGGGAATCTCTTTTCTTCATCGGGAACCAGGACCCATCTCTGAATTTCTCACGGTTGATCAAAATGTGTCGGCGCTCAATCCAAGAGGGCCGGTCGGGGCTTCCGGGAGCTGGTATCTTTCTGCTTCTGTCCTCGGGGGATGATGCGGGGTTCTCGGGGAATCTCTTTTCTTGATCGGGAACCAGGACCCATCTCTGAATCTCTCACGGTTGATCAAAATGTGTCGGCGCTCAATCCAAGAGAGCTTGTCAGGGCCTCCGGGAGCTGGTATCTTTCTGCTTCTATCCTCGGGGTATGATGCGGGGTTCTTGGGGAATCTCTTTTCTTGATCGAGAACCAGGACCCATCTCTGAATCTCTCATGGTTGATCAAAATGTGTCGGAGCTCAATCCAAGAGGGCCGGTCGGGGCCTCCGGGAGCTGGTATCTTTCTGCTTCTTTCCTCGGGGGATGATGCGGGGTTCTCGGGGAATCTCTTTTCTTGATAGGGAACCAGGACCCATCTCTGAATCTCTCACGGTTGATCAAAATGTGTTGGCACTCAATCTAAGAGAGTCTGTCGGGGCCTCCGGGAGCCGGTAACTTTCTGCTTCTGTCCTCGGGGGATGATGTTGGGTTCTCGGGGAATCTCTTTTCTTGATCGGGAACCAGGACTCATCTCTGAATCTGTCACGGTTGATCAAATCTTGCGGTGCTCAATCCAAGAGGAGCTAGAATCTTTCTGCTTCTGTCCTCGGGGGATGATGCGGGGTTCTCGGGGAATCTCTTTTCCTTGATTGGGAAACAGGACCCATCTCTGAATCTCTCACGGTTGATCAAATCTTGCGGTGCTTAATCCAAGAGGGCCTATCGGGGCCTCCGGGAGCTGGTATCTTTCTGCTTCTGTCCTCGGGGGATGATGCGGGGTTCTCGGGGAATCTCTTTTCTTGATCGAGAACCAGGACCCATCTCTGAATCTCTCACGGTTGATCAAATCTTGCGGTTCTAAATCCAAGAGGGCCTATCGGGGCCTCCGGGAGCCGCTATCTTTCTGCTTCTGTCCTCGGGGGATGATGTGGGGTTCTCGGGGAATCTCTTTTCTTGATCGGGAACCAGGACCCATCTCTGAATCTCTCACGGTTGATCAAAATGTGTCGGCGCTCAATCCAAGAGAGCCTGTCGGGGCCTCCGGGAGCCGGTATCTTTCTGCTTCTGTCCTCGGGGGATGATGCGGGGTTCTTGGGGAATCTCTTTTCTTGATCGAGAACCAGGACCCATCTCTGAATCTCTCACGGTTGATCAAAATGTGTCGGCGCTCAATCCAAGAGGGCCGGTCGGGGCCTCCGGGAGCTGGTATCTTTCTGCTTCTTTCCTCGGGGGATGATGCGGGGTTCTCGGGGAATCTCTTTTCTTCATCGGGAACCAGGACCCATCTCTGAATTTCTTACGGTTGATCAAAATGTGTCGGCGCTCAATCCAAGAGGGCCGGTCGGGGCCTCCGGTAGCTGGTATCTTTCTGCTTCTATCCTCGGGGGATGATGCGGGGTTCTCGGGGAATCTCTTTTCTTGATCGGGAACTAGGACCCATCTCTGAATCTCTCACGGTTGATCAAAATGTGTCGGCGCTCAATCCAAGAGAGCTTGTCAGGGCCTCCGGGAGCTGGTATCTTTCTGCTTCTGTCCTCGGGGTATGATGCGGGGTTCTTGGGGAATCTCTTTTCTTGATCGAGAACCAGGACCCATCTCTGAATCTCTAATGGTTGATCAAAATGTGTCGGCGCTCAATCCAAGAGGGCCGGTCGGGGCCTCCGGGAGCTGGTATCTTTCTGCTTCTTTCCTCGGGGGATGATGCGGGGTTCTCGGGGAATCTCTTTTCTTGATAGGGAACCAGGACCCATCTCTGAATCTCTCACGGTTGATCAAAATGTGTTGGCACTCAATCTAAGAGAGTCTGTCGGGGCCACCGGGAGCCGGTATCTTTCTGCTTCTGTCCTCGGGGGATGATGTTGGGTTCTCGGGGAATCTCTTTTCTTGATCGGGAACCAGGACTCATCTCTGAATCTGTTACGGTTGATCAAATCTTGCGGTGCTCAATCCAAGAGGAGCTGGAATCTTTCTACTTCTGTCCTCGGGGGATGATGCGGGGTTCTCGGGGAATCTCTTTTCCTTGATTGGGAACCAGGACCCATCTCTGAATCTCTCACGGTTGATCAAATCTTGCGGTGCTTAATCCAAGAGGGCCTATCGGGGCCTCCGGGAGCTAGTATCTTTCTGCTTCTGTCCTCTGGGGATGATGCGGGGTTCTCGGGGAATCTCTTTTCTTGATCAAGAACCAGGACCCATCTCTGAATCTCTCACGGTTGATCAAATCTTGCGGTGCTTAATCCAAGAGGGCCTATCGGGGACTCCGGGAGCCGCTATCTTTCTGCTTCTGTCCTCGGGGGATGATGTGGGGTTCTCGGGGAATCTCTTTTCTTGATCGGGAACCAGGACCCATCTCTGAATCTCTCACGGTTGATCAAAATGTGTCGGCGCTCAATCCAAGAGAGCCTGTCGGGGCCTCCGGGAGCCGGTATCTTTCTGCTTCTGTCCTCGGGGGATGATGCGGGGTTCTCGGGGAATCTCGTTTCTTAGTTTTCGGTGCCTTGGCCAAAATCTAGGATTCGTTCTCGGAACTCTCGTGTTTGATCAAAATTTACGACGGTTGTTTTGAAATAGCCGATTCGGGTGCTCGGGAGTCAATTTTTCCCAGTTTCTACCTAGTGGAGGTAGTTCTAACAACTTTTAGCCTGCTTGGGGTAAAACCTGACAAATCTTGACCGGAATGGGCCACCAGGGCTGATCGGGGCCAAAAATAGGCTGAAAAAGGCCAAAACAAGTCAAAATGGAGCAAAGCGGGGCCTGCGGGGAGCAGTGCCGCGGCGGCACTAGGCCACTGCCACGGCGGAAGCCACCCAGTGCCGCGGCGGCACTGGGTGGCTGGACTCCATCTTTGTATATCTCGGGTTTTTGAGCTTTTGAAGCTCATTCTTGGTCATTTTGGGGTGTTTTTGGAGCCAAAAATTGCCAAAACGCAGCTTGTGCGCGCTCAGGTGAGTAATCCTACCCCGTAGTTGGAATTTTAATTGGTGTTTTGGTTTGCTCAATTTTTCAAGAAGAAAGTTTAACTTTGACTTCCATTTTCTTTGTAGATCCATGGCTTCGAGCTCGAGGAGACCGTCTAAGAAGGCCAATGAACGGATGAAAGCCTAGATGCAAACCCCGGACTTCGGCCGCGGCTCTAGCGAGCTTGGTATGTGAAACCTTTGACATTTTAGGGCTATTTCCATGTATTGTGCTAGTTTTGTGAGCCGTAGTGTGCACCTAGAGATCGTTAGAAGTTCGATTTGTGCTCAAATGTTGATTTTGCGAATTTGGACCTCGGGTCATGAATAGTGATTTTGTGCATTGCTTTTGTCGTCTCTGGTATGTCTAGGTGCCGGAAGTAACACTGAAGGGCCATGGTAGCCTTGCTCATGCTTTCCCGTGGTATACTCAACTCTCGCCCACTGTCAAGAGGATGGTCGATGATGCCGGGTTTGGAGGCTTTGTTCGTCTGGTTTCGAAAAGCAGCAATGATTTGGCACACTTTTATGCTTTGGCTGAGAGGTGGTGGGACACCACCAATACTTTCCACCTGCCGTTCGGCGAGATGACCATGACGCCCTTTGACTTTTCCATGATTACTGGTTTGAGGGTAGGCGGGAAGCGCCTGATTCTGGATTACTTCTATGAGATCGACCCTGAGGCTGTAGAGATGTTGATTGGGGCTGTTCCTCCCAATTTGGAGAGGCACTGGTTTCCTTGCGACTGGCTTTACCGGGCTTATGGCAGAGGGGATCATAACCTGAACAATTCCCAGCTTTTGAGGGTGTATCTTCTGTATGTCCTTGGCTGCTCAATCTTTGCGACACGGAATGACCGAGTGAACTTGAGACTTCTCTCTTGCCTGGCGACCATCGACGAGATCCCTTCTTATGACTGGGGCGGTGCTGCCTTGGCCCATCATTACAAGCACATGGGTGAGGTTTCCCGAGGTGATGTTAAATCAACAGGGGGATTTTGGCGAGCTTGGGAGGTATATGCTGCATCCTGCTTTATATTTCGACTTTTCAGTTTCTGTATTATATTTTTTTTTCTGATTTTTTCCTTTGTCTGTGCAGCTTTGGAGCTTCGAGTACCTGAAGATGTTGGCTCCCTCCCCTGCGGATGAATCAGGCAAAGACGAGGATAGTATGGCTCCTGTGCCTTTGTTCCCACGAGGCTTGAGATGGCATAGGGATGTTGTCGGGGTGAAGAATGGGGCCCACCAGATTGTTTTGCTCAGAAACTTCCTAACCGGACTGACGGCTGCTAATGTTGATTGGACGCCTTGGGAGCGCGTTGCCTATGCCGCCCCTGAGGAGATACAAGTGGTCAAACCTCTTTCCTCTTGCCGACTTTTGATGGAGAGTACCGAGTACAGGCAGTGGTTCCTTGGTGAGCGAGTGTCTCGGCAGGTGGTTGGTGGTTCCAGGTATCGGGTCCCTCATAATCCCCCTGCGATGGATGCTAGTGACCTTTCTGGTGATGCTCTGCTGGCGGTGCAAAGCGGGGGTATTTGTAAAATACAACCACGCTAAAGGAAAGAATTGTATTAGTTTTTATCACAACTTCCCGTTTTATCTGCGATTTGCATTGCAAGGCTAATTTCTATACACTATGATTAATCTATGATAAGTTGTATTGTTTTAGCTGTTGTTTGTGCAGATTACTGCTGTGTGGACTAAACAGATGAACATCAGAATAAATGGAATGCTGGAATGAAAACAAAAGAAGCAAAAGCTGAAATGTGGAGTTCGATCGATCTAAGAAGGTTCGATCGATCGAGCGTTCGATCGCTCAAAGAGAGTGGAAGCGCTTGAGGCTTAAGGGTTCGATCGATCGAGAGCAGTTCGATCGATCGAACGGGGTATTTCCAGTAACATTTGCGTAGGCAGCAGATGCGGGTTTCAACCCTAGTTTCTTAGGTTTTCTTATATATAGGAGTATTGTACACGTCCAGTGGGACGCCCACTTTACACTTTAACAGTTTTATAGAGAGAGATAGAGAGTTTGTTTGGTTTTTTGTAGGTTTTCATTGAATATTTACATTGTGGATTGGATTTCTCTGAGTTAATACAAGTATCTTCTATTCCAGGTTATCTATATACTGCTCACTTAGATTTTGCACTTAGTAGTCATAGTTTAATCGCTCATCTCGTGATATTATATGCTAAATAGTTGTAAAACCATAGATTTCGTAGTTTTCATGAAAAACTTACAATCAAACAAGGTGTTAATGTTCTTTTACGTTAAAAATCAATCTTTGACACTCCAGACGATGTCTAAGTAGTCCCAGGTTGGGAGAACACGATGAAATAGTGATCTCCAGCCTCTGCCATGCAGCAGAATAATCGCTGTGTTCGATCGATCGAAGTCCGTTCGATCGATCGAACCAGAGACAGTCAATCGATCGAAGTCAGTTCGATCGATTGAGGGATGAAGGTCTTCGATCGATCGAAAGCGCGTCGATCGATCGAACTCTCGGATTCTTGAGGATGTTCCCTGCAGTATTCCAGGACCTTTTGTTTTTGGATTTGTTATCATTCTGTCCCAAATAAATGCTCAGTTTGTCAAAACAGTTTTAAAACTAAGGCCCTAAGGCATTTTCTTTCAATACATTTTGCAAACCATCTTCAATGCTAACACCATTGAGGATGCGAGTCTTAACTATTGGATTAAACCGCTTTCATGTATCTTAATTTAACTGTGATGATATGGTCCCGGTCATGAAAGGGCTATAGAATCTCTATCTTTAGAGGAATACGGAAAACTGTGGGTAATATACTCCTTTGTGCTTCAAGGTAAATGCATGGTAGATGGTTAGATTACTGTGGATTCGTGTAATCCCAACACTTTCTTTTAAAGTTAAACATCCTAATTTCAAGTACTGTTTTAATTAGCTAGTTAGATCGTTAGTCATTTTCTGTAGTAATTTTAGCTGTGGAACTTTGTGTTCCGCACCATCGTTCAATCTTATTCATTTTATTTTATTTTCTTTAGAGGTTAGTCTAATTCGATAGGTCAACACCTTCCCTGTGGGATCGACCTGGTCTTACCAGATATTACTTGCACGTCTACCTACACTTGGGTATTGCACAAGAGCGCACAAGATTTTTCTCGTGTCAAGTTTTTGGCGCCGTTGCCGGGGAAGGCGACGATCAATTCCTTAGATTACCTCAGTCTCTCTTCATCTCTTTCTATTTTTATTTTCTCTTCTTTTCAGTTCTTTTGGGTAAGTTCTCACCCTAGGGACTTTCCTAGTTCATGTCCGAGAATTCTATTGAAGGAATTTTTGGAAATCCTTTCTACCTGTCTGACTCTGAAAGCTCCATCAACCCCATAGCCACTCCAACTGCATCAATGGATGATCATCAGAGTGAAAATGGTGACAATGTTGTGGTACCAATTGATGAGGCACTCCGTCCTCTTTGCGATCTCATGCAACCAGAACATGCACCTACGCCCTCTTGCATTCAAATCCCACCGCATAATGGCGAATTTCAGTTTCGCAATGGGATGATTCAACTGCTTCCCACTTTTCATGGGATGGAAAGCGAGAAGGCGTATTTACATGTCACCGATTTCGAGGATGTTTGCAAAACATTCTCGCAAACTTGTCCTAGGGAGGTGACGCATTTAATGCTATTCCCCTTCACTTTGAAAGATAAAGCGAAGGCGTGGCTCCACTCCCTAAAACCTAATTCAATTTTCACCTGGCATGCGATGAGCACCGCGTTTTTGAAGAAATTCTATCCTACTCGCATGACCACAGACCTTCAGCGTCAAATCAATTCCTATAAACAAAAGAGCAATGAAACCTTCACACAAGCGTGGGAGCGTTTCAAAGATTTGCTTCTCTCGTGCCCACACCATGGGTTTGAGAAATGGCGAACTATCAGCTTCTTTTATCAGGGATTGAATGGTGAAATAAAGAAGTTGGTGGAAACAATGAGCTCGGGACCATTTCTGCGTAAAAACACTGAAGAGGCCGAAGCCCATTTTGAATGGTTAGCTGAATACGCTCATGAATGGTCAAATTCTGACAATATCCCACGCTCACAGATATCCTGTGTAGAGGAGAAAAGCCTATACCAGCTAACCAATGAAGATCACCTCATGACTAAGTATGCAGAGCTAGCAAAGAAGGTAGAGGAGTTAAGTATGAAAGGAGAGAGCTCTAGGCAAGTCTTGCCTGAAGAACCATGTGGCACATGTAACATATTGGGACATACAACTCAATATTGTCCTAATGTGCCATATTTTCAAGAGCAAGCCCCTATAGAGATGAATGCCATGCAAGGTTTTCGAGGGGCGGGGAATTCCAACAATAACTTTCAAAATAACAATAGATGGAATCACCCCGGTTTTGATTGGAGAAATAATGCTGGGGCCCAAAATCAATATCAACAGCAGCCCTACAACAACAATCAATATCAAGGGCAAAACAATAGGCCAGCCCAGCATTACAATCAAAACAGAACCAATAATTACAATCAAGCTCAACCCTCCAATGCACCACAAACCAATACCTATGTGCCACCGCACAAGAAGGTACAAGAAGAAGAGCCACTTGCTAATGCCAATCTAACGCAGCAACTCATACAGATGATGAGTAGAATGTCTGCCACATTAGAAAGGATAGATGCACGGCAAGAAGGTTCAGGAGGAACATTCCCTGCCCAACCACTTCCAAATCCAAAGGGACATAACAATGGTCCTAACAATCAAGAACATGCTAAAGCTGTGACTACACTGAGAAGTGGAAAAATCATAGGGAAAAGCATGCCTCTGTCCACTCCCGAAGTGTACGATGAGGAGGAAGTGGTGGATAAAGAAGTTGAGCTACCATCTACTCAAGAGGAGGAGCAGTCTACCAATGACGAACCAATCAAGGCAAACATTGAAGCTCCTAGAGTAGAGGAAGAAGTTGAGCGAAGGCCTGGGAAGGAGTCTGTTAAGGAGGAACCACCAAAATGCCCCTTTCCTGCACCTTATCCTCAACGGTTGAAGAAACCCAAGAATGAGAAGAAGAATCAGGAGTTTCTGGAACTGTTTAAGCAAGTTAAAATTAACCTTCCACTCCTAGATGCTATCAAGCAAGTGCCGGCCTATGCTAAGTATCTCAAAGATCTATGCACGGTCAAGAGGAGGCAAAGCGTGAAAAAACATGCGTATGTCGCGTGCCAAGCCAGTGCGATCATTCAAAATGAGTTGCCTCCAAAACTCAAAGATCCCGGCACACCTACTGTCTTATGCAGAATTGGGAATCAAAAGATAGACAACGCACTCCTCGATTTAGGAGCAAGCGTGAACCTGCTGCCATACTCAGTCTATAAACAGCTGGGGTTGGGTGAACTCAAACCCACCCGAGTTGCTTTGCAATTGGCAGACAGATCTGTAAAGTACCCTAGAGGGGTGTTAGAGGACGTCCTTGTCCAAATAGACTCTTTTGTCTTTCTGGTTGATTTCGTGATATTGGACACAGAACCTGTGTCTAATCCTGGTGCACATATCCCGGTTATTTTTGGACGTCCATTCCTCAACACCATTGATGCCACAATCAAGATTAGAACTGGTATCATGACTATCGTATTCGGGAACATGACGTTGAATATCAAGATCTTTTCTAATCCCCGACCTGAAGAATACGATGATGAGGAAGAAATCCATTATATAGACACGGTTATTGAAGATGAAGTTGACTTGGTCGACTATAAAGATCCTTTGGAAGTTGTGATGACTCAATTTGGCGATATTTATCAGCCTGCAGAGTCCACCCCATTGGATGCTGACCTGAACCAGACGTGTCTTATGATGGATACGAAAGAGGAGGATAGAGCCGATTGCATGTGGATACAGCCATATGAACAACTGCCTCCTAAAACCAAGTTGGTAATGCCCTCTAGTTTCTAGTTTCCGGAGTTAGAATTGAAGGAGCTTCCCAAAGAGCTAAAATACGCATTCCTAGGGACTGGAAAAACTTATCCTGTGATCATTTCAGCTGCTTTAACTCATGAACAGGAAAGTAAGCTAGTGGAAATGCTTACCAAGCATAAGGATGCTATGGGATGGACAATTGCTGACCTCAAAGGCATAAGCCCATCCATATGCACGCATAATATATATCTGGAGGAAGACGCTAAACCCTCAAGGCAAATGCAAAGGCGTCTGAATCCCAACATGCAAGAAGTAGTTAAAAAGGAAGTGCTTAAACTACTTGATGTTGGGATGATATATCCGATATCTGACAGTTCTTGGGTTAGTCCTACCCAAGTAGTTCCAAAGAAAGCAGGCATAACGGTCATCCCGAACAAAGATGGTGAATTGGTACCAACACGTGTTCCCACTGGATGGAGGATGTGTATTGACTACAGGAAGTTAAATACTGTGACCCGAAAGGACCATTTTCCTTTGCCATTTATGGATCAAATGCTAGAACGCGTGGCGGGTCACAAGTATTACTGCTTCTTGGATGGATACAGTGGATATAATCAAATTGAGATTGCTCCTGAAGATCAGGAGAAAACCACATTCACGTGTCCATTCGGTACTTTTGCCTACCGACGAATGCCGTTTGGCCTATGCAATGCACCGGCTACCTTTCAGCGGTGCATGCTGAGTATATTCAGTGACATGGTCGAAAACATCCTTGAAGTTTTCATGGATGATTTTTCAGTATTCGGCCATAGCTTCGAAGATTGCCTTAGCAATCTCGAGCAGGTTTTAATGAGGTGTGAGGACAAACACCTAGTCTTGAATTGGGAGAAGTGTCACTTCATGGTGACCAAGGGAATAGTCCTCGGCCACATAATATCCGATGAAGGCATTCAAGTGGAAAAGGCTAAAATCGACATAATCTCAAATTTACCTGTTCCCCGTACAGTAAGAGACATTCGTTCATTCTTGGGGCATGCAGGTTTTTATCGTCGATTTATCCAAAATTTCAGTGCAATTTCTCGACCCCTTTGTCAACTTCTTGTCAAAGATGCACCTTTCGAGTGGTCAGAGAGTTGCCAAAATACCTTTGAGGATCTAAAATATCTCCTCACCTCCGCACCTATAATATAGGCACCCGACTGGAGTTTGCCTTTTGAATTAATGTGCGACGCTAGTGATTACGCCATTGGCGCAGTCCTAGGCCAGAGAAAGGACAATAAGCCACATGTGATATACTACGCCAGCCGAACCTTGAATGACGCTCAAATGAATTACACTACCACTGAGAAGGAGCTGCTGGCTGTAGTATTCGCCCTGGACAAGTTTAGGTCTTATCTGATAGGGTCACCAATCGTCTGTTTTACAGATCATTCGGCCCTCAAATATCTGCTGACAAAGAAAGACGCTAAACAACGGCTTATTCGCTGGATACTCTTACTCCAAGAGTTTGATCTAACAATCAAGGACAAGAAAGGAGTAGAGAATGTGGTTGCGCATCATTTGTCCCGGTTGACTTTTGTTGACAATACTGAATCCCAATCCATTAAAGATGAGTTCCCAGACGAACAGCTACTGGCAGTAAGTAGTCTGCCTTGGTATGCTGATATTGTAAACTACCTCGTCACGGGTGAAACACCAACTCATTGGTCGAACCAAGATAGGAAACGGTTCCTCTCGTTCGCGCGTCACTTCTTCTTTTATGACCCATACCTTTTCAAGTACTGTGCTGATCAGGTCATCAGGCGCTGCGTCCCCAATGAGGATATAACCGTAATATTAGCGTCATGCCATTCTGAGGCATGCGGTGGCCACTTCGCGTCACAAAAGACCGCACAAAAAGTCTTACAGAGCGGTTTTTACTGGCCCACAGTCTTCAAAGATGCTTATTCCTTTTGCAAGACATGCCAACGCTGTCAAAAGCTTGGAACCATTTCTAAAAGGAATTCTATGCCTTTAACCCCTATCATCACAATTGAGATATTTGATTGTTGGGACATAGATTTTATGGGCCCATTTCCCAAGTCAAATAACTGTGAATACATACTCCTTGCTGTGGAGTATGTATCGAAATGGGTAGAAGCGATACCAACGAGACGAAATGACCATAGAACGGTCATGTCATTTCTAAGAGAGCATATTTTGTCTCGTTTTGGTACTCCGAAAGCTTTATTAAGTGACCAAGGCAAGCATTTCTGCAATAGGCCCTTGGAGTCACTTCTCAAGAAATACGGAGTCCATCATAAAATCGCTCTTGCCTATCATCCACAGTCTAATGGGCAAGCAGAATTGGCTAACCGAGAAATCAAGCATATTCTCGAGAAGACGGTTAGTTCCAATCGAAAAGACTGGGCATACAAATTGACAGACGCGTTATGGGCATACCGTACTGCCTATAAGACGAATCTTGGTATGTCCCCGTACAGATTGGATTACGGGAAAGCTTGCCATCTTCCTGTTGAAATTGAACATAAAGCTTACTGGGCAACGCGCTCATTGAACTTTGATATTCAAGAAGGAGGTCAGCTACGCAAGCTCCAACTTGCAGAGCTAGAGGAAATACGACGAGATGCATATGACTCTGCAAAGTTGCATAAGGAAAAGTTGAAGGCTCGCCATGATCGTACGATTTGTCGTAAAGCATTCGAGCCGGGGCAGAAAGTATTGCTGTATGACTCTCGCCTCCACCTTTTCCCAGGTAAGCTCCGTTCCCGTTGGACAGGCCCGTTCATCGTAAAAACTGTTTTTCCACATGGGGCGGTTGAGATTGTCAATCCAAAAAACGATGAGTGTTTCAAGGTCAATGGCCAAAGATTGAAACCGTTCTTGGAAAACTTCCACACTGAAGTTGAGCACATCTGGACAGAGAGCCCATGGTTCCTTACACGGATCCGCTCTATGCCTCACTGGTTCCATCTCCTGTCGTTGGCCAAGAGTGTCAATCTGTCTTGGATTCGCGGTGCTTGCGCGACTATGATCAGCGACCCGGTTGCACCATTCACCTACCATGCCTTCTTCCGGAGTCGCTCATTCATTATCAGTCCAGCCACCGTTTCAGCCGCGTTGGGGGTACCAGAGGTACCAGATTATGTTTGCCCCCACCGGCCTGATGCACCAGTGACCCCACCATCCACTATTATCCGGGAGCTCACTGGAGGCGCCGTTCCGTCTTGGGATGGCGATGCTTTGATCAAGGACCATTTTCTCACTGATGGCTACCATATGATCCACTTGGTCCTCAGTAACTGCCTCCTAGTGACTTCCTATCGAGAGAAGATCGCGGCTTGGTATGCGCGAGTCTTATATGCAGTGGGGACGGGACAGCCAGTTTGTATATCACGCCTATATATTGACTTTATGGTCCACCCCACCCGTTATATCTCGTCCAAGAAGCACCTGAAGGGTGCTTGGGCTATTCAGAGGGTGATGGCTGAGGCCGGTTTCCCCGTGCTTGCTGGCGATGATGTTCGCCCTTCTCCCCGCAGATTTAGCGAGGCGGCTGCTCGCCGCTCCGACGCCCAGAAGAGGAAGCGAAAGGGGAAAGGGAAAGCAAGAGTGAGGGGGAGGAAGAAGAGGCGTGGTGGGACGGACACGGAGGCCGGAGCTTCAGGGACACCTACTGAGGTGGAGGAGCTTGATTCGGATGATGAGGATGATCCAGTTGCTGCGGTTCAGCAGTTTTAGCTGCGACAGCGGTCGCAGACTCAGGCCCAGGGAGAGTCTTCTTCTTCTGTGCCTCTCCCGACAGTTCACGAGCTACTATTGGAGGAGAGAGAGGCCAGGATTAGACTCAAGGGCCGGATAGACCATCTCCAGACTTTACTGGAGTCCATTTTGATTCAGATTGGGGTTGAGTCGACTGTTCATTCTACTCCGCATCCATCGACGACCCCGTCTGCACCACCTACCACTGTGCCATCATCTGATGCTGCCCCAGATTCTGAGGCTGCTGATCCTTTTTCCACCGCTGCTTCCGAGCCATCTGCTGCCGCCCCTGCTACTACCATATTGCCGCCTACTCCCATCGACATCCCTTCTGATATAGCCGATGATACGCCGTCTGGGGTCGATTAGTTTTAGTTGGGGAGGTGGTATTTATGTATTTTTGGTTGGTTGGATATATGTTGGTGGTTTTGGTTGTATTATGTGGTTAGTTGTTTTTTGTATGGACATTATGTATCTCTGTTTGTATTTTATTATGTTCATTTACAGTGGTTTAGTTTGTTGGATCATGGTTTTATCGTGTTATTCTTATTTATTGATCCTGTTTGTTTTGGAGATTGTGTTCTACTTTTCTATGCTAGGTTGCTTTGCTTGCGATCATCATTTGCTCTATACAGGTGATACCCATCTATTTTATTTATTGAAAATCAACTTCTGGGGACTTTGTTGTTTTCAGTTGGGGGTAGGAGACAATAGATAGGTATACACCCGTAATAATCAGGTTTTGCACTTAGATATGTTTTAAATTTCCGTAATAATCAGGTTTTGCACTTAGATATGTTTTAAATTTAATGAGAACACAGTCTGTTAAAATTTTGAAAATTTTTAATCGTATTGTTAGAATAACTCTGAATAATCTCTCCTGCTTGTTGATTAGACAATGACACATTTGTAGTATTCTCATCTTCTTATGGATTAAATCCACGCGTTTTTCTGTATCACTGAAATAAATTGTATTTGTAAAGCTATTATGTACCCAATACTGTGCACTAATTGGCAGCCATGTAGAAAACTTAAAAATTGAGTTAATATGAATATTGTGCAAAAAGAACAAGTAGTGGAGACTAATAACCCTTTGTGAGCTATTGATCCAGTCATCATTTCTGAGGGGATTCTCATACATTGTCGAATGGTCTTTTCTTGCATATACTTCGTGAATTCGTTGTTAAGTCTCAGTTTTCTTTAAAGTTTTGACTGCTTGTTAGAGGAGAACGTTCAGGATTTACCAATTAAACTCAATGAACACTTAAGTGCTAAAAATTGAAAGTTGAGAAAATGATTCAAGCCATCGTTTACCCATTCTTTTACCTGATATAACTATCACCTACATTCATTGAATGATTTCATCCCTGATCCCACACCTTAATTAAATATTTCCAATATAATCATAAGAATTCATACCCTTGATCTATACCTTGACCTCATCGAGCCGTTTGAAATATTTGTTGGGAATGAGTCATCAAAGTATGTGAAATGGAAGAAAGTAGTTGTGGGATATATATTTATAAAAAAAAAAAATGATGATGAATGCAGGTTAAAAAAAAAAAAAAAAAAAAAAAATATGAAATGAATGGGAGATTGGGTGGAGAAAAGAATTAAGAATAAAAAGAGAAGTTGAAATTCCATCACATACTAAAAAAGCACACTCTTCTCTACAACCCTCCTACCTACTAAATAAAAGCCGCAAGTCAAAGTCTTGAAGATTCTCAATAATTGATTTGAACATGGAAGTGTGAGTTGAGTTATCCACGGTATTTCGCTCCTCTAGTAAGTAGTGTTCCATTCCTGAGACTATACACTTTTAAAAAGTCCGTTTTTCATAGAGTCAAGTATGAAAGCATTAGCACTCATAATATCATCCTTATCAAAGCTTTCATACGATGTGTGATCATTGTAAAGCAAGTTTCTGAGAGACGTTCTTTTTAAGTGTGACCAATGTGAGAATTGAGCTAAAACTGCAAGTTTTCCAAAGTACAATAGTCTATATAACTCTTAATAAGGTTGGACGCATGGTTGTTAATTTCACACACACACGGGTGCATGATGGTAATACATTTATTATATTTTACTTGGTGATATAGGGGAGCATGTGGGTCTCTTTCAGGGGTTGATAGAGGATATTATGTTATTGTGGAGTTTAGTTAACAATTTAATGGAAGGGTGAATTCTACAAGTTATTCTGAATCTTTTTGAGCTTAAAATTGGAGAATTTTGTGGGTATATTCACTGCAAACCCTCACGAGACAACACTCGTCCACTAGGGGGAACCTAGGGGTTTAACGGCTTGTTGCATTTGCTAAATGCAACCGCGATTCCTGCGAAAGTGAGTTAGGATCTTTCTTTCTATCTTAGTTTAGGTTGTTTTTAGTTTTTCTTTGTTTCTTAGTTGTGGTAGTATTAGTTTAGGAGTTTTTATTTTATTTTATTTTCGCTTTATCGCTAGGGACTAGCAATAAGCTAATTGGGGGTTGTGCAAAGCGGGGGTATTTGTAAAA
This sequence comes from Hydrangea macrophylla, assembly GCA_033977485.1. Lineage (NCBI taxonomy): Eukaryota > Viridiplantae > Streptophyta > Magnoliopsida > Cornales > Hydrangeaceae > Hydrangea > Hydrangea macrophylla. The sequence goes on from CM066998.1 coordinate 19,793,795, forward strand.
TACAACCGCGCTAAAGGAAAGAATTGTATTAGTTTTTATCACAACTTCCCGTTTTATCTGCGATTTGCATTGCAAGGCTAATTTCTATACACTATGATTAATCTATGATAAGTTGTATTGTTTTAGCTGTTGTTTGTGCAGATTACTGCTGTGTGGACTAAACATATGAACATCAGAATAAATGGAATGCTGGAATGAAAACAAAAGAAGCAAAAGCTGAAATGTGGAGTTCGATCGATCTAAGAAGGTTCGATCGATCGAGCGTTCGATCGCTCAAAGAGAGTGGAAGCGCTTGAGGCTTAAGGGTTCGATCGATCGAGAGCAGTTCGATCGATCGAACGGGGTATTTCCAGTAACATTTGCGTAGGCAGCAGATGCGGGTTTCAACCCTAGTTTCTTAGGTTTTCTTATATATAGGAGTATTGTACACGTCCAGTGGGATGCCCACTTTACACTTTAACAGTTTTATAGAGAGATAGAGAGTTTGTTTGGTTTTTTGTAGGTTTTCATTGAATATTTACATTGTGGATTGGATTTCTCTGAGTTAATACAAGTATCTTCTATTCCAGGTTATCTATATACTGCTCACTTAGATTCTGCACTTAGTAGTCATAGTTTAATCGCTCATCTCGTGATATTATATGCTAAATAGTTGTAAAACCATAGATTTCGTAGTTTTCATGAAAAACTTACAATCAAACAAGGTGTTAATGTTCTTTTACGTTAAAAATCAATCTTTGACACTCCAGACGATGTCTGAGTAGTCCCAGGTTGGGAGAACACGATGAAACAGTGATCTCCAGCCTCTGCTATGCAGCAGAATAATCGCTGTGTTCGATCGATCGAAGTCCGTTCGATCGATCGAACCAGAGACAGTCAATCGATCGAAGTCAGTTCGATCGATTGAGGGATGAAGGTCTTCGATCGATCGAAAGCGCGTCGATCGATCGAACTCTCGGATTCTTGAGGATGTTCCCTGCAGTATTCCATGACCTTTTGTTTTAGGATTTGTTATCATTCTGTCCCAAATAAATGCTCAGTTTGTCAAAACAGTTTTAAAACTAAGGCCCTAAGGCATTTTCTTTCAATACATTTTGCAAACCATCTTCAATGCTAACACCATTGAGGATGCGAGTCTTAACTATTGGATTAAACCGCTTTCATGTATCTTAATTTAACTGTGATGATATGGTCCCGGTCATGAAAGGGCTATAGAATCTCTATCTTTAGAGGAATACGGAAAACTGTGGGTAATATACTCCTTTGTGCTTCAAGGTAAATGCATGGTAGATGGTTAGATTACTGTGGATTCGTGTAATCCCAACACTTTCTTTTAAAGTTAAACATCCTAATTTCAAGTACTGTTTTAATTAGCTAGTTAGATCGTTAGTCATTTTCTGTAGTAATTTTAGCTGTGGAACTTTGTGTTCCGCACCATCGTTCAATCTTATTCATTTTATTTTATTTTCTTTAGAGGTTAGTCTAATTCGATAGGTCAACACCTTCCCTGTGGGATCGACCTGGTCTTACCAGATATTACTTGCACGTCTACCTACACTTGGGTATTGCACAAGAGCGCACAAGATTTTTCTCGTGTCAGGCGGCCTTGGCTGGCACCGATGTTTGGGACCATTTTCTCTCTGAGACCGGTTACGAGGCTTACCGTGGTCGTTTCCTGATGCCCAACTTCCCACTCCTGGAGGTGAGTTTTATGTTTTTGTTTTTATCCATTGCCTATGTTTTTGATTTTTCTTTTTCTTAACTTGTTTTGTGCCTACAGCTCCGCGAGATGTATAGGAGACAGGCTCCTCCGGCTTTCAATCCTATCCCTCCCTAGGATTGGACCGTCAACGTCCTAGGCACTGATGGCAGTCCCCAAGTGATGGAGGTGCCGCGAGTCACGTGTGGGTACCCTACTCAGCCAGCGGGCGTCCTCAATGTTCCTTGGAGTTACGCTGAGGAGGGTCACGCCTTGGCGGCTAGCCTACGGTCCTTGGTCCTCACACGAGACCATCGGGTATGTCTTTAATCCTTGCACTCCTTAAGGTTATGAGGTTCTAACCCTGGATTTTACCCTTGACAAATGGATGGCATGCGGCAGTTTGCTGCCAATCAGATGGCGTCTTTGGTAAGTCCCTGACTCGACTCTATTTTTGTACTTTTTGTTGTTCCCTTACTGATTGCCTTTATTTTATTTGTGTGTGTAGTACCGAGGAGGCGGAACTGGTTCATCGAGGACTGGTCCAAGGTGCAGGGGCGGTAGGAGGAGGCCGTCGCCGACATACACTCCGGGCGATCCGACGGAGGACGAAGAAGAGGAGGACTGAGGCTGCCCCTCAAGCGGGGACTTTATTTTATTTTCTTTTTAAGTTTTCGATCGGGTTGTACTGGTGATGCGACTATTTGGACAGTGTAAGATGATGTGTGGAACAGTTTGTGACCTTTGACAAATTATTATGATGTTTTGCCTTTTAGGCCGGATAGCTTCCGGTTTTGAGGCGCGGTTGTGTGCTTGTTTTAGTTGATGATGATACATGTGCATTGTGGTTGTTGGGTGTTACTGCGATGGGCAGTTTTGTAATAGTGAGTGTTTTTGCCTTACAGGTAGGATAGTCCGTCAAACGGGGAGGTGCTGCCGAAATTTCAAATTTTCCTAGAGCAGCGACCGAAAGCATGGCTTTGTATGATCCCGCTCAGCTCACGGCTTGGCTGAACATCACGGATGGTGTGGAGCGGATCAACCTCTTTAGCTATGACTTGACCGAGCTATTCTCTCTTTACAAGATGACCCTGAACACTGAGTTTTTGCGCGCTGCTATTGCTCACTGGGACCCGGTGAACCATGTCTTCAATTTCAATGGCTTGGAGATATGCCCCTTGTTTGAGGAGTTCTGTGCCATCCTCGGCTATGATTCTGATTTGGACCTGATTCTTCCTTCTGTTGATACCCTCAGTCCTACGCGAGGCTTGGCTGAGTATCTGAATTGTTCCATCACTATTTCCCGCCGGCTGCTTCAAGGTGAGGTTCTCGACATTGCTTCCATAATTGCTCGATATGCCAGTCCTGGGAATCCCAGCGTATATGATGATACTCGTGGGGCTGCTCTGATTCTATGTATGACTTCACACTTCTTGTTTTCGAGCACTTCTAGCGACTTAGTGCATGTATGTCTCAGGCTGAAGGCAGGTAAGAACCCCATGGCCATGGTTTTGGCCGAGACCCTGAATGGTTTGGATCGTGCTTCAAACCAGGGAATGCTTCTACTTTCTGGGGCGCCTTTGGTGTTACAGGCTTGGCTCTACGAGCGTCTTCAGTTATGGACCGGTAATGTGCCGCCAGTTTATTTTCGCAGAGCTGTGCTTCATACTCATTTTACTTCTGCTGATTGGGTGGGTATGATGGGCGCCTTATCTGAGGCTGACACTTGCTGGATTGTGAGGCGTTGGGGCCTTTATGCTGTGACCACCAGTCTTGGGGATTTTCAGAGGGTGTGGCTGATGGGACTGAGAGAGACCTCCTTCTATCATCCTCGTCGATTGGCCAAACAGTACGGGCAAGTTCAAGAGGTCCCCCGGGGGTTTACTGAGAGTGTCTTTGCTTCCAGAGTCAGAGCCACTACCATTGCTGCTTTCATCAGGGGCTGGGCCAGCCGAGCAAGGGCCTATTTCTAAAGACCTTTGAAGAAATAAAAGACATAAAGATAAAACTAGACCTGACTGATTCTGCTCATTCCTCCCAGTGTCTTTGAATAGTGTGTGATTGCCTTTCGAAAGACATTTATTTTTTATTTTTCCTGCTTATGTAATATTCAGAGTTTGTTTATCGGTGAACCTTGGTTACTTAGGGAATCTCATTTTATGCATTTTAACTTTCTAAAATTATTTTGTAATCGAGATTTCAACTAGATGTTGCTTTTGGTACTTGTTTGGACATGCTAGGACGATTAGAGGCAAACGAGGCGGGTGGCCGAAGTTTGCCCCTAGTTTGGGATATATATGGTTGTGAGGCAAACGAGGTAGATGACCGACGTTTGCCCCTAGTTTAGAAGAGGTTCAGGCAAATGAGGCGAGTGGCCGAAGTTTGCCCCCAGTGTGGCGGGTGATTTCGGTGGTAAGGACTGCGACTTTATTTTCTCAAATGCTCATAACTTTTGCCTAGGCACCAGTGAGGTGACCTAGCGAGCTCTTTTCTCTCTTTTGTTATTGCTCACCTTGGATTTAGCTCTAACTTTTTCCTAGGCATCCTTTCGAATTTTCAACCTAGCGAGCCATCCTTCTTTTCTTTTTGAAAGTCTGCCTACCTACCCCCGAGCGGGGATCAGGTCCAACGTAGTTCGGGACGAAGCTTGAAAGAAATTGGGCTATTTTGTGGGTGGAGTGACCGAACCGATGTGGTTGCCTACGTATCCCCGAGTGGGAATCAGGTCTAGCGTAGTTCAAGCCAAAGCTTGAAAGAAAAATGGTTATTTTTGTTGGTGGAGCGACCGAACCGATGTGGTTGCCTACGTATCCCCGAACGGGAATCAGGTCGAGCGTAGTTCAGGGAAAGACTTGAAAGAAACGGTTATTGAATAGTCAAGCATAGTACTTTTTGAAACGATCCATGTTGATTGGTTCTTTGAATTCGACACCATCGAGGTCCATGAGATAAGTTGCTCCTCCGGAAAGAACAGTCTTGACGATGTAAGGGCCGACCCATTTAGGTTTAAACTTCCCACGGGGATCAAAGATCGGAGCTCGCAACTCCTTAAGGACAAGGTCACCCTTGACAATCTTCCTCGGACGAACCTTTTTGTTGAAAGCACGGGCTATCCTCTTTTGATAGATGCGAACATGGTCGACTGCCGCTAGGCGCTTTTCATCTATGAGGGCCAATTCTTCATACCTTTCCCTCAACCAATCTGATTTCGAAATTTCACACCCTGCCATAACGCGTAGGGACGGTAATTCTATCTCGACCGGAAGTACCGCTTCCATCCCATACACTAGTGAGTAAGGAGTTGCTCTTGTGGACGTCCTTATCGAGGTTCTGTATCCCCAAAGTGCGAACGGTAGCTTTTCATGCCAGTCTTTGTAAGTATCGGCTGATTTCTGCAGTATGGCCTTAACATTCTTGTTTACAGCCTCGACCGCCCCATTAGTTTGCGGTCTGTATGGTGATGACTTGTGATAAGTGATTTTGTATTCCTCGAACAGATCCCTAACTTCTGCTTTGAAATGACTTCCGTTATCCGAAATAATCTCATGGGGAACTCCATAACGGCAGATGAGATTTCTCTTGATGAATTTGGCCACTTCCTTGGCTCCTAACTTGGTGTAGGATGCAGCTTCTACCCATTTTGTGAAGTAGTCTATGGCCACCAGAATGTACCGATTTCCATTTGAAGCTTTCGGAATGATTTCACCGATAATATCGATTCCCCAGGTGGAGAATGGCCAAGGTGAGGTCATGCTATATAGAAGGGATGGTGGTACATGCATCATGTTTGCATGGATCTGGCACTTGTGACACTTTCACGTATTCGCAACAATCTTTCTCCAATGTTGTCCAGTAGTACCCTTGTCTTACGATTTTCTTGGCCAGCATGTGACCGTTCATGTGCGGGCCCAGCATACCCCCTCGTGTATTTCCTCCATCATTCTTCTAGTACTTCTCCCAAACAAGCAAGTCAGGTTGTGACCGTTGGATCCTTTCTTCAGTAGTTTCCCACCGCAAATGATGAATTGCGCTGCGAATCTTTGAATGGCCTTTTTGTCTTTTCGGTAGATTCTTGGGGGTACGTTCCATTTTCTATGAAGTTCCAGACATCCTGATACCACGGTGTTTCATTCTCTTCTGCTTCGATTGTGGCGATCATGTTGAACGAAGGCTCGTACCTTTGCTCAATTACCAAAGGCATCATCCTGACTCCCACAGGAATTTTGATCATGGAGGCTAAGGTAGCCAACGAATCAGCTAGCTGGTTCTCTTCCCTAGGAAAGTAGAAGAACGTTATGCTCTTAAAGTGCTTCTTGAGTTCATCGAGATGGTCATGGTAGGGCTTCAACCTCTCTTCCTTCACCTTCCATTCCCCTCTGGCTTGTGACACGATGAGATTCGAATCTCCGAAGACATCTAGCTTTTGAATTCTCAATTCTATGGCCGCTTCCATCCCCAGAATGCACGCTTCATATTCAGCAGTGTTGTTGGTGGAGTTGTAATTGAGCTTGACTGCCAGTGGGGTGTGGTCCCCGTTTGGTGATACTAGGATTATTCCTACCCCGTAGCCTTTCATGTTGGCTGCTTTATCAAAGTACAACTTCCATTGTTCTTCCTTGATTTCCATGATATTTTCGTCCGGGAATGGGAAGTCTCCACTTTCTTCGGAGTCAATGGCGTGTTCCGCAAGATGCTCGGCCACAGTTCTCCCTTTTACCGATTTGCTTGTAACATACTTGATATCGAATTCGGATAGTAGAAGTAACCAACGGGATATACGATCGGTCAGGGCGGGTTTTTCGAGGAGGTATTTTAGAGGATCCATGCGGGATATGAGCACAACCAGGAAGGCTAGCATGTAGTGCCTCAGTCGGCGGGTGCACCAAACCAAGGCCCAACATGTTTTTTCGAGGGTAGAGTAGTTGAGCTCATACCCAGTCATCCTCTTGCTGAGGTAGTATATGGCTTTTTCGGAGTGGCTTTCTTCTCCTTCTTGGGCCAGCATGCAACCCATGGCATTTTCAGAGACGGATAGGTAAAGGAATAAGGGCTTATGAGGCGTTAGTGGTGAAAGGACAGGCGGATTTTGAAGGTAAGCTTTTATTTTGTCGAAAGCGGCTTGGCATTGGTCATCCCATTAGAACTTCTCCCCTTTTTTCAACAATCGGAACAGAGGATCGCACGTAGTTGTGAGCTTGGAAATGAAGCGGCTGATGAATTGGATTCTTCCGAGGAACCCCCTTACCTCTTTTTCATTCCGTGGTGGTGTCATTTCTAGGATTGCCTTGATCTTGGAGGGATCCACCTCTATCCCCCTTTGTGTGATGAGGAAACCCAAGAGTTTACCGGAGGTCACACCGAAAGTGCATTTCTTTGGATTCAACCTCATCTTGTACTTACGCAACCTTTCAAAAAACTTTTCCAGTGCCACTAGGTGTCCTTCTCTATCCTTGGACTTCACAATCATGTCGTCTACGTATACCTCTACTTCCTTGTGAATCATGTCATGCAGCAGAGTGGTGGCAGCTCTTTGGTAGGTTGCCCCAACATTCTTGAGCCCGAAAGGCATTACTCTATAATAGTAGGTCCCCCAGGGGGTGGTGAATGTCGTCTTTTCTCGATCTTCTGGCGCCATAAGAATCTGATTATACCCTGAGAAACCATCCATGAATGATAGTAGCTCATGTCCTGCGGTGTGATCTACCAAAACGTCAATGTGGGGAAGCGGGAAGTCATCCTTGGGACTGGCCTTGTTTAGATCACGGAAGTCGACGCACACACGGACTTTTCCATCCTTCTTCGGGACTGGCACGATATTGGCAACCCATTCCGGATATTCGGTGACAATGATGAATCCTGCCTTGAATTGCTTCTCTACTTCTTCCTTAACCTTAAGTGCCCACTCCGGCCTCATGTGCCTTAGTTTCTGCTTGACAGGTTTAGAATTAGGGAGGAGGGGAATATGATGTTGGACAATGTCGGGATCGACCCCAGGCATGTCTTCGTAAGACCAAGCAAAAACATCTTTGAATTCTTTTAGCAAGAGGGTTAATTTTTCTTTTTCTTCTTTATTAACAGTTGAGCCAATTTGCACAATTTTGGGATTATCTGTTTCACCTAGGTTAACCGATAAAGTATCTTCGATTATTTCATAAGCAGGTGGTTTTTCAATTAGTTGCTTAAGTTCAATTGGGAGATCCTCGGAGGGATCTATGCATTCACAAGTATTAGACACAGAGGAGTAAGCAGAATCGTCTTTCATTTCATTCATGATAGGTGAAGTGACTACATTGGACAGTGGTGGGCTTACAGCAGCCGACTCTGGTACAGACTCGATAATCGTCAATACAGACTCTGGGGGAATAGGGGATAGGGAGACACAAACAGATGACTCTACAACCTGGTTGCTCAGATCCTCCTCAGTTGGCTTGATCTAATCATCTTGACTCTTGGCCCTCTTTTCTTCCTTCTTCTCAGCGGATTCCTCCCACATTTTCTCGATGGCTTCAGTGTCAAGGTATTTCAACCAGTCTTCCTCCGGGGTTTTCTCAATTTCTTCGGGATAGAACGGATCTTGATATGGAGGCCTCTTGCAGTCAGCGAAGATTCCGAGCCCGGGGTGCCTTTTCCCAGTGGTTTGATGGATCCAGGGTTCGGGGAACCCGAAGTAAGGGAAATCATCCCCCTCTTTGATGAATTGTCCATTCAAGGTCTTGTGGTATGGTGGGAGACCCCTTACCCTTTTCTTCCATGGCCTCTGTAGCTCGATGTCTTCTTCAGTGGACTTGTATCCTAGCCCAAAAGTACCTTGCTGTCCTTTGATCTGAGGGAACTCTCGAATCCCTTGCTAGCGTCGGCCCAATCCCATTCCAGGGAAGTAGTTCATTTTGCGGACGATGTTGACAACTGCAGAGTGGATCTCAGGGAACCTGTCTTCATTATTGATCATGTGGACTTCTTCCATGAAGAATCCTCCAATTTCTCCTTCTTCTAACTCAGGTATTTGGATTTCAAAGACGGGAGCATAGTTCGGGAAAGCTTCATTACCCCTACTATTACCGAGGATGATTTTCACTTCCTTCTCATGGATGTACTTGATCATTTGATGCACAGTGGACGATACGGCTTTGTTGACATGCAATCAGGGCCTTCCGATCAGCAAGTTGAAAGAGGCAGGTATGTCCATGACCTGAAAGACTTCGATGCTTACCAAAGATCCTACCCGGATTTGGAGAGAAACGGTTCCCATCACATTTCTCCTGGTGTTGTCATAGGCCCTCACGGATTGCACAGATGATGTGATGTCAAGGACATTGACCCCCAAGGCGGTGGCAGTCCTTAGGGCACAGACATTTAAGGTTGAGCCCGTGTCGACTAGACAAAACGGCACCTGTTGTCCCTTACATCCCACGGTGATATATAATGCCTTGTTATGTGCGGATCCCTCTGGTGGCAGGTCCTCATCGGAAAATGTAATGATTAGGTCGGGGGTAAGCGCACCCAAGAAAGCTACCATGTCCTCCAGCGCGGCGTCGATGGGGACTTCAATCCCAGCCAAGGCATTCAACATGGCTTGCCTGTGCTTATAGGATGTTACCATGATGTCCCACATCGAGAGATGTGCTTGGGTTTTCTTCAGCTGTTTTATCAATTCATTATCCTCTTTGATGATCTCATCCATCTTACCATTCCCCTTGTCTTTAACTAGACCCATCTCGATGGCTTCAGTGGTAGGCTGCAGAGGCTGGTAGTGACGGCCTGACCTGGTCAGGTGATCAATTTCAGCAGGAGTAGGCCCTTCTACAGTCCCATCCTTTTTGAACCAATCACAATCCGTTCCCACATATGGTTTCTCCGGATCGTCCCAGATAGAAGCGTCACTTTCATCATTGGGATCATACCATTTGAGGTCTACCACCCCCAGATCGTGCTCTTCCAGAAAGAACAAGTCTTGCTCATCGTCTAGCTGTTGCTGCCACTCGTCATTCTCCCCTTCAATCAGATGAATTCCCACAGAATCCGAGATCTCAATGAAAGGCAAAGGTTGTCCTAGGGGGGTGATATAAGTAGCAGGGTTGAAGGGTACGGGGTTGGACTCAATGAGGTTGACATTTTGGTGGTTTGGTAGAGGATTTTGGGTGATATGGGGCTGATTTGGTGGCGGCTCGATGATGTTCTGGTCAATAAGGTCTTGAATGTCATGGCGAAGGCGCACGCAATCATCAGTGTTGTGGCCCGGGGCTTGGTGGTAGGTACACCGCTTGGACATATCGCAGTTTGGCGGGAGGGGGGTGTTTCGGGGTTGGAGTAGTTGGAGATGGCCTTTTTTGAGGAAGCGGTCTAAAGCTGAGGAGAGAGAGATTTCTAACTTGGCGAAATTGTGAGGGGGCTTTTTCTGGAAGGGGCGATTGGAGGGGTTTGCCTGGCTGGAGGGTTGGTATGGCCTAAGAGGGTACGCCATGGGTTGGCTACTAAGGGCATTGACATCCGGGGGATTCCGGGAGTAGTTAGGTCTTCTGGACTGACTCGGGGGCTCTTCCCTTTTTATCTTTCCTTCTCTGATAGCGTCTTCAATCTGGGTTCCAACTTCAAACAACTCCTCAAAGGTGGAGATGGACTGGTAGAATAATTTCTCATGGTAGAGGGGCTGCAGATTCCGGATGAGCATCCTTACCTGTTCTTTTTCGATTGGCCGGTGGGTCATTTGGGCTACCTTGTTCCTCCATCTGCTCAGAAATGCAGCGAAGGATTCATTGTTGTTTTGCCGGGTTGTTTCCAAATCCCTGATGGTGACATCCAGCTCTTGATTGTAGGAGTAATGATCGATGAAGACTCGAACGATGTCTTCCCAAGCCCGGGTTTTGGAGGCTTCCAAGGTTAGGAACCACGATAGTGCAGACTTTGCAAGGGTTTGCGGGAACAACATCGCAATGTGTTCGTGGGTACAACCCATGGACTGGAAGATACTCATACATAGCTTCACATGACTTTTCAGATTCCCAGTTCCGTCAAAACGGTCGATGGCAGGCATCTTGAAATTCTCTGGCAGTTTCAGCTTGACAGGCTCGAAGAGGCCTTCCAGGTCTAGCATGTAATCATCGACCCCCTTGCTTTTTCTCAGTACGCTTTCTAGCTTGTCGACCTTGTCCATTTTCTCTTGGAGCTTTTTCTCGTACGCGAACGGTGGAACCCCTTGAAACCAGTCTTCCTCCCTATTATTGTCATGCAGGGGAGGTTCAAATCCCGATGGTGGAAACCCGGGTGGAGGTTGCGGCTGCTGCTGTTTCAGTTCTTCCATGAACTTCAGAACCTGGGCCATGCTGTCGGACTGCTGGCTTATGGTCGCTCCCAATTCAGTAACCTTGCTTTCCAACTCTTCCCTATTCATGCTGAAGTAAGCTGTCGGACTGATTCTGATCAATCGATTATCCAAACTCCTGACCCACGAAGAGGACCCTGACTGCTGACCTTGGGAATCTATACTGACCTGACAGATTTTGAGAGGACTAGATTAGAACTTTGACAGTGGTGACTTTAGGCAGACAAAGATAGTGATGTGGACCGACTCGAAATAGTGCGTGCAGATTGATGGGGAATGGTGCATGCAAATGGGACAAGCATGCAGATGTAAGCCCTAATCTATATGATGCTTCTATTTCTAACAGATAGCAGTTAAACAGATAAGGTCCTAGCCATACAAAGTGTGCTAACCTTACTTTCCAGTATGATCACCAAGGGATAACAGGGATTTCTGGGATACTTCGGGAATTTTGGACAGAGTTTTCGGGAAAAACTGGTCAATATGGTTATATCTGGGATATCTGGACAGAGTTTCTGGGAGAAACTGGTCAATATGGTTATATCTGGGATATTTGGACAGAGTTTCTGGGAGAAACTGGTCAATATGGTTATATCTGGGATATCTGGACAGAGTTTCTGGGAGAAACTGGTCAATATGGTTATATCTGGGATATCTAGACAGAGTTTCTGGGAGAAACTGGTCAATATGGTTATATCTGGGATATTTGGACAGAGTTTCTGGGAGAAACTGGTCAATATGGTTATATCTGGGATATCGGGACAGAGTTTCTGGGAGAAACTGCTCAATATGGTTATATCTGGGATATCCGGACAGAGTTTCTGGGAGAAACTGGTCAATATGGTTATATCTGGGATATCTGGACAGAGTTTATGGGGGAAACGGGTCAATATGGTTATAGTGATCATACCGTCTAGCAGGTTTTCATACTCCTATGTCTTAGGACCGATGAACAAGGTTTGCGGTGTATATCTTCGTGAGCATGGAGCAGACATCCTCGTCATGGTGCCTAGGCAGGTCAACTCAATGTAATCACATGTGAGTGATTGCCTTGGGAATCATAAGGAAGAGGTTCTGTTCTATGCCACATAAGAGTCTACACCGCTCAGGTAATGCCATCAGGGCAGGCAGCAGTTATATCACATTGTCCTATCTGAAAAGATAAATGAACAGTCCTATGAAAGGTTCTACAGGAATCTATATGCAAAGGCTGGGTTTAGTCAAAGAGGGTCCGTTGACGAGAGTTCCAATATACCGTCAGGGAGACAGTACGGAGGTTTTTACTCTTTTTGATATACCTTGGAAGGTACAGTATCAACGGTGACTTGTGCCCTGGCACAGCAAGACCTGAACAATGTCAGCGCCGCGTTTCAGACACAGTCGGAGGGGGAAAATGCAAGAGTGCAATGCGGTGAACCAAACACAGTAAAAAGATGATTTCAATGATGCTTCTTATGAGTCAAACCTCTGTATTATTTTTGTTTTAAAATAAAAATCCCTAGCAGAGTCGCCAGATTGTGGATACCGCGTTTCCACCGCTTCGTTATGTTTTTGAAACTTGTTTGATTTGAATCAAGAAAAGAGAAAAGGTCTGTTGAACACAGATACAGAGTCGCCACTTGGTCTTTAAGGAACCAAGAAACCTAATTTTGACTCACCCAAATGGATAAAGGGCACCGGCCCTTCATAACCAAAGAACTTGGTTCAGGGTTTTGGTACGAGAGAGGAAGGAGCCTTTGTCACGACTAAAACACCCTTAACTCACCCCGTCTCTCGACGGTCCTCAATTAGCATCCAAATAATCATCTTATACCATGTTTGGTTCGACAAATAATACTATGATAGTATATTACATCACATAAGAAAATTTGAAAATGGAAGATCTAAAGATAAGATATCATTCATAAGATCTAAGCCAAATATCACACAATGCAAAGTGAAAGATCACACAAATAAACCTAGGAAAAATCGTCTAATCATGTATCAAATAATCAAGACTTCCTAATCTAAAGGGGGACATGAATTGTTATTGAAACAAATAAACAAAGAAATAAAAAAAAAATGCTTAGCAAGCTAGTATGATGCATGTTAATCTTTGAGAAAAGAAGACCTCTCAATCCCCGGGATGGATGAGAAAGGATGATTAGATCGGGGGAAGCATGAACGTGTGATCAAGTTCATTCCTTGTAATCTTCTTAGATTAGGAGCCATGAAGGCCCCAAATCTTGCATGGATGCAATGTATGTATCTAGAATGTGCCAAGGTTGTGGTGTGCTTTGTGTTCATGGATTCCTAGAATGACTTAGAAGTCTATAATGTGTATGAATGAATGAATGAAATCATCATGGGATATGTACAAATGTAGTATAAACTACTTCCTAAGATATGAACTAATTTGGAAGGCACATAAGCATCAAATCAAAGAATAAAAGTTAAAATGTGCTTGCTGTGAATAGTGGACAGAACAGTAACTAAATCTTTGGAAAATTGAAACGAGGGGTTAGGAACATTTTCAATGCATGATATTTTATAGAGATGTTCCTTATTGTGTCTAGAATACAACCCAAAAATCCAATCTTTAATAACTATCACAGATTGAGAGAAATCAAATGAACAACAGAGGTCACTCAGAAACAGAGTCTGTACTATCGACTGAAATGTTGGAAAATCTTAGAAAATGCAAACGAATGATCTAGGGGCCCATTTTATACAGCGAGTTCCCTAAGACATTGAAGGTTAAGGGAAAAATAAGTTGGGACCAACCCTTGTGGAAAATATTTCTGAAAAAGAAGTTGGAAGTTAGTCAAGCTGCTGTGACAGCAGAGGCAGAATGTTTGGAAGGAATGTTTGGGTCCAAATGGACCATTTTCAAGTACTTCCAAGTCAAACCAAAAATCATGGGTGTTCTTCGATGAGTTAGAAACACTTTCCAAGTGGCTTTGCATCTATATGTTGAGTATTGAGTTCTAGAGAAATCTTTGAACTCAACTCACTCACTATTTTGACTCACTATTTTGAAGATTTTGGGAAAAATAAGGTTTTCTTTCTTGAAATCAAAATGAGAGGGATTGAGGGGGGTTTTGAAATAGAGGTCTTGAAAGTGTATTTTCAATACTCAATAAAGATTATAACCACTTAAAATGCCAACATTCAACTCATCATCAAGAACCTCCAAGATTGTTGGGGAAACTTATTTTTATTTTGAACATAACTTCAAGAATACCTTGGAGGTATTGAGGTTATGATCATCATCTATCAAACATGTTTTTGAGGTCAAGAGCTACTATCCATAAGGATTCATTCACCCCAAACTTCATGTCATCATTTAGATGATGATGAACTAGTAAGAAAAATAAGGAAAATAAAAAAGAAATGAGGTGAGAAGAGATAAACAATGAATAAACAAGCAAGTAGATAATGATCAATATATGCTATTCATGAAGTATTGAACTTGTAGCATGGTGTTTCACTCATATGTAATGATATTGGACATGGAAGAAGCTTTCACTCTCTTAAATGCTCACTAAAATGGTGGTTGGGTGTATTGAATGTTGAAGTAAATGGGAGTAATGAAGTAAAAACAAAGTTTAGAACTCACTTTTGTTTTGAAAATCAAAGAAGAAAGCTTCTTTTCTCTCTACTCTAACCTTATCTCTACAACTTTCTCTCCCAAACTTTCTCTAAACTTGCATTTGACTCCCCAAAATGAAGAGCAATGGGGGGTTTAAATAGGCCAACTTGGGGTGGTTTTGGGATTTAGAAAGTATTCCCATTGGCTCCAAACATCTGAAATCATAAAACTATGTCGTTTTGGTTTTTAATTAATCAAAATGAATCCCCAAGAAAAATTACAAAAAAACACCATTCTGGAGGGGAGTGTCGCGGCGGCACTGGGCCAGTGCCGCGGCGGCACTGCTCCTCCTTCGTCCAGATAATGCTGTTTAGGCCCCCTGAGGTTCCGGTATTCACGAAAAGGCCCTATTTCGTCCGAAATTCACAGAAAATGCGTACGAACTCCAAATTGAGGTTGTGATATACCGTTGGAAAGGTAATGGAGTCTACTTTACATAATAAATAGTTTGGGGATAGGTCACTTTGAAAAGTTTTACGATATTCACGATAAAAGCCGATTTGATCGCCTTTTTTGGCTTTGGAAATCCATAAAAAATTCGTTTTAAATCCAGGAATTATGTGCGATATACCGTTGGAAAGCTATTGACCTCTAGTATCCATGAAAAATATTTGAAAATTGCTTCGGTGCCCCAATTCCAAAGTCAAATCTTGGTCAAACTGGTCAAACCTGGGATTCCCGGGAAGTTCATGAAACCTCCGGGAGCTCCCAGGAGCCGACGTTTTCGCTCGATTCTCTTTTAAAACTCATTTTAATATTTTTCTAATGATTCCGGTGGATTCGGACGATTTCGGTCAAACTTGGTCAAACTCTGGTCAAACCTTGGTCAAACTGGTCAACGGGGACTTTCGGGAAACTTCCGGGACTTCCGGGGGTCTCTAGGAGCTGACGATTTCTTCCGGTTTTACTTAAAAACTCATTTTATCATTTTTCTTACGACATAGCATGTTTTTCAGAACTTTGGGACCAAATTTGGGAGTCTTCGGGCTTTCAGGGGCATTTTGGTCAATCTGAGCATTCTGAGAGATAGAGCTGACTTCCAGGAGTCCTTTTGGGTCTTTTACGATCATTGTGAACCACCAAGCTATGGGTTTTCTAAATCTGATAGCCGACCAAATGGGGTGTCTACAGTACCAATCGACGATTCACTTCGTCCTTTGTGCGATCTCATGACACCTGAACATGCGCCCACACCTTCTTGCATTCTCATTCCACCCCATGCAGGCGAATTTCAATTTCGCAATGGAATGATTCAACTCCTTCCTACCTTTCATGGAATGGAGAGCGAGAAGGCATATCTACATGTCAAAGACTTTGAGGATGTTTGTAAAACTTTCTCACAGAATTGTCCTGTAGATGTGACACGTTTAATGCTATTTCCTTTCACTCTGAAGGACAAAGCAAAAGCGTGGTTACTCACCTTGAAGCCAAACTCCATCTACACTTGGCATGCGATGAATACCGCTTTCTTGAAGAAATTCTTTCCACCTCGCATGACCACCGAGCTTAAACGACAAATAAACTCTTACAAACAAAAGAGCAATGAAACGTTCACCCAAACTTGGGAGCATTTCAAGGATTTGCTACTCTCATGCCCACATCATGGGTATGAAAAATGGCGAACCATCAGCTACTTTTATGAAGGGCCAAATGGTGAAACAAAAAAGTTGGTCGAGACCATGAGTTCGGGGCCATTTCTTCGTAAAAACACGGAGGAAGCTGAAGCTCATTTTGAGTGGCTAGCTGAACACGCCCATGAGTGGTCAAATTCAGATGATATCCCACGATCACAGATATCCTGTGTAGAAGAGAAAAGTTTATATCAACTAAAAAGTGAGGATCATCTGATGAATAAGTATGAAGAACTAGTAAAGAAAGTGGAAGAATTGGGGATGAAAGGAGAGAGTTCTAGGCAGTTTTTGCCTGAAGAACCATGTGGCACATGTAACATGTTGGGACACACTACTCAATATTGTCCAAATGTGCCATATTTTCAAGAACAACCCCCCTATGGAAATGAATGCCATGCAAGGGTATAGGGGAGCGGGGAATTCCTACAACAACTATAATCCACAAAATAATAGATGGAATCACCCCGGGTTCGACTGGAAAAATAATGCTAGGACCCAAAACAAATTTCAACAACAACAGCCCTACAATAACAATAATCAATATCAAGGGCAATACAACAGGCAGTCCCAGCCATTCAATCAGAATAGAACAAACAACTACAACCAAGCTCAACCCTCTAACAACCAACAAGCAAATATTTATGTGCCACCTCACAAGAAGGTGCAGGAGGAAGATCCACTCTCTAATGCAAACTTAACACAATAGTTAATTCAAATGATGAGTAAAATGTCCGCAACATTAGAGAGGATGGATGCACGTCAAGAGGGTTCGAGTGGTACATTTCCTGCTCAACCACTTCCAAACCCCAAGGGATACAACAATGGCCCTCCTAACCATGAACAGGCAAAAGCCGTGACAACATTAAGAAGCGGCAAAGTCATAGGGCAAAAAATGCCTCATTCTACTCCGAAGGAGTATGAAGAGGAGGAAGTGGTAATTAGGAGAAAACCATCCACTCAAGAAGAGGAGTTGTCTACTAATGATAAATCAGTAGAATTAAACAAGGACACTCCTAAAGAAGTAGAAGAAGTTGAGAGAAGGCCTGGAAAGGAGCCAGTCATTGACGCATTACCTAAGTGCCCTTTCCCTGCACCTTATTCTCAAAGGCTTAAGAAACCCCAAAACGAGGCAAAGAATCAGGAGTTCTTGGAGTTGTTCAAACAAGTTAAAATCAATCTCCCACTCCTTGATGCAATCAAACAAGTGCCAGCCTACGCTAAGTATTTGAAAGACTTATGCACGGTCAAAAGGAGGCAAAGTGTAAAAAAACATGCTTATGTTGCTTGCCAAGCAAGCGCAATAATTCAAAATGAGTTGCCTCCAAAGCTTAAAGACCCTGGCACCCCAACTGTCTCGTGTAGAATTGGGAATCAAAGGATAGATAACGCACTCCTTGATCTAGGAGCAAGCGTGAACTTGCTGCCTTATTTAGTATATAAACAACTAGGGTTGGGTGAATTCAAACCCACTAGAGTTGCATTGCAATTGGCAGACAGGTCAGTCAAATATCCTAGAGGAATACTGGAGGACGTTCTAGTGCAGATAGACACATTTGTCTTCCCGGTGGATTTTGTGATTTTGGACACTGAACCTGTGTCTAATCCATGTTCACAAATCCCAGTGATTTTTGGACGTCCATTCCTCAAGACCATTGATGCCACAATCAAAATAAGGAGTGGTATCATGACCATCGTATTCGAGAATATGACTTTAAATGTCAAGATTTTTTCAAATCCCCGACCTGAAGAATACGAGGATGAAGAAGAAGTGAACTTCATCGAAACGATCATCGAAAACGAGGTTGATTTGGTTGACTATAAAGATCCTTTGGATGTAGTAGTGTCACAATTCAACGCTACTTATCGACCCAACGATTCTACCCCATTGGACGCTGCTCTAAATCATGATTGCCTCATGATGGAAACTAAAGAGGAGGATAGAGAGGAATGCATGTGGGTCACCCCATATGAACCCTTGCCTCCGAAAATGAAGTTAACCATGCCTTCAAACTTTCAGTTTCCCGATCTTGAATTAAAGGAGCTTCCAAAAGAGCTCAAATATGTTTTTCTGGGGACCGAAAAGACTTATCCCGTTATAATCTCAGCCTCGTTAAGTTTATAACAAGAGGATAAGTTGATCCAAATGCTCAAACTGCACAAGGGAGCATTAGGATGGAGTATTGCTGACCTGAAAGGCATAAGCCCATCTATTTGCACCCATAAGATATATCTGGAGGAAGACGCCAAACCTTCGCGACAAATGCAGAGGCGTCTGAATCCAAATATGCAAGAAGTTGTGAAGAAAGAAGTCCTAAAACTTCTAGACATTGGGATAATATACCCTATCTCTGACAGCCCTTGAGTTAGTCCAACCCAAGTGGTGCCCAAAAAGGCCGGTATAACAGTAATCCCAAATTAAGACGGCGAGTTAGTACCAACACGCGTCCCCACTGGATGGCGGATGTGTATTGAGTATCGAAAGTTGAATACTTTGACCCGAAAAGATCACTTCCCACTACCATTCATGGATCAAATGCTAGAACGAGTGGCGGGTCATAAGTAGTATTGTTTCTTGGACGGATACAGTGGGTACAACCAAATTGAAATTACTCCTGAAGATCAGGAGAAAACAACATTCACATGTCCGTTAGTACGTTCGCTTACCGCAGCATGCCTTTTAGATTATGCAATGCACCTGCTACTTTTCAGCGGTGTATGTTAAGCACTTTCAGCGATATGGTTGAACAGACACTCGAGGTTTTCATGGAGGACTTCTCGGTGTTTGGCCATAGTTTTGATAACTGCCTAGAAAACCTTGAAAACGTGTTAGCGAGATGCGAGGACAAACACCTAGTACTAAACTGGGAAAAATGCCACTTCATGGTAACCAAAGGAATTGTCCTCGGCCACATTATCTCTGACAAAGGTATCCAAGTCGATAAAGCGAAAATCGATATAATTTCAAATTTACCTGTCCCTCGTACAGTTAGAGACATCCGTTCTTTTTTGGGACATGCTGGATTTTATCGACGCTTTATCCAAAATTTTAGTGCCATCTCTCGACCACTGTGCCAACTACTCGTCAAAGATGCACCTTTCGAATGGTCGGAAAACTGTCAAATATCATTCGATGCACTAAAAGAACACCTTACCACTGCACCGATAATACAGGCACCCAACTGGGGTTTTCCATTCGAACTAATGTGCGATGCTAGTGACTACGCCATTGGTGCAGTCCTGCGATAGAGAAAGGACGACAAGCCTTATGTTATATACTATGCCAGCAGAACACTCAATGAAGCCCAAATAAACTATACAACTACTGAAAAATAGTTACTGGCAATAGTCTTCGCGTTGGATAAATTTAGGTCTTTCCCCAATATTCTGTTTTACAGACCACTCGGCCCTCAAGTACCTGTTATCTAAGAAAGACGCGAAACAGAGGCTGATCCGTTGGATACTTCTACTACAGGAATTTGATATCACTATCAAGGATAAAAAGGGAGTAGAGAATGTGGTTGCTGACCACTTATCTCGGTTAACATTCACAGACAATACTGAGCCCATACCAATCAAAGATGAATTCCCAGACGAGCAAATTATGGCAGTCTCGGGTTTACCCCGGTATGCTGACATAGTAAACTACCTAGCCGCAGGACAAACTCCGAGACACTGGTCGAATCAAGACAGGAAGCGGTTCCTCTCGTTTGCACGCCATTTCTTTTTTGATGACCCTTATTTATTAAAGTATTGTGCTGATCACGTCATCAGGCATTGCGTCCCTAATGAGGATATAACCGTAATTCTAGCCTCGTGCCACTCTGAAGCGTGTGGTGGCCACTTTTCTTCCCAAAAGACCGCACAAAAAGTCCTACACAGCGGATTTTATTGGCCCACCATATTTAAGGACGCTTATTCTTTCTGTAAATCGTGCCAACGCTGTCAAAAGCTAGGTACTATTTCAAAAAGAAATTCTATGCCCTTAACCCCTATTATCATAATTGAAATATTCGATTGTTGGGGCATTGACTTTATGGGCCCGTTCCCTAAATCAAACAACTGCGAATACATACTCCTAGCTGTGGAGTACGTATCGAAATAGGTGGAAGCAATACCGACGAGATGCAATGACCACAAAACAGTCATGTCTTTTCTCAAGGAAAACATTTTATCGCATTTCGGAACCCCAAAAGCATTATTAAGTGACCAAGGCAAGCATTTCTGCAACAGGCCTTTGGAAGCACTACTCATGAAATATGGGGTATACCATAAAATCGCTCTAGCATACCACCCACAAACAAACGGGCAGGCGGAGTTGGCTAACCGTGAAATCAAACACATACTTGAAAAAACGGTTAGTTTCAATAGAAAAGATTGGGCTTACAAACTGACTGATGCTTTATGGGCATACCGCACGGCCTTTAAGACAAATTTGGGAATGTTTCCATATAGGCTAGTGTATGATAAGGCGTGTCACCTTCCTGTCAAAACACAAAGCTTATTGGGCAACACGCTCATTAAACTTCAACATTAAAGAAGGATGACATCTCCGAAAACTGCAGTTGGCAGAACTGGAAGAAATCCGACGAGATGCATATGACAATGCCAAACTCCACAAGGAACGGTTGAAGGCTCGTCATGACCGAATGATTTTTCAAAAATCCTTCGAACCTGGACAGAAAGTTTTATTATATGATTCACACCTTCATCTCTTCCCGGGAAAACTCCGATCCCGGTGGACAGGACCTTTCACAGTCAAATCTGTCTTTCCACATGGGGCCATAGAGTTATTTAATCTTAAGAACGATGGAAGTTTCAAGGTCAATGGCCAGAGGATAAAACCGTTTTTAGAAGATTTCCAACCTGAGATCGAGTACATCCAATTGGATGAGCCCGACTATACTTCAAACTAAAACGCCCAAGTGCATTCTCTCAATGTTGTTGTATTGTTTCTTTTCTTATTTTTCGTTTTGTTTTATCTGTTGTCTGTCTTTTTGAATGTGATCCAGATCCTAATCTGCTATTCCACTTTTATCTCGTGCAGGCTGTCCACTATGAGAGATGACGATATTCACTCGATAGGGTCATGGGCTGATTCAGAGTATCAGAACCCACAGTGGACTGTTGATGAAATAGCATTTTGCTTATCTCCATACCAAGGGCCAGGAGTCGATGACATCGTTGACTTATCCTACAGATATATCCCGTATGATCCTACGCTCCTTCAGATTAACCCATTCGCGCACATAGAACTCCCTGATGAGGAGGGAGAGCCGGAAGGATATGCTGTGTGGGAGGTCGACGACACTCTAATGGATCAATGGGAAAATGACTCAATGTGGGAGCCATGGGATTAAGAGGACTTACAAGATGTGGTGTCCGAACGCCACAATGCTGTTTTCATATATGTTGATGACTCCATGGTCATCCATGTGGTTCCCTACATCTATGAGTATGTCAGCTACTTGCTATTCAGGCTTCAATGCCCTCTATCAGCTAGTGCATCTGGGGATATCTTGCCAATAGTGAGGTGAACTTTGTGTCACATTCCTTTCTTTTCCTTTTCGTTTTGCTTTATTTATCTCTTCCTTTTTGTTTTTCTGTTGCTCTTGTTAATGTATTTTCTCCGTTTTCGTTTTTGTTTCCCTTTGTCAGGAATATCACTATGAATTTACCATTCCCACCGCTGTTCCTTCCACATCAACTTTTCCATGGATTTGGACCATACATAAGGTCCCCAGACACCCCACCGCAAGAGGACAGTCTGATGCGCAATTACACTCCATTATCTTTGTCTCCATCTGGATCTCCTGTTGTCGGTGATATCAATTTCTTAGAGAGTTCGGCCTTGCTCGATGATGTCCTTGCTGCTTTCCGCTTGTTCTGGGAAAAGGAATCATCAAGTTCAGACTCTACATTTGCAGTTCTGGTAGAGGAAGAAGTTGTGGAAGAAGAAATTTTCATTCTCGAAGCATAGTGTTTAACTTCAATTGTTTTCTATCATTTCTACTTTATTTCATCAATTGAAGTGTATTCCTAGACAGAGTTTTTGGTAATTTCAGCTTTCTTTTCGTTTTTCTTTATCAATAAGGTTTTAAACACCAAGTTGGGGGCATGAATATTATAAGTGGATGATATTTTAAGGATTTATTTATATAAAATTTATAATGTTCTACTATGAGTTTGACGTTTTTGGCTTACATGTTCTGGCACTGCACTGTTTTATCCCTATTCTGTATGTCCAGATCACTGTTGGTTGGTTGGGGGTGTATACTTTCTCAATTCAGGGATATTGTAGGATTTCTATGTTCGATCGATCGAATATATCTCGATCGATCGAGATTGTCATCACCGCGAGCGATTGAGGACGTCTCAATCGATCGAAGGTTCGATCGCTCGAGCCTACTCGATCGATCGAAACTTGTTTTTAATCAAAGCCTCGCCAAGACACTTTGTCAGTTTCCTCTCTCTCTATCCCTTACTCAAGCGATCGAGCACAGAGGTCGCCCCCTCAATTTTGGCCTCCCCCTTCTAACCACATCAATTCAGGAGCTCCGGGTCCGCCCAGATCATCAGTGGCATTGCCAGCACCATCCATACAGTGCGTCTCTCAAGGTGAGCCCCCGAGTCACCCCTCATATTTCTTTCCATTTCAAATTCATATGGGGGTGCCCCCCATTTGTTCTTTAACTCCTTTTCTTAGTGTTATGAACGTTTTTGTTGTTTTCGGGCTATTCCCACTCTCCATCGTTGCCACTGATTTTCGCTATTCTCGATCGATCGAACGGGTTTTGATCGATTGAACCCAGCATTCGTTCGATCGATCGATCGAACATTCTCGAGCGATCGAACCTGCAATATGCTCGATCGATCGAACAGGATTCGATCGATCGAAGTGTGGTAGTTTCTTTCTCTTTTGTAATTGCCCTGTTCTAATGTGTTCTCTCATTGCTTATTCCTTTTCAGGGCTTTATCATGAATCCGATCACTGGCTACCACAAATCTAAGTCGTTCGACCTCGCTATACCCAACCCAGTTCCATATCACGGGTTTAGAAATGAGGAAGACCGCATTTGGTTCACTCGTTACTTCCAGTCACGGAAGGTCATGATCGAGCGTCCCCTTGAGACTGCCTGGCTGGCTACTCCGTGGTACCTTTCATGGATATGTGCCATGCCCCAGTGGTACACACTATTCTCCCAGCCTAAGCAAGTGAATCTATCTTGGATACGGGAGGCGTGTGCGACGATGATCCGGGATCCAATTGCTCCATTCACCCTTCGTTCATTTTTTCGCGGACGAGAGATCATTTTCAGTCCGACCACTATTGCTGCTGCTCTTGGGGTACCGAAGGTACCAAATTGTGTATGCCCACATCGACCTGACACACCTCAGCTATAACCGACCATCATTATCCGAGAGATCATCGGAGGAGCTCTTCCGACATGGGATGGTGAGGCTCTCATTCCCGACCTTCACCTCACAGATAATTACCATATGCTCCATCTTGCCCTGAGCAATTGCCTTTTAGTGACCTCGTATCGGGAGAAGATTGCGGTGTGGTATGCTCGTGTCTTATACGCGATCGGGACACGGTAGCCAGTCTATTTACCCCGCCTTTACATCAACTTCATGCGACACCCTACACGCTATATTCAGGCCAAGAAATGAGGTAAGAGAAGATGAACAAATATAAACTAGCAAGTATATAAACAATCAATAGATGATATTCAGTGATGTATTGAACTTGTAGCTTGGTGTTTCACTCAAATGTGGTGACATTGGACATGGAAATAACTTCCTCTCTCTTAAATGCTCACTAAAATGGTAGTTGGGTGTATTGAATATGAAGTAAAATGGAAGTAATGAAGTAAAAACAAAGTTTAGAACTCACTTTCTTGTTTGAAAATCAAAGAAGGAAGCTTCATTTCTCTCTATTCTAACCTTATCTCTACAACTTTCTCTCTAAGACTTTTCAAAGCTTGCATTTGACACCCCCAAAATGAGAAGTCAAGGAGGGTTTATATAGGCCAATTTGGGGTGGTTTTGGGGTTTTAGAAGTACTCCCATTGGTCCAAAACATCTGTGAACATAGAACTACATCGTTTTGGTTTTTAATTAATCAAAATGAACCCCCAAAAGAAATTACAAAAACATACCATTCTGGAGGAGAGTGTTGTGGCAGCACTGGGCCTGTGTTGCGGCGGCAGTGGGGTAGTGCCGTGGCGGCACTACTCCTCATTCGTCCAGATAATCCTTTTTAGGCCCCCAGAGGTTCCGATATTCGCGAAAAGGCCCTATTTTGTCCAAAATTCACAGAAAATGCATATGAACTCCAAATTGAGGTTGTGATTTACCGTTGGAAAGATAATGGACTCTATTTTACATGAAAAATAGTTTGGAGATAGGTCACTTTGAAAATTTTTGCGGTATTCACGATAAAAGCCGATTTGATCGCCTTTTTCTCCTTCGAAAATTCATAATGAATTTGTTCGGAATCTAAAAATTATGTGCGATATACCATTGAAAAGCTATCGACTTCTAGTATCCATAATAAATGTTTGAAAAATGATACAGCGCTCCGGTTTCAAAGTCAACTTTTGGTTAAACTGGTCAAACTTGGGATTCCCGGGAAGTTCTGAAAACCTCTGGGAGCTCCCAGGAGCTGACGTTTTCATTCGATTTTCTTTTAGAACTCATTTTAATACTTCCACATGATCTAGAACGATCCCAGAACTTTTCGGCGAATTTGGACGATTTTGGTCAAACCTTGGTCAAACTTGGTCAAACCTTGGTCAAACCGGTCAACGGGGACTTTCTGGGAACTTTTGGGATCTCTAGGGGCCGACGATTTCATCCGATCTTGCTTTAGAACTTATTTTATTATTTTTCTTACGACGTAGCGCATTTCCAGAACATTTGGTCATTCTGAGCATTCTGAGAGATAGAACTGACTTCCAGGAGTCCTTTTGAGTATTTTACGATCATTGTGAATCACCAAGCTATGGGTCTCCTAAATCTGATAGCCAACAAAATGGGGTGTCTACAGCTATAAACCGGTCTACTTGGGTCTCGGCCCACGGAAAGTTAGGGCCAAATTGGGGAGGCCCATACCTAGTTACCCGAGTCAACCGCCCGGGCACCTATTGGTTACAAACTCTGGATGGGCACGACCTCTCTCATCCTTGGAATGTGCAGCACCTCTGCAGGTATTTCCAATAAAACGTGAAAATAATGTTGGCTAGGAAGAATGTAGTTCTGGCCGAGCAATTTTACTCATATAATAATAAAAGTTTCCTTTTCTGCTAAATGATTCTTCTCTCTGTTTGCTCACTTAAAAGACCTCGGGGTCAGACCCTAGGCACTTAAAAGACCTCAGGGTCAGACCCCACGGACTTAAAAGACCTCGGGATTAGACCCCAGGCACTTAAAAGACCTCGGGGTCAGACCCCTAGGCACTTAAAAGACCTCAGGTCCAAAACTCGAGGCACGGGCTTCGCTTAGGTCCAACCTACAATAGAGGGCAACGCCCCCTAGGTGGCTGATGATTGCAAGTCCCAAAAGACCTTGCAACTACCCACGTTCTAGGTCGGTTTCCTACAGTCACCCCCTCTATATGCCCGCCTTAGCAAAAGCTTGGGGGGTAGGGCAGACTAAATAGGAAATCACACCGGATACTAACAGGATTTGGAATCCTAGAACACTTCTAACATTCCTAAGTACCTATAGTACCCAGAGAAACCGCCCGGGTAGTAACTAGTCACAAACCTATACTATACCCGAGCAGGACCTCCTTATCATGTCCCTGAAAGTCCAAGTGTTCTCTACCGGTTACAGTCCTAACTTCTGCTAAGGCAAGGCTCCTACGGGATTTACAACCAGTCGGTCACAAGCAATCACAAATAGGCATTCAAGTGCAAAAACAATTGATGGAAAGTCTGGTCTCAAGGACCTTTTCATTAATTAAAAAATTAGTTTATACAGCCTGGGGGGCAGTTGTAGTAGCCTCGCTAAAACAAAAAAAAAAACAACAAAAAGGAAGAAAACAGGCCAGGGACCCTAGTCGTCCACCTCAACTACGTCCTCGATCTCCCCGGTCTCTCCTTCCGGGGAAACTCCTCCTCCCGGTCCCAAGCTACAGCTTGGGGCAGGATCCTCAGTAGTTCTGACCAAGGAAAGGGGACCAACATCCTAGTAATCTGAATCAATCCCCTCGTAGGATGAGATGCCCCATTCGGGGTGATCCTGGGCAAGTCGCCGCTTCAGATCTTCATACCCTTGGAAGAAGCCGTCGTCAAACGCTTACTCTGTGGATCCTACTGCTGTCACCTTGACTGCGGCCTTTGCTCGAGCCTCTGCCATCGCCGCAAGGGCTCGGGAAGCCTCCAGGTCTTCCAAAGCCACGAGTCTAGGCCGCACCATGACTCAGGGCTAGGGTCCTGGTCTTGTCCTGCTCCATTGCCAGGACAACCTTTCCGACCTCTAACTCTGCCTGCTCCTTTGTCAAGGAAGCTTCAGTAGTGCTTGCCCTCCTGGCAAAAGAAGAGAGGGGGGATTCAAATTCGGTAGCCATACAGCCAACCTACAGTGAAGAGTAGGAGACTGGTGAGTTAATAGTATAAAAAATAATAAATAAATATATAGCAGATGAGTACAAGGCAGAAGAGCTTACCAGGTGAGAGAGGTTGTAGAGCCACCCTTGAAAGTCCTCAGGAGATAGACTGGCGTATGCCTCCACCTGGCTAGGGATGAGGGTAGACTTCACCCTCTCCCTGACTTCAACAGGTCCCCCAATTGGTAACCCAGACGGCACGTCCGTCCGGGGAATTGTTTCCTCCACGGCTACTACGTGGGGAGCTGACGTCCCTACGGGTTCCGGACGGTTTGCCATCCCATAACGGATCTGCCTTAGGGGGCGTTTACCCCCTTAGGCTTCTGTGGCAGGCCTTTTTCCTTGTGCCACTGCCAATCGGGTAGCAGCAGCAGCAGCTGCAGTGGCCTGCCTCTCCCTTAACTGCTCCAAATTCCTCTTTGGGGCCATTTCTGCCAAGGAAAGTACATGGTCAGTAGCCATAAAAAACAACGGAAGCACAACAAGAAGGGTAGTCAACCCAAGCACTCACCAAGGATGATGGGAGAGAAAGTGGGAGCTTGAATGGGCTTTTCCGGAGAGTAGAACTGGACAAAATCACCCGTCCAGGACAGCACGTTCCAGACGTTGGTTGGCAGTTCCACCAAACCCAAGATCCTGGCCTGGCATACCTCGGGGATCCGGGGATGGTTAGTCGATCTAGCTGTAAGTAAAATATAAAAATAGTTAGCAGATTAATGACCTCTTAAAGTAAAGAAAAACAAAAAGAAGCATACCGGACGGTCTTACCCCTCAACTCCCCCACCCAGGAAGTCCTCAGTTGGGTGCCTAGGACCCGATCGCATAGACGAAGGGTGTATACCTGGAAAAACTAGTTCTTCCACCCTTTGTTGTTAATTGGGCAATTGACAATGATCTTTATACCCTGTTGGGCAGAGAAAGAAAAGAACCCAACCTCCCGATGCACGAGGAACGATTGGTGGGTCCATAAAAACTCCTGGAGGGTGAGTTCGTATCTGAAGGCTTAGGGCCATAGAGAGATGGACACCATCAAGAATCTCCACCTATTAGGAGCTAACTGCCCG
This sequence comes from Hydrangea macrophylla, assembly GCA_033977485.1. NCBI lineage: Eukaryota > Viridiplantae > Streptophyta > Magnoliopsida > Cornales > Hydrangeaceae > Hydrangea > Hydrangea macrophylla. The sequence goes on from CM066998.1 coordinate 19,821,751, forward strand.
GGAGCAATCCCGAGGTATATCAGGATGTCCCGGGTGATAAGGTGTAGTGGGAGACAAAGGCTAGCCATAAGTGCATCCTCGAACAGGGTGACGAAGCCAGGCTAGTAGAGATGTGCTCCGTCAGGGTTTACGACTAAGGAGCAACCATTAGGAAGAGCATACCTATCCCTAATTCAGGCGAGTTCATGAGACGCCGAGTAGAAAGGGTAGACTCACAGGCGAACACCACCCAAGGGTTATGCCTCATCGCCTCCGTCTCCCGATGGGGACCTCCTGGTCTGACTCACAATTGGACACACGGACAGGGATTCTACCCTCACTTTGATGGTCTGATGGGGTAGCAGTAGGCAGACTTAAACTTGTGTCGGGAGTTCCCGACCGGGACTGCTCATTCTCTAACCTAGACGCGGAGTCAAAATCGAAATGTTCCATCTCTGGTACTCCTACCGGGGGGTGGGGGAGCAGGCTACGTCTAATGTATGGGTCAGGGACCCCGAGCCTAGCATACAAAGGAGGCAAGGTTACCAATCTTAAAGGCAAAAAGTAGATGGTCTTTAAGGCAAGATAACTCTCAGTCAGAACTACCCCGGGGGCACCCACTCGGTTCAACTATCCTAAGGTACCTCTTGACTTGAAGAAGGAATAGACCTGAGAAAGAAGAAGTCCCACTCCCGTTCTAACCTAAGGGGGTTCGTCCTCTCCAGCCTCGCTCAAAAAAGAAGAGAAAAAGGTAGAAGAAGAGGAAGAGGATGATGAACTGAAACTGAAAAGGGAACACTTACAAGGATTAGCACAGAAGAAGAGCTCGAGAAGCTTTACCAGATACTTTTTTTGCTCTCAAACTGCTCGGTATCTCTATCAATTAGCAGCTAGAATCCCAAAAATGAACAAGTGTTCTTTATATAGGGAGCATGGACGGTCCAGATCAAGCTAGATCTAACGGCCAAGAAATTTTCCTGCCTAAACCTGCTAACAACTGTCATCTCGAGCATGCAGAACGTTGCCTCAAAAGACGCGCCCAATTAATGCCAGACATGATAGTCTAGTTGCAATGTGACTGTTCGGTTACGTTTATACCAGCATTGCTAGATCTTGACCAGGCCAGTGACCAGGTGATATATGGCAGGAGTTGGTCTTGGGCCTACATAGCCATCGCTCGGTCCTAACTCCGGATGACCAACTCGATCCGTCACGGCCTGAGTAGTAACCCGGGGCCATTTCTCGAATGATTTTTTTAGAAGCAGTCTTAATTTTCAAACCTCATCCGATAGAGCTTCCCATTAGTTTCGAAAATGGTGGGCAACTGATATGCATAAAAATATTAGGTCAAAGTCAAGCCTCGCCACCTCAGCAAAGAGAAGCCAAGTCATCTTGAATTTGGACTGACTACACAACCATCCCGGGCTGTTACTTAAAATTGCCCGGTTTGATCATAAGTCTGGGCATTCTTTCTAGATGGACCTAACATGGGCGTGCCCCCAGTAGGCATGATTGCTTGGCTAGCAAGCCTCTAGACAGTTTCCTATCCCAATTAGAAGACTAAATGGAAGGAGCAAGTCGTTTCCTAAACCACTTAGGAAACAGCCCTAAATTCATGTAAATCAAGTTGTAAATAGATTAGGCTTCCTAATCTATAAACTTACCTTGTACGGGTGGTCTCTTGCACCTATAAAAGAGGCAACCCACCGCCATTGAAAGGGGTCGCATTCAAAACCAAAAAAATAGCGTATTATTTCACTAAGACTCCTACTCCTGGTTGGTTTTACTGGTAGTGCCGCCCAATTGTTGGCTCACCAGGCCTGCCGGTGATCTACTAGTGAAGCTCATCGATGCACTCGTGGACATAGGCTGCCTTATTAATGGGGCTGAACCACATACAAACTTCATTGTGTCCGACTCTTTCGTATATTTCTTCTTATCCAAATTTTAGCATCATCAATAAAGAAGCTAGGTTTTTTTTTTGTGGAGAAAGCTAACTCATTTATCTACAAATAACTCTTCTATAGCTCAGTCTAGAAATCATCCTTCATAGGTGAAATGCATGTACAACGCAGTATTATAAATCTGGGAAACTGAAACTTTCAGTAGAACATAGTTTAGTAAAATGAACGTCTGGAGCAGTTCAAAAATCATAAAGAAGCTAGGTTGTTTTGTGGAGAACGCTAACTCATTATCTACAAATAACTCTTCTATAGCCTGGTCTAAAAGTGACTCCTTCATAGGTGAAAGTCACATAGAATGCAGTACTATAAATCTGGGATAGAGTAGTCCAAAAATATAGAAATGTCTACGTAAAATAAATATTTTGAGCAGCTCAAAAATGTAATTGAAGCTAGATTTTATTTGTACATGAAGATGATCAAAATACCTATAATGTTCTAGTTTTGAGTTTGATCTACAAAGTAATTTATCATGCCCAAATAAATCATGTTGTTTGAGTCATCACAATGAAAATATATCCTGGCAGATTGTGTAGCTTTTTGTATGATGTTTTGTTTATGCATGGTGTTGATTGTTGATGCTAGTTTTCTGGAACCTGTGTTGTTATAAAAATCTTGTGCTATGGTAGTGCTATCGTATAGATGAGTATGTTAAGGGTTTCATCTATATATTTATTGGTATTAAATCCATGAGCTGCGTGCTATGTTTTCCATTGTTGTGAATATAGTTTAATGACCGTTGAAAGTTTATACCCAAGCTTTAAGTATGTTTTACAACACGATTATTGCATTGATAATGATTGGATAAGTTCTCATCATAAGTATATTATGATATAAAATAGAATGATGGATATATAAATCTAACTTTGAAAGTATAAGTAGAAGTTATTAATGAACTAAACTACGAAACGTACGAACGCATAAGATAACGATAAAACCTTCAATAATAGATTTTATGCGAATAAGGGACGTTGGACGTCGTTTTCCATCATATGACTATGAGTTAAAGTTGATTAGTAAACTTTCGTGTCATGTTCGGATATTTCTTGCAAAGTTGTTCTTTCAATAATTCCATGGAGTCGATTAGATAGTTATTTTTTGTGTTCTTGATTTGAGGATCGGCATGACGTGTTCGGTCAAGTGCGGTTAACCTAAGGATCGTCATGATGTATTCGATCAAGTGGTTGATTATTTTTCCACACCCTTGGACTGAGGATCGGCATGATGTGTTCAATTAAGTATGGGTGACCAAAGGATCGGTATGACGTGTTCGTCTAAGTGATTGTTAATATATTGTACCCTTGGTCTGAGGATCAGCATGAAGTGTTCGGTTACGTGTGGGTGACCTGAGGATCGATACGATGTGTTCAACCAAGTGATTGTTAATATCACGTATACTTGTTCTAAGGATCATTAGTGATGTGTTCAATCAAGCGATTCAGTGTTGAGTGTTGTTCTTTCTTGACCGGTAAATGCATTTGGAGTTAAGTCTTCTTTCAGTCAATGTCGTCGGTTAGTTCAGTCCTGGGTTAAGTTTTGAAGGAATGGTTAGTTCAGTGCGTTTGATAACTTACCACTTAATTGGAAAAGCAGCCAAAAAATCACTAAAAACTTTAAGTGAATAATTTCTACTGAAAATAATCACTGAATGCATTCTATTTTAGTAGTTGAAGCACTGTTTTCAGTATTACAAATTCAATCACTTAAAATTTTCAGTACTTAAAATACAGCACTTAATTTTCAGCACTTAATTTTCAGTTTTATGAAACGCACCCATAGTTTGAGAATAAGTAGAAATGAAGAATAACTTACCTTGGAGGTAGTAACCTTAAGGGGACCCTAACTTAGCTTAACCGCTAACGGCTTTTCATGCCGCTGGACCTTCCACGTCCAGCCTTTGCAGGTCCAGATGGAGCCGGCTATGATCAAGATACAGATTTTACTACTAAAGACTATGCTGGTGAAGATTACTACGAGGAAGGCTACGATTTTGCCAACTGAAGATCTTGGAGTTTTTCTTTTATCATAGTTCTCTTACTAATATGTTTAATGATGTAATAGCTTAGCTGAACTTGTAATATCTATCTTTTGGATATCTTTTGGTCTGTAATATACTAATCATGTAAGACTTGAAGTTTTAAATTTACGCTACTGCTGAACTTAGTCATCTTCCCATATTACATTACTGTTATAAGCATGTTTGGACAATCAGGTGACACTCACAACCAGTCACGTGTCTACGAACCCATAAAGGAAATTTATTTTTCTGTATTTTTGGTACTTCAGGGCGTGACAGGGATTTTGGTATTAGAGCTTTAGGTTTAGATGTGCTCACTGATTGTCTTACACCTTAAGTTATGAGCATACGATTTATCTTGTATTAGTATTGACACTAAGTTAGCTCCTCTTGCCTGACTATGGAGTCGATCTTTATTCCCGACGATTTCGGAGGACACTATATTCTCAACGGATGTATCCAGTCTGCCGACCTTGTATTATATCGACAACAGATCTGCCAGAGGGCGAGACACATCTTGGAGGAGGATATGCGGAGAGCCATGCTTACTGATGCATTGTAATATCTGGACTGGGTTTAGCTCGAGTTGATCCATACTTCAGAGAGTATCATACATATTCACCAGGAGCTTATCAGCATGGCTCAGGACGAGGCATTATCTGATGATATACTTTTTTTTTATTATCATGGCCGTACCAGCACCACTATTCTCACCTGAGCCCATACTAGAGCTAGATGCAGATTCAGATCCCATGGATATAGATAGTGATGACGACATAGCGAGTGGAGAGGATTCTGTAGGAAGTGGCCACTCAGTGGATGACCCATCTGATGGTGACGACACAGATGATGATGATGACCTGATGATTGATGACGATCCGACAAGTAGCAATAACAAGTCGATCGAGGAGGTTGGCCCAGTAGATGATGTTCAGGGACTAGGGGATGATATACACGATCATCCAGTACTGCCAGTTGATGAGGATGTGATGGTACTGATACCCGAGCAGGACTATGGAGCAGACCCAGCTGATGTTGAGGAGGACCTCGAGGAAGAGTTCTTAGCAGACCCCGCAAATGATCTAATTATGGAGTAGATCTAGGACGATCTCAATGCACAGCCTGACCTACATGGCGACGTGGATCCAGATGATGTCGTTGAGCCTGACGAGTTAGCTATCGAGTTGGACGATGTGGCACCTGAGGTCGTAGAGCTAGACAATGAGGACGACATCGACTTTGATGGAGTTGGCGGAGATGGCGTAGCACCAGGATGGATGTTACCAGATGGGGGACCAGAAAATTTTGACCTATGGCTAGACTTTATGCTAGTGGATGTAGTCATCATTCCAGGAGACGAGATACCACCTATGGTTACTGACGATGAGGCAGATTTCTATGCCCTAACACGTTGATATGATCTTCTGAGAACTGCTGTTACTTCTATATATGATGTACGTATTAGTTTTGTTTGGTATATCTCGTATTATAGATCTTTCTGGTGTAGGATACGATGTATATGTATTTGTGTAAGCACACCTAGTAGTTGCTTAAACCCTTACGTGTATAGTATGTACTAGCCATGGATGCAGTACTTGGATGTAAATCTTTTTGGTTTAATGAAATGGTCTCAGTTATTTATGTTAAGTGTGTAGATCGCTTTATTTCATTGATATTTAGTATTATATGCATGCTTGTCATATTTTAACTTTGGTACACATCAAGACCACATATAGAGACTTGGTATGGAATCAAAGGATATTAGCAATAAAACTGGGGCATTGATTTCAGATGGCAGGAGGACGTAGGGGGAATCGTAATGGTCATCACAAAGAAGAATCGGAGATACCTAATGAGATAGACCCTACAGGATTGCTCACAGCTTTGGTCAAAAGGATTGAGAGAGCTTCGAACAATGCAGGAAACAACAACAACAATCGCCCAGCACCACCCCCAAAGCAGACAGGGGATAAGCTAATTGAACATTTTCACGCACTAAGACCAAAAAAGTTCGATGGGATGATGGAACCATGGAGGACTGAGCAATGGCTACGTGAAATGGATCTCATTTTCAAAGTCATGGATTGTAGTGAAGCCAAAAAGTGCCATTTTGCTGTATTTCAGTTGATGTATGCCGCCGCAAACTGGTGGGAAGCAGAAGAGGCTACTTTGGGAGAAATAGCCATAAGGGAAATGACATGAACCGTGTTCAAGAAACGGTTCCTAGCAAAGTATTTCCCGTTAGTGGAACAAAATCTGAAGAAGAAGGAATTCATGGAGTTGGTTCAAGGGAATAAGTTTGTTCAGGAGTATACAACGCAATTTGAGCGCCTGTTCCATTTTGTACATCACATGGTGGACACACCTGATAAGCAGAATGAACAATATCACCAAGGGCTATCTCTATCACTATAAGAGACGACTGCAGTATACGTGAATCAACCTTTTGAATCTTTGGTAGGGTTGGCTACACAGATGGAGAATATACAAAAACAGAAGTAGAAGAGGTTTACCAATAGGTTCCCGTCATAAAATGTCCAAGGATTAAGGCCGCCCGTGTGTTATCAAAATAACAAGCGCACTTGGAATGGAGAAAGGAAGCCGTAGCAAGCACGGAGACAACCACAACAAGCTAGAACTGCAGCACCACAAGCACCAATCCCTATTGGATATCAAGGAGGTTATACCACACAAGGAAAAGGCCCAGGGAGTTGCTTCAACTGTGGCATACTCGGCCACCATGCCAAGGATTGCGGAGCCTCGAAAAACCATGATCGTGGTAGAGTCATATGCTTTAATTATGGAGATAAAGGCCACTGGATCCGAGACTACAAGGCACCCCACCGAGGATACAATGGACCCAACGTTCAAGGACAAGCTACCAAGACTCATCTGAATGATGTTATTCTAGAAGTAGCAGGCTTTGACGCTGAAGTACATTAGAATTTGGAAGGTACGCTCATTCTTTTCAGCAATATAGTTAAAACATTATTTGATACTAGAGCATCGAATTCATTTATTGCTAGTAAAGTCGTGCAAGGTTTGGGTTTAGTGCCTCAAAACCTTACTGTAGCATTGAATGCCGTGTCTCCAATGGGTACATCTATTAAGTTGAGTAGAGTATGCAGAAACTGTCCCATCAACATAGAAGATAGAGACCTATTCGCATATTTGGTGATCTTATCGATGAAGGAGTTTGACGTCATCTTAGGAATTGACTGGCTTACCAAGTACCATGTTATTTTGGATTATACCAGTAAGTTAATTACCTTCACGATACCTGGAAGTCAACCTTTTTTCTTTAAGTGTAACTCATTGAGTGACGGCTTTCTCACTAGTCGCTTGGCTGCCATCAAGGGCACAAGCTCAGAGATCACGATTGTAGATATTCTGATAGTGCGAGAATTCGAGGACGTATTTAAGGATATCTCAGGATTGCCGCCAAAGTGAGAGATCGACTTCTGTATAGAACTGGCACCTGGAACCATGCCTATCTCCAAGACTCTATACAGAATGGCACTAACAGAAATGCAAGAATTGAAGAAGCAAGTACAGGAGTTAGAAGATTTGGGATTCGTGCAGCCAAGCACATCACTGTGGGGAGCACCGGTACTATTTGTAAAGAACAAAGATGGATTGTTTCGACTCTACATAGACTACCGAGAGTTGAATACGGTAACCATCAAGAATAAGTACCTACTACCACATATTGATGACTTGCTCGATCAATTACAAGGAGCTATGACATTTTCAAAGATCGATTTGAGATTATGATACCACCAACTGTTAATTTGACCAGAAGATGAATCAAAGACAGCATTCCATACCAGATATAGACATTACGAGTTTCTTGTGATGCCATTCGGGTTAACCAATGCCCTAGCAGTGTTCATGGATTTTATGAATAGGGTATTTAGACCTTATCTGGATCAGTTCATTATTGTCTTTATAGATGATATACTAATTTATTCCAATACCAAGGAGGAACACGAAAGACATCTGCAGATTGCTTTACAGACGCTCAGGGACAACCAACTATATGTAAAGTTCAGCAAATGCGAGTTTTGGCTCAAAGAAATCAAGTTCTTGGGATATGTTGTCTCTCAGAATGGGATACCAGTGGATTCTTCAAAGATAGACGCAGTGTTAGATTGAAAAAGATCGAGCAATGCTTCAGAGATTAGAAAGTTTTCTTGGTTTGGCTGGCTACTACGGGAGATTTGTAGAAGGATTCTCTAGAATCACAGGCCCTTTAACCGGTCTTACGAAGAAGGAGTCAAAGTTTGAATGTAAGGATCGACATGAACGTGCATTTCAAGAACTGAAGGAGAGATTAACTTCAGCACCTGTGTTAGCAATACCTGAAAGCGGTGAAAGGTATACCATCTATAGTGATGCTTTACACCAAGGATTAGGGTGTATGCTTATGCAAGATGGGAAGGTGATAGCTTATAGATCTAGACACTTGAAATTACACAAGATGAATTATCCAACACATGATCTAGAGTTAGCCGCAATTGTGTTTGCACTAAAAACATGGAGACATTACCTCTATAGGGAGCAGTTTGATTTATTTTTAGACCACAAGAGCTTGAAGTACTTATTCTCTCAAAAGGAGCTAAATGTGTGGCAGAGATGATGGATGGAATTACTCTAGGATTCTGATTTCACTCTATAGTACCATCCTAGTAAAGTAAACGTTGTTGCAGATGCTTTGAGTCGTAAACCTCGCGGAGTAGTTGCTATTATCATGATTCAAGAATGGAAAGCATTGGAAACCATAGCAGAATTTGATCTCTAACCCACAGAGATAGAAGGAGGACACCGTTTTGGATGCTTGGTAGCATAACCGACGCTTTTCAGCCGTATTTTGGAAGCCCAGCAGAAAGACAAAGAGTGGAAGAAGTGGTTTGCTAAAGTTTTGACGAAGGAACCCGAGGAATGGAGCGTAGGCTCAAATGGAGGATTTCAGTGTAGGAATCGACTGTGTGTCCCCGATATGGTGAACCTAAGGAAGGACATTTTGGATGAAGAACACAAGTCCCGTTTAACCATTCATCTAGGAGGCACAAAGATGTATAGAGACTTGAAGCAAAATTTCTGGTGGGAAGGCATGAAACGAGAAGTGGCAGAGTATGTTTCTAAGTGTCTTACTTGTCAACAACTCAAAGCAGAACATTAGAAGCCATCAGGATTATTACAGCCATTACCGATTCCCCATTGGAAGTGGGAACACATTACCATGGATTTTGTGGTCTACCTCAATCTTAGTAGAACCATGACTCTATTTGGGTGATTGTGGACCTACTAACCAAGTCAGCTTACTTCATAGCATACAATATGACATACTCTATGGAGAAGTTGAGTCAGTTATACATACAATAGGTTGTACGATTACATGGAGTACCCGTCAGCATAGTGTCTGATTGTGGACCGCAGATGGTTCGAGAGACTAATAAGAAGATAATTATTGTCAAAGAGAAGATGAAGGTTCAGTGGAATCATCATGACGAAAGAGAAGCTTCGTGAGAAATGGAATCAGAGATGCGAGAGAAATATCCTTTTCTGTTTTGTACCTAGATAAGCTTTGATTTCGAGGGCAAAATCCTTTAATAGGTGGTGGAAGATGTAATACCTCTAATTTTCTTTTCATTAATAATATCAGTTTTTGAATTTCTGCATTGGACCGACTACATTATTATATTATTATTTTAATTACGTGACGGTATGGACGTGTTATAGTATTATCATATAGACTATAGTAACCATACCAACTCGACCATAATAAGATTTAACTTAGTCTTGTACTCGGACCTGGACATTAGAAACAGTACCTATTTGCACATAAATCGAGACTAACACGTATATCGAGGAACTTATGCATGCAAATCGATGAGTTAGCACATAACTCAAGGTGGGCCCCACATGGCTGGCCACATGGCAGCCGCATGTCTCACCCTTTGATACATGTCCACTTGTAGGACACATGTCCTAAGCATGCAAAATGCAAAGGACACCTAGCACATGGAAATTCTATATAAACAATCATTTGCACACACTACACTCTCTTAGTTGGATCATAATCTGAATTTTTGGAGATAAAATCAGGAGACTTGGGTAGTTTATGAGAAAAAGAGAGAAGAAAAGTTAAGAAGAAGAAAAAGTTCATCCTTGAAGTTTGAAGTTCAAACTCCATTAAGCTCAAAAACAGCATCCAAGCTCAATTTCAAGCTTTGGTGAGTAATTGTGAGTAATCTAACTCAATTTAGAACATATATAGTATGTAGTGATGTTTAGTAAGAGCTTGATGTTGCCATTTTGAGGATTCTATGCCATGCAAGACAAATCCTTAAATCCGAGAAACTGAAACTTTCAGCAGAACATAGTTTAGTAAAATGAATGTTTGGAGTAGCTCACAAATCTGAATTAGGCTAGAGTTTTTTGTGGAGAAAGATAACTCATTTATCTACAAATGACTTTTATATAGCTCAGTCTAGAAATCATTCCTTCGTAGGTGAAATGCATGTACAATGCAGTGTTATAAATCTGGAAAACTGAAACTTTTAGCAGAACATAGTTTAGTAAAATGAACATTTGGAGCAGCTCAAAACTCATAAAGAAGATACGTTTTTTTGTAAAGAAAGCTAACTCATTTATCTATAAATAACTCTTCTATAGCCTTGTCTAAAAATGAATCCTTCATAGGTGAAAGTCACGTACAATACAGTACTATAAATTTGGGACAGAGCAGTCCGAAAATATAGAAATGTCTAAGTAAAATAAATATTTTGAGTAGCTCAAAAATGTAATTGAAGCTAGATTTTTTTGTACATGAAGATGATCCAAATACCTATAATGTTCTAGTTTTAAGTTTGATCTACAAAGCAATTTATCATGCCCAAATAAATCATGTTGTTTCAGTCAACATAGTGAAAATACATCTTGGCAGATTGTGTAGCTTTTTGTGTGATGTTTTGTTTATGCATGGTGTTGATTGTTGATGCTAGTTTTCTGGTACTTGTGTTGTTATGAAAATCTTGTGCTATGGTACGCTATTGCGTAGATGAGTATGTTAAGGGTTTCATCTATATGTTTATTGCTATTAAATCCATGTTAAAAATCCATGAGCTACATGCTATGTTTTCCTTTGTTATGAATATAGTTTAATGACCGTTGAAAGTTCATACCCAAGCTTTAAGTATGTTGTACATCATGATTATTGCGTTGATAATGATTGGATAAGTTCTCATTGTAAGTATATTATGATATAAAACAGAATGACGAATGTATAAACGTAACTTCAAAAGTATAAATAGATGTTATTAATGAACTAAACTACGAAACGTACAAACGCGTAAGATAACGATAAAACCTTCAATAATAGATTTTATGCGAATAAGGGACATTGGACATCATTTTTTGTCATATCACTATCGGTCAAAGTTGATAAGTAAACTTTCATGTCGTGTTCGGATATTTCTTGCAAAGTTGGTCTTTCGGTAATTCCATGCAATCGATTGGAGAGTTATGTTTTGTGTTCTTGATCTGAGGATCGGCATGACGTGTTCAGTCAAGTGCGGATGACCTGAGGATCGTCATGACGTGTTCAATCAAGAGGTTGATTATTTTTCCGCACCCTTGCACTAAGGATTGACATGACGTGTTCGGTTAAGTACAGGTGACCCGAGGATCGGCATGACGTGTTTGTCCAAGTGATTGTTAATATCCCATACCCATGGTCTGAGGATCGGAGTGAAGTGTTCAGTTAGTGCGCGTGACCTGAGAATCGGCATGGCGTGTTCGACCAAGTCATTGTTAACATCCCGCACACTTATTCTAAGGATCATCAGTGATGTGTTCAATCAAACGATTCATTGTCGAGTGTTGTTCTTTCTTGACTGGTAAATGCGTTTGGAGTTAAGTCTTCTTTCAGTCAATGTCGTCGGTCAGTTTAGTCCTAGGTTAAGTTTCGAACGGATTGATTGGGTTTAAACAAGGAATAGTTTTGAGAATAAGAAAAGATTAACGAGACATAGTTTGAGAATAAGAAGAAATGAAGAATAACTTACCTTGGTGGTGGTAACCTTAAGGGGATCCTTGGTTAGCTTAACCAGTAACGGCTTTTCATGCCGCTGGACCTTCCACGTCCAGCCTTTGCAGGTCCAGACGGAGCTGGCTATAATCAAGATACAGATTTTACTACTAAAGATTATGCTGGTGAAGATTACTACGAGGAAGGCTACGGTTTCGCCAGCTGAAGATCTTGGATTTTTTCTTTTATCATAATTCTGTTATTAATATGTTTAATGATGTAATAGCTTAGTTGAACTTGTAATATCTATGTTTTGGATATCTTTTGGTCTATAATATACTAATCATATAAGACTTGAAGTTTTAAATTTACGCTACTGCTGAACTTAGTCATCTCCCCGTATTACATTATGGTTATAAGCATGTTTGGACAATCAGGTGACACTCACAACCAATCACGTGTCTACGAACCCATAAAAGAAATTTATTTTTTCCTATTTTTGGTACTTCGGGGCGTGACAGTTTCTAACAAGAAAAATATCGACGGCAAGTCGAGGGAAATAAGTTGAATAATCATAATTTAAAAACAACAAAATTCGACAAGGATTTAATTTAAAAAGCAACAAGTCCGACAAGGACGAAACAAAGCATAACCGATTCCAGCAAGGATTCAAATGAATATCAACACACATGCATAAAACTTTAAAAGAGGTGCCAATATCTCGGAAACATAATTATAGTAATACGAATGTGTTTAACTAGAATGAAAAGCAAGGACTAACACTTGTCCATCAAATTACAATAAGGCTCCCCCTATAACAAAATATGGAAATTTAAGTTCAAGAAGTTTTGTAATGAATTAATACAACAAATTTTCTTTTTAGAGCATTAAACTATTAAAACTTCCCAAATGACTAAATAAAATAAAATGTATCAATGTCTACACGTCGGGCCACATGTGCCCTTTGCCCTTATCGAGATCACTTGAAAAAGGGGTTTTATAAATTCATTAAACATATCGGCGTTGTAGAAAATATTGTAACAAGTCTATATACTATCCGTGACTAAAATGAAATGAGGTGAAATGAATTGCCACTAAGGCTAAATTGGAATGATAAGAGCTTTAAGGGCTATGTATGATATGTGCACTCCTCTCATTACCGGAATATGAGCCACCCATACATAGAGTATAGCATATCAACTTCCGAAAGCTAACCAAATATAGTTGGAGATTGAATGTTTATAAGGGTCATTCTCACTGTCTTACATTACAACTCATATCCGAATTTCTTAAATAAAATTCCCTCACATGGGGTTTTTCTCTTTCGTAAAACAAAGCATTTATGTCGTGATAAATAAAATGTTTGCTGATTAGACCTCAATGCTCAATGCATGCAATGACAATATGATCAATCAACACACTTGATGTCATAACTACAACAATCGACATATCCAATAACAACAAATCAATGAAATGAGACATTATTCAAAAAGTCACAATTTCATACATATAACAATGATTTCCAACTTACATCCTAACATGCTTTTACACATAAAGGGATCATCCTAATCACATCTAACACCATATCACACACAAGTAATTCAATTTGTACATATAACTCACAAAGAGGCATAAAGCCCTAGTTTCTTAAATTTGGGGGAAAAACCTAGCACATGTGTCTAAGATCTCTCCTAGCATATAAATGAACTCAAAACACCTTAGAAAAGCATAACATATGAAAATGAGACAATGTAAATCGACTTCAATGAAGATTTTCCAAAATAAATAGAAATCACCCAACATGCAAGAAAACCCAAAAAGCTTCAAATGACTCCAAGTAGTAGAAAAGAGAAGTCCAAGATAGGCCAAGAACACTTGTCCAAGCAATAACTTTCCAATGGATCTCTATGGTTGGTAGTACGAAGTTTAAGCATCTGGATAAATTTGGGGAAAACTTGGAGATGAGCTTGAAAACGAATTTGGAGAACACCACTAGGAAGCTCTTGAAATCTTAAATCTAATTTGTGAAATAGAAAAATCCATTAAAAAAAAACCCTCTTTGGTGCTCTAATGGAAGGTTTAAGAAGAAGATCTATGGAGGTTTTGATATACCCATCATGTATAGATATAGAGAAGGAGGAGAAGAAGAGAGAGAGAGAGAGAGAGAGAGAGAGAGAGAGAGAGAGAGAGAGAGAGAAAATGAAAAGTGACGAGAGAGAGAAATGGCAAGCCATTTAGGGGGGGGGGGGGGGGAGTGGGGCCCATTAGTGTGTTTAGATTTTTGGTTTTGCATTTTAAATGACTTAAAATGATATATAGCATGTGTGTGTCTGTGATCTAATGTTACACACCCAAATTAAACACATGTACCCATTTTAGCACTAAGTAAAAAAAATAAAAATAAAAATAAAAAAAATACAGTAGCACAAGTCAAGATAAATTTAAATACTACACCAAAAATTAATGGGCTGGCACATAAGCATTTAAAATTCAGTTTTACCCTTAATTAAATTTTGAGTTATGATAGAATCTGACAATGTTGTTTATGGATAAACATGCCAAAACATTCAACTCATGATTTACACATATCTGAATTTGTAAAGATGCTCATAAATATACGAATCAAATATTTCTGATTACAATAACTAGCTGGTTTGGTTCTAGTGTTTTTTTAGTATGACATGCCTCTGTGAGTCTAGTGTCTATAACAAAAGAAAATCAAAGATCAAATAGTCCAATCTCTAGGAATTGGACCAAGACGAAACATCACTCAAAATTTATCAACTCTCTGTCCAGAGATTTTGTATGATTTATTAAAAATAGCAAACTTATCTCAATCCTTTCAAACTTCTTGGAGAATGTAGTGGACTCATCATAGATCATAGAAAAAATTATTTAAAACCTAAACTACTTGGTTAAGATTCTGATCCAAACATTTTAAAATGGGTTCACTTTTTTGGAATTCTGGATAGAGAGTGATTAATTTACAAAACCCATGACCAAACCATGTTAGTCATGTAATTTGATCAAAACAAAAATTACAATGGTAAAACTAGATGTTATGGACACATTCCAATTAGTCTCATTCAAATCCAATAGATCACGATTTAATGAAAAATCTTTGATCACAGGTTGTCAATGAATTCACTGCACCATTGTTGCATTGCCACTTATTGTTGAACCCAACATGACCCAAGAATTCTAGAGAGAATTGGGGTCAAGTAGCGATTATAACCTCTAAGAAAATAATCAAGTAATCAAAAGGGGTCCATAGACTTGACCAATAGAAATACTTCCATGAAAGACCTCGAAGGATTTCCGCAATCTCATGGATATACTTAAACACTTGTGATTATTTGAATTCAAACCACCAAACCATGATATTGAGAGATCAAACTCAAGGAATCCAAGTGTGATATTGAAGATCTCATTGATTTCCAAAAGAAGAGTATCAACAAAGAGAGATGAAATCTATATCAACTTGATCATCCAAATCAAATTTCTCTGGGAAAACTTGTTTCTCATTAAATCAATGGCTACTTAGATCCAAATCAACAAATGTAAATGAGAATTCAATCACAATTCAAGTGTTGTGTGATTGTGATGAAATGAGGTTAGAAGAGACTTTTTCAAAATTCTGTAAAGATCTAAGGATATTCTATGAATTGTGATTGAATTGAGTCCAAAAATGAACAAAGATTAGAGATTTACCTCTAAATTTCCTCAAATTTTTCTTGTTTTGTGAAGATCTTCAAGGATCTTCAAGCTCTTCTTCAAGCTTTCAAGCTCTCTTCAATGAATTCTCTTCAAAATTCTCTCCAAATTCTCTCTATTCACTCACCAATCCTCTCCAAATTGTCCAACCCCAAACAATGGAAATGTATATCTCCTTATATAGACCATTTAGGAGGGGTTAATTTAGTGAATTCGGGGTGAATTTGCATGCAAGATGGAATCTTTGGTTGTTTAATGCATTTGAAATAGACAGACTATTATAGGCAGCGAAACTCGCTGACTTATCCACGTCACTCACTAAGTGCCACCGCGGCACTTAGAGAGTGCCGGCGCCCACCAGGTGAGCCGCGTGTCATTTTTCTTTCTTCATTTTTTATGTTCTCCTTCTTCTTCTTTTTCCTTTTCTTTTCTTTTCAAATTAATTCTTTTTCTCTTCTTTTCTTTTCCTTTTCAAGTTCTTTTTCTTTTCTTTCCTTTTCAAATTCTCTTAAACAAAATTCTCTTTTCTAAACAAAATAGAAGAAAAGACATGTTATTCATAGGGATGCTCACGGGTCGGGTGGGTCAATTTTTACCCTAACCGTACCCTTAGAGGTACTCCATACCTTTTCTCTTGCCAAAGCTTTGGTTAATGGGTCTGCGAGATTATCTCCTGACCTCACAAAATCAATAGTAACAGAACTCTCCAAAATAAACTCTCTCATAGTACTATGCTTATGATGTATTTGTCATGATTTTCCATTATGATATTGGTTCTGTACTCTTCTTATGGCAGCAGTGCTATCACAATGTATCAAAGTAAATGGAACTGGCCTAAGCCAGGCAGGTACATCTGATAAGAAGCTACGCAACCAACTAGCCTCCTCACTAGCTAACGCACTGTAATCAGTTCAGACTCCATGGTGGACTGAGCTATAATAGTTTGTTTCTTAGATTTCGAAGAAACCGTTCCACCACTAGTACTAAAAATATAGCCACTCATGACTTTGTAGTCTTCTGATAGGGTAGTCCAATTGACATCACTGTAACCTTCAATAAAATGGGAAACTTATTATAATAAATACCCAAATTAATAGTCCTTTTAATTATGTCATTATTCTACTAATGGCATTCCATTGTTCTATGCTAGGTTTGCTAGTGTACCTACATAGAACTCCAACTGTGTAGGCAATATCAGGCCTAGTACAATCTGTGGCATACCTTAAGCTACCAATAATACTAGCATATTCCTTTTGATTAATAATGTCAACCTCATTCGGGAATAATTTAATACTCGGATCAAAAGGAGTACAAACAAGTTTGGAATCAAAATAATTATTTTTTTTCAAACCTTTTCAATATAATGAGATTGATCAATAGAAATGTGAATAGGTGTTCTTGTACTTTTTATCCCCAAAATTACATTGACCTTACCCAAATCTTTCACTTCAAAATTAAGTGACAAAAAATTTTTGGTCTCTTTTATAATATCTAAAGTAGAACCAAAAACTACTCCATCATTGTATTAATTTATAATAAATACATTTGTCACTTTCACTAATTCTAAAATCATTTGAAATAATAGTTTGATCAAATTTTTCCTGCCAAATTGTTTGGGTACCTATTTTAAACCATATAAAGATTTAACTAGTTTATAAACTTTATTTTTATTATTTTGATCAATAAAACCCTCAAGTTGATCACAATAAATTTTCTCCTCTAATTCTCCATTTAAGAAAGATATTTTAACATCCATTTGATGAATATATAAATCATAAATAGCATCAACATCTAATAGAACTCTAATAGAGGTAATACGAGTAACAGGGGAATAAGCAGAAAAAAAAAATTTTATATTTTCTTTTTGTTTAAACCCCTTCACTACTACTCTAGCGTTATATTTTTCAATAGGACCATCGGGTTTAAGTTTCTTTTTAAGGACCCATTTACTTCAATGGGTTTACACTCAAGTGGTAAATCAACAAGTTCCCAAGTATGGTTGGACGTAATAGAGTCCATCTCATCTTGAATGGCTTCTTTCTAGAAATTGGCTTCTGAAGAGGTAAGAGCATCCTCTAAACAAGAAAGATCTCCTTCCAGATTAAATGTATAAAAGTCGGGTTCAAAGTCTTTTGAGAGCTTAGTTCTCTTACTTCTACAAGGTTCAGATTCTATCCTAGAATCAATGGGTCTAGACAGGACAGAAATAGGAGATTGGGAACCCCTACTATCCCTTGATTTTTAAAAGGAAATCTATCTTCATTAAAATCAACATCTATAGACTAAAAAATAACATTATTTTTAATATCTAAAAATCTACAAGCCTTATTGTTAAAAGCATATCCCAAAAATGCACATTCTATAGCTCTACTAGCAAGTTTGTGTCTCTTAGGATCGAGAATTCTAACATAAACCAAACAATCCCAAACACAAAAATAATTTAAATTTGACTTTCTATTTTTCCAAAGCTCAAAAGGTGTAAGTTTTGTTTAAGAGTGAGGAACTCTACTCAAGACATAGCAAATAGTAAATAAGGCTTCTCCCCAACTTTTGCCCAAAGATTAGAGGGAGCTCTAGAACTCAAAATTAAAGCAACAAGAAGTTCTGTAAAAGTCCTATTTTTATGCTCGGCTACACCATTCATTTCATGTCAATAAGGGATTTTAGTTTCATGAATAATACTGTGGGATTCTAAAAAATTACTAAATTCTCTTTTTCTATATTCCGTGCCTCTATCAATTCTAAGCCTTTTAATTTTTCTTTCAAATTGATTTTGAACTTCATTTAAAAAAATCTTAAAAGCATCAAAATCATCATTTTTATTTTTCAAAAGATAAACATATGTGTATTTTGAAAAATCATCAATAAATTCAATAAATATCTTTTTCCACCACATGCCAAAATTCCTTCAAATTCACATAAATCACTATGATTTAATTATAATAACTCAAAATTTCAAACAACACTTTTATGTGGAGTTTTTGCATTTTTTGTTTGGCTACATGAGATACAATGCTCAAATTGGTCATTGCTTAAACTAGGAATTAATTCAAGTTTACTCATATTATCCACATATTTTTTTATTAATATTACAAAGCCTAGCATGCCAAACATTCACAGAAGTAGACAAAAATATAAGTAGAAGTAGAGCATTTATTAATTTCAGAAACATGCTCTCACATGCATACCCCTTTCCAACAAACATTCCAAACTTAATAATCACATACTGATCACCCCAATAGTTTAGTTAAAAACCTATCACTGGCCTTGAATTTCTTTAAGGCATTATTTATGTTTGTTTTGATGATGACAAATCTATTGATAATAGCATGTTCTTATTTGTTCTATTCTAAACTATTACCAAGTCATTTTCATTGTGCTAATCTTTTGAATTGTGCACTTAAATGTTCTAACTTTGTTTGAGTTCATGAGATAGCATATGGTGAAGCCCAAGAGTGATGGAGCTCAACAAGGATCAAGCTTGAAGACTTGAAGATTTTTCATCCTTGGTTGAGGACTAGGATTTACTTGTAAAGCATTTTGATCAATCACTCAGAGGGGCTCAAGTAACATTAGTTGAACTTTAGGATCCTCGATCTCACACTTTAAAATCCTTTCAAGGACCTAAACATACTTAGACCACTCACTTAAATTCATTTCACAAAAGTTTTCAAGTGGCTATGTCAAAATGAACAACTCTTTGCAAATGGGTAATCTTTAAAGACAAACTTGGTTTAATTGGTAAAGAATTAGATGTTGAGTCTTATATGGTTGGAAATAAATTTGAATATAGTTTTCGAATCTTCAAACGGATCGCAAATCTGAGTTTTGTAGAAGGAGTTATGACTATTTTAGTAAAGAGGTGTCAGTATGCCAAAACAGTAAAAATAGTCGACCAAATTACAAATACTTCAGTCGACTGGATCATAAATACAGTAGACTGGATTGTAAAAAAGTGGACTATTTTGTGTTTTTGAAAGGTATTTACTGCTATAAACTTTCCAATCGACTGAATCAATTATATAGTCATCTAGATTGTGTAGAACATCATAACAGCTAGTTTTCTAAACATCATGAAAATTGCTTTTACAGCCCCCCCCCCCCCCCCCCCCCCCCCCAAACACCTCCAATGGTCATATATGTTTAAAAGATATTTATAGGGGTGATTTTAAGGATTGGGTGTTGGGTTTGTGCCCTCAAACCATTACTTTCTGTATGAGACATTGACATTTTAATATATGGATATCAGCTTTACATTTTATTGTGTATGTTCTTTTCATGAGATGATTGTTAATCCTTAAGTATTATAGTAAGTAATTCGTGTGTGTATGAGATGCACACAAGTGAGATACGAATTACTATTCTTTAATACTTAGAATGTGTCACAGTGGATGATGAGACTGGATACCTCATCAAGTCTACACTGTAGCATAATTAACTACCATTGGATGGAGTGATTAATCTCAATCACTAGAGTGTAGCTCTTAGTTGATATGCTAGTGCTTATAGTGCATTGACGGACCTGAGTTTCCTATTGACGCTTAAGACTGTCAAACAGTCAATAGGAACTCATAACTTGTATAAGGTACGTGTTCTCAATCTTGAGACGATTATGAACACAGACTGTGGATATGACTGCTTTGATTTACCAATCAGTGAGGTCTATAAAAGATCAACACCTGGGTATCTTGGGTATGTCATGTTCATAGGGTTGTGAACATGCATTGTCAAGATAGAATCTACCCTCTGTTTCAGAGTAAGCATTCCCTTGAGAATGTCACCAAGTCGATTACTGAGTACTGCAGTCTTGTTGATAAGAGTTATCAACATGTTTGGTAATCATGAGAGGTGAATGGGACTCAAGGAATACAAGAAGTAATCATGATTCAGGTTGACAGTAACAGTTATCCGATTACCTGAATATGATTACGAATGCTGACGGTAAAGGGACATTAGTACACCATACAAGTCTAGTTATCGCTTCGGATATGTTCTTTTGCGTTGGAGTTCAGTTATCGTTTTATAGTGGAGTAAACTTTAACTGACCAGTTAGTTAGTTTGCTGATCAAAGAGTTTGGTCATGGTGATTAACAAACTGGTCTGAGCCAACAATAAAGAGCCTAGGAGGTCCCACTCTTAGCTCCGCCAGGATGCTTGGAAAGATGCTTGAGGATGATGTCCAGACAGGTTCGATCGATCGAAGATGTCTCGATCGATTGAAGTCTGAAGGTTCGATCGATCGAAGATGGTTCGATCGATCGAATGTTCGATCGATCGAAGGCACTTCGATCGCTCGAAGTCTAGGTCGGTTCTGGGAATCTATAAATAGGGCAGCTGCGTTCTGGAAAAGGTTGTTCGTCGTTTTGAACGTCAGAAGCTGCAGAAACTGTTTTGGAGTCCCAAAACCTTCTCTATCCTCTCCATTAGGGTTCCCACCAACCCTAGTCTTTCTGGCAGGCATCCGCAGGAGTCATAAGGGTGAAGATCATCTAGTGGAGGCTGCTGGAAGTTGAAGATCAGAATTGGGTTCAAGACACTAAGGTATAACTCGTGTCCCCTCTTGTGCGTATCTGTAGAATTGACGAGTAGTAGATCCAGGCATGCCAATAAAGTTTCATAACTTGATATTTCCGCTGCGCGTTTAAACTTTCCATTTAAACCTGTTTTTCCTACAATTGGTATCAGAGCCACGCTCGTTTGGATCTATAGATGCGGTTTTTGGAACACTATTTTGATTTGCATGTTGATTTTAGAACTGCTTTCGAAACTGCATCGTCACAGATCTGTTTCTGCAGTGTTATCGCAGCAGTATACAAATCTGTGATTGCATTGGATGCAAGATGGGTTCGATCGATCGAAGAATGTTCGATCGATCGAACGCTCTGTCTTCGAGCGATCGAACAGGTTTCGATCGATCGAAACATTCTGTTGTTCGAGCGATCGAATTGAGTTCGATCGATCGAGACAGACTCTTTGTCAGGTTTTCTGTTTCATAGTTTTAAAAGTATTTTGAAATTAAAAGTTTAATTTTAACGTATTCTGCAAAATTTTTAATCATTCTGTGAAATAGAATGTTCAAGCGATTGAACAGTGTTCAATCGATCGAAAGGTTCGAGCGATCGAACGGTCTTCGATCGATCGAACTATGACAGAGAAGTTAGATGCTGTTTTGAGTTCTAATTCAGTATGTAAAGAGTTTATATACTGTGTGAATCAATTAAGGGTTCTAATAGTTATTTTTTGTTATATATATGCGTGGATGTGTGTTCAACTAACCTTTTGCAGCAAAAGTTAGTCGCTATCTCCCATGGCGCCAAGAGCATTTAATTTTGTGTTTGAATGTTTTTAGATTGGTGTGTTGTTTTAAGTTTGGTTTGGTTTTAAGGCATATGTAAAGGGCGCTGCGACTTCAATCCTACGAAAAGGAAAGTCGCACCGGTTTCCCTAGCCTTTTATTTTGTTGTTGCTATTTCTATTTCTAGATAAGTTGTAAGCTTCAAAAGAGGCATAGGTTCAATGTAATAGAATTAGAATATCCATGAAGATGGAGCAAGGAGCCGTTGTCCATGAAGATGGAGCTGGAGGCGATCAAACCAAAAGCAGGCTCTATGGAGATAGAGCCATGGGAGATAGAGGCATCGTTTGGATGTCTTTTATTTCATTTTAGTTTTTTGTTTTATGTGCTTTGTTTGTGATTAGCGTATAATACATTGTTGCATGCACGCAAAACAAGTTTTCTAAAATAAAATTCAAAAACCGTTTTCAACACATTAGTAAACATTAGATGTTTATGGGAAGTGTGTAGAAACAGATTTTCTCAAAAAGCAAAATCCTTTTTTTACTAAATCTAGTGGGAGAGGGTCTTATTAATTACACCCACGATCTTCCATTAACGGTTCACTGTAAGATGAGTGATGCATTCTGTGTCACCTCGCCAGGGGTGATCATTCCATACGGAGGATGCATTACTCATTGGTTACTAGATGTGAACTTCTTTTGATAAGGATCAATCAGACGTGTTAGAGGGTGACCACCATACGGAGGCGCTACTTGAGACGGTTGTGATTGGATCCTAGTTAATGGTACACACTAGCTAAGCTATGGATAAGGGATCCCACACGGGGCATTATTCAGAAACTTAGAGATCAAATAGGTTCGGAAGTCATAACTTGTTTTGCAAGAGTTGCATAGCGGACAAGTTATGATAAATTGAAAGATCGAACATTGACCACCACACGGAGGCTTTATTCTTTCGTTTCGATATTCCGGCGACTTAGTTTTAAAATAAGAGTTTTAAAAGGATTCTTTTATTTCAAACTGTCAAATTCTGATATCCATATTTATTTTGTTTTGATTTTTTCAGTAAATCATAATGTCTGGATCTGCATTTAGTCCACTTGCCACCATACTCACTCAAAACAAGTTAACTGGAAACAACTACACTGAATGGAAACGTAACCTTGATATTGTGTTAACTGCGGAGGATCACATATATGTCCTCACCACCCCAAGCCCTGAAGAACCCGCGGCAAATGCTTCGGCAGCTGCCAGACGCGAGTTCGACAAATGGAAGAAGTCGAATGGAATGGCTCGTTGCTATATTCTGGCCTCAATGGCTGGTGTGTTGCAACATCAATTCCAATCGAATGATTCAGCCAGTGACATTATCACATCCCTGAAAAAGATGTTTGGGGAGCATGGCAGGCCTGCCAGACAGGTAGCTATGCAAAAGATAATGAGTGCAAAGATGTCGGAAGGGACTCCAGTCAAGGAACATGTTTTAAAAATGATTGGTTATTTAAACAAGCTGGAGACCCTAGGTGCCAACATCGATGCACAGACCCAAGTTGATATGATCCTCAATTCGCTGTCGCCTTCATTCGCTCAATTTAAACTTAACTATAATATGAATCAAATGAATTTTTCAATGAGCGAATTGATGAGTTCTCTTTTGGCAGCGGAAGGGGTGATCAAACCTGGGGTCAACATTTTGAACGTTGAGAAAAGCGCTTCATCTTCCCGATCTGTACCGAAAGGAAAGAAAGGGAAGAAGAAGGCTGGCACTGGTGGTTCAAGTGTTGGACCGGTCCCTAAGATTGCAAAATCTAAGGGAAAAGGTAAAGGCAAAGGGAAGGTGGGTGGCCAAGGCAAAGGAAAGTGTTTCCAATGCGGTGAGAAAGGCCACTGGAAGAGGAACTGTCCAGAATTCTTAGCTACAAGAGTTCAAGGGGTTCAGATCAACCAGGAGGTGCAGTGATGGGGAAATCGTACTTACTCTAGGTTCTAGCGCAACCGTTTCTGCTGTTGCTATAGGAGTCGTAGTTTTAGAATTTCTAGACAATAAAGTTTTGATTTTATCAGATGTACTTTACGTCCCTTCAATGAGACGTAATTTAATTTCAGTTTCAAATTTATCGAATAATGGTTATTCTTTTCATTTTGGAACTGAAGTTGTGATTAAAAGAAATGGTTCTTTTATATGTTCTGGTGTTAAATCAAATGGTTTATATGTGATTACTCCCAATATTTCTAAAGATTCTTGTATGGAACTTAATAACTCAGTGGTAACTGTACCATCTAAAAGAAAGAGACCTTCCACTAATCCAACAAAGCTTTGGCATATGAGGCTTGGTCATATCAATCTAAATAGGATTGGCAGACTAGTCAAAGAAGGGGTCTTAGGCGATTTGGTTCTCGAACCAATAGAAGTCTGCGAGTCTTGTTTAGAGGGTAAGATGACCAAAAGGCCCTTTCCTGCAAAGGGCAATAGAACCAATGCATTGTTGGAATTAGTTCATACTGATGTGTGTGGACCAATAAATATTAGAGCAAGGGGTGGTTATGAGTATTTCATAACATTTACTGATGACCACTCTAGGTATGGATATGTGTACCTAATGCAGCACAAGTCTGAAGCCTTTGAAAAGTTCAAAGAGTTTAGGGCTGAAGTGGAGAAGCAATTGGGCACACATATCAAGGCCATTCGATCTGATCGAGGTGGCGAGTACCTCTCTAATGAATTTATTGATCACCTCGTACAGAATGGGATTCTGTCACAGTTGACTGCACCTGGCACGCCTCAGCAAAATGGTGTAGCGGAGAGAAGGAATCGGACTCTTTTAGACATGACTAGGTCAATGATGAGTTATTCTGAGTTACCTTTATTTCTTTGGGGTTATGCTTTGGAAACCGCTGCTTACATACTAAATCTAGTACCAAGCAAATCTGTTCCCAGGACACCACGAGAGATGTGGATTGGGCGCAAGCCTTCTTTGCAACATCTCCGGATATGGGGATGTCCGGCACATGTGCTAAAAGGAAAGATGAGCAAGTTGGATTCTAGATCGGAAGTATGTTACTTCGTGGGGTATCCAAAGGGTACTTATGGATGGTATTTTTATGATCCAAGAGAACAGAAGGTGTTCGTCAGTACGAATGCTATTTTCTTGGAGGATGATTATATCATGAACCATAAACCTAAGGGAAGGATAGATCTTAGAGAGATAGAAGGAGAGCCCTCAGTCCAACCCGTAGTTAATAACGATGTAAATCAGGAAAACACCACTTCTTCACCTATTTCCGCACCAGTACCTCGTCGTAGTGGGAGGATTATCAGCCAGCCTGATAGATACATGTTCTTAGGAGAAGTTTTTGAAGCTGTCTCCATAGAATCTGAATCTGATCCTACCACATACAAAGAGGCAATGGCTGATGTTGATTCAGCTCATTGGGTTAAAGCTATGAAGGCTGAATTGGAATCTATGGATTCTAATCAGGTCTGGGATCTTGTAGAACTTCCAGCCAATATTAAACCCATTGGCTGTAAGTGGGTCTACAAGAGGAAAAGAGGATCTGATGGAAAGGTTGAGACCTTTAAGGCAAGGCTTGTTGCGAAAGGTTATACTCAGAGGGAGGGCATTGACTATGAGGAAACCTTCTCGCCGGTGGCCATGCTCAAGTCCATCAGAATACTCTTATCCGTTGCTGCATGCCTAGATTTTGAGATCTGGCAGATGGACGTCAAGACTGCATTCTTGAATGGCAATCTTGAGGAGGACATCTATATGCAACAACCAGAAGGGTTCATAGCTGGTCGGAAAGGTAACTTGGTATGCAAGTTGCAAAAGTCCATTTATGGGCTTAAGCAGGCATCCAGAAGTTGGAACATACGATTTGACCAAGCGGTCAAATCGTTTGGTTTCATACAGAATCTGGATGAACCTTGTGTATACAAGAAGAGTGAAGGGAAAGTGGTGGCTTTTCTTGTGCTTTACGTTGACGACATTCTACTCATTGGAAATGATGTAGCGGCATTGTCAACGGTCAAGGTTTGGCTAGCTAGTACTTTCGATATGAAGGATCTAGGAGAGGCGAGCTATATTCTTGGGATAAAGCTCTTTCGGGATCGCAAGCGAAAGATAATGGGATTATCTCAAGCTGGTTATATCGATAAGGTGCTAACTAGGTTTTCAATGGATAATTCGAAGAAAGGTTTGTTACCTTTCAGGCATGGTTTAGCGTTCTCCAAGGACCAGTGTCCAAAGACACAGGAGGAGAGGAATCGCATGACAGGAGTTCCTTATGCTTCTGCAGTGGGAAGTCTCATGTATGCGATGTTATGCACTAGACCAGATATCTGCTTTGCCGTTGGCATGGTTAGCAGATATCAGTCGAATCCGGGTCCAGAGCACTGGACAGCCGTTAAGCACATTCTTAAGTACTTGAGAAGAACTAAAGATTACATGCTTATGTACGGTGGTAGTGAGTTAATTCCAGTGGGATACACTGACTCGGACTTTATGTCAGATAAAGATTCGAGGAAGTCGACGTCCGGTCATCTCTTTACCTTGGGAGGTGGTGCTGTCAGTTGGAGGAGCATTAAGCAGAAATGCATTGCAGACTCAACTACAGAAGCTGAGTATGTGGCTGCTTGTGAAGCCGCAAAGGAAGCTGTTTGGCTCAAGAAGTTCCTTATGGAACTCGAGGTGGTACCAGCGTCGCTGTCGCCTATTACGCTTTATTGTGATAATAGTGGGGCAGTGGCTCAGTCCAAGGAGCCAAGGAACCACGGAAAGGGAAAGCACGTAGAGCGGAAATATCATCTTATCCGAGATATTGTTCAACGTGGAGATGTGACTGTCACCAAGATTGCCACAGCTGACAATCTTGCTGATCCGTTTACAAAGGCCTTGCCACAGAAGGTCTTTGATCGCCATCTAGATAGTCTAGGTCTTAGATGTAGTTCTGAATGGTTATGAGTGCAAGTGGGAGTTTGTTGGGTTTGTGCCCTCAAACCATTACTTTCTATATGAGACATTGACATTTTAATATATGGATATTAGCTTTACATTTTATTGTGTATGTTCTTTTCATGAGATGATTGTTAATCCTTAAGTATTATAGTAAGTAATTCGTGTGTGTATGAGATGCACACAAGTGAGATACGAATTACTATTCTTTAATACTTAGAATGTGTCACAGTGGATGATGAGACTGGATACCTCATCAAGTCTACACTGTAGCATAATTAACTACCATTGGATGGAGTGATTAATCTCAATCACTAGAGTGTAGCTCTTAGTTGATATGCTAGTGCTTATAGTGCATTGACGGACCTGAGTTTCCTATTGACGCTTAAGACTGTCAAACAGTCAATAGGAACTCATAACTTGTATAAGGTACGTGTTCTCAATCTTGAGACGATTATGAACACAGACTGTGGATATGACTGCTTTGATTTACCAATCAGTGAGGTCTATAAAAGATCAACACCTGGGTATCTTGGGTATGTCATGTTCATAGGGTTGTGAACATGCATTGTCAAGATAGAATCTACCCTCTGTTTCAGAGTAAGCATTCCCTTGAGAATGTCACCAAGTCGATTACTGAGTACTGCAGTCTTGTTGATAAGAGTTATCAACATGTTTGGTAATCATGAGAGGTGAATGGGACTCAAGGAATACAAGAAGTAATCATGATTCAGGTTGACAGTAACAGTTATCCGATTACCTGAATATGATTACGAATGCTGACGGTAAAGGGACATTAGTACACCATACAAGTCTAGTTATCGCTTCGGATATGTTCTTTTGCGTTGGAGTTCAGTTATCGTTTTATAGTGGAGTAAACTTTAACTGACCAGTTAGTTAGTTTGCTGATCAAAGAGTTTGGTCATGGTGATTAACAAACTGGTCTGAGCCAACAATAAAGAGCCTAGGAGGTCCCACTCTTAGCTCCGCCAGGATGCTTGGAAAGATGCTTGAGGATGATGTCCAGACAGGTTCGATCGATCGAAGATGTCTCGATCGATTGAAGTCTGAAGGTTCGATCGATCGAAGATGGTTCGATCGATCGAATGTTCGATCGATCGAAGGCACTTCGATCGCTCGAAGTCTAGGTCGGTTCTGGGAATCTATAAATAGGGCAGCTGCGTTCTGGAAAAGGTTGTTCGTCGTTTTGAACGTCAGAAGCTGCAGAAACTGTTTTGGAGTCCCAAAACCTTCTCTATCCTCTCCATTAGGGTTCCCACCAACCCTAGTCTTTCTGGCAGGCATCCGCAGGAGTCATAAGGGTGAAGATCATCTAGTGGAGGCTGCTGGAAGTTGAAGATCAGAATTGGGTTCAAGACACTAAGGTATAACTCGTGTCCCCTCTTGTGCGTATCTGTAGAATTGACGAGTAGTAGATCCAGGCATGCCAATAAAGTTTCATAACTTGATATTTCCGCTGCGCGTTTAAACTTTCCATTTAAACCTGTTTTTCCTACATTGGGCAAGCAAGAGAAATTATTCAAACAACTTGCTTAATCATCATTCATATGTAAGCCCTAGTTTGAGTGAAAAATCAATTTCCTTTAGATTTCAATTGTAATTCTTAAGAGAGCAAAGTGTAGTGAGCCTTAAGTTGTTGTGTAAGCTATAATTCTATCTATCCACTCTAGAGAGAGAGAGAGAGAGAGAGAGAGAGAGAGAGTTCAATTTGTAATTTAAATCATTTGTAAAGAGTGAGGGTTAGTAACCCTTGTGTGCAAAGAAGAGGTGATCTTCTTTGGGAGAGATTGAAGGCTCTTGTAACAGTTGATCTACACCCGTAAGTAGGTTGATAAAGTAATTCTCAAGAGGTGTTCTTGAGGAGTGGACGTAGGCCGTGGTGTGTAGATTATCGAACCACTTGAAAACTCGGTTTGGAAGTGCCTCTTCCCTTTTCTATTTACTTTATTATTTGTGATTGTATTTAATTTGCAAATGAGTTTTGAAAAGGTTAATTTCCTGCTAAAACCTTATTCACCCCCATTTAAGTTTTCCATTTTGGGCCAACAATTGGTATCATAGCCTCAACTCTTCTATTTTCAAAAGATTTTACAATCTAGAGTTAAGATCCATGGAAACTACATTTTTTTTGAAAAAAGGTTATTGCATTAGCACTACTCCGTCATTGAGTGATCATAAGTATGATCATTGGAAGAGGAGAATAGAAATTTATTTTCTTTCACTTGACTAAAATCTTTGGAGTATTGTCAAGAATGGATTTTCTCCTAAACCAAAGATTGAATGGAATGAGAGTATTCAAAATAAAGCTCTACTAAATCGTAGAGCTATGAAAATTCTATATTATACTCTAGATAATACCACATATAATAGAATTCGTTCATGCTCTAATGCTAATGAAATTTGGTTATGTTTAGAAAATATTCATAATGCTGCTAACCAAATCCTTGAGTTGTAATAAAGAGTTGATGATGTTATAGGAACTGTTGAAAACCTAACTCATTAACAAGAAGTACAAAAAGAGGATTTTGTATAAGAGAAAGAAGAAAGTTATATATGTCCATTTGACAATGAATAAGATGAGGAGAATGAGAAAAATAGCAAATGGGGACTCTTGGAGCGATTCGGATAGTGATGCATCCGAAGACGAGTCAAGTGATTAAGAAGCCATCCATGAAAATAAGGTAAAAGAGGTAAACTCCAACTCATCTGCTAATTAAGATGAACTTCAATGTGCATTTGAGGAGTTACATGAGAAGTTGGAGAATATGGGAGCCAAATACATTACTCTTAAAAAGAATTTTTTTCAAACTTTCAAAAGAGTTAAATGATTTGAAATCCCAAAATGAATCTTTGAAGGTAGCAAGTGAAAAACATGTTTCTAGAGCACAATCTTCAATTGTTTTTGGAAAAGGAAATTTGGAATTGGAAAAGGCAATTAGATGATTTAAAATCTCAAAATGAAATTTTGAGAAAAGAAAATTTTGTCTTAACCAATCAACCTTCAAGTGAGTTTATTGAAGAAGAAAAGGTTGAATTGAGAAAAGAGATTGAAGATTTTTGAAAAACCTTAGCCAAGTTTACCAAAGGTGAACAAAATTTAAATATGCTTTTGGGAAAGCAAAAGTGTGTTTTTGATAAGGCCGGATTGGGATTCAATTGCACCAATAAGGAAAAGAAGTACAAAAGTTTCTTTGAGAAATCCACACCTTCTAGTTCTTAAAATTCTCACAAGAACTTCTTTGCTAAGGCTCAACGTCAAATGAGACCCTTCCTCATATTACTTGTCATTATTGCATGAGAAAAAGACATGTAAATTACAAATGTCCACATGAAAGAAAAATTGACATGGTTTGGATTAAAAAGGGATCTACCTCTTATTCCATGGCAAATGAAGCATCTACGAGATGCTTGGACAATAGTTAAATCTCTTACCTTAAGTCTAGTATGAGTATGATAGATAAATTTGTTTGATATTTCTCTTTATTTTGATTGCAAGCTAATCATGTTTGGTTTATCACATTAATTTATTTTGATTGTGAAATCATACTTCATTTCGAATAACACGTTATTTTGGTGTTTAAATATCCATCCTCCTAAGGAGATAACGCATAATTTTAATCTTATAATTGGTATTTATTCATATATGCATATGTTGAGAGGGAACATATTATTATGTTTACTTTAGTTGATTTGGTATCTTATTGCCTCCATGACATATTCGCTTATTTTGAGGGGGAACTTTTAGTTCAAAACTCCATCTTTTAGTTGTTGTCAAAAAGGGAAAAAATGATAGAGATATTTAAAAAGGGGGAAAATGATAATAGAGATGATTAGAAAGTTATCATTCTTGGATTTAACTTTGCATATCTTCTTACTTTGAATGATAACATGAAAATGATTCTTATTGTGCTTTAATTGCTATATCTCTATAGCATGTTTTGACATCATCAAAAAGGGGAAAATTGTTAGCCTTTGAATTTCTTTAAGGCATTATTTATGTTTGTTATGATGATGACAAATCTATTGATAATAGATCTTATTTGTTCTATTCTAAACTATTATCAAGTCATTTACATTGTGCTAATCTCTTGAATTATGCACTTAAATGTTCTAACTTGTTTTAGTTCATGAGATAGCAAATGTTAAAGCCCAAGAGTGATGGAGCTCAACAAGGATCAAGCTTGAAGACTTGATGATTTTTCATCCTTGGTTGAAGACTAGGATTTACTTGTAAAGCATTTTAATCAATCACTCTTAGGGGCTCAAGTAACATTAGTTGGAATTTAGGCTCCTTTCTCTCACACTTTAAAATACTTTCAAGGACAGAAAGATACTTATTAGACCACTCTCTTACATTTATTTCACAAAAGTTTTCAAGTGGCTATGTCAAAATGAACAACTCTTTGCAAATGAGTTATCTTTAAAGACAAACCTAGTTTAATTGGTAAGGAACTAGATGCTGAGTCATATGGTTGGAAAGATATTTGAATCTAATTTTCGAATCTTCAAACGGATCGCAAATCCGAGTTTTGTAGAGGGAGTTATGTCAGTCTGCCAAAATAGTAAAAACTGTCGACCGAATTGTAAATACTTCAGTCGACTGTATTTATAATCCAGTCGACTGAAGAAGAAAGACACATATAATAAAAGAAGACAATAAAATAACTAAAACTTACAGATTGGATTACTGGGAATTGATCACTGATTACTCAGTGTATACATCAAGTATTACAAATTTGAACTAAAGATGAACTGAATAATTACAATGAGAAGTATTATTTCTTAAAGAAGAATCTCTGAGAAGTTCTCTCAAAAGGCTCTGCCTATAACTAGGTGCTGGAGTGGTTACTTATAGCCTCCAAAAGGGTCCTGTTCAACTTGTGAATGCATTGTGAGTTGTAAAGGTCTTCTGAAAAACTAGGATATCATATGAGGTTACTGTAGATCAACAGTATTGTGTCGGTTACTGTTCAATCACATTGACTAAGTGGAATTCGAAAAGCCTATCGATTACTGTGGCCAAAAGGATGATTTGACTTTCATCCTTTTTTACTTTAGTTGTAACCAAGTTAATGGGAGTTTTACCGGGAAACTTTTGCATTAACCATGGCTAATACTATTCTTTTTACCAAAAGAGCATTGGATTCTTTACTATTGTCATTGGATACTCAATTATTCCTGACTTTCCTCATATGGGTCCTGAGCATCTTGGAATGCTGCACTAAAATAGGGATCATAAGGCTGTGCTGGAGAGCATGAACCTTCTGAACTGTGACTGTTGTTTTTTGATCAGTTTGACTGGCTTGGGCTATTATTTGTTAAGCTAAAGCCATTCAATCTGCAGATGAAAGCTTGGCTTTAGAGCCTGACTTAGCCTTGGGGCCTGTGACTATACATTTGGCCATGGGGCTCGTGATTGGAACAGAGGGACTGCTTACTGGAGGAAATTCAAGGTTTACTTGTCTAATAATTCGTTGATGATCAATTTTGTCCCACTATTTAACTGAATACTGTCTTTGAACAGTGTTGTTCTGAATTTGATATTACCATTTCAAGATCCATGGAACTTTATACTTATGAACATGAGCAGGATAGGAAACTGGGTATGGTGCTCACTAATTCTGTATTTTGTGGAGAAATATTTGACTGTATCTTGGAGATCGCTAGGAAAAAGGTCTGGCATGGGGCAATGACGGGACCTCCACTGGAGAAACCAAGTAGGGAACTAACTTTTGAATTTTGTGTCAAAATTAACATAACATGAATGAGTAAAAGTCTCAGACTAGTGGAAGAAAATGTGGAACCAGGCGTCAATACAATCAAAGTAATTATACTGGGTTTGATTAGGAAGTGACTTGAGGATGCATGGCTGGGAGCCCCTATCTTTACTGGAAATAATTCTTTTAATATACATGTAGTGATATAAAATTTTCTCTTTGTCAGGTATCACTTCCTTCTCTTTGTCACTCTTATCAGTAATAGCCTTAATATTGATTGACTCAGTAGAGAATAAAATATCTCTATAGTAACTAAAATATTTTTTTAGACTTTTGGGAATAAACTGCCATCCATTGGAGAATGTGAATTTGACCAAATCAACCGGGTTTTTATAATGACTTTGGTATGGTTCAATAAAGAATAGATGAGCTGGGTTAGGTTTGAATACATAGTCTGATCTGGGGTTTAGGATGGGCATATTGACTATTGCTTGAATGGGCATGGTAGCAAATGGGTCTGTCACGCCTCGAACCAGCAAAAATAGAGAAAAATAAATTTCCTTTTTGGGGCTATAGGGAATGACGAGTGAATGTCACTAATTATCCATACCACATAGTACCAATCAACAAAAAGAAACAAGAATCGTAAACAACTGAATATATAGTAATGATTCTATCAATTACAATATCCGAGTGGTCCTCAGGATCACAACAGGTTTGGAGACAACATATGCCCAAGTACCTGTTTACTAATAAAGTTTAACATAAATATAAAACTAAAGACCAATCTCCATCTCTTGCTGGTGTAAGGGTAGTCGTCAGTGTAATAGCCTTCTCTGATACAACCGTCATTAGTAGGGCCACCCTCCGCATACTCCTTTGGTAGTAGCTATCATCACCTGCATTATTAAAAACATGATAGTCTGGACGGGGAATGTCTAGGCAATAACGGCCGTCAACTTACTGAGAGCTGAGTGAATAGAAACGCACAGGGTACCAATTATATAACGTAATAACAAGTTATTGAAATGTCTAAGATGTAGTGTTACAATAGTATCTTTCTCTTTATTTTCCCCATATCGTTTACTTAACCCTTATCGCCTGGTTAATAAAACACAGCACATACTGACTCCTAGAACGGACTTGATTGTAAAACTCCTAGATACACTAATGCTCTATCTATCGCATCACTGCAAGTCATAGATTCCATCTTCCGCGTAATACCGCAAGTCATAGAGGTCATCTACCGCATACACCGCAAGTCATAGATAATACATCAGTCCATCCCCCGCTTGTAAAAACTTATGCACAGTCCCCCGCATGTCAGGGATTTAACAATTCAAGTATCGACACATCAATTCAATTGCCATGACTTATCGTCACGTACATATTCTTAGCCACTGCAAGTCATAGATACCATCTATCGCGTAACACTGTAATTAAAGAGGTCATCTATCGCGTTTGAGAACACCTGTTTACCAAGCCACCGCACGTCATAGACACCTTCATTTGTCTATCGCGTTAGGGAAATAAATCCTCCTGTAATCATCCCAGAACTTAGCAAACCTACCTATGTTATACCACTTACGATTATATGAATGCCCCATTGTAGCTTGACTACTCTGATTAAAAAGAACAGATATCGAACTCATACAAGAACCGCATAGTATCTAACATCATTACGTTAATCCATTATTCTTAATCATGCTTATCTTTGTTGTCACATTATCCCTGATCAACCCATAATCGCATAATGGAAGTTCAAATCGAGAATCGAAGAATCGAACTCTTATATAATAAACCAAATAAACAATCCATATTCTACAAACTTTGATCGATTGAAACCATTTTGATCGATTGGGAAAAGTAATGTTCAAGCAATCGAAGTCCCTTCGTTCGATTGAACTTTTGATCCATTGAACTCAGTTCAATTGCTCGAGAGTCGTCTTCTCCAGATGTTCTGAACAGTGAACGTCCAGAAGTGTTATGGCGCATTTGGGTCTATTTATTTATGTCAAAACTCATAAAACATCATATAAATGTACCGAGTGAGTTTAGAACTCACCAAAAGAACATAAGGGCACATTTGGCAAACTAAAAACTTGAAGCTCTCTCTCCCCAATGGCCTCATCTCTCTCTCTCTTTACGTCTCTTCCTTCTCTCTGTCAATCTGTCTTCTTCTTCCTCTTCGTCCCTTTGTCTGTCTCTTTTTCTCTGAATGTATATATAGATATATGTATATATATGGATATGTGTATGTATATAAACACATGCACACACTCTTTCTCTTAAGATCTCTAGATTCCAAAAACCTAAACACACATAATATGTCACATATATATAGAAGAGAGGGAAGGTTAGGTGGCATTGTTTGCGTGCACTATGAAATAGAAATCTAGTCACGTTCGATTGATTGAAGGTTCTTCGATCGCTTGAGAGAAGATCATCCAGGTTCAATCGATTGAAGTGGTTTGACTGATTGAAAAAGGGGACACATAATAAATTCATGTCAGCAGGGTTTCGATCGGTTGAATAGGGTCAATCGATTGAAGAAAGAAATTCTCGATCTCTCGAAATGACTTAAATCGATTGAAAGTGAAACTGCAAGTATGTTTAAGGGAAGTATACAGAATCACTTTTTATTAATAATTACTGAAAATACATGATATTAAATCATCTACCACTCATTAAGGATTTTGTCCTCAAAATCGAAAACAAACATGGTCTAAAACAAAACGGAAACCTCTCATGAATCTCTGACTCTAGCTCCCATAAAGCTTCTCCTTTTTCATGACGCTTCCACTGGATCTTTACTGATGGGATCTCCTTGTATCTAAGCTTCTTGATTCCATGATCTAGGACCTGTACTGGTCCTTCGTTGAACGTAACATTATTGTTGATTTCAATATCTTTGAAGTTGATCTCGTGCACTGGGTTATAAGCACACTTCCTCAGCATACTGATGTGGAATATGTTGTGCACTCCCGACATCCTCGGCTGCAATGCAAGTCGATAAGTAACCTTCCCAACACATTCTAGAATCTCGAATGGTCCGATAAATCGCAGTGATAGCTTGCCTCTCTTTTGACCAAATCTTATGATGCCTCGAATAGGTGAAATCTTGAGTAGCATGTGGTGTCCAACGGTGAATTCCAAGTATTTACATCGCTTATCAACATAGCTCTTATGTAGCGTCTAAGCTATTTTTATCTTCTCATGTACGATCTGAATCTTCTTACTTCTTTCTTGTACCATTTTTGGCCCAAGAAGTTGAGTATCTCCGACTTTGCCCCAACATAGCAGTGATTGGCAAGGTCTTCTGTACAAAGCTTCAAATAGCGCCATCCCTATACTCGTATAGTAGCTATTATTATAGAAAAATCGATCAACGGTAGGTGTGTCTCCAAATAACTCTCAAAATCTATAACACAAGCGCATAGTATGTCTTCTATCACTTCATTGGCTCGTTATGTCTGCCAATCAGTCTGCGGATGAAAGGCTGAACTCAAGTTCAGTATAGTTCCCATATTTGTTTGGAGACTTCCAAAATTCTACAGTAAAGCGCAATTCTCGATCTGACACAAAAGAAATAGGTATACTGTGTAACCGTACAACGTGTTGTAGATACATTCGGCTCAAATGTTCCACAAAATGCTTCATGCTATAGATAATAAAAATGCATATTCTTCTTAAGTTGATCCATAATTATCCAAATAGAGTTGTGGTTTTATTGTGACTTCAACAAACCTACCACGAATTCCATGGTTATATGTTCCCATTTCCATTAGGGAATCGATAACTGCTATAATAATCTAGGTGGTTTCTGATGTTCTGCCTTTACTTGTTCATAAGTAAGACACTGAGCTACATATTCAGCTAGTTCTCACTTCATTCCTTCCCACCAGAAATTCCTCTTCAAATCCTTATACATCTTCGTACCTCTAGGATAAATAGTCATCCGTGACTTATGTGCTTCATCCAATATTTCTTTCTGAAGATTTTCTTCATCGGGTATGCAGATTCTACCTTTACATCATAAGGCTCCATCTATACCAATACTCCATACCTCTGGTTCCTTGGCTGACATCTTGGCAAACCATAACTTCAAATCTTCTGTAGTCTATTGAGCCTCTATGATACGACTGATTAAAGTTGGCTATACCACAAGGCATCCAAAATGTTATCCTTCAGCCAACTCCACTGGTTGTAGGTCGAATTCAGCTAATACTTCTAATGCTGGCCATTCTCAAATTAATAACGCAGTGATTTCTAGTCGAGGTTTACGACTCAAAGCGTTGGCTATGACATTTGCTTTACTCAGATGATATTCCAATGAAAAGTCATAGTCTTTGATCAACTCCATCCATCTTCATTATCTCATGTTCAACTCCTTTTGAGAGAACAAATACTTAAGCTCTTATGATCAGAAAACAGATCAAACTTCTCTCTGTAGAGATAGTGTCTCCAAATCTTTAATGCAAACACTATTACTGCCAATTCTAAATCATGCGTAGGATAGCTCTTCCCATACACCTTCAACTATCTGGATCCATATGTAATAAAAGTACACAACCAAGTCCTTGGTGCAATGCATCACTATAGATCACATATCTTTTTCCACTCTTAGGTATCGTGAGTACTGGTGCAGAAGTCAATCTTTCCTTTATCTCCTGAAATGTAGCCTCATGCTTGTCTGTCCATTCGTACTTTACATCCTTTCTCATCAAATTTGTCGAAGGTTCTATAATATTGGAGAATCCTTTGATAAATCTTCGATAATATCCTGCTAGGTCGAGGAAACTTCTGACTTCTATTGCATTAGTTGGTCTGTTCCAGCTTAAGATTGCATCAATCTTAGATGAGTCCACAAAGATACCGTTCTGAGATATAACATGTCCCAAGAATTTGACCTCCTGTAGCCAAAATTCACACTTGCTGAACTTTGCATACAACTTATTATCTTGAAGTGTTTGTAAAGAAATCTGTAACTGTTCCTTGTGGTCTTTCTCTGTCTTTGAGTAGATCAACATGCCTTCGATGAACACTATAATGAATTGATCTAGATATGGTCTGAATACTCTATTTATCAAGTCCATGAATCCTGCTGGTGCATTTTTCAATCCAAAAGGCATACCTACAAACTCATACTGCTCGTATCTTGTCCTGAATGCAGTCTTCATCACATCTTCTCGTCAAACTAATAACTAGTGATACCCTGGACGTAAATCAATCTTGGAAAAGATCCTTAATCCTTATAACTGGTCAAATAGATCATCTATCTGAGGTAATGGGTATCTGTTCTTGATCGTAACCTTGTTCAACTCCCTGTAGTCTATGTAGAGTCGAAGTGTTCTGTCCTTCTTCTTCACAAACAAAACTGGTGCTCCCCAAGGTGACATATTTAGGAGCATAAATCCTAAATCTTCAAGTTCCTGAACTTGCTTCTTCAATTCCAACATCTCAGTTGGTGCCATCCTCTATAGAGTCTTAGATATCGGCAATGTGCCAGGTACTAGTTCCACACAGAAGTCTATTTTCCTCTTTGGTGGAAGTCCTTTAATATCCTGGAATACATCTTTGAAATCT
The DNA here is from genome assembly GCA_033977485.1 of Hydrangea macrophylla. Taxonomy (NCBI): domain Eukaryota; kingdom Viridiplantae; phylum Streptophyta; class Magnoliopsida; order Cornales; family Hydrangeaceae; genus Hydrangea; species Hydrangea macrophylla. The sequence goes on from CM066998.1 coordinate 19,860,027, forward strand.
TTTATGGTAAGAATCTAATCCATCTTGAGTTCGGTACTCATACTTGTACCTCCGATTGTAGCTAAACCACTTGTTAGAAACATGTTATTTGTTGATTGGCACCGAAATCTAATCATCGATCGTCCTGGTAGGGCAGTCCAAATTGGCATCATACATGGTAAGCCAATCCAAACCTAGGATAATGTCAAACTCTGACATTAACTCAATTACTAAGTCTATTGGAAGATTCTGATTTTCTAGAGTCAATGGGCAATCTTTACACACTTTACTCATCTTAATAGTCACTCCCAATGGTGACACAACATTAAGTGTTGGCTCAAGTGTCTGGGGTTCTAAACCCAACTGACGCACAATCTTAACAACAATAAATGAATGCGCAACTCTAGTATCAAATAAAGCTTTAACTGAACTATGAAAGAGTATAAGTGTACCTTCTAAATGTTGCTATTCATCAGTATTAAAGCCTGCTTCTGTGGGAATGATGGCATTCATCCTAGTTTGGTCTGGGGGTCCTTGAATTCCTTGAACTAGTGCCCCATAGTATCCTCCTTGTGGTGCACTGCAATCCTTTCTCAAGTGACAAGACTTATTGCAGTTGCGGCATAACTATCGTTATGGTGGTGGGTCTTGGGAACAGTGCAATTCCTTCTGATGTGCCCTGGCTTCCCACGGTTGAAACATCCCCCATCACTCGGTGGTAGGGCAGCAAGTATTGCCTGAGCTTGCGGTCCTCGCTGTTGATAATGCTGGGGATGAGGATATCTTGATTGAGGCTTCCTGGTTCCATCCCAGGTTCTCTTATTACCTTGAAAGTTACCCTGAGGTGTCCACCCTGGGGTATTCCTCGATGGCGGGTTCTGGAAATTTCTCTGTTGTTGAAAACTTCTCGACAGTTGGGATCGATTCATCTATTTTTTCTATACTAGATAGGCTTCTTTTTCCAGACTCACAACAAGTCTAACCAGTCCTTCAAAACATTGGTTCAGGTGCCCAATCATCATATAACGAAGATGGGGGTTCAGTCCTTGATGGAACCGCTTAATCTTCTTCTGTGGTGTATCAATCATATGCTGAGCGATTCGAGACAATCGCTCAAACTGTGTGGTATACTCTCTTACAGTCCAATCTCCTTAAACTAGGCTCATAAATTCTTCTCCTATTGATCTTTCTCATCTTCTGGAAAGTACTTCTCTAGAAATCTTCCTTTGAACATTTTCCAAGGCATTGCCCTTGCAGCGTTCATCCCAATAGTAGCTCGTTCAGCTTCCCACTAATCTGCGGTGGCATAGGTGAGCTAGAACGTAGCAAGATGGCGCTTCTCCTGTTCACTACACTCAAACGCTTCAAAGATCAATTCCATCTCTCTTATCCACTGTTCGGCTTTCCATGGCTCTGTTAAACCATCAGACTTCTTAAGATGTAATCCATGAAAATGTACTAGTAATTTATCTCCGATTATCTTTACTGAAATGGTGCAACATGGTGTTGGATAGGTCATTGATTATTAGCATGGTTATAGGTGTCGCCTACATGTTCCATTCTCTGTATAAAAGCTTCAAAGACTCCAGATGGTCCATTCCCTCAGGAATAGGTGCTCCAATTTGTGCTTTATGGTTTCTCAAAGGTCCTACCATAATGTACTAGAGACACGCACCTACAAGATACCTATCGATTAGCTAAAAGTCTTCTCGGAGAAATGAAATCAAGATAGAGTGATAAACAGCAATAAGAACTAATAGTTTTACTGATCAGCATATATCGGCTCGTAGCAACATCAATCAACATATCGAAAGTATTGCTCGTATATATATATATATATCAAAAGGTGTACTGCATAGTACACACTAGTAAAACTATGTGCCATATACGACATAGGCGAAAACAGTAATGGTACGTCCAAAACTGGCCCCATCCTATGGCCGAGCGGTTCAACTCAACAGCCGATCCCTGTACTGGTCAAATCATACATAGTTCCTTGGATGGGCATCAGCCCGAGTGGTTTGGTCAGCCTGAGGCCTCCTGAGCGGTTCATCCATGAACTGACCAACAGGTCGGGAAGGCCGCGCAAGCACGGTCCGTACAAGCGCAGTCAAGCTAGGCCCACGAGACACTCTCCAAAATATTCTAGGCTTTTTCCTAATCAAGTTAGAAGACTAATGGAAAGAGCACATTGTTTCCTAATCCAATTAGGAAAACCCCACAATTAATGCCAAACAATCCTGATTGGATTATACTTCCTTATCCATATACGAGTTGGTCTCTTGCATCTATAAAAGAGACCACTCACCCCTATAGAAAACAGAGGAGGATCATATTTTTAGTCTATTCAACACCTTTATAGTAGTCATCATCACGCCCGGCCGACCTACGGTAGCTCCAAACTATTGTTGATTCTCCATAGGTCTCCGGCTTTTTACAGTATAGTGAACGTACTCAGACACACATGTGGACGTAGGTTCCTTCATTAACAGGGCAGGACCACATACAAAAAACCAGTCTCTCACTCTCTCCCCTTAAATTGCTTTAATTTACTTTAAACAAATTTTGGTATCATCAGCTTGGCGCCGTATGTGGGAACGATAAGTTCTTCATCAACAAATCTCTTGGTTGATAGCCATGCCTCCGAAGAAGAGTGAACAGACTGCACAACAGGCTAACCGGGATGTTCCGCCAGCCTCGACATCAGTTGCGGCAGTCATGACATCTGAGCAGATCATCGCGACCTTCACACAACTCTTGGAGGGCCAGCATCAAATCCAACAATGGATCGAAGCCCTACTGGCCCAGCAATGTAGTCCTCCAGTGGCCGTGAAACAACCCAAGAACATTGCGTATAGTCGAGAATCGATCTTGATCAGACAATGTGCTTGAGCTAACCAGTCTTGCGTTGAGGATACCAGAGACATCAATAGTAGGTGTGTTGCCCGAGAGGAAAGATAGGAGCATATGGCCCTGGAACCAGTCCAGTGTCACTCGGTCAAGAGCTGAGGTGTCCTTAGGTACATGATGAACCGGAGTCATAGCCAAGCCCGATCCCAGGGGATAATGCACCGTCATGAGAAGGAAACCTCTTCCAGTAACCCAACCTACGTCACGGATCCCGGTCGAGAAGGTGTGGTGGCACATATCAAGGACTTGCAGAAATACATTGATGGAGTGGCCAAAAGGCAGGGCTAAAACCCTACTCAGAATTATGCCAATACAGAGACAGAGTCACCATTCTCTATCCAGATCATGAGGTTTACCATGCCGTGCAAATTTAATCAGCCTCGCCTAGATCTCTATAACGGCTTAGGAAGCCCGGTCGACCACATCCGGACCTACAAGGCTCAGATGGCCCTAGTCACTAACTTCGATGAACTACATTGCCTAGCTTTCCCCAGTACTTTAAAAGGCTCGGTCGTGCAATGGTTCTACTCCTTGGAGCCTCGATTGGTCTGCAGTTTCAAGCAACTCAGCAAGCAGTTCATCAACCAGTTCATAGGTATGCATCAATGGCCAAAGCTTGATATGCAGCTACTGACAGTCATACAAAGGAATAATGAGACCCTCAAGGAATTCACTGACGGTTTAATCAAGAAAAGCTAAGAATCTATGATCTTGATAAAACTGTCACTATTATAGCCTTCTGCTCTGGAGTTCAACAAACCAAGTGCGCTGCGTCGTTTCATAGAAACTAACCGAAAACCTTAGTTGAACTCACTGAGAGGGTTGGAGAATACATTGGCACTGAAGAATTTTAAAAGACCAAAGACCCCGGGCGCGTAAGCAATGAGTCTTCCAGAAGTAAGTGAAAGCGAGATCAGCCCGGGAGTTCTGACAGTTCTTCCAGTTCACAACAGTCAGGGTCCGGCAGTCTCGACCTGACCTCTAGCTCACAGCAGGTAGGGTCTGGTAGTCTCCACCCGACCTCCAGCTCATAGCAAGCAAGGTCCGGCAGTCCCGACCCGACCTGACCTCCAATTCACAGCGATCTGAGTCAGGCAGCCCCAACCCGACCTCTAGTTCACTACAGTTAGGATCCAGTGATCTCGACCTTGAATCCAGCTCAGAGTAATTAAGAGTCCGGTGATCCTGGCCCGACCTCCTGTCTCTAACAGTCTTGACCAATCCAACTTTGGTGTTACTTGCCCAATCATCACATGAGGCTTTACAGACTGTCAAAGAGCTCTTGAAAAGACCTCGGACCACACCCGAGGCACATCAAAAGACCTCGGGCCACACCTGAGGCAAAAGACCTCGTGGTCACACCCAGGGCATCGGCTTTGCTTAGGTCCAACCTACGATGGGGGCAAATCCTCTTAGGTGGCTGATGATGGTAAGCTTCAAAAGATCCTGCAACCACCCATGTTCCAGGTCGGTTACCTATAGTCCTACCTCCACAGGACCTCCTCTTAGTAAAAGCTTAGGGGGCAGAAAGGCACGATGGGCTAAATAGGTAATCACACCGGGTACTTATAGGCCTTGCGGTAATTAACTCAAACTCTTAGACAACCTGGGCGCCTACAGTATTCAGAGGCAATAACTCCACTTAGGTCCAAATCGACGATAGAGGTGACTAAAATCTCTTAGGTTAGCCGACGATAGAGGAGCAAAAAGACCCTAAAGCAACGTGATTTAGGTCAGATCCACCAACATGGTCAAACTCTTCTCCCAACAGTCTTGACGAAGGCTGACCAGGCAGAAGATAACCATCCTGGGGAGTTAACATAAAAGGACCCTAAAGTAATACCCTTTAAGTCGTCTTTTCCAACATGGTCGAATTCTTTTACCCACAAACTCGACGAAGGTTTATGGGTAGAAGATAACCATCCTATAAGCTTAACTTAAGCAAAAGACTCTAAATTAGGCCGAGTCTCAACTCTTGGCCAATTCCCGAGCACTTAGAGACTCCGAGCTAGGCTAAGTCTCAACTCTTAACCAGTTCCCGAGGACTCACAAGACTCAGAAGCTCCAAGGCAGCTTCCCCGAGCACTCATATAGCGGCAAGTGGCATCAAACAGATTTCCAAACTTGCCCTGATATGGCATCCGTCCATCCTTGGAAATGGGGGGCAACTGGTATGCCCAAAACTAGCCCTATCCTATGGCCGAGCGGTTCAGCTCAGTAGTCGGTCCCTATCCCGATCAAATCATGCACAGTTCCTTGGATAGGCATCAGCCCGAGCGGTTTGGTCAGTTCGAGGCCTCCCGAGCGATTCATCCACGACCCAACCAATAGGCCAGGAAGGCTATGCAAGCACGGTTCGTACAAGCACAGTCAAGCCAGGTCCGCGAGACACTCTCCAAAATATTCCAGGCTATTTTCTAATCAAGTTAGAAGACTATTAGAAAGAGCACATTGTTTCCTAATCTAATTAGGAAACCCCCACAATTAATGCCAAACAATCCTGATTGGATTATATTTCCTTATCCATGTACTAGTAGGTCTCTTGCATCTATAAAAGAGACCACTTACCCCCATAAAAAAGGGAGGAGGATCAACTTTTCAGTCTATACAGCACCTCTATAGCAGTCATCACCACGCCAGGCTTACCTAGGGTAGCTCCAAAATATTGTTGGTTCACCACAGGTCTCTGGCTTTTGACAATATAGTGAATGTGCTTAAACACACACGTGGACGTAGGTTCCTTCATTAACAGGGTCGAACCACATACAAAAAACCAGTCTCTCAATCTCTCTCTATCTCCTTAAATTGCTTTAATTTACTTTAACCAAATTTTGGCATCATTAAGGACTAATGTCAGCTATCTACAATGCTATTCCTACTAAAAATATTCATACAAAGCTACGGTCAAATAGCTATCTCTCAAGAACCCAAAAATCATTAGGATAACATGTCTTGATAAAACTAACAAAATCTAAACCTCCTCTAGGTCATGGCTTAAAAATTGTCAGCATCTGATTTTGCTGGTGGTGCCTCTTCCTCTAAAATAACATGAATCTCCTCAAGGGGACAATCCTCAACTGGTACAGCAAGATCTCCAACTACCACTTTGATATCCCAAACCCAACTATCGCATCCTCTGCCATCATCGGCCTATTAGCCAAGTTGGTGGCTATAGTAGTAAATCCATAAGCTATATCCAACACCCCTGCTAATGTAGCCACTCCTATAATAAATCCAGTTGGCTGTCCAACCATCTCAGCTATCCATCCTACTGCCATATCGGCCATGGCTGCCATATGTACTATAGGTCTGGCTAGTAACTTGTGCATAATGGGTAGCTCTGGTATAACTACCTCCTCGGTAGGAATTGATGGGAAAATCGGTTTAATTGATAAGTTTAAACACGCAGCGGAAAAGTCAAGTTATAAAAACTTAATGGCAGCCCAGGATTTACTACTCGTTAATTCCATAGATGCGCACAAGAGGGGACAAGAGTTATACCTTAGTGTCTTGAACCCAATTCTGATTTTCTTTAACTTCCAGCAGCTTCCACTAGATGGCCTTCACTCTTATGACTCCTATGGATGCTCACAGGAAGGACTAGGGTTGGTGGGAACTCTAATGGAGAGGAAGGAGAAGGTTTGGTGCTCTAAAATAGTTTCTGCAGCTTCTGACGTTCAAAACGACGAACTTCTTTTCCAGAACGTAGCTGCCCTATTTATAGATTCCCAGAACCGACCTAGACTTCGAGCGATCGAAGATCTTTGATCGATCGAACCTTTGATCGATCGAACAATTCTCGATCGATCGAGACTTCCAAGACTTCAATCGATCGAACATACTTTAATCGATCAAACTTGTCTTGACAACTTCCCCATGTGTCTTTCCAAGTATCCTGGCAGAGCTAAGAGTGGGACCTCCTAGGCTCTTTATTGTTGGTTCAGACCAGTTCGTTAATTACCGTGACCAAACTCTTTGATCAGCAAACTAACTAACTGGTCAGTTAACGTTTACTCCACTATAAAACGATAACTGAACTCCAACGCAAAAGAACATATCCGAAGCGATAACTAGACTTGTATGTTGTACTAATGTCCCTCTACCTTCAGCATTCGTAATCATATTCAGGTAGTCGGATAACTGTTACTGTCAACCTGAATCATGATTACTTCTTGTAATCCTTGAGTCCCATTCACCTCTCATGATTACCAAACATGTTGATAACTCTTATCAACAAGACTGCAGTACTCAGTAATCGACTTGGTGACATTCTCAAGGGAATGCTTACTCTGATACAGAGGGTAGATTCTGTCTTGACAATATATGTTCACAACCCTATGAATATGACATACCCAAGATACCCAGGTGTTGATCTTCTATAGACCTCACTGATTGGTAATTCAAAGCAGCCATATCCACAGTTTGTGTTCATAATCGTCTCAAGATTAAGAACACGTACCTTATACAAGTTATGAGTTCCTATCGACTGATTGACAGTCTTGAGCATCAATAGAAAAGCTCAGGTCCGTCAATGCACTATAAGCACTAGCATGTTAACTAAGCGTTAGACTCTAGTGATTGAGATTAATCACTCCATCCAATGGTAGTTAATCATGCTACAGTGTAAACCTGATGAGATATCCAGTCTCATCATCCACTGTGACACATTCTAAGTTACAAAGAATAGTAATTCGTATCTCACTTGTATGTATCTCATACATACACGAATTACTTACTATGATACTTAAGAATAACAATCATCTCATGAAAGAAACATACATAACAAAATGTAATGCTGATATCCATATATTAAAATGTCAATGTCTCCTATATAAAGTAATGGTTTGAGGGTACAAACCCAAAAAACTCCCACTTGCACTCACAACCATACAGGATTACATCTGAGACCTAGACTATCTAGATGACGATCAAAGACCTTATGTGGAAAAGCCTTTGTAAACGGATCAGCAAGATTGTCAACGGTGGCAATCTTGGTGACAGTCACATCTCCACGTTGAACAATATCTCGGATAAGATGATATTTCCGCTCTACGTGTTTCCCTTTTCCGTGGTTCCTTGGCTCCTTGGACTGAGCCACTGCCCCACTATTATCACAATAAAGCGTAATAGGTGACAATGACGCTGGCACCACCTCGAGCTCTATAAGGAACTTTTTGAGCCAAACAGCTTCCTTTGCGGCTTCATAAGCAGCCACATACTCAGCTTTTGTAGTTGAGTCTGCAATGCATTTCTGCTTAATGCTCCTCCAACTAACAGCACCACCTCCCAAGGTAAAGAGATGTCCGGATGTTGACTTTCTCGAATCTTTATCTGACATAAAGTCCGAGTCAGTATATCCTACTGGAATTAACTCATTACCACCGTACATAAGCATGTAATCTTTAGTCCTTCTCAAGTACTTAAGAATGTGCTTAACGGCTGTCCAGTGCTCTGGACCTGGATTCGATTGATATCTGTGAACCATGCCAACGGCAAAACAGATATCTGGTCTAGTGCATAACATCGCATACATGAGACTTCCAATTGCCGAAGCATATGGAATTCCTGCCAAGCGATTCCTCTCCTCCTGTGTCTTGGGACACTGGTCCTTGGAGAATGCTAAACCATGCCAGAAAGGTAACAAACCTTTCTTCGAATTATCCATTGAAAACCTAGTTAGCACCTTATCGATATAACCAGCTTGAGACAATCCCATTATCTTTCGCTTACGATCCCGAAAGAGCTTTATCCCAAGAATATAGCTCGCCTCTCCTAGATCCTTCATATCAAAAGTACTAGCTAGCTAAACCTTGACCGTTGACAATACCGCTACATCATTTCCAATGAGTAGAATTTCGTCAACGTAAAGCACAAGAAAGGCCACCACTTTCCCTTCACGCTTCTTGTATACACAAGGTTCATCCAGATTCTGTATGAAACCAAACGACTTATCTGCTTGGTCAAATCGGATGTTCCAACTCCTAGATGCCTGCTTAAGCCCATAAATGGACTTTTACAACTTGCATACCAAGTTACCTTTCCGACCAGCTATGAACCCTTCTGGTTGTTGCCTATAGATGTCCTCCTCAAGATTGCCATTTAAGAATGCAGTCTTGACGTCCATCTACCAGATCTCATAATCTAGGCATGCAGCAATGGATAAGAGTATTCTGATGGACTTGAGCATGGCTACCGACGAGAAGGTTTCCTCATAGTCAATGCCCTCCCTCTGAGTATAACCTTTCGCTACAAGCCTAGCCTTAAAGGTCTCAACCTTTCCATCAGATCCTCTTTTCCTCTTGTAGACCCACTTACATCCAATGGGTTTAATATTGGCTGGAAGTTCTACAAGATCCCAGACCTGATTAGAATCGATAGATTCTAATTCAGCCTTCATAGCTTTAACCCAATGTTCTGAATCAACATCAGCCATTGCCTCTTCATATGTGGCAGGATCAGATTCAGATTCTATGGAGACAGCTTCAAAAACTTTGCCTAAGAACATGTATCTATCAGGCTGGCTGATAATCCTCCCACTACGACGAGGTACCGGTGCAGAAATGGGTGAAGAAGTGGTATTTTCTTGATTTACATCATTATCAACTGCGGGTTGGACTGAGGGCTCTCCTTCTATTTCTCTCAGATCTATCCTTCCCTTAGGTTTATGGTTCATGATATAATCATCCTCTAAGAAAACAACATTTGTACTAACAAACACTTTCTGTTCTCTTAGATCATAAAAATACCATCCATAAGTACCCTTTGGATACCCTACAAAATAACATACTTCTGATCTAGAATCCAACTTGCTCATCTTTCCTTTCAGCACATGTGCTGGACACCCCCATATCCGGAGATGTTGCAAAGAAGGCTTGTGCCCAATCCACATCTCCCGTGGTATCCTGGGAATAGATTTGCTTGGCACTAGATTTAGTATGTATGCAGCGGTTTCCAAAGCATAACCCCAAAGGAATAATGGCAACTCTGAATAACTCATCATTGACCTAGTCATGTCTAAAAGAGTCCGGTTCCTTCTCTCAGCTACACCATTCTGCTGAGGCGTGTCAGGTGTAGTCAACTGTGACAGAATTCCATTCTGTACGAGGTGATCAACAAACTCATTAGAGAGGTACTCGCCACCTCGATCAGATCGAATGGCTTTGATATGTGAGCCCAATTGCTTCTCCACTTCAGCCCTAAACTCTTTGAACTTTTCAAAGGCTTCAGACTTGTGCTGCATTAGGTACATATATCCATACCTAGAGTGGTCATCGGTAAATGTTATGAAATACTTATAACCCCTTGCTCTAATATTTATTGGTCCACACACATCAGTATGAACTAATTCCAACAATGCATTGGTCCTATTGCCCTTTGCGGGAAAGGGCCTTTTGGTCATCTTACCCTCCAAACAAGACTCACAGACTTCCATTGGTTCGAGAACCAAATCGCCTAAGATTGTTTCTTTGACTAGTCTGCCAATCCTATTTAGATTGATATGGCCAAGCCTCATATGCCAAAGCCTTGTTGGATTAGTGGAAGGTTCTTTTCTTTTAGATGGTATAGTTACCATTGAGTTATTAAGTTCCAAGCTAGAATCTTTAGAAATATTGGGAGTAATCACATACAAACCATTTGATTTAACACCAGAACATATAAAAGAACTATTTCTTTTAATCACAACTTAAGTTCCAAAATGAAAAGAATAACCATTATTCGATAAATTAGAAACTGAAATTAAATTACGTCTCATTGAAGGGACGTAAAGTACATCTGATAAAATCAAAACTTTATTGTCTAGAAATTCTAAAACTACGACTCCTATAACAACCGCAGAAACGGTTACGTTAGAACCTAGAGTAAGTACGATTTCCCCATCACTGCACCTCCTGGTTGATCTGAACCCCTGCAATGAATTACAGATATGGTTAGTCGCACCAGAATCAATGCACCAAGTGTTTGAAGTATCCGTAATAAAACTTACTTCAATCACATGTGATTCAATCATACCTTGAACTCTTGTAGCTAAGAATTCTGGACAGTTCCTCTTCCAGTGGCCCTTCTCTCCGCATTGGAAACACTTTCTTTTGCCTTGGCCACCCACCTTCCCTTTGCCCTTACATTTTCCCTTAGATTTTGCAATCTTAGGGACTGGTCCAACACTTGGACCACCAGTACCAGCCTTCTTCTTCCCTTTCTTTCCTTTCGGTGTAGATCGGGAAGAGGAAGCGCTTTTCTCAACGTTCAAAACATTGACCCCTGGTTTGATCACCCCTTCCGCTGCCAAAAGAGAACTCATCAATTCGCTCATTGAAAAATTCATTTGATTCATATTATAGTTAAGTTTAAATTGAGCGAATGAAGGCGGCAGCGAATTAAGGATCATATCAACTTGGGTCTGTGCATCGATGTTGGCACCTAGGGTCTCCAGCTCGTTTAAATAACCAATCATTTTTAAAACATGTTCCTTGACTGGAGTCCCTTTCGACATCTTTGCACTCATTATCTTTTGCATGGCTACCTGTCTAGCAGGCCTGCCATGCTCCCCGAACATCTTTTTCAGGGATGTGATAATGTCACTGGCAGAATCATTCGATTGGAATTGGTGTTGCAACACACCAGCCATTAAGGCCAGAATATAGCAACGAGCCATTCCATTTGACTTCTTCAATTTGTCGAACTCGTGTCTGGCAGCTGCCGAAGCATTTGCCTCGGGTTCTTCGGGGCATGGGGTGGTGAGGACATATATGTGATCCTCCGCAGTTAACACGATGTCAAGGTTACATTTCCATTCAGTGTAGTTATTTCCAATTAACTTGTTTTGAGTGAGTATGGTGGCAAGTGGACTAAATGCAGATCCAGACATTATGATTACTGAAAATCAAACAAACAAAATAAATATGGATATCAGAATTAGACGGTTTAAAATAAAAGAATCCTTGAAAACTCTTATTTTAAAACAAAGTCGCCGGAATATCAAAACAAAAGAGTAAAGCCTCCGTGTGGTGGTCAATTTGTGATTTTTTGATTAATCAAGACTTGTCCGCTATGCAACTCTTGCAAAACAAGTTATGACTCCCGAACCCTTTTGATCTCTAAGTTTCTGAATAATGCCCCGTGTGGGATCCCTTATCCATAGCTTAGCTAGTGTGTACCATTAACTAAGATCCAATCACAACCGTCTCAAGTAGCGCCTCCGTGTGGTGGTCACCCTCTAACACATCTGATTGATCCTATCAAATGAAGTTCACATCTAGTAACCAATGAGTAATACACCCTCCGTATGGAATGATCACCCCTGGCGAGGTGACACAGAATGCACGACTCATCTTACAGTGAACCGTTAATGGAAGATCGTGGGTGTCAAAATAAGACCCTCTCCCACTAGATTTGGCAAATTAAGGATTTTGCTTTTAAAGAAAAATTTGTTTTTATACATTACCGATAAACATCCAATGTTTACTAATGCGTTAAAAATGTTTTTTGAATTTTATTTTAGAAAACTTGTTTTACGTGCATGTAAGTAGTAACAATATAATTAAATGCCAATCACAAAACAAGCACATAAAACAAAAAACTAAAATGAAAATAAAGACATGCAAACGATGCCTCTATCTCCCATGGCTCTATCTCCATAGAACCTCCTTTTTGGTTTGATCGCCTCCAGCTCCATCTTCATGGACAATGGCTCCTTGCTCCATCTTCATGGATTTTCTAATTCTATTACATTTGTCCTATGCTTCTTTCGAAGCTTACAATTTATCTAGAAATAGAAATAGCAACAACAAAATAAAAGGCTAGGGAAACCGGTGCGACTTTCCTTTTCGTAGGATTGAAGTCGCAGCGCCCTTTACATATGCCTTAAAACCAAACCAAACTTAAATTACAACATGCACCAATCTCAAACAATTTAAATACAAAATTTAAAAGTCTTGGTGCCATGGGAGATAGTGACTAAACTAGCTGCAAAAGGGTTAGTCGTACATGCATCCACACATACATAACAATTATATATAACTATTGGAATACTTAATTGATTCACACAGTATATAAGCTCTTTACATATCGAATTAGAACTTAAAACAACATCTTACTTCTCTGTCACAGTTCGATCGATCGAAGACCGTTCGATCGCTCGAACCTTCGATAGATTGAACTCTGTTCAATCACTTGAACTTTCTGTTTCATAGAATGATTTAAAAAATTTGCAGAATACTTTTAAAAAAAAACTTTTAATTTCAAAACACCTTACAACTGTGAAATAGAGAGTCTGACAAAGAATCTGTCTCGATCGATCTAACTTTATTCGATCGATCGAACACCAAAAGGTTTCGATCGATCGAAGTATGTTCGATCGCTCGAGTACAGAGGATGTTCGAGCGATCGAAACATGTTCGATCGATCGAACCCGCCTTGCATCCCATGCAATCACAGATTTGTATTCTATTGCGATAACACTGCAGAAACAGATCTGTGACAATGCCGTTTCGAAAATAGTTCTAAAATCAACATGCAAATCAATATAGTGTTCCAAAAACGCATCTATAGATCCAAACGAGCGTGGCTCTGATACCAATTGATGGAAAAATTGGTTTAATTGATAAGTTTAAACACGCAGCGGAAAAGTCAAGTTATAAAAACTTAATGGCAGCCCAGGATTTACTACTCGTTAATTCCATAGATGCGCACAAGAGGGGACAAGAGTTATACCTTAGTGTCTTGAACCCAATTCTGATTTTCTTTAACTTCCAGCAGCTTCCACTAGATGGCCTCCACTCTTATGACTCCTATGGATGCTCACAGGAAGGACTAGGGTTGGTAGGAACCCTAATGGAGAGGAAGAAGAAGGTTTGGTGCTCTAAAACAGTTTCTCCAGCTTCTGACGTTCAAAACGACGAACTTCTTTTCCAGAACGTAGCTGTCCTATTTATAGATTCCCAGAACTGACCTAGACTTCGAGCGATCAAAGATCTTTGATCGATCGAACCTTCGATCGATCGAACCATTCTCGATTGATCGAGACTGCCAAGACTTCAATCGATCGAACATACTTTAATTGATCGAACTTGTCTTGATAACTTCCTCATGTGTCTTTCCAAGTATCCTGGCGGAGCTAAGAGTGGGACCTCCTAGGCTCTTTATTGTTGGCTCAGACCAGTTTGTTAATTACCGTGACCAAACTCTATGATCAACAAACTAACTAACTGGTCAGTTAACGTTTACTCCACTATAAAACGATAACTGAACTCCAACGCAAAAGAACATATCTAAAGCGATAACTAGACTTGTATGTTGTACTAATATCCCTCTACCTTCAGCATTCGTAATCATATTTAGGTAGTCGGATAACTGTTACTGTCAACCTGAATCATGATTACTTCTTGTATTCCTTGAGTCCCATTCACCTCTCATGATTACCAAACATGTTGATAACTCTTATCAACAAGACTGCAGTACTCAGTAATGGACTTGGTAACATTCTCAAGGGAATGCTTACTCTGATACAGAGGGTAGATTCTGTCTTGACAATATATGTTCACAACCCTATGAATATGACATACCCAAGATACCCATGTGTTGATCTTCTATAGACCTCACTGATTGGTAAGTCAAAGCAGCCATATCCACAGTCTGTGTTCATAATTGTCTCAAGATTAAGAACACGTACCTTATACAAGTTATGAGTTCCTATCGACTGATTGGCTGTCTTGAGCGTCAATAGGAATGCTCAGGTCTGTCAATGCACTATAAGCACTAGCATGTTAACTAAGAGTTAGACTCTAGTGATTGAGATTAATCACTCTATCCAATGGTAGTTAATCATGCTACAGTGTAAACCTGATGAGATATCCAGTCTCATCATCCATTATGACACATTCTAAGTAACAAAGAATAGTAATTCGTATCTCACTTGTATGTATCTCATACATACACGAATTACCTACTATGATACTTAAGGATAACAATCATCTCATGAAAGAAACATACATAACAAAATGTAAAGCTGATATCCATATATTAAAATGTCAATGTCTCCTATATAAAGTAATGGTTTGAGGGCACAACCCAACAGGAATATCCTCCTCTACTATCTCCATGATCACATCTCCCTCTACCACTGCGTCGTCCTCTCTAACCACTATATCTGCCTCAATGGCCTTTGGGTCCTCTAGCTCAAACTCTAGCTCCTCCGAGTTATCCTTCGATTCATGATCATTGTCATCGTCTGTAGGTTCCTCCTCTACTGGGTCTTTGTTGTCCATAGGCTCCTCCTCTCCATCCCTGCCGATATCCTCATCAGAATGCTCATCCTCTGGCTCTGCGTCCTCTTCACCCTAAATTGGCCCAAGCTCCAGAACTAGTACGTTAGGTACCAGTGATGGTAGGGCTACCGGTGTTGGTGCAACTGCAGGCTTTGGTAGGACTGGCCCCACTATAATGGCTCGTAACTCAATCTTATCTACCTTTAGCTTACTCTGAATCAATCTTGCCATCTCTTGGTATATGGCTACTCGGTCATAGTGTAGTGATAGGCATTCATGCGTATCTCTATCGGGTTTGTCTTGCCCACAACATAGAAAGAAGTCCACATCCTCTCCTCTAAATAACGACTAGTTGTCTGATGAATGTGACTCTGGTAAATCTCTAGAATGGTTGGCTCCACTATGTCGGCATGAATAACATGTCTGCCAAATGAGTCATCCACAAACAGGTGGAAATCTAGATCCATGCTAACCTACAAAGAAAACTATCTATCATCAGAAGGACGAACTTATCTTAAACTCATATCTCATCTCAGGGATCTTAATATTAAGACCAGATGGTGTGGAAACATAAGTGAACGAGAGTATCCCAACCCAGTGCTCTGATACCAAAAATCCTGTCATGCCCTAGAGCATAAAAAAAAGAGAAAAGTAAATTTCTTTTTTGGGTCCATAGGGAATGATGGGTGAATGTCACTAATTATCCACAACGCACAGTACCAGTCAAATAAAAGAAACAAGAACAATAAATATTTTAATATATAATAACAATTCTATCAATTACAATATCAGAGTGGTCCTTAGGATCACAACAAGTCTGGAAACAGCATATGCCCAAGTACCTGTTAACTAATAAAGTTCAACAAAAATATAAAACTAAATATCAATCTCCATCTCTAGCTGGCATAAGGGTAGTCGTCAGCGTAATAGCTTTCTTCAGCATAACCGTCATCAGTGGAGCCACCCTCTACATACTCCTCCTCTAGGTAGTAGCTATCATCACCTGCATTATCAAGAATAGGGTAGTCTGGACGGGGAATATAATAATAAGTTATTAAAGTGCTAAGATATAGTGTTATAATAGTATCTTTCTCTTTATTATCCCCATGTTGTTTAATCAAACTTTATCATCTGGTCAGTAAAACTCAAAACATATTGACTCTTGGAATGGACTTGATTGTAAAACTCTTGGATACACCAATGCTCTGACTACCGCATCACCGTAAGTCATAGATACCATCTACCGCATAACATCGCAAGTCATAGAGGTCATCTACTGCGTACACCGCAAGTCATATATAATACGTTAGTCCATCCCCGCTTTTAAGAACATATGCATAGTCCACCATATGTCAGGGATTTAACGCTTCAAGCATCGACACATCAATTCTATTGCCATAACTTATCATCAGCTACATATTCTCAGCCACTGTAAGTCATAGATACCATCTACCGCGTAACATCACAGGTCATAGAGGTCATCTACTGCATTTGAGAACACCTGTTTACCCAGCCACAACATATCATAGACACTATCGTTTGTCTACCGCGTTTGGGAAACAACCCCTCATGTAATTATCCCAGAACTTAGCAAACCTACCTATCCTTATACCACTAACGATTACATGATAGCCCCATTGTGACTACTTTGATTAAAAAGAACAGATATCGAACTTATACAGGAACTACATAGTATCTAATGTCATCACATTAATCCATTATTCTTAATCATACTTATCTTTGTTATCGCATTATCCTTGATCAACCCATAATCCCATAATGGAAGTTTGAATTGGGAATCAAATAATCCAACCCTAATATAATAAGCCAAAGAAACAATCCCTGTTCTGCAAAGTTTGATCGATTGAAACCATTTCTATTGATTGGGAAGAGTAATGTTCAAGCGATCAAAATCCCTTCGATCGATTGAGCTCAGTTCAATCGCTCGAGAGTTGTCTTCTCCAGAGGTTCTAAACAGTGAACGTTCAAAAGTGTTAGGGTGAATTTGGGTCTACTAATTTATGTCAAATATAGTACTTGTAATTTTTCCCTACGTATAATAATATTAATTTTTTGAATTTTCCATATTTGACTGATTACTATATTATTTTAATTGTCTGACGGTATCGAAGTGTTGTAGTAGTAATAATTAGATGGTAAATACCGCATCGACTCGACCATAATAAGACTTAACTTAGTCCCGTACCTGGACCTAAACATTAAAAATAATACCTGTTTGCACGTAGATCGGGATCGACACACATAATAAGGATTTATGCACGTAAACTAAGGAAAAGGCACAAAACCCAAGGTGGGCCCTACCATGGATGGCCACTTGGTGGCACAGGCAACCCCCTAGACACATGTCACCACCCCATGTGGCACTTGTCCACATGTGGGACACTTGTCCTTATATGTACACATGCAACACATGCATAAGGACATATAAGCTCTTCCTTTCTCTATATAAGGATGCCTATATCCATGCATTACCCTCTTAGTCACTTAAAATCTGCATATAGAGATTAGAGAGAGCTAGGAGTTGGGAGTTCCATGGAGATGTAGAAAAGAATTAGAAGAAAAACCCAAGCATTCACTTCCCTCCCTTGTATACACTTCTACATACATACCTATGTACTTATATACACTATCGTGGGGACTTAGAAACTGAAGGAAGAAGTTTTAGAAGACCTACAAAGAATCCCAGAAGTAAGAGAAGTCAAGAAGGAGGAAGAAGAAGAAGATTCCTCCACTGAAGTTGAATTCAAGCTTCCTAAGCTCAAATCCAAAGCCAAAGCTCAATTTCAAGTTTAGGTGAGTTTAATAACTCACTTTAGATTATATATAGTATGTAGTAATGTTTAGTAAGTATTTGATGTTGTTATTTTGAGGTTTCCTTGCCATGCAAGACAAATCTTAAAATCTGGGAAGTAGAAATTTTCATCAAAACGTAGTTAGTAAAATGAACTTTTTGAGCAGCTCAAAAATCCAAATGAAGTTAGAATTTTTTTAAGAAATCCATCTCATTTTTCTACAAATAACTCTTCTATATCCTGTTCTAAGAATCACTCCGCATAGGTGAAATGCACATACAACACAGTGGTATAAATCTAGGACAGAGCAGTCTAAAAATGTAAGAAATGTCTAAGTAAAATGAACGATTTGAGCAGCTCAAAGATCCAAATGAAGCTAGTTTTTTTTATACATAAAGATAATCCAAATACCTATAATATTCTAGTTTTGAGTTTGATATACAAGCAATTTATCATGCCCAAATAAATCATATCAATTCAGTCAACACAGTGAAATTATTCCTGGCAGATTGTACAGCTACTTTAATAATGTTTTGTTTGATGATGCTTGTTTTCCGGTACCTGTGTTGTTATGAATATTTCATGCTATGGTAATGCTATCGCATGTTAAGGGTTTTATCTATATGTTTGTTAGTATCAAATCCATGTTATAGATCCATGAGCTACATGCCATGTTTCTATTATTATGAATATAGAGTAATGACCATTGATAGTTCATACCCAAGCTATAAGTATGTTGTACATCATGATTATCGCATTGATAGTGATTGGGTAAGTTTCCATCGTAGGTATTGCTAGTTAGTCATGTCTTGGTTGTACTACTGAGGATATGAGCATGTAAACGAGTTCATATAGGGGTGGAGCTTGGGGAAATGTGTTGTGGGATTAGAATGATTATAAGTGTAACGATGGTCATCGCATTCGAAAGTTATGTAAGGAGCCTATCATGAAATAAGTGACATGAGTATCAGCTCTGTAATGTCGGGAGCAACTTATGCTAGGATTAAGTGTCGGGTAGCTAAACCAGGTCGCAGAGGCTGGGATGGTGCAAGAAGGATGTAGTTGACAGGTTAGAAGCCCTAAGAGGTCTAGTGTGATGACGTACTAGTATGGTGAGTCAGGACTCCATGTCAGACTCAGCACTGTGAGTGGACTTCGTGTCGAACTCAGTATGGTAGTGATTAGACTTTGTGTCGGACTAGTATTGTGAGTCAGGATTCCATATCAAACTCAGTATGATTATGTTAGGACTTTATGTCGGGTTGGTTGGGAAGCTAGGACTCCATGTCAGGTTTATTGGTAGAATGAGTTGAACACTTCGATTCTTCATGATGAAGTGAGAGTTGGTTGAACACTTCAATTCTTCATGACAAAGTCAGTGTTGGTTAAACACTTTGATTCTTTATGATGAAGTGAGAGTTGGTTGAACACTTTGATTCTTCGTGATAAAGTAAAAGTTCATCGAACACTTCGATTCTTCGTGACGAAGTGAGAGTTGGTTGAATACTTTGATTCTTCATGATGAAGTGAGAGTTTTGATGAAAACTTCGATTCTTCATGATGAAGTGAGAGTTGGTTAAACGCTTTGATTCTTTGTGACGAAGTGAGAGTTTGTTGAACACTTCAATTCTTCCTAAAGAAGAGTTGGTTGAACACTTCGATTCTTCGTGATGAAGTGAGAGTTTGGTTGAACACTTTAATTCTTTATGACGAAGTGAGAGTTGGTTGAACACTTCAATTCTTTGTGTCGAAGTGAGAGTTGGTTGAACACTTCGATTCTTCGTGATGAAGTGAGAGTTGGTTGAACACTTCGATTCTTTGTGATGAAGTGAGAGTTTGGTTGAACACTTCAATTCTTCGTGACGAAGTGACGATTGTGAAGTTGAATGACCCTTTTAATTCTTCATGACGAAATGGATATGGTGAACACTTCGATTCTTCGTGACAAAGTGACGATTGTGAAGTTGAATGATCTTTCTGATTCTTCGTGATGAAGTGACGGTTATGAATGAGTATCCTTTTGATTCTTCGTGACGAAGTGATGGTTTGTAGAGTTAAGACTTCTTTCGGTCCTTCGTGATGAAATGGATGTTCCTGAACTCCTTAACATTTTGATTCTTCATGACGAGGTGGTTAGGGAGAGGTATTTTGACTAGTGAATAGTGTCAGATAATAGTAATGGAAGTAGTGGTATTAAGGATGTCAAGACGAGTTAAGTTGGTTGTTCGTAATCTTTCCGAATACTTGGTCGGGCATGTTAGTGGTCATAGTTTGATGGCGAGAACGTGAAGATCCTAAAAGACGTATTAAAAGTAGTAAACATATTTCTTGTTGTGTGTGACTATATAAGTTCTATTTGATTTATTTCTCTCATTTGGCTTTCATAAGCTGATGGCGTTCATGTCACTAGACATTTCCATGTCCAGCTTTCTAGATGACAAGTACATAAGTGGTAATGCTGGACAGGAGGAATGCGTGGAGGAAGAATACTCCAAGGAGGATTATGGCTATGTTAGTTAGAGAGAAGACTAGTAGTTATAATTCATTTAAATGTTTTTGGCTGTAAGCACTGTCATAAGACTTTATCTATCTTTTGTAATAGCTCCTGTGAGGCCCGAGAGCCACAAGACACTGATGTATCTATAATGATGTAATAGTTCACTAGTATTGTGGCTTCTTATTGTAATATAATTATGTAAGTAGATATTGATTTTATCCTTTTAGTTATATTATTTACTATTAGTATTTGGTCATGGACAATTCGGTGATGCAACTAGTCACGTGCCTCAGGGTCCAAGATGGAAATTTTAAATTTTTCCCTATTTTGGATACTTGACAGGGATTTTTTGTATCATAGCCTTAGGTAAAGACGTGTACACCAATTGTCCTACACACTTAAGTTATAAACCGTTAGACCCTTTTTCCACCTATGAAGATATTAATCCTATGATAGTTATGGAGGGTGGAGCGCCAGAGTTGGACGACGACTTTGAGAATGCAGAGCTAGAGCCTTTGGATGAGGACGACGATGAGATGGTTGATTAGTTTAACCCATACTTAGGCTGGGTTTCACCTGAGGAGATTCCAATCCAGGATGATGCTCCACCATATGCGTCAGACATAAAGGACTTTTAGGATAGGATTCCCAGGATCTAAAGCTTTACTTGTATTAGGACTAGTAGCCCATCTTGTGTATACAGTATGTACCCAGCCATGTAACACAAACTAGTAGCAGCGTGTACGCCTTTCTATGTAAATATTGAAGTTATCTATGAAGACTTGTCTCCTCTACTTGATGAAATGTATACTTGATGAGATATGTACTCATATTAGAATTGTTAGCTATAACTTATATCATTTATATGTCTCATAAATCATGGTTAGGACTGGAGGGTAATCAATAGATATTCATTTAGGTACATAAGCACATAAGTAGATGCCAAGTCAGCCACCCCAGCTCAGGAATGGACCAAGAGGAAGACCTCTAACCCATTTCTAAGGAAACAAATGCCCATGGAATAATGGTAAGAAACTAGGACCTACCTTTTCCACAGATAGGCATGCAGCACCACCCGCTCCATAAGTACCAACTACAACCATCGGGAACAACATAGATGGCACGAGACTGCACAGCCCCCAGAACCAACAACCGAGCTAATGTTATATGCTACAACTATCGTAAAAGAGGGCACATGAGCAAGGGTTGCAAGGCACCGAGAGGAAACTATCATGGGCCTATTACTCAAGGTCAAACAGGAAAAGCTCAAATCAATGCTATCATACCCAAGGCGGCCGACTATGATGAAAAGGAATAGCAGAACTTGGAAGATACACTCTCATTATATGCCAGTCGAGTTAAAGTGTATTTTGATACTGGTGCTACAAATTCATTATTGCCTCAAGAGTGTACGATGATTGGGTTTAGTACCCCAAGCACTTGAGGTAGCTCTGAACACAGTATCACCCTTGGGAGTGACCATAAAGTTAGGAAACGTGTGCAAGGACTACACTATGACATTGGAGGATAGGAACCTATCTGCAAACTTAAATGTTCTACCTATGAAGATATTCGATGTAATCCAAGGAATTGATTGGCTTACTAAGTATCATGCGAAGTTAGACTGTGCTAGTAAGTCGATCATATTTTCAATACCTAGGGCTACACCCTTTAGTTTCCAATGTAACCCTACTAGTGACGCCTTTCTTACAAGTTGCTTAGCCACTATGGAAACCACAAGCCCATAATCGACGATCACTTAGATTCTAATAGTTTAAAACTACAAAGATGTCTTTCAGAACATCTCCAGATTACCATATAAGCGCAAGATCGACTTTTATATTGAGTTGGTACCCAGAATGATGCCATTATCCAAGACTCTATATCGTATGGCCCCAACGAAAATGCTAGAGCTAAAGATGCAAGTACAAGAGTTAGAAGATCTTGGATACATCAGACCTAGCACGTCTCCCTGGGGAGCCCTAGTACTATTTGTTAGAAAGAAGGATGGAAATCTTCGACTCTATATCGACTATTGAGAATTGAATAAGGTCACTATCAAGAACAAATATCCGCTTCCCAGGATGGATGACTTATTCGATCAACTACGAGGAGGGACAACAATTTCAAAGATCGATTTACGATCCAGATACCACCAATTACTCGTTAGGCCTGAGGATATACAAAAGACAGCTTTCAGGATAAGATATGGGCATTATGAGTTCTTAGTTAAGCCTTTTGGATTAACTAATGCCCCGACTGCATTCATGGATTTGATGAATCAGGTGTTCAGACCCTTCTTGGATAAATTCATTATCGTGTTTATCGACAATATCCTCATTTATTCAAAAAAAGTGAAGAAGAGCACGAGAAGCATGTACAGATTGCACTCCAGACACTTAGAGAAAATTGCCTCTATAACAAGTTCAGTAAGTGTGAATTTTAGCTAAAAGAAGTTAAATTCATAGGCCATGTAGTTTCACATAATGGAATTTCGATAGACTCAACAAAGATGGAAGTAGTTTCTAGTTGGAGTAGACCGACCAACGCATTAGAAGTACAAAGTTTCCTTGGACTTGCTGGATATTATAGGAGGTTCATAGAAGGATTCTCTAGGATTGCATCTCCTTTAAACAGACTAATGAAAAAGGACTTGAAGTTTGAGTGAAAGGAAAAGCATGAACGCACTTTCTAGGAAATAAAGGAGAGGTTGACCTCAACGCCAGTGCTAGCTATATCCAAGAATGGTGAACAGTACACTATCTATAGTGACGCTTCATATCAAGGATAAGGATGTGTACTTATGTAGAATATTCAGGTGACCACTTATAGATCTAGACAGTTAAAGCCACATGAGTTGAACTACCCTACACACGACTTGGAATTGACTATAATTGTCTTTGCACTTAAGATTTGGAAGCACTATCTCTACGGAGAGAAGTTCAGCTTATTTTCGGATCATAAAAGCTTGAAATACATGTTCTCTCAAAAGGAACTAAACATGAGACAATGACACTGGATGGAACTACTCAAGGACTATGACTTTAATTTACAGTACCACCCCGGTAAAGCAAATGCAATCGCAGATGCCCTGAGCAAGAAACCCTAAAGGTTAATCACCTCACTTTTAATCAAAGAATGGAAAGCCTTAAAAGCTTTAATAGAATTTGACATTCAAGCTACAAGACCAGGCAATGGACGACCTTTTGAATGTCTTATGGTTCAACAACTCTCATTCATCAAGTACTCAAAGCTCAAAAGAAGGACGAAGGATTTAGAAAATGGTTTGAGAAGGTGAAAGCAAAGAATTTGACTAAATGGAATATTAGAACAGATGAAGGATTTAGATGTAAGGATAGGTTATATGTACTCGACACGGACGGTTTGAAGAAATACATTCTAGATTAAACACATAAGTCGAGAATGACCATACACCCCGGTGGAACCAAGATGTACAAAGACTTAAAAAAGAACTTTTGGTGGGAAGGCATAGAGAGACAAGTCGCAGAGTATGTAGCCAAATGCCCTACTTGCCAGCAAGTCAAGTTGGAACACCAATGACCCCCAAGACTACTACAACCACTACAAGTCCTAGAATGGAAATAGGAGCATATCACCATGGATTTTGTTGTGGGTTGCCAAGATATCAGCAAAACCATGATGCTATTTAGGTAGTTGTTGATCGATTGACCAAATTAGCCTATTTTACTGCCTACAACATGACCTATCCTATCGAGAAGATGAGTCGACTATACCTACAACAGGTTATGCGAATACATGGAGTACTGGTATCAATAATATTAGACTGAGATTCGAGGTTTATCGCTGGATTTCGGGAGAGTCTTCAGAAAGCAATGGGAATGTATCTGAAGTTGAGTTTCACATTTCATCCACAGACTGACGGACAAATCAAAAAGATGAAATAAGTAATGGAGGACATGCTTCGAGCATGTGTAATCAATTTTCAAAGTTCAAGGGAACTCACTCATCATTGATGGAGTTCACTTACAACAACAGTTTTCACTCGAGCATAGGGATGGTACCATTTGAAGCACTGTACGGAAGACTATGCCGATCACTTTTATGTTGGGCAGAAGTTGGGGATGACAAATTGTTGGGACTAGACTTAGTTCAGGAAACCAATAAAGGAATCAATATGATAAAGGAAAGGATGAAAGCATCACGAAATCGATATAAGAGCTTTGCGGATAAACGACGATGAAATTTGAAATTCTGGAGTGCATAGGGAAGTCACCTATAGATTGGCGTTACCACCATAAATGTTAGGAGTTCACAACGTATTCCATGTGAGTATGTTGAGGAAGTGTCTTCATAACCTGGCACATGAGATCGATTACAAAGATATCGAAGAAAATGACAATGCTATATTCATCGAAAGACCTATAAGAATTATAGGTCGTGGAATCAAGAAGCTGAGGAACAAAGAGAGTCCACTGGTAAAGGTTCAGTGGAAGCATCATAATGAAGGAGAAGCTTCTTGGGAGTTGGAATTGGAGATGAGAGAGAAATTCCAGTTTCTGTTTAGTACTAGCTAGTTCTGATTTCGAGGACAAAATCCTGTAATAGGTGGTAGAAGATGTAATACCTGTAATTTTTCCCTTCATATAATAATATCAGTTTTCTAAATTTTTTGTATTTGACCGATTATTATATTATTTTAGTTGTCTGACAGTATCAATGTAACACCACACTGACTCGACCATAATAAGACTTAACTTAGCCCCGGACCCGGACCCGGACATTAAAAACAATACCCGTTTGTACTTAGATTGAGATCGACACACATAACGAGGACTTATGCACAAAAACCAAGGAAAAGGCACAAAACTTGAGGTGAGCCCCACCATGGCCGGCCACTTGGCGGCACATGCAACCCCTGAACACATGCCACCACCCCATGTGACACTTGTCCACATATGGGACACTTGTCCTTGCATTTATACATGCAAACATGCATGAGAACATATAAGCTCTTCCTTTCTCTATATAAGGATGCCTATATCCATGCATTACCCTCTTAGTCACTTAAAATCTGCACATAGAGATTAGAGAGAGCTAGTAGTTGGGAGATCCATGGTGAGATAGAAGAGAATTAGAAGAAAAACCCAAGCATTCATTTCCCTCCCTTGTATACACTTCTACATACACACCTATGTACTTACATACACTATCATGGGTACTTAGAAATAGAAAGAAGAAGTTTTAGAAGACATACAAAGAATCCCAAAAGTAAGAGAAGTCACGAAGTATGAAGAAGAAGAAGATTCCACCATTGAAGTTGAATTTAAGCTTCCTAAGCTCAAATCCAAAGCCAAAGCTCAAATTCAAGTTTAGGTGAGTAAACTAACTCACTTTAGAACATATATAGTATGTAGTAATGTTTAGTATGTGTTTGATGTTATTATTTTGAGGTTTCCATGCATGCAAGACAAATCTTAAAATCTGGGAAGCAGAAATTTTCATCAGAACATAGTTTAGTAAAATGAACACTTTGAGCAGCTCAAAAATCCAAATGAAGCTAGATTTTTTTGTGAAGAAGGCCAACTCATTTACATACAAATAACGCTGCTATTTCCTAGTCTAAAAATCACTCCTTTATAGGTGAAATGTACGTACAACGCAATGCTATAAATCTAGGACAGAGCAGTCCGAAAATATTAGAAATGTCAAAGTAAAATAAATGATTTGAGCAGCTCAAATATCCAAATGAAGCTTTTTTTGTACATAAAGACAATCCAAATATCTATAATGTTCTAGTTTTGAGTTTGATCTATAAAGCAATTTATCATGCCAAATAAATCATGTCATTTTAGTCAACATAGTAAAATTAATCCTGGTAGATTGTAAAGCTACTTGTATGATGTGTTGATTGATGATGCTTGTTTTTTGGTACCTGTTTTGTTATGAATATTTCATGCTATGGTAGTGCCATCGCATAGATGAGCATGTTAAGGGTTTTATCTATATGTTTGTTAGTATCAAATCCATGTTATAGATCTATGAGCTACATGCTATACTTTCGTTGTTATAAATATAGTGTGATGACCATTGAAAGTTCATACCCAAGCTATAAGTATGTTGTACGGCATGATTATTGCGTTGATAGTGATTGGGTAAGTTTCCATTGTAAGTATTGCTGGTTAGTCATGTCCTGGTTGTACTATTAAGGATATGAGCATGTAAACGAGTTTGTGTAGGGGTGATGGAGCTTAGGGAAATGTGCTATGGGATTAGAATGATTATAAGTGCAATGATGGTGATCACATTTGGAGTTGTGTAAGGAGCCTAATCTTGAAATAAGTGACATGCATATCAACTGTGTAATATCGGGAGTAGCTTATGCTAGGATTAAGTGTCAGGTAGTTAAACGAGGATGGCTGGGATGGTGCAAGAAGGATATAGTTGTCAGGTTAGAAGCCCCGAGAGGTCTAGTGTGATGACGTACTACTATGGTGAGTCAGGACTCCATGTAAAACTCAGCACTTTGAGTGAGACTTTGTGTCAAACTTAATATGATAGTGATCGGACTTCGTGTCAGACTAGTATAGTGAGTTGGGACTCCGTGTCAAACTCAATATGGTTATGTTAGGACTTTGTGTCAGGTTGGTTGGGAAACTAGGACTACATGTCAGGTTTATTGGTAGAATAATTTGAACACTTTGATTCTTCTTACCGAAGTGAGAGTTTTTTTTAATACTTCGATCGTGATGAAGTGAGAGTTGGTTGAACACTTCGATTCTTTATGACGAAGTCAGAGTTGGCTGTACACTTCGATTCTTCGTGACGAAGTGGGAGTTGGTTGAACACTTCATTTCTTCATGATGAAGTGAGAGTTGGTTGAACACTTCGATTCTTCGTGATGAAGTGAGAGTTTGGTTGAACACTTTGATTGTTCGAGACGAAGTGAGAGTTGGTTAAACACTTCGATTCTTCGTGATGAAGTGAGAGTTGGTTGAACACTTCGATTCTTTGGGATGAAGTGAGAATTTGGTTCAAATCGATTCTTCGTGATGAAGTGACAGTTGGTTTAACACTTTGATTCTTCATAACAAAGTGAGAGTTGATTGAACACTTCGATTCTTTGTGACGAAGTGAGAGTTGGTTGAACACTTCGATTCTCCGTGACGAAGTGAGAGTTTGGTTGAACACTTCAATTCTTCGTGACGAAGTGACAATTGTGAAGTTAAATGATCCTTTCGATTCTTCATGATGAAACAGATATGGTGAACACTTTGATTCTTCATGAGGAAGTGACGATTGTGAAGTTGAATGATCATTTTGATTCTTCGTGACAAAACGAATATGGTGAACACTTCAATTCTTTGTGACAAAGTGACGGTTATGAATTGAGTATCCTTTCGATTCTTCATGACGAAACGGATATGGTAAACACTTTGATTCTTCATGACGAAGTAATGGTTCGTAGAGTTAAGGCTATTTTCGGTCCTTCATGATGAAATGGATGTTCTTGAACTCCTCAACACTTCGATTCTTCGTGATGAGGTGGTTAGGGAGAGGTATTTTGTTACTGAATAGTGTCAGATAATAGTAATAGATAGTAGTTGCATTAAGGATGTCAAGACGAATCAAGTTGGTAGTTCAGATTCTTTCCGAATACTTAGTCAGGCATGTTAGTGGTCATAGTTTGATGACGAGAACACAAAGATCCTAAAGACGTATTAAAAGTAATAAACATATTTCTTATTGTGTGTGACTATATAAGTTCTATTCGATTTAGTTCTTGCACTCGGCTTTCATAAGATGACGGTGTTCATGTCGTTGGACATTCCCATGTCCTGCTTTTCCAGATGACAAGTACACAAGTGGTAATGTTGGCCAGAAGGAATGTGTGGAGGAAGAATACACCAATGAGGATCATGGCTACGTTAGTTAGAGAGAAGACTAGTAGTTGTAATTCTTGTGAGTGCTTTTGGCTATAAGCACTATCAGAAGACTTTATCTATCTTTTGTAATAGCTCCTGTGAGGCTCGAGAGCCATAAGACACTGATGTATCTATAGTGATGTAATTGTTCGCTAGTATTGTGGCTTCGTATTATAATATAATCATGTAAGCATATGTTGGTTTTATCCTTTTAGTTATGTTGTTTACTATTAGTATTTATTCATGGACAATTTGGTGATGCAAACAGTCACGTGCCTCAGGGTCCAAGATGGAAATTTTAAAATTTTTCCTATTTTGGTTAGGTCGGGGCCTGACAAAAACTCATTAAACATCATATAAAATGTACCCAGTGAGTTTAGAACTCACTAAAAGATCGTAAGGGCGCATTTGGCAAACTAAAAGTTTGAAGCACTCTCTCTCTCCAATTGCCTCCTCTTTCTCTCTCCCTCTCTCTGTGTCAGTCTTCTTCTTCCTCTTCTTCCCTTTGTCTATCTCTTTTTCTCTGACTGTATATGTATAGATATATGTCATGTCCCAAAGCAGCAAAAATAAAGAAAAAATAAATTTCTTTTTTGGGTCCATAGGGACTGACGGGTGAAAGTCACTAATTATCCACACGACACAGTACTAGTCTAACTAAAATAAAAAGGAACAGTAAACAAACTGAATATATAATAACAGTTGTATCTATTACAAACATTAGAGTGGTCCTCAGGAACCTAACAGGTCTGGAGACAACATATGCCAAAGTACCCATTTAAATTAAACATAATAAAGCTAAGCAGAATTATAAAACTAAGTATCTATCTTCACTCCCTAACTGGTGTAGGGGTAGTCATCAGCATAGGAATGCTCAGTAGGACCACCCTCGGCATAGCCCTCCTCTGGATAGTAGCCATCATTGTACTGATCGTTACTTGTAGAATCATATATGGTGTAGGCTGGATGGAAAATGTCTAAGCAATAAAGGCTGTCAACTTACTGAGAGCTGAATGAATATAAACTAGCAAGGTACCAGTTATCTGAATTAATAACAAGTTGTGAGAACACAAGTTAAGTTACTATAATATCTTTGTCTTTTACTCAACGTCGTTAACCAACCCTTGTAATCTTGTTACTTGAAAACTGATATTCAACATACTCTTTTACTGGACGAACAGACACAATTGTTTACTCTAGTAATACACCCTTATCCCGTCCACCGCTTTTAAGAGCATATTCATAGCTTACCGCATGTCATGGACTCCACGTCGACCAGTCCCCAACTTTTAAGAACATATGCACAGCTCACTGCTTTACAGGGCTTTACAGGGACATAACGTTTTGAATAAAGTATATCGATCTATTGCCACAACTCAACGTCATCTCCTAGAAATCTCAGCTCACCGCCTTTTAAGAGCATATTAATAGCTCACCGGCTTATAAGAGCATACCATGAATCATCTCATCTATCTTAGGACTACTTGGTGCAGCTCATCGCTTTGAAGAGCATATCAACAACTCACCGCTTTAAAGAGTCTATCATGACCAAACGTTCGTCCATGCACCATTCACAAAACCTACCAAACCTACTTAAGTTTCGTTCTATCATCGACACATGATTATTCCCATTTATGGCTTAACTGCTCTGATTGAAATGAAAATGGATAATAAAACTCTATCCACGATTGACATATTAACTAATGTTATCATATAAAATCCATTATTTAGAAACCGTACTTATTCCTTGATGTTATATTATCCTAATTCAACCCATCATCACATAATGGAAATTAGCATCGAGATCCAAACAATCAAACCTTTAGGGTGTGTTTGATAGGCATTTTTTTCCCATGGAAAATATTTTCATAACTGATTTTCCTTTTTGTTGTGGTGTTTGATTACCTAAATTTTTCATGGAATATTTGTCAACCAAATGGTTCACGTGACTAGATTATCCTCATATTTTAGGAAAATCATTTCCAGCCATCCCCTCAAGAATCAAATTCCGTGGAAAAAATTTGGGAACAAAAAACCACAGATCACTACTGTGAGTCGTGACCCTTCGTGACCCCTTCTCTCTCTCCCTCTCTACTCTAAATCGCCATCGCGATAAAAAAACTACAGGCCTCGAATCGCCATTGCCATACCTCTCTCACTAATCAGTACTCTCTCTCTCTCTCTCTCTCTCTCTCTCTCTCTCTCTCTCTGAATCTGGAAATGTATATGTAGATTCAATTATGTATATGTATACATATATATACACATATAGAGATTACATACACATACACATACAGATTCAAATTCTGAGATATATACACTCACACACACCACACCAATTTACAGATACATGTATGAATTTGTATATGTATCTGTATCTCTAAATTTGTATATGAATCTATATCTCTAAATCTGTATATGATTAGGGCTTCATTGTTTCCCTATTTCTTCTCCCAGCTCCTTTGGCATGTATAATTGTGTGTTTATCATATATACAGATATGTCTCTCTCTCTCTCTCTCTCTCTCTCTCTCTCTCTCTCTCTCTCTCTCTCTCTCTCTCTCTCTCATCACTTCTTTTGTGGATTCAAAATGTATGTATATGAATGTAAATGGAATTGTTCAATTTATGGCTATAAATGGTTGTGGATATTTGTGTATAGTTCTCCTATGTGTCGATTGAAAAAAAATAGCAAAAAGATTGTGCTGATTTCTTTTTGATGCATACAAGATTACAAATGTGATGTAACACCCACTGATTTCTTATTCAACTATTGTTTCAATTTGTACACCCACTATTAAATGCTTGTTGCTCAAAACTTGCATCTGTACAGTAATTTAATTGATACACTGGTTTTATAAACTCAAATATTTGGTTTTGAACTTGTGAAGTTCCTTGCACAGTTGCCCACTTTTTGATTTAAACCTTGTAGACTTGTAGTGTAATATGCAGGATATATTTCATCTATTACCCTAGAGTTGAAACT
The DNA here is from genome assembly GCA_033977485.1 of Hydrangea macrophylla. Classification (NCBI taxonomy): domain Eukaryota; kingdom Viridiplantae; phylum Streptophyta; class Magnoliopsida; order Cornales; family Hydrangeaceae; genus Hydrangea; species Hydrangea macrophylla. Next base: position 19,891,378 of record CM066998.1, read on the forward strand.
GTCTTGTACCTGCACTTTATTTATGCTTTTGGGTACTTTCTAGTTCACTTGAATGTACCTGCACTTTATTTTAAATTTTTTACACCTGCAGTTGAATAAGCAGTTGAATAATTACTGAGTAACTAAAGTTACATAAATTGGGAATGTTGAGGGGCAATGAACTCTTGAATTTTACTTTGAATGATAGCTGCCCCTTGTTCTAGTTATAACTTATAGACTTGTATATATCCACTTTTTTGTAGGCACTTCTCTGGTAATACATCTCTTCATCTTGCAAGTGCTCGTTCGGCGATACAATTTGCTTTTGCAATTATTTCGGTTTGAAAGCTGCCCAAGGTAGCTTTTAACTAATCGCAAATTTCTGATTGAATCTCATTTTTTGTGAATAGCACAAGCTGGTCTGCAAAAAAAAAATTCTTTTTAGCTTTCAAAATTACATAATCACATTTAGACTTTAAACGTTGTTGCCAAACGGTAAATTGGAGGTTATAACTTATAACCTTGGGTGTGTTATGTGTATTAAGTACCATACATGATACATATATATGTCAAGAGAAAATTGACACTTAATGAGGCTGCCTAAATTTGTTAAGTGTGTAGAGATATACATACACATATATATTTATATGGGGATTTTTGTGATTTTGGAGTGATTTATGTGTTTTTGAAAATTCTGACCAATCAACACTTGAAAACTTGGGTTGTCTACATTTCATATTGTATCTAATGAGTAATGTTATAAATCCCAACCCACACGCAATGTGGCCTAGTGGTACACTGGTTTTATAAACTCAAACATTTAGCTTTGAACATGTGATGTTGCTTTCATAGTTGCCCACTTTTTGATTTAAACCTTGTAGACTTGTAGTGTAACATGCAAGATATATTTCATCTGATACCCTAGAGTTGAAATTGTCTTGTACCTGCACTTCTTATTTAAACCTTGTTGGCTTAATGTTTTTTTTAATGTCGTTTTAGGATAAGCCTCATACCAATTCAGTTGAAAATTTTGACTACTAGAAATAGGAATTAGTTCAATCTTGTAAACCTTTATTAATTACAAGTAAAACATTTTTGCTGCTTTCTTAGAGAGTGAAAACATAGTTACAACTTTCAAGTAAACTATTCAAATCAAGTGTTTCGATTTTTTTAGCAAAGCTTGTTAGGATACAAAGTACCACCTCAGAATTATTACTTATGGATTTACAGAAGATGGCAAGGAAACTCGGGCTGCTGGTACAGGACCTGTTCTAGGTGACTGGATAAGGTAAGAATATATCTTCTTACTACTGTATATATTGCTTCTCAAACTGTGGGTCACAATTTTTTGTTAGCTCCCTTAAGAGCATGTATCCTAATAATATTAGCTTAAATACTTGGGCATTCCCTTGATGACATGTTGTCTCATCCTGATAATATTGGGATTGTATGCTTACAATAAATTAAGCGTGTAGGAGTGAAGTTTAGGGAAATTAAAAATATGTAATATGCTTTATCTTATTGGAAAATATAGACCCAAAAATGTAGGGATGATAGCAGTAGAAATTATTAAAGAGAGCAATTTATAACCATTACTAGAGAAGGGAGTAGGATAAAAAAAAATCAGTGGCCCAAGAGTACCTTAGTGAGATTAGCTTCAACAATGGTCTAAACTCTGAAGAGAATAGTTGCTTGTTTGGTACATATTATAAACCTATCTTGTTGCTTTTGGTGAGTTAATTGGAGCATCTTTTTCCATATGGCATCGGATTTCTAGTTTCAGGTTTCTAATCTCTATTTTTATTCATTTTTCTTTGTCCAAGCAAGTCACCACTTTTGAAAAGCAAGCAACTCAAAGTGATGTCAATGGGCAAGCGATCCTAGAGAAACATCGAGCAATGGGCATAAAGGAGGGAGATACAATGGAGCTTATGGATATTTGTTTTTAGTACATTAAAACAATCATCGAGACTTTTTACTTTGATATGTACTTTTTTTTATGGAACTTTGATGAGTATTTCTAATTTTACTTTCATGTGACATTGGTTTTTAGTATATTAAAACAATCGTTTGTGAAATTGACTATTGATATGAGTAGTTGTCTCAATTTCTTGAATTTATATCGTTTTGAAACTGTTTGTTGGTGATTCCTAAGTTAATTGCTTGAAAAAAGGTAAGTTTTCAATGGAAAATGTTAATTTTTCATGGAAAATTATTACAATCAAATAGCAAAAAAATTTCCATGGAAAATGACCATTTTGACAGTGAAAAAATATTGACAATCAAACTGTAAAACTAGATTTTCCATGAAAAATGTAAGATTTTCTAGTCGAAAAATAATTGGAATCAAATTACCCCAAATTTTATTTCCATGAAAAAAATTTCCAAGTAAAAAAATTCCATGGAAAAATTTTCTTTTCAACCCCTTTTCTATCTTCCAATCAAACGTAACCTTAGTATATAAAACAAGACAAACTATCCATGGACTGTAACTAACAATTGATTGGGGCAAGGTCCAATCGATTGGGATAAAATATGTAACAATCGATTGGAAAAACATGTCAATCGATTGCTAACTTTGGCAATTAATTAGGTTACAAATAATGATAATTGATTGGGAATCTATCCAATCGATTGAGACTCAACTGATGTCAATCAATTGGGAAAAGTCCAATTGGTTGGAGCTTCGTCTTCTCCAGCAGATTCTTAAAATAGTAAATATAAATGTCTTAAGGACGTATTTAATATATCTAATCATCCCATAAACTTGTAAAAACATCAAATAGAGGGACCAAGTGAGTTACAACTCACCTAGTTGAGTGTGGGGTGTGTTTGGCTAGAAACCTCCAAGCTTTCTCTCTCTTCTCTGTTCCTCTATCTTCTCTCTGTCTACTTCCCTTTCTTTTTCTTCTCTATTCCTTTTCTTTCTCTCTTTCTCTTCTCTGCTTCTAACAGTGTGTGTGTGTGTGTGTGTGTTTGTGTATGTGTGTGTGTGTGTGCATGTTTGTGTTTCTATATATATATATATATGTTTATATGGATGTGTGTGCATATAGGATATATATATCAACTTCCTCTCCCTCAAACTCCACTGATTAAAATAGCCCCAAGGCATAAACTAAATTCATATATATAGAAAATGAGAGTGCCATGTGTCAAACCACGAGGCAAAGAAGAAAACTTGTCTCTGCAGTTGTAAATTGATTGGAACTAGAAGCAATCGATTGGTTACAGATATTTCATGACAATCAATTGTGAGTCAAGGGCAATCAATTGGTATATGCCACGTAATAAATTCATGTCAGTAGGATGGCAATCGATTGGGACACAAAGGCAATTGATTGGTAACAAAAATTTACCTAAAAGAAAGGAAAGTTATATAAGTATAAATACGAAGTCTTATTGATAATATATACTCCAAAATATATAGGGTATTACATCATCCACCACTCAATAAGGATTTCATCCTCAAAATCGAAAACAAACTAGGTCTAAAACAAAAAAGAAAAACTTCTCACGCATCTCTGACTCTAGTTCCCATGAAGCTTCTACCTCATCGTGATGTTTCCACAAAATCTTCACCAATGGGATCTCCTTATTTCTGAGCTTCTTGATCCCTCGATCTAGAATGCGAACTGGTCCTTCTTTGAACGTAACGTTGTCATTGACTTCAATGTCCTTAAAGTTGATCTTGTGCACTGGGTTGTGAGCACACTTGCTCAGCATACTGATGTGGAACACGTTGTGCACTCCTGACATCTTTGGCGACAACGCAAGTCACTAAGCAACCTTCCCAACATGTTCTGGAATCTCAAATGGTCCAATAAATTGCAGCGATAGCTTACCTCTCTTCTGACCAAATCTGACGATGCCTCGAATAGGTGAAACCTTAAGCAGCACGTGGTCTCTAACGGCAAACTCCATGTCTTTGCGTCGCTTATTAGCATAACTCTTGTGTCGAGTCTGAGCTAGCTTCATCTTTTCACATACAATCTGAATCTTCTTGCTTGTTTCTTGTATAATCTCTGGCCTAAAAAGTTGAGTATCTCCAACTACAGCCCAACATAGTGGAGGTTGGCAAGGTCTTCTATATAAAGCTTCGAATGGTGCCATCCCTTTGCTCGTATGGTAACTATTATTGTAGGCGAACTCGATCAACGGTAGGTGCATCTCCCATGAACTCTTGAAATCAATGACACAAGCGCGTAGCATGTCATCCATCACTTGATTGACTCGTTTAGTCGGACCATCGGTCTGCAGATGAAAAGGCTGAACTCAAGTTCATTGTACCTCCTATTGCTATTTAGAGACTCTTCCAAAACTCTGCAGTTAAGCATGAATCTCGATCTGACATGATAGAAATAGGTACTCCGTGTAACCGTACCACGTGCTCTAGATACATTCGGCTCAAACATTCCACTGGATACATTATGTTGTAGGCAATAAAATGTACCATCTTTGTAAGTTGATCCACAATTACCCAAATAGTGTCGTGGTTCTGCTGTGACTTTGGCAATCCTACTACAAAATCCATGGTTTTATGATGTTCTACCTTTACTTACTTACAAGTAAGACATTGAGATACATACTTAGCTACTTCTCGCTTCATTCCTTCCCACCATAAATTCCTCTTTAAGTCCTTGTACATCTTTGTACCTCTAGGATGATTTGTCATTCGTGACTTATGTGCTTCATCCAATACTTATTTTCGAAGATTTTCTTCATCAAGTACATAGAGTCTACCTTTACATCGTAAGGCTCCATCTGTACCAATACTCTAGACTTCTGGTTCCTTGGCTGACATCTTGGTGAACCATAACTTCAAATCTTCCGTTATTTGTTGAGCTTCTATGATACGATTGATTAAAGTTGGTTGTACCATAAGACATCCAAAATGTTGTCCTTTTGTTGCTTTTGCTGGATGAAGATCAAAGTCAGCTAAAACTTCCAATGCTTCCCATTCTTACATCAGTAATACAATAATTACTAGTTGAGGTCGATGACTCAAAGCATATGCTACGATATTTGCTTTATCTGGATGGTATTACAATAAAAAGTCATAGTCTTTGAGTAACTCCATCCATCTTCGTTGTCGCATGTTTAACTCCTTCTGAGAGAACAAATACTTCAAGCTCTTATGGTCGGAGAATAGATCAAACTTCTCCATAGAGAAAGTGTCTCCAAATCTTCAATGCAAACACTACTCATACGAGTTCCAAATCAAACATCGGATAATTCTTCTCATGTACCTTCAACTTTTAGATCCATATGCAATGACATTCCCATCCTAGATAAGCACACAACTAAGTCCTTGGTGTGATGCATCACTATAGATTACATACCTTTCTCCACTCCTAGGTATCGCGAGTACCGGTGCAAAAGTTAATCTTTCCGTTAACTCCTAAAATGAACCTTCATGTTTGTATATCCATTCATACTTTATATCCATTCTCGTCAAATTCATAAAAGGTCCTACAAGACCAAGAAAACTTGTAACTTCTGTTGCATTAGTTGGTCTACTCTAGCTTAAGACTACATCAATCTTAGATGAGTCTACAGAGATACCATCTTGAGATATAACATGTTCCAAGAATTTGACCTCCTATAGCCAAAATTCTCATTTGCTAAACTTTGTATACAACTTGCTATCTCGAAGTGTCTGCAAAGTAATCTGTAAGTGTTCCTTGTGATCCTCTTCTGTCTTTGAGTAGATCAAGATGTCATCGATGAATATTATAATAAATTAATCCAGATATGGTCTGAATACTCTATTAATTAAGTCCATGAATACTACTGGATCGTTCGTCAATCTGAAAGGCATAAATAGAAACTCGTAATGCCCGTATCTTGCTCGGAATGTAATCTTTGATACATCCTCCGATCGAACTAACAACTGATGACATCCTTAGCATAAATCAATCTTTGATAAGATTTTTGATCCTTGCAACTAATTGAATAGATCGTCTATTTGAGGAAGTGGATATCTATTCGTAATCGTTACCTTGTTCAACTCCATGTAATCCATACAGAGTCGAAGTGTCCCTTCTTTCTTCTTTATAAACAGAACTGGTGCTCCCCAAGGTGACGTACTTGGACGAACAAACTCCATCCATCCAATATGGAGTTTTAAATATTGGCAACGTGCCAGGCACTAATTCCACACAAAAGTCTATCTCTCACTTAGGTGGAAGTCCTTTAATACTTAGAATACATCTAAAAGTCATGTATAATAGGAATCTAATCCATTATGACTTCCGTACTTTTGCTCCCAATTACAACTAAACTACTCATTTGATTGCATATCGCTCGTTGGCTAACACTGGAATCTGATTATTGGTCGTCCAAGTATTGGAAATACAATTGTCCTGGTAGGGAAATCCAAATTGCCACCATACTTAGTCAACCATTCTATCCCTAGGATATGTTGAACTCTGACATTAACAGAACTACCAAGTCGGTCAGAAGGTTATGATATTCTAGAGTTAGTGGGCAATCCTTGCACACTTCACACAACTTAATAGTCACTCTTAATGGTGACACAACATTAAGTGTTAGCTCAAGTGTCTGGGGTTCTAAACCCAATTGACGAACAATCTTAACAGTGATAAATGAACGTACGGTGCCAGTAATACATAAACCTTTAACTTGACTGTGAAAGAGTACAAGTGTATCTTCTCGATGTTGTTGTTCCTTAGCATTAAAGCTTGCTTCCCTTGGGATTATAGCATTTACCCGAGTCTAATATGGGGGTCCTTGTATTCCCTGAACTAGGGCCCTATAGTGTCGTCCTCGTGGTGCACGACAATCCCTGCTCAAGTGCCCCGGCTTGTTGCAGTTGCGGCAAACGATGTCCGACTTGCGTTTAATTCTAGGGGTAATATAGATTCTGACAATATGTCCTGGCTTCCCACAATTTAATCCCAAGGCATCAGTCTTGCAAAGTTTATAACTATAGTGGCTCGCTTAGCCTCCCACCAATCTACGGCGTCATAGGTGAGCTGGAACATAGCAAGACGACGCTTCTCTTGTTCACTGCATTCTAACACTTAAAAGATCAATTCCATCTCTCTTATCCACTGTTCGTCTTTCCATGATTCTGTTAATCCATCGAACTTCTCAGGACGTAATCCACAAAAATGTGCCAATAATTTGTCTCCTATTTGTGTTGTTTGATACAATGCAACAGGGGATTGGACAGGTCATTGATTGGTAGTATGGTTGTAGGTGTCGGCTACATGTTCCATCCTCTATATGAAAGCTTCAAAAACTCTAGATGGGCCCATTCCCTTTGGAATAGGTGCTCTAATTTGTGCTTGATGATTTCTCAAGGGTCCTACTATAGTGTGCTAGTGAAGTGCACCTACAAAAGACCTATCGATTAGCTGAAAGTCATCTCGGATAAATGAATTCAAGATAGAGCGATAACTGTGGATACCGGGATTCCACCGCTTTGTTTGTTTTGAAACTTGTTTTGAAAAGGAAAAGAAAAGGGTCTGTTGAAAACAGATACAGAGTCGCCACTTGGTCTTTAAGGAACCAAGAAACCTAATTTTGACTCACCCAAACGGATAAAGGGCACCGGCCCTTCATAACCATAGAACTTGGCTCAGGGTTTTGGTACGAGAGAGGAAGGAGCCTTTGTCACGACTAAAATACCCTCAACTCGCCCCGTCTCTTGACGGGCCTCAATTAGCATCCAAATAATCATCTTATACTATGTATGGTTCGGCAATTAATACTATGATAGTATATTACATCACATAAGAATCTTGAAATTGAAAATCAAAAGATAAGATATCATTCATAAGATTTAAGTCAAATATCATACAATGTAAAGTGAAAATCACACAAATAAACCTAGGAAAAATCGTCTAATCATGTATCAAGTAATTAAGTTTCCCTGATCTAAAGGGGACATGAATTGTTCTTGAAACAAATAATCAAAGAATCAAAGTATGCTTGGCAAGCTAGTATGATCCATGTTAATCTTTGAGAAAAGAAGACCTCTCAATCCCCGGGACGGATGAGAAAGGAGGATTAGATCGAGGGGAAGCATGAACGTGTGATCATGATCATTCCTTATGATCTTCTTAGATTAGGAGTCACAAAAGCCCTAAATCTTTGCATGGATGCAATGTATGTATCTAGAATGTGCCAAGGTTGTAGTGTGCTTTGTGTTCATGGATTCCTAGAATGACTTAGAAGTCTAGAATGTGTATGAATGAATGAATGAAATCAATATGGGATATATAAAAATGTAGTATGAACTAATTCCTAAGATATGAACTAATTTGGAATGCATATAAGCATCAAATCAAAGAATGAAAGTTAAAATGTACTTGCTGTGAATAGTGGACAGAATAGTAACTAGATATTTTGAAATTTGAAAACAAGGGTTAGAAATGTTTTCCGTGCATGGTTTTTTATGGAGATCTTCATTATTGCGTCTAGAACACAACCCAAAAAGCCAATCTTTAATAACTATCACAGATTGAGAGAAATCATATAAACAATAGAGGTCACTCAGAAACAGAGTCCTTATTGTCGACTGAAATGTTGAAATATCTTAGAAAATGAAAACAAATGATCTAGAGGCTCATTTTATACAGAATGTTCCCTAAGACATTTAAGTTTAAGGAAAAAATGAGTTAGGACCACCCCATTTGGAAAATATTTTCTGAAAAAGAGGTTGGAAGTGGACCTAGCTGCTGTGACAGCAAAAACAGAATGTCTGGAAGGAATGTTTGGGTCCAAATGGACCATTTCCAAGTACTTCCAAGTCAAACCAAAAATCTTGGGTGTTCTCCAATGAGTTAAGAGGACTTTCCAAGTGGCCTTGCATCCATATGTTGAGTATTGAGTTCTAGAAAAATCTTTGAACTCAGATTACTCACTGTTTTGACTCACTGTTTTGAAGATTTTGGGAAAAACTAGAGCTTTCTTGAGATTAAAATGAGGGGTTTTAAGAGGGGTTTAAAATAGAGGGTTTGAAAGTATATTTTCAACATCAAATAGAGATTATGACCTCTTGGAATATCAACATCAATCTCATCATCAAGAACCCCCAAGATTGTTGGAGAGATTTATTTTTATTTGAACATAACTTCAAGAATACCTTGGAGGTATTGAAGTTATAATCATCATCTATCAAACATGTTTTTGAGGTCAAGAGCTACTATCCATAAGGATTCACTCACCTCAAACTTCATGTCATCACTTAGATGATGATGAACTAGTAAGTAAATAAAGAAAATAAAAAAGAAATGAGGTGAGAAGAGATGAACATTATATAAACAAGCAAGCAAATAGATAGCAATCAATAGATGATATTCATGATGTATTGAACTTGTAGCTTGGTGTTTCACTCATAGATTTTGACATTTGGACATGGAAGTTGCTTCCTAACTCAAGAATGCTCAAGATTGATGATTGGGGGTGTTTGGAATGTGAAGTATAAGAAAGGTAATGGAAGAAAACAAGATTAAAACTCACTTTCTATAGCAAAATAGTAGGAGGAAGCTCCTTTTCTCTCTTCTAAACCTATCTCTATCTCTCTTCTTCACTACAACTTTTCAAGCTTTTGCACTTGGCCCCCCCAAAATGAAGAGCAATGGGGGGTTTAAATAGGCCAATTTGGGATGGTTTTGGGGTTTTAGAAATACTCCCATTGGTCCCAAACAACTGTGAACACAAAACTATGTCGTTTTGACTTTCAATTAATCAAATTGGACCCCCAAAAAAATTACAAAAATAGACTCTGCGAGGGTTGAGTGCCGCGGCGGCACTGGGCCTGTGCCGTGGCGGCAGTGGGCCAATGCCGCAGCGACACTGCTCCTCAGACCCCTAGAAATTTACGTTTAGGCCCCCAGAGGTTCCGGTATTCGCGAAAAGGCCCTATTTCGTCCGAAATTCACAGAAAACGTATACGTACTCCAAATTGAGGTTGTGATATACCGTTGGAAATGTAATGGAGTCTATTTTACATAAAAAATAGTTCGGAGATAGGTCACTTTGAAAAGTTTTGCGGTATTTGCGATAAAAGTCGATTTGATCGCCTTTTTTGCCTTCAGAAATTCATAATAAACTCGTTTTAAATCCAAAAATTATGTGTGATATACCGTTGGATAGCTATTGACCTCTAGTATCCATGAAAAATGTTTAAAAATTGTTACGGTGCTCCGGTTCTAAAGTCAAATTCTGGTCAAACTGGTCAAACCTGGACTTTCCTGGAACTTCCGGGGGTCTCTGGGAGTTGACGATTTCATCCGATTTTACTGAAAAAACTCATTTTATCACTTTTCTTATGACGTAGCATGTTTCCAGATCTTTTGGTCTGAATCTGGGAGCTTTTGGGCTTTCAGGGGGCATTTTGGTCATTCTGAGCATTCTGAGAGATAGAACGGGCTTCCAGGAGTCCTTTCGAGTCTTTTTTTCGATCATTGTGAACCACCAAGCTATGGGTCTCCTAAATCTGATAGCCGACAAAATGGGATGTCTACAATAACTAGCAATAAGAACTAACAGTTCTGCTATTAGCATATATCACTCCAATATACGATCAATATCAAAAGTACTATTCATATATATATATCAAAAGATGTACCACATAGTACACATTAGTCAAACTGTGTACCACATGGGACATAGGCTAAAATAGTACTAAGGTCAGCTATTTACAATGCTACTACTATTGATAATATCTATACAAAGCTATGGTCAAATTGCTATCTCTCAAGCTCCCAAAAATCACGTGAACAACATGTCCTAATAAAACTAACAAAAACTAAACCTCCTCTAGATCCTGACTCAAAATTCATCAGCATCTGATCCTGCTAGTGGTGCCTTATCCTCTAAAGCAATATCCATCTCCTCAAGGGGTGCATTCTTAATTGGTGCGGAAAGATCTTCGACTACCACCCGATATCCCAATCCTCAACTATCTCTACATCCACGTCCTCTGCCATCATCACCTAATTAGTGACGTCAACGGATATAACAGCAAAACCATCAACTATATCCAATGCCCTTACTAATGCAGCCTCTCCCATAACAAATCCAGCTGGCTGTCCAACCATCTCAACTATCCATCGTACTGCTATATTGACCATGGCTGCCATATGCATTATAGGTCCCTCTGGTAACTCAGGCATAACGGGTACCTCTGACACAACTACCTCCTCGTTAAAAATATCCTCCTCTACTACCTCCATGATCATATCTCCCTCTATTGGGTCCTCTGGGTCATGCTTTGCCTCTAGTTCCTCATCGAGAACATACTCTAGCTCCTCTGGGTCATCCTCTAGCTCATCATCATCATCATCATCGTCTGCAGGCTCCTCCTCTCCATCCCCTTCGATATCCTTGTCAAAATGCTCATCCTCTAGCTCTGGGTCCTCCTCACCCTGAATCGGCTCAGGCTCTAGTACTGGTATGTCAGGTACCGGTGATGGTGGGGCTACCGGTGCTAGTGGAGCTGCAGGCTCTGGTGGAATAGGCCCGACTATAATAGCTCACAACTCAATCTTGTCTACATCTGACTTACTCTGAATCAATCTAGCCATCTCCTGGTGTATAGCTGATAGCATAGTGATACGCATCCATGCGTATCTTGTCAGGTGCATCGTCCCTACAACATAGAGAGAAGTCTACATTCTCTCCTCCAAGTATCGACTAGCTGTCTAGCGAATGTGACTCTGGTATATCTCTGGTATGGCTGGCTCCACAGTGTCGCCATGAATAACATGTCTGCCAAAAGAATCATCAACAAATAGGTGGAAATCTGGATCCATACAAATCTGCAAAGAAAACTATCTATCGTCGGAAGAATGAACTTATCTTAAACTCATATCATATCTCAAGAAATCTTAAAACACTGGGATCAGATGGTGTGGAATCGTTAGTAAATAAAAATCACAACCTAGAACTCTGATACCAAAAATCTTGTCACGCCCAGGAGTAGCAAAAATAGAGAAAAAAAATTTAAATTTCCTTTTTGAATTTCCTTTTTGGATCTATAGGGAATGACGAGTGAAAGTCACTAATTATCCACACCACACAGTACTAGTCCAACCAAAAGAAAAAAGAATAGTAAACAAACTGAATATATAATAGTTGTATCTATTACAAACATCAGAGTGTTTCAGGAACCTAACAGGTTTGGAGACAACATATGCCCAAGCACCCGTTTAAATTAAACATAATAAAGTTAAGCAGAATTATAAAACTAAGTATCTATCTTCACTCCCTAGCTGGCATAGGGGTAGTCATCGGCATAGTAATCCTCAGTAGGACCACCCTCGGCATAGCCCTCCTCTGGATAGTAGGTGTCATTGTACTGATCGTTACCTGTAGAATCATAAATGGGGTAGGCTGTACAGAGAATGTCTAAGCAATAAAGGCCGTCAGCTTACTGAGAGCTTAATGAATATAAACTAGCAAGGTACCAGTTATCTAAAGTGATAACAAGTTATGAGAACACAAGTTAAGTTACTATAATAAGATCTTTCTCTTTTACTCAACGTCGTCAACCAACCCCTGCCGTCTTGTTACTCGAAAACCTAAATTCAACATACTCTTTAACTGGATGAACAGACTCAATCATTTACTCTAGGGATACACCCTTATCCTGTCCACCGATTTTAAGAGCATATTCATAGCTCACCGAATGTCATGGACTCGACGTCTGTCCATCCCCAACTTTTAAGAACTTATGCACAACTCACCGCTCTACAGGGACATAACATTTCGAACAAGGTATATCGATCTATTGCCACGACTCTATGTCATCTAGCAGAAATCTCAGCTCACTGCCTTCTAAGAGTATATTAATAGTTCATCGAGTTTTAAGAGCATACCATGAATCATCTCGTCTATCTTAGGACTACTTAGTCTAGCTCATCGATTTTAAGAGCATATTAATAGCTCACCGCTTTTAAGAGCATATCATGACTAAACATCTATCCACGCACCATTCCCAGAACCTACCAAACCTACTTAAGTTCCGTTCTGTCATCGACGCATGACTATTCCCATTTATGGCTTGACTACTCTAATTGAAATGAAAAAGGATAATCAAACTCTATCCACAAATGACATATTAACTAACGTTATCATATAAAATCCATTATTCATAAATCATACTTATTTTTTGATGTTACATTATCCCTGATTCAACCCGTCGTCGCATAATGGAAATTCGAATCGAGATCCAAACAATCAAAACCTTAGTATGTAAAACAAGATAAACTATCCATGAATGATAACTGTCAATCGATTGGGATAAGGTCCAATCGATTGGGATAAAATATGTAGCAATGTCAATCGATTGATTGGGACAAGGTCCAACCGATTAGGAAAAAAAGTTAATCGTTTGGATCCAAAACAATGTCAATCGATTGCTAACTTTGGCAATCAATTGGGTTACAAATAATGACAATCGATTGAGAATCTATCCAATCGATTGAGACTCAACTGATGTCAATTGATTGGGAAAAGTCCAATCGATTGTAACTTCGTCTTCTCCAGTAGATTCATAAAATAGCAAATATAAATGTCTTAAGGATGTGTTTAATACATCTAATCATCCCATAAACTTGTAAAAACATTAAATAGAGGGACCAAGTGAGTTATAACTCACCTAGTTGAGTGTGGGGTGTGTTTGGATTGAAACCTTCAAGCTTTCTCTCTCTCTTTCTTCTCTTTCTCTTCTCTATTCCTCTGTCTTCTCTCTGTCTTCTTCCTTTTCTTCTTCTTATCTCATCCTTTTCATTCTCTTTTTCTCTTCTCTGCTTCTAGCTGTGTGTGTGCATGTTTATGTTTGTGTATATATATATATATGTATATATAGATGTGTGTGTATATAGGATATATGTTAACTCTCTCTCTCTCTCTCTCTCTCTCTCTCTCTCTCTCTCTCTCTCTCTCTCTCAAACTCCACTGATCAAAATAGCCCCACGGCATAAACTAAACTTATATATATATATAATGAGAGTGCCATGTGTCAAACCACGAGGCAAAGAAAAAAACTTGTCTCTGCAGATGCCAATCGATGGGAACCAAAAGCAATCGATTGGTTACAAATATTTCATGGCAATAGATTGTGAGTCAAGGGCGATCGATTGGTATATGCCACGTAATGAATTCAGGTCAGTAGGATGGCAATCGATTGGGAAAGATGACAATCGATTGATATTCAAAATTGGCAATTGATTGAGACACAAAGGCAATCGATTGGTAACCAAAATTTACCAAAAGGAAAGAAAGGTTAGATAAGTATAAATACAAAGTCTTATTTATAATATATACTCCAAAAATATAGGGTATTACACTATATGAGTGTGTATATATATATATATGGATGTGTGTATATATATATGTAAACACAAGCACACACACTCTCTCTAAGATCTCTGGGTTCTAAAAACCCAAACACACACAAATATGTCACATTTATATAGAAGAGAGGGAAGGGCAGGTGGCGTTGTTTGCGTACACAATGCAATAGAAATCCAGTCACATTCAATCGATTGAAGGTTCTTCGAACGCTTGAGAGAAGATCGGTCAGGTTCGATCGATTGAAAGTGGTTTGATCGATTAAAAAGGTGGACACATAATAAATTCATGTCGGTAGGGTTTCGATCGTTTGAACAGGGTTCTATTGATTGAAGAAAGAAAATCTCGATCGCTCAAAATGACTTCGATCGATTGAAAGTGAAACTACAAGTATGTTTAAGGAAGTATACAGAATCTCATTGTATTAATAATTATTGAAAATACAGGGTATTACAGGGTCATTGACTATATATTAACTGCTAGTTGGCCTGGCCAAAGTCAGGGATTGAATTGTTACTTCCTTTAATATATTCTATATCAAAGTCAAAAATAGATAAAATAGATTTCCATCTAGCAAATATTTGTTTTGATGGCAAATTTCGACATCTTTTTCCACAATAAATTTAGCACTTTTACAATCAATCCTGACTAGATATTTTTTATTTAAAATATCATCTTGAAATTTACTTATACATAGTACTAAAGAAAGAATTTCTTTCTTTATAGTACTATAATTGTTTTGTGCCTTTTTCCAAATTCCAGAGTGAAATCCTACAATCTGTTCATTAGATGAACCATTGACCTTCTGAAGGAGAATTCCTCCATAACCATGCTCAGAAGCATCTGTCTAAATAATTTTAAAAGAATTTACTAAAGGAATGCCAAGACATGGCAGAGACTTGACTTGACTTGACTTGACTTATTTTTTGACCTCTTGAACAATGGAAGTGTGAATAGATGACCAATGAGGAGGATTAGATTTTAACATATCAAAAAGGGGTTACCATTTGCAATGAAGACTAGGATAAAAATTAGATACATAATTTAAAGATCCTAAAAATCGTTGTAACTGGGTTTTGTCCAAAATTTCATCTGCGAATTTATCAGCAAATTGAATAGCTCTATCAAAATGAGTGATTTTTCCACGATGAATATTGTTAACAAGAAATCTGACTTTGGATTGAATTGAACTTATTTTTGAGGCTGAGACAACAAGACCATTAACTTTGATGGTATTAAAAATGAATGTAAATGTTTTCAATGTTCATCAATTGATTTTGAGAAAATAAGAACATCATCAATGTAAACAGCTGAAAAATGACTGAATGGGTTGAATATTTCATTCATAATATTTTTGAATTCACTGGGGGCATTCTTTAAGACCAAAGGGCATTATATTCCATTCATAATGTCCAAATGGGGTAGCAAAGGTAGTCTTATATCTATCACTCTCACGGAGTTGGATTTGCCAGAATCCACTCTTCATGTCAAATTTACTGAAAATAATAGGTTGGTTTAATCTATTGACTAAATCTCTTTTATTGGGAATAGGATACCTAATCCATTCTAAAACCTTATTGAGAGGTTTGTAATTGATAACTAACCTAGGTGCTCCTCTTTCTAACTCAGCAATCTTTCTAACATAGAAAGCAGGGCAAGACCAGGGTGACTTACTTTTACGAATTATATTTTTATTTAACAAGTCACTAAACCTTGTTTACATAATTCCACGTCTTCTTGACTCATTTGAATAGGTCTAGCATTAATAGGGATACTAGATTCATTAAAATCCATGACATAAGGAAGGGTAACTATGTGTTTTTTCTATGCCAAAAGGCAGTAGGTAAGTTTGAGCACAAATTAGTAATGATTCTAGACTTAAAGTCTTCTATCTTGATTTGAAGGGATTTATTAGTTAAATGGTGTTCAATTTTTAAGTACCAAAATTCCTCCTATAAAGACTTTAGATATAAAGGTTTATAATAAAGAATATTTTTATTGTTAGAAACTGATTGGTCTTTTAACTGTTTCAAATCTCTAAGTAATGGTTTAGTGAGAAACTTAAACTGAACTTTTTGTCCACATGCATGAGTGGTCAATCCATCGTTATTAGTAGTAAATGGGTAAAGTAAGCACAAAAATGGTATTCCTAGAATAACTTTATCAGTCATATTTTTAATTAAAACAAATGGTGTTTTAAAACAAACATTGTCTTGACAAACATGTGCGCTAGCAGGTAATTTGTATTCAATCTGCATTTGACTACCATTAGCAAAATTAAGACGTTCACTAGTTTTTATATAATATTTAGTTGGGATTAATCCCTATAGAATACAATTAAGATCATCTCCTGAATCTATTAGTGCTACAGTCTCTATTTCTAATTCTTTATTTACCACTATTTTAACATTGCAGTGCCATTTTTGTAAATGTATTTAATTCATGACTTGAAGAAAACTATGATCTTCTATCTCTTTATGGAGAGAATTTTGGTAACTAGAAGAAGGATCTTCATAGAAGAACTAATGTGGTCTTGGTAAAACTTAGCAAATTGGTCTTGCAAGTTTTTTATATCTATTTTAACTTTGTGATTTCAAGTTGTAAATCTTGAACTGTAACTTCCTTTTTAGATTTATTAAATTTTTCAAGGGCTTTATCAAGACTAATTGTAGGGTGAATTGTTTTACTAGCTTCTTCCTATTTGGATAACAGTATACTAAGTTTATTTAAATACGTTGATTTTAAATCTTCATCGTCTATTTTACTAATTAAATCTAATAATAAGTTTTCTTGTTCACTACTCTTGTTTAGAATATTAAGTATCCTATGATATTCTGGTATTATATCAGACTATTTGTTAGACTCATGAAGGGATGATCATTCATTATCTAACTGTTTTGGTTTTAAATCAAAGTTAAAATCAAAATTCTTTTCCGTGTCATTATGGGGTAATTCTAAAGTTCTATTTTTAGTCTTAACTCTACATTCCCTAGTGCGATAATGATGTTTTCCACTTGTGTGTTTATTATTTTATTTTGACTTTTTAGACTTACTAGGTTTAGAATAGGATGGGTTACTATTATCTTCCTTTTTGATCCATGTGTTTTTAGTGATTACATTAATTGTATTATGAAAATTTTCTAAATATTCAAAGAAATGAATATCCTTTTTGAGTAATTTCAAGTATTCTTTCCAAGTTTCTAAAATAGATTTTTCTCATCTAAATTATAAACAGCTTGATAAATAGTTCTTTTACCATCATTAATGGGCGCATTAAACTCTTTACTTAACATTTTCATATCAATTGTAAAATATTTATTCATAGTAAATAAATCTTTACTAGGACCTTCAAAATCTGTTTGAGTAGGAGAATTTGGAAAACTATCTTCACTTGGTACCTTGTAACAAGGATTACTAACTTGGGCTGAGGTCTTAATACCTTTTAACATAGTATCAATTTCACTAAGAAGATATTTATCTTTTCTAAATGTTGTAGCCTTATCAGGGATACAAAATGTAAAAATCCTTAATTTTTAAAGAAGATGTTCTAATATGTTGTTCATCAAAACTAATTCTAACTTTTCCATCGTTGAATTGTTGTACATGTTCTAAGTTGACTACGTTATTGGTTTGGAAATTACTAGAATGATATTCATTTTCTAAAATCCAATGTATAGTCAACTCTATATCCTTCCATAGAATAATCTTGGGAATCTGGATATTAGCATGTTCAAAACTACTTTTGTATAAGTAAAGTTTGATTCTTAGGACTTTTAATTAAAGTATGAACATTAAGATTACTTCTAATACATTTATAATAAACTCTATAAATTAAAGTGAGTACTTGTGAACCATTATGCATATTAGTAATTTCACCAGCAGTTTTAATATTTAATGTTAAAACTTTTAATATGTGAGGGTCACTAAGACTTTGAGTAAAATCAAGGAAACAATTAAAATGAATTGGTCCATCATGAAGACTGGACTCCATAACTCCAATCATACTAGCACTAAAATTTAGAAATCTAGCATCTCTAAGACATAATAAAATAGAAGAATTTATTCCCTTAATATTAAGGGGTTTAACTGCAACTTGTATAATCCTATGTGAATAAAGTTGTAACCATCAGATCTATGTTTTCTAACTGACTCTTTACTAAGGAGTTGACATTTTTCATGTTCTTTATTAATACCATAGGTTTTCTTTATGGTTTTAACACTATAATCATATCTAAAAGAGAGAAAACTTGTCTTGAAAATTTCCCTGGAGGAAATCTTAGGGATTGTCCAATCACTATGATCTAGGTTGACTTCTTCATACCTTTGTTCTTCTTCATTAACTTGTTGGGGATATATACTAAAAGCCATGCTTTATGTAGTTGATTTATTATTCATTTAATAAAATCAGTTAATCCATTTTTTTATGAGAATCTGTGTGGGCAATGTTTGTATTATATTATTTATTTAATATTATGCATGTGTGTCTCTCATTCTATATAGTAGGTGGTTTGGTGTGTAGAGTTTGGCTTACATACGGAAGATCATGCCATCAGATATTATAGAATGTAAGATTTTGGTTTACAGTCTTTGATGGGATTGGACACACCATCGGTAGGACTGCAGCATGGTGTTGTAGTAGGTTTGTCTTGACTACGGAAAACGGTATAGTTTTAACTCACTATGCTGGTACACTTTGTGTATTAAACGGGACTGACTTGGGGTAATTATCTTTATACTGACTTATAAGATAATTAATACCTCATGGCTATTATGAGTGCTTATGCTCTAAATCCTAAGTTAATTTGTAAACACGTACATTTGATATTTACACTTTGATCCCCAAAAGGGTGAGATCCTTAAATGGGTCAATATCTCATTGGATTGGGTGGCAATATTAATTGTGTGGTGGATATTAATTAATGATGGAATCCATATATCAATTTTGGGATTGATGATATCCCCTTGAGAAAGCTTATAAGTTTTGATTATGTCAAACCCTGCAGGTGGATTTTGTATCCGACATATCAGATAAGTTAAGCAGAGGATCTCAAGGAATTTTAAGAAATTGATTAAATATGATTGTCAGTAATTATATTTAATTAATGGATATCTGTAATCTTAACATGGGGAGATAATAAGCATTTAATAACATGGAGCTCCAAATATATTTTTGAGATAAGGGTAGGAGTGCAATTATAATTCTTTAGTGGTATGAATTATAATTTATGGAAATTGGAATCTGATTCAGTTTGAATTAGGGTTTCCTAATTCCATAAGGAAGCCTATTCCTTATTGACTTCTTATGGTCCCTATCGTAGCCTATATATATGCTGCTTTGGCTCTCTCATCAGCTAGCGTTTTTCTATATAGAGAATTACAACTCGGAATAGAAAAGAGAGTGAAAAAGAGGGAGAGCAGAAAACAGAAAGGATTTCGAAAGAGCCCACACTCGGTTTGATATTCTGGCAGCGAAGGAATACGGTAGAAGATCGTGAGCTGTTATCGAGCCCGTGTTCTCGATTCGTCTACTACAGCAATCCGTTTTTGCAGTTCAAGGTAACCCTAGTTCCGCCCTTGTAGGGTTATTATAGATTTCATGAAATTTTTGCAGTACCAACTTATACACACTGTCAACGGATTCTGGGAACGCAGTTTCCTAACAGTGGTATCAGAGCAACGTTGATTCTGTGTATAGGTTGGACGCAACCATGTTGTCCAATAAAACATATCTTATGCGTGCATTGATGGATGGATAGAACGTAGATCTGTGCTAACCCTTGTTTTGCAGCGTTCTTATTCCACTATTATGATCACTGGTTTTGTGTGACTGGATCCCACGATGGGTTTATTCGTGGTTAATATTGTTGTTTTGATATAGCATGTGAACTCCTTTATGGAGGCATAGGATTTGTATGTATTGGATCCCACGCTTGATTGATGCGTGGTTAATTTACTGCAAATATATAGCATGTGAACTCCTTCACGGAGGCATAGGGTTTATGTAATATATCTCAAGTAAATCTGTGAAGATTATTCATGAGAGCAGTTTTACAAGCAGTTTTCGACAGCAATCTAGAAGCAGTTTCAGAAGGCAGTTTCAGAAGACTGTTTCAGAAGGCAGTTGCTGATGGTAAATCAAATTTAGCTTCCGGGGCGTTGCCCCGGAAACCCCGCGGGGGGCGCTGCCCCCTCGACCCCCGCGAGCTGACCGGGCAGCTCGGCCCCGTTGCGTAGTGGCGACATAGAGCTAATCGGGTTCAATGAAGATTTCTTCACAAGAGTTGCAGCTTGACCATAATAGTGGGATTCCTATTTTATTGTGGTTTCCTTATTTATGTGTGATTGAATGATTATTATTGTTTCATGTTTAATGAATAGGACAACATGGATAATTATTCCTAGACCTATTTCAGATGTTTAGCTGCATGTTTAATTTATATTAATTTAAAATGATGGACAACTACATGTATATTTAGAAATAAAACTAATTCCATAATTTGAAAACATAAGTACTTATTTTCTAAAATCATGAGAATAGAATAATTTTATTATCTACACATGTGGGTTTCACTAGTAAGGATGAATTAATCCTTGTTAAGCATTCCATTATTTTTTATTAATTAAATTAAAAGTTTTTCTAAAAAATTATAACCCTCAAATTTTTTTTAAAATTCTAAGTGGGAGAGGGAATTTATCAAGTATAAATCCCATGGTCTCCATCACTGGTTTGTAGATGATATGATTAATTTTGTGTGATGGCTCTAGTGTCAACCTCCCTATCGGATGTAGTTGATCATGGAATTATCAGTACAAACTTCTTTAAAAGAATGTTTTGGGTGATTGTTGGTGTGGGTCACCTCTCCATCAAAGGTGTTCCTCATGGAACTCTTGACCTAGAATTAAGTGATGGTATACACTTAGCTATAAATAATAATATCCTCTCCATCTGAGTCACTGTTATTATTTATAGGACCAAAGCAAGTCAGCAGTTTAATTTTATTAGGCAAAGTATATTGCATGGATAGTAAAATTAAAAGGCAATTGTCTATCTGAACAAGTGATGGATAGTATATGGCTTCCCATCGAGTCATACTATTCACAGTGTATCAGGTTGCTGGCAGATTCCTTTCAAATATGGTAGAGGGAACCAATATTTTCAACTCGAATCCATAGTAATTTTTGCCCAAACGTAATTATTTATGTTATGTGATTCTCAGGCTTTTAAATGGGTACTTTCAATCCACTTGCTGTTATACTTAAAGAAAATAAACTTACTGGACCAAACTATATAGACTGGAAAAGGAATTTGGATATTGTGTTAACTGCTGAAGAGTACAAGTTTGTGCTTACTGAAGAATGTCCTGAGCAACCTGGTGAGGGGGCAACCGCTGAGGAAACCCAGGCTCACAAGAAATGGGTCAAGGCTGATGAGATGGCGCGGTGTTACATTTTGGCATCCATGTCAAATGTGCTGCAACATCAGCATCAGTCAATGGCCAGCGCCTATGACATGATGGAGAGCCTCCGAGAGATGTTCGGGGATCAAAGTCGTGCTGCTAGGCAGGTTGCCATGAAAGACTTGATGAACACAACCATGGCTGAGGGCACGCCTATAAGGGATCATGTTCTTAAGATGATATCTCTTCTTAATGAACTAGAGATCCTTGGAGCTATAATCGACGGGGAAACCCAGGTCGATATCATACTCCAGTCACTGCCAGAGTCTTTTAAGCAATTCCACCTGAATTACAATATGAATAAATTTAAATATACTTTGGCAGAGCGGCTTAAAGAACTCCAGGCAGCTGAGGGTCTCAATAGAAAGTTAGGGAGTGCTCTTGTGTTTGAGAAAGGTTCTGCTTCAAAGCCAAAAGGCAAGAAGAAAATGAAAAAGGCTCAAAATTAGGCCGCGGGTCCTCCGCCAATCCAAAGGCCACGAGGACAACCGGGAAAGCCTAAAGGCAAATGTTTTGTTTGCAAGCAGCCATGACACTGGAAGAAGCAATGTCCAGTTTATCTCGCCAGACAGAACAATCAAGGCAAATCTCATTTACTAGTTGTTGAATCGTGGTTAGCGGTCCGATCTACCGGTACCTGGTGTGTAGATACGGGAGCCACTGATCATGTATGTAATTCTTTGCAGGGGTTCCAGGGAACCAGGCAGCTCAGTGATGGAGAGATTTATCTATATATGGGAAATGCTACGAGAGTAGCAGCAGTTGTAGTAGGAGATCTATATCTTAGTTTTGGTAGAGATAGAATTTTAATATTAAGAAATTATTTTTATGTACCTTCTATTAGAAGGAATTTAGTTTCAGTTTCTAGTTTAGTAGAGAATGGATATTCAGTTCATTTTAATAAAGTAGTAGTTATTAAAGAAAATAAACGTTTTATTTATTCTGGTCAATTGGTGGATGATCTTTATATTATAAATCCCATCTCTCCTATACTGCAACTTAATGAATTGAATAACACAAATAATTTGCCATTTAAGAGAAAAGAACCTTCGAGGATGAACCAAACGCATCTTTGGCACTTACGCCTTGGTCATATTAATTTGAAAAGGATTCAAAGACTGGTTCAAAATGGGCCATTAGGCTCATTGGAAGTGGAGGCACTTCCAGTTTGTGAATCCTGCTTGGAAGGTAAAATGACCAAGAGGCCATTCTCGGCCAAGGGCTATAGAGCAAAAGAGCCGTTGGAACTGGTTCACTCTGATTTGTGTGGTCCTATGACTGTTCAAGCAAGAGGGGGATTTGAGTACTTTGTCACTTTCATCGATGATTACTCAAGGTATGGGTACATTTATTTGATGCGGCGTAAGTCTGAATGCTTTGAGAAATTCAAAGACTTCAAGGATGAAACGGAGAAGCGTCTAGGTAAATGTATCAAGACACTACGATCTGATTGTGGTGGAAAGTACCTCTTGGGAGAGTTTAGGGAATACTTATTGGAGCAAGGGATTACATCCCAATTGTCTGCACCCCGTATGCCTCAGCAGAACGGTGTAGCAGAAAGAAGGAACAGGACTCTCATGGACATGGTAAGATCTATGATGAGTTACTCGGATTTACCAATTTCCTTTTGGGGACACGCATTAGAGACAGCTGCATACATTCTAAACTTGGTACCATCTAAGTCAGTACCTACTACTCCCACAGAATTGTGGACTGGGCGAAAGCCTAGTCTGCGGCATATTCGGATCTGGGGTAGTCCAGCACATGTGCTGAAAGGGAACGCAGAAAAGTTGGAATCAAGAACAGAAGTATGTTTCTTTTTTGGGTATCCAAGAGGAACTAAAGGTGGTCTGTTTTATAGTCCTAAGGATCAGAAGGTTATTGTTAGCACCAATGCCACATTCTGAGAAGAGGACTATGTTATGGACCACAAGCCCAGAAGTCATATTATTCTAGAGGAAGTGAGAGGAGAGACACCGAGACATACTTCTTCGATACCAACGGTACGAGAAGAAACACCACAAGAAAGAGTTATCGATATTCTATTACCACGTCGTAGTGGGAGGATTTTCGAAACTCGTGTAGATCCCGAACCAACCATTAACACGCAGGTTCCTGAACCAGTACAACGTGTAGATAATGGTGTATTAGGTTCAGAATTGTAGCACCAAGAATTTTCCTAAAAATTCCACGTAGGATTTAGAAAGAATAGTGACGTCACCTTGATGACAATTACAGAAGATCCATTAGGAGTCCTTATTAGGATCTTTGGTAATCGTCTTGACGACGACTATGTCAATTTAAATCTAGGACTTATTAGAATAGAAGTAACCCCGACGTACATAGTTTCTAAGTTAGAAACTGTAGACGTACTGGAACTTAGGCTCGCTCACAGCACCGTTATTAGCTACGCCTATACCTATCCTCATTCTTCACTGCTGTATACACAACTGAGACATTGGCACTTGCCTTAAGTACACAACCCAAGAAGTGGGACCCATACTATTCTTAGGAACCAAGTGGACCCCACCCCTGATAATCTACCCTTGGATACACACAGCATACACATACACTTACAATGGGACTCAGGAACACATCCCAGTGCATATTACCAAGTATGGGACCCACACTACCACTTGGCGATTATGTGGACCCCACCCCAATCTACCTTTGAACACACACAATCACACATACTCACACACTTTGGTGCACCCATTGCACATAACACAATCTCCCTCACTTTCCCTCTATATAATGCACCCCACCCTCACCCTCTCATTAATCACCCCCATCTCCCCACAATCTGTTCATACAGATTGTCTTAGAGAGAGAGAGCCCGAGAGAGAGAGAGCTTGAGAAGATCTAAACACCACACACACACTCTCGGCTTGTACACACTCCCACACCCCACATTGTGTACACACTACACACACAGCCTCTCTTCACTCTCTACAGTCTCTGCTCACACACACACGCATACAACACACACTGGGACCCCTCTTTGCACAGCACACAAGCAGAGGAGGGAGCAGACAAAGATCGGAGAAGATTTTGAGAGTGGGGCAAACAGGGGCAACCCGAGGTAAACCCAACCCCTCTCACACATGCTTGAGCATCTGCATGTCCATTAGGAGACCCTAGGACCCTTGCATGCAAGCCAAACTGAGCCTGAGGCTCACTGTGAACCTCCGACAACCATTAAAGCTTCCCTTGAAGCTCAAATCTTAAACATCAACCAAAACCCCTTCTTTTTACACCAAACAGACCCACATGATCCCAGTTAGACACCAATGTAGCAGTTTTTGATTTGGGGACCGTTTGATTGGCCATGCAGGCCATTATTCTTTCAAATGACCGAAAGAATAATCCACTGGTAGGAGGATCAAATGAGTAAACCTTTCCCTCAGCACCTACTATGTTGTAGAGGAAGAGAAACCGGTTCGAACGGCGTTGGTCTTGTCCATTTTGATGGACCATTTTGATGGAGAGACGAGAGAGTTATGATGAGAGAGAAAATCTCCGGCGAGCCCCGACTTTCCGGCGGCCATGCATCGCCGGAGAAGATGAAGACGTCCCGTTTGATTTCGGGTTATAACAAGCAGGTTTGGGTCGGGTCTTGGGCGGGTTTAGTTGTGTGTGTAAAAGGGTTTGGGTAGCGGGCCGGGTTGGGATCTTATTAACCCGTGGGCTTTTTAAGTAGGACGACGCCGTTTTGGCGTCGGGTTGGAGTTCGGGTCGGGCTGGGCAAATGGGTGGGTTAGTCTGTGAGTAAGAACGGGTAAGGGTCTGGGTTAGTTTGGATCGAGTAGGACCCGTGGGTCCTTTAAATGACACGACGTCGTTTTGACGTCGGGTCTGGTTCGGGTAGTCGGGTTGGGTCGTCTTGTGTCTGTAGTTGGGTTAGGTGTAGGTCTGGGTCTGGTTTAGGGTTTGGGTTAACGGGTAGGATAGGTTTGTGTGTAGAAACGGATTCCCGGTTCGGGTTTAGGTCCAACCCGAATGGGTTATAGGGTAGGTTTCTTTTGTGAGTATAAATGGGTAATCCATTTAGAATCTGGTCGGGTCGGGTCTAACCCATCGGGTCACGTTTTGGATTTCTTTGAGTGAGTAAACGGGTTACCCGTTTAGTTCGGGTCGGTTCGGGTTTGACCCGTCGGGTCTGTGGATTTTTACTATTATTATTATTATTATTATTATTATTGTTATTATTATTATTATTAGTTTTATTTAGTTTAAAAATGATTTAAATTAGTTTAAATATGGTATATGGTTTATAATTAATACCATTAATGTTTTTATATTATAGAATATTATTTTAATATTCTATATATCATTATTATATTATAAATATTGTATATTTATTATTTATATGGTTAATATAAATAATAAATATTAGTTTTAAATAGTTTTTAAATACCTATATGTATTTATAAATTCTATAAAATTAGGGTAATGACCCTGTGACTATTTTATTACATAGTGTAAGTGATAAAGCTATAATAGTATAGTCCAGTATTTTTAATAATTAATAAGGAGCTATTTTATGAGTATATTAATTATTAAAAATACCAAACAGGCTCCGAAAATTATGAAATAAATACTGGTGGTGTATTTTAATATCTAGTATTTAATAAAAATACTTTTAAGTACTGATTCTTTTGTATAATTATACTTATGTATTTAAATCCCGTTTCGGGTATTTTCTGGTACATATTATCTTCAAAAATTCATAATAAATAATCTAGGACTCCGAAAATTACGCGGTCAGTTCCCAGAGTCTTAGAATAATGTCTAGAACATTTCTGTAAAGTTTGGTGACTTTTCGACTCGGTCGAAAATACAGCCTGTCTTTTAGGGCCTGCATTAGTATAGTAAGCCCTGCATATTACCTCGAAAAAACGCGACGGACTCCGATTTGAGTCTAGTCAATGGCGTTGGACTTAGAACGACACGTAGATCACTACCTTGAGGTTTATGACCTCATTTGGTAAAATTACCATTTTGCCCCTATAGTCGTACTCATATATTATTTTTGTCTATTTCGTTTATTATTGTAGAACTTGACGGTTATCCACTTTTCAAGGATCGGTGACTCGAGGTGAGTTTCCTAACCTCACTCTAATCCTAATAAGATTAATATACGATGTTTAAAAGCTACCTGTATGATATTTTGTATAAGTGATATGTTGATTTATGATGTCACGTGTATTTCCATTAATTATAAGATGTTTAAAAGCATGTTATGGTAGTGCTATCGCATACGTGAGCATGTCAAGGGTTTTATCTATATGTTTATCGGTATCAAATCCATATTATGCGATCCATGCTCTATATGTTACGTTTCTGCTGATAACTGATAAATGCACGTTTTACGATGTTGATAACTGGGATAGATACGCATGCTATGTTAATAATAAAGAGAAATAAAAGTGGTTTTGCATGTGCATATTGATAATGGACACACGTGCATTTCATGACATGTGTTAGCATGTGTTGTGTGGGAAAGAGAGATGTTTGATGAGAATGTGAATGAGATTAGATGTGATTTCTGGATCCTATGGATCAACGGCTGACGAGTCGGGTGGACATGAACGGTTAGGGTTCCTAGCGCGCCTCTCGCCGTTGAAGACGTCCGGTGATGCGCATACGTGGTTGAAGACGTCCCATGTATCGTTGAATACGTCCGGCTAGTGCTCTAATATACTTCTCAGCTGTGTAGACGACCGGTGAGAGTATACACGTGGTTGAAGACGTCCCATGTGCCAGTTTCATTGTTTACAGATAGTGTGCGCCGTGAAGACGTCCGGTGGCCTATCAAGGGAATGAGTATGAATTGGCTGTGATAGTATGTTATCATCCTTGATATACCGCGTGTTGTCAAGTGGATGAGAAAGAGAAAGCGAATGATGAGATTGAGTTGATGAGAAAATGATTTGGTTCAAATGATTTGGTTTTGGAAAGCTTTGGTTTTAAAATAAAATGGTTTTGAAACACGCTCCGGTCTCAACATGCTGGGCTGAGGAAATATTTGTTTTAAAAGCAAGTGTCTTTGAAAAGAGTTGGGAATGCATCTTATTGATCATGCATTTGCACGCACGAGTTTATAATAAGGAGAATGTATTCTATGATGTTATGATTATCTGTTTACCTTTCTTGTTGAGACCTCTGCTATGCCCGTGGTGAGAATGCGTCTTTTGATAAGAGAATAAGCATACTTTAAAGTACTAAACCTTGGCGTGAGTTGAGAGATATTCTGTATTTACTGATTATTGTGCGGTTGAGACTCTCACTCAGCCTTGTTCCAAGGCTGACGGCATGTTACGCCCTGGGCATTCGTATGCCCAGAGTGTTGCAGGTTTGGAGATAGTTAGAAGAGTTCAGGATGCAGTGCTGTGGAGCCAGGGAGAATAAAGCCTTGCCCAAGACCTGATAGACAGTTCCTCAAGTTTTAAGATTGTATAAATTGTTTAGTATGGCCTCTTGTATTAAGATTGAAGTTATTGTAACCCTTGTTTAATTTCCGCTGTTGTATTTATGCTCTGATAAGTTTAGATCATGCTTATGCCCTAGCTTTTCCCTTATGATTGCACGGTGCGGAGTTAGAAGGACAGAACGGTTAACAAACTAGTCACGTGTCTACGGACCCATAAAGGAAAATTTTTATTTTCCCTATTTTTGGCTTACTCCGGGGCGTGACAAGAATCTTCACAACGAAATATCAGTGATGCATAGACACGGGTTGTGCCTCGTCGTAGTGGGAGGGTTATTATTCAACCTGACCGGTATATGTTCTTGGGAGAGTCTTATGACCGGGTCCCTGATGAACAAGGTACCGACCCCTGTAACTACAATGAAGCACTCCAAGATAAAGATGCAGATCTTTGGCAAAAGGCTATGATGTCTGAAATGGAGTCCATGTACTCCAATCTAGTCTGGGATCTTGTAGAACCACCCAATGAAATAAAACCCATTGGATTCAAGTGGATCTATAAGAAAAAGAGAGGAGCAGACGGTAAGGTAGAAACCTTTAAATCAAGGCTTGTTGCGAAAGGGTTCACTCAAAAAGAAGGAATCGATTATGAGGAAACTTTTTCGCCAGTGGCAATGCTGAAGTCTATCCGGATTCTCTTATCCATTGCTGCACATTTTGATTACGAAATTTGGCAAATGGATGTCAAGACAACATTTCTAAATGGGAATCTTGACGAGTGCATCTATATGATGCAACCAGATGGGTTCATTGCGAAGGGCCAAGAACACATGTTGTGCAAGACTAAGAAGTCTATTTATGGACTTAAGCAGGCATCTAGGTCTTGGAATATCCGCTTTGATCAAGCAATCAAGTCTTTTGGTTTTGATCAATGTGCGAATGAATCTTGTGTGTACAAGAAACTTGATGGAAGAGTGGTGGTGTTCTTAGTACTATATGTGGATGATATCTTGCTAATCGGAAACGATGTAGGGGTATTATCTTCTGTAAGGGTATGGTTGTCCAGTCAATTCGATATGAAGGACTTGGGAGAAGCCGGTCACATCCTAGGGATCAAGCTTATGCGAGATCGCAAGAATAGGATGTTGGGCTTGTCACAAGGCACATATATTGACAATATTCTTGCAAGGTTTAGCATGCAAGATTCCAAGAAGGGATTCCTTCCTTTCAAACACGAAATTACTCTATCTAAGGATCAGTGTCCTAAGACACCTGATGAGATAGAGAAGATGAAGGCAGTTCCTTATCCCTCGGCAGTAGGAAGCCTGATGTATGCTATGCTATGTACTAGACCTGACATCTGCTTTGCTGTTGGCATGGTTAGTAGATATCAGTCTAATCCAGGGCAAGAACATTGGACTACGGTGAAAAATATTCTCAAGTACCTGAAAAGGACTCAAGACTATATGTTAGTTTACCAAGCAGACAGTCTTGTACCCATTGGGTACACAGATTCTGATTTCATGTCAGATAGGGATTCTAGAAAGTCTACCTCAGGATATATGTTTACCCTAGGAGGTGGAGCCATTACTTGGAGGAGTATCAAGCAGTCATGTATTGCTGATTCCACCATGGAAGCCGAGTATGTGGCTGCTTCGGAAGCCGCTAAGGAGGGCGTTTGGCTCAGAAACTTCCTTATGGATCTAAGAGTAGTACCTACGGTACAATCGGCTATTACCCTTTATTGCAATAATAGCGGAGCGGTTGCTAACTCAAAGGAACCAAGGGCCCATAAGAAGGGAAACACGTTGAGCGTAAGTATCACCTGATACGAGAGATCGTGCAAAGAGGTGATGTTGAAGTGACCAAGATAGCATCAGCAAATAACCTGGCAGATCCTTTCACCAAGAGCTTACCGGCCAAGACTTTTGATAGTCATGTAGATGGGATAGGAGTGAGGTGTGTCGCATCATGGCTTTGAGTCTAAGTGGGAGATTGTTAGGGATATATACTAAAAGCCATGCTTTATGTAGTTGATTTATTATTCATTTAATAAAATCAGTTAATCAATTTTTTTATGAGAATCTGTGTGGGAAATGTTTGTATTATATTATTTATTTAATATTATACATGTGTGTCTCTCATTCTATATAGTAGGTGGTTTGGTGTGTAGAGTTTGGCTTACATACGGAAGATCATGCCATCAGATATTATAGAATGTAAGATTTTGGTTTACAGTCTTAGATGGGATTGGACACACCATCGGTAGGACTGCAGCATGTTGTTGTAGTAGGTTTGTCTTGACTACGGAAAACGGTATAGTTTTAACTCACTATGCTGGTACACTTTGTGTATTAAACGGGACTGACTTGGGGTAATTATCTTTATACTGACTTATAAGATAATTAATACCTCATGGCTATTATGAGTGCTTATGCTCTAAATCCTAAGTTAATTTGTAGACTCGTACATTTGATATTTACACTTTGATCCCCAAAAGGGTGAGATCCTTAAATGGGTCAATATCTCATTGGATTAGGTGGCAATATTAATTGTGTGGTGGATATTAATTAATGATGGAATCCATGTCTCAATTTTGGGATTGATGATATCCCCTTGAGAAAGCTTATAAGTTTTGATTATGTCAAACCCTGCAGGTGGATTTTGTATCCGATATATCAGATAAGTTAAGCAGAGGATCTCAAGGAATTTTAAGAAATTAATTAAATATGATTGTCAGTAATTATATTTAATTAATGGATATCTGTAATCTTAACATGGGGAGATAATAAGAATTTAATAACATGGAGCTCGAAATATATTTTTGAGATAAGGGTAGGAGTGCAATTATAATTCTTTAGTGGTATGAATTATAATTTATGGAAATAGGAATCTGATTCAGTTTGAATTAGGGTTTCCTAATTCCATAAGGAAGCATATTCCTTATTGACTTCTTATGGTCCCTATCGTAGCCTATATATATGCTGCTTTGGCTCTCTCATCAGCTAGCATTTTTCTATATAGAGAATTATAACTCGGAATAGAAAAGAGAGTGAAAAAGAGGGAGAGCAGAAAACAGAAAGGATTTCGAAAGAGCCCACACTCAGTTCGATATTCTGGCAGTGGAGGAATACGGTAGAAGATCGTGAGTTGTTATTGAGCCCTTGTTCTTGATTCATCTACTACAGCAATCCGTTTTTGAAGTTCAAGGTAACCCTAGTTCCACCCTTGTAGGGTTATTATAGATTTCATGAAATTTTTGTAGTACCAACTTATACACACTGTCAACGGATTCTGGGAACGCAGTTTCCTAACATAACTATGTCTGGTAGAGTGGGATAAAAGGTTCTAGAACTAGAACCAATTACTCAGTTTGATCTAAATAATCTATCCATCTTAAGAGGTTCTAACAAAACAAAATTCTTAATCTAAGATATCCATCCAACACATACCTAAGAAGACTCATGATGATGCTAAAAATTGGTAAGAGTAAAGTAGAGTAGATTAAGGAGAAAGAGAGAGACTATTTTTTTTTATGTGGTTCGGCCTTGTTAATGAAGGAACCTACGTCCACGGCTATGTCTGAGCACGTTCACTATATTGTAAAAAAGCCAGGGGCCTTGTAGACACCCCATTTTGTCGGCTATCAGATTTAGGAGACCCGTAGCTTGGTGGTTCACAATGATCGTAAAAGACTCAAAAGGACTCCTGGAAGTCAGCTCTATCTCTTAGAATGCTCAGATTGACCAAAATGCCCCTGAAAGCCCGAAGACTCCCAGATTTGGTCCCGAAGTTCTGAAAACATGCTATGTCGTAAGAAAAATGATAAAATGAGTTTTTAAGTAAAACTGGATGAAACCGTCAGCTCCCAGAGACCCCCGGAAGTCCCGGAAGTTCCCCGAAAGTCCCCGTTGACTGGTTTGACCAAGGTTTGACCAGGTTTGACCAGAGTTTGACCAAGTTTGACCAAGTTTGACCGAAATTGTCTGAATTCACCAGAACCATTCTAAATCATGAGAAACGTATTAAAACAAGTTCCAAAAGAAAATCGAGCGAAAACATCAGCTCCTGGGAGCTCCCAGAGGTTCCCAGAACTTCCCAGGAATCCCAGGTTTGACCGGTTTGACCAAGATTTGACTTTGGAATCGGGGCACCGAAATAATTTTCAAATATTTTTCATGGATACTAGAGGTCAATAGCTTTCCAACGGTATATCGCACATAATTTCTGGATTTAAAACGAATTTATTATGAATTTCCAAAGGCGAAAAAGGCGATCAAATCGGCTTTTATCGCGAATACCGCAAAACTTTTCAAAGTGACCTATCCCCGAACTATTTTTTTATGTAAAGTAGACTCCATTACCTTTCCAATGGTATATCACAACCTCGATTTGGAGTTCGTACGCATTTTCTGTGAATTTCGGACAAAATAGGGCCTTTTCGCGAATACCGGAACTTCGGGGGGCCTAAATAGCATTATCCAGACGAAGGGAGGAGCAGTGCCGCCGCGGCACTCCCCTCCAGAACAGTAAGTTTTTGTAAATACTTTTGTGGTCCCATTTTGATTAATTAAAATCCAAAACGACGTGGTTTCATGATTTCAGATGTTTGGGACCAATGGGAGTACTTTCTAAATCCCAAAAACGCCCCAAGTTGGCCTATATAAACACCCCATTACTCCTCATTTTAGGGGGAGTCAAATGCAAGTTTAGAGAAAGTTTGGGAGAGAAAGTGTAGAGATAAGGTTAGAGTGGAGAGAAAAGAAGCTTTCTTCTTTGATTTTTCAAAACAAAAGTGAGTTTCTAACTTTGTTTTTACTTCATTACTTCCATTTACTTCAACATTCAATACTCCCAACCACCATTTTAGTGAGCATTCAAGAGTGTGGAAGCTTCTTCCATGTCTAGTGTCATTACATATGAGTGATACACCAATCTACAAGTCTCATGCTTCATGAATATCATCTATTGATTATCATCTACTTGCTTGATTATATATATGTTCATCTCTCCTTATCTCATTTCTTTTTCTTTTCTTTATTTACTTACTAGTTCATCATCATCTAAGTGATGACATGAAGTTTGGGGTGAGTGAATCCTTATGGATAGTAGCTCTTGACCTCAAAAACATGTTTGATAGATGATGATCATAACCTCAATACTTCCAAGGTATTCTTGGAATGTATTGAAGTTATGCCCAAAAATAAAATAAATCTCTCCAACAATCTTGGAGGTTCTTAAATGATGAGTTTGATGTAGGTATTCTAAGTGGCTATGATCCTCATTGAGTGTTGAAAACATGTTTTCAAAACATCTATTTCAAAACCCCTCTCAATCCCTCTCATTTGGTTTCAAGAAACTAAACTTTGTTTTCTCCAAAATCTTCAAAACAATGAGTCAAAACAGTGAGTAAGTTGAGTTCAAAGATTTTTCTAGAACACAATACTCAACATATGGATACAAGGCCACTTGGAAAGTCTTCCTAACTCATTGGAGAACACCCATGATTTTTGGTTTGACTTGGAAGTACTTGGAAATGGTCCATTTGGGTCCCAACATTCCTTCCAAACATTCTGTTTTTTTCTGTCACAGCAGCTAGGTCAACTTACGACCTCTTTTCCAGAAAACTTTTCCAAAAGGGATGGTCCTAACTTATTTTTCCCTTAAAATTAAATGTCTTAGGAAACTCTCTGTATAAAATGGGCCTCTAGATCATTCTTTTTCATTTTCTAAGATTTTCTAACATTTCAGACGACAGTACGAACTCTGTTTCTGAGTGACCTCTATTGTTTGTGTAATTTCTCTCAATCTGTGATAGTTAGTCAAGATTGGCTTTTTGGGTTGTGTTCTAGACACAATAGGGAACATCTCCATAAAAAATCATGCATTGAAAACATTCCTAACCCCTCTTTTCAAATTCCAAAAGATCATGCTACTGTTCTGTCCACTATTCACAGCAAGTACACTTTAACTTTCATTCTTTGATTTGAGGCCTATATGCATTCCAAATTAGTTCATATCTTAGGAAGTGGTTCATACTACATTTGTATATATCCCATGTTGATTTCATTCATTCATGCTTGCCCATTTTAGACTTCTAAGCCATTCTAGAAATCCATGTACACAAAACACACTACAACCTTTGCACATTTTTAGATACATACATTGCATTCATGCAAGATTTGGGGTTTTTGTAACTCTTAATCTAAGGAGATTATAAGGAATGAACTCGATCACTCGTTCATGCTTCCCCTTGATCTATTCATCCTTTCTCATCCGTCCCGGGGATTGAGAGGTCTTCTTTTATCAAAGAATAACATGCATCATTCTAGCCTTGCTAAGCATATTTTGATTTCTTTGCTTATTTGTTTCAATAACAATTCATGTCCCCCTTTAGATTAGGAAGTCTTGATTATTTGATACATGATTAGACGATCTTTCCTAGGTTTATTTGTGTGATCTTTCACTTTACATTGCATGATATTTGGCCTAGATCTTATGAATGATATCTTATATTTTGATCTTCCAATTTCAAATCTCCTTATGTGATGTAATATACTATCATAGTATTATTTGTCGAACCATACATAGTATAAGATGATTATTTGGATGCTAATTGAGGCCCGTCGAAAGACGGGGCGAGTTGAGGGTGTTTTAGTCGCGACAAAGGCTCCTTCCTCTCTCGTACCAAAACCCCGAACCAAGTTCTTTGGTTATGAAGGGCCGGTGCCCTTATCCGCTTGGGTGAGTCAAAATTAGGTTTCTTGGTTCCTTAAAGACCAAGTGGCAACTCTGTATCTGTTTTCAACAGACCTTTCGTTTTCTTTCCTTGATTCAAATCAATTTCAAAACAATCTCAAACAAGAGAGAAGTGGTCCGATTCCGCGTGTCCACAATCTGGCGACTCTGCTGGGGATTTTTATTTTAAAACAAAATAATACAGAGGTTTGACTCATAAGAAGCATCCTTAAAATCATCTTTTTACTGTGTTTGGTTCACCGCATTGCACTCTTGCATTTCCCCCCTCCGACTGTGTCTGAAACGCGGCGCTGACATTGTTCAGGTCTTGCTGTGCCAGGGCACAAGTCACCGTTGATACTGTACCTCCCAAGGTATATCAAAAAGAGTAAAAACCTCCGTACTGTCTCCCTGACGGTATATTGGAACTCTCGTCAACGGACCCTCTTTGACTAAACCCAGCCTTTTCATATAGATTCCTGTAGAACCTTTCATAGGACTGTTCATTTATCTTTTCAGATAGGACAACATGATATAACTGCTGTATGCCCTGATGGGATTACCTGAGCGATGTAGACGCTTGTGTGACATAGAACAGAACCTCTTTCTTATGATTCCCAAGGCAATCACTCCCATGTGATCACATTGAGTTGACCTGCCTAAGCATGACAAGGATGTTTGCTCCATGCTCGCAAAGATATACACCGCAAACCTTGTTTGTCGGTCTTGAGACATGGGAGTATGAAAACCTGCCAGAAAGTATGATCACTGTAACCGTACTTACCAGTTTCCCGGAAACTCTGTCCAAATATCCCAGATATAACTACATTAACCAGTTTCTCCCAGAAACTCTGTCCAAATATCCCAGATACAACCACATTAACCAGTTTCTCCCAGAAACTCTGTCCAAATATCCCAGATACAACCACATTGACCAGTTTCTCCCAGAAACTCTGTCCGAATATCCCAGATATGACCATATTGACCAGTTTCTCCCAGAAACTCTGTCCGAATATCCCAGATATGACCATATTGACCAGTTTCCCACAAAAACTCTGTCCAAAATTTCTGGAGTATCTCGGAAATCCATGTTATCCCTTGTTGATCATACTAGAAAGTAAGGTTAGCACACTCTGTATGGCTAGGACCTTATCTGTTTAGCTGCTATCTGTTAGAAATAGAAGCATCATATAGACTAGGGCTTACATCCGCATGTTTGTCCCATTTGCATGCACCATTCCCCATCAATTTGCACGCACTGTTTCGAGTCGGTCCACATCACTATCTTTGTCTGCCTAGAGTCACCACTGTCAAAGATCTAATCTAGCCCTTTCAAAATATGTCAGGTCAGTATAGATTCCCAAGGTCAGCAGTCAGGGTCTTATTCGTGGGTCAGAAGTGCGGATAATCGGTTAATCAGAATCAGTCCGACAGCTTACGTCAGTATGAATAGGGAAGAGTTGGAAAACAAGGTTACTGAATTGGGAGCGACTATAAGCCAACAATCAGACAGTCTAGCCCAAGTCCTAAAATTCATGGAAGAACTGAAGCAGCAACAGCCGCGACCTCCGCCCGAGTTTCCGCCACCAGGGTTTGAACCTCCTCTACATGAGAATAATGGGGAGGAAAACTGGTTTCAAGGGGTCCCATTCGCTTACGTATGAGAAGAAGCTCCAAGAAAAATTGGACAAGGTCGATAAACTGGAAAGCGTACTCAGGAAAAGCAAGGGTATCGACGATTACATGTTAGATCTGGAAGGCCTCTTCGAGCCTGTCAAGCTGAAACTGCCAGAGAATTTCAAAATGCCTGCCATCGATCGCTTTGATGGAACGGGAAACCCGAAAAGCCACGTGAAGCTATGTATGAGTATCTTCCAGTCCATGGGTTGCACCCACGAGCACATTGCGATGCTATTCCCGCAAACTCTGGCAAAATCTGTACTATCGTGGTTCCTAACCTTGGAAGCCTCCAAAACCCGGGCTTGGGAGGATATTGTTCGAGTCTTTGTCGATCATTACTCTTACAATCAAGAGCTGGACGTCACCGTCAGGGATTTGGAGACAACCCGGCAAAGCAACAATGAATCCTTCGCTGCATTTCTGAGCAGATGGAGGAACAAGGTAGCCCAAATGACCCACCGGCCAATCGAGAAAGAACAGGTAAGGATGCTCATCCGGAATCTACAGCCGCTCTATCATGAGAAATTATTCTACCAGTCCATCTCCACCTTTGAGGAGTTGTTTGAAGTCGGAACCCGAATCGAAGATGCTATCAGGGAGGGGAAGATCAAAAAGGAAGACCCTCCGAGTCAGCCAAGAAGGCCCAACTACTCCCGAAATCCCCCGGATGTCAATGCCCTTAGCGGCCAACCCATGGCATATCCTCCAAGGCCATACCAACCCTGCAACCAGGCAAATTCCTCCAACCGTCCTTTCCAGAAAAAGCCCCTTCGCAGTTTTGCCAAGCTAGAAATCTCTCTCTCCTCAGCCCTAGATCGCCTCCTCAAAAAAGGCCATCTCCAATTACTCCAGCCTCGAAATACCCCGCTCCCGCCTAACTGCGATATGTCCAAGCGATGTACTTACCACCAAGCCCCCGGCCATAACACTGATGATTGCATGCGCCTCCGCCACGACATCCAAGACCTCATCGACCAGAATATCATCGAGCTGCCACCAAAGCAGCCTCATATCACCCAAAATCCCCTACCAAACCACCAAAATGTCAACCTCATTGAGTCCATTCCCGTACCCTTCAACCCTGCTACTTATATCACCCCCCTAGGACAACCCTTGCTTTACATTGACATCCCGGATTCTGAGGGGATTCATCTGATCGGAGGGGAGAATGACGAGTGGCAGCAGCAGCTTGACGACGAGCAGGACTTGTTCTTCCTGGAAGAGCATGACCTAGGGGCGGTAGACCTCAAATGGTATGACCCTAACGACGAGAGTGATGCTTCCATCTGGAACGAGCCAGAAAAGCCATTTGTGGGAACGGATTGTGATTGGTTTAAGAAGGATGGGACTGTAGAAGGGCCTACTCCTGCCGAGATTGATCACCTAACCAGGTCAGGCTGTCATTATCAGCCTCCACAGCCTGCCACCGAAGCCGTCAAAAAAGGTCCAGTTAAAGACAAGGGGAAGGGCAAGATGGATGAGGTCATCGAAGAAGACAATGAGCTGATCAAGCAGCTAAAGAAAACCCAAGCGCATCTCTCGATGTGGGATATTATGGTGACATCTTATAAGCACAGGCAAGCCGTGTTAAATGCCTTGGCTGGGATTGAAGTCCCCATCGACGCCGCGCCGGAGGACATGGTAGCTTTCTTGGGTGCACTTACCCCCGACCCCATCATTACATTCTCCGACGAGGACCTGCCGCCAGAGGGATCCGCGCATAACAAGGCATTATACATTACTGTGGGATGTAAGGAACAACAGGTGCCGTTTTGTCTAGTCGATACAGGTTCTGCTTTGAATGTTTGTGCCTTAAGAACTGCCACTGCTTTGGGGGTCAGTATCCTCGACATTACGCCATCTGTGCAATCCGTGAGAGCCTATGACAACACTAGAAGAAATGTGATGGGAACTGTTTCTCTCCAAATCCGGGTAGGATCTTTGGTGAGCACCGAGATTTTTCAAGTCATGGACATACCTGCCTCGTTCAATCTGCTAATTGGGAGACCCTGGCTTCACGCCAACAAAGCTGTATCATCCACTGTGCATCAAATGATCAAGTATATTCATGAGAGGGAGGTAAAGGTCATCCTCGGTAATAGTTGGGGAAGTGAGGCCTTCCCGAATTACGCTCCCATTTTTGAAGTCCAAATACCTGAACTGGAAGAAGGAGAAATCGGAGGATTTTTCATGGAAGAAGTTCATGTGATCGAAGACGAAGACCGATTCCCTGAGGTCCACTCCGCAGTCGTCAACATTGTCCGTAAGATGAACTACTTCCCCGGAATGGGGTTGGGTCGGCGCCAGCAAGGAATTCGGGAATTCCCGCAGATCAAAGGGCAACAAGGCACTTTCGGGTTGGGGTACAAGCCCACTGATGAGGACGTCGAGCTACAAAGGCCATGGAAGAAGAGGGTGAAGGGTCTCCCGCCATACCGCAAGACTTTAAATGGACAATTCGTCAAGGAAGGGGATGATTTCCCTTACTTCGGGTTCCCTGAACCATGGATCCATCGAACCACCGGGAGAAGGCACCCTGGGCTTGAAATCTTCGCTGACTGCGAGAGGCCCCCATATCAAGACCCGTTCTACCCCGAAGAAGTTGAAAAGACCCCAGAGGAAGACTGGTTAAAATACCTTGACACTGAGGCGATCAAGAAGATGTGGGAAGAATCCGCTGAAGGGGAAGAGGAGAAGAGGGCCAAGAGCCAAGATGATCAGATCAAGCCAGCTGAGGAGGGTCTGAGCAACCAGGCTGTAGAGTCATCTGTCTGTGTCTCCCAATCCCCTATCCCCCCAATGTCTGTACTACCAGTTATCGAGTCTGTACTGGAGTCGGCTGCTGTAAGCCCACCACTATCCAATGTAATCACTTCACCTGTCATAAATGAAATGAAAGACGATTCTGCTTACTCCTCTGTGTCTGACACTTGTGAATGCACAGATCCCTCCGAGGATCTCCCAATCGAACTAAAGCAACTAATTGAAAAACCACCTGCTTATGAAATAATCGAAGATACTTTATCAGTTAACTTAGGTGAAATAGATAATCCACAGATTGTGCAAATTGGCTCAACCCTTAATAAAGAAGAAAAAGAAAAATTAACCCTCTTGCTAAAAGAGTTCAAAGATGTTTTTGCTTGGTCTTACGAAGACATGCCTGGGGTCGATCCCGACATCGTCCAACATCATATTCCTCTCCTCCCTAATTCTAAACCTGTCAAGCAGAAACTGAGGCGCATGAGACCGGAATGGGCACTCAAGGTTACAGAAGAGGTGGAGAAGCAGTTCAAGGCAGGGTTCATCATCGTCACCGAATACCTGGAATAGGTTGCCAACATCGTGCCAGTCCCGAAGAAGGATGGAAAAGTTCGTGTGTGCGTCGACTTTCGTGATCTGAACAAGGCCAGTCCCAAGGATGACTTCCCGCTTCCCCACATTGACATTTTGGTAGATAACACCGCAGGACATGAGCTACTGTCTTTCATGGATGGCTTCTCAGGGTATAATCAGATTCTAATGGCGCCAGAAGATCGGGAAAAGACGACGTTCACCACCCCTTGGGGAACCTACTGTTATAGAGTAATGCCCTTTGGGCTCAAGAACGCGGGGGCAACGTACCAAAGAGCTGCCACCACTCTGCTGCATGATATGATTCACAAAGAGGTAGAAGTATATGTAGACGACATGATTGTAAAATCCAAGGATAGAGAAGGGCACCTGGTAGCGCTGGAAAAGTTCTTCGAAAGGTTGCGCAAATACAAGATGAGGCTGAATCCAAAGAAATGCACTTTCGGCGTAACCTCCGGTAAACTCCTGGGTTTTCTCATCACACAAAGGGGAATAGAGGTGGACCCCTCTAAGATCAAGGCAATCCTCGAAATGATGCCACCACGGAATGAAAAAGAAGTACGGGGGTTCCTCGGAAGAATCCAGTTCATCAGCCGCTTCATTTCTAAACTCACAGCTACATGCGATCCTCTGTTCCGATTGTTGAGAAAAGGGGAGAAGTTCCAGTGGGATGACCAATGCCAAGCCGCTTTCGACAAAATAAAAGCCTACCTTCAAAATCCACCTGTCCTTTCACCACCCACTCCTCATAAGCCCTTATTCCTTTACCTGTCTGTCTCCGAAAATGCCATGGGTTGCATGCTAGCCCAAGAAGGAGAAGAAAGCCACTCCGAAAAAGCCATATATTACCTCAGCAAGAGGATGACTGGGTATGAGCTCAACTATTCTACCCTCGAAAAAACGTGTTGGGCCTTGGTTTGGTGCACTCGCCGACTAAGGCACTACATGCTGGCCTTTCCGGTTGTGCTCATATCCCGCATGGATCCTCTAAAATACCTTCTCGAAAAACCCGCCCTGACCGGTCGCATATCCCGTTGGTTACTTCTATTATCCGAATTCGATATCAAGTATGTTACGAGCAAGTCGGTAAAAGGGAGAACCGTAGCTGAGCACCTCGCAGAACATGCCATTGACTCCGAAGAAAGTGGGGACTTTCCGTTTCCAGACGAGAGCATCATGGAAATCAAGGAAGAACAGTGGAAGTTGTACTTCGATGGAGCAGCCAACATGAAGGGATACGGAGTGGGGATGATTCTCGTATCACCAAGCGGGGACCATACTCCGTTGGCAGTCAAGCTCAATTATAACTCCACCAACAACACCGCTGAGTATGAAGCATGCATTCTGGGAATGGAAGCAGCCTTAGAGCTGAAAGTTCAGAAGTTGGATGTCTTCGGGGATTCAAACCTCATCATATCACAAGCCAGGGGAGAATGGAAAATAAAAGAAGAAAGGTTGAAGCCCTATCATGATCATCTCGACCAACTCAAAAGGCAGTTCAAAAATATCACATTCCTCTACTTGCCCAGGGAAGAGAACCAACTGGCAGATTCCTTGGCCACTCTAGCATCGATGATCAAAATTCCTGTGGGAGTCAGGATGATGCCCTTGGTAATTGAGCAGAGGTACGAGCCTTCGTTCAGCATGATCGCCACAATCGAAGAAGAAGAGAATGAAACACCGTGGTACCAGGACATCTGGAACTTCATAGAAAAGGGGATGTACCCCCAAGAATCCACCGAGAGAGATAAAAGGGCAATTCGAAGATTCGCAGCGCAATTCATCATTTGCAGCGGGAAACTGCTGAAGAAAGGATACAACGGTCACAACCTGACTTGCTTGTTTGGGAAGAGCTCCAGAAGAATGATGGAAGAAATACACGAAGGGGTATGCGGCCCACACATGAACGGCCACATGCTGGCCAAGAAAATCGTGAGACAAGGATACTACTGGACAACATTGGAAAAAGATTGTTGCGAATACGTGAGAAAGTGTCACAAGTGCCAGATTCATGCAAACATGATGCACGTGCCGCCATCTCTTCTATACAGCATGACCTCGCCTTGGCCATTCTCCACCTGGGGAATCGATATTATTGGAGAAATCGTTCCGAAGGCCTCAAATGGAAATCGGTATATTCTGGTGGCCATAGACTACTTCACAAAATGGGTAGAAGCTGCATCTTACACCAAGTTGGGGGCCAAGGAAGTGGCCAAATTCATCAAGAGAAATCTCATCTGCCGTTATGGAGTCCCTCATGAGATTATTTCGGATAACGGAAGTCATTTCAAGGCAGAAGTCAGGGACCTGTTCGAGGAATACAAAATCACCTATCACAAGTCGTCGCCATACCGACCACAGACCAATGGGGCAGTCGAAGCTGCAAACAAGAATGTCAAGGCCATACTGCAAAAATCAACTGATACCTACAAAGACTGGCATGAAAAGCTACCATTTGCACTTTGGGGATACAGAACATCGATAAGAACGTCCACAGGAGCGACTCCTTACTCACTAGTGTATGGGATGGAAGCGGTACTGCCGGTGGAGATAGAATTACCATCCCTACGCGTAATGGCAGAGTGTGAAATTTCTGAATCAGATTGGTTGAGAGAAAGGTATGAAGAATTGGCCCTCATAGATGAAAAACGTCTAGCGGCGGTCGACCATGTCCGAATCTATCAGAAGAGGATAGCCCGTGCTTTCAACAAAAGGGTTCGTCCAAGGAAGATTGTCAAGGGCGACCTTGTCCTTAAGGAGTTGCGAGCTCCGATCTTTGATCCCCGTGGGAAGTTTAAACCTAAATGGGTCGGCCCTTATATCGTCAAGACTGTTCTTTCCGGAGGAGCAACTTATCTCATGGACCTCGATGGTGTCGAATTCAAAGAACCGATCAACATGGATCGCCTTAAAAAGTACTATGCTTGACTATCCAATAACCATTCCTTTCAAACCTTGCCTTGAACTACGCTCGACCTGATTCCCGTTCGGGGATACGTAGGCAACCACATCGGTTCGGTCGCCCCACCAACAAAAATAACCTTTCCTTTCAAAACCTTGGCCCGAACTACGTTGGACCTGATCCCCGCTCGGG
This sequence comes from Hydrangea macrophylla, assembly GCA_033977485.1. Lineage (NCBI taxonomy): Eukaryota > Viridiplantae > Streptophyta > Magnoliopsida > Cornales > Hydrangeaceae > Hydrangea > Hydrangea macrophylla. The sequence continues at coordinate 19,934,438 of CM066998.1, forward strand.
GGTACGTAGGCAGACTTTCAAAAAGAAAAAGAAGGATGGCTCGCTAGGTTGAAAATCCGAAAGGACACCTAGGCAAAAATTAGAGTTAAATCCAAAGTGAGCAATAACAAAAGAGAGAAAATAGCTCGCTAGGTCACCTCCTTGGTGCCTAGGCAAAAATTATGAGCACGTGAGAAAAATAAAGTCGCGGTCCTTACCATAACCCAAAAACCACCCTCCACACTAGGGGCAAACTTCGGCCACTCGCCTCGTTTGCCTGAACCTCTTCTGAACTAGGGGCAAACGTCGGTCATCTACCTCGTTTGCCTCACAACCATATATATCCCAAACTAGGGGCAAACTTCGGCTACCCGCCTCGTTTGCCTCTAACAACCCCAGCATGCTCAAGCAAGTACCAAAAGCAACAACTAAATTGAAATCTCAAGTTACAACATGTTTTCAGAAAGCTAAAATGCATAAAATGAGATTCCCAAAATAACCAAGGTTCACCAATAAACAAACTTTGAATATTACATAAGCAGGAATAATCAAAGAAATAAAAGTCTTTCAAAAAGCAACCACATGTTCAAAGACACTTGGAGGAATGAGCAAAATCAGTCAGGACTAGTTTTGTCTTAGTGTCTTTTATTTCTTCAAAGGTCTTTAGAAGTAGGCCTTTACTCGGTCAGTCCAACCATCAATAAAAGCAGCAATAGTGGTAGCTCTGATCCTGGAAGCAAAGACCCTCTCAGTAAACCCCCGGGGAACCTCCTGAACCTGTCCATACTGTAGGGCCAAACGGCGAGGATGATAGAAAGAAGTCTCTCTCAGACCCATCAACCACACTCTCTGGTGACCCCTGAGGCTCGTGGTGATAGCATAGAGGCCCCAACGCTTCACGATCCAGCAAATGTCAGCCTCAGATAAGGTGCTCATCATGCCCACCCAATCGGCAAAGGTATAGTGAGAATGAAGCACGGCTCGACGAAAGTAAACTGGTGGTATACGACCCGTCCACAGCTGAAGGCGCTCGTAAAGACAAGCCTGTAACACCAAAGGCGCCCCAGAAAGAAGAGGAGTCCCTTGATTGAAGGCATTATCCAAACCGTTCAGAGTTTCAGCTAGAACCATGGCCATGGGATTCCTGCTAAGTTTCAGCCCGAGGCACACATGCACCAAGTCAACGGAAGTGCTCGAGAACAGGAAGTGCGAAGTCATGCACAATATCAAAGCGGCCCCACGGGAAGCATCATACATGCTGGGATTCCCAGGACTGGCATACCGGGCAATAATAGAAGCAATGTTGAGAACCTCACCTTGAATCAGCCGGCGGGAAATAGCGACAGAGCAATTCAGGTATTCAGCCAAGGCTCGCGTAGGGCTGAGGGTGTCAGCAGAAGGGAGAATCAAGTCGGAGTCAGAATCATAGTCGAGAATAGCGCAGAACTCCTCAAGCATGGGGCATATTTCTAGGCCGTTGAAGTTGAAGACATGGTTCACTGGGTCCCAGTGAGCAATGGCAGCACGCAAGAATTCTGTATTCAGGGTCATCTGGCGAAGAGAAAACAGCTCGGTCAAGCCATAGCTGAAGAGGTTGATCCGCTCCACGCCGTCCGTAATATTCAGCCAAGCCGTGAGATGAGCAGGATCATACAAAGCCATATTTTCTGTCACGGCCCTAGCAAAATTCGAAATTTCGGCAGCACCTCCCCGTTTCACGGACTATCCCACCTGCAAGGCAAAAGCACTCACTATCACAAAACTGCCCATCGCAGTAACATCCAGCAATCACAATGCACATATATCAACAAGCACACAACTGCGCCTCTAAAACCGGAAGATATCCGGCCTAGGAGGCAAAACATCATAATACTCTGTCAAAAGGTCATAAATTGTGCTACACATCGTCCTACACTGGCCTAATAATCATATCCTCAGTACAACCCAATCGAAAACAGGAAAAGAAAATAAAATAATAATTCCCGCTTGGGAAGCCTCAGTCCTCCTCTTCTTCGTCCTCCGTCGGACCACCCGGAGTGTACGTCGGCGACGGCCTCCTCCTACCGCCTCTACATCTTGGACCAGTCCTCGATGAGCCAGCCCCGCCTCCACGATACTGCACACACAAATAAAAAATGAGGGCAATCAGTAAGGGAACAACAAAAAGTACAAAAACAGAGTCAAGTCAGAGACTTACCAAGGACGCCATCTGATTGGCGGCAAATTGCCGCATACCATCCATCTGTCAAAATAAAAAAAATAAAAAAAAATAAAAAAAAAAAAAAAAAAAATCCAGGGTTAGAACCTTATAACCTTGAGAAAGTGCAAAATTAGAGACATACCCGGTGGTCTCGTGTGAGGACCAGGGACCGTAAGCTAGCTGCCAAGGCGTGACCCTCCTCAGCGTAACTCCAAGGAACATTGAGGACGCCCGCTGGCTGAGTAGGGTACCCACATGTGACTCGCGGCACCTCCATCATTTGGGGAGTGCCATCAGCGCCTAGAACATTGACAGTCCAATCCCAAGGAGGGATAGGGTCGGGAGCCTGAGGAGCCTGTCTCCTGTACATCTCGCGAAGCTAAAGGCACAGAATAAGTTAGGAAAAGATAAATCAAAAACGTGGGCAATGAATATAAACAAAAAATACAAAAAGAACTCACCTCCAGGAGTGGGAAGTTAGGCATCAGGAAACGGCCACGGTAAGCCTCATAACTGGTCTCAGAAAGAAAATGGTCCCAAACATCGGTGCCAGCTAAAGCCGCCAGCAGAGCATCTCCAGAAAGGTCACTAGCATCCATCACAGGAGGATCATGAGGGACGCGATACTGGGAACCACCAACCACCTGCCGAGACACCCGCTCACCAAGGAACCACTGCCTACACTCAGTACTCTCCAGCAGAAGGCGGCAAGAGGTAAGAGATTTAACCGCTTGTATCTCCTCAGTGGCGGCATAAGCGACGCCCTCCCAAGGTGTCCAATCAACACTAGAGGCTGTCAACCCAGTTAAGAAGTTCCGAAGCAAAACAATCCGATGGGCCCCGCTCTTCACCCCAACAACGTCCCTCCGCCATCTCAAGCCTCGTGGGAATAGAGGCACAGGAGCCATACCATCCTCATCCTCGCCTGACTCGTCCGCTGGGGAGGGAGCCAACATCTTCAAGTATTCAAAACTCCAAAGCTGCACAGACAAAGGAGAAATCAGAACAGGTATGAAAATCAAAGAGATGGAAAATAAAAGAAGAAGCAGTGCATACCTCCCAAGCTCGCCAGAATCCCCCAGTAGATTTAACATCGCCCCGAGAGACCTCCCCCATATGCTTGTAGAGATGAGCCAGGGCAGCACCGCCCCAGTTGTAGGAGGGGATCTCATCAATGGTCGCCAGGCAAGAAAGGAGCCTCAAGCTCACCCGGTCGTTCCTTGTCGCAAAGATGGAGCACCCGAGGACATACAGAAGGTAAACCCTCAAAAGCTGGGAATTGTTCAGATTGTGATTACCTCTACCATAGGCCCGGTAAAGCCAGCCGCAGGGGAACCAATGCCTCTCCAAGTTGGGGGGAACAGCCCCAATCAACATCTCCACCGCCTCCGGGTCAATCTCATAAAAATAGTCCAGAACCAGGCGCTTCCCGCCGACCCTCAAGCCCGTGATCATGGAGAAATCAAAAGGCGTCATAGTCATCTCTCCGAACGGCAGGTGGAAAGTATTGGTAGTATCCCACCACCTCTCGGCCAGTACATAGAAGTGAGCCAGATCGTTGCTACTTTTCGAAACCAAGCGGACGAAGCCTCCAAACCCGGCATCATCAACCATCCTCTTAACGGTGGGCGAAAGCTGGGTATACCATAAAAAAGCATGGGCAAGGCTACCATGGTCTTTTAAGGCCACTTCCGGCACCTGCACACAACAAAGGTGACAAAAGATGCACAAAATCACTATTCACAACCCGAGAGCAAAAATTCACAAAATCAACATTTGAGCACAAGTCGAGCTTCTAACGGTCTCTAAGTGCACACTACGGCTCACAAAACTAGCATAGTACATAAAAGTGATCCTAAAATGTCGAAAGTTTCACATACCAAGCTCGCTAGAGCCGCGGCCGAAAGGTGGTGTTGGGGGTCTCGCAAAATCACGTCCGGGGTGTGCATCTCGGCCTTCATCCGTCCTTTGGCCTTCTTAGACGGTCTCCTTGAGCTCGAAGCCATGGATCTACAAGAAAAATGGAAATCACATTTAAACTTTCTTCTTGAAAATTTGGGCAAACCAAAACACCAATCAAAAATCCAACTACGGGGAAAGATTACTCACCTGAGCACGCACAAGCTGCGTTTTGGTGAATTTTGGCTTCAAAAACGCCTCAAAATGGCCAAGAATGAGCTTGGAAAGCTCAAAAACCCGACATATAAGAAGATGAAGTCCAGCCACCCAGTGCCGCCGCGGCACTAGCGAACTGCCGCCGCGGCAGTGGCCCAGTGCCGCCGCGGCACTGCTCCCCGTGGGCCCCGCGTCGCTCCGTTTTGCTCCGTTTCGCCCCGTTTTGGCCCGTTTTGGCCTTTTTCAGCCCGTTTTTGGCCCCGATCAGCCCCGATGGCCCATTCCAATCAAGATCTATGAGGTTTTACCCCAAGCAGACTAAAAGTTGTCAGAACTACCTCCAGCAGGCAAAAACTGGGAAAAATCGGCTCCCGAAGACCCGAATCGGTCGTTTCAGGACAATCGTCGCGAATTCCGATAATTCTGGTAACTGATCCTGGTTTTCAGTTATTGCACCGAAGAAAGAAAAGAGATTCCCCGTGAACCCTGCATCATCCTCCGAGGACAAAAGCAGACAGATACCAGCTCCCAGAGGCCCTGACAGGCTCTCTTGGATTGAGCACCAAAAGAGATTCCCCGTGAACCCTGCATCATCCTCCGAGGACAAAAGCAGACAGATACCAGCTCCCAGAGGCCCTGACAGGCTCTCTTGGATTGAGCACCAAAAGAGATTCCCTGTGAACCCTGCATCATCCTCCGAGGACAAAAGCAGACAGATACCATCTCCCAGAGGCCCTGACAGGCTCTCTTGGATTGAGCACCAAAAGAGATTCCCCGTGAACCCTGCATCATCCTCCGAGGACAAAAGCAGACAGATACCAGCTCCCAGAGGCCCCGACAGGCTCTCTTGGATTGAGCACCAAAAGAGATTCCCCGTGAACCCTGCATCATCCTCCGAGGACAAAAGCAGACAGATACCAGCTCCCAGAGGCCCTGACAGGCTCTCTTGGATTGAGCACCAAAAGAGATTCCCCGTGAACCCTGCATCATCCTCCGAGGACAAAAGCAGACAGATACCAGCTCCCAGAGGCCCCGACAGGCTCTCTTGGATTGAGCACCAAAAGAGATTCCCCGTGAACCCTGCATCATCCTCCGAGGACAAAAGCAGACAGATACCAGCTCCCAGAGACCCCGGCAGGCCCGAAAGATTCGATCAAAAGGAGCAGTTGAAGAAAGATCCTAGAAAGTATCGCTTCATCCCCAGCAGATTCAGATTAATCCTCAGCGGGTTTATACACCGTCAGTAGTCCATTGTCGACTCGTCATCTCGATGCAAACATCGTCGGTCCATCGCTCTCATCACACCAATGGGGCCTCCATGTTCATCACAGGACGTCCCAGGATTTCACATTCGTCCCGTGACTTCTATGCCAGTCTCTTAATTTCCGGAGCCCCTGTGTCCGTCGGTTATTTGCCAAAAGACATCTTCGATCATAGTCCTCTGAGACCCCACACCCAATTACATTCGCTCGCAAAGCGCACTTCCAAAAGTTTGCCCCTAAACCCGGAGTCTTCTAAAATTCAATGCCCTTATTCGAGTCACCCACCACGTCACAATCACAAACACTAGCACAACACTAGCCCACTCGGAGTGGCACACCCCTTGGCACCTGCTCATTCTAGGATCAGAAAACTAGGCATGATAGGACTCATGAATGGGATCATATCACATCCACACATTGCATATCATCCTCATATAGCATAGCATCCGCCTGATTGTTGTGTATGTGCGTATGTAATTTATCCCTTTCGTGTCCTGAACTACGTCCTGGTCTGATTCCCCTTGGGGTACGTAGGCAGCTCACGCGGAGCACGACCAGCATCATCCTTGCATCTTTTGCAACGCTTTTTATCCTAAATCCATAGCCTCCAAAAAGTCCTGTCTCTTCAAAACTTTGGCACTCGCTTGCGACATGCGTTGCCTCGCAAGTTCCTGCCAAAGAGGGGCAAACTGTAGACACCCCATTTTGTCGGCTATCAGATTTAGGAGACCCGTAGCTTGGTGGTTCACAATGATCGTAAAAGACTCAAAAGGACTCCTGGAAGTCAGCTCTATCTCTTAGAATGCTCAGATTGACCAAAATGCCCCTGAAAGCCCGAAGACTCCCAGATTTGGTCTCGAAGTTCTGAAAACATGCTATGTCGTAAGAAAAATGATAAAATGAGTTTTTAAGTAAAACTGGATGAAACCGTCAGCTCCCAGAGACCCCCGGAAGTCCCGGAAGTTCCCCGAAAGTCCCTGTTGACTGGTTTGACCAAGGTTTGACCAGGTTTGACCAGAGTTTGACCAAGTTTGACCAAGTTTGACCGAAATTGTCTGAATTCACCAGAACCATTCTAAATCATGAGAAACATATTAAAACAAGTTCCAAAAGAAAATCGAGCGAAAACATCAGCTCCTGGGAGCTCCCAGAGGTTCCCAGAACTTCCCGGGAATCCCAGGTTTGACCGGTTTGACCAAGATTTGACTTTGGAATCAGGGCACCGAAACAATTTTCAAATATTTTTCATGGATACTAGAGGTCAATAGCTTTCCAACGGTATATCGCACATAATTTCTGGATTTAAAACGAATTTATTATGAATTTCCAAAGGCGAAAAAGGCGATCAAATCGACTTTTATCGCGAATACCGCAAAACTTTTCAAAGTGACCTATCCCCGAACTATTTTTTTATGTAAAGTAGACTCCATTACCTTTCCAACGGTATATCACAACCTCGATTTGGAGTTCGTACGCATTTTCTGTGAATTTCGGACAAAATAGGGCCTTTTCGCGAATACCGGAACTTCGGGGGGCCTAAACAGCATTATCCAGACGAAGGGAGGAGCAGTGCCGCCGCGGCACTGGCCCACTGCCGCCGCGGCAGTGGCCCAGTGCCGCCGCGGCACTCCCCTCCAGAACAGTAAGTTTTTGTAAATACTTTTGTGGTCCCATTTTGATTAATTAAAATCCAAAACGACGTGGTTTCATGATTTCAGATGTTTGGGACCAATGGGAGTACTTTCTAAATCCCAAAAACGCCCCAAGTTGGCCTATATAAACACCCCATTACTCCTCATTTTAGGGGGAGTCAAATGCAAGTTTAGAGAAAGTTTGGGAGAGAAAGTGTAGAGATAAGGTTAGAGTGGAGAGAAAAGAAGCTTTCTTCTTTGATTTTTCAAAACAAAAGTGAGTTTCTAACTTTGTTTTTACTTCATTACTTCCATTTACTTCAACATTCAATACTCCCAACCACCATTTTAGTGAGCATTCAAGAGTGTGGAAGCTTCTTCCATGTCTAGTGTCATTACATATGAGTGATACACCAATCTACAAGTCTCATGCTTCATGAATATCATCTATTGATTATCATCTACTTGCTTGATTATATATATGTTCATCTCTCCTTATCTCATTTCTTTTTCTTTTCTTTATTTACTTACTAGTTCATCATCATCTAAGTGATGACATGAAGTTTGGGGTGAGTGAATCCTTATGGATAGTAGCTCTTGACCTCAAAAACATGTTTTATAGATGATGATCATAACCTCAATACTTCCAAGGTATTCTTGGAATGTATTGAAGTTATGCCCAAAAATAAAATAAATCTCTCCAACAATCTTGGAGGTTCTTAAATGATGAGTTTGATGTAGGTATTCTAAGTGGCTATGATCCTCATTGAGTGTTGAAAACATGTTTTCAAAACATCTATTTCAAAACCCCTCTCAATCCCTCTCATTTGGTTTCAAGAAACTAAACTTTGTTTTCTCCAAAATCTTCAAAACAATGAGTCAAAACAGTGAGTGAGTTGAGTTCAAAGATTTTTCTAGAACACAATACTCAACATATGGATACAAGGCCACTTGGAAAGTCTTCCTAACTCATTGGAGAACACCCATGATTTTTGGTTTGACTTGGAAGTACTTGGAAATGGTCCATTTGGGTCCCAACATTCCTTCCAAACATTCTGTTTTTTGCTGTCACAGCAGCTAGGTCAACTTACGACCTCTTTTCCAGAAAACTTTTCCAAAAGGGATGGTCCTAACTTATTTTTCCCTTAAAATTCAATGTCTTAGGAAACTCTCTGTATAAAATGGGCCTCTAGATCATTCATTTTCATTTTCTAAGACTTTCTAACATTTCAGACGACAGTACGAACTCTGTTTCTGAGTGACCTCTATTGTTTGTGTAATTTCTCTCAATCTGTGATAGTTATTCAAGATTGGCTTTTTGGGTTGTGTTCTAGACACAATAGGGAACATCTCTATAAAAAATCATGCATTGAAAACATTCCTAACCCCTCTTTTCAAATTCCAAAAGATCATGCTACTGTTCTGTCCACTATTCACAGCAAGTACACTTTAACTTTCATTCTTTGATTTGAGGCCTATATGCATTCCAAATTAGTTCATATCTTAGGAAGTGGTTCATACTACATTTGTATATATCCCATGTTGATTTCATTCATTCATGCTTGCCCATTTTAGACTTCTAAGCCATTCTAGAAATCCATGTACACAAAACACACTACAACCTTTGCACATTTTTAGATACATACATTGCATTCATGCAAGATTTGGGGTTTTTGTAACTCTTAATCTAAGGAGATTATAAGGAATGAACTCGATCACTCGTTCATGCTTCCCCTTGATCTATTCATCCTTTCTCATCCGTCCCGGGGATTGAGAGGTCTTCTTTTATCAAAGAATAACATGCATCATTCTAGCCTTGCTAAGCATATTTTGATTTCTTTGCTTATTTGTTTCAATAACAATTCATGTCCCCCTTTAGATTAGGAAGTCTTGATTATTTGATACATGATTAGACGATCTTTCCTAGGTTTATTTGTGTGATCTTTCACTTTACATTGCATGATATTTGGCCTAGATCTTATGAATGATATCTTATATTTTGATCTTCCAATTTCAAATCTCCTTATGTGATGTAATATACTATCATAGTATTATTTGTCGAACCATACATAGTATAAGATGATTATTTGGATGCTAATTGAGGCCCGTCAAAAGACGGGGCGAGTTGAGGGTGTTTTAGTCACGACAAAGGCTCCTTCCTCTCTCGTACCAAAACCCCGAACCAAGTTCTTTGGTTATGAAGGGCCGGTGCCCTTATCCGCTTGGGTGAGTCAAAATTAGGTTTCTTGGTTCCTTAAAGACCAAGTGGCGACTCTGTATCTGTTTTCAACAGACCTTTCGTTTTCTTTCCTTGATTCAAATCAATTTCAAAACAATCTCAAACAAGAGAGAAGTGGTCCGATTCCGCGTGTCCACAGGCCTGTGGTGAACCAACAATTCTGGAGCTACCGTAGGCCGGCCAGGCATATTGATGAATGCTATAGAGGTGCTGTGTAGACTGAAAAGTCAGCCTCTTCAATGGGGGGTGAGAGGTCACTTTTATAAATGTAAGAGACCTACTCGTGCATGGATAAGGAGTATAATCCAATTTGGATGTGACTGACACCAATCAAGTAAGTTTCCTAATTGTATTAGGATTGATTGACATTAATTATGGGGGTTTCCTAATTGGATTAGGAAATAATTTGCCCTTTACATTAGTCTTCTATCTTGAGTAGAAAACTGCCCGAAATGCTCGGGATCATGCTTGTAGGCCCGGATGAGCTGTTCCCGCGGTGGGAGGTGCTTGTGCGGTCTTCTCGACCTGTTAGCCGGGTCGTGGATGAACCGTTCGGGAGGCATCAGGTTGACCAAACCGCTTGGGATGATACTTGTCAATAGTTGCAGAATAGAACCGCTCGGGCATGGGCTGTGTTTGGGTGTATCAGTTGCCCCCCATTTTCAAGGTTGGCTGGATGCTATATTGAGGCATATATAGAAATTTGCCTGATACCAGTATGAGTGCTCAGGAAGCTGCCTTGGAGCTTCTGAGTCTTGTGAGTGCTCGAGAACTTGCTAAGAGTTGAGACTTAGCCTGGCTCAGATCCTTTAAGTGCTCGGGAACTGACCAGGAGTTGAGACCTAGCCTAATTCAGAGTATTTTGGTTGAGTTAGCTCCCAGGATGGTTATCTGCTACCCGTAAAGCTTCATCAAGGTTGTGGGTAGAAGAATTTGACCATATTGGAAAAGTCGACCTAAAGTGTATTGCTTTAGGGTCCTTTTTTGTTAACTCCTCAGGATGGTTGTCTTCCACCCAGCCAGCCTTCGTCAAGACTATTAGGAGAAGAGATTGACCATGTTAGTGGAGCCGACCTAGAGCGTGTCGTTGTAGGGTCTTTTTTACTCCTCTATCGTGGGCCAACCTAAGAGATTTTAGTCACCTCTATCATCGGTTTAGACCTAAGTGGAATTAATGCCTCTGAGTACTGTAGGTGCTCGGGTTGTCCAAGATTTTGACTTGGTTATCCGCGAGGCCTGTAGATACCCGGTGTGATTGCCTGTTTAGTTCATTGCGCTGTCTTGCCCCCCAAGCTTTCACTAAGGCGAGGGTCTTATAGAGGCTATGACTATAGGTAACTGACCTGGAACATGGTGGTTGCAGGATCTTTTGAAACTTGCCATCATCAGCCACCTAGGGGGTCTGCCCCCATCGTCGGTTGTACCTAAGAGAAGCTTGTGCTTCGGGGTTAGGCCCGAGGTCTTTAGATGCCTCGGGGTTAAGCCCAAGGTCTTTGTATGCCTCGGGGTTAGGCCCGAGGTCTTTGCAAGGGCTCTCTGACAATCGGTGGAGCCTCATGTGGTGATCAGGCATGTACCACTGTAGTCGATCTCATCTAGATCGATGGAGATAGGGGGTCGGATTAGGATCGTCCGGCTCCTGATTTCTTTATGCTGGAGGCAAAGTTGGAACTGCTTGATCCTGACTGATGTGAACTGGAGGTCGGGTCGGGACTACCGGACCTAGACTGCTGTTAGCTGGAGGTTCGATCGTGGCTGTCGGACTCAGACCACTGTGAATTGGAGGTCGGGTCGGTACTGCCGGACCCTGCCTACTATGAATTGGAAGAATGGTTAGAACTCCTGGGCTGATCTCGATTTTGCTTACTTCTGGAAGACTCGTTGCTTTCTTGCCTGGGGTCTTTGTTCTTTAGAAATTCTTCAGTGTTAATGTATTTTCCAACCCTCTCTGCAAGTTCAACCAAGGTTACCAGTCAGTTTCTGTGAAACGACGTGGCACACTTGGTGTGTTGAACTCCTGAGCAGAAGGCTATAATAGCGGCGGTTTCATCAATATCATAGATGCCGAGCTTCTCTCGATTAAACCGGCCGGTAAATTTGTTGAGGGTCTCATTATTCCTTTATATGACTGCCAGTAGCTGCATATCAGGCTTTGGCTGTTCATGCACACCGATGAACTAGTTGATGAACTGCTTGCTGAGTTACTTGAAATTACGGACCGATCGGGGCTCCAAGGAGTAGAACCATTGCACGGCCGGGCCTTTCAAAGTGCTGGGGAAGGCTAGGCAGTGTAGTTCATCTGAGTTGGTGGCTAGGGCTATCTAATCCTTGTAGGTCCGGACGTGGTCGACCGGGCTTCCCGAGCCATTATAGGGATCTAGGCGAGGCTACTTAAATTTGCGCATGATGGCAAACCTCGTGATCTGGCTGCAGAACGGTGACTCTGTCTCGGTATTGGCCTGATTCTGAGCGCAGTTTTGACCAAGGTTTTTGGCCACTCCGTCAATCTGCTTCTGCAAGTCCTTGATTCAGGCTTCCACTCCTTATCGACTGGTATCTGAGGGGTTGGTCAGGTCGGTAGAAGAGGCTTCTTCTTCACGGCGGTGTACTCTCCTCTGGGATCGGGCTTGGCTATGACTCCGGTTCATCATGTGCCTAGGGACAACTCGGCTCTTGACCGAGTGACCCTGGACGGATTCCCGGGCCATATGCTCCTGCCTTTTCTCTCGAGCACGTTGTCTGGTCAAGATCGATTCCCGACCGTGCGCAACGTTCCTGGGTCGTTTCCCATCCACTAGAGGACGACTTTGCTGGGCCAGTAGGGTTTTGATCTGTTGCTGGATTTGACGCTGGCCCTCCAAGAGTTGTGTGAGGGCCGTGGTGATCTGCTTAAATGTCATGACTGCCACAGCCGGTGCCGGGGCCGGAGGAACCTCCCGGTTGGACTGCTGATCAGCCTTCTTACCCTTCTTCGGTGGCATGAAGATTAGTCGAGAGATTTATTGATGAGAAGACTTGCCGCTTCCCACAGATGGCGCCAAGCTGATGATGCTAAAAATTGGTAAGAATAAAGTAGAGCAGATTAAGGAGAAAGAAAGAGACTATTTTTTTTTGTATGTGGTTCGGCCCTGTTAATGAAGGAACCTACATCCACAGATGTGTTTGAACACGTTCATTATACTATAAAAAAGCCGAGGGCCTGTGGTGAACCAACAAGTCCGGAGCTACCGTAGGCCGGCCGAGCATGTTGATGAATGCTATAGAGGTGCTGTGTAGACTGAAAAGTTGGCCCCTTCAATGGGGGGTGAGAGGTCTCTTTTGTAGATGTAAGAGACCTACTTGTACATGGATAAGGAAATATAATCCAATTTGGATGTGATTGACACCAATCAAGTAAGTTTCCTAATTGTATTAGCATTGATTGACATTAATTGTGGGGGTTTCCTAATTGGATTAGGAAACAATTTACCCTTTACATTAGTCTTCTATCTTGAGTAGGAAACTGTCCGGAATGCTCGGGATCATGCCTATGGGCCCGGATGAGCTGTTCCCGCAGTGGGATGTGCCTGTGCGGTCTTCCAAACCTATTGGCTGGGTCGTGGATGAACCGCTCGGGAGGCATTAGGTGGACCAAACTGCTAAGGGATGATACTTGTTAGTAGTTGCAGAATAGAACCGCTCGGAAATGGGCAGATTTTGGGTGCATCAACTCATACCCTTTATCCTTCGTTACATGCCCGACTGACACTCCCTTCTGTAGGCCTTACTATTTGGTAGGATCCTACTCAGGTTGTCTCTCAGCCTAGGTGGTCTTTTGAAAATCTTTTGAAAAAGAGTTTTGAAAATCAAAAAACACAGAAAGTAGGAATGACTACAAGAACAAACACACCAACCGGGTCTTGGCTGTGAGTTTTAATTAGAGCCAAGCCTAGGTTGTCTTATTTTATTATCTGTAACTTTCTTCTTCAGTTATTTTATTTATAATCTAGTAGACTAGATTGTAAAAAAGTCGACTGTTTTGTGTTTTTGAAAGGTATCTACTGCTATAAACTTTCCAGTCGACCGGATTGTGCAGAATAGCATAACGGCTAGTTTTCGAAACATTCTAAAAATTACTTTTACACCCCCCAAAGACCTCCAACAGTCATATATGTTTAAAAGCTATAAATGAAGGGAAAACAGGTTAAAAATTTATTTCAATGAACAGTGGAAAACAAAGTTCAAAACTTTTATTGGTATGCCCGGATCTACTACTTATCAATGCTATAGATGCGTGCAAGAGAGGACAAGAGTTATACCTTTGTGTTTTGTGTTAGGAAACTGCGTTCCCAGAATACGTTGACAGCGCGTATAAGTTGGTACTGCAAAATTACGTGAAAACTAAAATAACCGTATAAGGGCGGAACTAGGGTTACCTTAAACTGCTAAAACAGATTGCTGTATTAGACGAATCGAGAACACGGGCTCGATAACAGCTCACGATCTTCTACCGTATTCCTTTCCTGCCAGAATATCAAACTGAGTGTGGGCTCCTTCGAAATCCTTTATGTTTCTGCTCTCTCTTTTTACGCTCTCTTTTCCATTCCGAGTTATAATGCTCTTGATGGAAAAAAACGCAAACTGAGGAGAGAGCCAAAGCAGCATATATACAGGTTATGATAGGGACCATAAGAAGTCAATAAGGAATAGGCTTCCTTATGGAATTAGGAAACCCTAATTCGAACTGAATCAGATTCCTATTTCCATAAATTATAATTCATACCACTAAAGAATTATAATTGCACTCCTACCCTTATGTCAAAAATATATTTCGAGCTCCATGTTATTAAATGCTTATTATCTCCCCATGTTAAGATTATAGATATCCATTAATTAAATATAATTATGACAATCATATTTAATTAATCTCTTAAAATTCCTTGAGATCCTCTGCTTAACTTATCTGATATGTCGGATACAAAATCCACTTGCAGGGTTTGACATAATTAAAACTTATAAGCTTTCTCAAGGGGATATCATCAATCCCAAAATTGAGACATGGATTCCATCATTAATTAATATCCACCACACAATTAATATTGTCACCCAATCCAATGAGATATTGATCCATTTAAGGATCTCACACTTTTAGGGATCAAAGTGTAAATATCAAATGTACGTGTCTATAAATTAACTTAGGATTTAGAGCATAAGCACTCATAATAGTCATGAGGTATTAATTATCTTATAAGTCAGTATAAAGATAATTATCCCAAGTCGGTCCCGTTTAATACACAAAGTGTACCAGCATGGTGAGTTGAAACTATACCATTTCCCGTAATCAAGACAAACCTAGTACAACACCATGCTATAGTCCTACCGATGGTGTGTCCAATCCATCTAAGACTGTAAACCAAATCTTACATTCTACAAGATCTGATGGTCTGATCTTCAATGTGTAAACCGAACTCTACACACCAAACCACCTACTATGTAGAATGAAAGAGACACATGCATAATATTAAATAAACAATATAATACAAATATTGCCCACACAGATTCTCATAAAAATGGATTAACTGATTTTATTAAATGAATAATAAATCAACTACATAAAGCATGACTTTTAGTATATAACCCTAACAATCTCCCACTTAGACTCAAAGCCATGATGCGACACACCTCACTCCTATCCCTTTTACATGACTATCAAAAGTCTTGGCCGGTAAGCTCTTGGTGAAAGGATTTGCCAGGTTATTTGCTGATGCTATCTTGGTCACTTCAACATCACCTCTTTGCACGATCTCTCGTATCAGGTGATACTTACGCTCAATGTGTTTTCCCTTCTTATGTGCCTTACGTTCCTTTGAGTTAGCAACCACTACACTATTATCGCAATAAAGGACAATAGTCGATTGTACCACAGGTACTACTCTTAGATCCATAAGGAAGTTTCTGAGCCAAATGGCCTCCTTAGCGGCTTCCGAAGCAGCCACATACTCGGCTTCCATGGTGGAATTAGCAATACACGACTACTTGATACTCCTCCAACTAATGGCTCCACCTCCTAGGGTGAACACATATCCTGAGGTAGACTTTCTAGAATCCCTATCTGACATGAAATCAGAATCCGTGTACCCAATGGGTACAAGACTGTCTTCTTGGTAAACTAACATACAGTCTCGAGTCCTTTTCTGGTACTTGAGAATATTTTTTACCGCAGTCCAATGTTCTTGCCCTAGATTAGACTGATATCTACTAACCATGCCAACAACGAAGCAGATGTCAGGTCTAGTACATAACATAGCATACATTAAGCTTCCTACTACCGAGGTATAAGGAACTGCCTTTATCTTCTCTATCTCATCAGGTGTCTTAGGACACTGATCCTTAGATAGAGTAATTCCATGTCTGAAGGGAAGGAATCCCTTCTTGGAATCTTGCATGCTAAACCTTGCAAGAATATTGTCGATATAAGTGCCTTGTGACAAGCCCAACATCCTATTCTTGCGATCTCGCATAAGCTTGATCCCTAGGATGTGACCGGCTTCTCCCAAGTCCTTCATATCGAATTGACTAGACAACGATACCCTTACAGAAACATTGTTTCCGATTAGCAAGATATCATCCACATATAGTACTAAGAACACCACCATTCTTCCATCATGTTTCTTGTACACACAAGATTCATCCGCACATTGATCAAAACCAAAAGACTTGATTGCTTGATCAAAGAGGATATTCCAAGACCTAGATGTCTGCTTAAGTTCATAAATGGACTTCTTAAGCTTGCACAACATGTGTTCTTGGCCCTTCGCAATGAACCCGTCTGGTTGCATCATATAGATACACTCGTCAAGATTCCCATTAAGAAATGCTGTCTTGACATCCATTTGCCAAATTTCATAATCGAAATGTGCAGCAATAGATAAGAAAATCCGGATAGACTTTAGCATGGCCACTGGCAAAAAGGTTTCCTCATAATCGATTCCCTCTTTTTGAGTGAAGCATTTCACAACAAGCCTTGATTTAAAGGTTTCCACCTTACCATCTACTCCTCTCTTCTTCTTATAGATCCACTTGCATCCAAAGGGTTTTATTTCATTGGGTGGTTCTACAAGATCCCAGACTTGATTGGAGTACATGGACTCCATTTCAAACTTCATAGCCTTTTGCCAAAGATCTACATCTTTTATCTTGGAGTGCTTCATTGTAGTTACAGGGATCAGTACCTTGTTCATCAGGGACACGGTCATAAGACTCTCCTAAGAACATATACCGATCAGGTTGAATAATAACCCTCCCACTACGACGAGGCACAACACGTGTCTGTGTATCACTGATATTTCGTTGTGAAGATTCTGAACCTAATATACCATTATCTGCACGTTGTACTGGTTCAGGAACCTGCGTGTTAATGGTTGGTTCAGGATCTACACGAGTTTTGATAATCCTTCCACTATGACGCGGTAATGGAATTTCGATAACTCTGACTTGTGATGTTTCTTCTCATACCGATGGTATCGAAGAAGTATGTGTCGGTATCTCTCCTCTCATTTCCTCTAGAACAATACAGCTTCTGGGCTTCTGATCCTTAGGACTATAAAACAGACCACCTTTAGTTCCTTTTTGATACCCAATAAAGAAGCATACTTCTGTTCTTGATTCCAACTTTTCTGCGTTCCATTTCAGCACATGTGCTGGACTACCCCAGATCCGAACATGCCGCAGACTAGGCTTTCGCCCAGTCCACAATTCTGTAGGAGTAGTAGGTACTGACTTAGACGGTACCAAGTTTAGAATGTATGCAGATGTCTCTAATGCGTGTCCCCAAAAGGAAATTAGTAAATCTGAATAACTCATCATAGATCTTACCATGTCCATGAGAGTCATGTTCCTTCTTTCTGCTACACCGTTTGGCTGAGGTATACGGGGTACAGACAACTGGGATAAATCCCTTGCTTCAATAAGTATTCCCTAAACTCTCCCAAGAGGTACTCTCTACCATGATCAGGTCGTAGTGTCTTGATATATTTACCTAGATGCTTTTCCGTTTTAGCCTTGAAGTCTTTGAATTTCTCAAAGCATTCAGACTTATGCCGCATCAAATAAATGTACACATACCTGAGTAATCATCGATGAAAGTGACAAAGTACTCAAATCCCCCTCTTGCTTGGACAGTTATAGGACCACACAAATTAGAGTGAACCAGTTCCAATGGCTCTTTTGTTCTATAGCCCTTGGCCGAGAACGGCCTCTTGGTCATTTTACCTTTCAAGCAGGATTCACAGACTAGAAGTGCCTCCACTTCCAATGTGCTTAATGGCCCGTTTTGAACCAGTCTTTGAATCCTTTTCAAATTAATATGACCAAGGCGTAAGTGACAAAGATGCATTTGGTTCATCCTCGAAGGTTCTTTTCTCTTAAATGGCAAACTATTTGTGTTATTCAATTCATTAAATTACAGTATAGGAGAGACATGATTTATAATATAAAGATCATCCACTAATTGACCAGAACAAATAAAATGTTTATTTTCTTTAATAACTACTACTTTATTAAAATGAACTGAATATCCATTTTTTACTAAACTAGAAATTGAAACTAAATTCTTTCTAATAGAAGGTACATAAAGGTAATTTCTTAATATTAAAATCTATCTCTACCAAAACTAAGACGTAGATCTCCTACTGTAATTGCTGCTACTCTCGTAGCATTTCCCATGTATAGATAAATATCTCCATCACTGAGCTGCCTGGTTCCCTGGAACCCCTGCAAAGAATTACATACATGATCAGTGGCTCTCGAATCTACACACCAGGTACCGATAGATCGGACTGCTAAACACGATTCAACAACTAGTAAATGAGATTTACCTTGATTGTTCTATCTGGTGAGATAAACCGGACATTGCTTTTTCCAGTGTCCTGGCTGCTTGCAAACAAAATATTTGCCTTTAGGCTTTCCTAGTTGTCCTCTTGGCCTTTAGATTGGCGGAGGACCCGCGGCCTTCTTTTGAGCCTTTTTCTTTTTCTTCTTGCCTTTCGGCTTTGAAGCAGAACCTTTCTCAAACACAAGAACACTCCCTGACTTTCTTTTGAGACCCTCAGCTGCCTGGAGTTCTTTAAGCAGCTCCGCCAAGGTGTATGTAAATTTATTCATGTTGTAATTGAGGTGAAATTGCTTAAAAGACTCTGGCAGTGACTGGAGTATGATATCGACCTGGGTTTCTCCGTCGATTTCAGCTCCAAGGATCTCTAGTTCATTAAGAAGAGATATCATCTTAAGAACATGATCCCTTATAGACGTCCCCTCAACCATAGTTGTGTTCATCAAGTCTTTCATGGCAACCTGCCTAGCAGCACGACTTTGATCCCCGAACATATCTCGGAGGCTCTCCATCATGTCATAGGCGCTGGCCATTGACTGATGCTGATGTTGAAGCACATTTGACATGGATGGCAAAATGTAACACCGCACCATCTCATCAGCCTTGACCCATTTCTTATGAGCCTGGGTTTCCTCAACGGTTGTCCCCTCACCAGGTTGCTCAGGACATTCTTGAGTAAGCACAAACTTGTACTCTTCAGCAGTTAACACAATATCCAAATTCCTTTTCCAGTCTGTATAGTTTGGTCCAGTAAGTTTGCTTTCTGTAAGTATAACAGCGACTGGATTGAAAGAACCCATTTAAAAGCTTGAGAATCACATAATATAAATAATTACATTTGGGCAAAAAATTACTATGGATTCAAGTTGAAAATATTGGTTCCCTCTACCATATTTGAAAAGAATCCGCCAGTAACCTGATACACCGTGATAGTATGACTCGATGGGAAGCCATATACTATCCATCATTTGTTCAGATAGGCAATTGCCTTTTAATTTTACTATCCAGGCAATGTACCTTGCCTAGTAAAATTAAACTGCTGACTTGCTTTGATCCTATAAATAACAATAGTAACTCAGATAGAGAGGATATTATTATTTATAGCTAAGTGTATACCATCACTTAATTCTAGGTCAAGAGTTCTGTGAGGAACACCTCTGATGGAGAGGTGGCCCACACTAACAATCACCCAAAACATTCTTTTAAAGAAGTTTGTACTAATGATTCCACGATCAACTACATCCGATGGAAAGGATGACACTAAAGCCATCACACAAAATTAATCATATCATCTACAAACCAGTGATGGAGACCATGGGATTTATACGTGATGATACGCCCAGAAATATTCTGCTACAAGTCAAACCTCCACGTCAACAGCAAAGGGCTCGGATTATCCGAAAAGTGAGCTGGTGGCCCAACGATCCTGAGGCCTTTCGAGGGCAACCGCTCGGTATGCTCGCACAGCCTGGGCATGCGACGCAGTAGCTCTCCATAAGGTACGGTTTGACAGCCCAGCAGCTTAGCAGTTTCCTAAATCAGTCAAAAGACTAATGGAAAAGTGTAAATAGTTTCCTAAGCCGTATAGGAAACCTCCCATGATTTGTGCTCATCAATTTGTAATTAGATTAGGCTTCCTTATCTAATCAGTTGCCTAATACAAGTGGTCTCTTGCACCTTTTAAAGAGGCCACTCACCTCCATTAGAGGGGATTGCATTCTTAACTTAAAGAATAGAATATACACTCATCTGATACGCATATACCCGGCCGGTATTACTGGTAGTGCCGCTAAACTGTTGGCTCACCAGGCCCTCCGGTGATCTGCTAGTGAAGCGCACTGACGCACCTGTGGACATAGGTCACCTTATTAACGGGGTCGAACCACATACAATTGATTGTGTCACCATATCTCTCTTCTCAATCTCTCTTACCAACTTTTGGCATCATCAGTTTTGTGCCGACTGTGGGAAGACGACAAGGTCCTCATCAACAAAATTCCTTGACTGATCAACATACCGCCGAAGACGAGTAAGAAAAACACTACTCCAATTGGTTAGGGGAACTTGGAGCTCGAGCCGCAGGCCGCCTCCATGACCTCCGAGCAAATGATAGCGGCGCTCGCGCAACTCTTGGAAGGCCAACGGTAAACCCAACAGCAAATTGAAGCGCTATTGGCCTTACAGGAGAAATGCCCTCAATTAGAGAATCAGACCGGGAAGAGTGTCCCCGACCGGGAGCCCGGAAGAGTCCATAACCATACCCACTCTGCGCCAGTATCCCCGTTGGATTGGGAACACGCCCGGGATGGTGACCGTAGCAGATCGCCCAGGCGCCCCAGGCGGCGAGCTTGCACCAATCCTCGCTGGGTGGAAGATGCCAGAGACATCGTCAATAGGCACCGTGCCACCAGAGGGGAGGGATCAGGGCCAAAGCCTTGGGAATCAGCCAATGACCCTCCGGCCCGGAGTCGGGGAGATCTTAGGCATACGATTACCCAAAACCGGATCCAAGTTCTATCCCCGAGGTCAACACACTTCGAAGAGGAAGCCTCGTCGTCTGATCCGACTTACCGCTCGGACATTAATAGGAAGACCGAGCGGGAAGACGTGAATGCTCAAATCTAAGGTTTGCAAAAACAGATCGAGAAATTGAGCCACAAGAGCATCCTGACCATACCAACACGGAGACCGAGTCACCCTATACCGCTCAGATCACCGGATTCCCCATCCTGTGGAAGTTTAAGCCACTACATCTCAGTTCTTATGACGGGACAGGAAGCCCAGTGGATCACATTCACACCTACATAGCCCAGATAGCTTTGGTCACCACTGTCGATGAGTTATTGTGCCTGGCCTTCCCCAGCACTCTCAAGGGGCCAGCCGTGCAGTGGTTCCACGCCCTCAAGCCCTGAACGATTGATGACTTCAAGACGTTGAGCAAGATGTTCATTAGCCAGTTCGTAGGGATGCTCGATCGATCACAATCGGACACTCAGCTATTGACCGTTAAGCAGCGCAAGGGTGAACCCTAAGGGAGTATGTGGATCGCTTCAATTAGCAGAGGCTCCAGATCCGCAATTTAAATGAAACAGCAGCCATTATTGCCTTCTGCTCGGGGGTTCAACACACCAAGGTTGCTACATTGTTCCATCAAGACTGACAGGTAACCCTGGAGGAGCTCTCAGAGAGGGTCAAAAAATATATAGACACTAAAGAATTCCTAAAATCCAAATGCTCCGGCTTTGCGGGAGATGAGTCCCCGAAGGCCAAGCAGAGGCGTGAAGGCTCTAAGAAGTGCCCGGTAAAAAAGTAGAGGCAGGACCAGTAGGGAGGAGGCCGGGATCAGCCCCAAATCGCTTTCACGCCTCTATCCTGACCAATCCATGAAGTCATGGCCGCCGCTGAGGTGCAGAGGTTACTTCAACAACCGGCGAAACTCAAATCCTCGCCCGGAAAGAGGAATCGGGATAAGTTTTGCCGCTTCCATAGAGACCATGGCCATGACAAAGAGGATTGCATCAAGTTGAAGATAGCCATAGAAAAACTGATCGAGCAGGGTCATCTAGCAAAGCAAGTCACCACAGATGGACGGCCTACGCAGGGAGCCCGAGCTCCTGGTCAAATACAGCCTCTTGGTCAAATCAACGTGATCTCCAGAGGAACATTGGGCAGCGGAGACTCACAGTCGGTAAGGAAGAGGCATACTCAGGCATCCCGGGCGGATGTCTGGCAGGTCCAATCCACCGGCTCCCCGCCAACTGACATACTGACGTTCACCTACAACGATTTATGAGGCGTCCACTGCCCCCATGATGACCCGTTGGTTGTGACGCTCTCTATAGCCAACTACGTGGTCAAGAGGGTATTGATGGACACAAGCAGCTCGACCGATATCATGTTCGTGTTAGCATTCAATTAGCTCGGGATGTCTAGGGATCGGCTCCGCCCGATTGCTACTTCCCTGGTGGGTTTCAACGGATCAAGCACCCAGCCGCTCGGTACCATGGAGTTTCCCGTGGTTATGGGAACTTACCCTCAGCAGAACTCCCTACTGTCAAACTTTGTAATTATGGAGGCTCCATCTGCCTACAACATCATTCTTTAGAGACCCACACTCAACAGAGCCAGGGCCATTGTCTCCACCCATAGCCTGACAGTTAAGTTCCCGACCCCTCAGGGACTTCGGAGTCTGCGTGGAGATCAGACAACCGCTTAGAGTTGTTATGTCAGTTCCCTTCACCGGGAAGTCATCACAGAAACATTGAACGACCAGGAAATGGACCCGAGGTACCAGAATGATAGAGTGGGCCTGATCGAAGAATTGGAATAAGTGGCGTTGAACCCACAACTCCCAGACTGAACGGTAAGCATCGGCACCCTGTTGGAGCCCTACCTTAGGGAGAAGCTGATTCAATTCCTACAACAGAGTTAGGATGTGTTCGCCTGGTGCCATGAAGATATGCCCTGAATTGATCCCCGGTTAATGTCTCATCGGCTCACCATCGACCCAGATTCCCGGCCTGTGAAGCAGAAGAGACAGGGCATGGCCCCCGAGAGACAGAGAGCAGTAAGTGAGGAGGTCGAGAAGCTCCTCAAAGCCCACTCCATACAAGAGGTCCACTACCCCGATTGGCTAGCCAACGTAGTACTTGTCAAGAAAAGCAACGGGAAGTAGAGGATGTGCGTAGACTTCACCGACCTGAACAAAACCTACCCCAAAGATTGTTATCCGCTGCCCAAGATAGACCTCCTTGTGGATTCCACGACCGGCCATTCGCTTCTCTTGTTTATGGATGTCTACTCCGGGTACAATCAGATCAGCATGTACCCTGGGGACGAAGAAAAGACCTCGTTCATCACAAACCAGGGGACCTACTACTACAAAGTCATGCCTTTCGGCCTCAAAAATGTCAGGGCAACTTATCAATGCCTAGTCAATCACATGTTCAAAGACCTGATCGGGAAATCAATAGAGGTGTACATTGACGATCTCCTGGTCAAAAGCCGGGACGAGTCCGACCATCTAGAACATTTAGCCGGGGCCTTCAGCATTTTGAGGAAGTTCGGGATGAGGTTGAACCCGGCCAAGTGCACATTTGGCATCTCATCCGGAAAGTTCTTAGGGCACCTGGTCAGCAGGCGGGGAATTGAAGCAAACCCCAAGAAAATCCAGGCCGTCATCAACATGAGTTCGCCCAGGTCTACCAAGGAGGTACAGAGTCTGGCCGGACGGGTTGCCGTACTTAACCGATTTGTCTCTAGAGCCACCGACCGGTGCCTGCCGTTCTTCAAGATCCTCCGTAAGGCATTTTTGTGGTTTGAGGAGTATGATGAGGCGTTCCAGGAACTCGAAAAGTACTTGGCATCTCCCCCTCTACTCTCAACACCCATGTCGGGGGAAGAATTGTTCCTATACCTGGTAGTATCACCATCAGCGATTAGCTCAGCACTCATCAGGGAAGAGCATGGGATACAGTTCCCAGTGTACTATACCAACCGAGTGCTCCAAGGCACGGAGAGCAGATACTCCCGCATCGAAAAACTTGCATTCACTCTCATCACCTCCGCCCAAAGATTTCGTTCATACTTTCAGGCCCATGTCATTGTAGTCCTTACTGACCAACCTCTCTATAGGATCTTAAGCAGGCCTAATATGTTCGGGAGGCTCGTCAAGTGGATCGTGGAATTAGAGGAATTTGAAGTGGTCTACCGCCCCCGGACGGCAATCAAAGGACAAGTAATAGCAGACTTTCTGGTTGAGTTCACATATTCAGAAGACCCAATTGAAGAGCTCGACCCGCCGGTTCTACCGCCCAGGTTATAGGCTGACATCCCCACCTGGGTGCTATATATTGACAGTTCCTCAAACCAGCAAGGCAGTGGGGCAGGAATCATCTTGACTACTCCCGACGGTATCTAGCTCGAGTATGCCCTAAGGTTTGGGTGGTTTCGTGCCTCCAACAACGAAGCTGAGTATGAAGCCCTATTGGTCGGACTGCAGTTGGCCACTTCTATGGGTGCGCAACAGGTCCAAAGATACAGCGACTCTTAGCTTGTGGTCAACCAAGTCGACCAGGAGTACGAAGCTCGGGGAGACAACATGGTAGCCTATCTGGCCCTTGTCCGAGCGATTTCAAAGAAGCTTTAGGGTTTCTGTGTCATACAGATACCTAGAGAGGAAAACACCAGGGACAACCGGTTAGCCCGCCTCACTTCATCTTCTAATTCAGACTTGCCCGGGATAAGGGTAGAATACCTGCCTGAGCCAAGTATGATCAACTCAGAATGCATGGAGGTGGAACCGAATGCCTTGGGACCTAGCTGGATGGACCCGATCATAACATTCCTTACAATAGGCGTGTTACCAAACGAGATAGAGGAGGCCCGCCGGGTCAGGTACCAGTCGGCCCAATATCATCTTATAGACGGAATCCTCTATAAAAGGGGATTCTCTATATCGTACCTCCGATGCGTCCATCCCGCACAGGTCCAGACAGTGTTGCATGAAATCCATGAAGGAGTGTGCAGGAATCACATTGGAGGACGGGCGTTATCTTGAAAGGCCTTACTGCAAGGATATTACTGGTCGACAATGGCCCGGGATTCTTAGGAGTATGTCAAAAGATGCGACAAATGTCAAAGATACTCTCCCATGATCAACCGACCGGGAGAGCTTCAGATGCCAATCTAAAGCCCTTGGCCCTTTGCCCAGTGGGCTATCAACATTGTTGGACCCCTACCGACGGGAAAAGGACAGGTCAAGTTCGCAGTCATCGCCGTCGACTACTTTACCAAGTGGGTAGAGGCCGAGCCCTTGGCAATAATAATCGACCAAAATAATGGAAAGCTTCATGGAAAATAACATCCTCAGTAGGTTCGGCATTCCCCGAGTTTTGGTCAACGACAACGGCAGGCAATTTGACACCCCATTGTTCAGGCAGTTCTACTCGGGCTATGGGATACTTAATCACTACTCCTCCCCCGAGCACCCTCAAGCCAATGGTCAAGCCGAGGTGACAAACCAGATGATCTTGCAGTCGATCAAAACAAGACTTGAAAGCGCCAAAGGACTGTGGGCTGAAGAACTGCTAACCCTCCTGTGGGCCTACCGAACTACGCCCCGAGCGGTAATAGGTGAGATGCCATTTTCCTTAATATACGGGTTTGAGGTGGTGGTCCCTACAGAGCTCGGGTTGCCTACTTACCGGGTGGCGAATTATAGCGTGCCAGACAACGAAGATGCACTCAAAACAGAACTGGACTTGGTAGAGGAGAAAAGAGACCGGGCATATCTAAAAGTTGCAACCTACAAGCAGAGGGTGTCCCGGTACTATAATAGAAGGGTGAAGCATCGCAGTTTCCTGGTGGGGGATCTGGTCCTTAAAGCTATCAATCAGTCCTCAAGAGTCCCGAGCCATGGAAAGTTGGGGCCAAACTGGGAAGGCCCATATCTAGTTATTCGGGCAATTCGCCCAGGAACTTACTAGCTTCAGAGCCTGGATGGACGTGATTTGTCTCACCCTTGGCATGTGCAACACCTCCGTAAGTATTATCAGTAACCCAGAGATGAGGACAGTTTAGCACTGGTTAGGAAATTTTTGTAGCTCTACTTGAGCATTCATTATAGATTTTTGAATAAAATAAAAGACTTTACTTTGCAAAATTACTCCTATCACAGTCCCGTCCAATATTGATAGACCTCGGGCCTAACCCCGAGGCAAAAGACCTTGGCTTAAATTCAAGGCACAAAGACCTCGGGCCTAACCCTAAGGCAACAGACCTTGGCTCAAAACCAAGGCACAAAGACCTCGGGTCTAACCCCAAGGCAAAAGACCTTGGCTCAAAACCAAGGCACAAAGACCTCGGTTCTAACCCCGAGGCAAAAGACCTTGGCTCAAAACCAAGGCACAAAGACCTCGGGTCTAACCCCGAGGCAAAAAACCTTGGCTTAAAACCAAGGCATAAAGACCTTGGGCTTAACCCCGAGCCGACGGCTTCGCTTTTGCCCAACCAGCGACGGGGGCAAATTCCCTAGGTGGCTGACGATGGCAAGCCTCAAATGACCCTGCAACCACCCATGTTCCAGGTCAGTTTCCTACAACCACTCACTCCCGCACACTCACCTTAGCAAAATGCTTAGGGGGCAGGGACTAGGCTAAAACAGGAAATCACACTGGTCATTAGAAGGACTTGGAATCCTAACATTCCTAAGTACTTACAGTGATCAGAGAGAAAACATCCCGGACGGTAAAACAGGATTTTCCTATAATACACCGGGCCATCCCAAACGATAAACAAGGCAAGTTCCTATGAAACATCAGGTAGTCACCTTTAAAACTGGTCAGTAAGACCAGATGCTCTACCGGTTACGGTCCTAAACCATTTGCTAAGGCAGGGATTTAGGTCGATCAAAACTAGGTAGACACTGGCAATCACAAACAGGCACATAAGTACAAAAATAGTAAACAGTTTATGGAAAGTTGGTCTCAAGGACCTTTTCATTAATTCAAAACTATTTATATAAGGCATGGGGAGCAGTTGTAGTAGCCTCCCCAAAAATCAAAAATGAAAAAATTACAATACAAAAGAAAACGGGTCGGGGACCTCAATCGTCCACCTCGACCACGTCTTCAGTCACCCCAGCCTCCTCTTTCAGGTCAGCTCCTCCTCCCAGTGCAGAGCCTCCTCCAAGGGTAGCCTCCTCAGCAAGGCCGGCATCAGCAACAGGGCCCTTGCCCACAACAGGACCTACATCCCAGAAGTTTGAATCAATCCCTTCGTAGGACGATATGTCCCACTTGGGGTGAACTCGGGATATCCTGCGCTTCAAATCTTCATAACACTAGAAGAAGCCGTCATCAAAAGCTTATTCCCAAGCGCCTGCTACCATCACCTCTTCCAGCTCCCTCTCCCACACCTCCGTCGCCGCTGCGTTGGCCCGAGCAGCCTCTAGGTCAGCCTGGGTGGTAGTTGGCTCAGCTTGAGCAGCGCCAAGGCTCAAGGCCAAACCCTTCACCTTATCCTTCTCTACAGCCAGAGTGGTGCCCCTGGCTTCTGAGATTGCCCGCTACTCAGACAAAGCGGCTTTAGCAGCAGTGGCCCTCCTGGCCAGGGAAGGAAGGAAGGACTCAGCCCTGGCGGCCACGCATCTGACCTGCGAGAAGTTAAAACTGACCAGTCAGAGAACAAGCATAGTTGACAACATAGTTGAAGAAAAGGAAACAAAGGCAGGAGAACTGACCATGTGAGAGACGATGTACAGCCAGCTCTGGAAAACCTCGGGAGACATGTTTTCACATGCCTCCACTTGGCTAGGGAGCAGACCGGGCTTCACCTGATCCCTGATCTCGGCCAAGGCAGCATTGGCGCCACGGCCGGCACCCCCGCCCGGGGAGCAGTCTCCTCAACTACCACCACGTGGGGTGTTGAGGTCCCCACTGGCTCTGAACGATTTAATACACCGTACCGGATCTGCCTCAGTGGGCGCTCTCCACTCGGGGCCTCGGTGGCGGGCCTTTTTCCTTGTGCCACCGCCATCCGGGCGGCAGCAGCAGCGGTAGTGGCCTGCCTCTCCCTCAGTTGCTCCATATTTTTCTTCAGAGCCATCTCTACAAAAAAAGAAAAAAATTGAACAGTTAATAATCGATGTAGAAGATGGGGAAGGAGTACTACGGGAGGCAGTAGAGTCCGAGCACTACCAAGAAGGATTGGGGGAATACTGGAGCTTCTGTGGACTGAACCGAGTCGTCAGTAGCTCAAAAGTCATCGGTCTGAGTCAACATGATCCAGATGTTTACCGGCCGGTCTACCAAACTCCTGATCCTAGCTTGGCAATCGTCAGGAATGCTCGGTGGGCTGGTTGATCCCACTGCAAAGCCAAGTACAAAATGGTTAGTCACAGAAACTGGAGTATAATAAAGAAGAAAGCAACAAAAAGTAAAACTGAACGGGCTTACCCCTCAACTCTCCTGCCCAGGAAGTCCTCATCTGGATCCCGGGGGCCAGTTCGCAAAGCCCGAGGGTGGACACTTAGAAGAACCTGTTCTTCCACCCTTTGTTGTTGCTCGGATAGTTGACTAAGATCTTCCTCCCCTGGCGAGCCCCAAGAGAAAAGAACCCGGTCTCTCCATGTACGAGGAATGGGCGGTGCATCCAGAGAAACTCCTGGAAGGAGAGTTCATATCTGAAGACTTGGGGCCACAAAGAGATGGACCCCATCAAGAACCTCCAACCGTTCGGGGCTAACTGGCCCGGGGCAATCCCCATGTATATCAGGACGTCCTGAGCGACCGGATGGATGGGGATGTGAAACCCAGCCATGAGGATGTCCTCATATAGGGTGGTGAAACCTTGCTGGTAGATTGCCCCCCCCCCCCTCCCACCCCCCGACATTCAAGGCCAAGGAGCAGTGGTCGGGATGGTCGTACCTATCCCTAATGTGCCCGAGATCTTTAGTGCGCAAGGTGGACGAGATGAATTCACTGGAGAAGGCTACCTCTGGGTCGGGCTCCCCTGGTGTCTCGTCGCCTGAACCCCAGGAAATGGAAGCGACGGGGGCTTCCTGGTCCGACTCATCGTTGAAGAGACGAATCGGGATCCTACCTTCACTTTGCTGGTCAGATGGAGAAGCGGACGGTGGATCTAGGCTAGTGTCAGGACTTCTCGATCAGTATATCTCATCCTCTGACCGGGAAGCAGAATTGAAGCCAAAATGTTCCATTTCTGGTACTCTTATGGTAGGATGGGGAAGTAGGTTATGCCCTATGTATGGGTCAAGAACCCCGAGCCTGGTATACGAAGGGGGCAGGTTTACCAACCTAAAAGGCAAAGAATAGATGGTCCTTAACACAAGGTGACACTCTTTCAAGACTGACACGAGAATTTTTTTGTGCGCTCTTGTGCAATACCCAAGTGTAGGTAGACGTGCAAGTAATATCTGGTAAGACCAGGTCGATCCCACAGGGAAGGTGTTGACCTATTGAATTAGACTAACCTCTAAAGAAAATAAAATAAAATGAATAAGATTAAGCAATGGTGCGGAACACAAAGTTCCACAGCTAAGATTACTAAAGGAAATGACTAACGATCTAACTAGCTAATTAAAACAGTACTTGAAATTAGGATGTTTAACTTTAAAAGAAAGTGTTGGGATTACACGAATCCGCAGTAATCTAGCCATCTACCATGCATTTACCTTGAAGCACAAAGGAGTATGTTACCCACAGTTTTCCGTATTCCTCTAAAGATAGAGAATACATGGCCCTTTCATGACCGGGACCATATCATCACAGTTAAATTAAGATACGTGAAAGCGGTTTAATCCAATAGTTAAGACTCGCATCCTCAATGGTGTTAGCATTGAAGATGGTTTGCAAAATGTATTGAAAGAAAATGCCTTAGGGCCTTAGTTTTAAAACTGTTTTGACAAACTGAGCATTTATTTGGGACAGAATGATAACAAATCCTAAAACAAAAGGTCCTGGAATACTGCAGGGAACATCCTCAAGAATTCGAGAGTTCGATCGATCGACGCGCTTTCGATCGATCGAAGACATTCATCCCTCAATCGATCGAACTGACTTCGATCGATTGACTGTCTCTGGTTCGATCGATCGAACTAGCTTCGATCGATCGAACACAGCGATTATTCTGCTGCATGGCAGAGGCTGGAGATCACTGTTTCATCGTGTTCTCCCAACCTGGGACTACTCAGACATCGTCTGGGACGTCACAGATTGATATTTAACGTACGAAATCATTAACATCTTGTTTAGTTGCGAGTTTTTCATGGAAAATTCAAAAACTATGGTTTTACAACTATTTAGCATGTAATATCACGAGATGATCGAGTAAACTACGACAAACACATGCAGAATATAAATGAGCAGTATATAGATAACCTGGAATGAAGAATACTTGTATTAAACTTAGAGAAATCCAGTCCACAATGTAAAAATTCAATGAAAACCTACAAAAAAAACAAGCAAACTCTCTATCTCTCTCTATAAAACTGTTAAAATGTAAAAGTGGGCGTCCTCTGGACGTGTACAATACACATATATATAAGAAAACCTAAGAAACTAGGGTTAAAACCCGCATCTGCTGCACACGCAAATGTTACTGGAAATACCCCGTTCGATCGATCGAACTGCTCTCGATCGATCGAACCCTTAAGCCTCAAGCGCTTCAACACTCTTCAAGCGATCGAACGCTCGATCGATCGAACTGTCCTAGATCGATCGAGCTCCACATTTCAGCTTTGACTTCTTTTATTTTCTTTCCAGCATTCCATTTATTCTGATGTTCATCTGTTTAGTCCACACAGCAGTAATCTGCACCAACAACAGCTAAAACAATACAACTTGTCATAGATTAATCATATTGTATGAAAATTAGCCTTGCAATGCAAATCGCAGATAAAACGGGAAGTTGTGATAAAAACTAATACAATTCTTCCTTTTAGCGCGGTTGTATTTTACAAATACCCCCGCTTTGCAAAGACTACCCAAGAAACTCCCGCTCGATTCAATTGCCCTAAGGTGCCTCCTCACTTGAAGAAAGAGCAGAATCTAAGGAAGAAAAAATCCCACTCCCGTTCTAACATAAGTGGGTTCGCTCTCTCCAGCCTCGCTCAGAAAAGAAGAGAAGGAAAAGAGTGAAGAACTGAAACTGGAAAGGAAAGACTTACAAATTTAGCGCAAAAAAGGGCTCGGGAGTCTTGCTCGAAAACTTGCTCGCTCTCAAACTGCTTGGGAATATGTATCTTTGCAGCAAAGTGTTGAGAAATGAACAAGTGTTCCTTTATATAGGAACTACAGACGGTTCATATCAAATAGATCCAACGGCTCATGCGCTTTCCCGCCCAAAGGGCTGACAATTGTCACCTCGGGCACGCGAAGTGTTGCCTCAAAAGGCGCGCGCATTAAATGCACGATGAGACGGCTCGGTTATCGTGTAAACGGTTCGGTTACTTTCATGCTGGTGTCGTTTGATCCTAACTAGGCCAGTCATAAGCTGACACGTGGAGTAGGTGTGACTCAGGCCCATAGGGCAACCGCTCGGTCCATACCTCGGCTGACAACAAGGACCTATCTCGCCCGAGGTTGAGTCCCGGTCTCTTACCAGACGGTTCCTCGGAAGCAGTCTTAATTTTCAAACTTCATCTGATGGGACATCACATCAACTTCAAAAATGGGGGGCAGCTGATACACCCAGAAATATTCTGCTATAAGTCAAACCTCCACGTCAACAGCAAAGGACCCAGATTATCCGAAAAGTGAGTTGGTGGCCCAACGATCCCGAGGCCTTTCGAGGGCAACCGCTCGGTGTAGACACCCCATTTTATCGGCTATCAGATTTAGGAGACCCATAGCTTGGTGGTTCACAATGATCGTAAAAGACTCAAAAGGACTCCTGGAAGTCAGCTCTATCTCTCAGAATGCTCAAAATGACCAAAATGCCCCTAAAAGCCCGAAAACTCCCAGATTTGGTCCCAAAGTTCTGAAAACATGCTATGTCGTAAGAAAAGCGATAAAATGAGTTTCTAAGAGAAATTGGGTGAAATCGTCAGCTCCCAGAGACCCCCGGAAGTCCCGGAAGTTCCCGGAAAGTCCCCGTTGACCGGTTTGACCAAGGTTTGACTAGGTTTGACCAGGTTTGACCAAGTTTGACCAAGTTTGACCAAAATCGTCCGAATTCACCAGAATCATTTTAAATCATGAGATAAGTGTTAAAACAAGTTCCAAAAGAAAATCGAGCGAGAACGTCAGCTCTTGGGAATTCCCGGAGGTTTCCAGAACTTCCCGGGAATCCCAGGTTTGACCTGTTTGACCATAATTTGACTTTGGAATCGGGGCACCAAAACAATTTTCAAACATTTTTCATGGATACTAGAGGTCAATAGCTTTCCAACGGTATATCGCACGTAATTTCTGGATTTAAAACGAATTTATTATGAATTTTCAAAGGCAAAAAAGGCGATCAAATCAGCTTTTATCGCGAATACCGCAAAACTTTTCAAGGTGACCTATCCCCAAACTATTTTTTATGTAAATTAGACTCC
Organism: Hydrangea macrophylla; assembly: GCA_033977485.1. Lineage (NCBI taxonomy): Eukaryota > Viridiplantae > Streptophyta > Magnoliopsida > Cornales > Hydrangeaceae > Hydrangea > Hydrangea macrophylla. The sequence continues at coordinate 19,966,795 of CM066998.1, forward strand.
ATTACCTTTCCAACGGTATATCATAACCTCAATTTGGAGTTCGTACGCATTTTTTGTGAATTTCGGACGAACTAGGGCCTTTTCGCGAATACCGGAACTTCAGGGGGGCTAAACAGCATTATCTGGACGAAGGGAGGAGCAGTGCCGCCGCGGCACTGGCCCAGCGGCACTGACCCAGTGCCGCCGCGGCACTCCCCTCCAGAACAGTGAGTTTTTGTAATTTCTTTTGGGGTCCCATTTTGATTAATTAAAAACCAAAACGACGTAGTTTTGATTCCCAGCTTATTTTGGACCAATGGGAGACCATTTTAAACTTTTTAAAACTCCATTTACTACCCCTCCTTTGCCTATAAAAGAAGCCACTTACTTCCATTTAGGGGAGAGACATGGAAGCTTAGAGAAAGCTTAGGAAGAAACTCTAGGGAAATATAGAGAGAAAAAGAGAAGAAGTAGTCTTCTTCTTCCATTTTTTCCAATCAAAGTGAGTTTTAATCTTGTTTTCCTCCACCATTTTTCTATATACTTCATCATCAATATACCCAATCACCATTCTTGAGCATTCTTGAGTTAGGAAGCTACTTCCATGTCCAAATGTCAAAATCTATGAGTGAAACACCAAGCTACAAGTCCAAAATCATATTGATTATCATCTATTGATTGTTATTTACTTGCTTGTTCATATTATGTTCATCTCTTCTTAATCTCATTTCTTTTTATTTTCTTTATTTACTTACTAGTTCATCATCATCTAAGTGATGACATGAAGTTTGGGGTGAGTGAATCCTTATGGATAGTAGCTCTTGACCTCAAAAACATGTTTGATAGATGATGATCATAACCTCAATACTTCCAAGATGTTCTTGAAATGTATTGAAGTTATGTCCAAAATAAAAATGAATCTCTCCAATAATATTGGGAGTTCTTTGATGATTCAAGGTTGGATGAGGTTCTAAGTGGTCACATGGTCATCTCAAGAGTTTAAGTTCATGCTTTGAACATCTATTTCAAAACCCCCAATCAAGAACTCAAACTCTATTTCAAACCCAAATCCATTTTCTTCAAGAATGATCCAAAATAGTGAGCTGTTCAGATTCAAAGATTTGTTTTGAATTAAATACTTGAGTTATGATGATGAAACCACTTGGAAAATCTGCCTAAGACATCATAGTTTGTCCCCAATTTTTCCCATCAATTATAGAAATGTGAAAGTATTTGTTTTGAATGTGAGAAGTTCATATTCATAATCTGCCTCTGTTCTCACAGAATGTTCACCCAACTTCTTGCACTTATTCTGGATATTTTCGTCACTGTACATATATCTTTTCTATTTGTTTTATAAAACTTGGGTGTCTTAGGAAACTTTTGGTATATAATGGGTCATCATAAACCTTTTCTTTGATTTATGAAAAATCATACAAAATCAGTCAACAGTGCAGCTTTTGTTTCTGAGTCATGTGTACATTCTGATTTATTTCTTTTAATCTGTGATAGCTATTGATGTTTGGATTTTTGGGTTATTTTGTAGACACAATAAGGATGATCTCTGATTTTTCTCACATTTTTCTAGGCACGTTTGACCTCCCATTATAATGTTACAAAGTAATGCATACAGTCTGTCCACTATTCACAGCATTTCACTTTTTGGCTTTCACACTTTGATGCAACACTCTCTTGTATCTAGATGAACCCATATCCCATGCACATGTTCTTTACCACTTTTAGCATGCTATGTAATGTCATGTATCATCTATCCTCTCATGTATCATACTCTCATAGACTCTTGAGTTTGGTTTCCAAATAAAACCATGTTTTGCAAATACTTGGGAAGTTCTTGAAATAAGTTAGGAATTAATATTCCAAGTGGTTAGAATATTCATCCAAGTTCTGGAAGTATACTTTCAAAACCCCCATTTCAAAACCCCCCTCTTAAACCCCTCATTTTGATTCCAAGAAATAAATCTTGTTTTTCTCAAAACCCTCAAAACAGTGAGTCATTTAACTTCAAGGAATTATTTTGAGTTCAATACTCAATGTATGAATGTAAGACCACTTGGAAAGTCTTCCTAACTCATTAGAGAACACCCATGATTTTTGGTGTGACTTGGAAATACTTGAAAATGGTCCATTTGGATCTAAACATTTTCTGTAGACATTCTGTTTTTGATGTCACAGCAGCTAGTTCCACCTTCAACTTGTTTTCCAGAAAAACGTTTCCAAAAGGGGTGGTCCTAACTCATTTTTCCCTTAAACTTCAATGTCTTAGGGAACTTTCTTTATAAAATGGGCCTCTAGATCATTCGGTTTCATGTTCTAAGATTTTTCAACATTTCAGTCGACGGTACGGACTCTGTTTCTGAGTGATCTTCATTGTTTATATGATTTCTCTCAATCTGTGATAGCTATCCAAGATTGGACTTTTGGGTTGTGTTCTAGACACAATAAGGAAGATCTCCATAAACAATCATGCATTGAAAACACTCTTAACCCCTCTTTTCAATTTCCAAAAGATCATGCTACTGTTCTGTCCACTATTCACAGCAAGCACATTTCAACTTTCATCATTTGATTTGATGCTTGTATGCATTCCAAATTAGTTCATATCTTAGGAAGTAGTTCATACTACATTTGTACATATCCCATGATTATTTCATTCATTCATTCATACACATTTTAGACTTCTAAGTCATTCTAGAAATCCATGTACACAAAACACACTACAACCTTTGCACATTTTAGATACATACATTGCATTCATGCAAGATTTGGGGTTTTTGTAACTCTTAATCTAAGAAGATTATAAAGAATGATCACGATCATACGTTCATGCTTCCCCTTTGATCTAATCATCCTTTCTCATCCGTCCCGGGGATTGAGAGATCTTCTTTTCTCAAAGAATAACATGCATCATACTAGCTTGTTAAGCATATTTTGATTTCTTTGTTTATTTGTTTCAAGAACAATTCATGTCCCCTTTAGATTAGGAAAACTTGATTAATTGATATATGATTAGACGATTTTTCCTAGGTTTATTTGTGTGATCTTTCACTTCGCATTGTGTGATATTTGGCTTAGATCTTATGAATTATATCTTATCTTTAGATCTTTCATTTTAAGTTTCTTATGTGATGTAATATACTATCATAGTATTATTTGTCGAACCATACATAGTATAAGATGATTATTTGGATGCTAATTGAGGCCCGTCGAAATACGGGGCGAGTTGAGGGTGTTTTAGTCGCGACAAAGGCTCCTTCCTCTCTCGTACCAAAACCCCGAACCAAGTTCTTTGGTTATGAAGGGCCGGTGCCCTTATCCGTTTGGGTGAGTCAAAATTAGGTTTCTTGGTTCCTTAAAGACCAAGTGGCGACTCTGTATCTGTTTTTAACAGACCATTTTCTTTTCTTTGATCCAAGTCAAATTCCTTTTCAAAACAATCTCAAACAAGAGAAGTGGTCCACTTCCGGTGTCCACACTCGGTATGCTCGTACAGCCCAGACATGCGGCACAGCAGCTCTCCACAAGGTGCGGTTTGACAGCCCAGCAGCTCAGCAGTTTCCTAAATCAGTCAAAAGACTAATGGAAAAGTGTAAATAATTTCCTAAGCCGTTTAGGAAACCTCCCATGATTTGTGCTCATCAATTTGTAATTAGATTAGACTTACTTATCTAATCAGTTGCCTAATGCGGGTGGTCTCTTGCACCTATAAAAGAGGCCACTCACCTCCATTAGAGGGGATTGCATTCTTAACTTAAAGAATAGAATATACACTCATCTGATACGCATATACCCGGCCGGTATTACTGGTAGTGCCACTAAACTGTTGACTCACCAGGCCCGCCAGTGATCTGCTAGTGAAGCGCACTGACGCACCCGTGGACCTGTCACCTTATTAACGGGGCCGAACCACATACAATTGATTGTGTCACCATATCTCTCTTCTCAATCTCTCTTACCAATTTTTGGCATCATCACTTGATAAATTCCTTCTCCCACTTAGAATTTTAAAAAAAATTTGAGGGTTATAATTCTAGAAAAACTTTTAATTTTATTAATAAAAAATAATATAATACTTGACAAGGATTAATTCATCCTTACTTGTCAAACCCACATGTGTAGATAATAAAATTATTCTATTGTCATGATTTTAGAAAATAAGTACTTATGTTTTCAAATTATGGAATTAGTTTTATTTCTAAATACACATATAGTTGTCCATCATTTTAAATTAATATAAATTAAACATGTAGCTAGACATCTGAAATAGGTCTAGGAACAATTATCCATGTTGTCCTATTCATTAAACATGAAACAATAATAATCATTCAATCACACATAAATAAGGAAACCACAATAAAATAGGAATCCCACTATTATGGTCAAGTTACAACTCTTGTGAAAAATCTTCATTGAACCCGATTAACTCCATATCGCCACTACGCACGGGGGTCGAGCTACCCAGTCAGCAACTGCCTTCCAGAACTGTTTTATGAAACAGTCTTCAGAAACTGCTTCCAGATTGCTTTCTGAAACTTCTTGTAAACTGTCTTCACGAACTGTCTTCACGGATTTACTTGAGATATATTATATAAACCCTATGCCTCCATGAAGGAGTTCACATGCTATTTCTTTGTAGTAAATTAACCACACATCAATCAAGTGTGGGATACAATATACACAAATCCTATGCCTCCATAAAGGAATTCACATGCTATATTAAAATAGAAAGATTAACCACGGATAAAACCATCGTGGGATCCAATCACACAAAATCAGTGACAATAATAGTGGAATAAGAACACTGCAAAATAAGGGTTAGCATAGTTCTACATTCTATCCATCCATCAAAACACGCATAAGATCTGTTTTATTGGACAACATGGTTGCGTCCAACCCATATGTAGAATCAACGTTGCTCGGATACCACTGTTAGGAAACTGCGTTCCCAGAATCTGTTGACTGCACGCATAAGTTGGTACTACAAAAATTAAGTGAAAACTACAATAACCCTATAAGGGCGGAACTAGGGTTACCTTAAACTGCTAAAACGGATTGGTGTAGTAGATGAATCAAGAACACGGGCTCGATAACAACTCACGATCTTCTAGCATATTCCTTTGCTGCCAGAATATCGAACTGAGAGTGGGCTCCTTCGAAATCCTTTATATTTCTGCTCTCTCTTTTTACGCTCTCTTTTCTATTCTGAGTTATAATGCTCTTGATGGAAAAACGCAAACTGAGGAGAGAGCCAAAGCAGCATATATATAGGCTATGATAGGGACCATAAGAAGTCAATAAGGAATAGGTTTCCTTATTGAATTAGGAAACCCTAATTCGAACTGAATCAAATTCCTACTTCCATAAATTATCATTCATACCACTAAAGAATTATAATTGCACTCCTACCCTTATCTCAAAAATATATTTCGTGCTACATGTTATTAAATGCTTATTATCGCCCCATGTTAAGATTACAGATATCCATTAATTAAATATAATTACTGACAATCATATTTAATTAATCTCTTAAAATTCCTTGAGACCCTCTGCTTAACTTATCTGATATGTCGGATACAAAATCCACTTGCAGAGTTTGACATAATCAAAACTTATAAGCTTTCTCAAGGGGATATCATCAATCCCAAAATTGAGACATGGATTCCATCATTAATTAATATCCACCACACAATTAATATTGTCACCCAATCCAATGAGATATTGATCCATTTAAGGATCTCAACCTTTTAGGGATCAAAGTGTAAATATCAAATGTACGTGTCTATAAATTAACTTAGGATTTAGAGCATAAGCACTCATAATAGTTATGAGGTATTATTTGTCTTATCAGTCAGTATAGAGATAATTACCCCAAGTTGGTCCCGTTTAATACACAAAGTGTACCAGCATGGTGAGTTGAAACTATACCATTTCCAGTAATCAAGACAAACCTACTACAACACCATGCTGCAGTCCTACCGATGGTGTGTCCAATCCATCTAAGATTGTAAACCAAAATCTTACATTCCACAAGATCCGATGGTCTAATCTTCTGTGTGTAAGCGAAACTCTACACACCAAACCACCTACTATGTAGAATGAAAGACACACATGCATAATATTAAATAAATAATATAATACAAATATTGCCCACACAGATTCTCATAAACATGGATTAACTGATTTTATTAAATGAATAATAAATCAACTACATAAAGCATGGCTTTTAGTATATATCCCTAACATCTTGAACCCAATTCTAAAATCTTCAACTTCCAGCAGTCTCCTCTAGATTGTCTTCACCCTTATGGCTCCTATGGATGCTTGTCGGAAAGTCTAGGGTGGGTGGGAACCCTAATAGTAAGGATAGAGAAGGCTTGGATAACCCTAAACAGATTGTGCAGCTCTGGTATAGAAAAATGACGACTATATAATTATGTACGCAGCTGCCCTATTTATAGATTTCCAACCAAACTTTAAGCTTCGACCGATCGAACCTTCGATCGATCGAAGTGGCTTTGATCAATCGAACCTTCGATTGACTAAAGGTTCTTCAATCAATCAAACTAGTCTAGACTTCAATCGATCGAAACACTTTCAATTGATCAAACTTCTCTTGAAAAGATCCTCAAGTGCCTTTTCAAGCATCCTTACGGAGCTAAGAGTGGGACCCCCTAGTCTCTTTATTATTGGCTCAAACCAGTTGTTAATTCCCATGACCAAACTTTTTGATCAACAAATCAACTAACTGATCAGTTAATGTTTACTCCACTATAAAATGGTAACTGGACTCTAACACAAAAGAACATATCTGAAGCAATAACAAGACTTGTATGGTGTACTAATGTTCCTCTACCATCAGCATTCGTAATCATGTTCAGTTAGTCGGATAACTATTACTGTCAACCTGAATCATGATAACTTCTTGTATTCCTTAAGTCCCATTCACCACGCATGATTACCAAACATGTTATTAACTACTTATCAACAAGACTGCAGTTCTCAGTAACCAACTTGGTGACATTCTCATGGGAATGCATACTCTTAATCAGACGGTAGATTCTATCTTGACAATATATGTTCACAGCCCTATGAATATGACATACCCAAGATACCCAGGTGTTGATCTTTAAGACCTTACTGATTGGTAAATAAAAGCAGCCATATCCACAGTTTGTGTTCATAATCATCCCAAGATTGAGAATACGTACCTTATACAAGTTATGTGTTCCTATCGACTGTTGACAGACTTAAGTGTCAATAGGAAAGCTTAGGTCCATCAATGCAATATAAGCACTAGCATATTAACTAAGAGTTATACTCTAGTGATTAGGACTCATCACTCCATCCAATGGTAGTTAATCATGCTACGGTGTAGACCTAATGACATATCTAGTCACATCATCCACTATGACAAATTCTAAGTATCAAAGAATAGTAACTCGTATCTCACTTGTATGTATCTTATACACATACGAATTACTTACAATGATACTTAAGGATAAACAATTATCTCATGAAAGACAGACATAACAAAATGTAAAGCTGATATTCATATATTAAAATGCCAATATCTCATACATAAAGTAATAGTTTGAGGGCACAATCCCAACAAACTCCCACTTATACTCATAACCATTCAAGACTACATCTGAGACCTAGACTATCTAGATGACGATTAAATACCTTCTGTGGCAAGGCCTTTGCAAACAGATCCGTAAGATTGTTAGCAGTGGCAATCTTGGCGACAGTCACATCTCTACATTGAATAATATCTCAAATTAGATGATATTTTCGTTCTACGCCCTTTCACTTTTCGTGGTTCGTTGGCTCCTTGGACTGAGCCACTGCCCCACTATTATCGCAGTATAGCGTAATAGGTGACAGTGATGCTGGTACCACCTCAAGCTCTATAAGGAACTTCTTAAGCCAAACAGCTTCCTTTGTGACTTCACAAGCAGCCATATACTCAACTTCTGTAGTTGAGTCTGTAATGCATTTATGGTTAATATTCCTCTAACTAACAGTACCACCACCCAAGGTAAAGAGATGTTCGAATGTCAAATTTTTTGAATCTTTATCTGACACAAATTTCAAGTCAGTGTATCCCACTGAAATTAACTCACTACCGCTATATATGAGCATGCAATCCTTAGTTCTTCTCAAGTACTTAAGAATATGCTTAACGACTGTCTAGTGTTCTGGAGCTGGATTCGACTGATACCTGCTAACCATGCTAATGGCAAAGTAGATATCGGGTCTAGTGGATAACATCACATACATGAGACTTCCCACTACTAAAGCATAGGAAACTCCTACCATGCGATTCCTCTCCTCCTGTGTCTTAGGACATTGGTCCTTGGAGAACTCTAAACCATGCCTGAAAGGTAATATGCCTAAAAGGTAATAGACCTTTCTTCGAATTATCCATGGAAAACCTAGTTAGCACCTTATCGATATACCAACTTGAGATAATCCTATTATCTTTCGCTTACGATCCCGAAAGAGCTTTATCTCAAGGATTTAGTTTGCCTTTCCTAGATCCTTCATATTGAAAGTATTGGCTAACCAAACTTTGACCGTTGGCAATGCCGCTACATCATTTCCAATGAGTAAAATGTCATCAATGCAAAGAACAAGAAAAGCCATCACTTTTCTTCATACTTCTTGTATACAGAAGGCTCATCCAGATTCTGTATGAAACCAAATGATTTAACTACTTGGTCAAAATGAATGTTCCAACTCCTGGATGCCTGCTTGAGCCCATAAATGGACCTTTGGAACTTGCATACCAAGATACCTTTCCCACTAGCTATGAACCTTCCTGGTTGCTGTATATAGATGTCCTCCTCAAGATTGCCATTCAAAAATGCAGTCTTAACATCCATCTGCCAGATCTTATAATCTAGACATGTAGCAATGGATAAGAGTATTCTAATGGACTTAAGCATGACTACCGGCGAGAAGGTTTCCTCATAGTCAATGCCCTCTTTTTTAGTATAACCTTTCGCTACAAGCCTTGCCTTAAAGGTCTCAACCTTTCCATTAGGTCCTCTTTTCCGCTTGTAGACCCACTTACAACCAATGGGTTTAATATTGGCTGGTAGTTCTATAAGATCCTAGACTTGATTGGAATCCATAGATTCTAATTCAGCCTTCATAACTTTAACTCAATCAACTGAATCAACATCAGTCATTGCCTCTTCATACGTGGTAGGATCAGATTTAGATTTTATAGAGACATCTTAAAAAACTTCCTCTAAGAAAATGTATCTAACAGGTTGGCTGATAATCCTACTACTATAACTAGGTACTGGTGCGGAAATGAGTGAACAAGTGGTATTTTCTTGACTTACATCGCTTTCAATTGTTGAAGGAATAGAGGACTCTCCATCTATTTCTCTGAGATCTATCCTTCCCTTAGGTTTATGGTTCATGATATAATCATCCTCCAAGAAAATAGGATTTACACTAACAAACACTTTCTGTTCTCTTGGATCATAAAAATACTATCCATAAGTACCCTTCGGATATCGTACAAAATAACATACTTCCAATTTAGAATCCAACTTGCTTATCTTTCCTTTCAGCACATGTGCCAGACACCCCCATATCTGAAGATGTTGCAAAGAAGGCTTGCGTCCAATCCACATCTCTCGTGGTGTCTTGGGAACAGATTTGCTTGGTACTAGATTTAGTATGTATGCAACGGTTTCCAAAGCAAAAACCCCAAAGGAATAATGGCAACTCAGAATAACTCATCATTGATCTAGTCATGTCCAAAAGAGTCCAATTCCTTCTCTCCGCTATGCCATTCTGCTGAGGCATACCAGGTATAGTCAATTATGATAGAATCCCATTCTATATGAGGTGATCAATAAAGTTATTAGAGAGGTACTCGCCACCTTGATCAGATCGAATGGCCTTGATATGTGTGCCTAATTGCTTCTCCACTTTAGTCCTAAACTTTTTGAACTTTTCAAAGGCTTCAGACTTATACTGCATTAGGTACACATATCCATACCTAGAGTGGTCATCAGTAAATGTAATGAAATACTCATAACCACCCAATGCTCTAATATTTATTGGTCCACACACATCAGTATGAACTAATTCCAATAATGCATTGGTCCTATTGCCCTTTGCAGAAAAAGGCCTTTTGGTAATCTTACCCGCTAAACAAGACTCACAGACTTCCATTGGTTTGAGAACCAAATTGCCTAAGACCCCTTCTTTGACTAGTCTGCCAATCCTATTTAGATTAATATGGATAAGCCTCATCTGCCAAAGCCTTGTTGGATTAGTGGAAGGTTCATTTCTTTTAGATGGTATAGTTACAACTGAGTTATTATGTTCCATGTTAGAGTCTTTAGAAATGTTTGGTGTAATCACATACAAGCTATTTGATTTTACACCAGAACACATAAAAGAACTATTTCTTTTGATCACAACTTCAGTTCTGAAATGAAAAGAATAACCTTTATTCGATAAATTAGAAACTAAAATTAAATTACATCTCAATATTGAAGGGACGTAAAGTACATTTAATAAAATCAAAACTTTTTTGTCTAAAAATTCTAAGGCTACCACTCCTATTGCAACCGCAGAAATAGTTGTGCTAGAACCTAGAGTAAGCACAATCTCTCCATCACTACATTTCCTGATTGATCTGAACCCCTGCAACGAATTACAGATATGGTTAGTCGCACCAGAATCAATGCACCAAGTGTTTGAAGTATCCGTTATAAAACTTACTTCAATCACATATGATTCAATCATACCTTGAACTCATGTTGCTAAGAATTTTGGATAGTTCCTCTTCTAGTGGCTCATCTCACTGCATTGGAAACACTTTCTTTTGCCTTGGCCACCCACCTTCCCTTTTCCCTTACCTTTTCCCTTAGATTTTACAATCTTTGGGATCGGTCCAACACTTAGACCACCAGTGCCAGCCTTCTTCTTCCCTTTCGGTGCAAATCAGGAAGAGGAAGAGCTTTTCTCAATGTTCAAAACATTGCCCCCAGGCTTGATAACCCCTTCCGCTGCCAGTAAAGAACTCATTAACTTGGTCATTGAGAAATTCATTTTATTTATATTATAGTTCAGCTTAAATTGAGCGAATGAAGGCGACAGCAAATGAGGATCATATCAACTTGGGTCTGTACATCGATGTTGGCACCCAGGGTCTCTAGTTTGCTCAAATAACCAATCATTTTTAAAACATGTTCTTTGACTGGAGTCCCTTCTGACATCTTGGCACTCATTATCTTCTACATGGCAACCTGTCTAGCAGGTCTGCTATGCTGCCCAAACATTTCTTTCAGGGATTTGATAATTGCACTGGTGGAGTCATCTGACTGGTATTGGTGTCGTAACACATTAGCCATAAAGGCCAATATACAGCAACGAACCATTTCATTCAACTTCTTCCATTTATTGAACTCGCGTCTAGCAGCAACTGAAGCATTTGTAGAGGATTCTTCAAGGCATGGAATGGTGAGGATATATATGTGATCCTCCGCAATTAAAATGATGTCAAGGTTACGTTTCCATTCAGTGTAATTATTTCTAGTTAACTTATTCTGAGTGAGTGTAGTGGCAAGTGGAGTAAAAGCACATCCAGACATTATGATTACTGTAGAATTATAGAGAGATTTATGTTTGAGGATCCGTTAGCAATATTAGGGGCTAATATCGAGGAGATCTATAGCTAACAGATCAATTTTTTCTCATCCCATGATTTTAGGAGATTTGGTAGTCTGTTACCAAATCTGTAGATATTAGTTTCCTATTTTATAGCTTTCAGTTTTAGGTAGTTCTGATTTCCTTATTAGCTGTAAATATCCCTAAAATAGATGAGCATTATCATCTATATAAAGAGGGGCCTGTAACCTTCTTTTTGATATAGTGGAATATTACTCTTTCCTTCCACAAACAAGATGGTATCAGAGCATTCTCTGAATCCTAAATCCCTCATATGACCAAATACTGGAAAAGTAATTCAAGAGCTACTGTTTCCCAAATCACCTCCAATCAGGAAGCCATGGCTTCCAACAATGATAGTAACCTCATGCCCATTACAGGACACAAACTGAATGGGAACAACTATCTCCAATGGTCCCATTCTGTAATGATGTTCATATGCGGAAAGGGCAAAGATGATTATCTCACTGGAGATGCTGCCAAACCAAACAAGACGGATGAAAAGTTCAAAGTCTGGAATGCCGAGAATAATATGGTCATATCATGGCTCATTAATTCCATGACAAATGACATTGGAGAAAACTTTCTTCTTTATGGAACAACAAAGGAGATTTGGGATGCTGCCAAGGAAATATGTTCTAACAATGAGAATACATCGGAATTATTCAAGGTGGAATGTGTTCTTCATGACTTCCGCCAAGGAGAATTAACAGTGACTCAATACTTCAACACTCTCAATCGATATTGGCAGCAGCTAGACTTATTCGAGGAGCACAATTGGAGCTGTCCGAATGATGGAATTAAGTATAGACAAATAATTGAACTGAAAAGAATATACAAATTTCTGATTGGATTAAATAAGAACCTTGATGAAGTACGAGGAAGAATTTTAGGATCCAAACCACTACCAAATATCCGAGAAGTTTTTTCAGAAGTTCGAAGAGAGGAAAGTCGAAAGAAGATCATGATGGGATCTCAAGATTCTGTGACAAATCCTGAGAGTTCAGCACTTGTGGTGAGAGGGAATCCATCCAACAACAACGATCACAGACCAAAGAAAGGGCGACCATGGTGTGATCATTGTCGACATCCTGGTCACACCAAGGACAACTGCTGGAAGATTCACAGCAAACCAGCAGACTGGAGGCCTTCTCGGTTTTCCAATGACAAAGAAGGACGTGGCAACCTTGCTTTAATGGATGAACAACCTCCACCCGAACCAACTCCCTTCAGCAAGGAACAGATAGAGCTCTTGCAGAAAATGTTCAGTCGATCTTTTTCTGCACCAGCTCCCACTGTGGTTGGTACCGGATCCTTGGCACAAAAAGGTAATTTTTTAAGTGCTCTAAATGCTAACAAGGAGAGGCTCAGTCCATGGATTATAGACTCAGAAGCTTCTGATCATATGACTCGAGATAAGAAGTTGTTTTCAACTTACGCCCCATGCTATAAAAATTTAACTGTGCGAATAGCTGATGGGTCACTCTCAAAGGTGGCTGGTACAGGCTCGGTTCAAATTTCAGAGAACATCACTCTTGATTCCGTTCTACTTGTACCAAAATTAAATTGCAATTTACTGTCCATTAGTAAACTCACTCGGGATCTCAACTGTGTTACTAAATTTGGCTCAAATCTGTGTGAATTTCAGGTATTGGACTCGGGGAAAACGATTGGCAGTGCTAAGATGTGTTCGGGGCTCTATCTTCTCGAGGTTAATGATCCTCCTCAAGGAGCAATTCATCAATCAGATTGTTCAGTGTCCAGAAGTCATGTTTCCTTGTATGTGAGTCAGTCAAATAAAGATAGTGCAATTATGTTATGGCACTATAGGTCAGGTCATCCAAATTTCTTGTATCTTGAGAAGTTGTTTCCTTCATTATTCCATAATAAAAATCCAAATGAATTTCAATGTGAGATCTGTCAATTCTCTAAACATATTCGCAATTCTTATCCTAACAGATCCTACAAAGCATCTCAACCTTTTTCCATGATTCATAGTGATATATGGGGTCCTTCTAGGATAAAAAAATGTTACTGGTTCTCGCTGGTTCATTTCATTTATTGATGATCACACTAGACTCACATGGGTATTCCTCATGAAAGAAAAATCCGAGGCAAACCAGATCTTCAAAACCTTCAGTACCATGATCCAAACACAATTCCAAGCAAAAATTCAAATTCTAAAAACTGACAATGCCAAAGAGTATTTCAATTCCAGCCTTAATGATTATCTCATGATTCATGGTATTGTTCACCAAAGTTCCTCTGTTAACACTCCTCAGCAAAATGGAATTGCCGAAAGGAAAAACTGGCATCTTCTTGATGTGGCTCGGTCTCTTATGTTCTCTACCTATGTACCAAAATATTTCTGGGGTGAAGCCATCCTTACTGCTGCATACCTCATAAATAGGATGCCATCTCGGATTCTTAACTTCCAGACTCCCTGTCAAATTCTCCTTCAGTCCTTTCCCACTACTCGTCTCATCTCCACCATCCCATTCAAAGTTTTTGGGTGTTCAGCTTTTGTCCATGTCCATCAACAACACTGGGACAAATTTGATCCTAGAGCTCATAAATGTATTTTCCTTGGATACTCTCCAACTCAAAAAGGATATAAATGCTACTCACCGGTCACTAAACAATTCTATCACTCCATGGATGTCACCTTCTTTGAGCAACAACCTTATTTCCCCAAATCTGATATTCAGGGGGAGACTAATTTTATCCTAGAATATCAGCTTTGGGATATTGAAGAATCACCTCATGTCTCTCCTAATTCTGACCAAACATGCCCATCACTAAATCATGAATCACTTCCTCCTCAAAATCTCTCCCTTGAGTCTTCTTACTCCCTAGAAACTCAAGATCAAGCCAACAATTCACCTTAAAATCTAGACACACCTTAAAATCTAGACACTATTCAACCAACAAAGAATGATGAATTGATTACCTACTCAAGGAGGAGATGGAACAACAAGCATCTCTTGAGCAAACCCAAGAGTCTGACTCAATTCCTAGACCAAGTGAAGATCCACTAAGTAACACTAATCCCAAAACTAATGATGACAGTGGCCTTCCTATTACTGTGAGAAAAGGGGTAAGATCATGCACAAAACATCCGATATACACATTTGTGTCATATGAAGGATTGTCACTGAAGTTCAAAGCTTTTGTTGTTAACCTCGACAACATCCAAGTTCCTAATAATATACAAGAAGCTCTCGGCTCACCAGAATGGAAATCAGCAGTGTACAAAGAAATTCATGCACTAGAGAAAAATGGAACTTGGGAAATCTCTGACTTACCAACTGGGAAACGCCCAGTAGGTTGCAAATGGATCTTCACTGTAAAATATAATGAAGATGGGAGTGTGAATCGGTTCAAGGCATGGCTGGTTGCAAAGGGATTCACCCAATCATATGGAATCGATTATGAGGAGACATTTGCTCCTGTAGCCAAGTTAAACACAATTCGGGTTTTATTATCTTTGGCTGCAAACCTTGACTGGCCTCTCCACCAACTAGATGTCAAGAATGCCTTTCTGAATGGGGACCTAACAGAAGAAGTGTACATGGAAATTCCCCCCAGATTTGAGACACAAACTACATGCAACAAGGTTTGTAAACTTAGGAGATCTCTATATGGGCTCAAGCAATCTCCAAGAGCTTGGTTTGAAAGATTCACAAAGGTTGTGAAGAAACATGGCTACTCTCAATGTCAGACAGACCATACACTATTTGTTAAACACTCTTCTACAGGAAAACTTGATGTCCTCATAGTGTATGTGGATGACATAATCCTAACAGGAGACTATAAAGAGGAAATCCGCACCATCAAAAGTTTACTAGCTGCAGAATTTGAAATCAAGGACCTTGGGAATCTTAAATATTTCCTAGGTATGGAGATTGCAAGGTCAAGAAAGGGAATCTCTGTCTCACAGAGAAAATATGTCCTAGATCTCTTAAAAGAGACTGGAATGCTCGGGTGTAAGCCGGCGGATACTCCTATGGATCCAACTATCAAACTAGGAGCTAAGGAAAATTGTGCACCCGTGGACAAAGGAAGATACCAATGATTAGTAGGTAAACTAATATACCTATCTTACACACGACCAGACATTGGATTTGCTGTTAGCATGGTAAGTCAGTTCATGAACAATCCAAATGAAGAACACATGGAAGCTGTGTATAGAATCCTGAGATACCTGAAACTAACACCAGGCAGAGGATCATTTTTTGAGAAGAACCAAAGAAGAGATATTGAAGTGTTCAGCGATGCAGACTGGGCAGGATCAATACAAGACCGAAGATCAACTTTAGGATATTGTACTTTTGTGTGGGGAAATCTGGTCACTTGGAGAAGTAAGAAGCAGTCAGTGGTGTCAAGAAGCAGTGCAGAAGCTGAATTCCAGGCAATGACACACGGTATTTGTGAGGGAATTTGGTTTTAAAGGGTGCTAAAGGAATTAAAATTTTCAAATGAAGAACCTGTGAAAATGTTCTGTGATAATCAATCAGCAATCAGCATTGCCAAAAATCCAGTTAATCATGATAGAACAAAACATGTGGAAATTGATCGACATTTTATAAAGGAGAAGATAGAGGAAGGAATAATCAAGATGTGGTACGTGCCTACATGTCTTCAGACAGCAGACATCCTTACCAAGGCTCTACCGAGAAAGGTGTTTGATGATCTGAGTTCCAAGCTGGGTTTAATTAATATTTACCGCCCAGCTTGAGGGGGAGTGTAGAATTATAGAGAGATTTATGTTTGAGGATCCGTTAGCAATATTAGGGGCTAATAACGAGGAGATCTACAGCTAACAGATCAGTTTTTTCTCATCCCATGATTTTAGGAGATTTGGTAGTCTGTTACCAAATCTGTAGATATTAGTTTCCTGTTTTATAGCTTTCAATTTTAGGTAGTTCTGATTTACTTATTAGCTGTAAATATCCCTAAAATAGATGAGCATTATCATCTATATAAAGAGGGGCCTGTAACCTTCTTTTTGATATAGTGGAATATTACTCTTTCCTTCCACAAACGAGAATTACTGAAAAATCAAATAGACAAAATAAATATGGATATCAGAGTATGACACTTTGAAATAATAGAATCCTTAAAACTCTTATTTTAAAACCAAGTTGCCGGAATATCAAGACGAAAGAGCAAAGCCTCCAGTCTAAGGTTTCCTGGTTCCATCCCAGATTCTCTTGTTTCCCTAAAAATTTTCCTGAGGTTTCCAACCTTGGGTAGTAATCGGTGGTGGTTTTGGAAATTCCTTAGTTGAAATCTTCTTGGTGGATGTGGATGATTCATCTATTGTCGCTACATCGGATATGCATCCTTCTCTTGACTCACAGTGAATCTCACTAGTCCTTCAAAACTCTGATTGAGGTAACCGATCATCATATAGAAAAGGTAAGGGTCATGTCCTTTGTAAAAATGCTTAACCTTCTTTTGTGGCATATCAAACATGTGTTAAGAGAAATGGGACAATCGCTCAAACTAAGTTGTATATTCCTTCACAGTCCAACTTCATGGGACTAGGCTCAAGAAATTCTTCTTCTGCTAGTCCTTATCATCATTTGGAAAGTACTTTTCTAGCAACCTAGCTTTGAATGTCTCCCAATGCATCACCCTTATAGCATGCACTCCAATGGTTGCCCGTTCAACCTCCCACTAGTCAGTAGTGGCATACCTCCCACTAATCAGCAGTGGCATAGGTTAATTGAAACATATTAAGGCGGTGATTATCCTGCTTGTTGCATTCGAGATCTTCGAAATGAGTTCCATCTCACGCAACCACTATTATTCCTTCTATGGCTCTATCAACCCATCAAACTTTTTTGGGCACAGTGCACAAAAATGCTATAACAATTTGTATCCAGTCTGTCTCGGTAGAGGTGGAGGCGGTGTAACTGGGTGTTGGACAGGAGGGTGGTGAGTGGCATGATTATGAGTATCACCCTCATGCTGCATCCGTCGGATGAAGGCTTCAAAAACGTTGGTCGAATCCATATCCTCTAGAATAGGCGCTCCCAAATGCAGTCGATTTCTCATAGGTCCCACCATGGTGATTTATGTGCTATTTAACTACGAAAAGACCTATCAATTAGCTGACGATCTTCTAGAAGAAACAGAAATCAAGATAAAGCGATAGATGAGATGAACTATCAATTCTAAATCATAGGCACATAATAAAATCAGAATCATATCACAATATCTGTAAAAATTGATGCTTGTATATATATATATATATATCAAAAGAAGTATCACAGAGTACACCATAGTTAACTATATACCACGTGGGACATGAGCTAATACAATGCTAAAGTTAGCTATTTACAATACCACTACTAGTGGCTACTACCTGTACAAAAAGGCTATGGTCAAATAGCTATCTCTCCAATCCTCAAAAATTAAAGTGGATAACATGTCCTGGTACATACTAGAAAATCTAACCCTGACTTTCCTGTCTCAAAAGTCATCCTCATCTGATCCAAACAGTGGAGCCTCGTCCTTGGGTGCAATATCTAGCTCCTCTAGTGGATCATCCTCCATAGGTGCAATGGGATCTCCCATCACGGTCTTGACATCCCAATCCTCAATCATCACATCATCATATCCCTCATCCATAAACATCAAATGCTGGCTCGTCGGCGTCGATGGCTACTGCGGTAAATCCCTCGGCTACTACAATAGCCTCTGCTAGCTCAGCCTCTCTTATAATAAATCCTTCGGGCTATGTAGCCATCTCCATGACCCATACAGCTGCCATCTATGCTATAGGCCCTACAGGTGCCTCGGGTACAACTACCTCCTCTGGCTCCTCGTCCTCAGCATCCTCATCTCCCTCTGCCACTACAACATCCTCTCTGACTATAATATCCATATCAGCCAGGTCTGGGTCCTCTAGATCCTCCTCTGGATCATCCTCTGGCTCCTCTGGGTCATCCTTGGGCTCATACTCTAGCTCCTTCTCTCTGTTGCTATCCACGTACTCATTATGATCCTCATCCTTTGGCTCCTCAACCTCGACAGGATCCTCATCATCCTCATCATCACCCATTGGCTTAGGCTATGCTAGCTCTAGCTCTGGCTCTGGCTCTGGCTCTAGCACTGGTACTGTGGATACCAGTGCTGCTATTGTTGCCTGTGCTGGAAAAAAGCCAGGTCCTCCTAATATAGCTCGCAGGTCAATAACATCCATCTCTAGCTTTCTCTGGACCAAGCGAGCCATCTTATGATATATCACCTATCCAATCCTTGTGTAATGATATGCATCCATATGCATCTCAATCGGGTGAGTCCCTCCGTCAGCATAGAGGGCTTTCCACATGTCCTCCTCTAAATACCGACTGGCTGTAAAACGTATGCTCTCATGGTAAAACTCCGGGTCAACTAGCTCCACTGTATTTCCATGGATCATGTATCCTCCATAAGTATCATCCACAAACTTATGAAAGTCAGGATCCATGCTAACTTGCACAAAAACTATATATACTTAGAATGACAAACTAATCTTAAACTCATGTCTTAGGGATCTCAAAATTCTAAGACCAAATAGTGTGGGACACTTAGTGAGCAAAAGTATCAACATAGGCTCTGACACTAAAAATCTCATCACGCCTCGGAACAGTAAAAATAAAGAAAGTGAGATTCCTTTTTGGGTCTGTAAGCAATGACTGGTAAAGTCACTGAATTGTTCATACCACACAGTTATAGTCAACAGTAAATTGAGAAATAGTAAGAGAACTAAACTTATCATGCTATAATATCCCTAAATTATTACATCAGAGTTAAAGCATAACATTAACAGTTTAAAGGCAACATATGCCTTATTACAAAATATAAACTAAAGTCAATAACAGAAATAGAACTAATATCTATTCTAGTTATTAGCCGGCTTATATGTAGTCATCAGCGTAGTAGTCTGCTTCAGTGCCTCCAGGTCCAGCAAGTCCACCCACGACATAGCCTTCCTCAATGTAGTAGCCATAATGGTATGGTTCGTCACCTGCATGGTCATACATATGATAGTCTGGACGGGGAATGTCCAAACATAATGGGCCGTCAGCTTACTGAAAGCTGAGTGAGTAGAAACTTACACAATATCATGAGGGAGAAATAATTGTAAGTTATGGAACGACGTATAGTTAATGCTACTAATAGCATCTTCTTTTTATTCCAAATCATTATTCGATTACTATCGTCTTGTTACTCAAAGACGGACAAAGTACTCATGATTGAAAGAACAAACTCAATAGCTCAACTCTATAGATACACCATCTTTTATCCACCACTTTTAAGAACATATTCACAGCTTACCGCATGACATGGACACCACATCAATTCATCCCTCTCTTTTAAGGACATATGGATAACCAACCGCATGTCGGGGATATAACATTCAAACAAGGCATATCAATCTATTGCCATGACTTAGCGTTGTCTACTAGTGATCCTAGCCCACCGCTTTTAAGGACATATGTACAGGTCACCGCATTTAAGGACATATCATGGATCACCTGACTATCTTAGGACTACTCGGTTCAGTCCATCGCTTTTAAGGACATATGCACAGCTCACCGCTTTTAAGGACATATCATGACCAAGTGTCCGCCCATGTACGATATCCAGAATCTATAAAACCTATCTATGTTCCGTACTAATACAAATACATAACTTCCCATTGTGGCCTGACTACTCTGATTAAAATGAAACGGATATCAAACTTACTCACGACTACTACATTGTCTAAAATTATGAAACGTCATTACGTACTATTAACGGTATCCCATTACCGCGTCTCATTATCTCTTCATTAACAGTATTGTATAACGAATGCATTAAAATATTATTTAACAACTAAGCAGTTCATATCATAAACAGCAATGAATATCAGTATTCTGTAAGTTCCAATTGATTGAGACAAGGGTTTAATCGATTGGGCAAGATTAAGTTTCAATTGATTAGAAAAGCAGTAATTGATTGAAAAGGTCATCTTCTCCTAGTTACTTGGTTTCTTCACATCCAAACTTTCCAAAACATCTACCCTAAGATATTGAGTGAGTTTAGAACTCACCTAAGTGATCAAGGGGTGTTTGGTGTGAGCTTGTGGAAGTGGTCCTCCAATGGCCTCCTCCTCCCCTCTCTCTCTCTCCTTTTCTCTTCTCTTTTCTTATCGTATTCGTTTCTCTTCCTTCTTTCCTTCTTCTTCTCCTTGCTTCTCTCTCTCTCTCTCTCTCTCTCTCTCTCTCTCTCTCTCTCTCTCTCTCTCGCCAATGTGTGTGTATATATATTTTTTATGTATGTATATATGTATGGGAGAGTATGTGTTTATATATAAGATATCTTACTCTCTCTAAACTCTACTCTGATCAGCAAGCATTATACACATGAACACAACACACATATATATAGGGGAAAGATGGTATAGGTAGCAGTCCCTGCACAAAATTGGGGATAAGGTTCAGGCCTCTTTCAATCAATTAACATGGGTTCAATTGATTGAGAATAGGTCGCCAGGGGTTCAATCGATTGAAGTGATTTCAATCGCTTAAGGAAGGGTCCACGTCATGGATTCAAGTTAGCAGAGTTTCAATCGATTGATGTAAGCACATTGTCAATCGATTAAAATACTTTCAATCGATTGGGAGACCTTTTACAAGAATTTCTAAGGCAACCATACCCAATCTGATCTTATTACTATACATTCAAAAATACAGGGGTATTACATATCATGCGAAATCATCTATAAAAGTGAGAAAATGATAAGTGCGACATGCCTTTACATCCATAGGTCCACAAATATCTGAGTGAACTAGCTCTAATGCTTGAGTAGCTCTAATAGCCTCTAAAAGGCTTTCAGCATGCTTTGCAAATTAAGCAAGACTCACACATAGGTAGGTGTGGATACCGCAGTTTTCCTTACCCACAGCTTTTCTTATTTAAAATCTTTTTCCAAATTTCAAATTCAAAACAAAAGAGTCACCACTTAATTTTTAAAGGAAAAATTAAGAAACCATTTCAAAAGGAAACTGATCTTTTGCCAAACCAAAGATTAACTGGGTCCGGGGATTATGGAATGAGAGGGGAAGGAGCCCGGCGGACTAAAACACCCCCTCTCATCCTATCTCGCGATAGGCCTCTACTCAACATCCTTTTTAATCAAATTATTAATCTAAGCATGCCCTCAACTAATACATATATACATATACATTACACAAGCATGTTGGAAATGGTGTAAAATTGCTAATGACAAAATATCATTCATAAGCCACGTAATTCAAATAGCAAACAACATGATATGCAATAGAGAACTAGAGAACATACCCGGGATCCAGCCGCGAATATTAAACGTGCAATGCATGCGAGAATAGGAATCCTAAGAAAAGGGCTCTATCACATATAAACACATAAGGCAAGACCTAGTCTAAAGTGTCGCACATGGAGTTGAAAATCAATTCAAAATCAAAGAAATGAATTAAACTAGAGAAAGGATGAGAATTTGTACCTCAAATGCGCTACAAAACAAAGGTTAGTACACATGCCTCAGACAAGATATAATATCAAAGAGTAATTAATCCTAAGTCATGTTCAACTAGATACAACTTAGACAAGAGATAAGTCCTACTTATGAATATTATCATGTATGAATGAATGCATGAATATGAACAAGAATGAGATATGAATTTATTAACTAATTTGGATCCCTAAGCCTCTGGGTTTAATCTAAATTATCATTATTCAAAACATGGTTTGAGTCCTAAGACATTAAGAGACCATTTGAGTTGAAATAAATAAGATTAGACAAAAATAGTAGCAGTTTTTATGAATTACAGAGAGCAGACCAGATGTTCAAAAATAGGAATAAAATACTTCCAATGGTTGGATCTTAATGATTTTTGGATATGTTATGCCTCTGTGAGTCTAGTGTCTAACCCAAAACGCAAAATCAAGGTTTGAACGGTTAGATCTCCGGGAATATGGAAAACACTAGACATCACTCAGGAATTTACAACTCTCTGTCCAGAGATCTTGTATGATTTTTTAAAAATAGAAAACAAATCCGAATTGCTTCATTCTTTTTAGGGAATCTTCCTAACACATTAAGGTTCTTATAACAAATTATTAGGGGTCATGAAAACTTGGTTAGAGCTCTGATCTATTAATTTTAAAACCGTGTTGCTGTTCTGAAACTATTCCGAAATTCTGGACAGATTGTGATTGTCTCACAAAACTCATGATCAAACCATTCTAAGCATAAAATCTTACCAAAACAAAAATTACAGTGGTAAAACAATGTGTTATAGACACTTTCCCGTTGGTTTCACTCGATTTCAACGGTTAGATTTCGAACTAAAAATCTTTTATCAAAAACAGTTTGTGAACTCACTGTTTTCATTTGTCAAGTTCCACTTTATTTATTAACCCCAACTATTAAATCATAGAGTTGGACTTAAACCAAATTATTTCTTCTACCATTTGATGGTCATTGAAGACTAAAGACCTCTTTAAACTTATGGATTTTTAATGGAGTATGGAATGGACTTCACAAAATCCGAAGCAATGAACTCACTCTCATGAACCAAAATTTAAGTTCAAAACATTACTCCTACCACTTGGTGGTTATTGGAGGATAAAGACACACATACATGTAGGTTTTAGATGAAGTATGAAGAACTTCTCAAAACCCAAGGAAGAGATTAGTCTAAGCCATGGAGATGGACTTAAACTAAAATACTTCTCCTACCATTTGATGGTCATTGGAGGTTAAAAAAAGGCAAATCTACTCTAATCTCCATGGAATATAGTATGAATTCCATAAGATTCATAGTAGAGAGATCCTAGTCATGAGTTGATACTAGCATCTTACCAACTATGTGTAGATTATGACCATGATTCATTTTAATCTCCATATGGATCATAAGATCATAGGAAACTAAGGAATCAAATTCAAGGAGTTTCAATGAGATATGGAAGATCTCACGAACCTTATGAATAAAGTAGAAATAAAATAAATCAAAGTTTTATTTAGGAACACAAATTCTTCAAAACTAATTTATCTCAAACCCAAGGCATTAATTAGATCCAAATTAATGAGATGTCATGAGATTCAATCACAAGTTCTTGGTGGTGTGTGATGAAATGGGATAAGAAGAGAGGTTTTGAAAATGTGTAAAATTTCCTAGAACTATGAACTTGTGATTGAATTATTATTATATATATATATAGATTTGAAGGCTTTACCTCTAGATCTTCTCAAAACTTGTAGAGATGTTGAATTCCTCAAGCTTTTCCTCTTCTTCTTCCTCAAGCTTCAAGCTCCTTCAATGGTGATTTGATGGTTGGGTAGAGTTTTGGTGGAATTTGGGTAAGATAATTGGTAGAGTTTCTCTCTCTATATTTCTTTCCTCTAAAGCTCTCCCAATATTTTTCTATATAATTCAAGTGTCTCTCCCAAAATGAGAGAAAATGAGTTCTTTTATAGACTTTCATTATCTTAGGGGCTAAGATAAGGGTAGATAGGTCAATTTTGGGTGGGTTAGGAATATTCTATGGCATCTCTAACTCTCCATGGCACTTCTATGTAATTCCAAGAAACTTGAAAGGCATTTAAGTTGGCTAGAATAAAGGAACATTCTAGAGCATCTTCAAAGCACATGGGAGATTAGTGCCCAACAAAGGGCTTTTTGGGTATTTACTTTGGATTAGGAATATGCCAAGGAATCTCTAACTCCCCAAATCACATGGGATACTTTCTTTTATTATTTTCCTTTTCTTATATATGTATAGACACATTTTTCATTTTAAATCTAAATTAATCATATGAGTCACCAAATAGTATCTTTTTCTTTTTTTCTTTTTTAATCTAAAAATATGAGAAACAATGTTATTTTTAAAAAATATCATTATTATTATTATTATTTAATCTATTCCATTTTTTTTTAGAAAGTAACCCATGATCTAGTGAGCTCGAGACAAATGATCAGTGATTGGCCAAATCTAGGGGTATTAGGAGCAAGGTTTGGGAACTTGAAGCTTTTCAGAAGTCGAAGCGATGAACTTGAAGAAAATCGTTGGGACATTATTCATCATTGATTTCTAGAGGTAAATCCCCCTAAGTTTAATAGTTCGGTCAAAATTGGGGTGTCTACAGTTTGCCCCTCTTCGGCAGAGCTTGTGAAGCAACGCGTATCACAAGTGAATGTCGAAGCCTGTGTGAAGACAAGCCTTTGACCGGGCTATTGAACTTAGGTAAAAATAAAATGCGTTGTGAAAACATTCGCGGAGACGGTCGGTGCTGGTCGTGCTCAACGGTGAGCTGCCTACGTATCCCTTCGGGAATCAGACCAGGACGTAGTTCGGGCAAAGGACAACACACAAGCGCAAATAATCATACGGATGAATGCACCTATCCTGTCGCGATGCACATGCTATGCAATAGTATTTTCTTGAATTGACCTGGCTATACAAATGCTATGCTCACTCTATAACACGTTTTCATACGACGCAAATCACGTGATATGTTAGTCAAAGGAGGTCACCAAGTCTCTGACCGATGCCAATTTTGTTAGGGAAGCTGCTCTGACTAGAAAACGATGGTTACTGCAAATCCGTTGCGGAGACTAAGAATGTAAATCCGTTGCATTCCAGAATGAGGGCTAACGCAAATTCTTTTGCGAAAATCGAGAATATAAATCCGTTATATTCTCAAGCGAGGGATTGACGTAAATTCGTTACGACGATCGAGAATATAAATCCGTTATATTCTCAAGCGAAGGATCGACGTAAATTCGTTACGACGATCGAGAATATAAATCCATTATATTCTCAAGCGAAGGATCGACGTAAATTCGTTACGAAGATCGAGAATATAAATCCGTTATATTCTCAAGCGAAGGATCAACGTAAATTCGTTACGAAGATCAAGAATATAAATCCGTTATATTCTCAAGCGAAGGATCGACGTAGGGCTAATGTAAATCCGTTGCGAGAATCGAGAATATAAATCTGTTATACTCTCATTGGGGATCCTTACGACAGCGGGTATCAAATTATACGGCGTAGCGCTCTATCGATTGCTATGCTTTCTTATTTTCTCTTTCAATCGTCTTCCGACATTCTCGTACCCATTGCCTGCGGTTTGAGAGAGATGAAGAGTGCGGTCATGCTGGTTTTCGGCGAGACTTTGATAGGACTGGATCATGCTCACGCTACCGGGGCCGTATTATCTGCCGGGGCACCTTTTGTTCTGCAGGTTTGCCTTATGGAGCGTTTAGACCTCTTCATACACCCTTCCCATCTCTGCGGGTCACTTCCTTACGATCGTATGGAGATTCACAGCTTGTTCCACTCTATTGATGCATGGCTTGGTTGGCTCCAAGGCTTATCTTATAGCGATATCTGCTGGGTCTGCCCGTGGTGGATTCGTCGTTCTACTGCTGTACGACTTCCTGGGCGACCCGGCGTTTGGCTACCGGGCTTGCATTCTACTACTTTCTACATTCCTGATCGGGTGGTCCGCCAATTTGGGCTCTTGTAGGATGCTACTGAGGCTGTCACGGCTGATTTTACGAGGGGATCCATTTTGCGTCCTTCTGTCGTGAAGGCTTTCATTGAGGCTTGGCACAGCAGGATGGCCGCCCCGTTTCCGGAAGCCCTTTCTTCGATCGTTCCTACTGCTGAATACCTTCGGGAGATTCAAGTTTCGGCTACAAGACAGGCCTGATAAATATATGCATAATAAAGTAGAAGAAAACAGGGAAAATCTTGCCATTTACAAAATACTCTGACAGACCCTGCCTACTCACACTGCGCTTTTGAGATGTGATTTTATGTTTTTGGAAGACTTTCTATCATGTTCAATCAGGGATTTCACTCTTCTAATTAATCTTTTATGAAGAACATCCCCCCTTTTAATGCCTTTACTTGGTTCTTTACTTTACTTTGAATCTTGCTTGAAGCTTTAGTCATTCTATACCATGAATTCCGTTTGTTCTTTTACAGTGCTTATTTTAATAGCCAGAGACGGGGTTTTTTTTTTTTTTTTTTTTTTTTTTTTAGGAATATCTGGGTTCTTCGGGTAGCAAACGAAGTTTGCCCCTGGTTTTGGGGCTTCGATGTGTTTCTGCGCGAACGCGAGTTTGCCCCTAGTTTGACACAGGGATTTTTTTTTTTTTTTTTTTTTTTTTCATGGACCGAAGGCCGGTATAGCCCGCCTACTTATCCCCGAGTGGGTATCAGATCCTGAGTAGTTCGGCTCAAGACTTCAAAAGAAAGTGCCAATTAGGCGATTATTTATTGACCGAACCGAATAGGTTGCCTACGTATCCCCAAACGGGAATCAGGTCAAGCGTAGTTCATCTAATCTGGAGGTTTTGAAGAAAAGGTTTCAAGCAAAATATTTCTTGAGGCGATCGAGGTTAATTGGTTGCTTAAATTCAACCCCATCTAGGTCCATGAGATAGGCTGCCCCTCCGGAAAGGAGAGTTTTGATGATGTATGGACCGACCCAGTTGGGTTTGAATTTTCCTCTGGGGTCATAAACGGGCACTTTAAGTTCTTTGAGGACCAGGTCACCCTCAGCAAGCTTCCTCGGGCGAACCTTTTTGTTGAAAGCACGGGCTATCCTCTTCTGGTATCCCCGAGTGTGGTTTATTGCCGCCAACCTTTTCTCATCAAGTAACATCAACTCCTCGTATCTCGCCTTTATCCATTCTAGCTCGGTTACTTCACATTCCGTCAAGACCCTTAGAGATGGTATTTCTACTTCAACCGGGAGAACGGCCTCCATCCCATATACCAAGGAGTACGGTGTTGCCCCCGTAGATGTTCTTACAGAGGTCATGTATCCCTATAAGGCAAACGGTAGTTTTTCATGCCAATCCTTGTGCGTATCCGTCGTCTTTCCCAGGATCGCCTTGACATTTTTATTTGCTGCTTCCACTGCTCCGTTTGTCTGAGGCCTATATGGAGACGACTGATGACGGGTGATCTTATATTTTTCTAACAGCGGGATGACTTCTCCTTGGAAATGACTACCATGATCAGAGATGAATTCATTCGGGACCCCATATCTGCAGATTATGTTCTTTTCGATGAAACTTACCACATCCTTGGCTTTCAAAGTTGCATACGAGGCTGCCTCTACCCATTTTGTAAAATAATCGATTGCCACGATTATGTATCGGTGCCCATTGGAAGCCTTGGGAACTATCTCGCCAATGATATCGACCCCCATATAGAAAATGGCCAAGGGGTGGTCATGCTATAAAGCTGTGACGGTGGAGTGTGCATCAGGTTTGCATGAATTTGACACTTGTGACACCTTTTGACATATTCGCAACAGTCTTTGTCCAAGGTTGTCCAATAATACCCTTGTCGGATGATCTTCTTTGCTAGCATGTGCCCATTCATATGGGGCCCGCACACTCCCTCGTGTATTTCCTCCATCATTCTTTTAGCTTCATTCCCATATAAACACTCCAGATTATACCCGGTGTAGGACTTCTTCCATAGTTTATCCGCGTAGATCACAAACTGAGCAGAGAATCGCCGAACTGCTTTCTTGTCCTTTTCTGAGGCTCCCTTGGGGTACTCTCCCTTTTTAATGAAATTCCAGACGTCCTCAAACCAAGGCCCCTCACCCTCTTCTTCTATGGCCGTGATCATTTCGAACAACGGTTGACTTCTTATTTCTATGGATAGTGGGATCATGGTAGTCTTGGAAGGGATTTGGATCATTGAGGCTAGGGTTTCTAAGGAATCGGCTAGTTGGTTCTCTTCTCGGGGAAGGTAATAGAAGGAAATCCTTTTGAATTGCACTTTCAGGCTTTCTAGGTAGTCATGGTAAGGTCTCAATTTCTCATGCTTCACCCTCCAATCGCCTCGTACTTGGGATATGATCAAGTTAGAATCCCCAAAGACATCGATCCTTTCAACTCTCAGGGCCAAGGCCGCTTCCATTCCGATTATACATGCCTCATATTCTGCAGTGTTATTGGTAGAGTCATACCTGAGTTTGACGGCTAACGGAGTGGGGGTCCCATCGGGTGCTATGAGAATGATTCCAACCCCAAATCCCAATTGGTTGGCCGCTCCGTCAAAGTACATCTTCCACAAGTCTTCCTTTACCTCCATTACCTCCTCATCAGGAAACTTAAATTCGCCCTTATCTTCGGATTCTACGGCGAGATCGGCTAGAAATTCGGCGATGGCCCTCCCTTTCATGGATTTGGCGGTGACGTACTTAATATCAAACTCGGCTAGCATCATGGTCCACCGGGAAATCCTACTGGTCAAGACGGGCTTTTCGAATAGGTATTTTAATGGGTCCATTCGGGATATCAGGATTACAGGGAAGGCTAGCATGTAGTGGCGAAGGCGACGGGTACACCAAACCAAGGCCCAACAGGCCTTTTCCAAGGGTGAATACTTTAACTCATATCCGACCATTCTTTTGCTCAAGTAGTAAATGGCTTTTTCCACGTGCCTTTCTTCTCCTTCTTGGGCCAACATACACCCCATCGAATCTTCAGACACAGAGAGGTAAAGTAACAGGGGTCTCCCGAGTGAAGGTGGTGACAGGACAGGTGGGTTTTGGAGGTAGGTTTTGATTTTGTCGAACGCTTGTTGGCAAGGGGCGTCCCATTCGAACTTCTCTCCTTTTCGGAGTAGTTTGAACAGTGGGTCGCAGGTTAAGGTAAGTTTGGAAATGAAGTGGCTGATGAACTGTACCCTCCCCAGAAATCCCCTCAGTTCTTTCTTATTTTTAGGCGGGTTCATTTCGGTTATGGCTTTTATTTTGGTGGGGTCCACCTCTATTCCTCTTTGAGTGATGAGAAACCCTAATAATTTTCCAGTAGTGACCCCGAAGGTGCATTTTTGCGGGTTTAGCCTCATTTTGAACTCCCTCAACCTCCCAAAGAACTTCCTCAAAGCCCCCAGGTGTCCTCCTCTTTCCTTGGATTTCACGATCATGTCATCCACATACACCTCTACCTCTTTGTGGATCATGTCGTGCAGTAAAGTGGTGGCAGTCCTCTGATAGGTCGCGCTTGCGTTCTTAAGACCGAATGGCATCACTCTATAACAATAGGTCCCCCAGGGTGTGATGAAAGTGGTTTTCTTTCTGTCCTCGGGTGCCATGATGATCTGGTTATAACCTGAGAAGCCATCCATGAAAGATAGGAGTTCGTGCCCTGCCGTATTATCGACCAGAACATCAATGTGAGGTAATGGGAAATCCTCCTTAGGGCTTGCTTTATTCAAATCTCGGAAATCCACGCATACCCTAACACGACCATCCTTTTTCGGAACCAGTACTATATTGGCGATCCAATCTGGATACTCGGTGACCATCAAGAATCCGGCCCCTAATTGCTTTTCAACCTCCTCTTTTACCTTAAGTGCCCATTCAGGCCTCATTCGCCTCAACTTTTGTTTTATTGGTTTAGAATTTGGAAATAGGGGGATATGGTGTTGGACGATTTTTGGATCAATTCCTGTCATATCGCTATAAGACCATGCAAAAACATCTTTGAATTCATTTAATAGATTGATTAGCTCTTCGCTTTCTTCATTGCTAAGTGTTGAGCCAATAAAAACATTTTGAGGGTTGTCTTTACTTCCCAGATTAATTGTTCGAGTGTCTTCAATGACTTTACATGCAGGTTCCTTTTCTTTTTCAATTAATTTTTGCAATTCAATTGGTATTTCATGATCATCATATTCATCACATTCATTAAGCGCATTCGAGTAGGCAGAATCAGTCACATTTTCATTCATTTTCTTTGGAGCAATTACAACAGACATAGAAATTGAAAGACGCCTCATTTGGGCCATTACAGACTCCGGGGGTGGGGGATACCTATCACTAGACTCAAAGACCCATTCTTTCTTGCTTTCCCCTCCCTTGTCGGTGATGAAGCATTCTTCCAGATTCTCTGTTTTGGTAATCACTTCCGCTTCTTCTTTCCCCGGCTCTTCCACTGATTCTTCCTCTGGTTCCTCTTCCAATACATCCTCAACACACACTTTTTCAGCCTTGACCTCCAGACCCTTGTCTTTCTTTCCTTTCCCTTCGTATTTTACCCCCCCTTCGCTCAACAGGTTCTGCATGACCGGTCCGTCCAGTACACCAATCCAATCGCCGACTGTAGCAGACTTTTCAGGTATTTGCAAAAATGGGTCCTTGTACTTGGAGAACTCATGGGAGAAAAAGATCTCGAACCCCGGCTTTAGACATTTGCCTTTCTGATCCATCCACGGCTCCCACAGAAGGGGAAATCTTCTCCTTCCTTTACGAAGTACCCGTTGAGTGTTTTCTGATAGGGGTCCATTGGTGCGTTAGCTGTCTTCTTCTTCGCCCTCGATTCCTCCTTTGTTGGCTGGTAACCCAAACCATGAATGTGAGTCTGAGTCAGAATGCGCGGGAATTCAGGCAGGCCTTGATGATTTTTACCCAATCCCATGCCCTGGAAGAAACCCATCTTTTTCATTATCCCTGCGACCAATGGACTGGCGTATTGATCAAAATAAAGCGATAGGAACTCTCGCGGCTTTCCCTCTTCCAGCATGTTAATGAACTCGAATTCCCCCAGACCTGTCTCCTCTTCTTGCAGCTGTACCTCTAAGACTGGTGCGCTTGATGAAGCTTCAGACGGACGAACCCAGCTATCCCCGAGGATGTCACAGACCCTGCTCTTCCAAACACATTTGACCTTCTAGTGGATTGTTGATGGTATGGCGCCCAAACTGTCTAACCATGGCCTTCCAAGTAGCAGGTTGAAGGATGCAGGAATGTCGATGACCTGAAATTTGGCCTCCTTCTCAAGTGGACCGACAGCGAGGTGAAGGAGAATTATGCCCATGACAGTTCTCTGAGTGTTGTCGTACACTCTCACCCTTTGCTCAGATGGTATGAAAGTTGATTTGTCCAAACCCATGCGCTTGGCAGTTCGAAACGGGCATACGTTTAAGGCTGATCCATTATCCACCAGACAGGCAGGCACAGTGTTACCCAAGCATTCGACGGTGACATACAAAGGCTTGTTATGCACGGGCCCTCCGGGAGGTAGGTCGTCGGACAAGAAGGTAATAGCTAGAGCCGGGATCCTACTGATCATCCCTACGAGGTCTTCCGGCGCTGTATCTATAGAGACATCGGATTGGTTCAAAGCATCCAAGACTGCCTGCCTGTGTTTTTTGGAGGCGATCAGTAGTCCCCAGATAGTGATGTTAGCTTGCGCTTTCCTCATCTGCCTTAAAACCCTGTCCTCTTCTTCTTCTTCTTCTTCATTCACCTTCCCTTTCCCTTTTTCCAGTTCCCTCCCCGGGTGATCCTCTTCTAGTTTGTGCGGCTTGAAGTGTCTACCAGATCGAGTCAGGTGATTAATCTCTTCTTTTGCCCAAACATCGTCGATTTCTGAAATGACCCCTGAACTTTCCTCCTCAATTTTTGCCTCTTCGTCACTCTGATACCACAGATCGTCCTCTACTTGGTTCATGCCCCGATCATCGCCTTCAAAAACCCACCAATCTGACTGCCCAATTACTTCCTCTTCCCATATTTCCGGCTGACTCCTAAGTGTACAGATCCCCAGATCTTTCGGTAACTGATAAAACCTTATCGGTTCCCCGACCTTTGTGATTAGCTTGGATGGATCAAATGTCATTCCTCCTACCCCTAAGAAGTAAAGACCCCACGGCGGCGGTACAGCATGGTGGTTCGGCAGAGGATTCTTGGTGACATTGGGGGCTTTGACAGGTGGTTCAGATATGACTTTGTTGTCGATGAGGTCTTGTATTTCATGCCTTAACCTCATGCATCGATCCGTCGAGTGGCCCTTCTGCTGATGGTATTTGCAGTAGAGATCTCCTTTAAAATGCGGTGGGAGCGGACTCGGCGGGGGTCGAGGTTCCAACTGACGGAGATGCCCTTTTGCTAACAGCCTGTCGAGGGCGGTTGATAATGATACTCCCAAATCCGAAAACTTTCTTAGTGGTTTATCCTCTCCTCCTCTAGGGTGGTTTCTGGTGATATCGAATTTTCTCTCCGGCTCGCTAAGTGCATTGACATCGGTGGGGCCAGAGTGACCCCCCGAATGCCCTCCATTTGATCCATAATTGGGCCTCCGATATCGGTTTTGTGGTTCTTCCTTCTTGATTGTCCCTTCTTGAATCGCATCTTCGATTCTTGTCCCCACATCGAACACCTCAGCAAAGGTGTTGATTGACTGGAACCTCATCTTCTCCTGGTAGACTGGCTGTAGGTTTTTCATTAACATCCGGATTTGATCTTTCTCGGACGGCCTTTGCACCATTTTCGCAGCTTTCCCTCTCCATCGGCTCAGGTACTCAGCAAATGATTCTTTGTTCCCTTGCCTGGTTGTTTCTAGGTCCCGGACAGTGACGTCCAAGTCTTGATTGTATTCATACTGGGCCACAAATGACTTCACCACTTCTTCCTAAACTCTGGTTTTGCTCGGCTCAAGTGTAAGGTACCACGATAGAGCAGCTCCCGTTAAGGTTAGCTGAAACAAGACAGCCATCATGTAATAACCTGCATTTTCATGCATTATCATATTTAAAATTTTCATTATCATTGGCATTATTATATTCAAAATTTAATATATATTGTCTGTTTATATGTTAATTTCGATTCTTATGTGAAAAGTTTAATTCTTGAATAATTGAAATTACTTTTGGGGTCAAAATGCAATTTTCATAAAAACTTGCAATACCTGTGTTAAAATTCAAAACTGTATTTCAAAACGGTGGAATTATTTCTTTTAAACTCAAACTGTATTTTTATGAAATCAGAAAACTATTTCTAACGTTAAAATGAATTTTCTGTATTTTTGTGATAAACACCGTGTCACGAAAATACTAGTTTAGGTTTAAAACTGACCGCGCAGTGTTAAACTTCCACAGAATTTTGGGAGTAACTGATTGGACAAATTTCTTTATACCCAATTATTATTGCTAAAGTTTTCCCTTAGGCCTTGTTTGGCAAATGCTTGTAGTATGTGTGTTGTCCTAATGCCATAAGCTTGATTTTCAAACACACCTTGACCCACACCAACTCCACCTACCCTTTCAATTATCAATGGAGCATTATGAATTGCAAGTGTATATTTACACATCATTGTTGCACTTTCTTTGTAATTAGTGGAGATTAATGGAGAATGAGTGGGATGTTAGGCAAATGTTTTCTAAGTGGGAGTTTGAGTATTTATACACCCAACCACACTACACATTCTACACTCCTAACATAGAGAGTTTGAGAGAGTCACATAGAGAGATAATAATTTCAGAATTTGAAGAGCTCAATCCTCCATAGCCAAGCTTGAAATTGGAGATTCTTAATTCTTGTATTTCTTTCTCAACAACTTCTTCAATCTACATCACGGTGAGTATTACTAACTCACTCCAAATGTAACTCATTCCTTATTTACTGATTTAGGTAGTTAATTTTAACAGTAGCAGAATTTTGTTTTCAGATTTGTGTTAGGAAAACGAATGAAATTTAAGGTTCTGCCCGCGTTGTCCCAAGAAAAACTCGATTCTGCACACTTTTCGTCTAATGCAATTTTCTCAGATTTTACACCGTTTGGGCAGAAAATGAGGATTACAGTAGCAGAAAAAGTATATTAGAAATTCAATCTAATATTTTCTCTTTTAATTTTAACAGTAGCAGAATTGTGTTTCCAGATTTTTGTTAGGAAAACGAATGAAATTTAAGGTTCTGCCCGCGTTGTCCCAAGCAAAACTCGATTCTGCACACTTTTCATCTAATGCAATTTTCTCAGATTCTGCACCGTTTGGACAGAAAACGAGGATTACAGTAGCAGTTTTTAGAATGCTATTAGTTATGTTTAAAATGATTAAGGCAATGAATTACGAATTTTCAATCCCCGTACGCGTATTATTTCTTTAATTCTGTGAATTCCTTTATGTTTAAAGTTTGATGACATTCATGTGGAGTCAGTTGTACATGCATGGTGAGTGTTGGTAGTGTGTAAAAGAGTAATGGTAGGGTGGAAAAGAGTATTGTTAGTGTGGAAAGTGTATGAGTTTGAGTGTTGATTGTGGTTGTGAGTTGTGGTTGTGGTTGTGGTTGTGGTTGTGGTTGTGATTGTGGTTGTAGTTGAAAAAGAGGATGAGGGTGTCTTTGAAATGCGAAGGTGGCAAAAATGGACACTCCCTGACGCCCATGGAAGCGTTAAAGTGTGTGAAGCCGAACTTGGACACTCACTGGCACCCATGGAAGTGCTAAAGTGTGGCCTATGGACACTCCCTGATAACTCGAGTCTGGATACCTGTGTGGGGGTTGCCCCGGTATTTGCATGGCGGTTAGGGTCTTCAAAGTGTGAGGCATTGGACACTCCCTGGTACCCCGGACCAAAGTGTGAGGCAAACTGGACACTCCCTGGCGCCCCGTTGCTAAAGTGTGGCTATCTTAGTATTTCAAAGATACCAGGAGTAGGATAGAGGGTTGTTGGGTGTTGTCGAGAGAAAAGAGTCGGATAGATGAGATGGTGCATTGTTCTCATACACGGTCACATATGTGTGAAATTATCTTTTAAATAATGTTGTGGTTGTTTTCTAAAACGAGTTTTTTTTATCATAAATATAAACTTGTGGTATTTAAATGGAAATGGGAAAAAGGTAAATGAGTATGTTTTACATTCAGAGTTATGTTTTTAATACTCACCAGCTTCTTGAAGCTGACGGCGTTGATGCGTCCTGGACATTCGTGTTCAGGCTTTGCAGGTTATAATCAGGATGAACCATATGACTATGCTAATTGAGATCAACTGCTGAGAAGAGAATTTACTTTTATATGCTTTATGTTTATGTGCTTTAAGATATGATTTGGTTTTGTAATAAGGATGACTGTAATAGACTTTAAGTTATTGTTTTTTTTTTAAGGCGGTCTGTGCCTTAGTTAACCCCGTACCATAAGTTGTAATAAGTTAGAAAAATTTTTATGAGCCCTGTTTGCCCTACTCTGATTAATAGTTTTATGTTGTTAGAAGTTTTTGGGACGGAATCGATCCTTCAAACTGTCGCGACCTACGGGTCCATAAAGGAAATTAAACGCTTTCCATATTTATGCTACGTCGGGGCGTGACAGGATTTGGTGGTATCAGAGCCATAGGTTTTCTAGATTGACCAGGCTCAGTTTTTCACGCCATAGATTAGTGACATAGGTTACCCTT
Source organism: Hydrangea macrophylla (assembly GCA_033977485.1). Lineage (NCBI taxonomy): Eukaryota > Viridiplantae > Streptophyta > Magnoliopsida > Cornales > Hydrangeaceae > Hydrangea > Hydrangea macrophylla. The sequence goes on from CM066998.1 coordinate 20,002,725, forward strand.
AGTTCAGAAACTAAAATTCTAAGTTGGTTTTATCATAGAAATGATTACCCGTTTGTCTTGTCACATCGACAAGAATGATAGCAATTTCCATATACCTTCAGACATATCCATTTAGGATTAGCCGAGATAGCCATATTTTACGATGCCCCTACAGACATATAGTAGCCGAGTTTCTAAGGAGTTAAAGCATACCATAGCCCTCATTAATAGCTTAGGCACTGACCAACTTCCTGAGTCAAATCTCGGAACAGTCAGTATGGCCCACAACCCAGAGTCTAGAGGATAAGAATACGACCTCTTTGCTATTAGACAGCCCTAGTTCGAATACGAGTATTATATGTACTTAATATATATTTTATTGTATGCTTATGTGATAATACGAGTATGTGATATAGTGATAAATACTCCTTTGAAAATTTTCGTCATAGTACTGTTGCATGCATGTTTCTCATTCTACTACCCCTATCATGCATAGAATGGCTGGAAGACCAAGGAGGAACAGAAATCTGATTGAAGGAGCGCCCGAGGCTGCCGACCCCACGGGAATATTTGAAGCTTTTATCAGACGTCTCGAGAGGGTTAGTAATGCGAATGAAAACCAACGAGACCGCCAGACGGGAGATAAGCTGCTGGAGAGATTCCGTGCGCTCAGACCCGAGCAATTTGCGGGTACCACGGATCCCTGGAAGGCAGAACAATGGTTAAGACAGATGGACCGCATGTTTGAAGCTGTCCAATGCAACGAGATGGACAAAAGGAGATTGGCTACTTTTCAACTAACCGACGCCGCTGCAGATTGGTGGGACTCGGTCATAGCCACTATCGGAAACACCGCTGCTATGGGGATGACATGGACGGCGTTCAAAGGGAGATTCCTGGAGAAGTACTTTCCGGCTACGGAGAGGCACAGAAGAGAGAAGGAGTTTATGGATCTGACGCAAGGAACCAAGACGGTGCAAGAGTATACCACACAGTTCGAGAGGCTGTCACGGTTTGCCCCGCACATGGTTGATACTGAGGAGAAGAAGATCCGGAAGTATAACCAAGGGTTGGCACCGCAGATTCGTCGCCTGACTCTCGGCCACCTAGACAAATCGTTTGAAGGACTAGTCGGCCTGGCTACCGACCTGGAAGAAGATGCAAGAGTATACCGTAAACAATTCGAATTCCGACCGCCTCAGAGGGGTAATTTTGGGAATAGACCACCAATGAATCGTACCCAAGGGCAGAAGAGGAACTTTGATGGGAGCAAGAAGGCACAAGCTATTACCCATCCGACTCAACCCCGAGTAGGAGAAGGAAGTAGTGGAGTAAAGTGCTTCAACTGTGGCAATCCTGGACATGTGGCTCGGGACTGCAGGGCACCAAGGCGTGCTGCTCAGCCAGGAATAGTCTGCTTCAACTGTGGTGAACCAGGTCACATCAGCAGGTTCTGCACTGCTCCTAAGCAAGCGACTTATGGACAACAGGGTCAGACCCGCTTGAATGCTGTTATTCCTGATGCCGCGGGTGATGATGGAGCTGCATATGAAGATGGAGATCTTGGAGAAGTTCAACCTGATCAGCAAGCAGTGGAAGGTACATTGACTCTATTTAACTCCCATGTTAGAGTATTATTTGATACGGGTGCTGCTCTTTCATTCATATCCATTAATACAATTCGGAGATTGGGTATCTTACCTCATCGCTTAGAGAAAGCTTTGAAGGCTACATCACCAATAGGAGCTGCGGTCAGTTTAGGACATGTATGCAAGGATTGTCCTCTACGGATTGGAGACCGAGAAATCCCTGCAAGGTTGATCGTCCTATCGATGAAGGAGTTCGACATAATCCTAGGAATGGATTGGCTGTCTCAGAATCAAGTGAAGTTGGATTGCGCGAGGAAGAGAATTACATTCTCCGACAATGAGAATCAACCCTTTGATTTTCAATGTAACCCTTCGGGAGATATGTTCCTCACAAGATGTTTAGCCAACATCGAAGTCGTCAGTACAGAGGTGACAGCATCATCTATACCTGTAGTCAAGGACTTCGAAGAAGTATTTCAAGACATTTCTGGATTACCGCCCGAGAGAAGTATAGAGTTCTGTATTGAGCTTATACCGGGTACCGTACCAATTACCAAGGTTCCCTACAGAATGGCCCCCACAGAACTGCTAGAATTAAAGGGACAAGTACAAGAGCTCGAGAACCTAGGTTTTGTACGTCCAAGTACATCGCCTTGGGGAGCACCGGTGTTATTTGTGAAGAAGAAGGACGGGACGCTCAGGCTGTGTATCGACTACAGAGAATTGAATCGAGCGACAATCAAGAACAAGTATCCTTTGCCTCGGATCGACGATTTATTTGATCAACTACAAGGAGCTACGATATTTTCCAAGATAGACCTAAGGTCGGGGTATCATCAGTTGAGGGTACGGAAGGAAGACATACCTAAGACTGCTTTCAGAACCCGATATGGTCATTATGAATTTCTGGTGATGCCGTTTGGATTAACGAACGCCCCGGCAGTGTTTATGGATCTGATGAACAGAGTATTCAAGCCTTATTTAGATCAGTTTGTCATCGTCTTTATTGATGATATTTTGATCTATTCTAAGTCAAGAGAAGAACACGAGCAACATCTTCGGATTACGATGCAGACGCTTAAGGACCACCACTTGTATGCCAAGTTCAGTAAGTGTGAGTTCTGGTTGCAAGAAGTGAAATTTTTGGGACACAAGGTGTCATCTCAAGGAATTTCTGTGGATTCGTCCAAGACCGATGCTGTATCCAACTGGGTTAGGCCAAGCAACCCTACAGAAGTTCGGAGTTTTCTTGGACTCGCAGGCTATTACAGGAGATTTGTTGAGGGATTCTCCAAGATAGCTGCACCATTGACTGGGTTGACAAAGAAGAATTTGAAATTCGAATGGACAGAGAAGCATGAGCGAGCCTTTCTAGAGTTGAAAGAGAGACTCACTACCGCACCAGTACTAGCAATACCCAAGCCTGGTGAGAAGTTCACTATCTTTAGTGACGCATCATATCAAGGACTAGGGTGTGTACTTATGCAAGATGACAGAGTTATAGCCTATGGATCCAGGCAGCTGAAGCTGAATGAGTTGAACTATCCTATTCATGATTTGGAGTTGGCAGCAGTAGTTTTTGCACTCAAGATTTGGAGACATTATCTCTACGGTGAGAAGTTTGATTTGTTCTCCGATCACAAGAGTCTGAAGTATTTGTTCACACAGAAAGAGTTGAACATGAGGCAGCGCAGATGGATGGAGTTGATCAAAGATTACGACTTCACGTTGGAATACCACCCTGGTAAAGCTAATGTGGTCGCTGATGCTTTGAGTAGGCAGACTCGGGAGACGATCGCCTCCTTAATGGTTAGAGAGTGGCGAGCTTTGGAGACGTTGGTGGAGTTCGATGTACAGAGTGCTGAAAGAGGAGAAGGACAACTTTTTGGATGTCTTATCCTACAGCCTGTTCTTATCGACCGCGTTATTGAAGCTCAGAAAGAAGATGAGAAGTTTCAGACATGGTTTGTAAAAATGTCAGAAAAAGACCCGACCGAATGGAAGGTGGGGAGTGACGGAGGGTATCGATGCAGAGACAGATTATGTGTACCAGATTGTGGGAATTTGAGAAAAGATATTCTGGAAGAAGCACATAAATCAAGGTATACAGTTCACCCGGGAGGAACTAAGATGTATAAAGATTTGAAGAGAAATTTCTGGTGGGAAGGCATGAAGAAGGATGTGGCCGAGTTTGTATCCAAGTGTTTGACGTGTCAGCAAGTTAAGGCCGAACATCAGAGACCGTCAGGATTGTTGCAACCGCTACCTATCCCTGGTTGGAAGTGGGAGCACATTACGATGGATTTTGTAGTAGGATTGCCCCGGTCGCAGCAGAATCATGACGCTATTTGGGTAATTGTGGATCGACTGACGAAATCAGCCCATTTCATTGCTTATAGTATGACATACCCGGTGGAAAAGATGAGCCGGATGTACATACAACAAGTTGTGCGACTTCACGGTGCACCTGTGTCGATTGTGTCAGACCGTGACGCACGTTTTACTTCTGGATTTTGGGAAAGTCTGCAAGAAGCTATGGGAACTTCACTCAAGATGAGTACTGCGTTTCACCCTCAGACAGATGGGCAAACTGAGCGTGTTAATCAGATCATGGAGGATATGCTTAGGGCTTGTGTGATCGATTTTGAAGAATCTTGGGAGACACACTTGCCATTGGTTGAATTTGCCTACAACAATAGTTATCACGCGAGTATCGGTATGGCTCCGTTCGAAGCACTGTACGGACGACCGTGTCGTTCTCCATTGTGTTGGGCAGAGGTTGGGGACACAGATTTGTTGGGACCAGATTTGGTTAGAGAAACCAACAAGAAGATCTCCTTGGTCAAAGAAAGGATGAGAACCGCTCAGAGCCGGTATAAGAGTTATGCTGATCGACGCCGAAAAGATTTGGAATTCAGTGTTGGAGATCACGTACTTCTTAAGGTTTCACCAACACGAGGAGTAGTACGCTTTGGTCTCAAGAGGGGGAAGTTAGCTCCGCGTTTTATTGGACCGTTTGAGATTTTGGAACGTATCGGGAAAGTGGCCTATCAACTGGCGCTACCACCAAAGATGTCTGGGGTTCACAACGTGTTTCACGTGAGTATGTTGAGAAAGTACATACGAGATCCCTCGCATGTGGTTAGTTATGACGACATTGAGACGAGTCATAACGTTTCTTACAAGGAGAGACCGGTGAAGATTCTGGATCAGAGTATCAAGAAGTTAAGGAATAAGGATATCCCGTTGGTGAAGGTTCAGTGGAATCACCGTGACGAGAATGAAGCCTCGTGGGAAGTTGAAGCTGATATGAGGAAGAAGTACCCGGAGTTGTTTCATGACTAGTTAGTCTTGATTTCGGGGACGAAATCCTGTTTAAGGGGGGAAGGGTGTAATAACCTGCATTTTCATGCATTATCATATTTAAAATTTTCATTATCATTGGCATTATTATATTCAAAATTTAATATATATTGTCTGTTTATATGTTAATTTCGATTCTTATGTGAAAAGTTTAATTCTTGAATAATTGAAATTACTTTTGGGGTCAAAATGCAATTTTCATAAAAACTTGCAATACCTGTGTTAAAATTCAAAACTGTATTTCAAAACGGTGGAATTATTTCTTTTAAACTCAAACTGTATTTTTATGAAATCAGAAAACTATTTCTAACGTTAAAATGAATTTTCTGTATTTTTGTGATAAACACCGTGTCACGAAAATACTAGTTTAGGTTTAAAACTGACCGCGCAGTGTTAAACTTCCACAGAATTTTGGGAGTAACTGATTGGACAAATTTCTTTATACCCAATTATTATTGCTAAAGTTTTCCCTTAGGCCTTGTTTGGCAAATGCTTGTAGTATGTGTGTTGTCCTAATGCCATAAGCTTGATTTTCAAACACACCTTGACCCACACCAACTCCACCTACCCTTTCAATTATCAATGGAGCATTATGAATTGCAAGTGTATATTTACACATCATTGTTGCACTTTCTTTGTAATTAGTGGAGATTAATGGAGAATGAGTGGGATGTTAGGCAAATGTTTTCTAAGTGGGAGTTTGAGTATTTATACACCCAACCACACTACACATTCTACACTCCTAACATAGAGAGTTTGAGAGAGTCACATAGAGAGATAATAATTTCAGAATTTGAAGAGCTCAATCCTCCATAGCCAAGCTTGAAATTGGAGATTCTTAATTCTTGTATTTCTTTCTCAACAACTTCTTCAATCTACATCACGGTGAGTATTACTAACTCACTCCAAATGTAACTCATTCCTTATTTACTGATTTAGGTAGTTAATTTTAACAGTAGCAGAATTTTGTTTTCAGATTTGTGTTAGGAAAACGAATGAAATTTAAGGTTCTGCCCGCGTTGTCCCAAGAAAAACTCGATTCTGCACACTTTTCGTCTAATGCAATTTTCTCAGATTTTACACCGTTTGGGCAGAAAATGAGGATTACAGTAGCAGAAAAAGTATATTAGAAATTCAATCTAATATTTTCTCTTTTAATTTTAACAGTAGCAGAATTGTGTTTCCAGATTTTTGTTAGGAAAACGAATGAAATTTAAGGTTCTGCCCGCGTTGTCCCAAGCAAAACTCGATTCTGCACACTTTTCATCTAATGCAATTTTCTCAGATTCTGCACCGTTTGGACAGAAAACGAGGATTACAGTAGCAGTTTTTAGAATGCTATTAGTTATGTTTAAAATGATTAAGGCAATGAATTACGAATTTTCAATCCCCGTACGCGTATTATTTCTTTAATTCTGTGAATTCCTTTATGTTTAAAGTTTGATGACATTCATGTGGAGTCAGTTGTACATGCATGGTGAGTGTTGGTAGTGTGTAAAAGAGTAATGGTAGGGTGGAAAAGAGTATTGTTAGTGTGGAAAGTGTATGAGTTTGAGTGTTGATTGTGGTTGTGAGTTGTGGTTGTGGTTGTGGTTGTGGTTGTGGTTGTGATTGTGGTTGTAGTTGAAAAAGAGGATGAGGGTGTCTTTGAAATGCGAAGGTGGCAAAAATGGACACTCCCTGACGCCCATGGAAGCGTTAAAGTGTGTGAAGCCGAACTTGGACACTCACTGGCACCCATGGAAGTGCTAAAGTGTGGCCTATGGACACTCCCTGATAACTCGAGTCTGGATACCTGTGTGGGGGTTGCCCCGGTATTTGCATGGCGGTTAGGGTCTTCAAAGTGTGAGGCATTGGACACTCCCTGGTACCCCGGACCAAAGTGTGAGGCAAACTGGACACTCCCTGGCGCCCCGTTGCTAAAGTGTGGCTATCTTAGTATTTCAAAGATACCAGGAGTAGGATAGAGGGTTGTTGGGTGTTGTCGAGAGAAAAGAGTCGGATAGATGAGATGGTGCATTGTTCTCATACACGGTCACATATGTGTGAAATTATCTTTTAAATAATGTTGTGGTTGTTTTCTAAAACGAGTTTTTTTTATCATAAATATAAACTTGTGGTATTTAAATGGAAATGGGAAAAAGGTAAATGAGTATGTTTTACATTCAGAGTTATGTTTTTAATACTCACCAGCTTCTTGAAGCTGACGGCGTTGATGCGTCCTGGACATTCGTGTTCAGGCTTTGCAGGTTATAATCAGGATGAACCATATGACTATGCTAATTGAGATCAACTGCTGAGAAGAGAATTTACTTTTATATGCTTTATGTTTATGTGCTTTAAGATATGATTTGGTTTTGTAATAAGGATGACTGTAATAGACTTTAAGTTATTGTTTTTTTTTTAAGGCGGTCTGTGCCTTAGTTAACCCCGTACCATAAGTTGTAATAAGTTAGAAAAATTTTTATGAGCCCTGTTTGCCCTACTCTGATTAATAGTTTTATGTTGTTAGAAGTTTTTGGGACGGAATCGATCCTTCAAACTGTCGCGACCTACGGGTCCATAAAGGAAATTAAACGCTTTCCATATTTATGCTACGTCGGGGCGTGACACATCATGGTAGTGCTCAGCCCACTAGGCTGAAAAGCTCCTATGCACATTCGGACGTGACTGCGGGGGTTTCCTGTGCCATCAAACTTATAAAAAACTGGCATTTTGAATCCGGCGGGCAGCGTCTCGTGGACCCCGTCATACAGGCCTTCTAACTCCATCAGATAGGTATCAACCCCTTGAGCCTTGCGCATTACCCTTTCCAGCTTCTCTATTTTCTCAGTTAGTTGCTTCTCTTTCTCAGCTTGCTCCCTGTCTCTGTTGGCCCTTAGTGCATCGGTCCATTGTACCTCCTGATCGTCAAACCAATCTCCTTCTCCTCCTCCCAAAGGCGGGTCCATAACAGGTGGATTCATATGTGGTGGTCGGCGATTCAGCTCTTCTATCATTCCCATCATGCGGTTCATGTTCTCGGCCTGTCTCCGCATCTGTTCCGCCTGCTGTTCTACTAATACCCTCAACCCGGTCATCTCTTCGTTGTTTCTCTCCTCGGCCATGTCAGCGTATCCTCCCCTTACTAGTCTTGCCGTAGGATCCCTAAACCACGCTTGATTTGCTATCTTTGCTCCTACAGCAAATTTTGAAAACTTCTTTTTTAGAAAACCTTGTTCACCTTCATTTTATTCGAGGAAGACTTTTACTTTATACATCATGCGGATGCAATGCATGTGTGCGTGTGTGCCTACTCTATATGCCAAAAAGAAAATCCTAATTCTAACACATAAACACATAAGATCCTCACCCATGTCGAGTGCGCCAATTTCTCTTCTCATTGTGATCCTCTTTACCCTTTCAAGGTTTTCAAATTTAGAATTTTTGAAATCCATTTGACAAGTATTTCCCCTAGATGATGGGATCTTTTCAAAATTCCTTTTGAAGACAACAACATTTCTAAACAAAAGATGATTGGGTTGAAACTTTGCTTTTGAAATTTATTTGAAAATGATTTCTTTAATTGCAGAGATTTCTTGGATTATATTCCTTAACAAAAAGGTGATTAGGTCCAAATTTTGCTTTGAAAAAAGCATTCCTTTAGTTGGTAAAATTTTTCAAACTCTTTCAAGAATTTTGGGTTCCAAGAATTTTTAGGTTCTTCCTTCAAATATGGTTGATTTGAAATTTTAATCCAAAAGTGAACTCCAAAAATTTTTGAAAGAGCGATTGAATGCCTTGGAATAAAGATACCAAAAATCTATTTGCTTCCAAAAACGTTTTTAAAATTCTTTGGGTAGGAGGATCACATGTTTGGATAATCACCGTACTTTTCATAAATTTGGATGCATACAAGGTCAATGATGCTTAGCTAAACATGATACAAGAGATGTAATCTTATAATCAAGATTTGGCTTATTCTTAAATGTCATAGGACATGAAAAGGAATTACTCAAAAGTGATTAAGGGGTTACACATCTTTTATCAAGCAAGCATCGTCATCATCTCAAGTAATCCCTTTCGGGCACACAAAACTCCCTAGCACATAATCCTAATCAAGAATTGATTTCCTAATTTTGAAAGGTTCTATAGAAGCTACTATGCAAAAGGCCGGGTTTTGGTCAAATAAGGGACCCTTGACACACACCCGATAGGATGCTTCATATACCAAATCATGGTACGAGATCAAGGGTGATCACACGGCCCCATGATGGCTTGACCGACCGGGTTGCCCCGAGCCTCCAAGGTCATAGTTCCGTGCAATCGACTGGCGAGACATGCAAGTGCAATGCAACGGGCACACAAAGATTAATTAATTTAATTAAAAGGATACTTTCAAGTCTAATCCTCGAGTGAACCCAAAATCAGAATTCTGGTCTGCGAAACCAGAGATTCTGGGTTCGATCCCCAACAGAGTCGCCAGATTGTGGATACCGCAGTTTTCCTTACCCACAACTTTTCTTATTTAAAATCTTTTTCCAAATTTCAAATTCAAAACAAAAGAGTCGCCACTTAATTTTTAAAGGAAAAATTAAGAAACCATTTCAAAAGGAAACTGATCTTTTGCGAAACCAAAGATAAACTGGGTCCGGGGATTATGGAATGAAAGGGGAAGGAGCCCGACGGACTAAAACACCCCCTTTCATCCTATCTCGCGATAGGCCTCTACTCAACATCCTTTTTAATCAAATTAATAATCTAAGCATGCCCTCAATTAATACATATATAGGTATACATAACACAAGCATGTTGGAAATGGTGTAAAATTGCTAACGGCAAAATATCATTCATAAGCCACGTAATTCAAGTAGCAAGCAACATGATATGCAATAGAGAACTAGAGAACATACCCGGGATCCAGCCGCGAATACTTAAACGTGCAATGCATGCGAGAATAGAAATCCTAAAAGGTCTCTATCACATATAAACACATAAGGCAAGACCTAGTCTAAAGTGTCGCACATGGAGTCGAAAATCAATTCAAAAATCAAAGAAATGAATTAAACTAGAGAAGGGACGAGAAGTTGTACCTCAAATGCGCTACAAAACAAAGGTTAGTACGCATGCCTTAGACAAGATATAATATCAAAGAGTAATTACTCATAGGTCATGTTCAACTAGATTTAACTAAGACAAGAGATAAGTCCTACTTATGAATATTATCATGTATCAATTGAATGCATGAATACGAACAAGAATGAGATATGAATTTATTCACTAATTTGGACCCCTAAGCCTCTGGGTTTAATCTAAATTATCATTATTCAAAACATGGTTTGAGTCCTAAGACATTAAGAGACCATTTGAGTTGAAATAAATAAGATTAGACAAAAATAGTAGCAGTTTTTATGAATTACAGAGAGCAGACCAGATGTTCACAAATAGGAATAAAATACTTCCAATGGTTGAATCTTAATGATTTTTGGATATGTTATGCCTCTGTGAGTCTAGTGTCTAACCCAAAACGAAAATCAAGGTTTGAACGGTTAGATCTCCGGGAATATGGAAAACACTAGACATCACTCAGGAATTTACAACTCTCTGTCCAGAGATCTTGTATGATTTTTTAAAAATAGCAAACAAATCCGAATTGCTTCTTTCTTTTTAGGGAATCTTCCTAACACATTAAGGTTCTTATAACAAATTATTAGGGGTCATGAAAACTTGGTTAGAGCTCTGATCTATTAATTTTAAAACCGTGTTGCTGTTCTGAAACTATTCCGAAATTCTGGACAGATTGTGATTGTCTCACAAAACTCATGATCAAACCATTCTAAGCATAAAATCTTACCAAAACAAAAATTACAGTGGTAAAACAATGTGTTATTGACACTTTCCCGTTGGTTTCACTCGATTTCAACGGTTAGATTTTGAACTAAAAATCTTTGATCAAAAACAGTTTGTGAACTCACTGTTTTCATTTGTCAAGTTCCACTTTATTTATTAACCCCAACTATTAAATCATAGAGTTGGACTTAAACCAAATTATTTCTTCTACCATTTGATGGTCATTGAAGACTAAAGACCTCTTTAAACTTATGGATTTTTAATGGAGTATGGAATGGACTTCACAAAATCCGAAGCAATGAACTCACTCTCATGAACCAAAATTTAAGTTCAAAACATTACTCCTACCACTTGGTGGTTATTGGAGGATAAAGACACACATACATGTAGGTTTTAGATGAAGTATGAAGAACTTCTCAAAACCCAAGGAAGAGATTAGTTTAAGCTATGGAGATGGACTTAAACTAAAATACTTCTCCTACCATTTGATGGTCATTGGAGGCTAAAAAAAGGCAAATCTACTCTAATCTCCATGGAATATAGTATGAATTCCATAAGATTCATAGTAGAGAGATCCTAGTCATGAGTTGATACTAGCATCTTACCAACTATGTGTAGATTATGACCATGATTCATTTTAATCTCCATATGGATCATAAGATCATAGGAAACTAAGGAATCAAATTCAAGGAGTTTCAATGAGATATGGAAGATCTCACGAACCTTATGAATAAAGTAGAAATAAAAGAAATCAAAGTTTTATTTTGGAACACAAATTCTTCAAAACTAATTTATCTCAAACCCAAGGCATTAATTAGATCCAAATTAATGAGATGTCATGAGATTCAATCACAAGTTCTTGGTGGTGTGTGATGAAATGGGATAAGAAGAGAGGTTTTGAAAATGTGTAAAATTTCCTAGAACTATGAACTTGTGATTGAATTATTATTATATATATATATATATGATCGGGAGAGAACTAATCCTAATTATATGCCTTAATGTGCATTTGTTAGACCATTTTATCTTGTTTTTGTATATTTTTACTTTGTTTTCTAGTTTCTGACAGGTTTTGGAAGAAATCAACTAAACCAGGCTAAACAGGGTGAAAAAGCAAAGCTAAAGAAGCTGAAAAAGCCAAGTCGCGCGCGCGACTCGCGCCCGCGAAAATCGGTGAATCGCTCGCGCGATCCGCTCGCGCGAGAATCCCAAAATCGCTCGCGCTATCCGCGCGCGCGAAGGCCAAAATGTCGCGCTCGCGCGATATGGGTAAAAACCAAAGTTGCGTATTTCAGTATACTGAAGACTCCTGTGCAAACGAAACTGCAGAATGACGTCCAGATTGTAAATTACATCAGTTTCAGTCCGTTTCGAGTTGGAAAGGCTTCCAAAACTTGTTGTAAATCTATATATACCTTATTTTACTTCAATTGAAGGGTTAGACATTGTTACACACCCATACATACACATTCTACAACCATACTTCCAGCCATTGAAGAGAGGGAAGCAAGGAGAAGAAGAAGAAGACCAAGGGTTTCCATGGCCTCCTCCATCAACTACTTGCCATCCATCACTTCCATGGACGGCTAGATCATAGATCTAGGGTTTCAATGAAGCCCTAGATGAGTAATAGGGTTTTATTTATGTTTTTATTTTAGTTTTATTATGAATGGATGACAGTCACATGTTGAGAGGATTTTTATTAACAAATCGTGCTTCTATTGATTAAATCATTGCTTTCAGAATTTATTCTTGTCTTAGATCTGTTTTGACTGTGATGTGCTCAACGATCTATTCTTCCTGTGCTTGTTTAGATTGTTTACATGTGATGGTGCTCTATTGATTCGTGCTATCAAGTATCCGAATAGTCCATGCCTAGGTTAGACGGATTAGATCACAACCCTAGTTTAGTGTGAGATAATTCGTGCTACCCGAAGATGGATTATGTTGGTGCTTGAACCATGATTATCTTCTTGTCGGAGGAATTGGGCTTGTAGCTACAATTCCCCATATTCATCTAACGTAATAAGCTAAAGTAATTCATAAATATTCCTATTATGAAACTAGTGGTGGATTTGCAATCCTAGGTTCCCTTTACATATTCATTAAAAACACTTTTAATTGCTTTCATAGTTTAGATTTACTTTTATTGTTATTAGTTTAATTAAATTCAAATTCAAATCCGTTTTTCCTAATTAATTAGACTTAGGTTTTAAAATTAAGAGCTGTAGTAATCAATCTCTGTGGGTTCGACCTTTACTTCCACACTGCAAATCTTTTGAAAAGTAAAGAACACTTTTTATATCTTGATTCTGACAACATCAATTTTTGGCGCCGTTGCCGGGGATTGTATTACTACCTTTAGTTTTAGAATCGTAGTTTAGTTAATTCGTAAATATTAGATTAGGTTTCCTTTTCTTATTTTTCGTTTTATTTTTAGTTACTAACTTGTTTTTTTTTATTTTGTAGTCAACGTTTCCGAGTGGAGAAGCTAATTACATCAAAGGAGCTTACGCAAATAAAAATATAAATAAAATTAAATAAATTGCTTCCTTTGGAATTCGCTTTAAACCGCTGTAAGTCAGGGTGCTGTGACGCACTATTTGCATTAGTTTAGGGTTAATTGCACTGCATTAGCTAGGAAACCCGGGGCGCTGGGCTTGACGCGGTCATTGCATTACAGGATAATTTGCATGCATCATAGTAGTTGAGTGCTTGTTATCTTATTTGCGTGATTGTTATTTATTTATTTTGTTTAGTTAGTCTTTGTTTTTAATTTCTTTTCTTTTGTTTTAGTTTATGTTAGGTACACGTTCAAACAAACCGGAATTAAAACCTTTTGACTCTGAACTTGAACGTACATTAAGACTTAACAAGTCCTCAAACTTAACTTCTGGAACTAGGTTTGTAATAGACGACGATTTGACACCAAAACCAACGTCTTTATTTGAATCGGAAATACGTAGTACTCTTACAAGATTAAAGAAACCACGCTTTCATAACATAGAACCGATTAAAATGGCAGACATTGAAAATAATAACGACAACAACCAAAATAACAACGGAGCTAATATGAATAATCCTAATATACCACCACCTCCTCCACTTAAAGATTATTTTATTCCGACGACTTACACGCCACAAACATGTATTGAATTACCGGAGGCGACGGCATCTCACTTTGAGATAAAGTCGTCTACCATCTCGCTACTTCCATCTTTCCATGGCCGTTTAAATGAAGATCCATATAAACACTTAGGAGATTTTCAAGATATATGTTCTACTTTGAAAATTCAAAATCTTACTGATGATGAATTAAAAATACGGCTCTTTCCATTCTCATTAAAGGACAAAGCTAAATATTGGCTCCAATCTTTGGAGCCAAACACAATTAGAACATGGGAAGACTTACACACCGCATTTTTACAAAAGTTTTTCCCGATTATGCGTACGAACCAGATAAGAAAATCTATAACAAACTTTGTGATGCAAGATGGGGAATCACTCTACGACACGTGGGAAAAATTTAAAGAATTATTACGCTCTTGTCCACATCATCAGGTCCCTAAGTGGCAACTTGTTCAGGTCTTCTATGAGGGGCTTATTCCCTCTGTTAGGAATACCGTCGATGCCGTTTGTGCGGGAACTTTCCTACACAAAAGCGCCGACGAGGCCTGGAAAATATTTGAAACTTTAAGCGAGAATTCGATGCACCAAGCGGTGTCTGTCCGTTCTGAGGGATACCCACAACCTAAGAGGGATGTAAAATTCGAGTCAAGTCAATCAATTGAAATAAAAGAACTATCTAACAAACTTGACCGACTTTTAACAATGAACCAAACGACAGCCTCACCCGCTCGTGAAATTTGTGCATTATGTTCTGATACTTCACATTCGATACTTGCATGTCCATCGGCGAGTCAATTTCCGGAATTCGTGGAGCAACACATTAATTCTATTCAACAATACCCACGAAATAATTATAATGCAACTACTAATAATCCGGATGCGCCATGGAGAAACCATCCTAACTTCTCGTGGAAAAATAATAATAATAATCCTAATGAGGCGACTAATTTTCCTAATGCATATCGACCTCAGTTTCAACCTAATCAATACCAACAACCGCATCCTAATCCGAATCCTTCAAGGGGTAACATTTTTGAGGAAAAGGTGTTGGCATCCCTTAATAAAATTGAAACGCAAGTACAGGCACAAGCACAAATAGTGCACTCTCATACACAATCCATTGCGAAGCTTGAATCCCAAATGGGACAACTAGCTACTGTAGTGAGTCGTAGAAACGAGGGGACGTTGCCTAGTCAAACAATTCAAAACCCTAAGGGACAATATGAGGTTAAGGGGTCGAATGAGCAAGTAAACGCCGTCTCAACTAGGTTGACTACACGAGAGGAAGAGGTAATAGAAATTCCGAATGAGAATGTGAAAGATATGAATAGCAACTCTATTACGAAGAAGGGTGAGGACGTGAGCCAAAATAAGAAAGAAAAAGAATCGGTCCCAACGAATTATATTCCGAGAATGCCATATCCACCTAATGTTGAGGAGCCGTCTAATCTTACAAATAAAAAGTCTAAGGTTGAGGATATACTCGAGGTATTTAAACAAGTCAAAATAAATATTCCTTTCCTCGATGCTATAAAACAAATTCCCGCTTATGCTAAATGTCTAAAAGACCTTTGTACACAAAAACGCAAAATACGCAATCATACGCCTAAAAAGGTCTTCCTCACGGAAAAAGTAAGTTCAATTTTCCAACACGCTCCTCCGAAATATAAGGATCCAGGTACGCCTACGATTTCATGTGTCATAGGTGACACTATCATTCATCGGGCTCTCCTTGACTTAGGAGCGAGTGTTAACCTTTTACCCTATCACATCTATAAACAATTAGGACTAGGTGAACTTAAACCTACGGCCGCTACAATACAATTAGCGGATCGTTCTATTAAAATACCTAGAGGAATCGTCGAAGACGTACTAGTAAAAGTGGATCAATGTTTCTATCCCGTTGATTTTATGGTCCTTGACACTGAACCCGTGCTAGATGCTAGGAAACACACTCCTGTCATTCTTGGTCGTCCATTCTTAGCCACGGCCAACGCACGTGTCAATTGTAGAACAGGGGTAATGAAAGTGTCGTTCGGGAATATAAAATTAAAATTAAATGTTTTTAATGCTGTTGATCAACCTCCCAAAGACGACGATTATCTAGGTGTGGAGGGTAGTGAGGTTAAATGGAATATTGAGCCTATGAACGTAATAAATATAAGTACGGGGAATAATATAGAGGATGATGAGTGGATGAATCCTAATACTTCAGACCCTAATGCTGAATCTACTCGAAAGGTAAGAAATCGATTTGAACATATTGACAAACCGTCGATTGAATTAATTCAAAGCGACGTGATTTCTGCTTACCATCGAGCTCTACCTGACATCCTTAGGGGTACGAAGTCTGATTTACAACCGTCGTAAGTCTTGAGCTAGAACGGTCTAGCTGAAGACGTAAAAGTTAGCGCTTCTTGGGAGACAACCCAAGCTTAATTTCGTTCGTTTTTCTTATTTTTGGTCATTTGTGAGTCTGTTTTGGACATTCTGGACAGGTTTGGGGGTTTGAATTAATTTATTTTACTATTATACACATAATTTTAACCAAAAAATGGAAAATACCATTCTCGCGCGCGCGGCCCGCTCGCGCGAGAATGTGCCTTAGTGTTTTTCTTTCATTTTCTTTTTATGAGCCCTCAGGTTCTCCTCGCGCCTGATGTCGCGGGCGCGAGGTAGCTCGCGGGAGCGAGAATTCAAAAAAAAAAAAAAAAAAAAATCCAGGAATTCGCGCGCGCGACGGTCGCTCGCGCGGACCGCTCGCGTGATTTCCCCTTTTTCTGATATTTTCTTTTGTTTTTTTTATATATATCAGTCCTCAACACCTGTCACATAGTTTTTTCATTTCTGTTTTTGAGGTCCTTTTCCATCAGATTTTTGATTGTTGCCATAATTCTGGTTATGTTTTATTTTCTTTTATCGTATGTTTTATTCTACTTTCTAGTTTATGTTTATGTTGTTTTCTTTGTTTTGTTATATCGTATAGATTAGGTTAATTTCTTTATATTTCTTTTAGTTGTTTTTCATCTTTTCTTTGTTTAGTTTTTTTTTAGTATTAACAGGTACATTGAACTTTATAGCCATATTCCTTTGTTTTCACCTGTTTTCCTTGCCGAGATTGTGGTACTATCGTTCCTTCCTTATGTACTCTCCTTTCTTTCATTTTATTGTTTCATTGGGGACAATGAAAGGTTTAGGTTTGGGGGTATGCACACACATGCACATTATTTTATGCAAAATTTTAAAATTTTTCAATAAGTGTGTTTAAATAAACGATGATTACCGATGTTTTTGCAATATTAATTTGGTACTTCTTGTTATGTAACTTTGGATTGTTATAGAATGGTAAACAATGGAAGGTGTGATTAAACATTTGCTGAAGTTATGATATGAAGTTTTAAGTTATGTATTGTTTGAATCGTAGTTTTATATCATAGATTTGCACGTAAAACTATGCACTGCACGTAGTCATTGGAATACATGTTGGTTGTGAACTATAATATGATTCGGATTTCTAGATAACACAAGGTGGAGACTAAGCCCAGTGAGCTTTTGAGCCTATCTTTTCTTTTTAGAGGGTTATAAATACATTGTGTTTGTCGAATTTTATTGAAATAGCGCATCTATTTGTTGTTTAGTCTCATTATTCTTGTTTTGGTTAATAGTCAAGTTAAAATATTTGTTACCATGCTAAATAATCTTCCGTCGTAAATATTGAAGAACCATATTACCCTAGGAAATGATTTTAGGCCTTCTTTGTTTACTGCCGACCGATAAAAGATTAAAATTTCCTTAGTTCGCCCCTTTGAGCCGTTACAATGCCTCTTTTTCTTTGTGCACCATTATCCTCTTTAAAAACTCCAACTTGATCAACTTGGAGTATACCATTGGAAGAGTGATCAACTTTTAGTAGTATTAAGGCGATGTGTTGATTGAGAAGAAGAAAATAAGATGCTATTGGGGTAGTTGCTTGATATTCGATGAATAATCATTTGAGAAGCAAGAAAAGAAAAAGGAAAAAGAAAACAAAATAAAAAGAAGAAGGTTGAAAAATATATGAATGAAAAGAAGAGAATGAAATGATGAAGTTGGTAGAAGAGAAGAATGAAAGAAATCGAACATGCCTTACAATGCCATTCTAAACCTACCCAATTAATCCGTTCTATCATTTTTTTCATTGCCTGAGCCACATTACAACCTTTGAAAAGTCCTATTTGATCTTAGGAAACATGGTTCGGATATGAAAACGATGGGAGGGGGATTAAAACATGGTAATGATTATTTTTTCTTGATTGTTGGCATCTTATCCATGAGACTATTGTTCTTTCGTGACATGCGTCTTTTTCATATCGTATGTGAGCGTTATTCGTCTTGAAAACATAATTCCTTTGCTCATGTATACTAGAGAAATTACACATGTTTCTGAGTGTTTCATTTGAGAGTGTAATTAACATTGTGAGATTCGTAGTCGAAGCATAGTTAGATGGTCATCCGAGTTATATTCCAAGTTTATGACATGCACGTGTTCATTTGACTACCACATCACACACGTGCAATTGTATGAGGAACTCTATTGATTTATATGATGCATGTGCTTGAGATTGTTTTTCATGATATAGGTGAACGTTTGATTCTGTTTCTTCTTGTTTGTTATTCTATTTCAAATCGTTGTTTATAATAAGGAGTATTGTTTATTAGTTTTTCGTTTTAATAAAACTTTCAAAAATTTTAAGTTAATAAAGATGGTTGTGGGTGACTTGTTGACGAGAACCCTCACGAGACTTCACTCGTCCGATTAGGGACACCTAGGGGTTTAAAAGGCTTGTTGCATATGCTAAATGCAATCGTGATCCATACGAAAATGGAATAGTATGTTATTAGTAGTTAGTTTTTATTTTAGTTTTGCTCGAGGACTAGCAAAATGTAGGTTTGGGGGTGTGATCGGGAGAGAACTAATCCTAATTATATGCCTTAATGTGCATTTGTTAGACCATTTTATCTTGTTTTTGTATATTTTTACTTTGTTTTCTAGTTTCTGACAGGTTTTGGAAGAAATCAACTAAACCAGGCTAAACAGGGTGAAAAAGCAGAGCTAAAGAAGCTAAAAAAGCCAAGTCGCGCGCGCGACCAGCGCCCGCGAAAATCCGAGAATCGCTCGCGCGATCCGCTCGCGCGAGAATCCCAAAATCGCTCGCGCGATCCGCGCGCGCGAAGGCCAAAATGTCGCGCTCGCGCGATATGGGTAAAAACCAAAATTGCGTATTTCAGTATACTGAAGACTCCTGTGCAAACGAAACTGCAGAATGACGTCCAGATTGTAAATTACATCAGTTTCAGTCCGTTTCGAGTTGGAAAGGCTTCCAAAACTTGTTGTAAATCTATATATACCTTATTTTACTTCAATTGAAGGGTTAGACATTGTTACACACCCATACATACACATTCTACAACCATACTTCCAGCCATTGAAGAGAGGGAAGCAAGGAGAAGAAGAAGAAGACCAAGGGTTTCCATGGCCTCCTCCATCAACTACTTGCCATCCATCACTTCCATGGACGGCTAGATCATAGATCTAGGGTTTCAATGAAGCCCTAGATGAGTAATAGGGTTTTATTTATGTTTTTATTTTAGTTTTATTATGAATGGATGACAGTCACATGTTGAGAGGATTTTTATTAACAAATCGTGCTTCTATTGATTAAATCATTGCTTTCAGAATTTATTCTTGTCTTAGATCTGTTTTGACTGTGATGTGCTCAACGATCTATTCTTCCTGTGCTTGTTTAGATTGTTTACATGTGATGGTGCTCTATTGATTCGTGCTATCAAGTATCCGAATAGTCCATGCCTAGGTTAGACGGATTAGATCACAACCCTAGTTTAGTGTGAGATAATTCGTGCTACCCGAAGATGGATTATGTTGGTGCTTGAACCATGATTATCTTCTTGTCGGAGGAATTGGGCTTGTAGCTACAATTCCCCATATTCATCCAACGTAATAAGCTAAAGTAATTCATAAATATTCCTATTATGAAACTAGTGGTGGATTTGCAATCCTAGGTTCCCTTTACATATTCATTAAAAACACTTTTAATTGCTTTCATAGTTTAGATTTACTTTTATTGTTATTAGTTTAATTAAATTCAAATTCAAATCCGTTTTTCCTAATTAATTATACTTAGGTTTTAAAATTAAGAGCTGTAGTAATCAATCTCTGTGGGTTCGACCTTTACTTCCACACTGCAAATCTTTTGAAAAGTAAAGAACACTTTTTATATCTTGATTCTGACAACATCAATATATATATATATAGATTTGAAGGCTTTACCTCTAGATCTTCTCAAAACTTGTAGAGATGTTGAATTCCTCAAGCTTTTCCTCTTCTTCTTCCTCAAGCTTCAAGCTCCTTCAATGGTGATTTGATGGTTGGGTAGAGTTTTGGTGGGATTTGGGTAAGATAATTGGTAGAGTTTCTCTCTCTATATTTCTTTCCTCTAAAGCTCTCCCAATATTTTTCTATATAATTCAAGTGTCTCTCCCAAAACGAGAGAAAATGAGTTCTTTTATAGACTTTCATTATCTTAGGGGCTAAGATAAGGGTAGATAGGTCAATTTTGGGTGGGTTAGGAATATTAGGGGTGTCAAAAAAACCGCCTGGACCGATTGGGCCGACCGAACCGACTGGTTTTGGGCGGTTTTGGTCGGTCCCCAAAGACTAGTGGTCGGTTTTGGTTCTGAAAATGTCATTTTTTCGGTTTTCGGTTCGGTTTCGGCGTCTATATTTTTTGAGCCGTAACCGACCGAACCGACCGAATAGTTAGAATATATTTATATTACATATTATATATATATATAATATTTTAAAACTCATAAGAGCAACCCTAAGAAAATCAGATTTATCATCCTCTCATTCACTCATGCGGCGCCTCTCTCTATCCCAGCCTCTCTCTCTCTCTCAGACGCAACTCCAACCTAGAGCGCCGCCCCTCACCACCGGTCCACCACCAGTCCCTCGCCTCTCCTCTCACTAGTCCCTCGCCTCTCCTCTCACCCCGTCGATCAATCCTCTCATCACCAGCGCCGCTCCTCACCACCACTAGCCCCTCGCCTCTCACCACCACCAGTGCCGCTCCTCACCACCACTAGCCCCTCGCTCCTCACCACCACTAGCCCCTCGCCTCTCACCACCACCAGTGCCGCCACTCACCACCACGGTACCACCAGTCCCTCGCCTCTCAGGATCTCACCACCACTCAACCTTACGGTCCTCCCTCACTCAGATCTCTCGAACCCTAGGTAAGAGTAGTTGATTCTCTTTGATTTGATCTCCTCACTCTCTCTCTCTCTCTCTCTCTCTCTCTCTCTCTCTCTCTCTCTTCCTTAATCTGTTATACATACATGCAGTTTTATATGTATAGTTAATTTGGTTATATTTATGGTTTGATCTATCAATCTCTCTACATAGTATAGTTTATTAACTTAATTTGGTTAATTTGGTTGATTAAACCGTGAATGTTTCACCCACATTAAAGCTTCTTGTTAAGAACCACTGGCCTCAAATAAATGAAATGTTCAACATTGAGCTCTTTGGTAAATTTTCTAGACTAACAAACAGAACACACACATAGTTGTGCTTTGATCTATTAATCTCTCTACATAGTTGTGGTTTGATCTATCAATCTCTCTACATAGTATAGTTTATTAACTTAATTTGGTTAATTTGGTTGATTAAACCGTGAATGTTTCACCCACATTAAAGCTTCTTGTTAAGAACCACTGGCCTCAAATAAATGAAATGTTCAACATTGAGCTCTTTGGTAAATTTTCTAGACTAACAAACAGAACACACACATAGTTGTGCTTTGATCTATTAATCTCTCTACATAGTTGTGGTTTGATCTATCAATCTCTCTACATAGTATAGTTTATTAACTTAATTTGGTTAATTTGGTTGATTAAACCGTGAATGTTTCACCCACATTAAAGCTTCTTGTTAAGAACCACTGGCCTCAAATAAATGAAATGTTCAACATTGAGCTCTTTGGTAAATTTTCTAGACTAACAAACAGAACACACACATAGTTGTGCTTTGATCTATTAATCTCTCTACATAGTTGTGGTTTGATCTATCAATCTCTCTACATAGTATAGTTAATTAACTTAATTTGGTTATTTTTGGAGTTAATTTGGTTATATTTCTGGCCTTTCTTCAAATGTACACAGTGGATGCGAATGATGGATCAAACCGTGAATCAACCACTAGCAGATGAGAATGATGGCAATCCAAATGCTACACGACAATGTCTCCCTCCACTCCCACCCAAGGTGAGTGAAGCCAAGAAATCTAGAAAAAGATCATATGTTTGGGATCATTTCACTGAGATTAAGAATGAAAATCCTAATGCTAAACGTAGAGCTGCATGTAATTATTGCGGGACAGATTACGCATGTGAGGCTAAGATCAATGGTACAACGTCAATGAAAACTCATTTAGAATCACAATGTAAGAAGTGTCCTCTTAGGAATGTGGACAAGTCACAAACTACTTTGGGTTTTAAACCTAATGAGGAGGGATCTAACAGTAGTGGTAGCCTTGTCGCGGTTTCTTTTTCTATAGAGGACATTAAAGAAGCTTTAGCGGAAATGTTGGTAATTGATGAGTTGCCCTTCAAATTCGTCGAGAATGAGGGTTTTAGAAAATTTATGCTAAAGGCATGCCCTAAATTTTCTAGAATCCCACAACGGGTAACCATGGCTAAAATTTGCAATCAAGTGTATTTGAGAGAGAAGAAAAATTTGAAAAGTGCTCTTAAAGGGCAACGTGTTTGTCTCACCACCGACACATGGACGTCTTTGCAAAATCTAAACTATTTGTCTTTAACTGCACACTTTATTGATTGTGATTACCGTATGCACAAAAGGGTTCTTAACTTTTGTATTGTGGAAAGTCACAAGGGGGATACACTTGGTAAAATAATAGAAATGTGTTTGCTTGAGTGGGGAATAGATAAGTTGCTTACAGTAACCGTTGATAACGCAAGCTCAAATAATGGGTTGATTAATTTTTTGAAAAGGAAGACAATGAATAGGATGGGAACAATGTTGGAACATGAGTACATACATATGAGATGTTGTGCTCATATCTTGAATCTCATAGTTCGTGATGGCTTGAAAGAGATTGATGATTCAATATTGAAAGTGAGGAATTGTGTGCGATTCGTAAAATCCTCTCCACAAAGGTGGAAAACATTTTTATTGTGTGCCGACAAGGAAAAAATTACATGTAAAAGTCAAGTATGTTTAGATGTAGCAACTAGGTGGAACTCCACTTACTTGATGTTGGAGAGGGCCGAGAAGTTTCAAAAAGCATTTGAACGGCTAGAGGAGGAAGACAATAGCTTTCTTACGGCGGTTAGCGGGGGTTCAGTTAGTGTTAATGCGGAGGAGGATGACACTAGTGATAGGAGAGGAAATGTTAGACTTTTAGGGCCTCCTTTTAATGATGATTGGGACAAGATAAGATTATTTGTCAAGTTTTTGAAGATATTTTATGATGCCACATTACGTTTTTCAGGGTCTAATCATGTCACATGCAATGCTTTTGTTTTGGAGTTGGTAGTGATTCAAGATACCATTGACCTTGAATGTAATAATGGAAGTGGAGCTTTGAAATTAATGGCACTTAATATGAAAAGAAAATTTGAAAAGTATTGGGGGGACTTTGGTAAGATGAATGTATTGTTATATGTTGGTTTAGTTCTTGATCCCCGTTATAAATTGCGTTATGTTGAGTACATCTTTGGATCTATGTATGATGAAGAAAAGACTAAGGAGTTGACAAAAAAAGTTAAGGAAGCATTGACTTCTTTGTACCAATTTCATGAAAAGGAGTCGGGAAGTGGTGGTGCACACGGGAGTAGTGGTAGTCAAATAGTGAGTGGTAGTGGTAATACAGATGATATGGACCCGAGGAAATTAAGGCAATTGGAGTGGAAGCGACGCTTGTTGGAAGAGGAAACTCTAGAAAGCAAATCAGAGGTGGAAAAATATCTAGTAGAGAGTGTTGAAGATGATAGAAATGGGTTTGATATATTAGCTTGGTGGAAAATTAATTCTGCTAGATTTAAAGTCCTTTCTTGTGTTGCGCGTGATGTTCTTGCAATTCCTGTTTCTACCGTAGCTTCTGAATCTGTGTTTAGCACGGCGGGTCGTGTTATCGATTCATTTCGTACATCATTGGATCCAAAGGTGGCTGAGGCCCTTATTTGTACACAAAATTGGCTTCGTTCATCATCGACTCCGATTAGCCTTAAGCATATTGATGATGTTGAAGAATCTGAAAAGCTCGCTGCAGGTATATTATGCATGCTAACTTTTTAAGTTTTTTACAAAACTTCATATAGTAAAACATTCCTAATGTGGGTTCTTAATTTGTTTTGTAGAATTTATGGATGAATCAAGCATGTTGAACTCCACACCCACTGTCATTGAGGATGATTGATTTGGAGACGAGATTCTTTAGTGTTACTATTTTAGCTTTTGAAGCAATGATTATGTACTCTTGAACTTGTGTTTATGTTTGTGCTTATGTTTGGCAGTAAAGGATGATGATTTGATGTTGTGATTCTTGTGAATTAGGTGTATAACACTATAATAGTATTAAGTGTATTTTAGTATTTTTTTTTTATTTAACTGGGCCTAAAATATTTGTTTTTATTTTATGTTGTGAACTTGTGTGTTGTGTTGAGCCTTAGAGGATATGAATCATATGATGAATCTGATTTGAAATTGTCAGGTTGACTTCCCCACCAGGGAAAAATAAGTCCAATAGAATCCAGATTAGGCCAAAAATTAAAAGCCCAAACCGAATGTACACCGACCAAACCGAACCGAAGTGTTGATGGTCGGTTTGGTTCGGTTTTGACTTAGTTTCGGTCTGTTTCGGTTTTGGGAATTTTAAAAACCTATTGATCGGTTCGGTTTGATTTTAGGTGTGAAAACCGACCACACCGAACCGATAACACCCCTAAGGAATATTCTATGGCATCTCTAACTCTCCATGGCACTTCTATGTAATTCCAAGAAACTTGAAAGGCATTTAAGTTGGCTAGAATAAAGGAACATTCTAGAGCATCTTCAAAGCACATGGGAGATTAGTGCCCAACAAAGGGCTTTTTGGGTATTTACTTTGGATTAGGAATATGCCAAGGAATCTCTAACTCCCCAAATCACATGGAATACTTTCTTTTATTATTTTCCTTTTCTTATATATGTATAGACACATTTTTCATTTTAAATCTAAATTAATCATATGAGTCACCAAATAGTATCTTTTTCTTTTTTTCTTTTTGAATCTAAAAATATGAGAAACAATGTTATTTTTAGAAAATATCATTATTATTATTATTATTTAATCTATTCCATTTTTTTTTTAGAAAGTAACCCATGATCTAGTGAGCTCGAGACAAATGGTCAGTGATTGGCCAAATCTAGGGGTATTAGGAGCAAGGTTTGGGAACTTGAAGCTTTTCAGAAGTCGAAGCGATGAACTTGAAGAAAATCTTTGGGACATTATTCATCATTGATTTCTAGAGGTAAATCCCCCTAAGTTTAATAGTTCGGTCAAAATTGGGGTGTCTACAGTAGGTCAACCTCAGTGGGTGGGCCCAAAAGACCTTCTCGAGCTAATCAAGTCATCCTATCACATCCTATGCATTCAAGTCCAGCATGCCATCTCTACGAATAAATAAATAATAGAGGAAACTAGAATTGATTAAAATAATTCTTAAATAGTTATCCCTAGATAACCATGTCCTAGTAACACTACTGCCAAAAAACATCCATCCTATTACCACCGAATTGAAAAACGCCTTTGACTACGCTCTTCCACCTTGTTAGCCTTGGGGGCAAACTTGTTAGCTCCACCCTGCCTCTTAGTGGGTTTACCCTTACCATTACATTTAGGCCCACTAGCCTAGCGCTCACTTTTATTTATGGAAGTTGTGGTCAAGAGTGTAGCAATACAGTTCACCTCACCTTTTGGCTCTCTGTTTTTAGCTCAACATGTCAAAAAATGTCAAAACAAAAATTTAATATTTTCGTTGTGGGTCATGATTTGTTTCATGTGGACCCGCAAATCAGGCAAAGAACTAATCATAGCCTGAAACTACAGTTCGACAGTAAAGATGTTCCTAGCAGTCTGATATCACGAATCATACTGACATCGACCTTGGATGTTCAATCAGCGTGTGCTTGGAACGTTTCCTTAAACTTCCCGAACTTCATAACTAGATACTCAATCTAGTACTAAATTTGCCACTGAAAGCGAATTCGAGCTGATCCCACAATTCTTTGGCTATTGGATAGTACTTATACTTCACAACAAGATCATGATACATGATGCTTAACACAAAAATAAATGCATGCTTTGGTCTTCCTCGAGCCAAGTGTTATAGGCTTTTAAGGTTATAACAATGTTAGACCGGAGGTCCATTATTCGGTTCAATAGGTTAGACCATGGAATAAGTCTAAAGCCCATAATCTCTTACTTATTATGTTGGTATGTTACTTTGTAGACTGTAGTGCCATGTTTCCAAAAATAATCCCTTTAAATTTGTCATCTTTGCTAAGATTAACAAAATGCGATTTGAAAATATTTGGGTACATGCGCAATGGTTTGACATTATTATTTGCACATTTCATAAAGTTTGTTTTAAAATCCAATTACAAATAAATTTTCCCATTTTTACAATTTAAAACAAAAAAAAAATTTGCTATTGCTTATTAATCATATCTGAATTTTGCAAATCAAGAAAAAACCTTTTACAATTGGTTTTTCTAAACAAACATCAATTAGAGAGTACAAATACCTATCTAAGATAATCCACAAGATGTAAAGTGCATCATACAATAAGAATGCGAATGGACCCCCACGTGGGCCCGAATTGACAACTTAAAGCTCATGTTAAGGTAATTTAATCGTATGATGTATGAACAAAGAAAACCATCTCTTTACAAATTGGCTTTTCCAATATAAGAAATATAAATGTTCATTCTCACATTACATTTATAGCCATAAAAAATAGGGATACTTTGTTCATATACATACACAGAAACAACCTTAAATATTATTTGATCCAAATTAATTCATTAATCACATACAGCAAGCACTCATGCGGTCTATTTAAAAATGATTGGACTAATCCATCACTCCATTTAAAGAGGAGGGTTAAAGGTCTCGGGTCATTCAATCACAAACAACAGTAATTTAAATATCACGAATAATGCAGTGAGCCTATAGATAAAAAAAAATGCAATGAACTAATTCATTGCTAAACTCGGATAGCTCCCATAAGCTAAGAATATGGTCAATGAAAAAATCTTGATTTTTCACTAATATAGAAACAATTTTAGGCTTTAAAACCAATTAATTAAGGACTTTTAAATTAACAAATTAATTTTAAAAAACTCATGGAAAAAATTTAATAACTAAGAAACTAATTTTTTTTTTCATTATAAATAAAATTGTCCAGAATTTTAACAAAGCACAAAAATATTTTTAGTCAATTTATCAAAATAAATTGATCTAGTTAAACAAATTAACTATGAGCAACTAAATTCCTAAAAATACAAATATTTTGAGTAATTTGTTCTCTAAGAATTTTCAGTGGTCTAATATGGTGTTCTAAATACCTCATATCAAATTTAAAAATTAATCGTCTATTTTTGATATTTCAAGCAAAAAAAAAGAAGGCAATGCCCAGAAGTATAAATTTTATACTCTAAAATACCAAAAACATGAGATAATTTTTTTTTTAAAATCTCTTAGTCCCCAAACATTGTACAAAAACAATATTTGTTAAATTCAAAAATTAACAACTTTATTTGTTATATTTTAAGCATTCAATATTGTGTACATAACACAATATATGCTCTAAAATATATTCCAACGAATGAGAAAATTCACTAAAAATTTCCTCAAGCTGCCACTAGTGTGCTAAATACATTGCGCTAATTCCATGAACAAAAAATCAATGAAAACATTTAAGAAGTTTAATACGTGTACAAATTAAATCACATAATTATATGCTCTAAAATATTAAAATGATTTAGATAATTTACCAAAAATTATCTATGGGTCCCACTAGAAATTTTGATGGTATAACACAGTGTCCTACAAGTCCCTTATTAATTACAAAAAATAATAATGTATTACAATATTTAAGTAATTAAATAAATGTCCATAAACATAAATTATATGCTCTAGAATATCACAAATACATGATAATTAACCAAAAATTATCTAAGAGTCCCAAAACTATGTACTAAACACTAAATATTAATTTCAAAAATTAATATTCAATTTTGGATATTTTAAGCAATACCCTGCCCTAGAGAGGTCCCTTATCCTCAAGGGAAAATGAGGGAACCGTAACCTGATCTCATCCGTAAATTCCCAGGTTGCATCTGCAGGAGAAGAGTGTGACCAGTGGACAAGGATCTAAGTGGTAGCCTCATTTCTCCTGCGAACCATCTTCCTATCCAGAATAACCATAGGCTGAATAAGAGGTACAACAGGTGTAGGGGGCAGATTGGGGCTCACCGTGTGATTCCCAATTGACTTTTTTAACTGGGACACATGAAAGGTGGAGTGAATCTTGGCATTAGTTGGTAAAGTTAGTTTGTAGGCTACAGGACCACTCTGTCCAGAATTTGATAAGGACCAAAATATTTAGGAAAAGCTTGTGGGCAGATCTCTGGGCTACAGAGTGTTGTCTATAGGACTGATGTTTGAGGTAGACCTAGTCACCAATAGAAAAATGTCTTTCAGATCTGTGTTTATTGGCTTGCTGGGACATTCTATTTTGAGCTCAATTCAAGTGCTGTTTTAAAAGCTTCAACATTTCTTCCTTGTCTTGTAACACTCTGTCAACTGCTTCAATAGTCGAACTCACTGAGTGTGTATCAATAAATTCATTTTAGGGTTTGTGAGCAAACCCTTCAAGCAAGCTTTAATGACAGATCCGTTTTGCGTGTCATAAATGGGCGAATCAACGACTTAACGCTCTGATACCAATGTAGAAAAATACGTACACATGCATACGAGTCGGGTTTAGGTCTTACCTAACAGAATAAAGCCTGATGAGTCGACGTTCCGCATTGTTACGAGTCCAGCGATGAAACCCATGAACAGCTGCCCCTACAAAGCTTATGTTTACTCTCTTACACTTCGAGTTGATCGTAGAAGACACTACTAGAGCAATCTCCGTTATATTTGTTGGTGTTGTGAGAAATTGAAGGTCTAACCTTTTAGGTTAGCCTACACACGTATATATATTAAAGAGAAAGAAAAGAGATTACAATATTGCCCTTATGTTTATGTCTACACTAATATATGCTAACACTCCCCCTCAAGCTGGAGCATATATATCTATCATGCCCAGCTTGTTACATAGATCATAAAAACAGTCCTTTATTTAACGCCTTGGTAAGAATATCTCCTAATTGATCACTAGACCTAACAAATGAACTAACAACTTGTTTTCGCATGAACATATCTCGGATGAAATGACAGTCAACTTCAATATGCTTGGTTCGCTCATGAAAAATTGGATTACTAGCAATGTGCATAGCTGCTTGATTATCACAGAACATTTGCATAGGTTTTTCACTAGAAAATCCCATTTCTTGTAGAATAGACTTAACCCATAGTAACTCACACGCTGTATGAGCCATGGCTCTATACTCAGCCTCTACACTTGATCGAGCAACAACATTTTGTTTTTTACTTTTCCAACTAACTAGATTTCCACCGACAAATACACAGAACCCTGAGACAGACATTCTATCAAGATTATCTCCAGCCCAACTGGCATCTGAATGACCAATAATATCCAAGTTATTTGCAGGCTTCAACACTAAACCTTTTCCTGGAGAACCTTTCAAATATCTTAATACACAACACACAGTCTCCCAATGTGATAGTTTGGGATTCTGCATAAACTAACTAACAACACCTACAGGAAACGTAATATTTGGGCGAGTTACAGTAAGATAAATTAACTTGCCCACCAGTCTCCAATATCGTTCAGCATCTTTAAAATCTTCACCCTCAGTCTTACTAAACTTGATATTTAAATCCATTGGGGCATCAACTGGTTTGGAACCCTTTAACCCTGTTTCATCTAACAGATCAAGCACATATTTCCTTTGGGATAGACATATTCCTTCTTTAGACCTTGCTACTTCAATCCCCAAAAAATAACGGAGTAACCCTAAATCTTTCATATGAAAGTGCTTACTCAAATAAGACTTTAACAATTCCAGCCCAAAGGATGACTTCCTGCTTCCC
Organism: Hydrangea macrophylla; assembly: GCA_033977485.1. NCBI lineage: Eukaryota > Viridiplantae > Streptophyta > Magnoliopsida > Cornales > Hydrangeaceae > Hydrangea > Hydrangea macrophylla. The sequence goes on from CM066998.1 coordinate 20,032,965, forward strand.
ACATTGATGTTTTGGTAGATAACACTACAAAACATGAGCTACTGTCATTCATGGATGGTTTTTCCAGGTACAATCAGATTCTAATGGCACTAGAAGATTGGGAAAAGATGATATTTACCACACCTTGGGGAACCTACTATTATAGGGTGATGCCTTTCGGACTCAAGAATGCTGGAGCAACCTACCAAAGAGCTGTCACTACTTTGTTGCATGACATGATTCACAAGGAAGTAGAAGTGTACGTAGATGACATGATCGTGAAATCCAAGGATAGAGAAGGGCACTTGGTGGCATTGGAGAAGTTTTTCAAAAGATTGCGCAAGTACAAGATGAGATTGAATCCAAAGAAGTGCACTTTCGGTGTGACCTCTGGAAAGCTCCTAGGTTTTTTCATTACACAAAGAGGGATAGAGGTCAATCCTCCAAAATCAAGGCAATTCTAGAAATAGCACCGCCACAGAATGAGAAAGAAGTAAGAGGATTCCTCGGGAGGATCTAATTCATTAGCCGCTTTATTTCCAAGCTCACAACTATATGTGATCCCTTGTTCCGGTTACTGAGGAAAGGAGAAAAGTTCCAATGGGATGACCAATGCCAAGCCGCATTTGATAAAATAAAAGCCTACCTTCAAAATCCACCCGTCCTTTCACCACCCACTCCTCACAAGCCCTTATTTCCTTACCTATCTGTCTCCGAAAATGCCATGGGGTGCATGTTGGCCCAAGAAGGGGAAGAAAGCCACTCTGAAAAAGCCATATATTACCTTAGCAAGAGGATGACTAGGTACAAGCTCAATTACTCTACCCTCAAAAAAATGTGCTGGCCTTAGTCTAGTGCACTCGTCGATTAAGGCACTACATGCTAGCTTTTCCGATTGTGCTCATATATTGCATGGATCCTTTAAAATACCTCCTCAAAAAGCCGTCCTAACCGATCGTATATCCTGTTGGCTACTCCTACTATCTGAATTCAATATCAAGTATGTGACAAGCAAATCGGTAAAAGGGAGAACTATAGCTGAGCATCTTGCGGAACACGCTGTTGATTTTAAAGAAAATGGAGACTTCTCGTTCCCAGACGAGAATATCATGGAAATCAAAGAAGAACAGTGGAAGTTATGCTTTGATGGGGCAGCCAACATGAAAGGATACAGAGTAAGTATGATCCTGGTATCGCCAAATGGGGACCACACCCCACTGGAAGTCAAGCTCAATTATAACTCTACCAACAATATTGCTGAATAAGAGGCATCCATTCTGGGGATGGAAGCGGCCATAGAATTGAGAGCTCAGAAGTTGGATGTCTTCGGAGATTCAAATCTCATTGTGTCACAAGCCAGAGAAGAATGAAAGGTGAAAGAAGATAGGTTGAATTCCTACCATGGCCATTTCGATGGACTCAAGAAACAGTTCAAGAGCATAGCATTCTTTTACCTACCCAGGGAAGAGAATCAGTTAGCAGATTCATGGCTACCCTAGCCTCCATGATCAAAATCCCTGTAGGGGTAAAAATGATGCCTCTAGTAATCGAGCAAAGATACGAACCGTCATTTAGCATGATTGCTGTAATCGAAGAAGAAGAGAATGAAACACCATGGTATCAAGATGTCTGGAACTTTATAGAAAAGGGAACATACCCCCAAGAGTCTACTGAGAAAGATAAAAGAGCAATTCGAAGGTTCGCAGCACAGTTCATCATTTGCGGTGGAAAATTATTGAAGAAAGGGTACAATGGTCACAACCTGACTTGCTTGTTCGAGAAGGGCGCCAAAAGGATGATGGAAGAAATGCACGAAGGGGTATGCGGTCTACACATGAACAGTCACATGCTGGCCACAAAGATCGTAAGACAAGGGTACTATTGGACAACGTTGGAAAAAGATTATTGCGAATATGTGAGAAGCTGCCACAAGTGCCAGATCCATGCAAACACGATGCATGTACCGCCATCTCTGCTCTATAATATGACCTTCCCGTGGCAATTCTCAACTTAGGGAATCCATATCATTGGCGAAATTATTCCGAAGGCCTTAAACGGGAACCGATACATTTTGGTAGCCATTGACTACTTCACAAAATGGGTAGAAGCCGCATCCTACAGCAAGTTGAGGGCCAAGGAAGTGGCCAAATTCATCAAGAGAAATCTCATCTACCGTTATAGAGTCCCCCATGAGATCATTTCAGACAACGGAAGTCATTTCAAAGCAGAAGTCAGGGATCTGTTTGAGGAATACAAAATCACTAATCATAAGTCGTCACCATACAGGCCACAAACTAATGGGGTAGTCGAAGCTACAAACAAGAATGTCAAGGCCATACTATAGAAGTTGGCCGATACTTACAAGGACTGGCATGAGAAACTACCATTTGCGCTTTGGGGATACATAACATTGATAAGGACGTCTACGGGAGTGACTCCTTATTCATTGGTGTATGGCATGGAAGCAATACTTCCAGTCAAAATAGAACTACCATCCCTGCGTGTGATGGTGGAATGTGAAATTTTAGAATCTGACTGGTTACGGGAAAGGTACAATGAATCGGCTCTCATAGATGAAAAGCGCCTAGCGGCGGTCGATCACGTCCGAGTCCAAGGAAAATTGTCAAGGGTGACCTTGTCCTGAAGGAACTACGAGCTCTGATCTTGGACCCACGTAGGAAGTTCAAACCTAAATGGGTAGGCCCTTACATCGTCAAAATTATCCTTTCCGGAGGAGCAGCCTATCTCATGGACCTCGACGGTGTCGAATTCAAAGAACAAATCAACATGGATTGCCTCAAAAAGTACTATGCTTGACCTTTTTACCAAATTCCTTTTAAGCCTCGCCTTGAACTATGCTCGACCTGATTCCCACTCGGGGATACGTAGGCAACCACATCGGTTCGGTCGCTTCACCCACAAAAATAGCCCATCTCCGTCAAACCTTGACCTGAACTACGCTCGACCTGATTCCCACTCGGGGATACGTAGGCAACCGCATCGGTTCGGTCGACACCATCATACTCAACCCCTTTTCTTCCAAGACTTTGGCTCGAACTATGTTGCACCTGATCCCCGCTCCAAGGTACGTAGGCAGACTTTTAGAAGAGAAAAGAAGGATGGCTCGCTAGGTCAAAAATCTGAAAGGACGCCTAGGCAAAAATTAGAGTTAAATCCAAAGTGAGCAATAACAAAACAGATAAAAGAGCTCGCTAGGTCACCTAACTAGTGCCTAGGCAAAATTATGAGCATATGAGAGAAATAAAGTCGCGGTCCTTACCATAACCCATAAATCACCCTTCACACTAGGGGCAAACTTCGGCCACCCGCCTCGTTTCCCTAAACCTCTTCTGAACTAGGGGCAAATGTCGGTCATCTACCTCGTTTGCCTCATAACTATACATATCCTAAACTAGCGGCAAACTTTAGCTACCCGCTTCGTTTGCCTCTAAATCACCCCAACATGCCCAAACAAGTACCAAAAAGTGGCATCTAATCGAGAATCATGTTACAAAATGTTTACAAAATCCAAAATGCATAAAAGAAGGTTCTCCAAGTAACCAAGTTTCACCAATAAACAAGCTTCAAATATTTCATAAGCAGGAACGGCAGAAAAATAAAAGTTCTTTCAGAAAGCAATCACAAATATCAAAGACACATGGAGGAAAGAAGCAGAATCAGTCAAGTCTAGTTTTATTTTATGTCTTTTATTTCTTCAAAGGTCTTTAAAAGTAGGCTTTTACTCGGTAGGCCCATCCACTGACGAAAGCAGCAATAGTGACAGCTCTGACTCTGGAAGCAAAGACCCTCTCAGTAAACCACCGGGGGACCTCCTGAACTCGCCCGTACTGTCTGGCCAGTCGACGAGGATGATAGAAAAAAGTCTCTCTCAGACGGTATCAACCACACTCTCTGGTAATCCCCAAGGCTAGTGGTCACAGCATGGAGGCCCCAATGCCCCACAATCCAGCAAATGCCGGTATCAGATAAAGCACCCATCATGTTAACCCAATCAGCAGAAGTGTAATGAGAATGAAGCACGTCCCTGCGGAAGTAAAGTGGCGCCACACTACCAGTCCATAACTGAAGGCACTCATAGAGCCAAGCTTGTAACACCAAAAGCGCCCCAGAAAGAAGGAGAGTTCCTTGATTAAAAGCACGATCCAAACCATTCAGGGTTTCGGCCAGAACCATGGCCATGGGGTTCTTACTCGATTTCAGCCCAAGGCACATATGTACCAAGTCACTAGAAGTACTCGAGAATAGGAAGTGTGAAGTCATACATAATATCATAGCGGCCCCACGGGTAGAGCATCATATATGTTGGGATTCCCAGGACTGGTGTATCAGGCAATGACGGAAGCAATGTCAAGAACCTCACCAAAAATTAGTCGGCAGGAGATAGTTGTAGAACAGTTCAAGTATTCAACCAGGCCTCGTGTAGGACTGGGGGTATCAGCAGAAGGAAGGATCAAGTCTGAATCCAGATTGAAACCAAGGGTAGCACAGAACTCCTCAAACAGGGGGCATATATCCAGGCCGTTAAAATTGAAGACATGATTTACCGGGTCCCAATGGGCAATGGCAGCACGTATGAACTCAGTGTTCAAAGCTATCTGGCGAAGAGAAAACAACTCGATCAAGCCGTAGCTAAAAAGGTTGATCCGTTCCACGCCATCTGTGATGCTCAGCCAAGCTGTAAGCTGACCAGGATCATACAATGCCATGTTTTCTATCACGGCTTCAGCAAAATTTGAAATTTCGGTAGCACCTCACCGTTTCACGGACTATTCCACCTGCAAGGCAAACACACTCACTATCATAAAGCTGCTCATCACAGTAACATCAACAATCACAGAATCACAGTGCACATATATCATCACACGACCACCAACCAAAACAAGCACACAACTGTGCCTTCAAATCGGAAACTATCCGGCTCAAAAGGCAAAATGTCATAATACTCTGTCAAAGGTGACACATCATCCTATACATCATCCAACACATTGCCCATTATTCACTAGTACAACCCAATCGAAAACATGAAATGGAGACAAAACAAAAGTCCCCGCTTAGAAGGCCTCAGTCCTCCTCTTCATCCTCCATCGGACCACCCGGAGTGTACGACGGCGATGGCCTCCTCCCGCCACCCCTGTACCTTGGTCTGGTTCTCGACGAGCTAGCACCACCTCCACGACACTGCACACACAAAATAAAGACAATCAACCAAGAAGCAACAAAAGTACAAAAATAGAGTCGAGTCATAATTTTACCAAGGACGCCATTTAACTGGTGGCGAACTGCCGCATACCATCCATCTGCCAAGGGTAAAATATAGGGTTAGAACCTCGCAACCTTAAAGAGCGTAAAATTAGAGACATACCCGATGGTCCTACGTAAGGACCAAAGACCGTAAGCTAGCTGCCAAGGCATAACCCTCCTAAGCATAACTCCAAGGGACGTTGAGGACGCCTACTGGCTGTGTGGGATAACTGCAAGTGACTCGTGGCACCTCCATAACCTACGAAGAGCCATCGAAACCCAAAACATTATTAGTCTAATCCCAAGGAGGGATAGGATCAGAAGCTGGGGGAGTCTGTCTCCTATACATCTCGCAAAGTTGTAAGCATAAGACAAGTTAGGAAAAGATAAGTTCAAAAACATAAGTGACAAATAGAGACAAAAACGTAAAAGAAACTCACATCTAAGAGTGGAAAATTTGGCATCAAAAAGCAGCCACAGAAGGTCTCATATCCTGTCTCATAGTGAAAGTGATCCCAAGCATCAGTACCGGCCAAAGCTGCCAGCAATGCAGCACCTGAGAGATCATTAGCATCCATCATAGGAGGGACATGGGAATGTAGTACCTCGAACCACCAACCACCTGCTGAGACACCTGCTCACCAAGATACCACTATGTATGCTCAGTACTCTCCATCAGAAGTTGGCAAGAAGTAAGAGGCCTCACCGCCTGTATCTCCTCTGGGGTAGCATAGGAAATATGCTCCCAAGGTATCCAATCAATGCTAGCAACCGTCAGCTTGGATAAGAAATTTCTCAGAAGGACAATCTGATAAGCCTCACTCTTAACCCCAACCACATCCATTCTCCACGTCAAGCCCCGAGGGAACAGAGGCACAGGAGCCATGCCAACCTCATCTTCACCCAACTCATCGGTGGGGGTAGGAGCCAACATTTTCACGTACTCAAAGCTCCAGAGCTGCACAGAAAAGTGAAAGTCAGAAAACAGAAACAAGAAAGTACCAAAAGGAAAAGAAAAAAGTCACAGAGCATACCTCCCAAGCCCGCCAGAATCCTCCAGTGAATTTAATACCGCTGCGAGAAACCTCACCCATGTGCTTATAAAGATGGGCTAGGGCAGCACCGCCCCAGTCGTAAGAAGGAATCTCGTCAATGGTCGCCAAGCAAGAAAGGAGCCGCAAGCTCACCCGGTCATTCTGTGTCACAAAAATCGAGCAGCCGAGAACATATAGGAAAAAGACCCGTAGCAGCTGCTGGTCAGTCAGAGTGTATCCCCCCTAGCCATAAGCCTGATAAAGCCAGCCGTAAGGGAACTGAGACCCCTCCAGACTTGGAGGAACAGCCCCAATCAGTATCTCAATAGCTTCTGGATCAATCTCATAAAAATAATCTAGGATCAAGCACTTCCTGCCAACTCTCAAGCCAGTGATCATGGAGAAGTCGAAGGGCGTCATCGTCATTTCACCAAACGGTAGGTGGAAGTATTCGTCGTATCCCACCATCTCTCCACAAGAGCATAGAAGTGGGTCAGGTCATTAGTACTCTTTGAAACTAGGCGGACAAAGCCGCCAAACCCGGCATTGTCTACCATTTTCTTGACAGCAGGCAAAAGATGGGCATACCAAAGAAAAGCGTGGGCAAGACTACCGGGGCACTTCAAGACCACCTCCGGTGCCTACACACATCAAAAACAACAAAAATGAGCACAAAATCACTATTCATGACCCGAAGTCCAACTTCACAAAATCAACAAACGAGCACCAAATGGACTTCCCAACGACCTCTAGGCGCACACTATAGTTCACTAAACTAGCACAATGCACATAACTACCAAAAGTTTTGCATACCTGACTCGCTAGAGCCGCGGCCAAAAGATGACGTTGAGGGTCACGTAAAATCAACTCTGGGGGTTAACTCTCAACTCTCACCCGTTCCTTGGCCTTCTTCGAGAGCCTCCTCGAGCTTGAAGTCATGGATCTACAAAGGAAATGGAAGTGAAAATCAAACTTTCTTTTTGAAAATTAGAAGATACTAAAACAGCAATCAAAATTTCAATCATGGGGAAAGATTACTCACCTGAGCGTGCATAAGCTGCATTTTGACGGATTTGGCTCCAAAAGCACCCCAAAATGGCCAAAAATGAGCATTTGGAGCTCAAGATATACAATTATGGAGTCCTGCCACCCAGTGCCTCTGCGGTACTGGCCAAGTGCCGCTACGTCACTACTTCCGCAGGCCCCGCTTCGCTTCGTTTTGCTCCATTTTAACCCATTTTGGCCCATTTTGCCCTTTTTTAGCCCATTTTTGGCCCCGATAAGCCCCAGTGGCCCATTTTAATTAAGGTTTACAAGGTTTTATCCCCAGTAGATCCAACTTATCCCTAAAGGATAGTTACAGAGAAAAAAAAGCTCCCGAAGGCCCGAACAGGTTTTTCTGAATAACCGACGCAAAAGTTGATCAACCGTGAGAGATACAGATTTGAGTCCTTGTTTTCGATCGACAGTCAAGAAAGACTCTCAGAAAAGTCCCCCACTATCCCTAGAGGACAGATACAAAATGTAAACAGCTCCCGAAGCCCCTAACCGGCTCTTTCGGATTGAGCCCTGGAAGGTTCGATCAATCGTGAGAGATTCAGAGATGGGTCCTGGTCCCTGGTCGAGAAGCAGTCAAAGAGAGGTTCTCAGAGAATCCAACACTATCCCCTAAGGATAAAATCAAAAACATATCAGCTCTTGGAGGCCCTAACCGGCTCTCTTGGATTGAGCATTGCAAGATTTGATCAACCGTGAGAGATTCGGTGATGGATCCTGGTTCTCGGTCGACAGTCAAGAAAGATTCTCAGAGAGTCCAAAACCACCCCCAGCGGACAGATACAGACAGAAATCGGCCCCCAAAGGCTCTAACCAGCTCTTTTGGATTAAACATAGTAGAATTTGATCAACCATGAGAAATTCAGATATGGATCCTGGTTCTCGGTCAGAAGTCATGAGGGGTTCTCAGAAAGAATTCCCCAATATCCCCAGCAGAAAATAAACGAAAAACCATAACCAACTTCTATGGCCCTGCGTCCGTTGATAAGTTTCCTTATCTATCATGCCGCCGTGAGCTTCCTCACTTGTCAACTACTGTGAGCTTCCTCACCTGTCAATTATCGTGAGCTTCCTTACTTATCGAGAGCTTCCTCACTTATCGAGAGCTTCCTCACTCCGTTTATCTCACCTGTTTGTGAGTCTCCTCACTTACCATAAACTTTCTCAGCAAATCGATCACCATGAGCTTTCTTATTTTTTTGTGAGCTCCCTCACTTCGGTTATCATAAATTCCCTCGGTTATCGATCTTTGTGAGCCCTCTCACCTCTCAGCTATTATCCTCAAGGGCCTTGTGTCTGATCCACTCGCCAGCTTATTTCCCAAAATTCAAGAAGTTTTCCCCGAGACCCAGAGTCTTCCAAACCTTGATGTCCTTATTCGAGTCAGCCACCACATCACAGGCGTAAACACTAGCACAACACCAACCCACTTGGAGTGGCACAACTCACAGCACATGCTCATGCCAAGATCAGAACACTAGACATGATAGGACCCAGGACGTAACTCATATCACGTCCATGCATGTCATATCATAGCATCCGTCGATTCTAACGATGTATTTGCATGTTGTTTTATCCCTTGTTCTCCTGAACTAAGTCTTGGTCTTATTCCCCTTAGGATATGTAGGCAGCTCACGCAGGGCACGACCAGCACTAACCACAACATCATATTTTCATCATTGCATCCTTCGCAATGCTTTTATCCTAAATCTATAGCCTCCAAAAGACCTATCTCTTCGAAGCTTTGGCACTAGCTTGCGACATGCGTTGCCTCGCAAGTTCATGCCAAAGAGGGACAAACTGTAGACACCACATTTTGTCAGCTATCAAATTTAGGAGACCCATAGCTTGGTGGTTCACAATGATCAAAAAGACTCAAAAGGACTCTCGAAAGTTAGTTCTATCTCTCGAGATGCTCAAAAAGTGGTACAAATGACCGAAATGCCCCTGAAAGCCAAAACACACCCAAATTTGGACCAAAAGTTCTGAAAACATGCTACGTCATAAAAAGTACTGAAAGTAAGTTTTCAAGTAAAACCAGAAGAAATTGTTGGCTGCCAGAAACCCCCGGAAGTCCCGGAGATCCCCGAAAGGTCCCCATTGACCAGTTTGACCAAAGTTTGACCACGTTTGACCGAAATCGTCCAAATTCGTCAAAAAGTTCCAAGATCATTCTAGATCATGTGAAAAGTGCTAAAACAAGTTTTAAAAAGAAATCGGGCGATAACGTCAGCTCTTGGGAGCTCCCAGAGGTTCCCAGAACTTCTCGGGAATCCCAAGTTTGACCAGTTTGACCAAAAGTTGACTTTAAAATTGGAGCACCATATCATTTTTCAAATATTTTTCATGAATACTAGAGGTCAATAGCTTTCCAATGGTATATCACACACAATTCTCAGATTTAAAACGAATTTATTATGAATTTTCGAAGGTGAAAAAGGCGATCAAATCAGCTTTTATCGCGAATACCGCAAAACTTTCAAAGTAACCTATCTCTGAACTTTTTATATGTAAATTAGACTCCATTACCTTTTCAACAGTATATCACAACCTTAGTTTGGAGTTCATATGCATTTCCTGTGAATTTTGGACGAAATAGGGCATTTTCGCGAATAGCGGAACCTCTGGGGGCCTAATGGAATTATCTGGACATCAGAGGAGCAGTGCCGTCGCAGCACTGACCAACTGCCACCGTGGCACAGGCCCAGTGCCACCGCGACACTCCCCCAGAATAGTCCATTTTTGTAAATTATTTTGGGGGTCCATTTTGATTAATTAGAAACCAAAACGACGTAGTTCTTTGTTCACAGTCATTTGGAGCCAATAGGAGCACTCTTTTAATCCCAAAACCACCCCAATTAGCCTATATAAATCCCCCTTGACTTCTCATTTGGGGGGTGCAAATACAAAGCTTAGAGAAGTTATAGAGAGAAAAGTTGTAGAAGATAAGGTTAGGAGAGTAAAAGTGGGCTTCTTCCTTTGATTTTTAACTAAAAAGTGAGTTCTAAACTTTATTTTCTACTTCATTACTCCCATTTACTTCACATTCAATACACCCAACCACCATTTTAGTGAGCATTTGTGAGATAGGAAGCTTCTTCCATGTCCAAAGTTACCATATATGAGTGAAACACCAAGCTACAAGTCCAAAATCATCATAAATATCATCTATTGATTACTTATTTGCTTGTTTACATATTATGCTCATCTCTCCTTAATCTCATTTCTTTTTTATTTTCTTTATTTACTTACTAGTCTATCATCATATAGATAATGACATGAAGTTTGAGGTGAGTGAACCTTTTGGATAGTAGCTCTTGACCTCAAAAACATGTTTGATAGATGATGATTTCAACTTCAATACATTCCTATGTATTCTTGAAGTTGTCTTCAAAAATGAAAACAATGTCTCCAACAATCTTGGAGGTTCTTGATATGAGTTCAATATTGATATTTCAAGTGGTCATAATCTCCATTTAAGTGCTGAAAATATACTCTAAAACCTTTATTTCACAACCCCTCTTAAAGCCCTCATTTAGATTTCAAAGAATAAAACCCTAGTTCTTTCCAAAATCTTTAAAACAGTGAACAATCTGATTATCTGAGTTCAAAGATTTCTCTAAGACTCAATACTCAAAGTATTAACATGAGATCACTTGGAAATTCTTCTTAACTCATTAAAGAACACCCATGATTTTTGGTTTGACTTGGAAACAATTGAAAGGGGTCCATTTGGACCCAAACATTCCTCCTAGACATTCTGTTTTTGTTGTCATAGCATCTTGGTTGACTTTCAACTTATTTTACAGAAATCTTTCCCAAAAGGAGTGGTTCCAACTCATTTTTGCCTTGAACTTCAGTGTCTTAGAGAACTTAATGTATAATATGGGCCTCTAGATGTTCTGTTTTCATTTTCTAATATTTTTTGACATTTCTGTCGATGGTACGGACTCTGTTTCTGAGTAATCTCTATTATTTATATGATTTCTCTCAATCTGTAATAGTTATTGAAGATTGGATTTTTGATTTGTGTTCTAGACACAATAATGATGATCTACATAAACAATCATGTATTGAAAACATTTCTAACCCTACTTTTCAATTTTCACAAGATCAAGTCACTGTTCGGTCCACTATTCACAGCAAGTTTGATGATTATATGTACTTCAAATTAGTTCATATCCTAAGAAGTGGTCCATACCATATTTGTAAATATCCCATGATGATTTCTCCCATGCATTCATTCATCTTCTAGACTTCTAAGTCACTTTAACATACTACAACCTTGGCACATTCTAAGGCCATGCATTGCATCCATGCAAGATTTGGGGTTTTTGTGACTCCTAATCTAAGAAGATTGTAAGGAATGACTTCGATCACACGTCCATGCTTCCCTCGATCTAATCTTCCTTCCTCATCCGTCCCGGGGATTGAGAGGTCTTCTTTCCTCCAAGATTAACATGCATCATGATAGCTTGTTAAGCATTTTTTTGATCTCTTTGTTTATTTGTTTTAAGAACAATTCATGTCCCCTTTAGATTAGAAAAACATGATTACTTGATATATAATTATATGATTTTTCCTAAGTTTGTTTTGTGTGATCTTTCACCTTGCATTGTGTGATACTTGGCTTAGATCTTTTGAATGATATCTTATCTTTTGATTTTCCATTTCAAAATTCTTATGAGATGTAATATACTATCATACTCCCTCCGTCCCATTTTGAGAGTCTATCTTTGGGAACTCAACTTATTAAGGGGACAAAAAGAATCTACACCCACTTTCCACAATTGCCCCTAATCATTACAACAACTTTTTTAGTTTTGTCTTGGTGTAGATTTCAAGGAGGGATAATTTTGGAAACTAAGTAAAAATTGTACATCAATTTTAGGAAAGTGGACACTATTTTGGGACATCCCAAAATGGAATAATGGACTCTCAAAATGGGACGGAGGGAGTAGTATTAATTGTCGAACGAAACATAGTATAAGATGATTATTGGGATGCTAATTGAGGCCCGTCGAAAGACGGGGCGAGTTGAGGGTGTTTTAGTCGTGACAAATGCTCCTTCCTCTCTCATACCAAAACCCCGAGCCAAGTTCTTTGGTCATGAAAGGCTGGTGCCCTTTATCCATTTGGGTGAGTCGAATTAGGTTTCTTGGTTCCTTAAAGACCAAGTGGCGACTCTGTATCTATTTTCAACAGACATTTTCCTTCCTTTCAAAACAATTTCAAATCAAAACAACGAGGTGAAATTTCGCATGTCCACAGGTCCTCTACTGTTTTACTTAACCTATTCTAATCGACGAGAAATCATAACGAAAACAAAACGAAACGAATGGAACATATGATTAACTTACCGATTTAGGGATTTAAAGTTGACGATGATTAAACAAACCAAAAGTTTGGAGTCCCTATTGTCTTCTCTTCTTCTTCTTCTTCTTCTTCTTCTTCTTCCTCTCTCTCTCTCTCTCTCTCTCTCTCTCTCTCTCTCTCTCTCTCTCTCTCTATTTAGAAGTGTATTGAGGGGGCTAGGGTTTGTTTTTCTACTAAACATGGATACATATATCTCTTAATGATATAATTAAGTTAATTCCCGAATTTAAACTTGTGGGCTCCCAAAAGACACACATATGGGCCCGAAATGCATTTCAAAATATTTAAACAACTAACCCAAAGGATACCCATGCCCCGGGCACTTAATTCTCATGTTAAATTTACTAATTAACTTACTTATGGGCCCCGAAACATTACCTGAAACTAAATTCGTCATTCTACAAAAATTATAACTCAGTCATACAAATAATCTATCATACAATTTAATTAAAGTTCGAAATCTCATGTCATAATAATAATGAAACATTAGAAATTTTTTAATACAAAAACAACCAGGGAAATATTACTGGTATTATTAACAAATTAAGTATGCCTACTAGCAATTTAATTCATGGGTTCTCCAAACTTAAAATTTTTAAACACGTGTCTTACATAGGCACACCCATATAATATTGCTAATTGAAAATATTAATTAAATTATTTATTTTCACACTTAGAAATTTTAGGGTTGTTACAGAACATTCTTACAAAAAAGACTTGGTCGATTAGTTGGACCAAAAGTTAGTGTGCGAGGTTCCCAATGACTCTAACTATACATCTTGTTGCACCTGTTTCTGACCATATACTGATTTCGCATAACCCAAATATTGATCCAGTTAGGCAAAATAAACCAGTGTTTTAAAAACCGGACCCGATCGGCCGGTTCGACCGTCGACCGGTCGGCTCTCCGGTCCGAGTTAACTCGGAAACCGTTATTAGAGTAAAAACCGGTCAAAACCGGTGGATGAACCGGTTGAACCGCATAACCGGAGAACCGGTGACGGTTTTGTGGATGAACCGGTCATGAAAACTTAGAAATTTAGGTGCTCTTTTTCAGAAAATGAAGGCCAAACAAACCGCTCAAGACTGAAAAGCTACTGTCGATTCTGTCAATCATGGCAGAAGCATCGTCACTTTTGTATTCTCTCAAAAACTTTAAGTTCCAAGTCAACTATAATGATTTCACTCATTTAATATACATGACTACCTATTCTATTCTAATAATATACAAATATACACGGCTGAAATGACAATAAAAAGTTGCTATGAGAGATTTTCTATGCTACTTTAGATTAGGATGTATTATGTTGTACATTTTAAAATTGAGAATTTTTGGTATGATATTTTTTATTTCCAAGCTTTGTATGTTATTAGTAATAATTATAAATAAATATATAACTTATCTATTTAAGACGTTACGGTTTGATTCCGGTTCACCCGACGGTTGAACCACTAATCCGTAACCCAGTAATTTTTCCGATTCAATGAACGGTCCAGTTTTCAAAACATTGAAATAAACGCAGCAAACGTTTCCGGTTTGAGGAGATGTGGTTATTGCATGACTAATGTGGCACAGTAGTGGAACAGGCTTGGAATAGCAGCAACCGATATTATTCTATTGCTCGAAAAATTGCCATGTGTGGTGAGGATCTTAAGAAATGGAACACCTGTATTCTCGGAAAGGTCCAAAAGCAATTAAAGAACAAATATGAGGATTTGAAGCGCTTAAAGTCATCCCCAGTTTCAAATAGGAGATTACAGTTGGAAAAAGATATCTCCAGAGATATCAATATGTTGCTTGAAAGGGAAGAAATGCTTTGGATACAATGGTCACTTGTTAACTAGTTCGAACATGGTGATAGAAACACTGCCTTTTTCCATAAAAAGGCATCTCAAAGGAGGAAAAGAAATTTTATAATGGGATTCGAAGATGATGAAGGTGTGTGGCAAACAAATTTCAACAAGGTGGAAACATTGGCTCTTGATTATTTTCATCAGTTATTTTCCACTTCATCGCCAAGCAATATTTCCAAGGTACTTGAGTCTGTTACGAAACGTGTATCAATTTCTCAAAATACAACTCTTTTACTACCTATAACTGAGGACGAGGTACGAGTTGCTTTATTCCAAATGTACCCAACCAAAGCCCCGGGCCCGGATGGTATATCTGCTTTATTTTATCAAAAATTTTGGTATTTGATTGGTCATGACATTATATCCCTTGTGACTAATTTTTTCACTACTGGGTCTTTTTCGATGGGATTAAATCATACCCATGTTGTGTTAATGCCGAAGATTAAAAGCCCCAGGAGAGTGATTGATTTTAGGCCCATCGGTTTATATAATGTCATTTACAAAATTATTTCCAAGGTGCTCACTAACAGACTCAAAATTGTCCTTCCACATATCGTTTCAGAAAATCAAAGTGTTTT
This sequence comes from Hydrangea macrophylla, assembly GCA_033977485.1. NCBI lineage: Eukaryota > Viridiplantae > Streptophyta > Magnoliopsida > Cornales > Hydrangeaceae > Hydrangea > Hydrangea macrophylla. The sequence goes on from CM066998.1 coordinate 20,048,104, forward strand.
TGTTCCAGGTAGATTAATTTCCAATAATGTTCTTGTCACTTTTGAACTAATGCACCATCTTAAAGCTGGAACAAAGGGGAAGGAAAGTTGGATAGCTTTTAAACTGGACACGAGCAAAGCCTATGACAGAGTTGAATGGTCTTTCATAGAGGCTATTCAACTCAAGATGGGTTTTTCTCCACAATGGGTCAACCTTATTATGTCTTGTATTCGTTCTATTTCTTACTCTGTGCTATGAATGGTTCTCCATCTCCACCTTTTCACCCTTCGCGGGGCTTATGGCAGGGTGATCCCCTTTCGCCTTACCTTTTTATCATATGTGTAGAAGCTCTCTTATCTTTGCTTCACAGGGCTAGTTTATCACAAACAATTCAAGGGGTTCGTGTGGGAAGAAATAGCCCTTCTATCACTCATTTGTTCTTTGCTGATGATAGTCTCTTATGCAGCAAAGCCACTGTTAACGAATGCCAAGCAATTTTGAACTATCTTTAGACTATATGAGAATGCATCGGGCCAGAAAGTTAACGTTGACAAATTAAGTGTGTTCTTTAGTTCAAACACCTTGGAGGACTCTAGAGAGCTTATTATGAATATCCCTGGGGTGCAAGCCCTGGTGTGACACGAGAAGTATTTGGGTCTTCCCGCTCTCATTGGAAAATCAAAAACACAAATTTTCTTCTATCTCAAAGATCGTTTAAATAGTAAGGCGAAGGGATAGAAAGAAAAGCTTCATTCTCGTGGTGGATGAGAAGTTCTTATAAAATCCATTGCACAATCTATTCCCACACATGTCATGTCTTGTTTCAAACTTGCACAGTCCATCTATAAAGAGCTTAATCGTATTGTTGCAAAATTTTGGTAGGGTCGAGACGGGGAGAAAAAGAAATTTCATTAGATCTCTTGGGATTCTCTTTGTGGCTCGAAAAAAGAGGGAGGATTGGGTTTCCATGATATGGAGTGCTTTAACCGTGCCTTGTTGGCTAAACAAGGTTGGAGACTATTACGCAACACAAACTCACTGTTTCACAAAGTTTATAAGGATGTTTATTTTCGGGATGGCAATCTTTTAAATGCAAGAATAGGTAATCCGTCTTATGCTTGGAAAAGCATTTGGAGTGCCCTTGATGTGTTGAAAAGTGGATTAAGATGGAGAGTAGGAAATGGCAATAACATTCGGATTGGTCTTGACCCATGGCCTCCAGCCCGATCGACGTTCACACCAATCACGCCACTTTCGAAAAGTTTTCGGAATGAGAAAGTTAGTTTCCTTATTCATGATGAGAGTAAGTTATGGAACTATGATTTGATTTGACCAAATTTTTATGAATCACAAAGCGAAGTTGATTAAAAGCATCCCACTTACTCGAAGGAATATTGAGGACTCATGTTTGTGGCATTGGGATAAGAAAAAAGAGGTCTTGGTTCATCATCGAGTTCATCAAATAATTTTCAATGGTGGCGAATATGGACTCTACCAGTCCCAAATAAAATCAAGATTTTCCGTTGGCAAGCTTGTCATGACATGCTTGCATGTAATGAAAATCTTTGAAAACGGGATGTGGTTGCAGATCCTAGATGTGTCCTTTGTGGTGGTTGAACTGAAACTGTGACCCATACACTTCTTTTATGTAGATGGGCAAAAGATGTGTGGAACAATGCTGGTGTTGGATTTTATTCCAAAGTGCATGTGGGATTGACATTTGCGGACCGGTTTGGTTTGTTGTTGACCCAGGATAATTCTAGCAATGTGATTAAAGGTGCAATTTGTGCGGGTTTATTTGGGAAACAGAAATGTATTTATTTTTTAGGGGATAAAGCATTATCCTGTAAAGACTGTTGAGCGTATAACTTGTTATATTGAAGAAATGATGTATGTTAATGCCTCTCGCGTGCTTAGTGCCCATCGGAGTGTCAACAGGTTTTGAAGCCATCAATCATGTTTCCTCTAGAAGATCAAGCACATACATCCTCTGAGACAAACAAATTCCTTCCTTCGATCTAGCAACTTCACTGCCTAAGAAATAACACAGTAATCCCAAGCCTTTCATATGAAAATGCTTCCCCAAGTGAGTTTCATCAATTGTATACCTTCATTATCATTGACAGTTATTACTATATCATCCACGTAAACTGCTAGGATAATGGTGCCTTTCTCACAATATCTCACAAACACCGAGTGATCAGAACTCATCCTCCTTAACCCATATAAGCTAGCTACTTGACTAAATTTGTCAAACCAGGACCTTGGAGACTGTTTAAGTCCGTAGATAGCTTTCTTTAACCGACACACCCTATGTGACTCCCCCTAAGCAACATACCCAGGAGGTTGCTCCATGTAAATCTCTTCCTGAAGATCACCATGAAGAAAAGCATTCTTAATATCGAGTTGGTAAAGAGGCCAATTCTGAATAACAGCAATAGTCACTAGCATTCGAACTGAACTAATACGAACAACAGAAGACAAGGTTTCAAAATGATCAACACCGACGGTTTTGGTATACCTTTTCGCAACTAACCGAGCTTTCAGCCGTTCGACAGTACCATCAGGGTGATACTTAACCACATACACCCAACGACAACCCACAACTTACTTCCCAGAAGGAAGATCAACTAACTCCCATGTACCATTATTGGACAATGCTAACATCTCTTCGTCCATAGCGCTCTTCCATCCCGGTGAAGTTAATGCCTGAGTATGAGACTTAGGGACAAAAACAAAGGATAAAGCACACAGAAAGGAGCAAAGCATAGGAGATAAACGAGAAAAAGAAACAATCTAATCAATAGGATGCTGAATACAAGAACGAGTACCTTTACGAAGCGCAATAGGCAGATCAACAAACTGGGGGACCTCGCCTGAAGTTGATGATGTAGGAGGTGGAGCAGAAGAAGTCTCAACTCTTGGTGGTTTTTCACGGCGACTGTACACCTGTAATGGCACAGACCTAGTAGAATCATAAGTAGGAGGAATAGGTAGTGGAACAGATGAAATCGGAGTAAGGACATCAACATCTAACGAGGCTCCAGACGACAAGAAAAAAGATGTACCTTCAAAAAAGGTAACATCAGCACTAACCACATACCGACGAGTCTGAGGATTCCAACACTTTTGAGTATGGGAATACCCCACAAAGACATTTTGTAGCACGAGGATCTAATTTATCCTGACCTGGAATAAGAACATGAGCAAATGCAACACAACCAAACACTCGAGGAGGCAAAGCAAATAAGGTCTTATCAGGATATAAGATAGAATGAGGAATGCCACCTTGAAGAATAGAACTGGGCATATGATTTATAAGATAACAAGCAGCAAGAACAGCATCCCCCCCAAAATTGCTTAGGGACTTTTATTTAAATCATAAGAGTTCTAGCTACTTCTTGAAGATGTCTATTCTTACGTTCAGCAACTCCATTCTGTTGAGGAGTATAACCACAAGACGATTGATGTATAATCCCATGAAAATCACAAAAGGATTGAAGTGGTCCTTTAACATATTCTAAAGCATTATCAGACTGTAAAGTACGAATGGCACAACCACATTGAGTCACAATCTCACTATGAAATAATTGAAAAAATTGAAGAAATTTCAGAACGATCTTTCATTAAAAATATCCATGACATCCTTGAACAATCATCCACAAAAGAAACAAAATAAGAAAAACCTAATAGACTCTTATGTCTAGATGGACCCCACACGTAGGAATGAACCAACTCAAAAGGAGTGGACCGACGATTATTTTGACGTAAAGGAAAAGATACTCTATGGTGCTTGCCTAACTGACAAGCCTCACAGTCTAACGTAGACACAGACTTAAAAGATGGAAAAACAAGCTTCAAGGACTGCAACGATGGATGACCTAGACGACAATGTCATTGATGCGGTGAGACAGTTGCTTGTAAAGCCACCGGTTTATTAGCTGAGGGATGTTGTTCAAGGTAGTAAAGATCATTCCGCTCACGACCACCACCAATCATCGTCTTTGAGCTGAGATCCTGAAAAACACAACAATCAGGGTAAAAGGTTACAGAACAATTAAGTGATTTAGTAAGTTGACTGCCTGATAAGAGATTAAAAGGAAATGAAGGAATATAACTGACAGAAGACAAAGTAAGAGAAGAGGTCGAAGTGACAGAGCCGGTCCCAACAATGGGACAAGACCGACCATCAGCAAGAACAACTGAGGACTTAGCAGGTGAACAAGTTAGCTGTGAAAAATTATTGGATTTACCAGTCATATGGGCAGAGGCTCCGGAGTTGATAACCCACGGGGAAGGAGCAGAAGAGGATAAACAAGCAATATTACCTGAATGAGCAAAGCCAGCGGAATCAGACACGGATAGCTGCTGTTGTTGCTAAACTAAGGTATTATTATACTCATCCTGAGACAGAGTGATAGATTCACTAGAAGATGCAACGGCCTGTGGAATAGGAGTACTAACTTCCTGGTGAGGTGCAGAGGGATTATCAGAAGTGAACAAAGCTGGATTAGACGGATTCTCCCAAGGCTTACCATGGAGATCATAACAGCGATCAACGGTGTGATTGTCACCCCCACAATGGGTACAATAAAGAGAGCCAGTTCTCCCACATCCTCTACCAAAACCGCGACCACGACCTGGAGGACCCCCTCGTCCTCGATTATTATTAAAATTGGACTAGTTATTACCGAAACCATGACCGCGATTATTAGTATGAAAATTGCCGCGACCACGAAAGGCCCCCTGATTGCCAGAATAGGTGACAAGAGTAGAATTATCCTTTGCAGAGGATTCAGAAATGAAGGAAGACTCAGTAGTCACACGAAAAATGCATGAATACACATTACTCAATGAAGGTATGTTACCATCGCCTGCTAAAATTAGGGACTTAACAGTCTGAAGGTTTGGGTGTAACCCAGCAAGGAATTTAGAGATATAAAATTCCTCACGTTGTTTCTTCATAACCTCGACATCATTTGTAACTGGATGGTACTGTGTTAACTCATCCATTAAACCATGTACTCAATATCTTTCCCAGAAATAGGGGGAAAATGGATGGATAAAGTAATTTGATTGGACTGGGACACTGTCACTTTTATAACCATGTACTCAATATCTTTCCCAGAAATAATGATCCTACAAAGCTGAAATTAAGAGAAATCGTGAAATCCTTTCGAAGATAATAGATGGTATGTGAAGCTACAAATATATTTTTTTCGCAAAATATGAAGCTACAAAATATTGCAAGACAAATGTTTTATGGGAATTGCTATTCGCACACACTCCATGAATGAACATTGAAATGCATTGACTGCATAGTGTATCAATTGTTCCATGGAGTGCATTAGTTCAATTTTGGAATGAGAATAGCAATTCCCATATTAAACCAACACTAACATTTTAAAACTAAAAATTAAGTATGCAGGGATTGAGGTTGGATGTCTGGAAATGAAGAGAACAAAATTAATAGGACTCGACTAGCTTACAAGAAAAGTGTACAAGACTTTAAGGTTGGTACTTTATATATATAAGGTTCTATACTTAGGCTTGTAGATCTAAATTTCGTGCCCTGGCATATCCTAGCTTTCAATAACAAATCATAATTTGTCACTGGACCTTAAATAAAAAGGAATTGTCATTCTCACTCCAAAATTGAAATAATACTCCATGGCACAACACTGACACACCATGCAGCAATGCATTCCATGGAGTGCATCGGTTCATCCATGGAGTGTGAATAGCAATTGAAATTCCCACTCCAAAATCTTTGACAATAATGTGTGCAACTTTTTTTGTATATATATTTTTTCGCTTACTCTAAGAAACCCAGCTAAATATGAAGTGTCCCGTACTCTAAGAATTAAACCCAGCTAAATCTGGTGAAGTGGTCAGAAACTATTAGCCAAAATCAAAGAAAATGGTACAAGACATTTTGCCAGTGAGGATTAACAAGAAGTCTAAAAACACATCCAAGACAACCCAAATTAACTCATTAAGGCTCTGTTGTTTGTTTCGATGTAAAATGTTTTCTGGAAAGTGAATGCATTTTCTAGAAAATATTTTACATCGAAACAAACGGAGCGTAAGTTTTTTAACCACACTCTGAAAAACATTCTTGGACAATTAAGGCTCAATGGGGTCTTCAACAATTTTCCAAACACAGAAATGGCCTATTTTCTTGTAAAAAAAAAACAACTTTATTTTCTTCCTTCAACACAGTTAGCAACAAAAGCACTAATTCTCATCTTAATACATACAATTAAGACATCATACCTCCGACAAATAGTTCTTGATACAACTTTCGGATGGTTTTCACTCTCATTCCTTTAAGCCACTTTATGGGTTTTGTTTCAATCTGCACCGTTATGGGACAGTGACAGAATCAAAACTCCGCAAACTCCAATTCCAAAAATCTTTTGCATGTTCTCATAGTAGAAACTTTGGCAAAGAAGAGACTCAGACAATGAACATGGTAAGTATATGCACCAGGTCGTTAAAGTCAGATGTCATAGAATGGGAGAACTATTGGGCAAACCAATCAAACCACGTTCCATTTCGCACATGAGTCTATTTTGAAGACAATTGTGCCAGCTTTCTGTAGAGGAAATAGCTACATGTAAACATAATCTGTAACAGGAGGGGGGGGGGGGGGGGGGGGGGGGGGGGGGGCGGCGGAAAGAAACAAAGAAAGAAAAACAGAAAATCATGCCAGTATTTTTTTTTTTTTTTGCGAAGGCCTCGTTTGGGGACCGCTTTGGAGGGTCAATCACGCAATTGATTCTCCAACAGCAGTTCCCAAACAGTTTGGAAAACCCTTAATTTCTAGTGCCATTGCAAATATATATGGTGGAATCGCGAAAAATCTGCTATCACAGCACTTGGAAGATTTTTCATGATTGCCACCTGTTCCCAAACAAGGAGGGCCTAAACAGCTACATGCACACATAATCGATTCTAGGGGGCAAAAACCATTCTAAATAAGAAAAAAGCCACAATTGAAATGGGGAGTCTATGCAAACCTTTGTGTTATTGTTGTTGTATATGGCATTGAGACAGATGTTTTTTTACTTCATTCCAAGCTGCAGAGAGGGGTTAGCAATATCAGAAGAGAACTAACTGTTTACATTTCCTTGGAAAAATATGGAAATTCTTTACCCGGCAAACTACGAAAATCGGGCTCTATTCCATTTCCATTTATGTCCATGTGATTTGGGGTGACATACTTCCCAACAGTGACCACCACTCCAGATCCATCACGAAGTTCGAATACTGATTGAATCAAGCCCTATGAAAATTGCGCAACAAAATATCAAGTTTATTGCCATAAAATATTTCTAATCAAAACACAAATAGGATCATAGAATCATCAAAAACAGCTGATGGGACAGTGCAGAAAATGAGACACTAAAACGCCTGAATCCAAACGATAATAATCCAGTTCCCAGTTAAGTCACCTGACAATCTTTAAAAGCTGCGTCATGGGATTTCCCCGTGCAAGAATAAACCCACAAAACAAAAACATGAGATTGATGAAGTTTCTTGAAAATAAGCAAGGAATTAGGACACAATAATGACTCGTTCGAATGGCGGTAATCAAGAATGGGAATGGATATCCAACTACTAGTTTATGAGTTGTCCAGGTTTTTAATAGTAATCATAATTTTATTACGTTTGGGAACGGGCATCAAATTATGCTCCTCCCCTTTTTTACTATATTTAATCTTGATGGGAATCAACAATATCACCACAGATCAAGGGATCGAGATGCCAATTGTAGTTCGAATTTTGTATCCCATGGCCATAGTATACCCAGCTTCCACTCCCACTCAAATGGCCATTGGATCGAGATACCAATTGTAGTTGGAATTTTATTACGATTTGTGGGTATACAAGTGCTAATACGATTTCAGAGTCTTTTGAGTTTTGGAAGTGTAGTTCATCTCATGTAGTAATTGTAGACTCGTATAAGGATATTGAGTAGAAAATTGATGTAATACAAATGAAAATGCAATGAGAACCCTCTGGCGCATATTTTATAATTTCGAAATCTTACATATTTATTTACTATGGAAGCAATTTATTTACTTAGAAGACTAGTGGAAAAGTATAGAGAGAAGAAAAAAGATCTACATATGGTTTTTATTGATTTAGAGAAAGCTTATGATAGAGTGCCTAGAGATTTAATTTGGTGGGTGCTAGAGAAGAAAGGAGTGACCAAGGGTTATATTGACGTGGTGAAGGATATGTACGATGAAGCGGTTACTACAATTAGATCACCAGCCGGAGAAACAAGCGAATTCCCAATTACCGTAGGCCTGCACCAGGGGTCGGCCTTGAGCCCATATTTGTTCGCCCTAATTATAGATGAATTGACTAGACACATTCAAGATGAGGTCCCATGGTGTATGTTGTTCGCAGATGATATTGTCTTGGTTGATGAGACTAAAAGGGGACTCAACACTAAACTAGAAGCTTGGAGAGAAGCACTGGAGACTAAGGGGCTAAAGATAAGTAGGACAAAAACAGAATACATGGAATGTACTTTTAGCAACAGTGGAAGTAGAGACAACGAAGCAGTGAAGATCGAAGATCCGGAGATCCCAAAGAGGGAACACTTTCGCTATCTAGGTTCAATGATCAGTAGAGACGGAGAGATTGGTGATGACGTGACCCATAGAATTAAAGTGGGCTGGTTTAAGTGGAGGAGTGCTTCTGGAGTATTATGTGATCGGAGAATACCAGCAAAATTGAAAGGAAATTTTTATAGGATGGCTATTAGGCCAGCTATGCTCTACAGGACAGGGTGTTGGGCAACTAAGAAACAACACATTAGCAAAGTGAGTGTAGCGGAGATGAGGATGCTAAGATGGATGTGTGGTAAGACTAGGAAAGATAGAATTAGAAATTAGTACATCCGAGAGACTGTAGGAGTGACACATATTGAGGATAAGTTTAGGGAGAATAGACTTAGATGGTTCGGCCATGTGCAACGAAGACCTGTAGATGCACCTGTGCGAAAGAGTGATAAGATCGTAGTGCCTAGAATGGTTAGAGGGAGAGGCAAACCTAGACTGACTTGGGAATATGTAGTGCAACAAGATATGAATATATATAATTTAAATGAGCATATAGCTCTTGATCGTGCAGAATGGAGAAAGGATTCATACAGCCGACCCCAATTGATTGGGACACAAGGCTTGGTTTGGTTTAGTTTGGTTTGGAAAGCTTACATATTAATTGAACTGAGAAGGTTCTGAGTTATGATATCTAGGTGACGGAAATGCAAGTTGAGGTTAAAGCTGTAAAGTCTAGGAGGAAATTTATGAAGTTGATTCTATAAAGGAAGAATGCTGAAAAAGGCAGTTGAGTAGAAGTCATGGATAATAGAAACAATCATTTACGGGGCATATTTGACAGAGTCTAGTTAGACTATACTGTAAAAAGTGTAAAAGAAAGCTAGAAATTTGTTTTGAGGACCAAAATGCAGAGTTTATGAAATGGACCTATGATTTTCGAGAAACTTATGGTATCTCATAATTCAGGGTAGGTTACTTGTACCGAAAGTTTTGATGAGGAATGATTTTTGAGGAGTCTCTGATCATAAAGTAACTTAAAACTAAATTCTTACAATGCTCTCTTGTTGTATGTTATATTCTGAGTAAAGAAACTGTGATTGACTAAGTGGACGGTGACTGCAATTTTCTTAGGAGTATTTATCCATAAAATTGGAGATATTAAAGTCTTATGCTGTTGTTTGATGATATAGTAAAAATGTTTGGAAGTTACTGTATGACCAGGTTTATCATTGTGGTTCATAATCATTTAACTTTCACAGAATGGTGGAACCTTATACAATTGTTGTCTTTAAAGTTCAAAACGAAGCTAAAAGTGGTTCAGATTTTGATTGATATATACAATTGTTGTCTTTAAAGTTCAAAACGAAGCTAAAAGTATGTTATAGTTGAAAGACGACACTTTTCTATATAGTGTCATATGACTATTTTATATCTAGAACTGATCTGAATAAGTGTAAGAAAGTTTATGGACTATAGATTACATATTAACTAAGAGAGATTAAGAATTTAATTTTAACAGGCGAGAGAGCTACCGGGATTATTTAAGAAAGCAACATATGTAAACTTTGGAAGCATGGCCGACTGTGTTTGGATGACTGTGATGTCGTAAGTACGGAAGTTCCATTTTATCTCTTATCCATGAGTAAGGAAATTTTTTGAGTATGGCCATACGTATGAGCAAGAAGTCGCTTGATCTAGAGAATAGATTAATTTAAAGATATTTGACATGGAGTAATAACTTTACTTGAGTAAATCGACAAGAGATTATTTATGGGAGAAGAAAGAGATGAGAGGAATAATTTCATATATAATTCATCCAATATGTATAGGTTTATATACAAACTAAGGAAACCAAAAAAGGAAAGAAAAAGAAAAGGAAATAGACAAATTACAATCAATCAGAATTAATCTATTCCTAAAAACCCGTGATTGGGTTTGACCAAAATATTCCAACACTCCCCCTCAAGCTGGAGTTGGAGTAAAGATATTAATCAGACCCAGCTTGACTAAAGATGACTGCAGAAGTGAAGGACCAACCGACTTTGTAAACATATCGGCAGTTTGATTGGTGGAAGGCACAAATTCTGGGACGATGATTCCAGATCGAACTTTTTCTCTAATGAAGTGAACATCGACTTCAATATGCTTCGTACGTTCATGGAGAACTGAGTCAGAGGCCAGCATAAGAGCAGACTTGTTATCACAGAATAAGGTAGAGGAGCCACTAACTGGGAAACCCAATTCTTTCAATATTGCACGCACCCATAGAAGTTCACATGTACCCTGGGCCATGGCCCGATACTCTGCCTCAGCGGAAGAACGAGAAACCACAGCTTGCTTCTTGCTTTTCCATGAGATAAGATGATTTCCATAGAACGTGCAGAACCTAGATGTGGACCGACGATCACTCTTAGATCCCGCATAGTCTGCATCCGTAAAGCAGGACACCCCAAACTGTGTTCCTGCAGAGTAAAATAATCCAAGACCTGGACAAGTCTTGAGATATCGAAGAATATGATGAACAGCATCTAAGTGAGATGATCGGGGCGCATGCATAAATTGACTCACTACACTAACAGCAAATGTAATGTCTGGTCTCGTGTTGGTCAAATAGATAAGACGACCAACAAGCCGCTGATATACCGAAGCATCAGGAAGAAGTTCCCCAGACTCAGTGGACAGCTTATGATTGGGATCCATGGGGGTGGAGGCAGGACGACACCCCATCATACCTGTATCTTGCAGAAGATCCGGAGTATATTTTCGTTGAGAGAGTGAGATTCCCTGACGAGAGCGAGCAACTTCTATCCCGAGAAAATATCGAAGGGAACCCAAGTCCTTAACATCGAAAGATTGACTAAGGGCCTTCTTGACTTTAGTAATACCTGAAACATCATCCCCTGTAATAATAATATCGTCTACATATACCAGTATAATAACTGTCCGTCCATCAGGTCGACGATGCGTAAAACAAGTATGATCAGAATGGCACCGGGTGAAACCCAAAGATAAGATAACATCACTGAACCGGTTAAACCAAGCTCGAGGAGATTGCTTAAGTCCATATAATGATTTCCGGAGACGACATACCTTCCCTGAATACTCCCCCTCAGCGCGAAAACCAGGTGGAGGATCCATATAGATAATTTCATCCAAATCCCCATTTAAGAAAGCATTTTTGACATCCATTTGGTGCAAGGGCCAAGAGTAAGAGGTTAGTGAGATAATAAGACGAACTGAAGTCAATTTTGCTACAGGAGCAAAGGTAGCACTGAAGTCTTTCCCGGGAATCTGAGTAAAGCCCTTAGCCACAAGACGGGCCTTATATCGCTCAATAGTACCATCAGCCTGATATTTAATGGTGAAGACCTACTTGCACCCAACTGTTTTCTCACCTGGGGGTAAAGACACAAGTTCCCAAGTCTGGTTACGTTGAAGTGCATCCATTTCCAAAGTCATGGCAGCTACCCACTGTGGATCCTGAAGTGCCTCAGAGACAGACCGAGGGATGGATGTGGAATCAACCTGACTAAGAAAAGAGCAATAGGAGTCTGAAAGGCCCTGGTAAGACACATACTGAGCAATAGGATGATTAGTACTAGCATAGAAACCATAACGGTTAGGGGGACGGCGAAGCCGGGTGGATTGTCTAGTAGGTAAGGGAGTAGAAGCATTACCAGATTCCGTAGAAGATCTTGGAAGTAGAGTCTGAGCAGGAGGCCGGCGAGAATACACCTGAGTGGGAGCGGTGATAATGACCGGAGGAAGGGAGGACGAAGTCTCCAGAGATGGTTCAAACAGTGGAACCGGACGCGGAAGCAACTCAACAGTTCCAGATAAGGCATCTGGAGAAGGAGTAGAGACAGACTGAGAACCTGCAAAAAATGGAGTATCCTCCAGAAACGTAACATCCATAGAATGATACATATGACGGGTGACTGGGTCATAACTGTTGAATATCATTACACAATATTATTGAAGGCTTAATCTCACAACTGTGAGACCTCTTTATTTATAATAACAAGAGAACAAGTAATTACACAAAAGTCCCTATACTAATCATAAAATAAATAAAACATTTATAACTAATGAAACTCAACACTCCCCCTCAAGCTGGTGCGAAGATATCTCTCATTCCCAGCTTGCTAAGGATAAAGTGAAACGAACGACTTGCTAGACTCTTGGTAAGAACGTCTGTTAGCTGCTCCCCAGACTTGACAAATGGAGTACAAATGCTTCCACAATTTAACTTCTCCTTTATAAAATGTCTGTCAATCTCCACGTGTTTTGTCCTATCATGTTGGACCGGATTATGAGCAATGCTAATGGCTGATTTACTATCACAGTACAGTTTCATAGAGTCCTTTGGCCCAAACCCTAGATCAGTCAAAACTATCTAAATCCATAATAATTCACATACTCCTTGTGTCATAGCTCTAAACTCGGCCTCTGCACTGGATCTTGCTACCACTGCTTGCTTCTTGCTTCTCCATGTGACCAAATTACCTCCCACAAATGTGCAATACCCCGTAGTTGATCTCCTATCCATCACTGAACCTGCCCAATCAGCGTCGGTGTAGGCTTCAACAAGTGTATGACCATTCTTGGCAAAGAACAGCCCTTTCCCTGGGGCTGACTTAAGATATCTCATAATTCTAAACACAGCATCAAGATGGAGTTGTCTAGGAGCATGCATAAATTGACTTACCACACTAACAGCGAAAGCGATATCCGGTCTGGTATGAGCCAAATAGATAAGTTTGCCCACTAGTCTCTGGTATCTTCCCTTTTCAACCGGTTCTCCACTGGGATCATCACTGAGCTTCATATTTGGATCCATGGGAGTATCAACTGCTTTACAACCAAGCAAACCTGTCTCCTTTAGGAGATCCAGGACATACTTACGTTGGGATATAAACAGCCCTTCCTTGCAGCGTGCCACTTCTATTCCAAGAAAATATTTCAAATCTCCTAGATCCTTAATTTCAAACTCCTTGGCAAGATAGGTCTTCAACTGTTCCATTTCAACTAAGTCATCGCCTGTGAGAACTATATCGTCTACATAGACTATCAAAGCAATCAATTTCCCTTGTGATGAATGCTTGATAAAGAGAGTATGATCGCCTTGGCTTTGTCTGAAACCATATCGTATCATAGCTTGAGAAAATCTATCGAACCAGGCTCTAGGAGATTGCTTGAGGCCATATAAGGATTTCTGGAGGCGACATACCTTACCTTGTGTCTTACTGTCCTCAAACCCGGGAGGAATATCCATATACACTTCTTCTTCCAAGTCACCATGTAGAAATGCATTCTTGACATCAAACTGATGCAAGGGCCATTCCAGATTTGCTGCTAGCGACAGAAGGATCCTGATGGAGTTCATTTTTGCAACCGGGGCAAATGTCTCTTGGTAATCAACCCCATATGTCTGAGTAAAGCCCTTAGCAACAAGCCTGGCTTTGTATCTCTCAACAGTCCCATCCGCATTATGTTTCACGGTGAATACCCACTTGCATCCTACCGTCTTTTTACCTCGAGGTAACTCTGCTAATTTCCACGTCCCATTTTTGTGAAGAGCTTTCATCTCTTCAACCATGGCATTCTTCCAATTAGGATTAGACAAAGCTTCCTGAACATGGTTAGGGATAGACACAGAATCGATTTGGGACACAAATGCCCTATATGATGGAGACAGATGGGAGTATGAAACAAAATTTGAAAGAGGATGTTTAGTACATGCTCTAGTTCCCTTTCGCAGGGCAATAGGCATGTTTAAATCATCATCAGATGGATCAACAAGAACAGGTATTGGAGAATTGGCAATAGAAGGAGAGGAAATACCTGAATCATCTTCACTAGAAGGCGATTGAAGCGGGATTGGAGAGATGTGCCTTTTTTCTGCTGCCCCAAAAATTTGTCTCCTCTTATCCTTGGTATACGTTAACAATTCCTTACCTTCTCTCTCTTCCTCTCCTTTTTTCTCTCCTTCTTCTCCCTCTTCCTCACCTTTTTCCTGCTCACTCTTTTCTCCCTCATTCTCTCTTTTTCCTTTTTTTCCTCCCTCTTCCTCGCTAGATATAGGAAAGGGAACAATGAAAGTAGGCTGCTTTGCTTGCTGGTCTATCTCCCCCTGAAGAGGAGAAAGAGAGGACTGAAAGTAGGAAAGTGTTTCATCAAAAGTGACATCCATAGATACATACCACCGACGAGTAGGAGGATGATAACACTTGTACCCTTTCTGAGTTGGAGAATAACCAACAAAGACACATTTGATAGAACGAGGATCTAACTTCCGACGAGAAGGAGAATGATTGTGGACAAAACACACACAACCAAACACTTTAGGAGGAATGGGAAAAATGGAGGATGACTTAGTAAGAAGCTCAATTGGAGATTTCTTACCAAGGACACGAGAAGGAAGACGGTTGATAAGATAGGATGCAGTTAGGACTGCTTCCCCCCAGTAAGACTTGGGAAGATGCATAGAGAAGAGCATAGACCTGGCTGATTCTAACAAATGACGGTTTTTTCTCTCTGCAACACCATTTTGCTGAGGGGTGTTAGTGCAAGAAGTTTGATGGATCATTCCATGTTCAGAAAAATAGTGAGTGAGACCACCAAAGATGTATTCCCCCCCTTTGTCAGACCGAACAACCTTGACAACTGTGCTAAACTGTGTGCATATCATTTTGTGAAAGGATTTAAAGATGGAAAAAACATCATTCTTATCCTTCATCAAATAAACCCAAGTAGTGCGAGTACAATCATCAATAAAGGTAACAAACCACTTATAGCCATTTAGAGTGATAATAGGAGAAGGACCCCAAACATCAGTGTGAATAATAGCAAATGGAACAGTACTTTTATTAAAACTAGAATTATAAGTTGCACGATGATGTTTTCCCAACTCACAAGCCTCACAAGAAATGTTGGAAACACTTTTATTATTGACAAGAGAAGGAAATAAAAAACGAAGTAAATAAAACGAAGGGTGGCCTAATCTCTGATGCCATAACCAAGCTTCCCTAGGAATAGTCTCTCTCTGTATATGATGAGCTGCTTGTGGTAAGTTTCCCTCTGTGGCTCCCTCTGGCAGCAGAAAATATAGGCCATTCTCCTCTCTACCACTGCCAATCACCTTCTTCGTGGAGAGATCCTGAAAGACACAATGAGATGGGAAGAAGGTAACACTACAGTTAAGATCATGAGTAATCCTAGCAATGGATAAAAGATTAGTAGAGAAATTAGGAACATGAAGTACTGAAGATAAAGGTAATGAATTAGAAATTTTAATGACACCTTTACCAGAGATGGATGAAAGAGAACCATCTGCAGTTTTAACTTTCTCTTTACCAGAACTTGGGGTATAAGAAGAGAATATAGAGGAAAGACCGGTCATGTGATCGGAAGCTCCGGAGTCAATAATCCATGGTTGACTAGAATCAGTATGTAAGGCATGTGAAAAATTAGCAAAAATACCTGACTGGGCAAAGGAAGTAGAGGCAGATGGAGTGTTCAACTGAGTCATAATACGGCGGAGTGTTACGATATCGGCACTACTGATGTTTCCCATTGCTGGAGAAGACGATGGAGGAGCTGAGGCAAGAGTATCTTTCTCCTCAGACGGAGACGAGTCAGTAGTCAAATGAGCTCGTGGAGGACCACGACCACCATGACGGCCACCACCACGTCCCCTGGGAAAGGAAGGACGCCCATGAAGCTTCCAGCATGTCTCGCGAGTGTGTCCGAGACGATTGCAATGATCACACCAAGGTCTATTATTGTTGGTGTCACGTCCTATATACTGGGGTTCTCTCGGAGGAGTAAAGGCCATGCCGCCCCGTTGATTAGAGGATACCAAGGCTGACCTATGTGTCGATGAAGAGGGCAACATAACAGAGCGGCGACTTTCTTCATCTTGCACAATAGAAAAAGCTTCTCGAAGAGATGGAAGGGGAACAATACCCAAAATACGGCCACGAACTGGATCAAACTCGGGCCTAAGACCGGCTAGAAACTTGAAGATTCTTTCCCCTTCAATGTATTTCTGAAAACCCGCAGCATCAGTTGGATTAGAGGGATGAAATGTGATTAAATGATCAAGTCGCTTCCAAAGAGAGCCTAGAGCGGTGAAATACTGGAGAGTAGTGCGATCCCCTTGAACTTCGTCCTGAATTGCTCTTCGAAGTTCATACACTTGGGCAACATTTCCTTGACGGGAATATGTTTCAGCTAAAGTATCCCAAATATCTTTGGCCGTGCCCATAGATAAGAATGGATCTGCAAGTTCGGGTTCCATAGAATGAACTAGCCAACTCATAACAAGAGAATTATCACATTCCCACTTGAGATATGTCGGATCATCACGAGTAGGGGCCTTGACTGAACCATCCACATAACCGAATTTATATCTACTACGGAGCCATAAAGTTGCCGACTGGGACCATGAGAGGTAATTAGCACCATTGAACAACGCAATGGTGATTTTGGAACCCGGATTCTCAGTAACGTACGACTGTCTTTCGTTACCCATAGAAGAACCTGAAGAGGCGGCAATAGATTTCTCAGATATCACATCATCTTTTGACATGATGAAGGATGCAGATGATCAAGGGATGGTGGTCAAGGGAAGCCTAAGATGATCCGATCTAATTAAACAACATATAAAGAGAGAATGAGGGAGAAAAGAGTGAGCAGGAAAAAGGTGAGGAAGAGGGAGAAAAAGGAGAGAAAAAAGGAGAGGAAGAGAGAGAAGGTTAGGAATTGTTAACGTATACAAAGGATAAGAGGAGATAAATAATGTTCTCAAAAAATTATTGCGGCTAGGTGTGAATAGTGCTGCGTGAACAGTGCTGCGGTGAACAGTAACTCGATGAACAGTGCTGCGATGAACAGTAACCCGATGAACAGTGCTGCGATGAATAGTGCTGCGATGAACAGTGCGCGATGAACAGTGCCGCGATGAATAGTGCTGCGATGAACAGTAACTTCGCGATGAACAGTAACTTTGCGATGAAATTCTCGTTGGGTCGACTAGGGTTAGGGTTAAGGTTAGGGTGGAGGCGGATGGTGGTGGTGACAGAACCCTAATTTAGGGAGGCTCTGATACCATGTTGAATATCATTACACAATATTATTGAAGGCTTAATCTCACAACTGTGAGACCTCTTTATTTAAAATAACAAGAGAACAAGTAATTACACACAAGTCCCTATACTAATCATAAAATAAATAAAACATTTATAACTAATGAAACTCAACAATAACACCGATAACCTTTGGACATAGGAGAATAGCCAAGGAAGATGCAGCGGACAGCTTTATTGTCTAATTTGGTACGAGTGGGACTGCGATTCTGGACAAAACAGGTACAACCAAACACACGGGGTAAAATAGGGAAGAGAGTTTTGTCGGGCTGTAGCAGTTGCATTGGTGCCTTGCCCTGGAGGACACGACTGGGAGTTCGATTGAGAAGGAAAGTGGCAGTAAGAACAGCTAAATGCCAGAAGTATTTGGGTACATTCATCCCGCAAAGAAGACACCGAACAACAGACATGATGGAGCGGTTCTTGCGTTCCGCCACACCATTCTGTTCTGGAGTATAAGGACAAGTGAGTTCTTGGAGAATGACATGCTGATTAAGCATAGCCCGAAATTCATTAGTAATATATTCCCTACCATTATCAGAACGCAAATGACGGACCACTGTGCTAAATTGAGTTTTAATCATTTGCAAAAAATTAGAGAACAAGGAAAAAACTTCAGATTTCTTTTTAAGCAAATAAACCCATGTGCACCTAGTGTAGTCATCAATGAATGTAACATAATAACGGTGTCCAGAGATTGCAGTAACTGGGGAAGGACCCCATACATCAGTATGAATAATATCAAACATAGAGGGAGCACGATGCATACGAGGTATATACTGAGAACGAGTATGTTTAGATAATTCACACACGACACAACTAAATTTAAATTTCTGGCAGGCTTTATTTAATAATGGGAAAAGTTGACAAAGATAATTAAAGTTAGCATGGCCCAAGCGGGCATGCCACAATTTTATTGACTCAAAAGAAAAACTAGACGACTTAGACGACTCTGAATCAGGCAAAACTGATGCCTGAAGACTCAAAGACGACAAACTTAAACTCCCGCCAGGTGGATCACCGAAGTAGTAGAGGCCATCCCGCTCATATCCCTTGCCAAAAATCTTCTTCGAAATCCGGTCCTGCAAGAGACAACAATCAGGTAAGAACACAACTGCACAATTGAGAGATTTGGCAAGACGATTAACTGAGAGAAGATTATAAGGAAATGTAGGGACATGAAGAACAGAAGATAAAGTGATACTTGGAGAGAGACAAATATCGCCTTTACTTTTTACAAAGATAGTAGACCCATCAACAATCCGGACAGACTGGGAGATGGGGACCAGAGAGGAGGAAAATAAAGACAACTTACCAGTCATATGATCACTGGCACCGGAATCCAGAATCCAAGATGGGTTGCTAGACCCAACATGGAGTGCAGTAGAAGATGTACCTGAGGCCAGAGTAGCAGTGGGAGTAGTGCCAGATTGAGAACCTTGCTGAAGTAAAGATCCCAATTGAGACTGAAGTTGACCAATCTGAGTCTGTAGCTGGAGAAGATCCGGAGTAGGTGCTGTTTCAACAATAGCAGCAGTGCGAGCTGGGGCCTTTCCTTTATTGCGAGGAGGCTTCTCCCGAAGTTCAGGATGAAGCTTGAAGCAACGGTCCTTGACATGACCAAGAATACCACAGTGAGTGCAGAATGGGCGATTACCGGAACCAGGAGGACGGGTGAAAGGTCCAGTCGGGGCAGCAAGAGCCATCTGGTCCGGCACTGGGGATGGCTCAAGTAAAGCAAGACTATCAAGCGTCGACGACGCTCATCACCATCAAGAGTGGCAAAGGCCTCAAATAAAGAGGGCAAAGGTGAGGTATTTAAAATCTGGGTACGAAGAGATTCGAACTCAGGCTTTAAACCCATCAAGAACTGATATGTGTGCTGGCGATTGAGACGTCGAAGAGCAATGGTGGCTGCCTCGGGTAGAAACTCACTAAGGGGCTCATACTGAGCCAACTCCTCCCAACGTGATTGAAGATAGCCAAAATAATCAGCAACGGAAAGACCCAATGTAAGCTGAGATGCGTGGGCAACCTCCTGATAAAGCTCAAAGATACGGGAGTCATTGCACTCATAGGCATACATCTGAGTCAAAGAGGTCCACAGATTGTGAACGGTGTCATGAAACATGAACATATGATAGATCCGATCCTCCATAGAGTTAAACAACCACCCTAATATGGTATAGTTGTCAGTATCCCACTGTGCAAATGTGGGAGCAGAGATTGCAGGCTTCGGTTCAGTACCCAATATCCACCCAGACTTGTCACGTCCTCCGAGATAAAGACGAAAAGAACGGGACCAAGCAGCGAAGTTCCTTCCATTCAACAACACGCTCGTAACCCTATGAGCAGGGGTGTGTTGGGAGAGCGACAGATCTGGGCGTACAGGTGTAGCAGTGTCCTTACCGTCAGTCATATTGGAATGTCTGAATCCGGATAAAAGCCAACAGAATTATAGAGAATCGGAAGCAAAAGGAGGAGAAGAGCACTAAGACTCTAATGCATCACACGGATGCGAAAGAGGCCCACGGAGGGGCAGGCGGCAGCAGGACAAGCTGCCGCTGATGAACAGAGGGCCGACAAGTGTCGGCGAGGGACCCTGACGGGTCGGCGAGGGCTGTAAGGAGCTGAGGGCTTGCGGCGAAGGGTGTAGGGGCTAGGGAGGGTCGCCGAGAGGTGGAGGGGGGCTGGGGGCTTGCGGCAAAGGGTGGTGGTGGCTGGGAGGGTTGCGCCGAGAGTGGGGGTGGTGCAGCTAGTGAGGTTGTGGGAAGAGAGAGCCTAGGTTTAGCTCTGATACCAAGAAGAAAGAGATGAAAGGAATAATTTCATATATAATTCATCCAATATGTATAGGTTTATATACAAACTAAGGAAACCAAAAAAGGAAAGAAAAAGAAAAGGAAATAGACAAATTACAATCAATCAGAATTAATCTATTTCTAAAAACCCGTGATTGGGTTTGACCAAAATATTCCAACAATGGGAAAAGATTTTACAATGATAAAGATATAGGAATTTTGGAGAAGACTGTCAACAAGAAAATGTTATGATTGACACTGACTACTTGAATTGGAGTTGTTAAAGGTTGATATACATTGTTGAGCCCATTCTCTAACGCTTAAGCTTTTGGAGTGGTTGATAACTCAAACATGGTATCAGGGCCTTGTTTGTGGGCGGTCTTGGGTACGACTCTCCAGCCCCGCTTTGGTGCTCGTATTTGCACTTAAAACATTTGTCTTCACTATGATGGAATTTGGTTTGCTAGCTCTCCACGTGCAAGTCGGGGTTGCACGTGAGAGGAGGGTGTTGAAGCTTGATATACATTGTTGGGCCCATTCTCTAACGCTTAAGCTTTTGGAATGGATGGTAAATTAACAGGAGTAATGATTTGTTTTGAAAGGTATCAACGGTAGTACCGGTGCGGTGGATCATTTATCCTGAGAACTAGCAGTTAGACATTTTAAATTGATAATCGAACGGGGGGAGAGATATATCACCACTGTTGAAGAATACTAGAGGAATCATTATGCCATATGTGGGTCTTCATAAGATTCAAAATAGAAGATGATATCAATGATTGCAGGATTTCAAGTATTGTTGTGAAAGACATATACACTGGATAATGAGGTAGGGCTGCAACTCCGGCGGGCTCAACCCGAGTTTTAGTGTCGTCTGCCCAAGCCCGCGCCCGAGCCCGACTTGAGCCTAACCAACCCAACTCAAGCCTGACGTTAGGTGACAAAATGTTTTACTTATTTAAGGGAGAGAATTGTCTCAATTTGAAGTGAAGAATTAGGGAATTTATCATGATAGACAGTGAATTTTCATGACCTATCGTTAACAAAAAGGGCATAACTCAACCTAGAACACTTGGAATCGCCGTTAGTTACGTTGGAAACTAGACCCGGTGACATTTCCAACAATAAAAGGCTTAACCCAAATCCTTTACCAAGAATGATAGCTTATTGCCTAAAGTTGACGGTTCTACACATACCTTTGAAACAGTTGGACGGTTTTGAGGTTCACCTTTGGGACATGTACCTCATCCAAACTATGAATAACACTATCTTGATAAACAGTTGGACGGTTTTGAGGTTCACATCTAATGCATGTAGTAAAATGCATTTAATGCACTTTATAGAGTGTCAATGGTAACTTTTGGAGTGCCAAAATCAATTCCCTTTTTTATTATTATTTTGAAAAAATGGGCTAATTTGTATTTTTTTGAAAAAAAAAATTGGGTAAAAAAGTAATTTCCGAAAAACTGGGGTTTGAACTCTCTAAAAAACTGATCCTCTCTCTCTCTCACTAGACAACTATGGAGGAGGAACTCCTCTGACTTACCTTTTTTTTTTTTCTTTTCTCCAATTTTTCAGTGCAAAAAAACTAACCCAGATTTGACATGAAAAATAAAATAAAATAAAATAAAAAAAACAAAACTATGAAATAATGACTTGAACACCAGAAAAAATGGAGTTCCGGCGGTAGCTAGTTACCCACCCGCCGGCAGCGGGGACTGTAAAAATCCTAGTCTAGAGCTCTGATACCATGTAGAAATTTATAAAATAAAGAAGAGACATTATATTTCACTAACTTGATTTCTTTACAATAGTTCAACCCTTTATATAGGGTGAGAGTGAGAGTGAGAGATAAGATAGGAATAAAGATCATATTCAAGATAATAATATAATCTAAAGAAATCAAGAATAAAATATGGATGATCTTTGGAATATTCTGAAATATTTCTATCAAATCTGGATCAACCTTAATCACAGTCAATGACCAAAATACCCTTAAATTGCATTACAAATATAACCCTCAACTTAACCATATATTCTAATAATACATACATATGAATTTCTTACAGAGACGTCTAAGGATTACAATCAAACAAACATTCATCTCATGAAAACATACATAATAAAATGTAAATGGATATCCATAAATATAAATGTCACAATGTCCAACGCACAAAGTAATAGGTCTGAGGGCACAATCCCAACAGGTGTGTTAGTCGTACTAATATTAGTCAAGAGGGAAACCATAAGAGGCAGTCGTAAGAGAGAGCTGGGTGTGTTTGGTAGGGCAGAGAGAGGACGAGGTAGTGGCGGCGGGGGTGATTATCGGCGGCCATGGTAACGGATTGCTTCGCCCCCAAATCCTCATTTCAAGGCTTTTTCTTCATGAACCTAGGTGATGTTCTCCCCCAAATTTTATTTTTGCGCATGAAATCTTGACTAAACCCTCTTTGGGAGCCAAACCAAAGCTCTCGGAGCATCGGCCATAGCGGCGGTTAGAAAGAGAGAAATCTCTCTCTCTCTCTCTCTCTCTCTCTCTCTCTCTCTCTCTCTCTCTCTCTCGATTCAGGAACCAAAGCTTAATTTGGATGTGTAAATACATATATTTATTTGGATAAAAACCAAAATAAAGGGGAAAAAATGAACTAGTTAAGAAGCTAAGTTTGTCCCCGACTAAAATTTGCATTTCTGGCCAAATGAGTGAGAATCTTTGACATGCGAGTGTTGGACTCAAGGATCAAAATTTCCTTTTGTTTCCATCGAAACGTTTCCATTTCCTAGGTCATGGAAACGAAACAGCCATGGAATCTCAAAATTCCATGGATTCCATTGAAACAACTTTGTTTCTTTTGTTTCCATCGAAACATGATTGTTTCCACCGAAACAGACCTATGATTCCACATCGTTTCATTTGCTTCTACCAAAACATAATTGTTTCCATCAAAATACTCTTATGGATGTGTATTTGTTATATCAACAATCAATTAATTTTAGAGATGGCTTATTAGCTTACTATGTGCTTACATGTAACTTTTGTATTCTATAGTGTTTTGTGTATTCTATGAAGTGTTTGACAGTAGATTTGCGCTTAAATCCTCGTGTATTTTCAATTAGAACTACATATTTTTTAATATAACTACAACATATATAGACCTCTGAAAGTTTCAATTAATCAATTATTAGTTTTGTATGTGCACATAATTTAGATTGAAGTTATGTTTTCCAATGTTTCTCAATGTTTCCAAAAATTTTCGGTGTTTCCAGATGTTTCCGAAACGTTTTCGTTTGTGGGCAGACCGAAACAAAATTTTGATCCTTGGTTGGACTGTTATTTTTCCAAGCTTAGAGAGAACATTCGTTACTCTCTGATGTTTTATTAGATGATAAAAATACAAGAAAGATAAAATTACAAGATAGTCCCTCAAATATAAAATAACTATATTAAACTACTAATAATAAAAATAACTACTCCAACACTCCCCCTCAAGTTGGTGCAAAAATATCTCTCATGCCGAGCTTGCTAAGAATGAAGTGAAACGCCCTACTCGCAAGATTCTTGGTAAGAACACCAGCTAACTGTTCTCCGGATTTCACAAACGGAGTACAAATCTTCCCACTACTTAGCTTTTCCTCGATAAAATGACGATCAATTTTCACATGCTTAGTCCTGTCGTGCTAAACAGGATTGTGGGCAATGTCAATGGCCGCTTTGTTATCACAGTATAAATTCATCGACTCTTCAGGATTAAGACCAAGATCAACCAGGATAATCTGGATCCACAATTCACACACCCTGAGCCATGGCTCTAAACTCTGCTTCCGCACTAGATCTTGCCACTACGGACTGTTTTTTGCTTCTCCAAGTTACAAGGTTCCCTCCAACAAAGGAACAATATCCGGTTGTTAACCTTCTATCGGTTACCGATCCAGCCCAATCCGCATCTGTATAAGCTTCAACTTGAGTGTGACCATGCTTAGCAAAGAATAAACTTTTCACAGGTGGTGACTTGAGATACCTCACAATTCGGAAGACAGCATCAAGATAATCTGTCTAGAAGAATGCATAAACTGACTTACCACACTCACTGCAAAGGCAATGTCAGGTCTGGTGCGTGAGAGATAAATCAGTTTACCCACCATTCTCAGATACCTTCCCTTTTCTACTGGTTCTCCACCTGCATCATCACTAAGCTTCAGATTAGGATCAATTGGAGTATCCACTACCTTGCTCCCAAGCATTCTGTTTCCGTTAGCAAATCTAGCACATACTGTCTCTGGGATAAAAATATCCCATCCTTGGATCTTGCCATTTCCATTCCCAAGAAATATTTTAAGTTTCCCAATTCCTTAATTTCAAATTACTTGGCCAGGTAATTTTTCAACTTTCCCATCTCTTCCAGATCATCTCCAGTGAGAATAATATCATCAACATAGACGAATAAGGCTGTCACTTTACCACTAGAAGAGTGTTAGATGAAGAGGGTATGATCACCATGGCTTTGTTTAAACCCATACCTGAGCATAGCCTGAGAAAACCGATCAAACCACGCCCTCGGTGATTGCTTGAGCCCATACAATGACTTCCGAAGACAACAAACTTTCCCTTTTTGTTTTGGTATCCTCAAAACCTAGAGGGACATCCATGTAGACCTCCTCCTCTAAATCACCATGGAGAAAGGCATTCTTTACATCAAATTGGTGTAGCGGCCACTCCAAATTCGCAGCAAGAGAACAGAATTCTAATCGAGTTCATCTTGGCCACTGGAGCAAACATCTCCTGATAATTTACTCCACAAGTCTAAGTAAATCCCTTAGCTACCAGTCGGGCTTTATACCTCTCAACAGTCCCATTAGCCTTGCATTTCACAGTGAACACCCACTTGCACCCTACGGTCTTCTTCCCTTGCGGTAATTTTGTTTATTCCTATGTGCCATTTTTAAAGAGTGCTTTCATCTCTTCAACCATGGCGGACTTCCACTTTGGGTCAGATAAAGCTTCCTGAACATGGTTAGGAGTGGATATAGAAGAAAGACTGAACACAAAAGCTTTATAGGATGGAGCCAAACGAGAGTAAGAAACAAAATTAGAAAGAGGATGTTTAGTACATGCCCTAGTGCATTTCCGATGAGCAATAGATATGTCTAAATCATCACCAGAGGTAGGAGTAAGAGATGAGGAGATACCTGAATCATCGTCACTAGAAAAGATTGGTTGAAGTGGAGGGAAGGGAACAGCTTTCATTTCTGCTGCCCCAAATCTTCGTCTCTCCTTGTTCTTTGAGTAGGTAAGCAACTTTATCCCCCTCGTTACAATTTTTTCTCTCTTCCACATACTCCTCTTTTCCTCTTTCTCCCACATACTCCTTTTCATGTTCTACCTCCCCTTCTCTTGATTTCTCTCCTCCTTCCTCATTTTTGTCTCCTGACTCCACTATTGTCTCAACCATTTCTATTGTGAAAGGAACAATAGCAACAGGCATCTATTCCTCACTCTCTCTCCCCCTGAAGAGGTGGCTGGAGACGGAAAGTAGGATTATGTTTCATGGAAAGTGTCATTCATAGAGACATACCACCTACAAGGAGGATGATAACACTTGTATAGTTGTACCCCTTTTGTGTGGGTGAGTAACCAATAAAGACACACTTAAGAGCACGAGGATCTAATTTTTTTTCGGAAAGGGGAATGGTTGTGAACAAAATAGATGCAACCAAAAACACTTTGGGAGGAATAGCAAACACATAAGATGGATTAAGAAGAACTTCAACCGGAGATTTCTTACTAAGGAGACGGGTGGGCAAACGGTTAATGAGGTAGGCTGCGGTTAAAACTGCCTCCCTGCAATAGGGCTTGGGAACCTACATGGAAAACATCATAAACCGAGCAATTTCCAGTAAATGGCGATTTTTCCGCTCGGCAACTCCATTTTGTTGGGGAGTATTAGTGCAGAAGGTTTGGTGTATCATGTCATGTTCAAGGAAAAAAAATTCTAGGTCACCATAAATACCACGGTGATGTTTGCCAAGTTCACATGCTTCACACATAGCATCGGTAATATTATTATTATTTAGTAAAGATGGAAATAAATGACGAAGAAGGGAAAACGAAGGATGTCCTCTGGTGCCACAGCCAAGCCTCTTCAGGGAGTGTCTCTCTCAAAGAATGATAAGTCCTTCGAGTCAAACTTCCACTATCAACTTCATTAGGCAGCAGAAAATAGTCCCTTCTCTTCCCTACCATTGGCAATCACCTTCTTGGTGGAGAGATCCTGAAAGACAGTGAGACGGAAAAAAGGTAACACGACAATTAAGGTCACGAGTAATGCCACTAATCGAGAGAAGGTTAGTCGAAAAATTTGGTACATGAAGAACCGAAAATAAAGACAGAGAATCAGAAGCGTGAATAACACTTTTACTAGAAACAGAAGAGCGACAACCATCGGCAGTTCTAACTTTACCTTTACCTTAACAGGGTTTGTAAGTAGAAAAAATAGTGGACAAACCAATCATGTGATCAGACGCCCCCGAGTCAATGACCCATGGTTGTTGAGAATGAGCATGTAAAGCACAAGTAAAATTAGCAACATTACCTGCTTGAGCAAAAGTAGAACACGTGGAGGTGTCCAACTGTGCCACAATACGCCTCAGGGTCTCCAAATCAGTACTACTAATACCCTCAGTAGGAGGTGAAGCAGGGGATGACTCCTCGGAATGATAAGAATCAGGACCAGTGGATAAGTGGGCTCTGGGTCCATTTCCCCGGCCACCAGTGCAGCCTCCACCTCTTCCCCTGGGGAAAGGTGGACGACCATGAAGCTTCCAACAGGTAGCACGAATATGTCCAGGCTTATACAGTAATCACACCACTTATCTTTAGCCTCAGAACCCACAGAAGTATGATCCTTCCGTGAATTATTGCTGGGAGCCTTACCCCCTCTTTGAATAGAGGAGGCCAAAGCGAACCGATCAGTGGGTTTAGGAGAAAGCATAGCGGAACGACGACTCTCTTCGTTCTGAACATAGGCAAATGCCTCTTGAAGCGACAGTAATGGCTCTATCCCAAGAACTCAAATCCTCACCTAATCGAATTCTGAATTAAGACCAGCTAGAAACTTAAAGATTCTTACACTCTCAATATACTCCTTAAAAATAGTGGCATCCGTAGAGCAAACGGAACGGTAATTCTTCAAGTGATCCAGGCGCTTCCACATAGTACTCAAGGAAGTGTAATACTGAAGGATAAAACGCTAACCTTGTTCCTCAGCCTCAATATGCCGTCGAAGTTCATATACTTCAACTATATTCCCTTTCCAAGCATAAGTCTGTGCCAGCATATCCCATATGTCAAAGTGTTGTCTCCATCTCCAGAAACAATGCAACAATACTAGGCTCCATCGAATGCACACGCCAACTCATAAAAAGATAATTTTCCACTTCCCACTTCCCATAGGTGGGATCCTCACGACTAGGTGCCTTGAGAGTGCCATCAACATAACCAAACTTCGCTCTACTGCGTAGCCAGAAAGTGGCCAACTAAGACCAAATGATATAGTTCTCTCCATTAAACAATTATGTGGTAAGTTTAGACCCAGGGTTCTCAATAATGAGCATGGTTCGAAAACTCAGTCGATACCGAGTCGTATCGGGGCTTCGGTGGGTACCGATACGAGTCAACTCGGCGAGTTACAATCGAATCAAAAAAAAAATGTGTATCGCGAGTTATCTCGGCCGATACGAACGAGATAATGAAAAATCGGTACGGATCGTCCGAAACGTCTCCGTAACGTGATATTTTGAGGTGATAGAAAGCAAAAAAAAATGTTGGGAGGACATACCTTTTGCTGTCAAAACTCCCAAGGGTTTCTTAATCTTCATATCTCTCTCTTTGGATCTTTATCTTCATCTTCCGATCTTCATCTTCTTCTCGAAGGTATGTCGTCGATCTGTGTGTGTGTGTATGTCTCGAGCTGTGTGTGTGTCGTCGCGTGTGAGTATGTGTGTGTGTGTGTGTGTCGCAATCTGTGTCGAGTGCTTGTGTGTGTGTGTGTGTGTGTGTGTGTGATTGAGTGTATGTCGTTCTATTTGTGTGTGTCGAGTGTTTGTGTGTGTCGAGTGTTTGTGTGTGTGTGTGTGTCAATCTGTTTGTGCGTGTGATTGTGTGTCGAGTGTTTGTGTGTGTGTTATTGTGTGTGTAGATCAACTTGTGTGTGTGATTGTGTGTGTCGGTTGTGTGTTTTGGCTTAACCACATCCATAGTAGATATACATTGGGTTATTAGGTTAGTAATTACTCCTACTATTTCTAGTAATTTTTTCTTCCTTTTTTTCCTTTTTTTTTTTGTTTTATTTAATTTTTTTTTCCTCTAAAATAGGAGAGTTATTTAGTGTAGAATAACAATACTTTTTGAGTGCATATATAATCTTAAAAAAATAAGATTGGACAACATAAAAAATTAAATAAATAAGGTTGGACAAATATTATCTAATTGCATATTTTTTTAAATTTAGAATGCCTCCAAAGCAAGACATTGGTTCGGATCATGGATCACCCATTGGGGGGAATATAAGGATCACGATGTGCAACTATAGTGGCAAGATTATTCATGGCAACGTCACGAGATTGAAGCAACATGTTGCTAGGGCATTGGGACAAGTTGACCCATGCACTAAAGTTTCAGAAGAAATTTCAAGACACATAAGAAAACATATTAATGAAACTGTAAACGCAAGGGCTATTGAGAAGGAAAAAAAAAATAATAAAGAACTGATTGAAAGTCTCAGAGAGGACAGCTTATACAAAGAAGGGGAGAAATGTTGAGGACGCTGACATCGGAGGAATGTCGCAGCTAGAAAGGCAGCAATTAAAAAATGCAATGAAAGAAAGTAGGCAAATGGCTTCTATGAACGAGGATAGACGTAGGCAGTCTGTTTCTGGAAGAGGACATGAGGCTAATGTCTCTCAATTTGAGACAGGCTCGCAGGCAGCTTCGGGATCTAAATGTCCTCCACCACTTCAAAGGAGTTTCAGTGTGAAGGAAAATGTGGAGATTCCCGGGAAAGGTATCGATCCTTATGTGTTTAGGCCGAAGACTGGATTTCAAAAAAGGGTGAAGGATATGTTCAGCACAGAAAGTGTGAAGAATGTAGGGAAAGTTATTTCTAAGTTTTTCCTTTACAATGGAATCTCGTTTAATGCTATTGAAGTGGCCCATATTACCAGACTATAATAGATACTATTGCTAATGAAGGACCTAGTATTAAGGACCTTCTGGTTACCAGATCAGTAATACATACTTGGATGAAGAAGTGAAAGAACTAGAGATATACATTGACCAGTTGAAACTAAAATGGTCAGATTATGGTTGCACGATAATGTGTGATGGGTGGAGCTCTAGAACTAATAATCCTATCATTAACTTTATGATATATACTGATAGGACTATGTTGTTCCACACATCGATCGACACTACAAACAAATCCAAAACCGCCTCATACATTTTTTCACTAATGGATAAAATTGTGGAAGAGGTTGGTGAGTCGAATGTCGTGCAAGTTATGACAGATAATGAACCAAATTTTAAAGCAGCCGGGACATTGTTGATGGAGAAGAGGAAGCATCTATATTGGACTCCTTGTGCAGCGCATTGTATTGACCTCGTGCTAGAAGATATTGGTAAAATAAAGAATGTAAGGTTACTCTTGACCAGGTAAAGAAGATAACAAGTTTTATTTATAATAATTAGAAAGTGGTGAATCTTATGAGAACCCATACAGAAGGTAAAGACTTGTTCAGGCCGGGGATCACTAGATTTGCCATCGAATTCATCGTGATAAAGGGGTTTTATTTAATCCACTAGACTGAACCTTAGAAGCACGAAGCGGGGGCAGAGGCGGAGGCGGGGGCGGGGGCGGGGAAGCGGGAATACGTAGAAGAGTCTAAAGTTTGGGGCGTCTAGGAAGCGTCTATGTTAATTAATGTTAAAATATTATTAGTTTAATATGGCAAAAAAAACTCTTAAGAGGATGTAGTACATTGTAAAATTATAATTTTCTTGTGGCAATTTAGAATAAAGACAACTAAAAGGTAAGGGTGAAAGTGAAAATTAACTCAAATATTATGGTACATTGCAAAATGATAAATTCTTTTAAGGTTGGTTTGAATTATAAATGATGTGGAGAATAAATGAAGTCTTCTTTTAAAATAAGTAAAACTAAGTGGGTGCTAACCGTGCTATCAAAAAAAAACTTTGTTAATTGGTCTATATTAATAAAATACTACAAATATATACTTTAATGCTTTTGGAAAGTGAGCAGTACACAGTAACTTTTTTAGTATCAGAAAGACACACAGTAACTGCTTGTTTTTTTATCAGAGAAGCAGTAACTTTAGTAACTTAAGATTAATAATAGTATAAAAGATATGGATAAGGACAAAAGTGCTTTACAAAAATTAAAAAAAATGAGGACATATCACAAGTCAAGGCACTGACGGAGAGACAGCTGGGTTTCAAAAAATAATAATAACATAGTAATATATTAAGAAGAGAATGAAAAAATACACCATCGTCTTCTTCTTTTCATCCTAAATAAACTAGGGTTTCACAGTTACACTTACAGCGACGAGACAAAAGAGACAGACAACAGACGATGGAGATGAGGAGGAAGACGAGAGAGAGACGATGGAATCGAAGAGGATAGACGAAGAGATCATCGGAGCTATGCGTCCTTCAGACTTGCGAATCAGTTGTGAGAGACTCGCGAATCAGTTGTGTGAGAATCGCGGTTCTTGGTGAGATTCTTAAGGCAAAGAGGCGATTCCTGCTTCTAAGGACTGAACCAATGGTTTTGGGCTTGGGTTGACAATGGGCTGAAACCATTTGAAACTGACATTGAATCAGTGGGCATCTGGTTGCCTTCAAGGTTTAGGATAATGAGAATCTGCATAGCCGGCTATCCTATCCCAAGAATTAAGGAATAGTGATATCCAATCTCTATTCCAAATAAAGATCATTTTTTAAATTGATTTACTCAGCTTAGTTCAATTAAATCATTTTATAAATTGCAAAATTGTCAAATACCGGGTTAATTCAGGGATTTGGGTTGGAAAAACCTAGGGGCACACGTCAAAGAAAAATGACCAGACAAAAGGTCAGAATAAGCGACAAAAAAGGAGAAGTCATTGCATTGTTCGCTTTGAGACCATGACCATACTCCTTACGTTAGGAACTTGACCGCCTACACTTCGCTTACTTATCAGCCTTTTTCTTTGGCGAAGGGAGTGTGAAGGGAGAAAGGTTGGCGTAGGTTCAAGTGTTCAACCACTCGCACTTACCTGGAAGAAGTACATAGACAATCTAAGACGGAAGACACTGTACTTTGATATGCTTTCCTAATCCACTAACCCAAGAGCTTGAATAAGCCCTTTGCATATGTTTCCAGCTTCATATGGACAAGGTCCTTTTGGTACGGAGGTCAAACCCTGAGGTCACTACCCTTGTTTCAAGATCTCACTTCATTCATGTATTTGCCTCTTTTATTTCAGAGCACGCTTAAAAAGCTCCTACTTAGGGTCCTCCTTCGCTAGGTTTTGCTTTATTGCCACTTGTCTTTGGCTGACTATTTAGCCAAAGGTTATCGGCAAATCTATTCAATCTGCACAATGCAACTCTTGCAAGTTAACACATGGATTTGGGTTGAAAAACCTAGGGGTATGTGGTTGTGGACAATTTTTGCCAATTTTGCAATTGTCAAACAGCACAATCTCATTCTCAAATGGGTTCAGCACATTGTCAACATAGACTAAATGAAACCCAAGCCCAAAACCATGAAATATAAAACGCGACCCAGATATCATGATCCGAACCCGCCTATTATAACCCATCTAACAAAGAATATTCCAGATTCGTCGCCAGTCATCTTCTCCCAAAGCGATCGCCTGAAAATCGCCAAACAAAACCAAAACTTCATTTGTCCACAACTCCTTCATTTCTTACCCTTTTTTTAGGGATTCTTGATCCTAAATCGCCTTTTTTTTTTTTTTTGCAAGTTATCCAAATAAGTGCTTGCATGCTACAGATCTCCACTCATTCGACGGAAAATACAAATCTCAATTCAAGACAAACTTCCCTTCTTGGACAGATCAATTTTCTTCTTCATATTTTGTTTTAATCCAAGTACATATTCGCATTAACACATCCAAATGAAGCTTTGCGTCCTAAATCAAGTAACTAGGAGAGAGACAACACATTTTTGTCTTCGTAACCACCGCCATGGCCGAAGCTCTTAAATCTTTGGTTTGGCTCCCAAACACAGCCAAATCAAGATTTCATACACAAAAATAAAGGTTGGGGGAGTACCACACCTAGATTCACGAAGAAAAATGCTTGGAATGAGGATTTGACAACAAAGCACCACCACTATGGCTGCCATCGAGCACCACCATCACCATTGCCTCTTCCTCTCTCTGCCCAACCAAACACACCCAAGCCCCTCTCATCTTGTTCCTCGCGATGCCCCTTATAGTTTCCCTCGTCCAACAGTAGTCACACACAAAAACACCCCACAATGAAATACACTTCGCCATTCGCGTTTCTCCCTCTCTATATTCTCAGTTCTCTCCAACTATCACTCTCTTGACTTCACAATGTTACACACTACCACACTACAAGGACTAAATCAACTCCATTTCATGCATACTCACGAATAGGTGTTAAGGTGAGGTTGAACATAGGGCTAGTGTCAAGCTATTAGGCTCCCAAATGCTAGGTGTGAAATGTAGGGAATTTCTAAGGCTAGGTGTCTTGCTCACATTAATCTTCTTGTTAATCCATTTGATTTTTACAAACCACTCCTCTAAGACTATCTCATAAAAATCTTGCCCAACCCAAGTTCATCAAATTACAAACTAACATACTATTACACAATTATGAGATTATCTAATCACCAAATTTTATTAGTCCCTCTAACTATAGTTAGACCACGTTAATAAGAATCAAAGATAGTGCTATTTGGAGTTTAGACAAGGTAGAAAACATGTCCCAAAAGTGGACGTCAAAACAGTCCAACAGGTTCAAAGGTACGTTTACAACCATCAACTTTAATCAGTAAACTTTTATACATGGTAAGGAATCGGGGATTGAGCCTTATATGGTAGGACAAGTCTCTGACCCTAGCTTCCAACACAATTAACGGTGCGTAATTCCGAGTCTGCTAATGTGAGTTATGCCCTTTATATTGATGATAGATCAGTGTTGCCTGCTCAATCCAAAGATCCACCATATATCATGATATAATAACAAAAACCTCACTTCAAATCCTTAAAATTCTCTCTTCAATAACCAATTTGTGTATTATCCATAACTATTCTTTTAGTTTTAATAACGTGAATGTAAAAATAGGGCCGGAGTAACACAACGGCTATCAAAACGGGGCCTAAGGTTTATCATGCAACACTATTCAAAAAAAAAAAAAAAACAGAAAAAAATTGCAGTATCACTAGAAACCAAATTAAAAATATTTATAGCTAGAAGAAGCATATATATGTACCTTGCCAAAAGTCCTTTCCCCAACAAGAACAGCTCTACAGTTATCATGGAGTGCAGAAGCAACCTGAACCAAGAACCACTGCTCAAAACACTACATTCAAAAATATATAGATATACACACACAAAATCTCTGGGACGGACGTGACTTGAGTGACGAAAATTGTCACCAAAGGTGAACAAAACCTTTAGCGACGGTGTTGTGTAGCTTTAGCGACGAAATTTTCGTCACTAAAGCCCACGTCCATATACGGACGTCCGTCTAAGAGACGGCCTGTATATATAATAAATAACAAGCAATCACAGGTACACTGTTAATCCGAGTTGCTCACAATTTCACTTGCACTAGCAGTGTTGCTATTCACCAAAACCTGCATTGGAAGGGAAGAAATAAAGTTTTATTGGTCAGCCTTAATATACAGTCCAGGAGTTTTGAGAAATTGATGGTCACAAACTACATATTTCTATTTTATGAGTCTAGCAAAGCAATTTAATAAGATCCACCCAAAATAAGACTTACGACTTAACATCAGGTTATCTCATACTTTTGTTGCACGTTATTTGGCAAACTTAGAGTCGACTAATTGTCACACCCACATATATATATATATATATATATTAAAACAAGAGAATGGAAAATAAAACTACATACCCCCTCTACTAATGATAAAATATAAAACATAAATATAACTCGCAGCACTCCCCCTCAAGCTCCCCCTCAAACTAGTACAAATATATCTCTCATGCCCAGCTTGCACAGAGTGGAGTGAAATGGACGACTCTCAATCCCTTTCGTAAGAATCTCTACAAGTTGATCACTAGTCTTCACAAAGGAAGTGCAGATAGTGCCACTACTGAGGTTTTCCTTACTAAAATGCCGATCAATCTCCACATGTTTAGTTCGATTATGTTGAACCAGATTATGGCTATATTGATTGCAGCTTTATTAGCACAATAAAGTCTCATAGAATCTGCCTGATCAATCCTTAAATCCCTCAACAAGGACTTAATCCACAAAAGGTCACAAATACCTTGTGCCACAGCTGTATTATCACAATATAGTCTCATAGAATCTTCCTGATCTATCCTCAAATCCCTCAACAAGGACGTATAGCTGTTAACTCGGCTTCTGCACTAGACCTTGCTACTACGTTTTGCGTCTTACTTCGCCAAGTAACAAGGTTACCTCCCACAAAGGTGCAATGTCCAGAAGTGGACCTCCTATTAGTAACAAAATTGGCCCAATCTGCATCAGCGTATGCTTCCAACCTAAGGTAATCATGTCTTGCAAAGTATAAGGCCTTTCTAGGAGCGGATTTCAAGTACCGAAAAATCCGAAATACGGCATGTACTTGTCATTGCGCGATCTCCGAAATATGCCCACCGACTCACCGACGTTGCCGCTGAGGACTGCCATCTTCGAACCACCTCCGCACCATCACACGACCGTGGACAAGACTCCAAGAGGTAGAGAAAAGATGGGATATGTTGATGGGCGCGTACAGGCACCTACCACAACTGATTCTATGGGGATCACTTGTCAATGGGCAATCTCCAAAATATGCCCATCAACCTCAATGAGCGCATACAGGAAAGATGGGGTATCCTAAGTCCGAAATACGACCACTTGTCAATGAGGAGAGCAGTCGTTCAGCTATGCTTCATTTGTCCCCTATCAGAGATTGCCACCACCGACGCTGCCGGTGAGGATTGCCATCTTCGAACCACCTCTGCACCATCACACGACCGTGGACAAGATTCCCAAGGTGGCACGAGCAATGTGCTCTCATCCTACCCAAGTATAGAGGCGACCAAAGCAACAAGCTTGTCACCTTGTTGGGACTCCTCACCGCCTTGGAGTCCCTCGCCTCCTTGAAACTCTTCGCCTCCGTTTAAACTCTCCTAGAGCGCTCTGATGATCACCACCAAGGAATTGTCACCTCCAAGCTATCTCACCTCCACGGAACCATCGCCACAGAGGAAATAAGGCTCTCCGTGCCTCTAGCACCTCCACACACTAGACTACCCTTGGTCAAGAGCAGGACTTGAGGGTTCCACCCCTTGGGATCTCGAGAGTTCATGTCTTGGCGGCTAGAGTCAAGGGTACCTCCCTAGCAAGACGCCTCACAACCAAAAGCTGGGTTGGTTCCAAGGAAAGAGAGAGAGACATGCATCTGCACGTACATTCCCCTCCCATCCGTCAAGTCACCTACCACACAACCAATAAGACTCGCCTATCACCTCACCTACCTCCTAAACCAATTTGAACATGTAGCTTGTAGCCGCAAGATCACCGTGAATAATCATTGACACCATGATCTTCTCCTCCGCCGCAATAACCGTCATCGCGTAAATACGCATACACCCCCTTTCTTGTCACCGAATAAAAGTTACGACACTTCCCATCCATCTCATTAACTGGTCCCATAGCCGAAATCGTCAATTACATCCTTCTTGTCCAACTCTTTAAAGGCCTCTCCGCAGAAGCCACCTAGGCACCATATCAGCTACGTCAACGTAAATCACACGTTTCCCTTCATCCCATAAATTACCTAAACTTCCTCCACACCAACTGTTCTCTCTCTCTCTCTCTCTCTCTCTCTCTCTCTCTCTCTCTCTCTCTCACACACATTTGGGACTACCTTGGCTCTCACACCGCTCAAGCCACGTACTCCTATAGACTCGTTATCTATAATAATATACATGTACTGAACTGCTTATGTGTTATACTCTCACACCCCTCTCATCACGTCACTAAAGAACCCACAAGTCCCACACTTTCCACGTGCAAGTTAGGGTTGCACGTGAGGGAGGGAGAGGGTGTTGATGCATAATATACATTGTTAGGCCCATTCTATAACAGCTTAAGCTTTTGGAGCAACTGGTGACTTAACAAAATCTAAACGAAACAAATTGAGTACTATACATAAGCAACAATAACAAAAATATCAAAATATATGGACTTAAAGAGTGCCAAGCGAATTCTACATATAAGATACTATAAACGATTAGAAAACTGTTAAAATTTGCATATATTGGATGAATTAAAATTGTGAATTTATACTTTGACATTTTAACATGATAAAGTGAGTATGATACAAAAGCAATAATAAAATTAAAAAATAAATACATAAAAATTTAAATAAAAAAAAAGCTATCAAGATATGTGCCAATTATCAACTTAATTAATTTGATATAATAGGCTACAACTTAGTTTTGCTGTTTGCCTAAGTGACGAGCTTTATTTTCTAATTTATTGTGTCACTAAGGGAAGATCTGAGAGATATAATACACTCTACATTAACTGATAAAAGAAACTAATAACTTAGCCAATAAATACTTTGATTGAGATACATCCTGGTAAGGTGCATAAGTACTTTAAAAAAAATTTAATATTGTGCATTGCGGAATTGCCTTAATAGACACCTAGTGGCTTAGGTGGAGTGGCTTAGGCGGGGAAACTGGCAATGACCATAAAATACACGTGAGCTCAAATATTTAGGCTCATTTAGTTGACATCTACAGACAACTAAGAAACATCTAATTTAGAGAAACCCAAGCTGAAAACCTCACTCCAACCGATAAGATGAACTGGCTAGATCTTGAGACTATGAGATTGTCAGGGCAATACAAGAATCCGTTATTGTTTAGAAAAGAACCAGTTTTAATAGTTCGGTATTTGTGCAACTTCTTTTGGTCACATAGGAATCCATGTCCGACTCAAAAAAAGCCCCAATATTTTTTTTGTAAACCAATAGAATACTGGTTACAATTAAAACCAGAAAAAAAAACAAAAAAACAAACAAAAAAACAAAAAAAAAGGTGAGACTGAGTATAACCTGATCATGTTCTAAGCATTCCCAAACAGGCCCTAAGGTTGAGCTTGTTCAATAATTGAGAAGCCAATCTTGAACAAAATCCGTGTTTGATAAAGCAAGATTTAAAAACCAAACATTCTACTTTAATCTGCTTGTCTACTACTATCAAATGTTTCCCAAACAAGAACCTAACTAGGCCAGTGGCGGCGGCTTATCTGAATCGTCCATTTTGCACAACCTACTAGATCATAAGCAGTCATATTTTTCCCATCTAAAGGAAAAGCTACAGCCTACAAGAAACTGATCACCGAGAATCCTAACTTTCAAACTAACATGCATGTTTGCAGTGCATTTTTGCTTCCAGGGAGGAAATTGCAGATGGTTAACAGTCGTTCACAACTGCGCCATAATAATCTGCAACCATGTCCTCCTTTAATTCACAATTAACACATTAATATGCTCAGAGGTTTCTGCAGATTCCTAAAGAGAGATTCTATGTAATAAGAATGCGAAGAAAGGGAAATATTAAAATGTACGATATGGGCGGCTAGGACACTATATATACATATATTTTACGACTAATTTCAATATATTGTGTCGTGTCCACTCCCGGCTCCAACATTATCAAATAACCCACAATTTTTCACCTTTAATTATATCACGACTGTCACCTCAACATTCTTAAAACTTTTGCAAAACAGACACCGTGTCATGTCCGCCGCGTGCCCGATACCTCTAGGGTAAAAGAAAAAAAAAATGCTTTGTGCATGTCGGGGTCCAAAACCTGTCTGACATTGACACATCACCCAAATCGAAGTGTCTGTGCTACATAGGTGAGAACCCAAATGCATAAATAGAGAAAAACAACACAAAATATGGGTGGTTAAGAGGAAGGCGTCCATACAATGACAGGAGCCGTAACTAGGGGTGCAGTTTCTGCAGCGATGTTCTGTTGGTAGCTGGAATCCCTTCCTACAGTATAAATCACCTGTTCACAAAGCCATCATAAGTTAGCACCATTATTGAAATGGCAAGAATTGTGCATAGTGAGGAGTCCTAATCACCTATTGGAGCAAATTACCCAAATGCATGACAAATCACAGTAAACTCATTGTATTAGCAAGTCTTTCTATACCTGTACAGTGTACACACAGTGACAAATGTATACATGTATATATGGTAATAGAGAGAAGTACTATATTCAAAACAAGAAAGAAGAGACGAAAATCTGCAAGCAGAAATCATAACAAAAATAGTGCACAATGTGACAATAGTTGCTGCAGAAATGAATAAAAAACCACTCTTTGTGAGCTTGGGAACTTGAACTTGATCGGCAGTAACTCAAAAAAAAATAAAAGAATAAAATGATCCCTTCCTTCACTGCCCTTAACATTGGTTTATCTTGTTCTGTGGAAAAGCTAAATTTCTTCTAAGGAAGTATTGTGCCAAAAAGTTGGAAAGGCTTTAAAGAAAACTATCATTACACAAATCAATTTTCCTTGATACCCCTTCAAAATCTATAGAATAAGAAACCTATCCAACCACAAGGCATAGGTTCTCACTTTTCTCCTTAAACTACGAGAACTACCAAAGAATTCCCACCAAAGTTATAAGGAATTATTTCCATCCAAATGGCCAACAAAGCAACACTAAGGCAAAGCTTAGAAAGGTTGTATTCTGCAAGGCTAGTGAGCCAACCCTTTAATCAGAGAGGTCACCAAGCTATGACATCAATACAAACCTGCAGATATAAAAGTAAAGACACTTTACCTATAAGTATAACAGTCTCCTAGGAACGATTCAGCTATGGAGACACCCTACAACACAATACGGAGACACGACAAGTTGTAAGAAATAGAGACAGGGACATGGCGAGAACACAACAAATGACAAATAAATATTCAAATATCTATGACCATGTGTGATAGAAAACCCTATCAGTTATTTCTGGATACGCAAATTGTGAGTTTAAAGAACCCTAGCTATTCTCATCGTTAAGAGGCTCTAACAACATCAACAGCTATTTGGTTTTCCAAAGTTTTAATAATATTTGGTGTGTCTAAGTTCTAACACATATCAGGAAGTGTCCAGTATGTGTCGTATCTGAAACAGTGTCAGGCACAAACACATAACCCTCCTAGGAAAGTCCGTGCTTTCTAGCCTTGGAGCCAAAAAACTTCCAGGGAAACCCATAAGAAACAACGGGCCAGAATGAGAAGCTAATTGAGAGATCTTAATGTGAAATTCTCCGATAAAAGAAGAGCTGTACATAAAGATGTGCTTCATCTTTACAGAAGAGTGCACCTGTAAAGTGTAAACTAGTAAAATCTCCCCGCTATTCAGCAAATCAATGGCTAGGATAATATGAAGTATCGCCAACAACAAATGGAGCGATGTTAGGTGCCCGCACTAATTCCTCCTAAGTTTAGTTTCATACCAATTCTAAGCTTCTATCACTAAATTCAAAAAACCAGATCTCCTTTTCTTTCTTTTTGAGTCTTTAAAGTAAAAACATGTGAGATCCTTTAAGGTGTAAGTTCTTCTCTTTTCTTCCTTTCATCAAAGAAAGCAATATACTGCATCATTCCCACCTTCCCAAATATCTTAACTGCAACTCCTTTCATCAGAGTAGCCCTATCTAGAATTGCACAAGGGTTACAAAAAAAAAAGAGACTTAAGTAATGTTCACACATTTTTAATCTGACACATGTTACAAAGTTAAGGGAAAGTATACGGATTATGGAAAAACACCCAGAAATTTAAATTTAACTTTTGGCTCAGAAACTGTCATCGTCTCAGAGTCAGACAAGAACAAATAAATAAATAAAAATAATAAAGGGTCGAACAAGTATCAAATATGGCAAAAGAAAATATCCAAAATCGAAAAAGAAAGTAAAACGTTAAAGATCTTCAGTAGACTCAAGAAAAAGATGCCATAGATGGATTGGTTTCACATACTGTCTCCCCTTCATCCAGAAAGAGCTTAGCAATTTCAATTCCAGCCTGAATAAACAAAACGGAAAATCACTGATACACATATAGAAGAATTCCAAATAAAACAAAGTCAACTAATGTACGCAAAGAATTCATCATTTTTACGCTGCAAAATATTCAAGACAATCCATATTCACTGATGTATATTTCGGGAGTATATCAGATGTTGATTTGATTCTAGTGCATAGTAAGCACACAGATTGTTGCAAAGTGTGTAGGTGTAGAAGAATAAATAATTAGAATTCCATAACACAAGTGAGTGAAGATCATATTCAAGGAATAAAAAAAAATGATATAAAATCTTATCACAGCTCAATGTATGACGTGGGTGTTAGGGATTACCCCTATTCTAGGACAATCGCACAAATGAAACAAACACACAAGAAAACCAGATTTACGTTGTTCACCTGAAACAGGGCTACATCCTATGAAGTGCGGACACGGACACACCGACACGAATTCAACACGACACGTACACATCAACACGACAAAATCCTAAAAAACTGCACGAAAAGTTCCGTGAAGTGTCGAGTCCGTGTGTTGTACACAATATGACACGCGACACGTTACCTTCTTAGAAGTGTCGGTGCTTCCTAGGCTACATCCACAACTATGAAGCACAGAAACTCTATTTTTGCTGACCTATTAGTGTCAGTAACTTTTGGGACAAGGACACGCTCAGACAGGTTCCAGACACGTAAAAAAAAGTGTCCATAAATTTATTTCTTTCTGAATTTCGGACACACACCAACACGTTAATTTTTTTTTATTTAGGTCCCAATTTAGATTTTGTCCACTTTCAAAGGGCAATTCCTATTATGGTGTTGTACATTTATGCCTAGTTCACAGACATGTGTATGTGTAAATTCAATGCTTGATGCATAATAGGCATTTCAACTGAATTACATTCTGATATTATGCATTTTTATTTACCAAGTACTGCAATGTTTTGCTTTTGGTTTCAAATTGAATCTATTCATGCTTTTATTTTCAACTTCTCTCCCACTTTTTTCCTTCCTCAAATCTACTCTTTTCTGGATTTTTTCTGCGTAAATGTTGTTTTTCTTTTTACGTCCACCAATTGAGGATTGTAGAGTTAGGAAACATGTTTTTCATTCTTGTTGTGTTGCTCTATCAATAATATGTTGTGATTCGTGTCTTTTTCAATGCCAAATTTGATCAAACAATGTCACCTTTTTCTATATGTTCATCTATAAAATTTAATGACATTTATATTTAACGTGTCCCTGATGTATCCGTGTCCTACTTTTGAGAAATTGTGTGTCCGTGTCCGTGCTTCTTAGGTCCACCATGTTGCTGAGATTTCACTGTGCTCAAAGCCAGAAGACAAAGATTAAAAAATCCAACGAGTCCCACCCTGTATATTACAAAAAGTTAGGGCAACTGTCACGCAAGACATAGGGGCTAAGTAGACCTGGCAACTGGAAACTGCATCCATAAAACCAACCATATCCACCCACAATAAACAGTACCGGTTCAGCTAAGTTTCATTCGCGGGTCGGCGCTGGTTGGTCGAGATGAACACTCAGGTCAACCTCGGTTGAATGTGGGTTGGTTTCTCTCCTCATTTTCAGCATGGAGGAGCCCGCACCTCATCTCTCTCTCTTCAGCCACCCCTCTTTTTCACAAGATTTCTTCTCTCTCTGTCTTGCCCAATCTCTCTCTCTGTTTCTCCCTTATGTGTGTATATATATACATATAGATATATAGAATGGTGGTGGTTTTGTCATATATGTATATGGTATATGTGTACATATGTATGTATGTAACATTGGGTCTGGGAGAGAGAACATATGAGTTGAATTGGATTCAGTTTTTGTGGTGATGAGTTGGTGCGGGCGTTAATCTGCAATTCAGTTTCTACTTGATGAATTGTGCTCAATTAGATATATATACATACATACATGTATTTTGAATCTTTCTGATGGCTTGACCACTATTTCATATTATTTTTTTTAGAGAGAAGATTTGTGAGGGGATGAAGTGGTGGTGGGTAGCAGTTTTACATCATCTGGTTTGATAGATGTATTGCATTAACGGCTTATCCACCAAAACCAACCCAAACCGATTAGAGTGGGTTATAATTGGGTTTCAACCTGTTTACAATCTGTTAAAGTGTTAAAGGGTAATTATGTATTAGCTATGTTACCTGGACTCTCCTACTAACCCCAAGTACCCGATCCCCGTGTCCGACGCCCGTACCCAATTCGGACACTCGGATCCTCCACAAGTGGTGTTGAAAAGGTAAGTAGAAGCTCAAAATTGTGGGCAAAGAGGTTTCTAACTATTGATATTAAGAAACATATTATGTTTATACCTTCAGAAGGTGTTCGCATACCCGTATCCAACGTTTAGACACATGTCCCCGGATCCTAAGATTTGGATTTAGAGGAGGTCCGACAGCTAGATACACATCCGCACCCGACACCCATACCCGAGTCTGGGTAACATAATGTATTAGTATAATGTGGTTGTCCCACATCGCTAAAACGTCAGTAGTATAGGATTGTGTAAAGCCTATAAGTAGGCTCCTTGTATCATTACTTCATTATGTTGAATATACAAGAGTTTATATTCCCATCAACTTTACATGGTATCAGAGCCTCCCATCTTGGGATTGCTCCGGTCTCCGCCTTCTTTGTAAATCAAAGAAGGGTCGATTTCTTTTCTCCGATTTTCTTCTTGTTCTTGTTCATTTTAAAAAAAAAAAACCTAGCCGTAGCACTAAACCAGCAGCAGCAGCCACCAGCATCCTCCGGCGACCTCACCAACCTCCGGCGACCACCACCTGAGCATCACCTACCCCCGGCGACCCTCGCCTGAGCACCACCCACCTACGGCGACCCTTGTCGGCGACCTCCAAACCTCCGA
Organism: Hydrangea macrophylla; assembly: GCA_033977485.1. Classification (NCBI taxonomy): domain Eukaryota; kingdom Viridiplantae; phylum Streptophyta; class Magnoliopsida; order Cornales; family Hydrangeaceae; genus Hydrangea; species Hydrangea macrophylla. The sequence continues at coordinate 20,091,854 of CM066998.1, forward strand.
CGACCCTCGCCGGCCCTTCCCGCTGCTCCGGCGACCTTCTGTGGGTTCCGATCAGCCTGTTTTTGGCTCCGATCCACCAGTTTTTCTCTTCAGATCTTGTGATTTCTTCCAATGGATTTCAAATCTCTTACCCAACTCACTAATCGTAAGTTGACTGGTAATAATTTTCTTCAATGGTCCAATGCTATTACCATGTCCCTTACTGGCTTAGGCCACGATACACATCTTACTGAGTCTCCACCCACTGCCGATGAGAAAGCTGCCAAGGCGTGGAAACAACTGGATGCTCAACTTGTGACTCTTATCTCGAATTCCATGGAACCGGATGTTGCTGATTTATGCAATCACTTGGGCTCTGTTAAGGCACTTTGGGAGTATCTCCACCTTCTTTACTCTAGTAACCTAACACGGATGTATGATTTGTCCTCTCAATATTTTAAACTCGAGCAGAATGATTTGTCTGTTACCAATTATTTTGCTGCTATGAAACGGTTACATGAAGAGTTGAATACTGTTATGCCCCCTTCCACTAGTTTTAAGGAACAACAGAAACAGCGGGAACAAATGTTGGTTATGAAGTTTCTCGCCAGTCTCAAACCTGAATATGAGGCTATAAGGTCTCAAATCCTTGGGAGTGATACTTTGCCTACATTTGCTTAGACATATCAGCGTGTTGTACGGAGCACTCCTCGGGACCTACCTCCATCTTCTTCGCTTGTTGATCGCTCCGCTCTTATTACTCAGACTCCGCTAGCTCTTGTTAGGGGTGGTGGTCCTAACCGTGGAAGACACGAAGGGGGTTTTTTTTTTTTTTTTTTTTTTTTTTTTGGGTGGGGGGGGGGTCGCCCTGGCCGTGGTCGAGGCTAGACTCTCCAGTGCACCTATTGTTTTCGTGATGGGCATAGCCATGTTGGCAGCTCCATGGTCGTCCCCCCAAGTTGTGAATGCTGCCATCTATGATTCTGGGTACTCTCCTGCTACTGCTCCTATGGATACCGTTTCTGTTCCTCGCGAGGAATACACTCAGTTGCTTCAGTGTCAGGCCGCACATCAGGCTTCCACATCATCTGCTTCCTTAGCTCAGCATGGAGGTACACATACTGCTTGCATTGCTTCAGGTTCTTCCTCATGGGTACTTAATTCTGGAGCTAGTAATCATTTAACAGGTATTTCTAGTCTTTTTACATCGATCCAGTTGTCACCGTCTCTTCCCCCAGTCACTTTGGCGGATAGGTCCTCGACTCCTGTTAAGGGAATCGGAACGGCTCAACCTTCTTCGTCTTTATCCTTGTCTTCTGTTTTGTATATCCCTAGTTCGTCCTTTAATTTAATGTCTGTGGTCACTTGACTAAGGATCTTAACTGTTGTGTCTCTTTTTCTCCTGCTTCTGTTCTTATTCAGGATTTGACGACTCAGAAGATGATTGGCGTCAGGCATGAGTCCAATGGCCTCTATTACTTTGACGGTGATCTTGTCCCTACTCCTTCACCAATTGCATGTCCAGCTACTGTCTCACCCCATCAGATCCATTGCTGCATTGGTCATCCTTCTTTGGCTAATTTGAAGGTCTTAGTTCCTAGTTTAAGTTTTTTGCAGTCTTTCGAGTGTGAGTCGTGTCAGTTAGGGAAGCATCACCGTGTTCAATTTGCTCCCCAAGTCAATAAAAGAGCGTCTAGTCCTTTTCAGTTAGTACATTCTGATGTATGGGGTCGTCACCGTATAACCTCCCAAAAGGGGTATCGGTATTTTGTTACATTTGTGGATGATTATTCAAGAGTAACTTGGCTTTATTTAATGAAAAATCGTTTGAGTAATTTTCTATTTTTTGTGCATTTTGTGCTGAAATTAAAACTCAATTTGGTGTATCTGTTCGTGTTCTTCGAAGTGATAATGCATAAGAATATTTCTTCAATCCTTTTAGTACTTATATGACCCAACATGGAATGATTCATCAATCTTCCTGTGTGCATACACCACAACAAAATGGTGTTGCAGAACGGAAAAACAGACATCTATTAGAAGTTACACGCACTTTGTTGTTTGAAATGTGTGTTCCAAAGATTTTTTGGGGGGATGCTGTCCTAACTGCTTGTCACTTGATTAACCGTATGCCGTCTTCAGTTCTTAATGGCCACACCCCACACTCTACATTGTTTCCTACTGAGTCTATTTTCTCGGTCGATCCACGTGTTTTTGGGTGTGTTTGCTTTGTCCACCCGTTACTCCTGGTACTGATAATTTAACCTCACGGGCAATTCGATGTGTTTTCTTAGGTTATTCTAGGACTCAGAAAGGGTATCGTTGTTATAGTCCCTCCCTTCGTCGGTACTTTATCTCTGCCGATGTTACGTGTTTTGAGTCCACACCTTTTTATTCTGAGTCTCATTCGGCCACTGATCCGGATTTTATGTTGCCTATTCCTATTCCAGTCTTCGATGCTTCCACTCGCTTATCTCATCCTAATTTGCGGGTTTATACTCGTCGTCAAGATCCAGAGCATATCCCGAACTCCTCTGCTCAACCTCCGCCTTCTGTGTCCTCAGATCCGCCGTCTTCTCTTCCAGAACAACCAGATTTAGATCTTCCCACTGCTATTAGGAAGGGTAAGCGTTCTTGTACCACTTCGCATCCTATTTCTAACTATGTCTCCTATGATAGTTTGTCATCCACTTTTTCTTCCTTTGTTGCTTCTGTGTCTTCCATTTCTATTCCTAACACTGTTACAGAAGCACTTGCCCATTCCGATTTGAACCAAGCTATGCAAGATGAGATGTGTGCTCTTAAGGAGACTAGTACTTGGGACTTTGTCCCTCTCCCGCCAGGAAAATCCGTGGTGGGTTGCCGTTGGGTATATGCAGTTAAGGTTCACCCTGATGGCACTTTGGACAGATTGAAGGCCCGCCTTGTTGCCCAAGGCTACACTCAAGTCTACGGACTTGACTATTCAGAAACCTTTTCCCCAGTGGCCAAGATTGCATCAGTACGTCTTTTTATCTCCCTTGCTACTACTTATCACTGCCCCATTTATCAGTTGGATGTTAAGAACGCGTTTCTGAATGGTACTCTTCTTAAGGAGGTCTACATGGAGCAACCACCTGGGTTTGTTGCTCAGGGGGAGTCTAGTTTAGTTTGCAAATTAAAAAAGTCTCTCCATGGTTTGAAGTAGTCCCCTCATGCTTGTTTGGTAAGTTCAGTGATGTGATTGCTGAGTTTGACCTTCAGAGATGTGGTGTTGACCATTCTGCTTTCTATAGACACACTGTAGCGGGGAAAATTCTGTTAATTGTCTATGTTGATGATATCGTTATTACTGGTAATGATTCTAAGGGCATTCAGGAGTTGAAATCCTTCTTACAAGTCAAGTTTTAGACCAAAGATTTGGGGCAGCTTAGGTATTTCTTAGGCATTGACGTGGCCAGGTCTAGTGAAGGGATCAACTTATCTCAGAGGAAATATGTTCTTGATTTGCTAACTGAGACAGGAATGTTGGGATCAAAACCTTTGGATACTCCTATGGATCCCAATTCCAAACTATTGCCAGATCAGGGGGAGCTACTTGATGATCCAAGACAGTACCGACGCCTAGTTGGGAAGCTAATTACCTAACTGTCACAAGACCTGATGTTGCCTTTCCAATTAGTGCAATTAGTCAGTTTATAGAATCACCTCGAACTACGCATTGGGATGCGGTGATACGAGTCTTGAGGTACCTCAAAGGGGCCCCAGGCCGTGGTTTGTTGTATAAGGATCATGGTCACATCCGAGTTGAGAGCTACACAGATGCAGATTGGGCTGGATTTCCTAGTGATAGGAGGTCTACTACAGGTTATTGCGTTCTTGTTGGAGGAAATTTGGTGTCCTGGAAAAGCAAGAAGCAAACTGTTGTTGCTAGATCTAGTGCCGAGTCAGAATATAGGGCTATGGCACATACTAATTGTGAGTTGGTATGGATGAAACATTTGTTGGAAGAACTTGGGTTCACCCAGTCCGAGCCTATGAACCTATTTTGTGATAACCAGGCAGCAGTTCATATTGCTTCCAATCCTGCGTTTCATGAGAGGACAAAAAACATATTGAAGTTGATTGTCACTTTGTTCGTGATAAACTCCTACAAAAAGTGATTAATACAGTTCATGTTAAATCTACAGACCAGTTAGCAGATTTGTTTACTAAAGCATTAGGTGGGACACGTGTGAAATATATTTGTAACAAGTTGGGTGCATATGATATGTATGCTCCAGCTTGAGAGGGAGTGTTATAGTGTTAAAGGGTAAATATGTATTAGTATTGGTTGTCCCACATTGCTAAAACTGTAGAAAGATTAGGGCAAAGAAACTTAGAGACTGATATTGTCTCTACTATTTTATTAATATGAAGTTACAAGAATAATATAAAGTTAAAAGAATGCCCTTAGGCAAATATCACTAAATATAAGAGAACAAAATAAAAAGAAATAAAAGAGTAAAACTGTAAATATTTCTAACACTCCCCCTCAAGCTGGTATAAAAATATCTCTCAAACCCAGCTTGCTAAGAGCAAAATGAAACTATCTACTTCCAACTCCTTTCGTGAGAATGTCTGCGAGCTGATCACCAGTCTTCACAAATGGAGTACAAATTACACCGCTATTAATCTTCTCTTTGATAAAGTGTCTGTCAATCTCCACATGTTTAGTCCGATCATGCTGCATTGGATTGTAGGCGATACTAATTGCAGACTTGTTATCACAGTATAGCCTCATAGGTTCACTGTGATCAAGTCTCAAGTCGGTTGGTAGTAACTTGATCCACGATAGTTCACACAACTGTTTGGACCTCTCTTCAGACTCACTAGTATTGTCACGGCCACGGTTCCCATCCTTCTGAGAAGTCGAAACAAGAGCAGATTGCTCTGATAGGGGCATGCTGAAGCATAGCAGAACGACGGCTTTCCTCGTTCTGGACATAGGCGAAGGCCTCATGGAGAGAAGGTATCGGTTCCATTCCCAAAACCCGACTATGAACTAGATCCAAATCTAGATGAAGTTGTAGAATTAGAATTAGGGCAAAACTTAGGAGACCAATAATGTCTCCTGTATTTTATTATATGAGGAGAAGAAACAATATTACAATAGTACCCCTATGTCTAATACATTAGAGTAATGAGAATAACGTAAAAAGCAAAATAATAAAATAAGCAAACTAACACTCCCCCTCAAGCTGGTACAAAAATATCTCTCATTCCCAGCTTGCTAAGAGCAAAATGAAATGGCCTACTTCCAACACCCTTTGTAAGCATATCTGCAAGTTGATCCCCGGTCTTCACAAATGGAGTACAGATCACACCACTACTGATATTCTCCTTGATGAAGTGTCTGTCAATCTCCACGTGTTTAGTTCGATCATGTTGCACTGGATTGTGGGCAATGTTGATAGCAGACTTGTTGTCACAATACAATCTCATAGAGTCATTAGAATCCAGACCTAAGTCTTTTAACAATAACTTAATCCACAGAAGCTCACATACACCTTGAGCCATGGCTCTGAACTCAGCCTCTGCACTAGATCTAGCCACCACGTTCTGCTTTTTACTCCTCCACGTAACCAGATTGCCCCCCACGAAGGTACAATAGCCTGAAGTGGACCTTCTGTCTGTCACAGATCCAGCCCAATCAGCATCTGTGTATGCTTCCACTCGAAGGTGGTCATGTCTAGCAAAAAATAGACCCTTTCCAGGAGCTGATTTCAAGTACCTCAAAATCCTGAAGACAGCCTCCATATGGGATGCACGGGGAGCGTGCATAAACTGACTAACAACGCTCACAGCAAAGGCAATATCAGGTCGGGTATGAGAAAGATAAATGAGTCTTCCCACTAACCTCTGATATCTACCTTTATCTACCTCCGCACCACCTGAATCATCGCCAAGTTTCTGATTTGACTCAATCGGAGTGTCACACGCTCGACTTCCGAGCATTCCAGTCTCTTCCAATAGGTCAAGTACGTATTTCCGTTGGGAAATAAAGATTCCATGCTTAGATCTAGCGACCTCAATTCCCAAAAAATATTTAAGAGTCCCCAAGTCTTTTATTTCAAACTCCTTGGACAAGTACTCTTTCAGTCTTTGCATTTCCTCCAGATCATCCCCAGTCAAGACAATGTCATCCACGTACACAATTAACGCAGTAGTCTTACCCTGTGATGAATGTTTGATGAACAAAGTGTGATCAGCTTGACTTTGTCTAAAACCATATCTAAGCATAGCTTGTGTGAACCTCTCGAACCATGCCCTAGGAGACTGTTTCAAGCCATATAGTGATTTTCTGAGTCTGCACACCTTTCCATCTGTCTTAGAATCCTCGAAGCCAGGAGGAACATCCATGTACACCTCCTCATCTAGATCCCCATGAAGAAATGCATTCTTCACATCAAATTGGTGAAGTGGCCATCCAAAGTTAGCAGCCAGTGATAAAAGAACCCTAACAGAGTTCATCTTTGCAACAGGAGCAAATGTCTCCTGATAATCAATTCCATAGGTCTGTGTGAAGCCCTTAGCGACAAGTCTAGCTTTGTACCTTTCAATAGAGCCATCAGCCTATGCTTCACAGTGTATACCCACTTGCACCCCACAGTTCTTTTGCCCTCAGGTAACCTTGTCAATTCCCAGGTGTCATTCTTACGAAGAGCTTTCATCTCTTCGATCATAGCATGTTTCCACTTGGGATCCGCGAGAGCACCCTGGACATTATTAGGAACAACCACAGAAGCAATTTTCGAAAGAAAAGCTTTATAGGAGGGAGACAAGTGAGAATATGACACAAAATTTGAGATGGGGTGTTGGGTACAAGCCCTAACACCCTTACGTACAGCAATAGGGACATCAAGATCAGAATCAGAGTTACCTTGGTCCTCAACACTTGAAGGAGATGTCAGTGGCAGAGTAGGAGCGAGCTCTTTATTCTTAGACTTACTCCATGTGCCTCTAGAATAAACCATCACCTCCTTTTCTTTTAATGGAGTACAAGCGTCTTCTTTCTCCATATCCTTCCCAACCTCATTTTCTCCCTCAGTTTGTTCTTTTTCTTTTTCTGTCTCCGCAATACTATTTTCTGTCTCCGCAATACTATCCATAACAACTTCCCCTGAAGATAAAGGAACAGGAACAGACAAAGGCACCTCTTCCCTATACCAATGCTCCCCCTGAAGAGGTGACTCAGATATAAGCGAGGACTGAAAGTATGACTGAGATTCATGGAATGTAACATCCATGGAGACAAACCATTTCCTCGAAGGAGGATGGTAACACTTGTAGCCTTTCTGGGTTGGAGAGTAACCCAGAAAAACACACTTAAGGGCACGGGGATCTAACTTCCCCCGAGTAGGAGAATGATTGTGAACAAAGCACACACAACCAAAAACGCGAGGAGTTATAGGGAACAAAGGAGAAGTGTCTGACAGGACTTCAACAGGTGCACGTTTGTTCAAAACTCGAGTTGGAAGACGATTAATAAGATACGCTGCTGTTAAAACAGCATCACCCCAATAGGACTTGGGAGCATTAACAGAAAACATTAAGGATCTAGCAATATCTAGCAGATGACGATTCTTGCGCTCCGCCACCCCATTTTGCTGGGGTGTATCGGTGCAAGAAGTTTGATGAATGATCCCATGGGAGCAAAAATACGCAGCAAGACCCGAATCAATGTACTCACCCCCCCTGATCAGATCTTAAAACTTTTAATTCAGTCCCAAACTGAGTGCCCACCATTTTATGGAATGCCTGGAAAATTGAGAAAACCTCCCTTTTTTCTTTCATCATATAAACCCAAGTGGTACGAGAATAGTCATCAATAAATGTAACAAACCATCTATGACCTTTCAAAGAAGTAAAACGAGAAGGACCCCAAACATCAGAGTGAACTAAAGCAAACGGAACTAAACTTTTATTAAAAACAGGAGCAAAAGAAGCTCTGTGATGTTTACCCAGTTCACAAGTTTCACAAAGGAAATCAGAAACATCTTTATTTAAGACTAAAGAAGGAAACAAATGCTTTAGTAAATAAACAAAAGGATGTCCTAAACGTCTATGCCAAAGATGTATGTCTCCAGCTTTATTATCAGAAACCATTGTATGATGTGCTAACGGCCCTCCAACATCCAAGAGATAAAGTCCACTCTCCTCTCTACCACTGCCAATCATCCTCCCCGTGGTAAGGTCCTGAAAGACACAATGAGAAGGAAAAAAGGTTACACTGCAGTGTAAGTCCTGAGTGATACGACTAATGGATAACAAATTATGGGAAAAATTGGGAATATGAAGTACAGAGGATAAAGGCAAGGATGGAGTAGCATGAATGGTACCCTTCCCAAAAATAGAGGAAAATGTACCATCAGCAACACGAACCTTGTCTTTACCTGAACAAGGCTTATACACAGAGAAAATATCAGAACATTTAGACATGTGATCAGATGCACCGGAATCAATAATCCAGGGAGAAGAAGAATGAGACAAGTGTGCCCTTGCGGATGTGACTAAGTTACCTGAATGTGCAAATGAAGAGGAGGCACCTGTAGATGCAGTAGAAGCAGACGTACGACGAGCCATCAAGGAACGAAGAGCCTCCTCTACCTCCGAGGCAGTAAATAGTGCTGAATCGGAAGTGGATGGGGCCTGCTCAATAGGAGTCGGTGCCGTGGGATCTAATGATGTAGTATGATGAGCACGATAATTACCCCCCTGTGAGTGTCCCCCACGACCTCCAGACTGTCCAGAGCGACCCCCACGACCCCCAGGCTGTCCAGGTGGGCGGCCGTGCAATTTCCAGCATGTCTCCCTGGTATGATAAGGTCGATTACAATAATCACAGAACTGCTTGGCCTTCTCAGACGAACCAGACTCATTAGAGGTACCACGACCCCTGGACTGTTTGTTCCCATCTCGCTGAGGAACCGAAATGAGAGCAGATCTCTCGGTGGAAGTAGGTGGAAGCATAGCAGAACGTCGACTCTCCTCGTTCTGGATATATGCAAAGGCTTCCTGGAGAGAAGGCAAAGGATCCATCCCAAGGACACGGCTGCGAACAGGATCATACTCAGCATTAAGTCCCTCCAAAAACTTAAAAATCCTCTCTTCAGCAACCAGTTTACTGTAGACAACGGAATCAGTTGGACAAACAGGCTTATAGTCCAAAAGATGATCAAGTCGTTTCCAACTAGTGGTCAGAGATGTGAAAAACTGAAGAACGCCCATCTCCCCCTGTTCCGAGCGACCAATCGTCCGTCTCAACTCAAATATCTGTGCATAATTACCCTTTCGGGAGTAGGTGTTGGCCATGGTCTCCCAAATATCTTGGGCAGTCGCCATGTCCAAAAAACCTTCAGCAATTTCAGGAATCATAGAATGGCAAAGCCAGGTCATGACAGTGGAGTTCTCCATCTCCCACTTGTCATATGCAGCATCCTCGGTGCTAGGTGCCGTGATTCGTCCGTTGATATACCCCATCTTCCCTCTGCCCTTAAGAGACATGGTTACAGACCCAGACCAAGCCAAGTAGTTCTGACCATTGAAGAGAGAAGTAGTAAGCTTAACATTCGGGCTTTCAGAAGGAGCAACAACAATAGTTTCACTCCTGGGCAGCTGTGTATTCAAAGTGGATTTATCGCCATCCGACATCTTGAATCGACACGCAACAAATACCCGCAACAATCGAAGAACAAAGAAAACAAACTGGTATCAACGGAATCGCAGCACACAATCGTAATCTAAAGCACCATACAAGATGCAATAAACTCAATCATCAAGGTCCATAGAAGGACCAAAAACCGAGAGAAGTTAAAACACAATCAGCAGAAGATGTTGGACAGCACTGTAGTGAAGGAAGGGGGCAAAAGAACCAATAGAATCTGGACTAAAAAAAATTCAGCAGGGCTGGTGCAGCATGGAGGACCTGCGGCTAGGTGCAGGGGCTGGAGGTGGAGGAGCCGAAGCCCTAGTGGGCTGCGCCTATGTGCAGCGAAGCCCCTAGGGGCTGCGGCTTGATGAGGCGAGGCCCAGGGGGGCTGCGGCTTGGGCTGGAGTGCCCTGGGGAGGCTGCGGCCTGGACTGGGTGGCCCTGGGAGGGCTGCGACTTGGGCTGGGGTGATTTGGGAGGCTGCGGCTGGTGGTAGGGATGGTGGTTTGTGGTGTTTAGTGGTGGTGGATGATAATCCCTCTTAGGGAAGCTCTGATACCATGTAGAATTAGAATTAGGGCAAAACTTAGGAGACCAATAATGTCTCCTGTATTTTATTATATGAGGAGAAGAAACAATATTACAATAGTACCCCTATGTCTAATACATTAGAGTAATGAGAATAACGTAAAAAGCAAAATAATAAAATAAGCAAACTAACAGAAGTCCCTCTAGGAACTTAAAAATCCTCTCCTCCACAACAATTTTATTATAAGCCGCAGAATCAGCAGGGCAAATAGGCTTATAGTCCAAAAGGTGATCCAACCGTTTCCAATTTGTGGATAGAGATGTGAAATACTGAAGAACACTTTGTTCCCCCTGTTCAGATCTGCCAATCAACCGCCGTAATTCAAAAATATGTGCCGCATTTCCCTTGCAGGAGTAAGTGTTGGCCATGGTCTCCCAAATATCTTGGGCAGTCGCCATGTCCAAAAATCCTTCAGCAATCTCTGGAACCATAGAATGGCAAAGCCAAGTCATAACAGTGGAATTCTCCATCTCCCACTTTTCATAAGAAGCATCCTCGGTGTTAGGTGCTTTTATTTTCTCATTGATATATCCCATCTTTCCTCTACCCTTGAGGGACATGATAACTGATCCGGACCATGCTGGATAGTTTTGGCCATTGAAGAGTGACGTAGTGAGTTTAACGTTCGAGCTATCGGTGGAAGTAACAAAAAACTGATCACCCTTAGGCAACTGTGTACTCACGTTGGATTTGTCTGAATCCGTCATCATGAATCAACACAAAAAAACCAATACCCGCAACAACCGCGAAAGAGGAGGAAAGAACTGGTACCAACGACGATGGATTACACAAAAGCAAGTCAAAGCACCATAAAGGATGTCAAAGAATCAGTCATAGCTGATCAAGGGGCCATATATGAACCCCAAAAAAAAAACGTAGGTGAATAATCGTCAATTAAAACAGCAAAACAGATTGTAGAAAGGGGGGAAACAAGGACAACAGTTGAGTGGAAAGGTGTCGGCTGGAGTTTACCAGGGCATAGAAGGTGTCGGTTTGGTCTGGGTAGTGTTTAGAGGTTGTCGGCAATGGCTGGGGGGGGCGGGCGCTGGGATCATGCGGCGCAACCTATAGCATTGCTTATGGACTGCGGGTAGGGTTAGGGAGAACAATGGGAGGGTGGCGCAGGTTAGAGTGGTGGTTTAGGGTGGTCCGCTGGTAGTGGATGTGGTGGATGGTGGTGGTAACCCTCTTAGGGTGGCTCTGATACCATGTAGAAAGATTAGGACAAAGAAACTTAAAAGACTGATATTGTCTCTAGTATTTTATTAATATGAAGTTACAAGAATAATATAAAGTTACAAGAATGCCCTTGGGCAAATATCACTAAATATAAGAGAACAAAATAAAAGGAAATAAAAGAGTAAAACTGTAAATATTTCTAACAAAAACGTCAGTAGTATAGGATTGTGTAAAGCCTATAAATAGGCTCCTTGTATCATTACTTCATTATGTTGAATATACAAGAGTTTATATTCCCATCAACTTTACACAATCCAACCCATTAAAAACCCAAACCAAACCAATTGCAAGGTGTAGGGTTAAGTGTACTGTATAATTAGGCTCCGATTCAGATGAGATTAGATACTCATTTCAAGGTGTTTGACAGTCAATTGAGCAAAAGTTACGTTTCTCCTTTTTTCCAAACAAGTCAGTTGAGAAAAAGCCTAAAACGGCAGACAATTGACAAAACCTCTCGCACCTTGCATGCAAATCCCATTTGTCACACTCAAATGTGCGCCGCCGCCGCCACCCCAACCCCCCCCCCCCCCCCCCCTCTCTCTCTCTTGCATGTTGAAGACAGAAAAAGACCAAACAAAGCAGATAAACAAGAGTGTACAAAGAGACAAAAAGAATGGGAAATAATTGCAAAAGGAGTGTCTTGAACCCAATACATCCCCAACATCAAGGCCCCGTTTGGATGACGGAGCCGGGATTGGACAATTAGTCATTTTTAAAAAATAGTCTTGGGACTACTAATACCACCTCGCCCATGGTATAACTTAGTCCCCCATATGGGGGACTATTCTTTTAAAATGAACAATAAGTCTCGCGCTCCATAGCAATGCCAAACACCGGACTATTCGATTAAAATGGACTATTAGTCCAATCCCCCTTTGTCCCCCTTTTAGTCCTGCGAAACAAACGAAGCCCAAAAGTACGCTGACATGTTAAAGAACCCCTTGCTCCAAAAGCTAAAACTGTTAAGGAATTGGGTAATCAAGCTCTCAAATCAAGAATGTGATTTGCCAAAAAAAAAACGAGGAGGCAATGCAGGATGATCCATTGGATTTTACTAAACTAGTAAAAGATGGGAAAAGTCCCACGTATACAACATGTGGACTAAAGAAGACAGGAAGTAATAAAGAATAGCAACTACAAAGGATTATACCCTTACACAGAACAAAGACGATTAAACAAGCAAGTGCATGCCCAGTGCCCACACCCCTTAGCCTCTTCTGAGTGGCGATCCAAGAGAACACAGATTTAAAAGCAGCATAACCAAAAGTGATTGTCTTCCCAGATACTCAAGCAAGGTGAACGAGCTCGCAACAAGATGCCTTAAGAGAGACACAATGCATGAAAGATTTAGTCAAAACGCTCTAGCATACACTTTTCTAGATTGTCATACATGTCGAGGTGAATATATCAACAAACTAAAGGTTTTTCAATAAAACTTAACAGCTTGAACTGAATAGCCTCATGCATTTAACAAAGGGTTTTTAAAAACAATTCTCAACAAACCAAATGAAACCCAATTAACCAAATTAATCGCAAGAATTCGGGCTTAAGTTACTAGGAATAACATGAAAAGGAGAAGAAAAAGAAAATTGACATTCGACCAAAAAAGGGGAAGAATAAAAAAAAATACATATACATACCTATATATAGATAGATATAAAGAGTAAAGAAAGAGCAAGTCTGTAGATCTTGGTTGCTTAGGGATGTGTTCAGTGCTTTTTCCTTAAGTTTGGTTCTTTGACATGGTTCCTCACCCCATTACACTAAAAGAGACAAAAAAGGAGTTTGAACATTTTGATTCTAGATTGCTAAATGGAATGCAAGTTTTCATGATTACTATGATGATGTTTGGAGCTACCCTCCATCCCCAACTTTACCCATATAATCTTTAAACGAACAACAGAACACATTATGACTCTTAAATCAACAGAAATTATTGACTAGTAAAATAATTGTCCAATAAATTCCTCTCCCGGCGACAAATTATCCTAACCAGTGCTGCTTTTTTCTCTTGCCATCTCATCGCACATATCAGGAAATTCTCCATTAAAGATTCCTAGAAACAGCTTTTTTCTCTTGCAATCTCATCACACATATGCAGGAAATCCATTAAAGATTCCAAGAAACAGTAGACTTCTCTCGAAAAATGTCATCCCATCGCACTTTTCTACTTTACACCTCAACTCTTCACAAAACTTTAAAAACCACTTCTGACAGTTTTCCAAAGACTCTCACCATCACTTTCCTCAAACTCCATAGCAAATTTCCAGTCACTTACCAAAAGAATTTTATGGATATGCAACCTTTGGAGAATACAAGCCACATCCTAATTAACGAGATAAAACTTAAGACTCATTTCCAATTATGCCAAAATAAATATCGTTAATTTCCAGACCTTCTAGTTCTAGAAGCAAGAACAAATTTTAGAGGTTAAAACAAGCCCTTGATACATGGAAATGCATTGGAATGCTCAAATTCAAGAGATAAAGAGAAGATATTAAGAACAAATTAGGAAACCAAAACATTAGAACAAGAGCTCTAGGCTCAATCTGGTTTAAAACAATTCATTTACCAAATATTAGATGCTGAGAATAAACAACCTAATGACACTTACTTATACCCTAGTTCATCTGTACTACTCTCACATGGTTGTGACCAGCATCAAAAGATAACCCAAAACAAATAACACAAAAGTACTACAACTAAAGCCTAAGGTACTACACCATCTAAGTACCAATGTTAAAGTATAAAGTACTACATCATACTCTCCCTCTAAAAAGAAGCTTGTCCTCAAGTTTAAGAATTAGCTTCCTCAATTGCATTCGGCAGTGGCTTTTCTCTTGATATTAATCTTGGAAAATATTATGGTTGCCACTCGATGTTCAATTACATCTTCACCTACTACGAGAGGAAAATAACATGTAGCTTTGATCTTCAAATGCCCCATTCGCTTTGATGACCATAGAATTACCTATATATTCATCGTCTTCAAATCCCTCCTCCATCCCATTCACAACTCAATTTCACACTCATCCCATGTAGGCATCTCGAAATCGCCCGTTTCAACAAACCCCTCAATAAAAGCTCCCAAATCAACCTCCTTGTCACCATCAACACAAGGAAGACCTCCCAGAGAGAATCAATAACATGGTCTTGTAGATCCTCACATTCATAGGAATCATAGCCATACTCCTGTTCAAAACTTGTTGGAGCAACATCATTCTTCTTTGGAGACCAAAGAAGTTCAATAAAGTCCACTTCATTGTCCTTAAACTCACCACCATATCAATCATCAAATAGTGGCTTCTTATTCAATTCCTCGTCATCTACATCGCGTATGTTATCTTCAAACTCACTTTCATAACAATAGTCTAATATCATATCCTCACGTGATTTCGTGTCATTGTTTTGGTTTAGGTTTTCCTCAAACCCACTTTCATACCAATCATCAAAAAGATGACCCCTCATCCAAGTACTCATCCAACTTTAGCTCCTCGTTCAAGTACCCATCAAGCTTTGCCTTATCACCAAGGTCCGACTGATAAGAATGGTGTGTCAACTCCACATTTTTAGTTGGAAGGCATTTCATGTGTAAAAACATTCCTCCCAACTTCTTCCTCATTGTGTGCAATCCTTGATTTTAGGCTTCCCCTTTCTCTTTGTAAGGATTTTAATTTGTGTCCACCAATCCAAAACGCTTCCTTTCAAACACGTCTCCACCAATTACTTTTTCTTGTCTTAAATTACATTATAGTACTCCTTCTGTCCCATATTTAGAGTCCTCTATTCCATTTTGGGATGTCCCAAAATTATGTCCGTCTTTGAAAAGTCAATGAATATTTTATATTACTTTTCTATTTTACCCTCACTACTCCACACTTCTTAAGGTGAAAGGACATTCATAAGGGGCAATTTCAGAAAGAAGTGCTTCCTTTTAGGCAATGATAATGTTCCTGTTTAAGTTTGATATACATTGTTGGGCCCATTCTCTAACAGCTTAAGCTTTTGGAGTAGTTGGTAACTTAACATTGTATCAGATCTAGGTTTGTGGGAGGTCCTGGGTTCGACTCTCCATCCCCGCTTTGTTGTGCATATTTACACTTTGTTATTTGCCTCCACTATGATGGAGTTTGGTTTGTTTGCTCTTCACGTGCAAGTCGGGGATGCACGTGAGGGAGGGTGTTGAAGCTTGATATACATTGTTGAGCCCATTCTCTAACAGCTTAAGCTTTTGGAGTAGTTGGTAACTTAACAGTTCCCTTAATAAGTTGGATTCCCAAAGATGGACTCTAATATGGGGGACAAAGGGAGTAATCGAATAGGCCTTCAACTTCATTCAACCATTCATCAAACTCCAATTCTTGACCAAGGCATTCCGAAATTTGGATCACATCACAAGTAGGTTGCAAACGCATTACCTTAGGGGTTAAGGGAGCGATTTGCCTTCGCAATTCATCCATTTCATTCCTTTGACTAGGAAATAATTGTTGGGCACCATTAGATCATCAGTGCAACAAATTAGCCCCATCCCCGAAGTTCATGGAGTTTCCTCGCACTTGACCCCTTCTACCTCTTTCTCTTTGAGCCATAGCAATTCACAAGCACTTTGGCACCAAACTTTTGGAAACTACAGTCGAATTCCAACCCACAAGCCAACACCAAACCAATCAATAGCAAATCTCACCAAAATTTTCAAATCACAACCAACAACAAGCCAATTCACAACCCAAACAAAATCACTTGCCGAAAATTTCAACCCCAAACCCAATCAAAACAATTAAAGCCAAGAAAATCAAAAATCCAAATCGACGGAACCAATCGGAGTTCAAATTGACTTACCCAATCAAAATAGACCAAAAACCAATTAGCTCTAGAATTTTGACTTGGTGTTTACCAACTGGATCCTCTCCAATCGAAGGTCTCATCCAGTCAGCTAAATTGCGACGGGCTCCGCTTGTTGCAAGCTCCAAGAAATTGGTTTGAGTGGTTCGCGACTCCAATCCCAAGCGACAGTCCAATCGCAAGTCCAAGTCTGGTGCGACAGTGATTTTCGGCTTTGATTGGTTCAATTCAGGTTCGAAATGGTTTGCAAGTGCATGTCGGTTTGTCAAGGTGTGGGTCACGACCTGGTTCGCAAGGTCCTGTTTAGGGTTCAAAGTGCAATTTTCCAGGTGAGCCGAAAGTCACAACTCATAGCTTGTTTGCTGGATATGGTCCGACTGTTTCAATGGTTGTTTGGCATAGATGCTCTTGCAATCCAAGTTCGGTTCTCATGCTCTGACACCAAATGATGCATGCAAATGCGTTGGAATGCTCAAAATCAAGTGAGAAAGAAAAGAGATTAAGAACAAATCAGGGTTTGGAGGACCAAAACCCTAGAACAAGTGCTCTAGGCTCAATCTGGTTAAACTAATTCATTCAAAAAATATCAAAAGCTGAGAATAAACAACCTAATGACACTTGCTTATACCCTGTTTCATCTATACTACCCTAGCATGGTTGTGAGTTGTGACCAACACTAAAAGACAACCCAAAACAAATACACCCTCCGTCCCATATACAGAGCACTTCTTTGGAAACCCCACTTATTAAGAGAACATCATCATTGAATAAAAAGCAGCACATTCTACCAAAATTGCCCCGTATAAGATCCACTCTTTCCTTCTAACTATCACCTTTAGTAGTGAGGATAAAATTGGAAAAGTTTCAAAGGTGGACATAATTTTGGGACATCCCAAAATGGAATATAGGACACTAAATAGGGGACAGAGGGAGTAACATAAAAGTACTAGTATACTACTACTAAAGCCTAAAGTACTACACTATATAAGTACCACCGTCAAAGAATAAATTCCTACATCACTCTCTTGACTTTCTTTCTAACTAGAGGTTTCTAATACTGATCTTAAATTAATTTAGGTAACAACATGATAACTACGAAGGTTATTCCACACATACGTAATGGTTGTAGAAGTAAAGAACTACCAAGGATTTTGCACTCATAAGAACCCATTGATTCCTATTCTATGCGAGACTCTCCAAGCTGGTATTAAGTTCCATCCTCCGGAGCTCATTTGGCCTTCTAATCATTACTGCATCCTTTTTATACATCTTGTTCATACTGTAGATGATACTCCCTTAGCCTTAACCCCAACCAACATCCAATCTATAGTAAACTTTCACTTGCAACCTTATTTTTTATAATAAGATTTACCCTGTGGGCATCTTCACTTCTCTGAGAACCAAGTTTAATTCATGCATAAAATTCAGGTTGACTGTCAATGAGAAGAAGATTATACATTATCTATTGAAACCTCACTGGAAGGTAGCCACTAGAATAACTGTAGCAATTGGCCTTTTTTCCCAAGAGTGAATAAAATCTAGGAGTGAGTGAACAATTAAATAATCAAACCTGCATATCAAAAAAACGAGCAGAAGCTTAAATCTAGTAAACTACCTGCACTAGTCCACCCAGATTATCTCTAAGATCAAGAACGAAAAATGAGGCTCCCGAATCTTGGAGTCGCTTCATTGCTGCAAACATGATTTTTTATCCCAATCACAAACCCATCAGAAGCATAAACTAGCACGTTGAAAGAAAAAACTTTCAAAAATCTCCAACATGAAGATCACAAATCTCTTTCGTTCCAAAAGACCATAAATCCAAGTTAAATAATTAGACAACTTCAATTAACTCAACTCTGCAGTTGCCCCAAACTTTTTGGACAACGCTACAAGGATCCTTTTTCTCCATTCTGTTCGGCCTGAAACCATAGCTTCATTCAACTTACACAATATCAAGTCTTTCTTTATTACCTGGACCCATGTTAATTTGGGTCTTCCCCTACCCCCATTAGCAGTTATTTGTTTTCTTTGGACTTGTCCGAGTCATCTTAATTGATTTTCTCGTACTTTATCTGGTATTGGTTCTACTTTTACCATTTCAATAAATAGAGTCATTTCAAGTTCTATCATTTCTTGTTTTACCACAAATCCATATTAGCATACGCATTTTGCTACACTCATCTAGCAAATATGTTGTTTCATAGTTGTCTAACACTCTATCCTATTAATCATAGCCAGCCTAATAGTTGTCCTATAAAATTTCCCTTCTATAGCTAAAAGGTGATCGATATGCCGGAAGCACTCTTTCTTCCATTTGACCCATCCTGCTTTAATTCTATGAAATATATGAACTCCAATTTCGCTACCGTTACATATATTTGAACCTAAATAACGGAAGTTATTATTGTTTAGACAACTTCAAGAAGAACCCAAAAAAATGTCAAATATTGCAACAAATTTCACAGAGAAAATCTTCACCAAGCTGGGTCGGTAGTTTTAACAATTTTGGAATTATAATTAGCGGAATAACAGTTGTTGATACACATGGAACATCAGTTTGGTAATAAAATAAGTTGGACTAGAGTTACAAGTCATGCAATAGAAGCAATAATATTGTCAAAAAATTGTTGTCTACCTAGGCTTCTTCAGTTTTTTTTTTTTTTTTTTTTTTTTTTTTTTTTGGGGGGGGGGGGGGGTGAAAAATCCTTCCAAACAGGTGGCTTCCAAGAAAACTCCAGACGTACGCAAATACTCCACAGCCCACGCACATCTCTTAAATAGAGGACTCAAACTTTTTGTTTTTCTTTTTTCGGAAAAAGAGGACTCAAACTTGCATTGCTACAACCTCGAGTTATTAATACTTGAAGCCTTCCCATTCAAACTTACCGTGCGGGGTTGTCTTCTTAGGTTTTTCTTATGATCTAAGTTTCAATTTGGTTTAAAATATACTTCAATTAGGATTTAAAGTCTAGGAGAGAAATCATAACTGAGAACCTGCTACCTTAATCCCTTACTTGAAAGATTGTGATTGTTTAGCTCTCCCTTCGTTTTCTTCTTCTTTTTCCCTTTCTCTTTCACTTGTTCTACTTATCTCCGTATAATTCTTGTCTACAGTTCTCTCATTCTTACACTAAAGAATTCTTTTAGTTATCTACTCAAACCATGTTATAGCCTATTTTACCAGTACTCAGCCTATTTTACCAGTACTCAACGACTCCTAAACTATTTCACTTTATTTAGGTGATGGATTTCCACACCATCTTGCGTCAAAACCCTATTGATTTGCAGCTCAGCAACCTCAAAGATGTCCGAAAATAATTAGATGTGACGGTGGATAGCAAAAACTGATTTGGGGGGAATTGCCATCAGGGCACCAAGTCAGGCAATTACAACAAATTAATGATTGGAAATTCAAAAATTAAAACGAAACAGAAAAGCGGTACTTTCATTTCTGACATTGAAAATTAAACTTCAAGATCCATATAAATGCTTAAGAATTGGAATGTACATAAGCAGAAACTTATAACCAGAAGCATTAGATAACTCGAAGACGTGTCGCGAGTAAATCCACAATGTAATGATGCAACAAGTGAACATTATGATGTAGAGTAAGTACCAGTGACCAGATCTTTTCTAGCCAATGCATTGAACTCTTTCAATCGCACATAACCGACAGAAATGGCACCATTTTCTATCTGTTCTAACCGATAAAAAACCGGGGGCCGAGCAACAAGCTGTCTCTGGACTTGAATAGATTGCACAGGTCCACAGTTCCCATGCCTGACCTAAAAATCATCCATATTTATGATCAATCAACAGAGAACAAGTGTCATAAGATAAGATATACATATAAAGTTCTGTATTTCTGGTTGACCCAAAATCACAACCTCAATGTTCACAAATGTTTCATTAGGACCTTGCATAAGTGATGATACTTCAAAGGCTGATTTTCCCCTCACATCCACTCCATTAACAAATAAAACTTCATCTCCCTGCCAAAAGAAGATAGAGATCAAGAATAGATGCAATCACATTAGTGAAGAAAATATAGAATATCCTAACAAAATGAACAGTACATATACATAGTGGAATCTCTAGAGGTTAAAACACAAACTTTATGATTACTTATGGGATAATTGCATAGTGGAAAAGCATAAGCAGCACCATCTCTTCGTGTCAGGCTTAGGGGATCTTCTATGATAATTGATACATCCTGGTGGTTTAGGATGTATTATACATCCCAACTAGATCCTAGAATGTTGCAACTTAAGTCACAAAATGTTGTAAGTAGGTCCCAAGATGATGTAACTTTGAAAACCAATTTGGTTTTTAAGTCCCAAAATGTTGTAAGTAGGTCCTGAGATGATGTAACTATGAAAACCAAATTGGTTTTTAAAAGTAAAGTAGTTTTCAAGTTACAATGTTTTGGGTCCTAGTTGCAACATTTTGGGACCAAAACCATTTTGCTGATACTGGTTTTAACACTGTAGGTGTATGCATATGTTGTGTAGTGAATAAGTGTGTGCGCACACATTTCCAAACGATCTTAGCAGACTACGTTTCATGTTTGACCTTGTAGTCTAATTTATTCAATCAAAGTGATGGGACCAATCATAATATGCTTACACAAGTGGAAAGAACTTTGTATCCTAAAAAGGAGGAGAGAGGTAAATTAACTCGAGAAAGAGAAATCCGTGATAGAAGTATAATGAGCAACATATAGGCTTAAT
The DNA here is from genome assembly GCA_033977485.1 of Hydrangea macrophylla. NCBI lineage: Eukaryota > Viridiplantae > Streptophyta > Magnoliopsida > Cornales > Hydrangeaceae > Hydrangea > Hydrangea macrophylla. The sequence continues at coordinate 20,112,906 of CM066998.1, forward strand.
ATACGACAAAAATGTTTCGTTCATAAACAGTCTCCCAGACATATTACAGTAATGACGTAATCCCCGCATAGCAATAAATTAGAGGTTTGACATAATGGTCACATCAACAAACCAATTGATTGAACTGAGAACTGTGTCATCAAATAGAAACAAATTGGATGAACTTAACGTAGTTCGTCGAGAATCCTTCAAATCAAATGGCAATTAATCTCCACTCTTTAGGAATGTGATAACTAAAAAGCACAAACCTTCTCTCTGAGGGCTGAGTGCAAGAAAACTTAGGTTGCATTCTTTTATATTGAAGGGCATGATAAGTTGTTGCACCTGTATATATCACATACAGCGTGGAATTCAGAGGCCCTTCAATCGTTCCTGAGAATAGTATAATGGCTATGCAGTCAGAGAAAACTCCCCTTACTCAGGGAAAAATAAATAAAAATTTGTGAAGACTATCGAAATTGTTTCTTTTGTTGATTCCCAATAACAACCCAGAGACCATGCTCAATTTCTCAATACAAATACCCAAATTCCAGCTCAATAACCCAGTTCACTACGATCCACCAACAGTAATTCTAAATTGATCTTCTACATCAAGTATCAGCTCAGGCCGTTATAAAAGAAATGGGGAAAAAATAGCAGCTTTGGCCGAGTCAACTAAATTTCAGCCAACCGTTAAACTATGACTGGAAAATAGCTTTAAGATCAACAGAAATCACCAAAATTAAGTTTGTGCACCACAAAGAAAGCCAACTCCAATGAATAACAGAAAATACAATCTCAAATGCTTGGAGGTGCCTTTAATGCGAAATAGTAGATGTTAATCACTAGTTAATGTCCTAAGAGAGGTTGATTCAGAGGAGAGGCCTGCGATAGAGTATATCTATGAGTTAATGGATTCAGCCAAAGAAAAGATTGCTTTCAATTGCGGAGGGAATCAAAAGAAGTATGGGCCAATTTGGGGGGGAAAAAATAGATGCGAGATGGACTCCCCAACTTCAGAAACCTTTACATGCTGCCGGTTATTATTTAAACCCCCAGTTGCGCTATGGAGATAAATTCTCTAATGTTGAAGAACTGAGGCAAGGGTTGTTTACATGCATGGATAGGATGATGAGCAGTGAATCTTATGGTGATCGTCTTAAGGCCGATGTCCAGTTGGATGCATATGACCAAGCAACTGGAGATTTTGGTACTCAAGTTGCAATTGACAGTCGAAAGTTACGTTCTCCTGGTATTAAAAAAAAAATCTGCCATGTGTTTTAAGTTAAATAATTAGTAGCTTTTAACCATTTTTTTCTTCTATAGCCTCCTAGTGGATGCATTTTAGGACCAAGACCCCGGAGTTGATGAAATTTGCCATTCAAGTACTTAGTCTTACTTGCAGTGCCTCGGGTGTGAAAGAAATTGGAGCACTTTTGAATCGGTAAAATCACAACTTGTACTGAGTTAGAACTTATTGTTATTAAGATTATTAGGTACTCTAATCTGATAGACTTATACCTCCCCTTTAATATGACCGTAGATTCACACCAAGAAGAGAAATAGGCTTGAGCACAAAAGGGTGAATGCTCTAGTTTATGTCAAGTACACGTCCTAACAACACCCAGTGGAGAAAATGACCAATCCCAGGCTAGCCCATCCATTGTCAATATTGAATCTTCCTCACCACCGCGTAAAAGAAAGTTAATGAAGCTCCAAGTAAGTATCAATTGGTCGAGCTTTCATGTTTAAATGACTTATACCAATTGCCATGAATTCTTGTTCCACCCATATTTGGTGAACAGGCGGAGACAAAGGTATTTGGAAAGCATCAAAACTAGTCCTAATTGACAAGGATGATGATCTAGGGGAAGTGGGAGGAGATGAATGTGGAGCATCTCCAATAATTGATACATTGGATGAAGATGATGATATGAATGAGGAAGATTTGATGTGATATGCATATGATTGCATTGTTCTTTTGTTTTTTGATATGTCAACTTACCTTGGAGATGGTTTGGAATAGTTTTACTCCCCTGCTTGGTTAATCTAAGACATTTTTTTGTGTGCTTATGGTGCTAAATATATCTTTATTAATTATTTAGGTGTTAATCCTATTTTTTCTATTTTATTTCATTTATTATGAATTTTCTTAATCATAAAACTGAAAGTATCCAAAGGCTTTACGCCTCGCCTCAAGGGTGGTGAAACGCCTCACCTTGCGCTTTCGCCTTTTAAAACATTGAATGTGCTAGACATCCCAACATAAACTCAAATTTGGAGTCATATTTATGGTATAGAGAAATGAAGCATCACATCTAGAGCCTCTACATGATTCAAAAGAAAATATTTACTTGCAACATGGAGATAGTATATATTAAATGAATGCATAACATTTGTATCAGCAGTTTTGAGTTCTTAGATACCTGTCTCACGCCGGCTGTATGGGCAGGTCCATCCAATATTAGCCCTAAAACCTTCAGTTTTACACCTCCACTGCCATCTGGAACTTCCCTGAGGTTTATGCCAATCCCAGTCATGTCATACCTCGCCATCTTGGAGAACTTTCAATAACGATGAAGGTAACATATGCCATGGAATAAGAACACTGGAACGTTTGTGAGTAAAAATCATGTTGATATAAGAAATTAAAACAGAAGCTCGAAATAGACCAAACCTTACCATGCTGCACTGTAATAAAAACAATCAGCAAGAAAAAGGAACTAAGGGTCCGTTTTGTAACTTTGTGTTTCTGATGCAATAATTATATTAATAGTACTTTATGTTTTACTTGTAGTGTCTTTTATGTTATTTATTTTGGTTGTCATTTGGTGTTGGTCACGAGCATGTGACATTAGTATGGGTTTATTAGGGTATAAATAGTAGTCTAGGGTTTAGGGAAAATTAGTTTTTGGGATATTTTATATTTGATATTGCTTGTAAAGCAAGTGAGTTTTTAAGCTCTTTAATGGTGATTGTTTCCCAAAACCCTGGTTCTTCTTTATTTCTCTAAATTCCCCTTGTTATTGCAAATCTATTTGCATCATTTGGTATCAAAGTTTACATGACCCTAGGACTTAAAGAGCCAACTGAGATTTTTATAGAAATTCCAAGCAAACAAGGTCTTACTGAACCTGAATCTTGTCTAACCAGACCTGGCACATGCAACTGAGTCAAACCCAAGAAGAATGGGTAGCGACACCTGGAAGGCCTCACTTCGAATCTAATCGCATGGCACCGAACCAGAATTCAATTCAATCGAAACCAATTCGAACTAGAAATTTGAGCTTGCGAAGGTGCTGATCACGTGAAGGAGTCGCGAACAGTAACCCCATCAACATCGGTGACCTCACGAAGCTTGCGCACCATCTCGAACCAAATTGAGGCTTGGGAAGCAATTTTGGACCAGTTTGTCGCTCACGAACAGCCTTGTGAATGTCAGGGACCATCGAATCCTTGCGATCAGTTGCGAGGGGTGCGAGACAGCCTATTTGGGTTCGCTGGTGGCTGGGTTGACTTTTTGTGGCTTCGGTGGTGCGCAGTGGAGGATTGGAGCTGCGATTGATGTAATTTGGGTAAGTCGATTCTGTTTTGGAGTCTGTTCGTTAGTGAGATTGTCAATAGAGGTTGTTGTTGTTTCAATTTGGTTTGGGTTTGAGATATTTGCAAGTCAATTTTGTTTGGGTTTGTGAATTGGCTACTTGTTGGTTTATGGTTTGAGATTGTACTCTACTTAGGTTGTGGGTTTCTATTGATTGATTTGGTGTAGACTTGTGGGTTAGAGATTTGATTCTCTTTTCTAGAACTTTGATATTGTTAATAGTGTGTATTATTGTATCTTGGGTTGTCCCACATCGCTTAGTTAGTTTAGTTGTCTAGGAGTTAGACGCCTATATATAGGCTCTTGTATTCTTCGTCCTATGTATTCAATATATTGTGAATATACACACATTTACATGGTATCAAAGCAGCCGATTTTGGGTTCGCTCATCTCATTGCCGACCCAAAGTTAGGGCCGAGAGTTGTCCATTGCCGAACCTCTGTGAGTGTTCGAGAGTCTGTTCCAGAGTCTGGTTCGTTGTATCCAATCACAAGCCGCAAGCCTGAAAGGGGCCACACAAACCCTAGCCGCAAGCCACAACAAGGGAAAACCCTAGCCGCATCACTTTAGCACCTGACCCAGCCTCCGGCGAGCCTCGCCTGACGTCGCCTGCCTCCGGCGACCCCGTCCATCGTCGCCGCTCCTCCGGCGACCCCTCCAGCACCTGTTAGCAACTCCGGCGACCTCTCCAGGCCCTCCAGAACCTCCGGCGACCCTTGCCTTCCCCTCCAGCACCTCCGGCGAGCCTCGCCTGACCTTCGCGACCTCCGGGCAGTCCTCCAATAACTCCGGCGACCTCTTACACATCTCTGCCAGCACTCTGTGTATACGTGTGGTGCAGATCTTAGTTTTTTGGCTTCTTTTGGCTTTGTTTCACTTCACATCTCGTCCCTTTTTCGCTCGTTTGGTTCCGATCTGTTATCCATAGAGTCCAAAGCTCTCCCTCAATTCACCACTAGGAAGTTGAATGGGTCCAATTTTCTCCAATGGTCTCGGGTTGTTCATATTGCTCTCACTGGCTTGGGGTTTGATGCTCATCTTACCGAATCTTCTCCCACTACCGATGACAAGGCTATCAAGACACGGAAGCAAATGGATGCCCAAATCGTTGCCCTCCTTTGGAACTACATGGAACCACACATTGTGGATATGTGCGGTCACTTGGGCACTTGTAAGGATATTTGGGAGTATACTCATCTGTTATTTTCCAGCGATCTCACTCGGATGTATGATCTCTCCTCTCAGTACTTTCAGTTGCAGCAAAGTGATCTCTCTGTTACGGAGTATTTTGCCTCCTTCAAACGGCTAGTTGAAGAATTGAACGGCGTCATGCCTATTACTATTGATGCAAAGAACCAGCAAGAACAGAGGGAACAAATGACAGTAATGAAGTTTCTTCTTGGCTTAAAACCTGATTTTTAGTCTGTTCGATCCCAGATTCTAGGGGTTGCCCCTCTGCCTTCTCTTGCTGAGACTTACCAGCGTGTTCTCCGGAGTACATCTCGTGATCAGGGTTCTAATTCCTCTGTTACTGATCATTCTGCCTTAGTTACTCAGGCTCCACCACCCACTGCTGGTCAGGGTGATGGTAATCCCCGTCGTGGCTGTGGTGGTTACCGTGGTGGTAATCGTGGTGGATATGGGGGTCGTGGTCGTGGTGGTCGTCCTCATTGCACCAATTGTGATAAGAACGGTCATTATAAGGAGACATGTTGGGATCTTATTGGTCGCCCTGCTCGATTGCACATGTTGTTGTCTCTAGTGATGCTTCATCCTCTTCTCATGCTTCTGCTGCGAGTGATCCGATTTCCATTTCCGGTGAAGAGTACTCTCAATTTCTTCAGTTTCAGGCCTCTCAGCATGCTTCTGCTCCTAGTACATCTCTTGCTCAGAAAGGTACCTCCACTGCTAGTCTTACTTCCCGTACTCGTCCTTGGGTAATTGACTTTGCTGCCACTGATCATCTCACAAGAATATCCACCCTTTTTTCTTCTCTTGAGCCATCTTCTTCTTTACCTCCCGTTACTTTGGCGGATGGCTCTTCTATGCCCGTTGAAGGCATAGGGACTGTCCAATTATCCCCGTCTTTGTCCTTTATCATCTGTCCTTTTTATATCACGTTCACCTTTTAATTTGATATCTGTTGGGAAGTTGACTAAAGATCTTAATGTGTATGTTTCTTTTTTCCCTGATTCTGTTCTTATTCGGGATTTGGCGACTCGGAGGACGATTGGCGTAGGGCATGAATCCGAAGGTCTTTACTACTTTAATGAATTGCCTTCTTCTTCAACCCCAACAGCTTGTCCTGCCACTGTATCTCCTCACCAGATCCACTGCCGTCTTTGTCATCCTTCCTTGGCCAATCTGAAGCTACTAGTACCTAGTTTAAGTCATTTATCTACTTTAGAATGTGAGTCTTGTCAATTGGGGAAGCATCATCGTGTCCAATTTGCTCCCCGAGTTAATAATCGTGTGTCTAGTCCATTTCAATTAGTGCACTCAGATGTTTAGGGTCCACATCGTATTACTTCAATAAAATGGTATCGGTATTTTGTTAGTTTTGTTGATGATTTTTCGCTTTATTTAATGAAAAATCGTTCTAAGTTATTTACTATATTTTCTACATTCTGTAATGAAATTAAGACTCGGTTAATGTTCCTATTCAAATTCTACGTAGTGACAATGCACAAGAATATTTTTCCCATCCCTTCACTACATATATGGCACGACATGGCATGCTTCATCAATCCTCGTGTGTTCATACCCCTCAGCAAAATGGGGTTGCAGAAAGAAAAAATCGTCACTTATTAGAAGTCAACCGTACATTGTTATTTGAGATGCGGGTCCCCAAGATCTTCTGGGGAGATGCAGTTCTTACTGCTTGCCATTTGATTATAACCGTATGCCATCTTCCATTCTAGATCGGGCCACACCCCATGCCACTTTGTTTCCCACTACTCCACCTTTCCCTGTTGCTCCACGTGTGTTCGGGTGTGTCTGCTTTGTGCATCAACTCACTCCCGGTACCGACAAGTTGGATCCCAGTGCTATCAAGTGTGTTTTCTTAGGGTACTCCAGAACACAGAAAGGCTATCGTTGTTATAGTCCTACTTTGCATCGCTTCTTTGTCTCTGCTGATGTTACGTTTTTTGAATCCACCCCATATTAGTCTGAATCTCACTCTATTACTGAGCCTGACTTTATGGTTCCTCTTCCCCTTCCCCTCTCCCTACCTCCCAAAGTTGGATTGGACCGTCCTGACCTCCAAACATACACTCGCCGCCATCAGACTGTTGAGACTATTCAAGATTCCGCTACTACGCATGTGGCCTCCGTGTCTTCAGATCCGACTCCGTCGGACTCAGACCTTCCGATTGCTCTCCGGAAGGGTAAGCGTACTTGTATTTCTCATTCTATTGCAAATTTTGTCTCTTATGATCACTTGTCTCCCACTTTCTCTTCGTTTGTTGCCTCGTTGTCTACTTTTTCTATTCCTAAGTCTACTGTAGAGGCCCTTTCTCATTCAGGATGGAAACAAGCTATGGAGGATGAAATGCTTGCTTTGAGAGAAACCAGTACTTGGGATTTAGTAGCTCTTCCACCTGGGAAGTCTATCGTTGGGTGTCGTTGGGTGTTTACTGTTAAAATGCATCCTGATGGAACTCTTGATCGGTTGAAAGCACGTCTTGTTGCCAAGGGATATACTCAGGTTTATGGTCTTGATTATTCCGAAACATTTTCTCCGGTTGCCAAGATTGCTTCTGTTCGTCTCTTCATCTCCCTTGCTGCTACTTATCACTGACCGCTACATCAGTTGGATGTCAAGAATGCTTTTCTCAATGGCACTCTTTTGGAGGAGGTATATATAGAGCAACCACCTGAGTTTGTTGCTCAGGGGGAGTCTAGTATGGTCTGTCGATTGAAGAAGTCTCTATATGGTCTGAAACAGTCCCCTCGTGCTTGGTTTGGAAGATTTAGTGAAGTTGTTGCCGAATTTGGTCTCCAGCGGTGTGGTGTTGATCACTCTGTCTTTTATAAGCATTCTTCAGCAGGAAAAATCCCACTTGTTGTCTATGTTGACGATATTGTTATAACTGGAGATGATTCCAAGGGAATTCAGGAATTGATTCTTGCAAAAGCAGTTCCAAACTAAAGACTTGGGACAACATAGATACTTTCTGGGAATTGAAGTTGCTAGATCTAGTGAAGGGATTTGTCTCTCTCAAAGAAATTATGGTCTTGATCTCCTCTCTGAAACAGGCCTTTTAGGGTCCAAGCCCTTGGATTCTCCTATAGATCCTAATACTAAGTTGTTATCAGATCAGGGAGAGCTCATTGATGACCCAGGACAATACAGACGTCTGGTAGGGAAGCTTAATTACCTAACAGTAACTAGACCTGACATTGCATTCGCTGTGAGTGTAATTAGCCAGTTTATGGATTGTCCTCGAACAACCCATTGGGATGCAGTGATACACATTTTGAGATATCTCAAAGGTGCTCCAGGACGTGGTTTGTTATACAAAGATCATGGTCACATACGAGTAGAAGGTTACACTGATGCAGATTGGGCAGGTTCTCCTGATGATAGGAGATCCACTACAGGCTATTGTGTTATCGTTGGAGGAAACCTTGTTTCGTGGAAAAGCAAGAAACAAACTGTGGTAGCTCGGCCTAGCGCAGAATCAGAGTACACAGCCATGGCCCATACTACTTGTGAGCTAGTATGGACGAAGCACTTATTAGAGGAACTTGGGTACTCAAACTACTCCAATGAGTTTGGTTTGTGATAATCAAGCTGCAGTTCATATCGCCTCTAATCCCGTCTTTCATGAAAGGACAAAGCACATTGAAGTCGATTGTCACTTTGATCGAGAGAAGCTTTTTGAAAATGTTATTCATACAGTGCATGTAAAGTCTACAAATCAATTAGCTGACTTGTTCACTAAAGTATTAGGAGGGATTCGAGTGAAGTATATTTGTAACAAGCTTGGTGCATATGACATGTATGCTCCAGCTTGAGGGGGAGTGTTAATAGTGTGTATTATTGTATCTTGGGTTGTCCCACATCGCTTAGTTAGTTTAATTGTCTAGGAGTTAGACGCCTATATATAGGCTCTTGTATTCTTCGTCCTATGTATTCAATATATTGTGAATATACACACATTTACAGATATCAAGTTGATTGTGAGTTGTTATGGCTCATAGAGGAAGAGAAAGAATGGGTATAGGGCAAGGAAATACCATGTATTTTGAGGGTGGGGCTAAATTTAATTTAGCACATCCCTTGGCACCTAAGGGTACCCAACGACATGAAATCGAGGAATTGAGAAAGCAAATCGCTACCTTAACCCTTAAGGTGAAGGGATTGCAATCTAGGATCAAAATTCTGGAATTCTTTGGTGAAGAATCGGAGTTTGATGATTGGGTGAATGAGCTCGAAAACACATTCTGTTACTATAATGTAATTGAGGTAAACAAAGTGAAATTGGTGGAGAAATGTTTAAAGGGGAGAGTCGATTGGTGGCAACAAATCAAAGTTGTTAGAAAGAGAATGGGAAAACCTAAAATCAAGGAGTGGAACAAAATGAAGAAGTCCGTGGAAAAGTTTTCATCCATTAGTTATCCTCCAATCAAAAGTGTGGAGTTGACACAATTTTTATACGTTGGACATTGATTGTAAACCTAAGTTTGATGGATACTCGGATGAGGAGTCAACATTTACTATTTGGTATGAAAATGGGTATGATCAAGAACTACCCCAAGAAGATGTCAAAGAATTGAGTGAAGAACCAATATATGACGATTGGTATGAAAGTGGGTTTCAGGAAAACCTAAACCAAGATAATGACACGGAATCGCACGAGGAACCGATATTTGATTATTATTATTATTATTATTATTATGAGAGTGAGGTTGAAGAAAACCTAGATGAAGTAGATGATAAGAAGTTGGATAAGGTGCCACTATTTGATGATTGTTATGGTAGTGGATTTGAAGACAATGAATTGGACCGTATTGAATTTCTTTGGTCTCCAAAGTAGAGTGATGTTGTTTCACTGACTTATGAAGAGGAAAATGGCTATGATGGCGATGTAATTAATTCTCTTGAAGTGCCTCTTTGTATTGAAGATGAGGAAAAGGTTGATGTGGAACTTCTTGTTGAGGGGTTTGTCAAAAATGTAGACTTCAAGATGCTTACATGGGATGACGAGTATGAATTTGAGTGGTGTACTAGTGGAAGAGAGAAAAGGTTTGAAGTTGATGACTCTATGGAAGTGTTGATGAGCATCAAAGGGAATAGGGTATTTGAAGAAGAACGTTACATCTTATTTCCAATCCTAAGAGTTGAAGATCCTCTTTATCATGGGGATGTGACCGTGATGTTTTCCAAGATTAATCTTAAGAAGAAATCCACCGCCAAAATGCAAATGATGAAGTCGGTTGTTAAACTTGAGGACAAGTTTTCTTTAGAGGGAGAGTCTGATGTAGTAATTATATTAATAGTACTTTATGTTTTACTTGTAGTGTCTTTTATGTAATTTATTTTGGTTGTCATTTGGTGTTGGTCACAAGCATGTGACATTAGTATGGGTTTAATAGGGTATAAATAGTAGTCTAGGGTTGGGGCAAATTAGTTTTTGGGATATTTTATATTTGATATTGCTTGTAAAGCAAGTGAGCTTTTAAGCTCTTTAAAGTTGATTGTTTCCCAAAACCCTGGTTCTTCTTTATTTCTCTAAATTCCCCTTGTTATTGCAAATCTATTTGCATCAGTTTCATTACAAAACAGGCCCTGAATGCAAGACTACAAAAATGGAGACAGGCGAGCTTAATTAATCAGAAATAAGCTACACAAACAAAATACGAAGGAAGGATAACAAAAATGATGACAAATTAATTAAAAAGAGTTATATAGACAATGGGGAAAAGGGCTAAATCAATGAGGACAAGATAATACACATGAAAAGTGGAATAAACCTCAGAAGAATCAAAACAAAGTTCACAAAATCCAACAGTAGCTAGCTCATGGCATGTCTAATGATCAGTGATTGAAAAGGAGACATTCCAAAAATTGTGCAGCCAACATGAAGATTGGGCACTTATCAGTTATGTTCAAAGGCCTTATGCATATTGTTCACCAAGTCTTATATGCAAAAAGGCCAGCAAGCCTTCCACTAAGGTGGTTTTAGACCCCATATAATTTAAGCCCCTCAAACAAGAAAATCATGGAGGACCGTCTCAGGATTAAAAATCAAATTACATTTCCGAGTGAACACAATTATCTTTCTGATCCGGCGAATAGGTTTAAGCAAAAACATCCTTTAGAGATAATGGGCAAAAATCACACGCAAAGCATCGTATCAAAAAAGAGGGGACCACTAACTTCTGAAAAACCACACACACACACACACACGGGACAGTGAATGGTCAATTGGGCAGCTTTAGTGTCTTAAGAAGGATTGCATCAAAGAGTGATAATCCCAAAAAAAAAAATTTAAATGTAAGATTTTCAGAAAGAAGAAAAGAGATATAGATACAAACGATTAGATTCTTTCACAGCCATGCAGCACTGACACTTCACTTTGCCGTCTCCGTATCATGTCCGTGTCAGACACCGACACTCGTCGGACTACAAAACGTGTCTTAAATATTTTAACATCAGACGCACCTTGATCGCGTGTCGGACACGCAGCCAACATGGCCAGACACACGAGTGAATGCAGCATAGTGGCCTCTCATTAGAAATGTGTTTTAAAACTTTGAGGCAATAATCTTAATATTGTATAACTGGGGATAAGTAATTGGTTTATTTGAGAATTATGGAAACATTAGTGGACATGGAACTGCAAATTGTATATTTAATTCAAAGATATAATGATTTAATCGTTGTATCCAACTGTGCCTATACCTGTTAAATTGCTATGTTTTGTAATCATTTTATGAGTATATGTTGTAAGTTGCTATTTGCCTAGTTTCTATGGGTTGAATATCAGAATATGTAATGTAATGTTGATATTTAATCGTCTTCTTCTTCTTCTTTTACTTCAAACTAAATTACATTTATTAGACATTATTTTTTATTCGACGTATCCTAGCCGTCTCCGTGTTCTAGCCGTCTCAGTATTCTATATTTTTGGAATTTGCCGTATCACCGTCTGTGTGTCATGTTGTATCCGTGTCACGTATCCGTATCCGTGCTACATAGTTTCACAAACGATAACCATTTGGCCTCTAATGCAAGATAGGAGAAAAACAAAAAGGCAAGGATATAATTCTGAAATAAGAAACGACTATCCTACGTATAATGTTAAATAGAAAAAACTAAATAAATACTGCAGAGAAAGAGAGAGAGAGAGAGAGAGAGAGAGAGAGAGAGAGGTGGTGACTAATTACCTCTGAGGGAGAAAGAAAACGAGTATAAGGGTCACCCAAGCTCGCCAACATCCGACGGATGATGTCATGAGCTTTTGATCTTGTCTGAATGGAACTGTCTAAGATATCTTTTTTCTTTTGCTAAGAACATAAAATAACAAATAAGTTATGAATGCTCTGGGATTGTATAACCAAAAAGAGCGACCACAAGATGGCAATCTCTATGTACAAAATGAAAACCAAAAGAAAATTAGGAATGATTTTTCTCTATTGAACATGCATTTTACAGCAATACAAATAGCTATATATGACGAACATAGAAATTCAGATTTTTGACAATTGAATGCTATTATCTTTTCCCTACACGACTAGTGAAACAATAGGATCTCAACTCAAGAATTTTTTCCTGGTTATAAGTGTGGGTTCCTGAGTAGTTGAGTGATGAGGTGTGGAGAGATACTACACGTAAGAGGGCTAAGATCTCAGAGAGACAGAGGCCCAAGTGCAACCCAAGGCAGTCCGAAATCAAAAGTATGAGAGAGCAGTAAATGGCAGTGATGGTAGAAATTGCAGTGATAAATATCCAACTACCGATTTTTTTGCATTGAATGAAGTGGTGGGGTACTTATATGTAGGGGTGATCATCTCAACCCACAGACCCGATCCACCCGACCGACCCGACCCCACCCGAGTGTTTTTTTCGGTTTTTCTAAGTCATGGTTCGAGTCACGGGTGCAATGAGTGTTTTTTTTTTGGGTTTTGGTTCGGTTGTCGGATCTTGATTCGCATAACCCGATGAACCTGACCCGACCCGATGCATATGATATAAGCTAAAAACCCTCCCTCTCAGTCTCATTATTGAGCCTCACTCTCTCTCTCTAACATGGAGAAACTCAACACAACCCCATCTCTCACCTCTCAAAGTTGCTGGCATCGAAGAAGATGGAGGTCCAGCCGTTCACATCACCAATCTCGTCTCTGACCATCTCTCGGCTCTCTCTCTCATCGCTACAGATCTCGCCTTTGACCATCTCGTCTCCTGAGATCGCATTGAGTTGATCTCGTTGATTCTTGTCAGATCATCGTCGACGTGAGATCATCTCGTCTCCTCTTACCATCGCCGTCGCCGTGAGATCATCGTCGTCGCCGTGAGATCATTGTCATCGCCGTGAGATCATCTTCATCAAATAATCGTCGCTTCTGACCATCTCGTCAGATCGTCGATTTTCACCATCATCCACCGAAGTAACTCACCATTCACCTATACTTTGGATTTGTATTTGTATTTTTTTTTTTTGCATTTGTTTAGATCTGATACCATCTAGGAGATTTGATCCTCTAGTATCTCTTTTTTTCTCTTGTTGATTTCAGTTGGTTGATTTGGGTATACAAAAATCTTTGTTTTTGTGTTTTGTTTTCATATTTGTGCGTTGATTGCAATCTCTTGGTTTTCACCCAACCCGAAACCGATAGGTCGGTTCCACCTGACCGAATGGATGGATGACGGGTGACAGATCTCTAACCTGATGGGGTTCGGGTGGATGAACGGGTTGAGCTGAAACCCGACTCACCCGACCCATGAACACCCCTACTTATATGAGGGTGGGAATGTGGGTCACAGTTGTATAATACTTTGGGCACCAATTGACCTAGCCTCGTGGAATCTCACAAGAGGTCCTCCTTCATCGTGGCAAATATTGGCAGAATCAATATCAAGCCAAGTGAAAGGTATATTGTGAGACACTGGTCTCGAGGACACGTGACTCTCTCTCTACTTGAGGTCGATACTGTACCGGATGACCTACCACTACAATGCCCTGAACTCCGGCCACCGAACAACGGACTCTTGAGATCTCACGGGGATAGCAACCAGGTTGTGATCCTAATTCATGATAGCTGCAATCCGTAGTGCTAAGAGTATGGCCTCGAGCCTTGATTGGCACATAGAGCTTGGATAGTGACGTGACGAGCGCGACGCTCGAGCCGCAAGATGGCGAGCGCAGAGCTAAAGTCATGGGGTGCAATCGCGACACTCGGCTACAAGGCCACGAGCGTGGAACTCAAGTCGTTGGAGCGTCAAGTGTAGAGCTCAAGTCGTGGTATGGCGAGCGCGAAACGACAAGCACAATGCTTGAGTGGTGACATGGTAAGCCCATAGTTTGCCTTCTACTTCCACCACTTCATATCTTGCAAATTATCAAATCTAAGCCCAGAGTTATTCTTCCAGGCAAGGTTACCCAGATCTCGGATCGATTAGATACGAGGAAAGTGAACGTGGATCACCACCGGCTATGGAATGGGGTATGGTGGGGGCATACTTCTCCGGATCGCTAAGACAGAAATAGTTTAGTAGATTGAAAAGTGCAACGATTTTTTAGATAATTTTCATGTACTTTCTTTTTTTCGGAAAAAGGAAAGTATTCTTATTATTTTTTTCATATACTTTCATATATATGTGTGTGTGTGTGTGTGTATATACATATAGACACATATTACAAGTCAAAGCTTAAGTGGGTAGGCTGTAACTTTACAATATCACAAGATTTTGGTGGTGTAATTAAAATATCACATGATTTAAAGCTGGAACGCCAAAAGAGTGATCTAGTTCGCTAGCGTACCATGATCTAGAACGATCGATCCGAAACGGGGATTGCTACGGTTTGAATGATTTCTAGTAACACTTTCAGGGCATCCATCTAACATCTACCATCCACTCCATTTGCTAAAATCCAATCCTCGTCAAAATTACAAGCCAGACTGGAAACATTACATCAGACTCTGTAACTATGAAAAAAAAATGAAATTTACAAACCAAAACCTACAGTTTAGGATATTAGGCGCTTAAATCAAGACATACCCCCAGAGTACTATATGTTGCTTTTGGTATGGAAGTGATTTTTTTGGTTGCACGTGTATCATAGTTGATATACGTTAGGTATATAGAGAGAGAAAAAGATGAAAGATGGGTTAAGATGAAGATATAAAAAGATTGAGATATATTTGCTATAGAAGTAGAGAGAGTATAGGGTTCCATTAACATCCATGTTCACCTTATTATATGCAAGATATCATATCCAACTTAAACGCAAAAGCAAGGAAGACTTGTTTTTTCTTTAAAAAGTAAACATTGCATCACAATAAATCTCTTAAATAAGTTAAAAATAGAGTGTTTAAGCATGTTTGGAATGACAACTTTGGAACACATTCTTACTAACTATATTTACATAATCATCTTCATCAGAAAATTATTTTAAAGATGTATTTTCAAACATTTTTTATTTCTTTTGAAAGGCAAGTCTTACTTGATACAGCTTTTAAGTTGGAAAAGGTGTTTTGCACGGATGGGAGTAATTGATGGAACCTCATGCTCCTCAACTACTATAGCAAATTAATCCCCCTCTAAAATGTTACTATCTCCATCTATATTCCCATGCAGTTTTTTTCCCTCTCTATACATAATGCTTCGTTTGGTATGGAAGTCACTTTTTTTCTTAGTACATGTATAATTTTTAATATACATTAGCTATAGAGAGAGTAAAAGATGAAAGAAGAGTAGAGATGAAAGATTAAAACATCATAGAGTGATAATACTTTGTTATAAAAGTGAAGCAGTATGGAGTTACGTCAACCCAACCCAAGTCCCTATATAGAAAACACATACTCTAACTTAAAAGCATAAGGAAGTACGACTTGCTTTTTCAAAAAAGCAAAAACATTATTAGAATGCACCTTGTAAATAAGTTGGAAATGAATATGATTATGTACTTTTAATTGGCTAGAATGAATTCAGCAAATAACATTCCAAACAGACCTTAAAATATACCAATATCGTTACATATACTTAAGGAAAAAAAAAAGTTTAATTCCGTACCAAACGGAATGTAATCACAACTTTGAGAAGGCATCTAAAAGACGTAACTGGTGCGGAAACGAAGATTCTCACCCATTTGCCCAAACAAGAAATCAGTAACTCTAACACAAAACTCCATTGTTCGTCATAAAAAGTTGTGAGTTAGAAACATACTCATAAACACACATACATGCAAGAGAGAGAGAGAGTTACCAGCCATGTTTCAGGAGACCATCGGCGGCGACCGGCGCCCAGGTAACTGTCATTGACAATCTCCCAAGCTTCCTCCACAATCCCTTCGTTTGTGACCAATTCTGGCGCCATCTCAAGGGACCTCTCTTCTCTCTCCTCTTCAGTACAGTACGAGGAGTCGATGGATTGAGGCGAGAGTGGAACTGACGGCGGTGAGACCACTGCTATGGAGGAAGGCGAAGAGATGAGAACGCCGAAGGAGAGAGAGGCAGTGATTAGGGTTCTCTGAGGCCAATTGAGAGTATGGTGGTTGTGGAGGAGTGGGTTTTTGTGGTGAGTGGGTGGAGTTGAGCTGTTGCAGAGAGAGAGCCTCATCTTCTCTCTCTCTCTCCTCGTTCGTTCGACTGTTCGAGGCTAACAATCCGTTTGGAACCGGAAATGGAATAGAAAATAGTCAAAATACTAATAATGGAAATTGGGAGAATTCTATGATACAACCGAATGTTTTGGTTGTATCATAAAACCAAATTACGCATGGCCTTTGGATGAAGATCTTAACCAATTTCAACCGTCCAAAAATATTAAAGCTAAACGATTGATGGTTTTTGGGGGATTTTAGGCTGTTTTTTGCTTGCAACCTACACATCAGGTAGCAAGTCACACCCACCTCCAAAAATTTCTCCCGCTCAAAGTCTGAGAGAATACGAGAGGGGCGATGCTGGGCGACTCAGGTGATTAAGGGATGGCTTCTTTCCGGCTTCTTTCCGGCTTCTCTCCAGCGTTTTCTCCATCGCAGTGTCTTCTCCATCGCGGCTTCACATCTATCCTTCAAGGGCACAGTGCAGGGCGACGACACGTCTTCTTTTCTGGCGTATTCACGGGTTCTTCTCCAGCGTCATCTAGTGAAATACGACCAGGCAGGACAGGTAAGTCAGTGTACACATTCTTGTGTGCGAATAAACATGTTAAAAATCCTAAACCCTAGTATTATGAACAATCCCAAGAAACCTCCTAATCTGTCTTCTTCATAACAATCTTCGTTCTTTTATGGTATATTTGTTGAATACTAAAAAAAATCTTGGTTCCTTTATGACAACCAATCCTTGAACATTTGGAAAGAAAACTATGAACTTTTGTAAGAAATCATTGAACTTTTTATAACCAATCTTTGAACTTTTGTAATGAATCTTTGTACGTTTGTTGCGATAAGGAATACTTGAATTTTTATAAGAAATTAAAGCCCTGAACTTTATATAAGGAAGCTTTGAACTTTTGTAATAAAGCATTGAACTTTTGTTAGCAATCTTTGTACATTTGTAACGAATCTTTGTACCTTTGTTTGTGTTAGGAATACTTGAATTTCGGTAAAAGATGAAAGCCCTGAACTTTTTATAAGGAAACTTTGACATTTTGTAAAAAAGCATTGAACTATTATTAGCAATCTTTGTACATTTATAATGAATCTTTGTACCTTTGTTTGTGTAAGGAATTGAACTTCGGTAAAAGCATTAAACTTTTGTAAGGAATCTCTGTAGTTTTGTATTTATGCTAAGTAGCCTTTGTTCCTATCTGGTTATTCCTTCTATTCAATGCAGTATTTAGGTTATTCCTTCTATTGAATACACAAGTATTTCGATACTAAATTGAGGTATGTTTTGAAATAGTCGTTGATCGAAAAACCTTTAAATCATATTGGCATATTGCTAATGAACTTCATACATGCAGGAAGAGGAAGAGAGGTACTCCACAAAAAAAAAAAAAAAAAAAACCAGAGGTCCAACCAACGAAGCTCCATGAATCTGCATATTTCTATTATTTGTAAGTAAAAGTTGTACAACTATAACATGCATGTTGGACAATAATGTGATACGCCCAGAAATATTCTGCTACAAGTCAAACCTCCACGTCAGCAGCTAAGCACCCGGATTATCCGGCAAGGGAGCCTATGGCCCACTGATTCCGGGGTCTTTCGAGTGCTACCGCTCGGGGTGCTTGCACAGCCCGGGAATGCGGCTCAGCAGCTCTCCACAAGGTGCAGATTGATAGCCAAGCTGCTCAGCAATTTCCTAAATCGGTCAGAAGACTAATGGAAGATGTAAATAGTTTCCTAAGCTATTTAGGAAACCTCCCATGATTGGTGCTCATCAACTTATAACTAGATTGGGCTTCCTTATCTAATTAGTTGCCTTGTACAGGTGGCCTCTTGCACCTATAAAAGAGGCCACTCACCCCCATCAAGGGGATCGCATTCTTAACTTAAAGAATAGCATATACATTTATCTCATACGCATACACCCGACCGGTATTACTGGTAGTGCCACCCCAATTGTTGGCTCACCAGGGCCGCCGGTGATCTGCTAGTGAAACGCACTGACGCACCCATAGACGTAAGTCACCTTATTAACGGGGCCGAACCACATACAATTGTTTGTGTCACTGTATCTCTCTTCTTAATCCCTCTTACCAGTTTTTGGCATCATCAGTTTGGCGCCGTATGTGGGAAACGACAAGTCTTCTCATTAACAAAATTCTTGACTGATCAATTTGCCGCCTAAGACGGGTAAGAAAAATACTGCTCCGGTCTGTCAGGAGAACTTGCAGCTCGAGCAGCAGGCCGCCTCTATGACCTCTGAGCAGATGACAGCAGCGCTCGTGCGGGAAGGCCAACGGCAAACCCAGCAGCAAATCGAAGCAATGTTGGCCTTGCAGGAGAAGCGCCCTCAATCAGAGAACCAGACCGGGAAGAGTGCCCCCGACCGGGAGCACGCGAGAGTCCGGAACCACACCCACTCTGTGCCGGTATCCCCGTTGGATTGGGAGCTCGCCCGGGATGACGACCGTAGCAGAGCGCCCAGGTGCCCCAGGCGGCGAGCTCGCGCTAATCCTCGTCGGGTGGAAGATGCCAGAGACATCATCAACAGGCACAGTGCCACCAGGGGGGAGGGATCAGGGCCAAAGCATCGGGAATCAACTAAAGACCCTCCTGCCCGGAGCCGGGGGGATCTTGGGCATACGATTACCCGGAGCCGGAGCCGTGTTCTATCCATGAAGTCAACATACTTCGAAGAGGAAGCCTCGTCGTCTGATCCAACTTACCGCTCGGACATTGACAGGAAGACCGAGCGGGAAGACGTGAATGCTCAAATCCAGGGTTTGCAAAAACAAATTGAGCAATTGAGCCGCAAGCAGCGTCCTGACCATACCAACACGGAGAATGAGTCGTCCTATACCGCTCAGGTCACCGGATTCCCCATCCCACAGAAGTTCAAGCCACCGCATCTCAGTTCTTACGACAGGACCGGGAGCCTAGTGGATCACATCCGCACCTACAGGGCCCAGATGGCGTTGGTTACCACTATCGACGAATTGCTATGCTTGGCCTTCCCCAGCACTCTAAAGGGGCCAGCCATGCAGTGGTTCCACGCCCTCAAGCCCCAAACGGTTGATGACTTCAAGACGCTGAGCAAGCTGTTCATTAGCCAGTTCGTAGGGATGCTCGACCGGTCGCAGCCGGACACCCAGCTATTGACTGTCAAGCAGCACAAGGGTGAATCCCTAAGGGAGTATGTGGATCGCTTCAATCAGCAGAGGCTCCAGATCCGCAATCTGAATGAAACTGTAACACCCTGTAATTTCATTTCCTTAATGAATGAATATTTCACTTTTAATTCTCTTTATAATATTTACTTGGGGTCAAACCAAAATTTTCATTAATATAGAGATACTTTTACGGGTTTGAAAACAATATCTATACTTTTGTATTAACCGGGAATATATTTCCTAAGTGATATAATTTTCCGTATTTTTTATTTCAACCAGAAAATACCAATTTTGTTTTAATCTGGGTTTATACTACGTCGTGGGTGTGGGAGCACGTGAGCTCAACCACACCGTGTGATTCTTGTGGCTTGCTTGGAGGCCACAACTCTCAGTTTATATATATGAGTGTTGGTATCTCTAAACTCTCACTGTGTGTACTCTCAAATTCTCTCAAGGAACAAACAACACACACATATTATATATTATATGCATACACACAGTCACAGTCACATACAGTCACAGTCACATACACATACATAGATATATAGCTATATATATATCAAGATCAAGAACGGAGGAGAATTCGAACGACAGAATCGACGGCAGAAATTCTCGATCTCAAATTCTCTGTATATTTGCCCTCTGTGAGTAATTTAAACTCACTCACCATGTTTATATAAGTGTATTTCAGTTTATATATGTGTGTATATATAGATACACCATTAAAGCTTGAAAGTTGGAGTTTTATGAAATTTAACCAAAATGAAATCCGTGAATTGGGAATGAAAGATCTTAGTCCCAATAAGCTACATGTCACACCCCGATTTTTGGACAACCAAATATTCAATCTAGAGCATGTATCCAGACTAATATTCAATTTCCAAAACACCGAGAGTGACACCCTCACACAGGCTAATAAATAATTTATTTGAAAATAGAATTTAATACTCATTAAATAAGGACACGTGATCCTGTGTTAATATAAAAACTATGTATTATTAAACTTATATTCCCAATCCTCCATTTCTTTATAAAAGAAATAATATTCTATTACAAATATAATACCATTTTAATTTACAAAAGGAATACAAAATTCATTAAATAAAATTTCTTACAAAGTTCAGAAAAAAAGAAATAAAATCTATACATCCGATGGTCAGAGCAACTACAACGTTCCAATGCCCAAAAGACTCCACAGCCAAGCACATCGGTCACATCATCAAAAGCAATATCCTGCACATGTCATCCAATTACGTTTCAAACAGAAACGCACCCGAATGCATAACACACTCGGGTCAGTCACATGACTGGTATGAGTTAAACAAAAATAATAAAATCTGAGGGCTCCAACCTGAACCCGTAGACTACAAACCACATTACAACACTATTGGGCCAAGACAGGTAGTTCCACACACATATTTGGACAAAAGAGTAGTTTCCATTTATGTGATGGCAAATAGTTTCTTGCCCAAAATCCAAAGTTACTACGAGTTTTATACTTACCTCGGATATATATGGTGAGCCAGCCCTGCATAAAAGTTAGTGGGCCCACCATCCTGTAAATCGAATGATCACAAACCAGGCGAATAATTCCATACATAAGCCGTCCACATTATAACTTAAATGTCGCATTCATTATTCCAAACTTATCAGTCTTACGAAATACTCTATTTTCATTATTTATTAGCCTTTAATTTATCTTTGTGTTCCCTAGGTTCACCACTTGGGCACCCTCCATGGTACAGCCCACACATATATCCCATGTGTGCCCGGACATACTACCAACACCCACTCCGGTGCCAGTTTGGTTGGGGTATCAACCAAACCAGGTATACACAACGGACGGCTGGTCAATATGTCAAGACGTCTATACAATATAAGCCGAGCATAAGACTTAGGCCAGCTTGATCACGAAGCCACTGGCAAAAAGTACACTCAACAAGTCTTAAGCCAGCTTGATCACGAAGCCACTGGCAAAAGAGTGCGAGCTACCAAAAGCAATAACACAATAACGGGGAGCGGTGAACACTAAAGAACCATGTTGCAATTATCACTTATCGTTCGTATTATCCCCAATAATTGTGAATTTCATGTTTATCACATAGTTCCGTCTCTAAATCCAATCACATCTCTAACTTTTAGATGTATTCCAATTTCTTACAATAGAGGGTTTTATCAATTAACCCGTAACAATTCTTCCCTCAATAATTTCTAATCAAATTACAAGATCCCCAATATACTATTCAACGTATCTAATTTACTCATTGTTATCAAAATGACCACACAATAAGGTCAATTATTTCAGGTACAATAACCTCAACCCAACATTCAATATTAGCCTACATAAAACCCATAATAAAAATTCAAATTCTCATATCGTAAAGTATTATAACAATCATTCCACAATATTTTCATCGGACTCAACGTTAATGACTATCACCCATTTTTTTTTATAATCAACATTATATGAAAATTCATGTATCTCTAAGTAATTTTCGTTAAGTCATACGAACGAATAAAAATAAACACAACGAATCATAATTCTCAAATTTCGTACATTTTAATATACTAAAAACTGCTACTGAAATCTTCAATTTCTGCCCAAACGGTGCAGAATCAGGAAAAACTCCATTAGACGAAAAGTGTGCAG
Source organism: Hydrangea macrophylla (assembly GCA_033977485.1). Lineage (NCBI taxonomy): Eukaryota > Viridiplantae > Streptophyta > Magnoliopsida > Cornales > Hydrangeaceae > Hydrangea > Hydrangea macrophylla. The sequence goes on from CM066998.1 coordinate 20,135,094, forward strand.
AATCGCGTTTCCTACAGACTTACGCGGACAGAATGTTCAAATTCAAAGCTACGATTTTCTAATAATTTTCTCAAGTTTTTGCAACTGTATAAATTACAAAAAAACGAATTTCACATATATTTCTTAATCACCATGAATATTTCACATATGGTTTTATCAAACTAACTATTTACCTAACCCTTTCGAATACCCTAATGTCATAATCACAAAGTCACACGAAGGGAAAAGAAAATATCTAGATTACTTCAACAATAACAACGTATCCATTACAAAGATTTAACCCTAATAATTAAATTAAACATATACTAATTTAATTTACTCTCGTGTGCATGTATATATACATACGTGTATATATATATACTCGGATACACAAAAATTTAACTCACCTCGTTGATCAAAAATCGATACCCACGAATGCTCCGCGATTCCCCACGTGCCCACGAACCCGAGACCATTCTCCTTTCTTCTTCTTCTTCTTCTTCTTCTTCTTCTCTCTCTCTCTCTCTCTCTCTCTCACACACACACACACACACATACACACACACATAAACGTCTGTTCTCTCTTCTTCTCTCTTTTCTTCTCTTCCCTTTTTGTTTTAATATGGGGGCTAGGATTTTTAATATAAGTATATACTAGGCGATGACCCGTGCTATGCACGGGCACGACTTGTTTTAATTTATTTTTATAGTTTATGTGCTTTCAAACATTTTATGATTCAGATTGTCAACTATTGTGCCAACCAATTAAGCTTTTTTTTTTTAATTTATAATTCTGTTTTTTATAGGGATTATAATTCAAAATAATGTGTTTGTGAGGGAAATATTAGATTGTATTATGTCAAAATGCATTTGTTATTTAAGTACATGTAACACTAAATGAGTACTTTTGCAAATCTCACCCGCAAACATATCATTTTGATAATGACCATAATCCTAGAAAGGAAAGAAAAAGAGGAAGAATTAGATTGGGTAATAGAACTAAGAAGATCGCATACTTTCTAATGGTGATAGTATTAGTTTTGAAGCAGCTTTAGAAGCATAAAACGATGCTTCAAGCTGCTTTGACTGCTAAAATAAATGAATAATCACAACCCTAAACTCTGTAGCGTGAATGTAAACAAACCATCTAAAAAGATGATTTTTTTATGAAAAAAAAAATTAACAATACCTTTTGATCCGTGAATGCTAAGAAGTGTTTGTTCGTTGGTCGTTTTGCTTAGGAAGAGTTAATCGAGTTCGCTTTCACTGCATTACGAAATCAATTAAGCAAAATTGAAAATCACAATTATCAAAAATCAAATGCAAAATATAAAACTGTTGACAAATTAATTATGACAAAAAAAAAAAACAAAACACAAAACAAAACCAAAACCAAAACAAAAATCAACATAATGATCTGTAAGATGAGTCGTACATAAGAGAGAGAGAGAGAGAGAGAGAGAGAGAGAGAGAGAGAGAGAGCAATATGCATGTATAAGGAATACATAAGTGTATACATGCATGTACTGCATGATGAATATAGAACCATTAGCAATCCAATTAAAGGGGTGCTGAAAGGAGGAATTAAAGCTCAGTGCTGTTTTAACTTCCAAGGCATAGTCATGCCATTATGGGAAGATCAAGTGACTTTCGCTCAGTGCTGTTTTAACTTCCAAGGCATAGTCATGCCATTATGGGAAGATCAAGTGACTTTCGGGATGATCAAGTGGCTGCAAATGAGCAGAAAACTCAAAACAAAAAGGCCTTTAAATGCCACATAGGCACCAAGTGGAAAAACAATAAAATGCCACATAGGTGCCACGTGTATCATTGTGGGAAGGCTTTTGGCCTTGCTTTTTATATATATATAATAGATGTACACTACACACACAACACATGCCAATAAAACACACACAAATATATAATTCCCGTTTTTCTTTTTATGGGCTCACAAAAGAGACTCATATGAGCCCAGAATGCAGTACAAAGTGTTAAAATGAGTAGCTCAATGGGTACCCATGACCCCGGTACTAAGTTTTAATGTTAATTACATTATTTAACACATTCGCAGGCCTGTAAACACTATATAACAAAAATACATATCAACCCTTCACTTTTTTTTTTTTAACAAATATAAATTAATAAAACATAACTCCCAAACTAAGCTCACTCATGATTTAATTGATATGTCCACCAAACACTTAAATGTTTCAAATACATGTCTTACATAGGCACACTCATATAATATTGCTAACTAAAAATAATTATTAAAATAATTATTTACATACTTAAAAATTTTAGGGTTGTTACACTACAGTTCAAATCCTACGAGTTAATTCATTCATATAGTGACGTATCGTTGATTTAAATTTTGTCACTCTAACTTTAATCGCAAAAATTGAGAGATACAATCCGTATTAGTTTAAATTGATCACATATTCGTAATCTACGCGGAAAACCAGAGAAATCCATATATGGCATGATATGGTTAAAACAGAATTTGAAAATGGGTATGTAACAATTTGGAAAATTGAAAACAGGGGAAAAATGAAGAAGATGAGGTTCTGCAACAACTCGTGCGCGCGACCCGCTCACGCGAGGTGTGTATTTCTGGGAAAAAAAAGGGAATTTTAACAGATCTTTCGGAAAAAGCCTAATCGCACGCGCGACCCACTCACGCAACCCCCCTCGCTTGCGTGGCCCGCTCGTGCGACCTGGGCATTTTGAGCAATTTTTGTATTTTTGTATAAGGGACTGTTTGGAAAAGGTTTTGAAAGTTTTTAAAGAACTGTTTGACAAATATACTATTTTAAAGGCTTACTGTTAGGAATTGGACTTATAAGAACGATTAAGGCCGAGATTTTATGTTGAACGTATATCCAGCTTTGAGATTAATAATGGTTGCTACAATTTATAAACATTGACATACATATTAGGGTCGAGGTTGTGTCAACATGCATGTGTGTGAGAAAGCGTAAAAAGAGTAAAGAGTGGCGGTCCAGTGTGCAACCTCAATATTGATCAGATATCATTCCTGGTATTGGAGGCGACAGTGTTGTGTACGACTTAGATACCGATCGGATATTATTCCTGGTATCCAAGGTGCGCGTTTTGGGTATCGATCGGATATTATTCCTGGTATCCAAAGCGATGGTTGGTCGTGATCGACCCAGATATCAATCGGATATTATTCCTGGTATCTGAGGCGATAGCGTGGTGTGTGACCTCAATATCGATCGGATATTATTCCTGGTATTGGAGGCGATAGTGTTGTGTACGACTTAGATATCGATCGGATATTATTCCTGGTATCTAAGGCACGCATTTCGGATATCGATCGGATATCATTCCTGGTATCCGAAGTGATGGTATGGTGTGCGGTTTGGATATCGATCGGATATTATTCCTGGTATCCAAGGCGACGATGTATTCTGCGACCTAGGTACTGAGCGGATATTATTCCTGGTATCTGAGGTAATGGTTTGGTTGAGTCGAGTTTTGTTGAGAGAAAAGAGTCAGAAAGATGAAATGTTACATTATTCATGCACGGTCGCATATTTATTGCTTACTCTATTCCCCCGTGACTTATGTTGGAATTGGAACCTTGAATTTATTGCTTTTAAAGTTAAATTGTACCGTTGTTTATTTGCTTATATATACATTGTGAGCACATGTTTATTTTGCTCACCAACTTTCATAAGCTGACGGCATCGATGCATCCTAGACTCTAGGTCCAGATTTTCAGGGTCAGGAGCAGCCAGAGTATTTCGACTGTGCTAGTTAGAAGCAGGGGACTTTTCCAGGAGGTTGTTTAATATTTTCCTATGTCTTTTTAATTCGGGTTGTAATAAACTAGTTTTAGACATTTGAATAAGGGCGTTTGTGCCTAAGACCTGGACTTATGTAATAGTTTAGTAAGGTTTAATTTTGGAGTTTATATTTATTAGTATCATTTCCTTTAAAAATGCTGTTAAGTTATTTGTTGCAGGGACAATTGGTCATACTCACTTGTCACGACCTATGAGTCCATAAAAGAAATTAAATGATTTCCTGTATTATGCCACGTCGGGGCGTGACAGAAACAGCAGCCATCATAGCCTTCTGCTCGGGAGTTCAACACACCAAGGTTGCTACGTCGTTCCATCGAGATCGACTGGCAACCCTGGTGGAGCTCTCGGAGAGGGTTGGAAAATATATAGACACAGAAGAATTCCTGAAGTCCAAACGCACCGGCTTCGCAGGAGACGAGTCCCCGAAAGCCAAGCGGAGGTGTGAGGGCTCTGAGAAGGGCCCGGTAAAAAAGCCCAGGCAGGACCAATAGAGAGGAGCTCGAGATTAGCCCCAGATCGCTTTCACATCTCTATCTCGACCAATCCACGAGGTCATGGCCGCCGCCGAGGCGCAGAGGTTACTTCAACAACCTGCGAAACTCAAAGCCCCACCCGGAAAGAGGAATTGGGATACGTTTTGCCGCTTCCATAGAGACCACGGTCATAACACAGAGGATTGCTTCAAGTTGAAGATAGCCATAGAAAAACTGATCGAGCAGGGTCATCTGGCAGAGTACGTCGCGACAGATGGACGGCCTGCGCAAGGAGCCCGAGCTCCCGGTCAAATCCAACCTCTTGGTCAAATCAACGTAATCTCCGGGGGAACGTCAGGCGGCGGGGACTCACAGTCGGCAAAGAAGAGGCATGCTCGGGCATCCCAGGCGGATGTCTGGCAGGTCCAATCCACTAGCTCTCCGCCAACTGACATAATGACGTTCACCTCCGACGATTTGCAAGGCGTCCACTGCCCCCATGATGACCCGTTGGTTGTGACGCTCTCCATAGCCAATTACATGGTCAAGAGGGTTTTGGTGGACACAGGCACTTCGACCGATATCATGTTCGTGTCAGCATTCGATCAGCTCGGGATGTCTAGGGATCGGCTCCGCCCAATCGCTACTCCCCTGGTAGGTTTTAACGGATCCAGCACCCAGGCGCTCGGTACCATGGAGCTCCCCGTGCTTATGGGAACTTACCCTCAGCTGGTCTCCCTGCTGTCAAATTTTGTAATAGTGGAGGCTCCATCTGCATACAACGTCATTCTGGGGAGGCCCACACTCAACAGAGCCAGGGCCGTCGTCTCTACCCATAGCCTGACAGTTAAGTTCCCAATCCCTCAGGGACCCGGGAGCCTGCGTGGAGATCAGGCAACCGCCCGGAGTTGCTATGTCAGTTCCCTTCGCCGGGAGGTCATCGTAGAGACATTGAACATACAGGAGATGGACCCGAGGGATCAGAATGATAGAGTGGGCGCGATCGAAGAATTAGAATAAGTGGCGTTGAACCCACAACACCTAGACCGAACGATAAGCATCGACACCCTGTTGGAGCCCCACCTTAGGGAGAAGCTGATTCAATTCCTGCAACAGAGTCAGGATGTGTTCGCCTGGTGCCACGAAGACATGCCCGGGATTAATCCCCGGGTAATGTCTCATCGGCTCAACGTTGACCCAGACTCCCGGCCTATAAAGTAGAAGAGACGGGGCATGGTCCCCGAGAAATAGAAAGTAGTGTGTGAGGAGGTTGAGAAGCTCCTCAAAGCCCACTCCATACGAGAGGTCCACTACCCCGATTGGCTAGCCATCGTAGTACTTGTCAAGAAAAGCAACGGGAAGTGGAGGATGTTCGTGGACTTCACCGACCTGAACAAAGCCTGCCCCAAGGACTACTATCCGCGGCCCAGGATAGACCTTCTTGTGGATTCCATGGCCGACCATTCGCTCCTCTCATTTATGGACGTCTACTCTAGGTATAATCAGGTCCGCATGTACCCTAGGGACGAAGAAAAGACCTCGTTCATCACGGACCAGGGAACCTACTGCTACAAAGTCATGCCTTTCGGCCTCAAAAACGCCGGGGCGACTTATCAATGCCTGGTCAATCACATATTCAAAGACCTGGTCGGGAAATCAATGGAGGTGTACGTCGATGATCTACTGGTCAAAAGCCGGGACGAGTCCGATCATCTGGAACATTTGGTCGAAGCCTTCAACATTTTGAGGAAGTTTAGGATGAGGTTGAACCCGGCCAAGTGCACATTCGGCATCTCATCCGGAAAGTTCTTGGGGCACCTAGTTAGCAGGCGGGGCATTGAAGCAAACCCCGAGAAAATCCAGGCCCTCATTAGCATGCGATCGCCCAGGTCGACAAAAGAAGTACAGAGTATGGCCGGACGGGTTGTCGCACTGAACAGATTTATCTCCAGAGCTACCGACCGGTGCCTGCCGTTTTTCAAGATCCTCCGTAAGGCATTTCAGTGGTCTGAGGAGTGTGAGGAGGCGTTCCAGGCACTCAAGTAGTACTTAGCGTCTCCCCCTCTACTCTCAACACCCGTACCGGGAGAAGAGTTGTTCCTATACCTGGCAGTATCACCCTCAGCCATTAGCTCAGCACTCATCAGGGAAGAGCACGAGATACAGTTCCCAGTGTACTATACCAGCCAGGCGCTCCAAGGTGTGGAGAGCAGATACTCCCGCATCGAAAAACTTGCATTCGCTCTCATCACCTCTGCCCGGAGACTCCGTTCGTACTTTCAGGCCCATGTTATTGTGGTCCTTACCGACCAACCTCTCCGTAGGATCTTAAGCAGGCCTGACACATCCGGGAGGCTCATCAAGTGGGCCGTGGAGTTAGAGGAATTTGAAGTAGTCTACCGCCCCCGGACGGCGATCAAAGGGCAAGCAGTAGCAGACTTTCTGGTTGAGTTCACATATCCGGAAGACCCAGTTGAAGAGCTCGACCCACCGGTCCTACCGCCCGGGTTACAAGCTGACATCCCCACCTGGGTGCTGTATGTGGACGGTTCCTCAAACCAGCAAGGCAGTGGGGCAGGAATCATCTTGACTACGCCCGACGGCATCCAGCTCGAGTATGCCCTAAGGTTTGGGTTCCGTGCCTCCAACAACGAAGCTGAGTATGAAGCCCTATTGGTCGGATTGCAATTAGCCACTTCCATGGGTGCACAACAGGTCTAAAGTTACAGTGACTCTTAGCTCGTGGTCAATCAAGTCAACCAAGAGTATGAAGCCCGGGGAGACAATATGGTAGCCTATCTAGCCCTTGTCCGAGCGGTTTCGAAGAAGTTTCAGGGTTTCTGTATCATACAGATACCCAGAGAGGAGAACACCAGGACCGATCGGTTAGCCCGCCTCGCTTCATCTTCTGAGTCAGACTTGCCCGGGATAAGGGTAGAATACCTGCCCGAACCAAGTGTGATCAACTCAGAATGCATGGAGGTGGAACCCGACGCCTTGGGACCCAGCTAGATGGACCCGATTATGGCATTCCTGACAACGGGCGTGTTACCAAGCGAGAAAGAGGAGGACCGCCGGGTCAGGTACCGGGCGGCCCGATATCATCTTATAGACAACGTCCTCTACAAAAGGGGATTCTCTGTACCGTATCTCCGCTGCGTCCATCCCCACAGGTCCAATCAGTGCTGTACAAAATCCATGAAGGAGTGTGCGGGAATCACATCGGAGGCCGGGCACTCTCTAGAAAGGCCTTACTGTAAGGATATTACTGGTTAACAATGGCCCGGGATTCTCAGGAGTATGTCAGAAGGTGCGATAAATACAGACATACTCTCCCATGATCAACTGACCAGGAGAGCTTTAGACACCAATCCAAAGCCCCTGGCCCTTTGCCCAGTGGGGTATCGACATTGTCGGAACCCTACCGACGGGAAAAGGACAGGTCAAGTTTGCAATCGTCGCCGTGGACTACTTTACCAAGTGGGCGGAGGTCAAGCCCTTGGCGACATTAACCGAGTGAAAAATGGAAAGCTTCATGGAAAAGAACATCCTCAGTAGGTTCGACATTCCACGGGTTCTGGTCAGCGACAATGGCAGGCAATTCGACACCCCATTGTTGAGGGAGTTCTGCTCGGGCTATGGGATACTTAATCACTACTCCTCCCCCGAGCACCCTCAAGCCAATGGTCAAGCTGAGGTGACAAACCAAAAGATCTTGCAGTCGATCAAAACAAGACTTGAAAGCGCCAAAGGACTGTGGGCTGAAGAACTGCAAACCCTCTAGTGGGCCTACCGAACTACGCCCCGAGCGGCAACGGGTAAGACGCTATTCTCCTTAACCTACGGGTTCGAGGTGGTGGTCCCTAGAGAGCTCGGGTTACCTACTTACCGGGTGGCGAATTATAGCGTGCCAGACAATGAAGACGCACTCAGAACAGAACTGGACTTGGTAGAGGAGAAAAGAGACCGGGCGTATATAAAAGTTGTAGCCTACAAGCAGAGGGTGTCCCGGTACTATAATACCAGGGTGAAGCATCGTAGTTTCCTGGTGGGGGATCTGGTCCTTAAGGTCGTCAATCATTCCTCAAGAGTCCCAAGCCATGGAAAGTTGGGGCCAAACTGGGAAGACCCATATCTAGTTACTCGGGTAAACTGCCCGGGAACTTACTAGCTTCGGAGCTTGGATGGACGTGATCTGTCTCACCCTTGGAATGTGCAACACCTTCGCAAGTATTATCAGTAACCCAGAGACGAGGACAGTTTAGCACTGATTAGGAAATTTTTGTAGCTCTATTTGAGCATTCATTATAAATTTTTGAATAAAATAAAAGACTTTACTTTGCAAAATTACTTATATCACAACCCCGTCCAATATTGAGAGACCTCGGGCCTAACCCCGAGGCAAAAGACCTTGGCTCAAAACCAAGGCACAAAGACCTCGGGTCTAACCCCGAGGCAAAAGACCTTGGCTCAAAACCAAGGCATAAAGACCTCAGGCCTAACCCCGAGGCAAAAGACCTTGGCTCAAAACCAAGGCATAAAAACCTCGGGCCTAACCCCGGGGCAATGGCTTCACTTAGCCCCAACCAGCGATGGGGGCAAACCCCCTAGGTGACTGATGATGGCAAGCCTTAAATGACCCTGCAACCACCCATGTTCCAGGTCGGTTTCCTACGGCCACTCACTCCCGCACACCCGTCTTAGCAAAATGCTTGGGGGGGCAGGGACTGGGGACTGGGCTAAAACAAGAAATCACACCGGTCATTAAAAGGACTTGGAATCCTAACATTCTTAAGTACTTATAGTGATCAGAGATAAAACATCCCGGATGGTAGAACAGGTTTTTCCTATGATACACTGGGCCATCCCGGACGGTAAGACATAATTTTCTATAATACACCGGGTCACCCCGGACGGTAAACAGGACAAGTTCCTATGATACACCGGGCAGTCACCTTTAAAACAGGTCGGTAAGACCAGATGTTCTACCGATTATAGTCCTAAACCATTTGCTAAGGTAGGGATTTAGGTCGGTCAAAACTAGGTGGACACTGGCAATCACAAACAGGCAGACAAGTACAAAAATAGTAAATAGTTTATGGAAAGTTGGTCTCAAGGACCTTTTCATTAATTCAAAACTATTTGTACAAGGCCTGGGGGGCAGTTGTAGTAGCCTCCCAAAAACAAAAAACTATAATACAAAAGAAAACTGGCCGGGGACCTCAGTTGTCTACCTCGACCACGTCTTCGGTTTCCCCAGCCTCCTCTTCCGGGTCAGCTCTTCCTCCCGGTGCAGAGCCTTCGCCCGGGGCAGCTTCCTCAGTAAGGCCGTCATCAACAGCGAGGCCCTCGCCCGCAGCAGGACCTACATCCCAGAAGTCTAAATCAATCTCTTCGTAGGATGATATGTCCCACTCGGGGTGATCCCGGGATATCCTGCGCTTCAGATCTTCATAGCTTTTGAAGAAGCCGTCGTCGAAAGCTTCTTCTCGGGCCCCAGCAGCCGTCACCTTTGCCAGCTTCCTCTCCCGCGCCTCCGCTGCCGCTGCGCTGGCTTGAGCAGCCTCTAGGTCAGCCTGGGTGGTAGCCAGCTCGGCTTGAGCAGCTCTAAGGCTCAAGAACAAACCCTTCACCTTGTCCATCTCTACGGCCAGAGCGGTGCCTCTGGCCTCTGAGATCGCCCGCTCCTCAGACAAAGCGGCTTCAACAGCAGGGGCCCTCCTGGCCAGGGAATGTAGGAAGGACTCAGCCCCGGCGGCCATGCATCCGACCTGCGTAAAGTTAAAACCGACCGGTCAGAGAACATGCACAGTTGACAAAATAGTTGAAGAAAAGGAAACAAAGGCAGGAGAACTCACCATGTGAGAGAGGCTATACAGCCAGCTCTAGAAGACCTCGGGAGACATGTTTTCACATGCCTCCACTTGGCTGGGAAGCAGACCAGGCTTCACCCGGTCCCTGATCTCGGCCGAGGCAGCCATTGGTGCCACGGCCAGCACCCCCACCTGGGGGGTAGTTTCCTCAACTACCACCACGTGGGGCGTTGAGGTCACCACTGGCTCCGGACGGATGCCGTGCCGGATCTGCCTCAGCGGGCGCTCTCCACCCGGGGCATCGGTGGTGGGCCTTTTTCCTTGTGCCACCGCCATCCGAGCGACAACAGCAGCAGCGGCAGCGGCCTACTTCTTCCTCAGCTGCTCCATATTTCTCTTCAGAGCCATCTCTGCAAAAAAGAAAAAATTGAACAGTTAATAATCAATGTAGAAGACGGGGAAAGAGTACTACGAGAGGCAGCAGAGTCCGAGCACTTACCAGGAAGGATTGAGGGGAATACTGGAGCTTCTGTGGGCTGAATCGGTCGTCAGTAGCTCGGAAGTCGCCGGTCCGAGTCAACACATTCCAGACGTTTACCGGCCGATCTGCCAAACTCCTGATCCTGTCTTGGCACTCGTCGGGAATGCTCGGTGGGCTGGTTGATCCCGCTGCAAAGCCAAGTACAAAATGGATAGTCTCAGAAACTGGAAGCAAAGCAAAGAAGTAAGCAGCAAGTGAAACCGAACGGGCTTACCCCTCAACTCTCCCGCCCAAGTAGTCCTCATCTAGATCCCGGGGGCCGGTTCGCAAAGCCCAAGGGTGGACACTTGGAAGAACCTGATCTTCCACCCTTTGTTGTTGCTCAGTCAGTTGACTAAGATCTTTCTCCCCTGGCGATCCCCGAGAGAAAAGAACCCGATCTCTCTATGTACGGGGAACGGTCGGTGCATCCAGAGAAACTCCTGGATGGAAAGTTCATATCTGAAGACCTGGGGCCACAAAGAAATGGACCCCATCAAGAACCTCTAACCGTTCGGGACCAACTGGCCCAGGGCAATCCCCAAGTAGATCAGGACGTCCCGAGCAACCGGATCGAGGGGGAAGCGAAACCCAGCCATGAGGATGTCCTCATATAGGGTAGTAAAACCCCGCTGGTAGATTTGGGCCCCACCAATACTCACCGCCAAGGAGCAGTAGTTAGGAAGACCGTATCTATCCCTAATGCGCCCGAGATCTTCAGTGCGCAAGGTGAACGAGATGAATTCGCTGGAGAAGGCCACCTCGGGGTCGGGTTTCCCTGGCGTTTCATCGCTTGAACCCCGGGAAATAGAAGTAGCGGGGGCTTTCTGGTCTGATTCATCGTCGGAGAGACGGATCATGATTCTGCCTTCGCTTTGGTGATCAGAGGGGGATACGGGCGGCAGACTCAGACTTGTGTCCGGCTCCTCTGATCTGGACCGCTCATCCTCCAACCGGGAGGACGAGTTAAAACCAGAGTGACACATTCTTGGGGTTTCGGTAACAAGGCTGGAAAGGAGGTGATGACCAAGGTATGGGTTAGGAACCCCGAGCCTGGTATACAGAGGGGGTAAGGTCACTAACCTAAAAGGCAATGAGTGGATGGTACTTAGCACTAGATGACACTCTCTCAAGATTACTCTGGGGGAAACCGCTCAGTTTAACTATCCTAAGGTTCTACCTGACTTAAAGGAAAAACAGAACCTAAGGAGGAAGAAATCCCACTCCCGCTCAAAGCCTACCGGGCTCGCTCCCTCCAGCCTCACCACGGAAAGAAAAGATAAAGGAAAAGAGTAAGAAGAACTAAAACTGGAAAGGAAAGACTTACAGAAATCAACGCAAGAAAAGGGCTCAGAAATCTTGACCGGGAATTGTTTGCTCTCAAAATCGCTCGGGAATGTATATCTTTGCAGCAAAGAGTTGAAGAAATGAACAAGTGTTCCTTTATATAGGAACCAAGAACGGTTCAGATCAAAATAGATCCAACGGCTCATACGCTTTCCCACCCAAAGTGGCTGACAGTTGTCACCTCGAGCACGCAAAGCGTTGCCTCAAAAGGCGTGCGCATTAAATGCACAATGAGACGGTTCGGTTACCGTGTAAACGGTCTGGTTACACCCACGCTGGTATCGTTTGATCTTGACTAGGTCAGTCATAAGCTGACATGTGGCGCAGGTAGGACTCGGGCCTATAAAGTCACCGCTCGGTCCATACCCCGGCTGACCACCACGACTGGTCTCACCCCGGGTTGAGTCCCGACCTTTTACCAGACGGTTCCTCGGAAGCAATCTTAATTTTCAAACTTCATCTGATGGGACATCACATCAACTCTGAAAATGGGTGGTAGCTGATACGCCCATAAATATTCTGCTACAAGTCAAACCTCCATGTCAGCAGCTAAGCACCCGGATTATCCGGCAAGGGAGCCTATAGCCCACTGATCCCGGGGTCTTTCGAGTGCTATTGCTTGGGGTGCTCGCACAGCCTGGGAATACGGCTCAGCAGCTCTCCACAAGGTGCAGATTGACATCCAAGCTGCTCAGCAGTTTCCTAAATCGGTCAGAAGACGAATGTAAGGTGTAAATAGTTTCCTAAGCCATTTAGGAAACCTCCTATGATTGGTGCTCATCAACTTGTAATTAGATTTAGCTTCCTTATCTAATTAGTTGCCTTGTACGGGTGGCCTCTTGCACCTATAAAAGGGGCCACTCACCCCCATCAAGGGGATCACATTCTTAACTTAAAGAATAGCATATACATTCATCTCATATGCATACACTCGGCCGGTATTACTGGTAGTGCCACCCCAATTGTTGGCTCACCAGGCCCGCCGTTGATCTGCTAGTGAAGTGCACTGACGCACCCGTGGACGTAGGCCACCTTATTAACGGGGCCGAACCACATACAATTGTTTGTGTCACCGTATCTCTTTTCTTAATCCCTCTTACCAGTTTTTGGCATCATCATAATGTATCTGTAAAAGTAAGCTTATTATAAATTTTATTTTTCAGCAGTGATAAAAGTAAGGAGTTGAGGGTAGAAAATAAAGATGTCTCTATTGATAATGAGGTGAGGTGCAAAATTGGCAGCGCATGGCGTCAAATGACCACTGAAGAGAAGCTGCCCTATAAGAAGAGGGTAGCGGAGGCTGAGGAAAAAAACAAGGAGCTGAACATTGAACCCCCGAAAAGACCAAAGGTAACAGAGGTTATTTAAAATGATTGTACAAATTTTGAATTAACAATTTGATTGACAAGAACCTCTCTTCTATCAAATAACAGGGTCAACACATTATTAATACCTACATGTCTTTGCTGATTATTTTGGAGACCGTGAACAATCTTAATTCGGAGCTAGTGCAAGCCGTCAAGGAAATGGGCTTGGGGGGTCTATTAGAACTGAAGTGCAACCAATTGGACCATGACATTTCCGGGTAGCTTTTGAAGAAGTTTGATCTTGACAAGAGGTGCTTAACCGTGCACGGGAGGCAGTTGTTCATCACTGAAGCTAATGCTGAAAAGACCCTGGGGCTAAGGTCAAAAGGTTTTTACCCAGACATGTAAGGGTCCAACGAAGACATACTTGAGTTCTCTGAGACTTATGGGTTTGTGGACGGAGTCCTAATGCTGAGCAGGTTGAAGGAAGATCTAAAGTCCTCGGTAGATGGTGGGGAGGCATTTATTGTAAGATTTGCATTGCTAACAATAGGATGCCCAGACATGGAAGGGTCCAACGAAGACATACTTGAGTTCTCTGAGACTTATGGGTTTGTGGACGGAGTCCTAATGCTGAGCAGGTTGAAGGAAGATCTAAAGTCCTCGGTAGATGGTGGGGAGGCATTTATTGTAAGATTTGCATTTCTAGCAATAGGATGCATGTGTTGCCCTGGCATCAGACCTGTCATTAAATCTAAATTCATGCATTTGGTGAAAGATTTATCATTGATGAGAACCCTGAATTGGAGAAAGTTGTTGTTGGATGATCTTGTGGAGGGTGTGAGGCATTACAAGGTGAAGAGTCCAAGTTGGGTTGGTGGATGCTTATTTTTCCTCATGGTAAATAAGTTGGAGTCATTGTTGGTTGTTTAATTGTCTGTTATATTATTATTGGTTTGATAATTAGGACTGGGACTAAATTTTTTTATTGATTGTAAATTTATAACTTTGATAATGCGATCTCGTTAGGGTCCCCGGCAATGCCCTCTTCATCCAACAATATGTTCCCCGTTGTCCGTAGATGGGGGAACAAATGACACGCCCCGAATAATAATAAAAGTAGGATTTTTTTTTTAAATCTACTTTGAAATGAAGGGGGAGACAGGTTTGAATAATATATTGCAGTTTCAATTATAACAAAATAGTAATAATAGTCTAAAGTTATTACATCACTTAATAAGCAGAAGTAATAAGATCCACCAGCATCATGTGAAATAAACATAGTCTTGGGACTTAGCCCTGAAAAATACAAATATCCAAATCATAAATTTTCTTAAGGAAAAGCTCTCTTTATTCATCCTCCAAAGATTTAAACTTCATTTACTGAAAAGGTGGATAACAACATCCATCAGTATAACTGGTGAGTTTCTCAATATATTCCAAGCTTTAGGGGTGATCAACTTGGCCCCGTACACCCGACTGACCCGACCCACCCGATACATTTTTTTTTTCTTTCCAATCCCATGGTTCGAGTAGCGGGTCTGGGAGTTTAAATTTATCGGGTTCGGTTCGGTGTTCGGTATTGATTTTCCAACACCCGACAAACCCGACCCGACCCGATAGTACCATAAACCTAATATATTTTTAATATATATGAATATATTATATAGCTAAGTGGAGACTGTGTGGAGGACAGGAGGAGTATAAAATGACTTTTAGGTTTTTTTTTTAGGGTTTGAACTTTAAAACTTATCACTCATCAGTCTCTCATCTCTCTAACTCTCTCTACTACTAGCGGCCAGCACCTAGCGGCACACAACCTCAGGCCTCGGCCCCTCACGAGTCACCACAAGGCTCTTCTCTTCTCTATCTCTACCAACCCACCGACCACCAGTCACGTACCACCGGCCACCCTCACCTAGCTCTTGACCTCTTCCCCCTCTCCATCAACCCTCCTTCCAGCGGGCGCAAATCTTTGGATTGAAGAAAGGTTCTCTGTCTCAAAACTCGATTTTAAATATCTTTAACATCTACCAAGACTACCATGGTCCATGGATTGGACTAATTTTTATGATCTGTGTTTTTTTTTTCTTTGTAGATTTTGAGGTATACACATTCCAGATTTGGAAAAGGATGGAAATTATATTCTACTCACTACTCAGGTATGTATTCAAGTGGCCTGATTTTATTTCTAAGAACTAATTTTATTTTATTCTGAATAAACATCTATCATGGACTGATTCAATTTTTATGAACTGATTTAGTGATTTTTATGAAATAAATTTTGTAATGTTCTCAACAAACATCTATCAACTATCATGGAGACATGGACTGATTTTATATATTTTTTATTTATGAACTGATTTTTATGAACTTATTTATTTCATTTCAACATCTACCAAGACTACCATGGTCCATGGATTGGACTAATTTTTATGATCTATGGTTTTTTTTTTCTTTGTAGATTTTGAGGTATACACATTCCAGATCTGGAAAAGGAGGGAAATTATATTCTACTCACTACTCAGGTATGTATTCAAGTGGCCTGATTTTATTTCTAAGAACTAATTTTATTTTATTCTCAATAAACATCTATCATGGACTGATTTAATTTTTATGAACTGATTTTTATGAAGTAAATTTTGTAATGTTCTCAACAAACATCTATCAACTATCATGGAGACATGGACTGATTTTTTATTTTTGTATTTATGAACTTATTTATTTCATTTTATTTTCTACCAAGACTACCATGAACTGATTTTTATTTTTATTTTCATTTTGTTGCAAGAATGGAATCTGTTACAACAACTGTTGAAGCACATGAAGTTACCGAAGTTAACCAGGAGCAACCCAAGGATGTGGAAAAGGAGGGTGAAACTGGTGGAAACCATTGACACTCCAGCCGCGACGACTGAGAAACCGCCTCTTCCACCTAAATCCACGGTGAGAAATGTTAATGAAAATATCAGTAGGAGTATGGGACCATTTTGAAAAAGTAGAAGGTAATGACGGTTTACAAAAGGCACATTTTTAGCATTGCAAAAGATCATATCGAGCCGATTCAAAGAATCACGGGACAACTAACTTGAAAAATCATTTAGAAGTTTGTCCTAGTGATCCTTTGGGTTTGAAAGACAAAAAGTATAAGGGTCAAAGCACACTAACTTTTCAACCCAAAAGGAAGGAGACGATGGGTTTAATCTCGTTGCAACGAGCTTTACCATTGAGGCTGCTAGAAAAGCTCTTGCCGAGATGATAGTTGTTGATGAGTTACCCTTTAGGTTTGTTGAGAATTTTGGTTTTAAAAGATTTTGTAATGTTATGCAACCAAAATTCCGGAATATTCCATCTAGGCACACAGTGGCTAGAGATGTTGTTAAGATATACAATGAGGAGACTAAGAAGTTGAGATTAGTCTTGAGAGATCGTAGGGTTTGCCTAACCGCCGACACTTGGACCTCAATTCAAAATTTAAATTACATGTGTCTTACTTGCCATTATATAGATGATGACTGGAAAATACAAAAGAGGATTATTAACTTTTGTCAAATTGATGACCACAAGGGAGAGACCATTGGTAAAAAGATTGAGTCGTGCGTTCTTGAGTGGGGCATAGGTAGCATTTTCACGTTGACGGTAGATAATGCTAGTTCTAATGCGGGGGCAATTAGGTTCTTGACAAGAGTATCTAAAGATTGGAAGGGTACGATCTTAGAGCATGAGTATTTGCACATGAGGTGTTGTGCTCATATTCTCAATTTGATTGTGCGTGATGGGTTAAAAGGACTCGATGAGTCTGTTGTCAAGGTGCATGAGGCTGTAAAGTATGTAAAGTCCTCTCCAAATGTTAGGAAACTGTGTTCCCAGAATCCATTGACAGCGCGTATAAGTTGGTACTGCAAAAAAAAAAAATTACGTGAAAACTACAATAACCCTACAAGGGCGGAACTAGGGTTACCTTAAACTGCTAAAACGGATTGCTGTAGTAGACGAATCGAGAACGCGGGCTCGATAACAGCTCACGATCTTCTACCGTATTCCTTTGTTGCCAGAATATCGAACTGAGTGTGGGGTCTTTCGAAATCCTTTCTATTTTCTACTCTCCCTCTTTTACGCTCTCTTTTTTATTCCGAGTTATAATTCTCTATATAGAAAAACGCTAGCTGAGGAGAGAGCCAAAGAAACATATATATAGGCTACGATAGGGACCATAAGAAGTCAATAAGGAATATGCTTCCTTATGGAATTAGGAAACCCTAATTCGAACTGAATCAGATTCCTATTTCCATAAATTATAATTCATACCACTAAAGAATTATAATTGCACTCCTACCCTTATCTCAAAAATATATTTCGAGCTCCATGTTATTAAATGCTTATTATCTCCCCATGTTTTAAGATTACAGATATCCATTAATTAAATATAATTACTGACAATCATATTTAATTAATTTCTTAAAATTCCTTGAGATCCTCTACTTAACTTATCTGATATGTCAGATACAAAATCCACCTGCAGGGTTTGACTTAATCAAAACTTATAAGCTTTCTCAAGGGGACATCATCAATCCCAAAATTGAGACATGGATTCCATCATTAATTAATATCCACCACACAATTAATATTGCCACCCAATCCAATGAGATATTGACCCATTTAAGGATCTCACCCTTTTAGGGATCAAAGTGTAAATATCAAATGTACGTGTCTACAAATTAACTTAGGATTTAGAGCATAAGCACTCATAATAGCCATGATGTATTAATTATCTTATAAGTCAGTATAAAGATAATTACCCCAAGTCAGTCCCGTTTAATACACAAAGTGTACCAGCATAGTGAGTTGAAACTATACCGTTTTCCGTAGTCAAGACAAACCTACTACAACACCATGCTGCAGTCCTACCGATGGTGTGTCCAATCCCATCTAAGACTGTAAACCAAAATCTTACATTCTATAATATCTGATGGCCTGATCTTCCGTGTGTAAGCCGAACTCTACACATCAAACCACCTACTATATAGAATGAGAGACACACATGCATAATATTAAATAAATAATATAATACAAACATTGCCCACACAGATTCTCATAAAAAAATGGATTAACTGATTTTATTAAATGAATAATAAATCAACTACATAAAGCATGACTTTTAGTATATATCCCTAACAATCTCCCACTTAGACTCAAAGCCATGATGCGACACACCTCACTCCTATCCCATCTACATGACTGTCAAAAGTCTTGGCCGGTAAGCTCTTGGTGAAAGGATCTGCAAGGTTATTTGCTGATGCTATCTTGGTCACTTCAACATCACCTCTTTGCACGATCTCTCGTATCAGGTGATACTTACGCTCAATGTGTTTTCCCTTCTTATGGGCCCTTGGTTCCTTTGAGTTAGCAACCGCTCCGCTATTATCGCAATAAAGGGTAATAGCCGATTGTACTGCAGGTACTACTCTTAGATCCATAAGGAAGTTTCTGAGCCAAACGGCCTCCTTAGCGGCTTCCAAAGCAGCCACATACTCGGCTTCCATGGTGGAATCAGCAATACATGACTGCTTGATACTCCTCCAAGTAATGGCTCCACCTCCTAGGGTAAACACATATCCTGAGGTAGACTTTCTGGAATCCCTATCTGACATGAAATCAGAATCTGTGTACCCAATGGGTACAAGATTGTCTGCTTGGTAAACTAACATATAGTCTCGAGTCCTTTTCAGGTACTTGAGAATATTTTTCATCGCAGTCCAATGTTCTTGCCCTGGATTAGATTGATATCTACTAACCATGCCAACAACAAAGCAGATGTCAGGTCTAGTACATAGCATATCATACATTAGGCTTCCTACTGCTGAGGCATAAGGAACTGCCTTCATCTTCTCTATCTCATCAGGTGTGTTAGGACACTGATCCTTAGATAGAATAATTCCGTGTCTGAAGGGAAGGAATCCCTTCTTGGAATCTTGCATGCTAAACCTTGCAAGAATATTGTCAATATAAGTGCCTTGTGACAAGCCCAACATCCTATTCTTGCGATCTCGCATAAGCTTGATCCCTAGGATGTGACCGGCTTCTCCCAAGTCCTTCATATCGAATTAACTGGACAACCATACCCTTACAGAAGATAATACCCCCACATCGTTTCCGATTAGCAAGATATCATCCACATATAATACTAAGAACACCACCACTCTTCCATCATGTTTCTTGTACACACAAGATTCATCCACACATTGATCAAAACCAAAAGACTTGATTGCTTGATCAAAGCGGCTATTCCAAGACCTAGATGCCTGCTTAAGTCCATAAATGGACTTCTTAAGCTTGCACAACATGTGTTCTTGGCCCTTCGCAATGAACCCGTCTGGTTGCATCATATAGATGCACTCGTCAAGATTCCCATTTAGAAATGCTGTCTTGACATCCATTTGCCAAATTTCATAATTGAAATGTGCAGCAATGGATAAGAGAATCCAGATTGACTTTAGCATGGCCACTGACGAAAAGGTTTCCTCATAATCGATTCCCTCTTTTTGAGTGAACCCTTTCGCAACAAGCCTTGCTTTAAAGGTTTCCACCTTATCGTCTGCTCCTCTCTTCTTCTTATAGATCCACTTACATCCAATGGGTTTTATTTCACTGGGTGGTTCTACAAGATCCCAGACTTGATTGGAGTACATAGACTCCATTTCAGATTTCATAGCCTTTTGCCAAAGATCTGCATCTTTATCTTGGAGTGCTTCATTGTAGTTACAGGGATCGATACCTTGTTCATCAGGGACCCGGTCATAAGACTCTTCCAAGAACATATACCGGTCAGGTTGAATAATAACCCTCCCACTACGACGAGGCACAACCTGTATCTGTGTATCACTGATATTTCGTTGTGAAGATTCTAAACCTAATACACCATTATCTGCACATTGTACTGGTTCATGAACCTGCGTGTTAATGGTTGGTTCGGGGTCTACACGAGTTTCGATAATCCTCCCACTACGACGCTATAGACACCCCAATTTTGACCAAACGTCAAATCCAGGGATTAGTTACCTCTCAAAGACCGATGATGACGATGACCGTGACGTTCGAAGATTTTCCAAGAAATTCAAAATCTTCAAGATGTTCTTCAAGTTAAAATTGCAAAATCAAAAAATATATATAATAAAAATAAAAAAGAGAGAGGGTTTGGGTATTCGGGAGAAACCCGAACTTTGAAGGACACATGAGGAAATCAGTCTGAAAATTTGCTCAATATACATATAAAAAGGTTTTGAAAGAAAGTATAAAATGAAAATGATAAAAAGGAGTTTTAAATAAAGGAAAATTGTCTCTTGAAAAAAAAAAAAATAATAATAAGAAAAGCATAGTATATTGAAGAATATACCATGCACATGGGTTCATACCACCCACATGGGTGCATTTTAGCACAAATATACATGAATATATAAAGATAACTCACAAAAATTAAGTTTAGATTAATTTTCCTTTCAAAAATTTAAAAAAGGGAGCAAATTCAGTTAGCCCCGACACCCGAAAAACCCGGCGGCGCCCGGCCTTCAGTGAATGCCGCCCAACACTCAGTGAATGCCGCCGGCACCCGTCGAGTGCCGCTGGCTGTAACAGACTGCTTTTTCTCACATATTCTAGAAGAAAACTTTGCACATGGGTCTCCACCCGAATTTACCCATTTATCCTTGAGATAATGAGGTCTATATAAAGAGACCTTCATCTTCATTTGGGAAGAAGGAGCTTTTTGAATCATTTTATATATATACAAGATATATACTTGAGTTTTGGGGGAGAGAGAGGAATCATATAGAAAATTGAGAAGAAGAGAATAATTTCTTGAAGAATTTGAAGAACTTTGATGAGAATTTGAAGATCTTGGAAGAGCTTCACAAGAAATTGAAGAATTCTTTGAGGTCATAGAGGTAACCTCTTAATCCTTGGTAGAGTTAGGACAATTCAATCACAAGTTCTTAGATCTAGGAACTTTTCACATTTTCAAAACCTCTCTTCTTACCCCATTTCATCACACACCACCAAGAACTTATGATTGAATTTCATGACATCTCATTAATTTGGATCTAATTAATGCCTTGGGTTTGAGATAAATTAGTTTTGAAGAATTTGTGTTCCTAAATAAAACTTTGATTTCTTTATTTCTATTTCATTCATAAGGTTCATGAGATCTTCCATATCTCATTGAAACTCTTTGAATTTGATTCCTTAGTTTCCTATGATCTTATGATCCATATGGAGATTAAAATGAATTATGGTCATAATCTACACATAGTTGGTGAGATACTAGTATCAACTCATGACTAGGATCTCTTTACTATGAATCTTATGGAATTCATACTATATTTCATGGAGATTAGAGTAGATTTGTTTTTTTTTAGTCTCCAATGACCATCAAATGGTAGGAGAAGTAGTTTAGTTTAAGTCCATCTTTATGGCTTAGACTAATCTCTTCCTTGGGTTTTGAGAAGTTCTCTATACTTCATCCAAAACCTACATGTATAGATGTCCTTAGTCTCTAATGACCATCAAATGGTAGGAGAAAATGGTTTAGTTTAAGTCCAACTTCATGATTTAATAGTTGGGGTTAACAAATAAAGTTGAACTTGACAAATGAAAATAGTGAGTTCACAAACTATTTTTGATCAAAGATTTTTAGTTCGAAATCTAACCGTTGAAATCAAGTGAAACCAACGGGAAAGTGTTAATAACACAATGTTCTACCGCTGCAATTTTTGTTTTAAGGTAGTTTCATGTTTAAAATGGTTTGGTCATGAGTTTTGTGAAGTAACAACAATCTGCCCAGAATTTCAGCACAGCAACACTCTTTTAGAATAAATAAATTGGGATTTTAATAAAGTTTTCATGACCTTTAATATTTTTTTCTAAGAACCTTAATGTGTTAGGAAGGTTCCCTAAAAAGATTGAAGCAATTCAGATTTGTTTGCTATTTGTAGTAAATCATACAAGATCTCTGGACAGAGAGTTGTAGATTCCTGAATGACGTCTAGTGTTTTCCGTATTCCCGGAGATCTAACCGTTGAAACCTCGATTTTCTTTTTGGGTTAGAAACTAGACTCACAGAGGCATAACATATCCAAAAATCATTAAGATCCAACCGATGGAAGTATTTTATTTCTATTGTTTTAAGATCTGGTCTGCTCTCTGTAATTCATAAAAAAACTGCTACTGTTTTTGTCTAATCTTATTTATTTCAACTCAAATGGTTCCCTAATGTCTTGGGACCCAAATCATGTTTTGAATAATGATAATTTAGCTTAAATCCAGAGGCTAAGTGATCCAAATTAGTGAATAAATCCATGTTTTATTCTTATTCACATTCATTCATGTACATCAATGCTTATGATTAGAACTAGCCATTGAATAAAGTTGAATTTCATGCTTAATAGATCTAAGCTAGAGAATTGGGATTGATTTTTTGATATCATATTATTATGTGAAGCATGTGGACTAATCTTTGTTTTGTAGCGCATTTGAGGTACAATTTCTCATATCTTCTCTGGTTTATTTACTTCATTGATTTTAATTGATTTTTGACTCCATGTGCGACACCTTAGCTTAGGTTTTGCCTTATGTGTATATATGTGTTAGAGACCTTTTCTCAGATTTATTTTGTTCTTGCATGCATTGCATGTTTAATATTCGCGGCCGGATCCCGGGTATGTTTTCTAGTTCCTTACTTGCACATCATGATGTTTGCTAGTTGAATTATGTGACTTATGAATGATATTTTACCGTTAGCAATTTTACACCATTTCCAACATGCTTGTGTTATGTATACCTATATATGTATTAATTGAGGGCATGCTTAGATTAATAACTTGATTAAAGAGGATGTTGAGTAGAGGCCGATCGTGAGATAGGATGAAAGGGGGTGTTTTAGTCCACCGGGCTCCTTCCCCTTTCATTCCATAATCCCTGGACCCAGTTTATCTTTGGTTTCGCAAAAAATCAGTTTGCTTTAAAATGGTTTCTTAATTTTCCTTTTAAAAATTAAGTGGCGACTCTTTGAATTTGAAAATTATTTGAAAAGTGGGCCCAAATGCCGGTATCCACAGACGCGGTAATGGAATATCGATAACTCTGTCTTGTGATGTTTCTTCTCGTACCGATGGTATCGAAGAAGTATGTGTCGGTGTCTCTCCTCTCATTTTCTCTAGAACAATACGGCTTCTGGGCTTGTGGTCCATAACATAGTCCTCTTCTAAGAATGTGGCATTGGTGCTAACAATAACCTTCTGATCCTTATGACTATAAAACAGACCACCTTTAGTTCCTCTTGGATACCCAACAAAGAAACATACTTCTGTTCTTGATTCCAACTTTTCTGCGTTCCCTTTCAGCACATGTGCTGGACTACCCCAGATCCGAACATGCCGCAGACTAGGCTTTTGCCCAGTCCACAATTCCGTGGGAGTGGTAGGTACTGACTTAGATGGTACCAAGTTTAGAATGTATGCATCTGTCTCTAATGCGTGTCCCCAAAAGAAAATTGGTAAATCCGAGTAACTCATCATAGATCTTACCATATCCATGAGAGTCCTGTTCCTTCTTTCTGCTACACCGTTCTGTTGAGGCATACGGGGTGCAGACAATTGGGATGTAATCCCTTGCTCCAATAAGTATTCCCTAAACTCTCCCAAGAGGTACTCTCCACCACGATCAGATCGTAGTGTCTTGATACATTTACCTAGACGCTTCTCCGTTTCAGCCTTGAAGTCTTTGAATTTCTCAAAGCATTCAGACTTACGCCGCATCAAATAAATGTACCCATACCTTGAGTAATCATCAATGAAAGTGACAAAGTACTCAAATCCCCCTCTTGCTTGGACAGTCATAGGACCACACAAATCAGAGTGAACCAGTTCCAACGACTCTTTTGCTCTATAGCCCTTGGACGAGAATGGCCTCTTGGTCATTTTACATTCCAAGCAGGATTCACAAACTGGAAGTGCCTCCACTTCCAATGAGCCTAATGGCCCATTTTGAACCAGTCTTTGAATCCTTTTCAAATTAATATGACCAAGGCGTAAGTGCCAAAGATGCGTTTGGTTCATTCTCGAAGGTTCTTTTCTCTTAAATGGCAAACTATTTGTGTTATTCAATTCATTAAGTTGCAGTATAGGAGAGATATGATTTATAATATAAAGATCATCCACCAATTGACCAGAATAAATAAAACGTTTATTTTCTTTAATAACTACTACTTTATTAAAATGAACTGAATATCCATTCTTTACTAAACTAGAAACTGAAACTAAATTCCTTCTAATAGAAGGTACATAAAAGCAATTTTTTAATATTAAAATCTTATCTCTACCAAAACTAAGATGTATATCTCCTACTGCAACTGCTGCTACTCTCGTAGCATTTCCCATATATAGATAAATCTCTCCATCACTGAGCTGCCTGGTTCCCTGGAACCCCTGCAAAGAATTGCATACATGATCAGTGGCTCCCGTATCTACACACCAGGTACCGGTAGATCGGACCGCTAAACACGATTCAATAACTAGTAAATGAGATTTACTTTGATTGTTTTGTCTGGCGAGATAAACTGGACATTGCTTCTTCTAGTGTCCTGTCTGCTTGCAAACAAAACATTTGCCTTTAGGCTTTCCCGGTTGTCCTCGTGGCCTTTGGATTGGCGGAGGACCCGCGGCCTTCTTTTGAGCCTTTTTCATTTTCTTCTTGCCTTTCGACTTTGAAGCAGAATCTTTCGCAAACACAAGAGCACTCCCTAACTTTCTGTTGAGACCCTCAGCTGCCTGGAGTTCTTTAAGAAGCTCCGCCAAAGTATATTTAAATTTATTCATGTTGTAATTGAGGCAGAATTGCTTAAAAGACTCTGGCAGTGACTGGAGTACGATATCGACCTGGGTTTCCCCGTCGATTGTAGCTCCAAGGATCTCTAGTTCATTAAGAAGATATATCATCTTAAGAACATGATCCCTTACAGGCGTCCCCTCAGCCATGGTAGTGTTCATCAAGTCTTTTATGGCAACCTGCCTAACAGCACGACTTTGATCCCCGAACATCTCTCGGAGACTCTCCATCATGTCATAGGCGCTGGCCATTGACTGATGCTGATGTTGATGATGGAAAAACCGGTTTAAGTTAAAAGCTTAAACGCGCAGCAGAAAAGTCAAGTTATAAAAACTTAATGGTAGCCCAGGATCTACTACTCGTTAATTCCATAGATGCGCACAAGAGGGGACAAGAGTTATACCTTAATGTCTTGAACCCAATTCTGATTTTCTTTTTCTTCCTTGGTGATGCATCAGCCTCCACTAGGTTGTCTTCACCCTTATGTCTCCTGCGGATGCTTGCCAGAGAGACTAGAGATGGTGGGATCTCTAATAGAGAGGAAAAAGAAGGTTTGGGGCTCTAAAAATAGTTTCTGCAGCTTCTGACGTTCTAAAACGACGAACTCCTTTTCCAGAACGCAGCTGCCCTATTTATAGATTTCCAGAACCGACCTAGACTTCGCGCGATCGAAGATTTTCGATCGATCAAACCTTCGATCGATCGAACCATTCTCGATCGATCGAGACTGCCAAGACTTCAATCGATCGAACATACTTCAATCGATCGAACTTGTCTTGACAACTTCCTCATGTGTCTTTCCAAGTATCCTGGCGGAGCTAAGAGTGGGACCTCCTAGGCTCTTTATTATTGGCTCAGACCATTTTGTTAATTACCATGACCAAACTCTTTGATCAGCAAACTAACTAACTGGTCAGTTAACGTTTACTCCAGTATAAAACGATAACTGAACTCCAACACAAAAGAACATATCCGAAGTGATAACTAGACTTGTATGTTGTACTAATGTTCCTCTACCTTCAGCATTCGTAATCATATTCAGGTAGTTGGATAACTGTTACTGTCAACCTGAATCATGGTTACTTCTTGTATTCCTTGAGTCCCATTCACCTCTCATGATTACCAAACATGTTGATAACTCTTATCAACAAGACTGCAGTACTCAGTAATTGACTTGGTGACATTCTTAAGGGAATGCTTACTCTGAAACAGAGGGTAGATTCTGTCTTGACAATATATGTTCACAACCCTATGAATATGACACACCCAAGATACCCAGGTGTTGATCTTCTATAGACCTCACTGATTGGTAAGTCAAAACAGTCATTGTTCATAATCGTCTCAAGATTAAGAACACGTACCTTATACAAGTTATGAGTTCCTATCGACTGATTGACAGTCTTGAGTGTCAATAGGAAAGCTCAGCTCCGTCAATGCACTATAAGCACTAGCATGTTAACTAAGAGTTAAACTCTAGTGATTGAGATTAATCACTCCATCCAATGGTAGTTAATCATGCTATAGTGTAAACCTGATGAGATATCCAGTCTCATCATCCACTATGACACATTCTAAGTAACAAAGAATAGTAATTCGTATCTCACTTGTATGTATCTCATACATACACGAATTACTTACTATGATACTTAAGGATAACAATCATCTCATGAAAGAAACATACATAACTAAATGTAAAACTGATATCCATATATTAAAATGTCAATGTCTCATATATAAAGTAATGGTTTGAGGGCACAAATCCAATAGTTGCAGCACATTTGACATGGATGCCAAAATGTAACACCGCGCCATCTCATCAGCCTTGACCCATTTCTTGTGAGCCTGGATTTCCTCAGCGGTTGCCCCCTCACCAGGTTGCTCAGGACATTCTTGAGTAAGCACAAACTTGTACTCTTCAGCAGTTAACACAATATCCAAATTCCTTTTTCAGTCTATATAGTTTGGTCCAGTAAGTTTGTTTTCGTTAAGTATAACAACAAGTGGATTGAAAGTACCCATTTAAAAGCCTGAGAATCACATAACACAAATAATTACGTTTGGGCAAAAAATTACTATGGATTCGAGTTGAAAATATTGGTTCCCTCTACCATATTTGAAAAGAATCCGCCAGCAACCTGATACACCGCGAATAGTATGACTCGATGGGAAGCCATATACTATCTATCATTTGTTCAGATAGATAATTGCCTTTTAATTTTACTGTCCAAGCAATGTACTTTGCTAATAAAATTAAACTGCTGACTTGCTTTGGTCCTATAACTAATAACAGTGACTCAGATGGAGAGGATATTATTATTTATAGCTAAGTGTATACCATCACTTAATTCTAGGTCAAGAGTTCCATGAGGAACAACTCTGATGGAGAGGTGACCCACACCAACAATCACCCAAAACATTCTTTTAAAGAAGTTTGTACTGATAATTCCATGATCAACTACATTCGATAGGAAGGATGACACTAGAGCCATCACACAAAATTAATCATATCATCTACAAACCAGTGATGGAGACCATGGGTTGATAAATTCCCTCTCCCACTTAGAATTTTTTTAAAAAAATTGAGGGTTATAATTTTTTAGAAAAACTTTTAATTTAATTAATAAAAAATAATAGAATACTTGACAAGGATTAATTCATCCTTACTTGTGAAACCCACATGTGTAGATAATAAAATTATTCTATTCTCATGATTTTAGAAAATAAATACTTATGTTTTCAAATTAGGGAATTAGTTTTATTTCTAAATACACATGTAGTTGTCCATCATTTTAAATTAATATAAATTAAACATGCAGCTAGATATATGAAATAGGTCTAGGAACAATTATACATGTTGTCCTATTCATTAAACATGAAACAATAATAATCATTCAATCACACATAAATAAGGAAACCACAATAAAATAGGAATCCCACTATTATGGTCAAGCTGCAACTCTTGTGAAGAAATCTTCATTGAACCCGATTAGCTCTATGTCGCCACTACGGGTTGAGCTGCCCGGTCAGCTCGCAGGCAACTGCCTTCCAGAACCATTTTCTGAAACAGTCTTCTGAAACTGCCTTCTGAAACTGCTTCTAGATTGCTGTCGAAAACTGCTTGTAAAACTGCTCTCACGAACCATCTTCACAGATTTACTTGAGATATATTACATAAACCCTATGCCTCAGTGAAGGAGTTCACATGCTATATATTTGCAGTAAATTAACCACGCATCAATCAAGCGTGGGATCCAATACATACAAATCCTATGCCTCCATAAAGGAGTTCACATGCTATATCAAAACAGCAATATTAACCACGAATAAACCCATCGTGGGATCCAATCACACAAAACCAGTGACCATAATAGTGGAATAAGAACGCTACAAAACAAGGGTTAGCATAGATCTACGTTCTATCCATCCATCAATGCACGCATAAGATCTGTTTTATTGGACAACATGGTTGCGTCCAACCTATACGCAGAATCAACGTTGCTCTGATACCACGTTAGGAAACTGCGTTCCCAGAATCCGTTGACAGTGTGTATAAGTTGGTACTGCAAAAATTTAATGAAATCTATAATAACCCTACAAGGGCGGAACTAGGGTTACCTTGAACTGAAAAAATGGATTGCTGTAGTAGACGAATCGAGAACACGGGCTCGATAACAGCTCACGATCTTCTACCGTATTCCTCCGCTGCCAGAATATCGAACTGAGTGTGGGCTCTTTCGAAATCCTTTCTATTTTCCGCTCTCCCTCTTTTTCACTCTCTTTTCTATTCCGAGTTATAATTCTCTATATAGAAAAACGCTAGCTGATGAGAGAGCCAAAGCAGCATATATATAGGCTACGATAGGGACCATAAGAAGTCAATAAGGAATAGGCTTCCTTATGGAATTAGGAAATCCTAATTCAAACTGAATCAGATTTCTATTTCCATAAATTACTTTTTTTGAGACTCTTTTACTTCGCAACCAAACGATTCTCGGGTACTTTGTATGTCACATCAAATACTTTTTTTGATGAGATTGTTGTGATTCAAAGCTCAATAAATCAACTAATCAGATCACGAGAACATGTGGTTACTAGAATGGCATTGAATATGCAAGGCAAGTTTGACAAATATTGGGGTAATGCGAATAAAATAAACCTCCTTTTGTATGTGGCGGTGGTGCTTGATCCTAGAAAGAAATTGTCTTACTTGCAATTTTGTTTTTCTGAGATGTATGATGATGTTGTAGCTCATGAGTTGAAAGAAAGGGTGAAGGGTGTACTGATACGATTGTATGATCATTATGCTTCGATTGTGTCACCAATCGTGGAAGTTCTAAGTGTTAGTGGGGCATCATTTATGGAAGTTGATGTAAATGATCCACATAAGCTCATTGCCTCTAGGTTTCAAAATTATTTAGAGGGGAGATTGTCTATGGGGTGTAAGAATGAGGTTGAAAAGTACTTGGTTGAAAATCCAGAAGGAGCAAGTGATGATAAGTTTGACATATTAGGTTGGTGGAAGAACAATTGTGGTAGGTACCAAGTGTTGAGTCAAGTAGCACGCGATGCCTTAACAGTCCCAGTTTCAATAGTTGCTTCAGAGTCGGCATTTAGTACGGGAGGGCGTATACTTGACTCATTTCGTAGTTCACTCTCTCCTCTAATGGTTCAAAGTCTTATATGCACTCAAAATTGGCTTCAAGCATCGATGCCAATTAACCTTCGACAAATGTTGGACCATGTTGAGGAACTTGAAGCTTCTTGTGAACCAGGTACATATAATATATTTAACTATTTTGGCAAACTTTTTCTTTAGCATAATGAAGTACATGGATTGGTGTTCATTTTTAATTTATTGTTTGAAATGACATTTTGTAGCAGATATGAAATTTGGATCGAGTTATAGTTGAAGTGCATGATCCATGGAGATAGTCAGATGGAGGAAGTTGGTGACCAAAGAACCTGGGAATTTGTAGAATGAATATTTATATTTTGTACTCTAATTAACTTTTGGACTACTATTGATCTTTTGGACTCTACTATTTATTTCATTAATTTGGATGTGTGAGACATTGAGTAATGTTGGATGGCTCTGTAATATTAAGTTGGCAAGTGGACCAAGTGGTAAATGTTTTAGCCATATTTTGTGAGTTTTGGCAGATATTGTGCATTTGAAACTTGAAAGCATGTAAATATTTGTATATATATTCAGTATTCTATCCTAAAACATGTGAAAATTAGCCCAAATTGGCAAAAACAGGTGGAAATCAACCCGAAAGCATGTGGAAATTAGGCCAAATTTTTTGAAAAATCAACCCAAAAGGGCCAAAACTGGCAAAACAGTCCACCATGCACCCACACGGGTTTCACCCGAATCCACCCGAATCCGATGGGTCGGGTTCACCCGATCTGGTGAGTGGATGACAGGTGGAGGGGCGGCAACCCGAAGGCTCACGGGTCGATGAACGGGTGAGGCTCAAACCCGACTCACCCGAACCATGAGCACCCCTACCAAGCTTTATATAGAAGTCGAGCCGAGCCATAGAAAAGATTTACCAAAAATTCTGGGATTTTCACAATATACATATATATATATATATTATATGGGATTTGCTAACTTACAGCATAGGAGACTTTTAGCGACGAAAAACAAGGTTTTAGTGACGAAATTTTTTGTCGCTAAAAGTTAGAACCTTTAGCGACAAAATTTCGTCGCTAAAAACCTGTTTTTCGTTGATAAACGGGCTATTGTATGCTGCCAACTTACAACCATCATGTTTTAAGTTAGCAGTCCTCTTTATATATATATATATATATATGAAGAAGGTAATATTTTTGTTGTCTTTTGAAAAATCTCCATTTATTTGATCCTTACCAATTTTCTGATCTCATACCCAATAGTATGTTTACCAAGGCTATAAAGCACAGAGTAACTCATACACCATCCACTAGTCCCTTACTCGAAATGGATAGTATTCTATTCACCAGCCATTGCTTGAAATGAATAATAAAGTTGACCACAGCACCCCAGCCTATATTAATAGCAAGGTGTATACCAGTTACCAGCTTCTCAAGTGAGCTCGAAATTAACCGGTATATAAGTGCACTTATTGTAGGACACTCTCCGTCCCGGTCATCACATGGACTTTCTTAGCCCTCGGGTCAAGTATCTTGATAATAACCTCAACTATCTAGCCCGACTCAAAATCCACCACATATGAGATCAATGTATAAAATTTTATCAATAGAAAATTTCTTTAATAAAATCTCTCATAGTTTTGTTTTCATTCAATTATTAGCATAGTAGAACCTTCATTCCCAAATCATAGCTTTTTAAGGAGAATCAACATGAAAACAATATAGTGGATAAAGATCGAAGCCATTGCTCGCTTCATTTAAAAAAAAACAATATTTCTCAAAATAAGGTGGGGTAAGATCGCGTTTGGCCAAAGGGAAAGAAGAAAACTAAATAGGATACCCAATTACATATATATAAATATACATATCTACATAAGCATTTCCAAACTAAGAAAGGGACAAAAATGTTTCTGAGATGATCATTGAAGTGATCATTTCTATATTCATTTTTCTTTATAAAATACTTTAAAAATTTTAGATAACAAGGTGGAAATAATTTAAAAAATCTTTGGAATAAAATTTGGTTCATTCAAAAGCCCAATCCACATTATTTTCTAAGAGAAATCTAACCACATGTTTTTTTTTGTTCCCAGCAGAACTCCCATTTTGGGCAGTCCAAGGATCAATCCTCAACTATCATCATCATCATATATATATATATATATATACATACACTGCTATACGTGGCACATGTGCATGTGCTTGGCATATTTGGGTGTCTTTACACCATTTCCAAGTGAATCTTTTAGAAATAATATAATAAACATGCATAGAAGTAAAACAGTCCATGTACTAATAATAAGGAAAGGCCAGACGAGTTATGCATATACACATGTAAACACACTTCCACAACCTGTTTAGGTTTAATTAAGTCACCATTTGGGATGTAATTGTAAAAGCAATTTTCTAAACTTAACAGAATTAAAGAGTTTTCCCCTTATAAAAATAAAATAAAATCTAAGCACTTTGTACCTATGCATGTATACTCGTATATAGGTATATAACCACATGTATGTAAGCTGCGATTCTTAATTTATGGGACCATTTTTCTGAAACTGAATTTCTACATAATTCTAAGAATATAGAGTACTCACTCTATGCCCGGTTTGGTTGATGGGAAGAAAGTTGAGAGTGCTTTGAGTTTGAGACTTCCTTTTCCAAACAGCACCTTACCTCCAAACCCAGTAATTAAAAACAAGCAAACTGTGTGTGTGTTCGGACAATGAGATATAGAGAGATAGAATTTGGTGTGAAGAAGTGGGTGTCCATGTTTCTTTTTATAGC
The DNA here is from genome assembly GCA_033977485.1 of Hydrangea macrophylla. Lineage (NCBI taxonomy): Eukaryota > Viridiplantae > Streptophyta > Magnoliopsida > Cornales > Hydrangeaceae > Hydrangea > Hydrangea macrophylla. The sequence goes on from CM066998.1 coordinate 20,167,662, forward strand.
TGATCGGCGACGAATAGTTGCCGTTTATAGTCCTAAAAATACGCTTTGTTAGCCCATTTCATGTAGTTATTAAGTGATTTGTAATAAGTATTCTATATTTTATAGGTTTTGGAGCTTTAATATGAAAATGCACAAAAGTTCAATGATTAGTGGCTTTGGAAGTCATTCTGGGCTTAAAAGATGATTCCGGAGAAGGATGAATGCAGTAGCAGCCTAGGAAAATTACATTTTTGACAAGTAATACTTCAGATTTGAGAAATTTCTCCAGAGATATAAAATGTAGATCTTTGAGTTACGGACGCGTGGCCGCAAACGGTGAGTCAATACGAGGTCCGAGTCAAACGTTATCGCAATTCTACGAAAGTGGTGCAGAGCAGCGGAAAATCTGAGAAAATTCTGGAAATTGCCCAGGTCATTGGAGCGACCCGCGCGCGCGACCCGCGCGAGCGACCCTTTGAAAAAGTCAAAGTTGCGTATTTCGAGGCCCTGAAGTGCCCTGTGCGATCCGAATTGATTAAATACGTCCAGAAACGTAAAAACAGCAGTTTTAGCGCGATTTGACTTAGGAAAGCTTCCTAAATCCTTCCAAACTCTATATAAATCCTATTCTAAATCAAATTTATATATACAAATCATTACACACTATTATACACATCAATATACAGCCATAATATACATTAATTTCAGCCATTGAAGGGAGGAAAGCAAGGAGAAGAAGAAGAAGACCAAGGATTCACATGGCCTCCTCCATCAACCTCTTGCTGTTCATCAATTCTATGGCCAACTAAACTCTAGATCTAGGGTTTCAATGAAACCCTAGCCAAGTAATAGGGTTTTATTTATGTTTTTATTTTAGTTTTATTATGTATGGATGACAGTCACATGTTCCGAGGATTTTTATAAATAAATCGTACTTCTATTGATTAAATCATTGCTTTCAAAGTTTATTCTTGTCTTAGATCTATTTTGACTGTGATGTGCTCAATGATCTATTCTTGCTGTGCTTGTTTAGATTGTTTACATGTGATGGTGCTTTATTGATTCGTGCTATCAAGTATCCGAATAGTCCATGCCTAGATTAGACGGATTAGATCACAACCCTAGTTTAGTGTGGGATAATCCGTGCTAACCGAAGATGGATTATGTTGGTGCTTGAACCATGATTATCTTCTTGACGGAGGAATTGGGCTTGTAGCTACAATTTCCCATATTCATCCAACGTAATAAACTAAAGTAATTCATAAATATCCTTATTATAAAGCTAGTGGTGGATTTGTAATCCTAGGTTCCCTTAAATATTATTTAAAACAACTTTAATTGCTTTCATAGTTTAGATTTCTTTTTATTGTTATTAGTTTAATTAAAATCCAATCAGAATCCATTTTTCCTAATTAATTAGACTTAGGTTTTAAAATTAAGTCGCTGTAGTAATTAATCTCTGTGGGTTCGACCTTTACTTCCACACTACAAATCTTTAGAAAAGTAAAGTATACTTTTATATCTTGATTCTGACAACATCAATAGCCCCAGATTCATCTACCTAAGTACACTTGTTCATAATCATGTTGTACCTAAGTTATTCTTCTCATGATGGTGCTGAGTTGGCCGTGAGTGAGAGGGGGTCTGTATGAAGACACTTAACTAAACATCTGCACTCTCATAACTCCTAGTACTTAGTGTACTTCGAAGTTGATAAGTGAATAAATCTATACATACTAGTGTATACAGCTGTGTGCGTGTGTGATATTAGTGTCCCCAAGTCCTTTCAAGTACTAGTATTATCTTAGGTGGTACTTTACCTCAAGGTGTGAGTTGCCCAGGTTCGACTGAGAGTGCGAGAGGAGTGATAGAGTGTTTTTTTTTTTGTTGCTAAGCAAGAAATTGATTGAAAGAGGTGGAAAAACCACATAGAACAACCCAAGGCAGCCACAAAAAAAGGCCCCCAAGAAACAACATTCCAAAAATTAGGAGACTAAAAAAAAAACAAAGCCCAGAACACCCACACACCAAAAAGCAAAACGAAAATGACAAAACAGCAAAGACAACAACAAAGATGATGGCAAACCCCAAACTCAGAGAAACTCAACCTCCCAAAACAACTACTGCCTAAAATATGAAAACCCAGGTTCTATAATTTTGGACCTTTGCACGAAACACCAGACCGAGAAATCCACAGAACCTTTCCAACCTCTTCAAACACAACACCCAGCACCCAAATTTTTTAAACACAACACCCAGCACCCAAAAATCCAGCCCAACCTTGGCTAAAACAAAAACTCAATCAGTCACAAACTGACCATTAAGGGCAGCACATCACCACCAAGCTTCAAAAAAGGAATTCCTTTGGACCCCCAATTTTGCAAGAGAATCAACAAAATTATTGGCTTCACGAAACACATTAACAAAAGAAACTTTTTTTTATTGTGTTGATGCACTGATCAATCTCATTGAAAACTTTCCAAAGCTTCCATGGGCGCCCTCCATTACCCTTTACCCATGCTACAACCACCTTTGAGTCAGATTCTATGATTAACTCCATAGAACCCTTCCATTCAGTTTTCGAAAAAAGCCTCAATGCATATCTAATAGCTTCAACTTCCGCCTCGTTTGACTCCTTAATACCCAGAGGGCCATAGAACATACCAATTACTTTTTCCATCTCATCCCTCAAAACCCCACCACAACCCGCAAGGCCTGGTTTTCCCCACACAGATCCATCTACATTAAATTTAAGACACCCAGCTGGGGGAGCAATCCAAACAATAAAATTTCTACTAAACACAGCCCTAATGACCCTCCATCTCTTGAGCTTTCTCGGTTCATCGCACCAGTCTTCAAAGGAATACCCAAAATTTGCATCCAATGCCTTAATCCAATGGAAGGATCTAATTTTAATTAATTCAAAAATACCTTCGACCTTCCATACTTTCTTCCTAAACACGACATCATTTCTTGCTAACCATATAGTCCAAACCGCAGCACAACTATCCGCTTCCACCATTGCATATGTTCACCCTTAAAAGGAGCCCCTTTCCAATGTTGAAACCAATCTTTTATGTTTCCTGCTAAAACCCACTCAATATTCCACCATCTAAAAATCCGCCCCCAAATATCCCATACCCAATTACATATGCATGCAAAATAAGATGGCTGCCATCTTCTTCGATCGACACACACCATGGGCAAAGACGATCAGTTACACTTAGACCAACTCCTCTTTGGACCAAAAAGGATTTTGAAGGAGTCCTATTAAGAATTGCAAGCCATAGAAAACATATCGCTTTTAGTGGAGCAATAATTTTCCATAGAGCCCCAGCCCATGTAACACATCTGTATCCCTTCGATTTTTTAATCATTAAACGACACTCCTTAACAGAGAACACCCCATTCTTGCTTGCAGACCATACAACTTTATCGACTCTTCCTTCTACTAACATAATCCCCTACAACGAGGCTTCCAATTGCCTTAACTGATCCTCCTCCCATTGAAACAAACTCCTTCTGAAAACAAAATTAAAATTAGCATCCCTAAGCACCAATTTCACACAAGTATCTTTATGAACTGCAAGCAAGAATAATCTCAGATACACACTTTTTAACGGGAAGTCACCAATCCATGTATCTAACCAAAATTTAATCATAGAGCCATCTCCTAAACTCTATCTACAACCGGCAGTCCCAACCAAATCTCCCATTTCAGCAGAATTTTTTAACTGTATAACATCCCTCCAAACCATCGACATCTTTCGACACCTTACAGACTTTGGCACCCACTCTTCAGAATTCCAACCATATTTTTCACATGCAACTCTCCTCCACAGAGCATCTTTTTCCACACTAAACCTCCACCACCATTTGCCCAAGAGTGCATTATTAAGATCCCTCAACAAACCAACCCCCAAACCCCCCGACTTTTTTGATCTACACACAATATTCCACCCCACTTTGCAAAGCTTTCTCCCACCGTCCCCCCCACCCCACAGGAATTGTCTTCTAATTTTTTCTAGTTCCAATAACACACAATTTGGAGCCCAAAATAAACACATATAATAAACCGGAAGATTTGAAAGGGCAGATTCTACCAGAGTTAATCTCCCTCCAAAGGAAAGCATTTTCTATTTCCATGAGGACAGGCGGAACTTAAACTTCTTAATAATAGGATCCCATGTATTACGCCTTCTTTGATTTGCTCCCACCAGAAATCCCAGATACAAAAAAGGAATATCACTAAACTTACACCCAAATAAGCTCGCACACGAACTAGCTTCAATAATACTTTCATCAGTTGAGTACACCCAACTTTTATTGAAATTAAGTCTTAACCCCGACACTAACTCAAAACACCTCAACAATCTCCTAAAGTTCACCAAGATTTCCTCTTTTGCCACGGAAAATACGATTGTATCATCTGCAAATTGGAGATGTGATAATTTTAAGCCATTTCTTCCAATCTCCACCCCTTCCACCAGACCATATCTTTCTGCTTTATCAATTAATAAGTGCAAAGCTTCAGCAACAATCAAAAATAAAAAAGGGGACAAGGGGTCCCCTTGCCGTAGACCTCTTGACATAGAGAACTCTTCGGTTGGACAACCATTCACCAAGACCGAAACACGAGCCGTTGAAATACATTCCATGATCCACGACCTCCATTTTGGATCGAACCCCATTAACTCCATGCATAACCTGATTTAAGAAGGCCCCACTAACCTCATTTGTACCAACTCTAGTTATTGCTAGGCATGATCATGTACTAAAGCCTAACTAAAAGCCAAGCCTTTTTCCTTTACAATGGTTTAGTCGAGAGAAGGAGAGAGTCTTTGAGTGTGCAATATATGCTACTCATCATTGTACTAAATCTTACCTTAGGTTGTACCTAATTCAGGGGATATTTGTGTGTTTGGCTGAGTGTGATAGAGTTCCTAATTAATTCTCAAGCTGTGAAATTATTACCCCAAGTTGGTACATGAAATGATGTATGTAAGGCTAGTTGTGTGTGTGGGTCTCTAAATGAGCCCATGCGTATCATTTATCCTTTTAAGTTTTCAAGTACACATGCTATCCTAGGTTGTACTTATAGGCTCTCCATAACATCCCATAATTCTAATTGGTTGGGTGACACATAAATATGTATGCATGTATAAGTGTGGCCGGGTATATGTGTGTGCAGCCTATAGTTTGGTACTACTGCTACAACTACAACCATGTAGGACACTTGGTTTAGTTGGTCCTTTCTAGTTAGGTTAGTTACTAAAATTTATGGCATCATTACATTAACTTAGACATCTTTGAGAAAATAAAAAGTGGAAATAATAAGGGTGGTCTCTACAACAAAGAAGTCAAGTCCAGGATAAAAATACATAAAGGGGAAAGGCTTGTTGACAAAGAAAAAGGTACATCATCAGAACATCATCCAATAGACACAAGAAATGGCTATTTGCACTGGACAAAGTAATCCAATTTGTTGAATGGCAGGCGCAGTTGGTGGAACTAGTAGAAAATTTACCGGTTGAGCAAGAGAAATCAGCAACCGCTACAACGCAAGAGAAGACAATGGTAAATCCGTACTACATTAATTGGATAGACAATTTGGTTCCCTTACAACATTTATGCAAGTAATCTTGATTTGTGTGTTCGGTAGGTGGTTAAAGAGGACAAAAATGCGACCGCTGAAAATACAAGGAGGATCATAGTCATTGAGAATATGGTGAGAGAGATGCAAGTGGAGTTCAGTCAATTGGCATCTGCAATGGTAAGGGGCCTTGCATTAGTTAGACAAGACTTCGGAGACTTAATAACTGCGGGATTCAAGATAACCTTATCTGCGAAGAAAGTAGAAGAATATCCAGAGGAAAGCGATGATAAGCCATATGAACATGATTAAAAATGGATAATGAAAAGAGTGGTGATGAAAAATAAGAGATGGGTGATGAAAAAGAAGATAATGAGAAAGAGGATAAAGTAGAGATGGGGGATAAAAAAGAAGATAATGAGAAAGAGAATAAAGAAAACAATCATGATCAGATGGGGTGAAAAGAAGACATTGAGGAAGAAAGAGAAAAAAAAATGAAGAGAAGCAGAATGACCAAAATGCCCTGAAAGCCCGAAAACTCCCAGATTTGGACCAAAAGTTCTGGAAACATGTTATGTCGTAAGAAAAGTAAGAAAATAAGTTTTAAAGCAAAATTAGATGAAATCGTCAGCTTCCAGAGACCCCCGAAAGACCCGAAAATTCCCACAAAGTCCCCGTTGACCAGTTTGACTAGGTTTGACCAAGGTTTGACTAAGTTTGACCAAAATAGTCCAAATTTTCCGGGATCATTTTATATCATGTGGAAAGTAATAAAATGAGTTTTAAAAGAAAATCGAGCAAAAACGTCAGCTCCTAGGGGCTCCCAGAGATTTCCGAAACTTCCCGGGAATCCCAAGTTTGACCAGAATTTGACTTTAGAATTGGAGCACCGTAAAAATTTTCAAATATTTTTCATGGATACTAGAGGTCAATAGCTTTCCAACAGTACATCGCACATAATTTTCGGATTTAAAACGAGTTTATTGTGAATTTTCGAAGGCGAAAAAGGCGATCAAATCGGCTTTTATCGCAAATACCGCAAAACTTTTCAAAGTGACCTATCCCCGAATTTTTTTTATATGTAAAATAGACTCCATTACCTTTCCAACGGTATATCACAACCTCAATTTGGAGTTCGTATGCATTTTCTGTGAATTTCGGACGAAATAGGGCCTTTTCGCGAATACCGAAACCTCTGGGGGCCTAAACAGGGTTATCCAGACGATTGAGGAGCAGTGCCGCCACGGCACTGGCCCACTGCTGTCGCGACACAGGCCCAGTGCCGCCACGGCACTCTCCTCTAGAACAGTATGTTTTTGCAATTACTTTTGGGGGTCCATTTTGATTAATTAAAAATCAAAACGACGTAGTTCTATGTTTTCAGATGTTTAGAGCCAATGGGAGTACTTCTAAAACCCCAAAACCACCCCAAGTTGGCCTATATAAACCCCCCTTGACTTCTGATTTTGGGGGGGTGTCAAATGTAAGCTTTGAAAAGTTTTGGGAGGGAAAGTTGTAGAGATAAGGTTAGGATAGAGAGAAAAGATGCTTTCTTCTTTGATTTCAAAACAAAAGTGAGTTCTAAACTTTGTTTTTTTACTTCATTACTCCTATTTACTTCATATTCAATACACCCAACCATCATTTTAGTGAGCATTTAAGAGAGAGGAAGCTACTTCCATGTCCAATGTCATCACATATGAGTGAAACATCAAACTACAAGTCCAATATCACATTGATTATCATCTATTGATTGTTATTTACTTGCTTGTTTATACAATGTTCATCTCTTCTTACCTCATTTCTTTTTTATTTTTCTTTATTTACTTACTAGTTCATCATCATCTAGATGATGACATGAAGTTTGAGGTGAGTGAATCCTTATGGATAGTAGCTCTTGACCTCAAAAACATGTTTGATAGATGATGATTATAACTTCAATACCTCCAAGGTATCCTTAAAGTTATGTTCAAATGAAACTAAATCTCTCCAACAATCTTGGAGGTTCTTGATGATGAGTTTGATGTTGACATTTTAAGTGGCTATAACCTTCATTGAGTATAGAAAATATGCTTTCAAAACTTCTATTTCAAAACCCCCTTCTTAAAACCCTCACTTTGATTTCAAGAGATAAGCCTTGTTTTCCCAAAATCTTCAAAACAGTGATTCAAAACAGTGAGTGATCTGAGTTCAAAGATTTTTCTAGAACTCAATACTCAATGTATGGATGCAAGGCCACTTGGAAAGTTTTCCTAACTCATTAGAGAACACCCATGATTTTTGGTTTGACTTGGAAATACTTGAAAATGGTCCATTTGGACCTAAACATTCCTTCCAGACATTCTGCCTCTGCTGTCACAGCAGCTTGGTTGACTTTTAACTTATTTTTCAGAAAACCTTTCCAAAAGGGTTGGTCCTAACTTATTTTTCCCTTAAACGTCAATGTCTTAGGGAACGTTTTGTATAAAATGGACCTCTAGATCATTTGTTTTCATTTTCTAAGATTTTTCAACATTTCAGTCGACAGTACGGACTCTGTTTCTGAGTGACCTCTATTGTTTATATGATTTCTCTCAATCTGTGATATTTATTAAAGATTGGCTTTTTGGGTTGTGTTCTAGACACAATAAGGAAGATCCCCTAAAAAATTATGCATTGAAAACATTCCTAACCCCTCTTTTCAATTTCCAAAAGATCATGTTACTGTTCTGTCTACTATTCACAGCAAGCACACTTTTACTTTCTCCCTTTGATTTTATGCTTACATGCACTCCAAATTAGTTCATGTCTTAGGAAGTAGTTCATACTACATTTGTACATATCCCATGATGATTTCATTCATTCATTCATTCATTCATACACATTCTAGACTTCTAAGTCATTCTAGGAATCCATGAACACAAAGCACACTACAACCTTGGCACATTCTAGATGCATACATTGCATCCATGCAAAGATTTGGGGCTTTTGTGAGTCCTAATCTAAGAAGATTATAAGGAATGAACTTGATCAATACGTTCATATTTCCCTCGATCTAGTCTTCCTTTCTCATCCGTCCCGGGGATTGAGAAATCTTCTTTCCTCAAAGATTAACATGCATCATAATAGCTTGCTAAGCATTTTTTTGTTTTCTTTGATTATTTGCTTCAAGAGCAATTCATGTCCCCTTTAGATTAGGGAAGCCTAATTACTTGATACATGATTAGACGATTTTTCCTAGGTTTATTTATGTGATCTTTCACTTTACATTGTATGATATTTGATTTAGATCTTATGAATGATATCTTATCTTTAGATCTTCCATTTCAAATTTCCTTATGTGATGTAATATACTATCATAGTATTAATTGTCAAACCATACATAGTATAAGATGATTATTTGGATGCTAATTGAGGCCCGTCGAAAGACGGGGCTAGTTGAGGGTGTTTTAGTCGCGACAAAGGCTCCTTCCTCTCTCGCCAAGTTCTTTGGTTATGAAGGGCCGGTGCCCTTTATCCGTTTGGGTGAGTCAAAATTAGGTTTCTTGGTTCCTTAAAGACCAAGTGGTGACTCTGTATCTGTTCTCAACAGACCGTTTTCTTTCCTTTTCAAAACAATCTAAAACAAACAAAGAGGTGGAACGCCGCGTGTCCACACATAGCAAAGAGCCACCTCACCTCACCTCACCCGTCTCTAGTACGTCGGTCCTTGAGGCATGTTGGACTGTTGGTAGGTGCTCCTTTCCCATAACCCTTCAGTCCCATAGCACTTAGCAATCAACACATACTCATTGAAATACTCTGAAGAATTTAGAAAGCATATTGTATACAACCCGGTTTACCCATCTTTCCGATCATACCCTCAACTCCTCTTCTTTTCTTCCACTAACCCGAGGTGTATATATATATATCTATAATTGTGTGTATGTGTATTTGTGTATATATATATATGAGAAGGAGAGAGAGAGAGAGAGAGAGAGAGAGAGAGAGAGAGAGAGAGAGAGAGAGAGAGAGAGAGAGTTGAGGTGAGGAAGATAGAAAAGTGTGTAAGTTTTGTGAAGCGTAACATACTTACATATAGTGTTTCAAAAGGGAATATGCTATAGGATATTTTTTAAGATATTTTTCAAAATGAAATATGTTATAGAATATTCTTTAAGGTATTTTTTAAAAGAGAATATGCTATATAATATTCTTTAAGATATTTTTGACTAAAATCGAGATGTCTTCTAAACGGAGATCGAAAACTCTTAACTTCGAGCACAGAATCCATTGCTATCAAGAGCAGGAGCCTTACTAGGGAGATCTCTTCTGCTTTTAACTCTCTTACTACTCCTTCTAGAAATGATCCTAAACTTATTAAGTGGACTTTCCCCCCTAGAGGTATGCTGAAAATTAATACTGATGGGAGTGCTAAGGGCAATCCTGGCCCTGGTGGCTTTGGAGGAATCGTCTGGAATGATCAAGGTCTTTGGATAGCTGGCTTTATGGGTAGATTGAGTCACTGCTACAGTTTGGAGGCGGAGCTGCATTGGATTTGGCATGGCCTGAAGCTTGCTTGGGAGAAAAATTAGGACAATGTGATCACTGAATCGGATTCCCTTGCTGCTATAAATTTGATTAAGGACCCAACGAGGAGTGATCATCCAAGGGCTGCCATGATTAAAGATTGCAAATGGCTGATTTCCTAAAAAAATACTATCATTGCACACACATACCGAGAGGGGAATGTTTGAGCTGACTACTTAGCTAATGAGGGAGTGATTCTGAATGAGAGTTTTATTATTTTTAATTTCCCTCCTCCCAGTTTAAACCATCTTCTGTCTGCTAACAGTTGTGGTACTTGATTTATTCATTAGTTTTTTCTTTTTGCTTGTTTGTTCCCTTGTACAAAAAAAAAAACTCTTAACTTCCAACACGAATACCAAATCATTTAACCTTACGCAACTTTTTCCAAAAATTATATTTTCAATTCATGACTTACAAAATTAGAAAAAATGACCAAAATACCCCTGTGACCAATTTTCGCTAAAATCACACACGAAGTCTAAATCGTCAATTTAAACATGAAAATACGGGTTACTACAACTCTACTACTTTTAATTTCCTTATTGTACTTCTATTTTCCTTTTGTTATTACACTTTGGAGTCTAAGTATATGCAATCTATAGCAAAATGCAGTAAGTAGTGTCCATGATACGCAAGCGATGGCAAAGTTTTTTGAACCAAAAAAATACACAAGTGATATTGAATGTGTGAAGAAGTATGAAAGTATAAGTGTTGTCCCTTTTTGTTATTTCAGTGCACCTATGTTTCTTAATTTTAATACATCATGTAATGCAGATTTTTATACCATTAAACTACATGGGCATACACTGGTTCATGTGTGAAATTGACATGTTAGCTAGGATGGTTTACATAATGGACTCTCTTGTTTCTACCATGACAAACATTATAAGAGAAAAAAATGGTGCAACAGACCGTAAGTAGTGAGCAATGAATTTATGTTACTGTCATTGTTAGTGCTAGTAATTTAATAAAACATTGTGTGTCTATATATGTAGGTGTTGTTTGTGCACGAAATTTTGACAGCCCAGCATTGAGAAAAGTACACGAACCAGATTTGTAATTTTGAAATCGAACAGCGCAACTAGACACCACAGCAGCCAAACACGTAAGCATATGTATATATATTGATGTGATGTGTAATGGTTTCCTTTGTACCCATTATTGATTAAATTGTATGTTTCGATTAGGTACGATTGTGGTGTGTACGTTATCAACTTTATGACATTCGTTGATTTATCTATGGGCGTGGAATTCGTGGTAAGAATAGATGCTAAAAATAGTCATTGTAACCTACTAAACATTAAAATGATGCCATATTTTCCATTAATTTGTTTCAGTTCAAATCAGAAGAATCTAGGGCAAAGATCCTTCTTGAATTGGTGAATGACAAGTCTAACAGAATTAAGAACGGCATATTGAAAGAAGATGAAAGCTACTAATTGGAATGATCATGTCTCCACATGTAATTTGCAGTGCCCTGTTTTGTACAAAACAAGTTTTTTTTTTTTTTAATTAATGTGGTCAATAGTATGATGTGGCTGGATAATTTAATATGTAGTTTTTGGTTATATTCAATGCGATGCATAGGTGGTTGGATAAATTCCCTGTAGGATTTAAATGTTGAGTGTGCAAAGAAAGTTTTTGGTTGTCTATTTGAACATGATGTCCATGTATGTTAATGGAAATACAAATGGTTGTCTCTATTGTAAGAAGCATTGATCTTTTGTAAAGAATCTTTGTAGAATTGTAACAAATCATTCATTGATCCTTTGTAAGGAAGCTTTGTAAAATTGGTAAGAAAGCATTGGTATTTGGTAATGAAGCTTTATAAATTGGGTAAGAAAGCATTGATATTTGGTAACGAAGCTTTGTAAATTTTGTAAGAAAAAATTGATATTTGGTAATGAAACTTTGTAAATTGGGTAAGAAAGCATTGGTATTTGGTAATGAAGCTTTGTAAATTTGGTAAGAAAGCATTGATAATTGGTAATAAAGCTTTTAAAAATTTGGTAAGAAAGCATTGATCGTTTGTAAGGAAGCGTTTATCTTTTGTAAGGAATCTTTGTAGAATTGTATGAAATCATTCATTGATCTTTTTTAAGGAAGCTTTGATATTTGGTAATGAAGCTTTGTAAATTTGGTAAGAAAGCATTGGTATTTGGTAATGAAGGTTTATAAATTGGGTAAGAAAGCATTGGTATGTGGTAATGAAGGTTTGTAAATTGGGTAGGAAAGCATTGATATTTAGTAATGAAGCTTTATAAATTTGGTAAGAAAGTATTGCATTGATATTTGATAATGAAGTTGTGTAAATTTGGTAAGAAAGTATTGATCTTTTGTAAGGAAGCTTTGAACCTTTGTAGGAAATCTTTGTAAATTGGTAAGGAAGTATCGATCTTTTGTAAGGAATCTTTGTAAATCGGTAAGGAATCATTGATCTTTTGTAAAGAAGCATTGTTATTTGGTAAGGAATCATTGTAAACTACTAAACATTAAAATAATATTTACATTTTTCAATGACTTTGTTTCAGATCAATTCATAAGAAGCAAGGGAGAAGATCCTTCTAAGGGTGTGGAATTTGCGGTAAGGATAGATGCTTAAAACAGTCATTATAAACTACTAAACATTAAAATATTGTACTTTTTCAATGATTATTCACGCCTGTCAGTATCACAAAGGGTTTCCTATATGCATTCATGTGGTATGTTGTGTCGAACACGACAACGTCTCCTAACCTTGCGTAATCCAATCTAGATTTTCCGTCTGTCCAAAATAATTTAGACAAGGATTCTTCTTCATCGAAGTCATACTTGTAAAAGAACATAGGATCACGATCTTTCATTGAGTAGAGAAATGTTACTGCCCCCTCGGCATCACCATTACACATTTCTTCTCTATGTGTCGAGTAAATTTGATTGTACAAGTCCTTGCAGGTGAAGCCAACATTGTCATTCTCCCCAGATTGGTGTACCATGAAGTCCGTAATCTTCAACAATTTTATGCCAACACGACACATCGAGCTAATTGCGCTTTATTCGCACCACTAACATTCCGCTGTGAGTGGAGGAAAGGTACGCATTGTGGTGGTGATCGTTCATGGTTATGTTCTTTAACAAATTTCGTGACCGCGTATTGTGACCGGTCCTTTGTCAATTTTATCTTATATGTGGCCCGACATCCTACTCTAGTAATCGCCTTCAGCTCTAGCTGCCTATCTTCTTGGTTCAAGTACTTCTCTTCTCTAAACCCCTGTTTGGAACAATACCATCGTTTGGATACAACAATGTCGTCGTTTGTCCTTACAACATCTTTTGGATACTGAACCCCATTACATACCCATATTGATTGTACCAAGCATGAGCCAATTCCTCCGATTTGAATGTCATGGACTCATGGCCATTACATCCGCTTCAGTCAAGTCTGACATGGAGTAGGACTTGGTGATTCAAATGTTGGTTTTGATGTATTACTTATTACAACTTCTGCTTATGTTTGATTAATGCCATTCGTACCACCAACAAAATTCCACACAAACCCATCCACATGTCGGTTCTGACATGTTACTTCTGTTTCTGTATCTGGATCATCCATGTTGAACTGGACATCATTGGTAAAGTCGAAGGTGAAGTCGAAGTCAAGGTCATTGGTTAAGTCCACATAAACTCGATTACCATTTTCACCTTCCGCTATTGTAATTATATCTGCACAATGATTACATACAACATTTAAGTTAGCAAATGCACATATAAACATTTTAACTTTAGTAAAAAATGTTTGTACATTTGATAAGGAATATTTGTACATATGATGACAAACCTATGTACCTATGGTAACAAACCTTTGCATTTAGAATAACAAACCATTGTACATAATGAATCTTTGGTAAGAACGCATTGAACCTTTGATAAGAAATCTTTGTAGTTTTGTTAGGAATGTTTGAACTTTGCTAAGAAAGCTTTGAACTTTTGTAAGGAAGGTTTGAACTTTATTAACCAAGCATTAAACTTTTGTAAGGAAGCTTTGAACTTTCTTAAGAAAGCTTTGAACTGTTGTAAAGAATGTTTGTAATGAAATTTTGAACTTTTGTAAGAAAGCTTGAACGTTTGTAAGCAAGAATTGAACTTTTGTAAGGATCATTATACATAATGTTAGAAGACTTAGTGTAAGAAAGATTTTTACTTTGGTAATACAGGTTTGTACTTAGGGTAAGGAAACTATGTACTTCTGTAGAAAATATGGTAGAACTGTAACTTTGAACTTTAGTAAGAAAGAATTGATTTCTTGTAAGGAAGCTTTGAATTATGGTAAGAAAGCATTGTTTTTTATAAGGAATCTTTGTACGGAAGCTTTGAAATATCTTAAGAAAGCTTTGAACTGTTGTAAGGAATCTTTGTACTTTTGTAAATCATTGTAGTTTTGTTAGGGACGTTAATACCTCTTAGGGTAATCATTGTATAGAGGAAAACACACCTTTGCACCTAAGAATATACTATGGAACAACATATAGCATATATTTTCCAACTAAACTTGGTTCGAGTAAAAATACTAGAGATAATTGTAATTTAAAACTAATTCATATTGTTATAGTAAACATTCAAGTGAAAATACCTTGAACTAGATGAAGGAATGCTTCGTAGATATGAAAAGTGTATTCTCCAACTATGACGTTTAACTTGACTTCTATTCTCAAACTACACCTTCAATGAGTATGAAAGAATGGAAATGGAGAGATGTGAGAGTGATACTGTTTTTAGAGAATGGATGATGTTGAGACTAAGAGACAGATAAAGAGTATAGAGAACTTGGAGTAAGTGAGGGAATGTTCAAGCATATAAATATTGTAGAAGGAACAACACTATCCTACATAGGTACAAATAGTTGTTACCGTTGGTACAAAATAATATTAGTGGATGCCTAATTAAATGGAATTGGTTTGGTGATTATTAATGCGTACAACATTCTTAAACACAATTTATTACACATGGTACAACAATAAATGGGTTAGTGGTTAGAAATACACCCATGTAGTTTTTATTGATCTGTCTAAAGGATATGCGTACAACCGTGTATTATACAAGTACAAACAAGTATTACTATTGTGTAGAAACAAACCTTATATTGGTACATAAGTTTGTTATTGTATGTACAAACAATTCTTATCAAATGTACAAACTTTTTCTAACAATATTGGTGGATGCCTTATTAAATGGGACTGGTTTGGTGATTATTAATGCGTACAACATTCTTAAACACAATTTATTACACATGGTACAACATTAAATGGGTTGGTGGTTGGAAATGCACTCATCTAGTTTTATTGATCTGTCTAAAGGATATACGTACAACCGTGTATTACATAGTTACAAACAAGTATTACAGTTGTGTACAAACAAACCTTATTAGTATAGAAGTTTGTTATTATATGCACAAACAATTCTTATCAAACATACAAACCTTTACTACCAGTATTGGTGAATGGCTTTATTAAATGATTTTGTTAATGTATACAACAACCTTATGGTGAATTATGCCTATAAGAACCAAGAGTGTAGAACCAATGCAGGGTATATACGTTGTTTTACACTACTTACTTGTATCTGTATATGATGAGTAGAGGGAGACGTGGAAGAATGGATTTGTCTTCGGTATGGACAATTATGGGCTCTATTACAGATCCTAATAGTCAAACTTGGTATGGCGAAAGACGTCAATTATTCAACACCCCAATACCTGCTAATTTTCCCTTCTCGTATGTTGGCCACATCTTCATTGGCGACGTTCATGCTAGCCTTCCAAACAATGCAGTTCTTATTAGAGGTGATTTACAATGGAGAAGATTGTTTAACCTTAGGTGTGAGGTGGAAGTATATTCTCGTTGGCACGGTCTACGTGTACCAAAAGCCATGTCTGCTAGTTTGTTGCAATATCCCTATAGTGACAACGATCGGGTCATAAATCAGTTAAGGAAAGAGATACGATAGATGTAATGTCGATTGATAAGTTTTCCGTAATTGAAGATATGAAGAAGTATTATGACTCCCCCGACTTTGCTATACAAGATATTGAAGAGGATTCGCACTTTGCCGATATCTATCAACTATCAGAACTGCCGGATTATGACCCTCCCGAGTAATGCTATGATCATGATGATGACTTTCAGCTTTATCTTCTTGCGTGTTTGATGACAAATGGGAAGTCTGTGTGTTGTCATCAATTCTATGACAATTAGTTTCCTTTACAGTTTTGTAAGGTACCTCTTGTAGGAAATGATTGTACATTTTGCAAACAAAAATTTGAAATTCGGTAGGAAATGATTATACATTTCGCAATGAAGCTTTGTACTTTTATAAGAATGCTTTGTGCTTCTATAGGAAATCTTTGTCTTTGGTGTAAGAAACTTTATACCTATTGTAGGTAGACTTTGTTCCTTCATGAAAAAAGTTTGTACCTACAATAAGAATCTTTGAACTTTGGTAATACATCTTCGTACCTTTGGTAATGAAGGTTTGTAATTCTATAGAAAATATTTGTACTTATGATAAAACCTTTGTACCTATTGTGGAAGACTTGGTTCCTTTATAACTTTGTTCATTTTTTTGTCCATGTCAGGAAGCTTTGAACTGTGGTAATACATGTCTATACCTTTGGTAATGAAGGATTATACTTATATAGGAAACATTTGTACTTAGGATAACAAACCATTGTACCTATTGTAGTAAGACTTGGTGCCTTTATAGCAAAGGTTTTTTGTCCATGTAAGTAAGCTTACAACTTTAGTCACACATGTCTGTACCTTTGGAAATTGGAAATGAAAACAACGCTTAGATAACTATTACAAACTTCTTAGTAAACAAAATGCTAACACCGAGGCTACTAGATAACCCTTCATGACCCTTTAACACAACAGTTGGGTGTTCAACACTTCAATCTCTGGAGAATTTCCTCCGTGTTGTTCCTCGCTTCATTCTAGATAAGTTGGCAACGTTTGACGGGCCCACATCACTTTTATTTGGCGAGACAGTTACTGGAGGTTTTTTAAAGATATAACAAAAACTATGGTACCGGGAAGCTACATGTGTTGAGATTGTGCCCTCAAACCATTACTTTATGTATGAGACATTGGCATTTTAATATATGGATATCAGCTTTACATTTTGTTATGTATGTCTTTCATGAGATGAATGTTTATCCTTAAGTATCATTGTAAGTAATTCGTGTGTGTATGAGATACATGCAAGTGAGATACGAATCACTATTCTTTGATACTTAAAATTTGTCACAGTGGATGATGAGACTGGATATCTCATCAGGTTTACACTATAGCATAATTAACTACCATTGGATGGAGTGATGAATCTCAATCACTGGAGTGTAACTCTTAGTTAAAATGCTAGTGCTTATAGTGCATTGACGAACCTGAGCTTTCTTATTGACACTTAAGGCTGTTAACAGTCAATAAAAACTCATAACTTGTATAAGGTACGTGTTCTCCATCTTGAGACGATTATGAACACAGATTGTGGATATGGCTACTTTGATTTACCAATCAGTGAGGTCTTAAAGATCAGCACCTAGGTATCTTGGGTATGTCATGTTCATAAGATTGTGAACATATATTGTCAAGATAGAATCTACCCTCTGATAAAGAGTAAGTATTCCCTTGAGAATGTCACCAAGTTGATTATGAGAACTGTAGTTTTGTTGATAAGTAGTTATCAACATGTTTGGTAGTCATGAGAGGTTTATCTGACTACCTGAATATGATTACGAATGCTGATGGTAGAGGGGCATTAGTACACCATACAAGTCTAGTTATCACTTCAGATATGTTCTTTTGCGTTGAAGTTTAGTTACCGTTTTATAGTGGAGTAAACGTTAACTGGTCAGTTGCTTGATTTGCTTATCAAAGAGTTTGGTCATGGGAATTAACAACTGGTCTTAGCCAACAATAAAGAACCTAGGAGGTCCTACTCTTAGCTCCGCCAGGATGCCTGGAAAGGCACAAGATGATTTGTGAAGGCAGGTTCGATCGATCAAAATAGATTCGATCGATTGAAGTCTAGACGGGTTCGATTGATTGAAAGGCTACAATCGATCGAACGTTCGATCACTCGAAGCCACGTTGATCAATCGAAGTCTTAAAGTCAGTTTGGAAATATATATATATAGGGCAGCTGCGTACAGAGTCTAGAGATCATCGTTTTTCTTATACAACAGCTGTAGAAACTGTTTAGGGTTCCTAAACCTTCTTTATCCTCACTATTAGGATTCCCACCAACTTTGGTCTTTCCGGCAAGCATCGGTAGGAGTCATAAGGGTGAAGACAACCTAGTGGAGGCTGTTGCACCATCAAGGAAGAACATAATCAGAATTGGGTTCAAGACTTGAGGTATAATCTCTTCTCCCTCTTGTGTACATGCATCTATAGAGTTAATAAGTAGTAGATCTGGGCTACCAATAAAGTTTTCGAACTTGGTTTTTCCGCTGTACGTTTAAATAAAATTTTAAACCTAATTTTCCTTCAACATGGTGCCTCAACAATGTTGCAATACTGTCATAGCTAGTCTGCACATATTATTCATGAAAACAATTTACATTAGAAATATATTATCATAACAATTGAAATGGAAATGATAAGCATTGTTCATTCAAACCTTGGCACATGATTCATACCAAGTCTAATCTGGAACTTCTAGCCAATTTCTTTCATTGAAACAAACACCTCTAATAGTTAATAACTCTTGAAGGAGTCAATGTTCATTATGCCACCTCCAAACCTCCAGCTGTCGCAATGACATCAGCTGGAAGATCACATCCAGGGATTTTCTCTGCAGAGACAGTCTGCAAGGCTTCGAAAGCAACATATTTAAAAGACCCATCTTCATTTTGCCATTTTGGATCAACAAGCTCCATTAGTGAATCGAACAAAACACTCTTCTCTTCATTACTCAGTATCCTATTTAAAAAAAAAACTGCATCATAAGTAGGTGTATACTTATTTGCCATACTTAAAGTACTGCAATGAAGAGGAAGAGGGAAAAGAAAGAAAGGGGGAGAAGAAGAAACCCAAGGATTTTGAATACTACTTATCGCATTGAATCATCAAACCAGATGAACCACTGTATATATATAGACCATGGAATGACTGACGTCAGTTGACATGACAAGTCACTGAATTTGACGCCCAACAGTTGATGCGACAAGTCACTTAATTTGTCGCATAACAATTGACGCGACCAGTCATTGACCATCTGACGCCCAAAAGTTGACGCGACTAGACACTGAGTCTGACGCTCAATAGTAAATGCGACAAGACATTGAGAATCTCGTGCCAACAGTTGACGGACAACTCACTGCCTCTAAAACCCAACAATTGACGAGACATTTCCTGACTATCGTACATTTCGCAATGAAGGTTTGTATCTATTGTAGGAAGACTTTAGTTCATAACAAATTTTTTCTATCCTTGTAAGGAAGCTTTGAACTTTTGTAATACATGTTTGTAGCTTTGGTAATGAAGGTTTGTAATTATGCAGGGAATCATTGTTCTTAGGGTAACAAGCTTTTGTTTCTATTGCTGGAAGACTTTCGTTCATAACAAATTTTTTCTATCCTTGTAAGAAAGCTTTGAACTTTTGTAATACATGTCTGCCCATTGGTAATGATGATTTGTAATTATGTAGGGGATTATTGGTCTTAGGGTAACAAACTTTTGTATCTATTGTAGGAAGACTTTAGTTCATAACAAAATTTTCCTTATAAGGAAGCTTTCAACTTTGGTAATACATGTCTATACCTTTGGTAATGAATGCTTGTAATTCTGTAGGGAATCGTTGTTCTTGGGGTAACAAAGGTTTGTACCCTTAGAACGTACATTGAAAAAGGTACAACCATTTCTTACCAACGTACACTCATTGATTACTATGGTACAAACCTACATTACCATTGTCATAATGTATAATAGTTTTAAACTAAAGTACAACAACTGAACCATAATGTATAACATTTTTAAACAAAGGTACAACATTCATTGCATAAGGTCATGCATTTTGCTAACCAGGTACAATAATTTATTACCAAAGTACAATCATTGTTTACTATGTACAAACATACCTTACCACAATTTGGTAGCCGGTCATGATCGGCTGCTGTGCATTTAATGCACAACAGTCTTCTCTCTGCACTAATTGGCAATCGACATGTGGCAAGTGGTTTGGTTGTATAAGACGACCAAACCACACTTTTGTATGGTAGAATGCGCCTGGAAATTGTGGTGTGTTTCCGCCTTTAATGAGTTTGATAATGTACTATCACTTAGTTGAAAAGACCGCCAAAAAGCTAGTAAAAACTTATGCTCCATTTGTTTTGATAACATTTTTCTGTGTTTGGATGCACTTTGATTCCCCAAAATAACTAGAAAGTGACTATGGGTATATGTTGGAGTTGCTCTATCACATTGGTTTTAGAGGAAAAAATACTCACATACACGGGAAAATGTTCAATAGAACTAGGGCTGTCCACGGGTCGGGTGAGTCGGGTTTGACCACCCGCTCATCCACCCGAAGCTCATCGGGTTGTGTGTACAAGACCCGTCATCCATCCACCTAATCGGGTGAATCGACTCATCGGGTTCGGGTGGATTCGGTTCGGGCTTGGGTGAGAATTGAGTGATTGATGAAATACATCAATCTTGGAAAATATTCAAATATGAGTTCACTAAATCTGAGTTCAAATCTGATGTGTGTGTATATATATATATGTATATAAGCAAATCTCAGACACTAATCTTGAAAAAAAAAATACACAAAACTCAGCACAAATCTTTACAAAATCATAAATTCTGGATTTGGGGCATTAGGGCATCATAGGGTTTGGGGCATTAGGGCATCATAGTGGAAGAAGAAGAAGAAGAAGAAGATGGAGAAGACGAAGAGAGATACATACTTCAGACGAACAGGTCGTGCTTCATTCATGGCGGTGCACCTCCGACGACGGCGACTAAGGTTGTAGATCCAAGCTTATTCCATGGAAGGGATGGTGAAGCTTTAGATCACTAGTATCTGTAGTTGCGATGAGAGAGAAAGAGAGAGAGATAGACTGCGATGAGATATGAGAGAGAGAGAGAGAGGGTCTGATGCCATTTTTGATTTTAGAGAGAAAAGAGGGTTGAGACCAAATGTGTATCAGTGTATATAAGGCAAAAGGGGCTGATAAAATGCCCAAAATGGGCTCTGTCTATATCTCGCGGGTCGGGTCGGGCCGGGTCGGGTTTCATGTGTTTTGCATTGGACAAACCGAGACTCATCCATTAGCCTTCGGGTCTTATATTTTCAATCCGTGACTCATCCAATTATCCACCAAAACCATTCAATAGCCTTCGGGTCGGTCGGGTTGGTTCGGGTTTCACTTGGACAGCCCTAAATAGAACGGTCATTTTCATTACGTAATACCATAAACCAATAAAATATTTATGTTCAGACACATGTCTATCCTTATTTACATAAAATATAGTTCACACATAAGCATCATCACTATGCGTACTAGTTGAGTGATACGAATGACGTAGCACCGTACATTTGAAATTTTTTTCCACGAGTTTGCATATACACATAGGAGTACAAATGTACACTTTAAAACTAGTAGTATAATTTTTTAAACATAGTCTATAGCCATCCATACCCATAGTGCTAGCAATGCTAGACAAGAGAGAGAAATATATTCAATTCACATCGCGTCGTTATAATGACATAGTGTGACATCAATTATATCCGTCCATGTATCGAAGTCACCCACTTTGTGATGATAGTTAGTGGTAGTCACATCCACTCCCTTGTACTTATGAATCTTTAAGGGTAGTTTTAATCACGGATGAATATAATTGGTACATCACACCATATATGCACAATGACGTGAATCTTAAGGGTCATTTTAATCACATGGATGAATAAATTGATGCATCAATCACTCCATACAGCGTGATGACATGATGTGACTTAAATAAATGGGTAAATTACACAAACCTCCCCTGAGATTTCGAAAATTACACGGACCTCCCTCGATGTTTGTAATTAAGTAACAAAATACCCCTCCCCTAACCGTCCGTTAGTTTTTTTACATTAGCCTCCCCTGAAAATTACAATTAGCCCTCCTAATATTATAAAATTGTCATATTAAGCCCCATTTCTCTTATATTTTTGTGCTAATTATAAAATCCCTCCTCCCTGTTATGTTTTTGGGTTAATTTTTTTTAACATTAATTTATATCATCTACACAAAATACATATAAATAGATCAAAAAAAAAAAATAAATAAATAAAATTTCCCCGAACAAACTTTTGTCAAGCCCCCCCTGTATTAATTTTCTAGATCCGCCACTACCCCTATGCTTCAAAAGTGGACACTTAACCCCCTGTGATAGTGGACTAAAATGAAACTGTTATGATTTCACTCAAAACTAACGAAAATTCTAAAATTGATTAAAAATATAAACACTTAAACCCCTTTTGTGATGTTAATTTTGGGGTTAACGCTTTTTGAGTGAAATCATAACAGTTCTATTTTAGTCCACAATTATAGGGGGTTAAGTGTCGACTTTTGAAGCATAAGGGCGAATCTAGAAAATTAATACAGGGGGGCTTGACAGAGGTTTATTCGAGGAAATTTTTTTTTGGAACCTATTCATATGTATTTTGTGTATATTTTGTGTAAATGATATAAATTAATGTTAAAAAAATTAACCCAAAAACATAAGAGGGATGAGGGATTTTATAATTAGCATAAAAATATAAGAAAAAGGGAATTTAGTATGACAATTTTATAATATTAAGGGGGCTAATTGTAATTTCAGGAGAGGCTAATATAAAAAAAACTAACGGACCATTTGGAGAGGGGCGTTTTGTTACCTAATTACAAACTTCGAGGGAGGTCCGTGTAATTTTCGAAACCTCAGGGGAGGTCCGTGTAATTAAGATAAACCTCAGGGGAGGTTTGTGTAATTTACCCTAAATAAATTCTCGACAGAAATCAACTTTTGCAATATCAACAACATCAAGTCTTTTCCATCCCAACGTCGATAACATCATTGTACAAGTTTCGCATGATTATGTCTTCTAGCCTACGCATGGGTATATACATACATATGAGCTCATGGGAAGAAATTCATATACACTTGCTGTAGTTAATAGCTTGGGAAACTACATATGACAAAATTAATGACAAAAAAGAAACTCAGCACAAAACTTGACTAAATTCAAAAGAAACACTCCCATAAACTCTGTATTAGTAGAAGAGTTAGTCGGAAACTTGGTTTTCAAGAGCTGGAATGCCACGGAAACGAGCCAAGAATCGATAATATGATGTTTCCCTACTGTTTGAAATTTCTGATCTCTTCCGCCTTTCAGAAAAACCTTGCCCAGAAATCGAATCAAATAGTGTCCCCATGCTCCTTTTCTCGCTAACCCTATTCTTTTCATCCGATAACCTGCATAATCACCAAACAAAATTTAGAAGAAAATATATGAATCACTTTAAAGGCAGAAATGAAAAAACAGTATTGCTTCGCAGAGAGCTCAAAAAAATAGAAAAAGACAAAACCATAGTATTATTTTACATGCACACGTAAAATAAAATAGACTAAGTGGCACCAGGCATCAATAGAAATTACAAGAAAACAAAGACAATAGAGGAATTGTGAGCACTTCAATAGGAAGTGAATTGAAGCCAAGTGCTTCTAAACAAAACAAGCAGCTATCACCACTGATGTGAAGGACTACAAACTGATTTATAGCCCTTTAAAATATCAAACCTTCAATGTGCACTGAACCATTGATTTAAACACCACGCGCTAAATGAACATGATATCAATTCTTTCACTCTTCCCTAAATATATACTAAGAAAGGAAACTACAATAATGCCCTTAATGATGTGATATTAATACTTTTCTCAGCCTTAAGCCTATCATAAAACCATTTTTTGGCCACAACCCATGTGTACTGCTAACCCAAGATGTCTTTGATAATATGTCTTCAACGTCACAAGTGTCTAGACCTATATTCTTCAAGATATCTGCTAAAAATATTTATCCCAACTAGGGGTGAAAATGGTTCGGTTCGGTGGGATTTCATGGAAACCGATCAATTTCGGTTCGGTTGGGTATAGTGTATTTTTCGGTTCAGTTCGGTTTTTCACACTGGAGAGCTTTTCTGAAAAGTCGGTTTCCTTTCACCCCTAATCCCAACATATCAGACTCGACTGGCGTGAAATTTTGTACATGAATAGGAGCAAATGAAATTACTCATTGTACATATCAATGAACTATTTCTCATCAATACTGGGTAGACTATTGGCAAGACAGTGCTAATGAATTTTAAAGCCATTAAATGTGAGTCTCTGGCTCTTGCTTTGAGAAGAAATGAATGTTCACATAATGCACAGGCAAGGAATTAGTTTTGATGCAATGATCCAAAAACTCGGGCCGACAAGTGAGAAAACCAGAGTTCAATTCTTAAAAAAGGCACTCCCTGCGAAAATGCAAACTTTATGTCTGTCTACAGTCTACACTCCAAGCACCTTCGTAACCAGGATGGCCATTAGATAATGGCATTGTCCTCAGTAGTTGAAATGAAAATGTTCCCAAGAACCCAATGGTGGTAGCATATATGTGAAACTAAATGTATAGCATACGAAGTTGGTGAAGAATTTTTTTCTAATTTCCTAGAAATCAGTAAATGTAAAGAGGTATATGCGAGCCATTAAAGCCTTACTGTTGGCGAATAACTCTAAAAGCTTCTTTGTTTGCATATGGTAGCCCTGTCTTTGGATCACGGTACCTACAACAACAAATGGAAAATCAACAAACACTAATAAACAGCTACATTTAATAAGAATAACTACAGGTATAGTTGTCCAGAGTCCAAACAATTTAATCAATGTTGTATATGATGGTATAGGTTAAACTTCTACATTCGTTCACATGCTTAATCAACTTACAACAACAGTGACATTCTAAGGACCAATGTAATGATAAGTCCAACAACTACACTAAGCCAAATATGCTCCACATCGGTTGCAAACTGGACAAACATTTCATGTGATTTCTCTGGTGTGACAGTTTTTAAATCCTACCTCTTGACGCATACATTTTGGGCAACCTACGTTAACATGTAATAACACATTAACCTATTGTGGGATTGCTCAAGAGATATCAGTTCCTACTAAAGTTGAGATAACATCAAGACAAATTTATTCAATCTTCTACAGAAGGAGACTGACATCAAGAACAGCCAAGTGCAAGCTCTGACAGTTTGCATCACATCATAGTTTACTTCTTCATTTAGAAATTATAGTTAAGATGCTTTTATCACTACAATCGACCCTCTAGTAATTAGCACTCAATAAACTAATAACTCTACTAAATAAAAATTCTTCAAGGAACTAACTTGCCTTGATGATGGATGGTTATTAAATTTATTGGTTTTGACTAATGAGATCTGTGTTCTCCATTTGCCAAGTATATTTCAGAGTGTTATTCTCTATAATGTGAACATAATACAATTGAGAACTAATAAACATATAGCTGAGTATATGGGGTTCAAGTTTTACTTTACTAAGGAACAACTAATTAATGGACATGCTATAAAATTCTTTGTCAAAACATTTCTTTTTTTTTTTTTAATTATTTTTTATTACACATAAAAAGAACTCATTCACAAAAAGAGTACTGTGACATATGCATATACTAGAGTGTGCACAGAACTCTCACTTATCATTAAATATGCATTTTCGAGTATATTGCATTCTATCGTTGTTTGGGTCAAACACCCATAAGTTGCCTTTCCTTTTTCCATTCTTTAATTTTTCACACTAATAGATCCACACACCCCCTGAACACAGTATCAAAACATCCAGAGAAAATGCTCTATTACACTGAAGGAAAGGGAAGGAGGGAGGGAGAAGAGAGGAGCCATAAAGATTTGTGGATAAGAACAAAACTTAATTGCTTAGAAATCTCTTTCTTCAAAATCATTGATTAAAAAGGGAAAAAATGATTTGTGGCATCAAAATCAATTGTTACCATCATTTATTTCTTCTAAAGACAGAACTTTATGTCAACAAAACTCTTCCCTCTACCCAAATACACTCATATTTTTGTTCCTTCAGTTTTGAAAGCAATCTTCAGATTTTAGTGCTAGTGATTGGATATTCAATGGCAGTTGACAGCTCAGTCCTAGTTTTCTTTGTTTTAGTAAGTCTTTTTGCTGGTTTCGCATTTTCGACCGTGGTGGTATGATTAAAGTGATGGAAATCCATGTTAAGCTGAAGTGTTTTTTTGATACAGTGTCTGTTAGATTCTCCCACATCGCCCGAGCATGGCTCCCCATCCCCTCCACACAAACAAATACTCCCCACCCACAACCCCCCCCCCGCGTGTCTTTGCTTATAAACGTGGGTAATCCTCCACTCAAAAGACCAATGGGCCTCACTCAGCCTCAAAAGACGCCTTATGAGGGGAGGATTACCCAGGGTATAAGAAGCATAGAAAGAGGGCTATGCCCGGGAGATGTGGGACAATCCAACACACTCCAAGAACCACATCAACAGGGAAAGCCCAACAAGCAACTCAGCTCTGATACCAACGAGAAAGATCGATGGGACTAACTCACCCTCAAAAGACACTTTATGAGGGGAGGATTACCCAGGTTTATAAGAAGCACAGATGGGGCTAAGCCCGGGCGATGAGGGACAATCCAACAATGTGTTTGGATCAGAATATGTATCTACAGATGTTTTCAATGGTAGCGTTGAGCTTCATTTTCGTTTTCAGTGTTTCTCCTTTTTTTCCTTCTTGTGACACTTGGACTATGCAGAGAAAAGACAAAACTGCAAGAGAACTTAAGTAATAAGTATAACAGATGCAATTAATTTAGACTTTTAGAGTGATAAAAAATGACCAGATAAATGGAAACAAAGCCTTACTTTGCAGGTAATCCAGTAACTGGACACACCGCGATTGGTGGATCTGGAAGGAAAAAAATAAATCAACCAATAACAATAGAAGGTACAGTAATCAAGATTCATGAGCATAAAAATTTATAGCTTACTCACATGGAGCAGAAGTTGTAGAAATCTCCGACTGAAAAGACGCTCCTCCACTGAATTCTAGATATGATTGACCTGCAGCAGATATCTGGACCGACTTAAATGGATTCAAAAAAATATTTGGAGTAAAGAGATTGCAGATCATGAAGTTCCAATAATGTAACAAGTAATTAAAAAGAAATGAATGCAATGAAAGGCATACTAATTATTCAGCTGTGCCAGCTTGAAAAGAATAAGGTGTATTTACATTCTGCTATTTCAAATAAATAGAGCAGTAAGAAGTGAGGACAGAAAACTTGCCATTTCTAGAAAGATATCGAATCTGAGGGCCACTATAAACTTCTTTATGCACCACTGCTCTTTTCTTAACTTCTTCCTCCCTTGCTAGTACCCGTTCCAAGTTCCTCAAGTTTATAATTTCTGCAGCACAAAATTTTATAAACTTGAAGAAGTAACTCAAAAGTGGAGTTTCAAGATATCATTCCCCACTCAATCTGTAAACCATAATCTCAAAATCTATCTTAGGCCCTATACCTGTTTGAGCTGCTTCTAGAAGCATTTCTTCTTGGGTTATCTTCTTCTCCTCACCTTCCTTTTTCCTTTTTATTGGCTGACAAATCAAAAGGCAATGATTTCAAACTTTGTGAAAATAGACACAGTAAAATTAGTAAGAACATTTTCGTTGGATTACTTGAAGGGGAGGTCCATGATACATACGAATCAAGTACAAAATTTGGGGGGAAAAAAAACGAGTACTGATCCAATTGATGGTTTCTAAATATAAATTGAAAACCATTTGATTGGTCACTAAGTGGAATTGAACAACCAAAAACCGTGTAAGGCGCCAAAGTTCAAAATGACTGTATACATATAATTGAAACCCTTTCTTAATCGCACCTGCTTTAGAAGGTTTCATTAAGGAAATAATGTTGCACATATTTTCCAAGCTTAAGGAGTTAGTTTTTGACAAATATTCAAAATAGGATTTCCCCTACAAATAATGCACACCATGTGCTATCAATAATTGGTGAGTGTATTGAAACACAGAAATTTTTTGGCCACTATATATGTAATATGTTTGCATTCCCTCCCTCTTTAAACCCGAAAACAACTGATAGTGCAACAATAGTAACACCCTGGATCCAAGTTAAGAGTTGCATCTCAAACCCCAATGCATAAGATATATGCGACTAACACAACTACACCTTGAAAGTATCCAATACCAAATCCTTTGCTGAGCCGATTCAAAAGGTTAAGAGTTGCATCTCAAACTCCAATGCATAAGATATATGAAACTAACACTGCTACACCTTGAAAGTATCCAAAACCAAATCGCTTGCTGCCGTCAGCCTATTCAAAAGCACACTTATTTGTTTCCTACATGATTTAACATCATAAGCTCCCTGACTCCAAAACTGCAACTTTCTGGGTATAGATAGCTTTGAACATTAGGACATGTAAACAAGTATAACGAGACGGAAGTGAATGAACAACGTAGAGAAACTTAAACAGAAGAAGGCCTAAATAGCTATAAATGTATTTAAACTCTAGCTGCACCTAGATTATCCAATTTGTAAGATCATCTTTTTTTCCTGATCAATGTGAATGTTGATTCACTTAAAAGTAACGGGAATTATGGAATTAATCACTCAGTTGTGGTGGATTAGCCACAAATTTGCGCATGCACTGCTATTAACATCATCACATTAGATGGGAAATCTTGACACTACCAACAGCTAATTTTATTTAGACTAGAATCGTATAAGATTACTATAAAAATATAGGATGGTACCACCATAAAGATTGTGAACTGTTGGATTGTCCCACATCGCCTGAGCATAGTGCTTCTTATGAGCCTGGGTATTCCTCCCATCATAAGGCGTCTTTTGAGGTGAGTCAGGCACATTGGTCTTTCTACTTGGTATCAGAGTAGAGATCCTCAAGCTCCACCGGCGGATGGCGGCTTGCTGCCCGCCGGACCCCTATCATCTTCTTGTCTTCGTTTTGTGCTCATTCATCTGTAGTATTCATCTCTTTTTATTTTTTTATTTTATAAAATTCTCATAAAAAAATTTGGGTCGCAGTTGTGGGCCCATCTCTTTTGATGGAAGTTGTTTGTTCCCGTATTTTAAAAAAAAAAAAACAAAGAAAGAAAAACCCACTACTTCTGCTACTTTCAAATTCAACCCCCGTCAAACTTTAGCAGCCCACAGGGGCATTGTCAAGGCTCCGAGTTCCAGCCAACCCCTACGGGTGCTGTCTAGCCGTCAGCCAACCCCTACAGACATTGTCAAGCCTCCAGCCAGCCCCTACGAGCACTGTCTAGCCGTGGGCCCACCCCCCACGGCATTGTCAAGCCATCAGTCATGATCACTTCTTTTGCACTGAGTGTCCGGGCAATTTTTTCTCGTTGGTTGGTTCCCTTTGATAAGCTATGCCGTGATTTTCGGCGGCCTTGTTCGTTTCTGTTGCACAGAGTGGTACATGCAATGCTCGGTTGATTGTTTCACTTCTGCTGGGATCGCCACATATCTTAATTATGGTGGTTTGATTGTTCGGTGGTATCATTGGAGTTCAGATTCGTTGTTCAAGCTCAAAGTCCAAATTCAAGTTAGTCACTTCATTAAGTTTCTGTGACTCAACTTGCGGGGGAGTGTTGGAATATAAAAAATATTCTAGGAATGATGTGGATTTGGTTGTATCCCAAGCAAATCTCTTTAATTAAGAAATATCTTATTTTTCTATATTCTATTTAGTTAGGTGATAAATCCCATGATTTAAGGGATAGAGTTTTGATTTGATTTAGGATTAGTTTAGGAAGCTTAATATTCACCTCCACCCTATACAGAGGGGTGTGAGTCTTGTATTCTTAAAATCAATCAATATCAATACAATATTTTCACCTTTCTTGTGTTCCAACTTCAACAAGTTTCATTTCATCAAATACATAACAGCTAATCAACGCAGCATGATTGCGTCTGATGACAATTGGTAAGTTACTCATTAATTCTTTAAGAATTTTAAAATACAGAAAATAGAAGTGTAAAACAATCAAAATAAGCCAGATGGAGAAAAAAAACAAAAAAGGGAAACAAGGTTCTTCATTCCCCGTTCTCATCTCAGCAAGAGCGAAGTCTAACATAAACAATTCCAACTGACCTTCATTGTTGCCTGCAATGCTGCGCGTATAGCATCTCGTTCGGCTTGCCGAACAATGACGGAAGTTCTCGTAGATTTCCTAACTATTCTCTCTAATTCTAAATCATCAGGTGCATCGTCATGCTTAGCAAGGGTAGGCTGCTCGGGAGACTGTTCTTCCTGGGGACTGCTTTCTACTTTTGAAAGGACCTTTGTCTTTTTCTTCTTCGGCAAAGCCTTTCCTGGAAATATTAGTCGCTTTTTCGTCCTCTCCCTGTAAAGGAACTAAACAACTAAAAGCAGCAATACAACTAAATTTGAAGAACAATATTCCCATTTGTGTACAGTTACCAAACCTGTAATTCGCTTCATTTTCTACTTCTTCATCTGGCTCAGGTTCCTGGCACAAATAAAAGTAAATTAAAGCGGACAATGAGGATGTTAAATTTCTGAAGACCATTAAAATGAAGACTAAGTGTGAAAGAGGTAGGGTTTTTTTAAGGTGAGAGAGGTAGTTAAATATGCTATGTTTTGAGAAAAAAGCAAATCATAACATTATTGCAAACACTCACATCTTCATCGAAGTCACTATCAAAAATATCAACGGCCTCCCCTTCCTCTTCATAATTCTCATCATTTTCATCCTGAGGAACAAATTATTAGTTCAAGGTCGATATATGAGAGAACATAACACTTATAAGTGAGAAAAATTTGCAATGTCTTCTTCAGAAAGGCACAGCTGTTCTGCATAAACGGATGGGTAAAGAGGAATAATGATTGTGACTCTGCTTAACATTCCCCATTCTGTTCTCAATGCTTGAGTGCAGAGGAAATTTTTTTTTTTTTTTTTAAAGTACACAAGATATCCACCAAATTGCCAAGGGGTGCAGAAACTTTGTACATGCAAGGTATTCAATGTAAGAACAAATCAGAAATCTATAATCATAATCATGGAAGTTTTAGTGGAAATTATGTTCCCAGTGCAACAAATAACAATCCATAATGACTGAAATCATAAGGTGAAGAATTCAATACATCCAAGTGGTTTGGTTGTATGATACAACCAAATCACTTAAGTTGTGGTAAGAAATGTTTGTACCAAGGTAAGAAATGTTTGTACCCTTAGAACAAATATTTGTACCAAGGTAAGAAATGTTGTACCCTTTTAAGAGATGCATGTACATGGTAAGAAATGTTGCACTCTTATAACAAATGTTTGTACCAAGGTAAGAAAATGTTGTACCCTTATAAGAAAAGTTTGTACCAAACCAAAACCACTTGTGGTTTTACCCGTGGTAAGAAACCTTTGGACTTATGGTAAGGGAGCTTTGTACGCATGATAAGGAACCTTTGTACCTGTGACCTTTTGTACCTACGGTAAGGGAGCTTTGTACCCATGATAAGGAACCTTAGTACTTACGGTAAGAAACCTTTGTACCTATGGCAAGGAATCTTGTACCCGTTGTACAAACATTTCTTATCACTGCATGTGTCAAGTGGACAACCAAACCACTAGGATGTTTTGAAGCATTCGCCAAATCATAAAAGAAAAAAATCGGTAAATTAATTAGTTATGAACAATCATGAGTTCAAAGTTTCCCTACTCATCACTCATAGTCACAAATTCACAATATACAATATATGAACAAATCAGAAATATATAACCATGTTTATGGAAATTTAGTGGAAATTAAGTTCCAGTACAACAAATAATGATCCATAATGACTGAAATCATAAAAGGAAAGGATTGGTGAGTTAATCAGTTAGGAACAATCATTAGTTCCAAGCAAGGATCAAAATTTCGTTTCGGTCTATTGTTTCACTCTGCCCAGAAACGGAAACGTTTCGGAAACATTTAGGAAACATGTGGAAACACTGGAAAATTTTGGAAACATTGAGAAACATGGGGAAACATAACTTCAATCTAAATTATGTGCAAGTACAAAGCTAAAAATTGATTAATTGAAGGTCTACATATGTAGTTATATTAAAAATATGTAGTTCAAATTGAAAATACACGAGGATTAAGCGCAAATCTACTGTCAAACACTTCATAGAATACACAAAACACTTCATAGAATACAAAAGTTACATATAAGCACATAGTAAGCTAATAAGTAATAAGCCATCTCCAAAATAAAATGATTGTTGATATAACAAATACATAGGAGTATTTCGATGGAAACAATTATGTTTCGGTAAAAGCAAATGAAACGATGTGGAATCATAGATCTATTTTGGTAGAAACAATCATGTTTTGATGGAAACAAAAGAAACAAAGTTATTTCGATGGAATTTTGAGATTCCATGGCTGTTTCGTTTCCATGACCTAGGAAATGGAAACGTTTCGATGGAAACAAAAGGAAATTTTGATCCTTGAGTCCAACACTCGCATGTCAAAGATTCTCACTCATTTGGCCAGAAATGCAAATTTTAGTCGGGGACAAACTTAGCTTCTTAACTAGTTCATTTTTTTCCCTTTATTTTGGTTTTTATCCAAATAAATATATGTATTTACACATCCAAATTAAGCTTTGGTTCCTGAATCGAGAGAGAGAGAGAGAGAGAGAGAGAGAGAGAGAGAGAGAGAGAGAGAGAGAGAGAGAGAGAGTTTCTCCCTAAGCTTTGGTTCCTGTTTCGTTTCCATTCTTTTCTTTAAACTTTAGCACCTTAGTTTCTACGTAATGTTTCTACTTGTTTAATATATATTTTGTTCAAAGCATTCAAAGTGTCCTTTTCCTGCTAAGCTTAACCATTTCATGCCCAATTTCTTACATTTCACAGTGTAAGTTCTGTTCCAATTTCAGTTGGCATTATTTGTTTCATCACTTCATTAAATTACTCACTTCAATGTAATTGGACCTTAAGGAAAGAATCATCATCGCCTCACCATTCACATACCACGTTTAGGGATAATTTGATTACACGTTTGGGTGTTCGTACAAAGTCCCTGGTACGCCCGCACCACAAATAAATTTGAGCTAAAACACCTATGTCTCAATGTATGTCTATCAAGCAGCTATATGGGTACACAAGAAATTAATGAACCACCGAAGCAAAATATCAAATACCTCTTTAAGTGCATCCTGATTCCAAAACTGCTCATCCTCCTCAATCTCCTCATCAAGCAACTTGGTCATCCTAACAATGACATTAGTTACAAACTCCAGAGTCAAATGAAGAATATGCCAAATACACACCAACCCATTTTCATTCATGTGTACGCTTATCCAGGGGCGGAACATCTTGTAAGATTTCTAATTTTGCATATAAAATTTTTGAAAAAAATTCACAGGTAGCATATATACTGACCTGCAAATGAAATTAATTTACGTATTAACATTCTAAATTTAAAATTTTTATCAAAATGGTATAGGTAAATATACATATTGCACATCTAATTGTAACCAAACCGGCCTAAATTATCAAATTTTAGTCATGGAATTTAACAAGGTAGATGAAGATCAACTCTACGCAAGCAAAAATAAATAAATAAATAAATAAAAACTCACAGAGGAACATTGTAATTTTTTTGATACAGAAATTCTATCTGAAAATATGGAAGACGGCCTCCAAAGTGCACATTCATCGTTCCACCCTCGCACTTATATACATATATATATATATATAGATACACACGGCCAGGCTCTTAAGGCTTTTAAGTAGACTGAGTTGAGTGAACTTAACAACAATTAGTGAACTTACTTTTAAGCCTAAAAAAACCTGCGGTCATGGGCAGCGCGGTCAGTGGGCAGCCCACGGTTCCTTTTAAGCTTAAAAGTCAGTTCACTTCATTCAATCTAGTTCACCTAACAGCCTCTCCCAATATACACACATACAACGCATACATTAATGTACGTTTACAGATGGCGTTAAAGAGCCTACCGTTTCCCTCTCGTAGCTCGAGATGCTCGATCAAGAAGAAAAGTTTCATCTCCTTCACTGATTTCCATGTCGAAAAAAAAAAAAAAAAAAAACGGAATCCCACACTCTGCAACTTGAACTTTTTCGGTTTGAAATTGAATGAACAGACAGACACAGAGTCCAGTAAATTGCGATGTTGCACCTTCTTGTAATCCTCAAACTTCCTATCTCAACACGCACGCACACACACACAAAAAAGAGAGGGTAAAAAGTGTGAAGACGAACTCAAAAAGGGAGAGTGAGATGGTGATCTTGTTAGGGTTTCGGCTTAATAATGTAAACCCTTGTGTCCAAATTCAAAAATGGGTAAATTTTACAGATTCGCTATCATGTATTGCATTTTTCACTAGTAACCGCTATACTAAAAATTGAATAAGCTAATCCTTTTAACTCTTACTTTGTCTCTCAAATTGTGAGAGTATTTTTTTTTACAAGAAAAGGAGAAATATTATATTATTTTGTCCAACAAGACAGAATTTAGAACACAAGGAGGGCATATGTTATATCAAACAATTTTGTCCTCGATCAATAAATTAAATTTTGCTAAAGTGTGAGCAACAACATTACATTTTTTGTTAGCATATTGGATTACAACCTCCTCGAAACACCGAAACAAGTTTTTTATGTCATCAATGATTGCCCGTGAGACGCCATACAAGGAGCTCCATCTTTGACTTGACTTGTGATTGTAGTCGAGTCCACTTCAAAAACAACTTTTCGTAAGCGAATGTCGATTGCAAATTGAGTTGCAGCTTTCAGCGATTGTGCCTCGACCATAGCCACAGATGTGCAAGGTTTCCCTTTAATGGCAACATCACCAATCACTTCACCTTTAAAGTTTCTGACCATGACCCCCATCCCTGTTAGTTTTCCTTCATTAAGGAACGCACCGTCGCTGTTAATTTTCACAAAGCCAAAGGGTGGAGGCTGCCATTTAAAGGAGGCCACATCCCTAGATAACACAAACTCATGCCTCTGTGAGATCTCAAACTCATCAGGTCTTCATTCGGGTCGCACCTAAACCCCTCGTGCACCAACTTATTACGTTGTAACCAAATAACCCAGCCTCTGAGAGTATTTTTGCTCCTTCAAAAATTTCTCGCTCATTGCTCACCCAATCATGTCATTGTGTGTGAGCATGTAAGACCCGTCACTTTTCACATTATTTTACTTCTTTGCTGTCATTTTTATTGCTATTAACAATGCTAGGGACACTAACAAATTCCACTAACACTCACATCTAGAGATAGAGTGTGGGTGTGAGTGTGGGTGTGAGTGTTAGTGGAATTTGTTAGTGCCCCTAACATTATTGCCACTAGGAGAGAGAGAGAGTGTGGGTGTGAGTGTTAGTGGAATATGTTAAATATTACTCTTGATGATGCTCAAATTTGGTTTAGGCAAATTAAAGCAATTTAAGGAAAGAGAGAGTGAGAGACTGATTTTTTGTATGTGGTTCGGCCCTGTTAATGAAGGTACGTACGTCCACATGTGTGTCTGAGCACGTTCACTATACTGTAAAAAGCCGGGAACTTATGGTGAACCAGCAATAGTTTGGAGCTACCGTAGGTCGGCCGGGCATGTTGGTGACTGCTATAGAGGTGCTGTAGAGACTAAAAAGTCGACTCCTTGAAGGGGGGGTGAGTGGTCTCTTTTATAGATGCAAGAGACCTACTCATACATGGATAAGGAAATATAAACCAACTAAGCTTGATTGACATTAATTATGGGGGTTTCCTAATTGGATTATGAAACAATGTCCACTTTCCATAAGTCTTCTATCTTGAGTAGGAAACTGCTTGGAATATTCTGGGGCATGTGTTGTGGGCCCAGCTGGCCTGAACCTATACGGACCGTGCCAATGTGGTCTTCCCGACCTGTTGGTCTGGTCGTGAATGAACCGCTCAGGATGGTGAGTCTCGGGTAGACTAGACCGCTCGGGCTGATGCTTGTCCGAGGAGTTGTGCATAATTTGACCGGGACATAGACTGACTGCTGAGTTGAACTGCTCGATTGTAGGATAGAGCCAATTTTAGGTTTATCAGCTGCCCCCCATTGCCAGGGTTGGCTTGTTGCCATATCGGGGCAAGTTTGGAAATCTGTTTGATGCCACCTGCCACTGTTTGAGTGCTCGGGGAAGCTGCCTGGGAGCTTCTAAGTCTTGTGAGTCCTCGGGAACTGGCTAAGAGTTGAGACTTAGCCTAGCTCAGAGTCTTTAAGCGCTCGAGAATTGGCCAGGAGTTGAGACTAGGCCTAATTCGGAGTCTTTTCCTTAAGTTAAGCTTCCAGGATGATTATCTTCTACCCGAAAACCTTCGTCAAGGTTGTGGGTAAAAGAATTTGACCACGTTGAAAAAGCCGACCTAAAGTGCGTTACTTTGGTGTCCTTTTAGTTAACTCCCCAGGATGGTTATCTTCCGCCCAGCCAGCCTTCATCAAGACTGTTTGGAGAAGAGTTTGACCATGTTGGTGGAGCCGACCTAAATCACGTTGCTTTAGGGTATTTTTGCTCCTCTATCGTCGGCCAACCTAAGAGATTTATTCACCTCTATTGTCGATTTAGACCTAAGTGGAGTTAGTCTCTGAGTATTGTAGGCACCCGTGCTGTCTAAGAGTTTGACTTCGTTACCGCAAGGCCTGTAAGTACCTGGTGTGATTGCCTGTTTAGTCCATCGTGCCTTTCTGCCCCCCAAGCTTTCGCTAAGACGAGGGTCTTGTGGAGGCTAGGACTGTAGGTAACCGACCTGGAACATGGTGGTTGTAGGGTCTTTTGAAGCTTACCATCATCAGCCACCTAGGGGGATTTGCCCCCATCGTAGGTTGGACCTAAGCGAAGCTGATGCCTCGGGCGTGACCACGAGGTCTTTTGCCTCGGGTGTGATCCCGAGGTCTTTTGCCAACTGCGTAACAGTGGTCTTTGGTTGCCTCGGGGTTGAGCCCGAGGTCTTTTTAGTTCCTGGGTTCGGAGCCCGAGGTCTTTTGCCTCGGGTGTGATCCCGAGGTCTTTTCAAGAGCTCTCTGACAGTCTGTGGAGCCTCATGCAATGATCGGGCAAGTACCACTGTAGTTGGATTGGTCGAGACTGTTAGAGATAGGAGGCCGGGTCGGGATCACCGGACTCCTGATTACTCTGAGCTGATTCAAGGTCGGGATCACTGGATCCTGATTGCTGCGAACTAGAGGTCGGGTCGGGGCTGCCGGACTCAGATCGCTGTGAACTGGAGGTTGGGTCGGGACTGTCGGACCCTGCCTGCTGTGAGCTGGAGGTCGGGTCGTGACTGCCGGACCCAGACTGCTGTGAACTAAAAGAACTATCAGAACTCCCGGGCTGATCTCGCTTTCGCTTACTTCTGGAAGACTCATTGCTTACGCGCTCGGGGCCTTTGGTCTTTAAAAATTCTTCAGTGCCAATGTATTTTCTAACCCTCTCAGTGAGTTTAACTAAGTTTTTCGGTCAGTTTCTGTGAAACGACGCGGCACATTTGGTGTTTTGAACTCCCGAGCAGAAGGCTATAATAGCGACAGTTTCATCAAGATCATTGATTCCGAGCTTCTCTTGATTAAACCGGTCGGTAAATTCCTTAAGGGTCTCATTATTCCTTTGTATGACTATCAATAGCTGCATGTCGGGCTTTGGCCGTTTATGTATACCGATGAACTGGTTGATGAACTGCTTTCTGAGTTGCTTGAAACTATGGACCGATCGGGGCTCCAAGGAGTAAAACAATTGCACGGCCGGGCCTTTCAAAGTGATAGGAAAGGCCATGCAATGTAGTTCATCGGAGTTGGTGGCCAGGGCCATCTGAGCCTTGTAGGTCCGGACGTGGTCGACCGGGCTTCCCGAGCTGTTATAGGGATCTAGGCGAGGCTGCTTAAATTTGCGCGAATGGAAAACCTCATGATCTAGATAGAGAAAGGTGACTCTGTCTCGGTATTGGCATGATTCTGAGTAGGGTTCTGGCCCAGCCTTTTGGCCACTCCATCAATCTGTTTTCTACAAGTCCTTGATACGTGCCACCACACCTTCCCGATTGCTATCTGGACTGCAGGTCGGGTTAGTGGAGGAGGCTTCCTTCTCATGGCGGTGTGCTGTCCCCTGGGATTGGGCTTGGCTATGACTCTGGTTCATCGTGTGCCTAGGGACACCTCGGCTCTTGACCGAGTGACCCTGGACTGATTCTCGGGGCCATATGCTCTTGCCTTTCCTCTCAGGCAGCACGCCTACTATTGATGTCTCTCGCATCCTCAACAAGGGACGGGTTGGTTCGGGCATGTTGTCTGGTCAAGATCGGTTCCCGACCGTACACAACGTTCCCGGATTGTTTCCCGGCCATTGGAGGACTGCTTTGCTGGGTCAGCAAAGCTTCGATCTATTGCTGGATTTGACGCTGGCCCTCTAAGAGTTGTGTGAGGGTCGCGGTGATCTGCTCATATGTCATGACTGCCGCAGCCGGTGTCGGGGCTGGCGGAACATCCCGGTTGGCCTGCTGTGCAGTCTTCTCACTCTTCTTCAGAGGCATGGTTGTCAGCCAAGAGATTTGTTGATGAAGAACTTGTCGTTCCCACAGGCGATGCCAAATTGATGATGCCAAATTTGGTTTTGGCAAATTAAAGCAATTTAAGGGGAGAGAGAGTGAGAGATTGGTTTTTTGTGGTTCGGTCCTGTTAATGAAGGTACCTACGTCCACGTGTGTGTCTGAGCACATTCACTATACTGTAAAAAACCGGGGACCTGTGGTGAACCAACAATAGTTTGGAGCTACCGTAGGTCGGCCGGGCGTGTTGGTGACTGCTATAGAGGTGCTGTAGAGACTGAAAAGTCGACTCCCTGAAGGGGGGGGGAGGGGGGTGAGTGGTATCTTTTATGGATGCAAGAGACCTACTCATACATGGATAAGGAAATACAATCCAACTAAGCTTGATTGGCATTAATTGTGGGGGTTTCCTAATTGGATTAGGAAACAATGTCCACTTTCCATAAGTCTTCTATCTTAAGTAGGAAACTGCCTGGAATAATTTGGGTCATGTGTTGTGGGCCTAGCTGGCATGCGCCTGTACGGACCGTGCCAGTGTGGTCTTCCCGACCTGTTGGTCTGGTCGTGAATGAATCGCTCGGGATGTTGAGTCTCGGGTAGACTAGACCGCTCGGGCTGATGCTTGTCCGAGGAGTTGTGCATAATTTGACTGGGACATGGACTGGCTGCTGAGTTGAATCGCTCGGTTGTAGGATAGAGCCAATTTTGGTTGTATCAGCTCTTATTGCTATAAATCTTTAGGGAATTTCCATATGTACACCCAAAATCCTTAATTCTAATAATTTTTCTTCTAAAAATTCTCCCTTTTGCAAAGTTGAGCGGTATACATAGCAAAATTAGCGGTGTACATAACAATTCCCTATCTTTATTACTATGTATCAA
Organism: Hydrangea macrophylla; assembly: GCA_033977485.1. Lineage (NCBI taxonomy): Eukaryota > Viridiplantae > Streptophyta > Magnoliopsida > Cornales > Hydrangeaceae > Hydrangea > Hydrangea macrophylla. The sequence goes on from CM066998.1 coordinate 20,207,358, forward strand.
AGACATATTCTATGGCTAATTTTTGGGGGGACATATATACATAAGATAAGATGTTATATAATTCTAGTATATTTACTGTTCATCCATGTAAGGATTTATCTAACAAAAATGCTAGTCACACAACATATTCCACAACATGTTCTACAACAGGGCTTTAAATGTATTGTACTCTATCTTGTTTGAATTTTTACACTTTTATATGCACTACTTACACAGCATATAATACATGCATTTAAAAGCCCTATTGTGAAATATATTGTGAAATATATTGTGTGCGTAGTATTTCTCTTTATTTAAATAGTCATTTTCTTCTCTTTTGACTCATGGAACGTCATCCAAGACGCGTTTGGCTTTGTCCTGTTTTGGACTTCTATTTCTTGTAAATCATTGATAGACGTATGAATCCAAATAAAAGAAAGGGATTATTTAAACATTTTCCTTACTAAGGATCAACATTAATTATACTATTAAGCTACTTTAGTCTAATGTATATATGTTTTGCCTCATTGTTCATTATGAACAGGCCACTAAGTGGCTTATCTGCATCATCTGTATCAATTAAAAATAGGAAAAATCGATGAAAAAGGATATTAAGCCAAGCTTTTTTGTAATTAAGGCCAACTCAAATTAAAATATTTGTGATAAGTCCTCCAATAGTCCATATATCAAAATACCATCATCCTCATCTTCTAACCCTACCCATCATTACTAGACATCCGGCCACCACCCCCGTCATCTCCGGCGACCACCACCATCTCCAGGAAACACTACTATTTTCGGCGACCACCACATTTCCAACATCCTACCACCATCCCCGCCACTCCTAACCATTAGTGACCACACTCCACCACTCGACTGCCCTCAGCGACCACTACTATCACTACTGAAGATTGTCTTTTTACTTAACAAATGTGAAATTTCACTCAAGACATCTAAAGTAGAATTTCTTGTAAGACAATATCCTAAGTGAAATTTCACTTAAGATCTTCGCATCCTACCAAGCCCTAGGGCTTACAAGGACATGCACCGAAAATTGAAAGAAAAAAAAAACTGACTAGGAAGGTGGTGGTGGCTCACGGTAGTGCTGGCTGAAGATTGTCTTTTTGTTTAACAAAGGTGAAATTTCACTTAAGATTGTACATTCTGCAATATACCTCATATATGGTGGCCTTGCATGGTGGTCGCCGGAGTTTGTTATGGTGACGACATCTAGATCAATATCTAGATTTAAATCTCAATCACCGATCAAGATCTAGATCTCAACCATGAGGCTGTACGTTGTCAGAGATGAAGGAGATGATGGTCGTCGGAGATAAAGAAGAGGATGGAAGTGATGGTGGCGGTGGTGGTGTGATGGTTATGGTTGCAGTTGGCGATGGAGATGGTGGCGGCTCATGATGGCGATGGTGGTGGTGCGTGATGGTGGCGGCAGTGGTCATGGCAAGGAGGAGAGAGAAAGTTGGAGAGAGATAGAAGAGAGATGGTGGTGGTCCCCTAGGGTTCTAGGGGCAATTTTGCATTTTACAATAAAATTTAAATTTTTAGAGGACTTTAGGAGGGAAAGTTAAAATTTAGAGGACTTTAGGAGGGAAATTTTTTTAGAGTGCGTCTTTGTGTGATATTTTGTTTATGGCTTGTCCTTTAGTCCAAATTGACTCCATCTTAGACCATCTCCTAGGGCAAACCATCAATTGATAAGGCAAATGGGTGGTTTGATGGGTCTTAGGCAAAGTTGTTGCATTGATTTTGATGAGTCACTCCAACCCTTACATCAAACCTTTGTTATTTTAATAAATTTTTATTCTTTTATCTATTATTTGTATTCTACCCATTTATTTTACTTTGTGATTTTATAGATCATACACACTGAGTAATTTCTCTTATTTTCTCATACATTTTATCTCTCTCATTTACCTAGACCCACTTCGTCTCTCTCTCTCTCTCTCTCTCTCTCTCTCTCTCTCTCTGCAACTCTATCAGTTCTTCTCTCTTCCTTTTACATCTCTCATAAATCTTTTCTCATGCGAAAAAATGAGGATCGATTTTGGGTGGAAGAAAGTTTCATCTGGCATGGTGGTGGCTCCAGATGATAGCAATCATGCAGGGTTTGCTTGGATTGATTTGGAGGTATGGAGGTTTACCGATTTAGGGTTTCTTGGAGGTTTGGAGGTTTACCGATTTAGGCTTACTTGGCTCGATTTAGGGTTTGCTTGGATCGATTTGGAGGTGCAGTGATCAGAGATCATGTGTATGAAATTTTAGATATTTTTTTGTCTCCATCTTTGTTTCAGCTTCTTGTTTTTCTTTGTTGTTGAAGATGATTACAGATTCATGAGAAATTTTGGGATTTCAACATTTTTTTCCACCAGATTTGTGATGGTGCAATTCCCCCCCCCCCCCCCCCCCCCCCCCCCCCAAGATTTTCAACAGGTTGTGGAACAATTTTCTTGTAATTTTTTTTTACAAAATCTTACTTTGTGATATTTGAGTTTCTGTCCGTTGGACTTTGATTAAAATATTCAAGGATTGTGTGGTGTTTGATTAAAATATTCAAAGATAACATTTGATGGCATGTTTAAATCGCAGCATTGTTGTTACCATTTGTGCAACCCAGCATCTTTGCTGCAAGAGTTGTTGTGCCTATTGGACCAGTGTTTTATCACATTTTGTAGCAACTTTGCTTTTGCTGCAACGGTTGCCTCAGGGTTGGAGATGGTCGTAGGGACATTGGACCAAGTAGCCCTTAAAAATACCGAGTTAGATGAGTTTTCTCAAACTCAACAACTAAACCAATGAACAATACCATATGTTGAATCTAAAAAGATTTTAAGAAAGGTAGATTTGACTTTTTGAGTCAAAACAATGTTAAGACTTTGGAACAATCCATCCTTAAATCTTCGAAGTCTTAGGGATTTCGAAAAATATTTGTCTAAATATCATTATCTGCATATTGGATGCATTCAAACCTTTAATCTTAGTAGGATTAAATGCCAGTATTCTAGCATATCTTAGAGATGGTTGTTGTTTAGACTTCCTTCCATCTTTAATGGGTATCATTCATACTAGTCTTTGTCATGGGCCAGTTTATTTCAATGTTTATCTGAATCTAACACTATCTCTTAACATATAGAAATCTTTTTGATGTTGATTCTTTACAGATTTAGACTCAGGGATATAATTCCCTCCCTTGATCTGAAACCATTACTGTCATTTATATTATTCACTAAAAGGTTATGAATATTCTGTCCTAATGCCATACTGTTGTCACACCCCGATTTTTTTGGACAACCAAATATTTAATCCAGAGCATGTATCCAGACTAATATTCAATTTCCAAAACCCCGAGAGTGACACCCTCACACAAGCTAAATGATAATTTATTGAAAACAGTATTTAATACTCCTTAATTAAGGACATGTAATCTTGTGTTTAAAGTAAAACTCTTTATTATTAAACATGTATTCCCAAACATCCATTTCATTGTAAAAGAAATAAAGTTCCATTATAAATATTATATCACTTTTCAAATTAAAAAAAACATCATTTTCATAAATAAAATGTCCACATACAGAGTTCAGCGGAAATAAAAATAAATAAGAATAAAATCCATACATCCATTGGTCAGAGCAACTACAACGTTCCCAATACCCAATATATAATCCTTATTACAATTATACACATGTGGCCCACACTGCCAGAAATAAAATAAAGTACAACAATAAAATAAAGTACAACTCTAATACTAAACAACACCGCGACCATCTCTTCACCCAAACAGAAGCTCCAAATAAAATCTCCAAATACTAAACCTGCAGATACATTCGACTACGTTTCATATAGAAACGCCCCCGAATGTATAACACACTCGGGTCAGTCACATGACTGGTATGAGTTAAACAAAACAACAAGTCTTAGGGATCCAACTTGAACCCGTAGACAACAAATTACACTACAATACTCTTGGGTCAAGACAGGTAGTTCCACACACATATGTGGACAATAGAGTAGTTTCCAAATATGTGGTGGCAAGTAGTTTCTTGCCCAAAACCCAAAGCTACTACGAATTTCATACTTACCCATTTACTTATGGTGAGCCAAACCTGTAAAACGTTAGTGGGCCCACCATCCTGCAAATTGAATGATCATAGACCAAGCAAACAATTCCGCATACAAACCGTCCACCAAACGTCGCATTTATTATTTCACGCTTATCAGTTTTATGAAATAATCCCTTTTCATTATTTATTAGCCTTTAATTTATCTTTGTGTTCCCTAGGTTCACCACTTGGTCACCCTCCATGGTACACCCACACATATATCCCATGTGTGCCCGGACATACTACTAACATCCACTCTGGTGCTAGTTTGGTTGGGGTATCAACCAAACCAGGTATACACACAGAAGGCCAGTCAATATGCCTAGACGTCTAACAAATAAGCCGAGCATAAGGCTTAGGCCAGCTTGATCACGAAGCCACTGGCAAAAGGGTACACTCAGCAAGTCGAGCTACCAAAAAAAAACATATCACACAACGGGAAGCGGTGAACACTAAAGAACTATGTTGCAATTATCACTTATCGTTCGTATTATCCCAATAATTGTAAATTTCACATTTATCACATAGTTCCGTCTTATCATCCAATCACATCTCTAACTTTTAGATGTATTCCAATTTCTTACAATAAAGGGTTTTATCAATTAACCCATAACAATTCTTCCCTCAATAATTTCCAATCAAATTACAACATCCCCAATATACTATTCAACGTATCTAATTTACTCATTTTTCTCAAAATGACCACAAAATAAGATCAGTTATTTTAGGTACAATAATCTCAACCCAACATTCAATATTAGCATACATAAAGCACATAATAAGAAATCATATTCTCCAATTTGCAAGTTGAACTATATTGAAAACTGCTACTGTAATCTTAAATTTCTGCCCAAACGGTGCAGAATCAGGAAAAATACCATTAAACGAAAAACGTGCAGAATCACGTTTTACATGAGACACGCGGACAGAATGTTCAAATTCAAAGCCACGATTTTCTAATAATTTTCTAAAGTTTCTGCGACTGTGTGAATTACACATAAAACGAATTTCACATCTATTTGCTAACAAATATGAATATTTCACCTATGGTTTTGATCAAACTAACGATTCACCTAACCCCTTCGAATACCCTAATGTCATGATCGCAAAATCACACGAAAGGAATTAAACTATCTAAATTACTTCAACAATAGCGTATATTCATTTAACCCTAACAATTAAATTAAAAGTGTACATACTAATTTAATTACCCCCGTATACACATATACATACGTGTATATATATGTATATATATATATAAATACACAAAGTTTAACTCACCTCGCTCAATCAAAGAAATTGACAATAACAACGTTCCGCGATTCCACACGAGACCACGGAGCCAAGACCCTTTTTCCCTTTTTCTTCCCTTTTCTTCTTCTTCCTTCTTCTTCTTTTCTCTCTCTCTCTCTCTCTCTCTCTCTCTCTCTCTCTCTCTCTCTCTCTCTCTCTCTCTCTCTTTCTGCGGCTGCCTAAGGGTGTCTATTGTGCTATGACTATTATCCCTAATATTTTATTAGGTTATATGCAAGATACACACTCACACAACATAAGTTATGAACACACCCACACACACCCGTTCACTACTAGCACTCACACACCCACCCACAACACATGCACCTCTACACACATATACACACACACGGCCCACACACCTCACTCCCATGGCCCACACACTACACATTCAATTTTAAACAATAAATTAAATAAAATGGTGAAATAAATATAAAACTACAATATCTTTTTTTTTTTTATTTTAAATAAGGTTGTTACATTATACACACCTCAAAGAAAATCTCGTCCCGAGATTTGAAACACGCCTGAACACTACTCGAATAGTCCAACTCCAACTAAGTTTCACAATCGTAACTTTCCTACCTTTATTCAATTGGGAACCTTTTTAAATCATATAAAATTTCAAACTTAAATTTAAATCGATTTAATAAGGCCTACGACCATAATATTTATATAATCAATATAAATTAATAACAATATAACACCCAAATTAAATGAGCTCACTAATATTATAATCCGGTGCCTTCCAAACTTAAAATTTTTAAACACGTGTCTTATCTAGGTACACTCATATATCATTGCTAACTGAAAATAATAATTAAAATAATTATTATACACTTAGAAATTTTAGGGTTGTTACAACTGTGTAGTGAACCAGGAAAGACATCTGTTATTGACAAAACCTATCTTACTACCAATGTTGATGTTCCCAGACTCATTAAATGTGGAGAAATTAATTTTCCAACTGAATGGACTGTGCAGAGTGCCGTCCCTCCCCAACCTATCCTAGATAATCAACCAGATCAAATCATCCAGACTATTGATGGAAATGTTGAGGTCACTTTTGCCCCCAACCAAATTAGCAAAATTTCCCTAGCAATGAGTATTTCCTCTAGATCTGGAAGACATATTCCATACCATGTCATCCATGTGTCTTTTAGACATTCTGTTCTCAACTCTGCTACTTCCCCAGTGTTCCGCTCTTGTACCATCTCTATTTCAGTTACAAACTCTCTTCTGACTAACCTTCAACTCGAAACTCTGACCCAAACTGTTGGGATGCTATCTCGGCTACAATCATATTTTCATTGCGTCACATTTTTCATTTTTTTTGAATAATCCGTGTACACAACAAAATTCAAGCATGGAAATAATGAGAAAATTGAGGAACAACTGATGTTTTATTGATTTTAGAAAATATAAGTACAATTCTTGTATGATTCTTTTACAACGAAAAGAATATTCCTTTGATTCCATCTCCCGGAGCTTATTCTTGAACCGCAAATTTATCCTTCAATTCTTCACAATGGATGATCTTGAAGGCAGAGCGTGATCGAGGGCCGCTGGCTTGATCTTGAACAAATGAATAATTAATCTTTCAGCTTCTTGAAAAAAAGATTAAACAGGCTTGATTTGAATATGAAGAATGACAAACTTTTATGCTTGTTGTTCTTCAGAAAGACTTGAGTGATTTGAATGTAAGAGAGATCTCTCAATTTTTACAGAGAAGTCTATGAATCGGCGCAAGCGCGAGTCCTGTCGTTCTTAACAGTGTCCCGGGACAGATCCAAGGCTCATACTTCAAGAACTAGAACTCATCACGTAATCCTAGGACAAAGAGTCACCACCTAATTTTTATCAAGAATTAGGAAACCAAATTTGACTCGCCCAAAATTGAATAAGGTTACTCGCCCTTCATTACCAGAAACAAGGTTCGGGGGTCTTGGTATGAGAGGGGAAGGAGCCCGAGTAGGGCTAAAGCACCCCCTCCTCGCCCTACCGAATGGTAGGCCTTGATTCAAATATCCTTATTCTTAATTCATAATAGGTGTTGTTTCCTCAAACATACTTGATAATATATACATAGCAAAAGAACATCTAATGAAAATCATTTAAAGAGATTAAATCAAGTAGCAATCGGATGCACATTGTCACACCCGTTCCAGAAAAATTTAATTTTATCATGCATATTTGTAATTTGGGAGTTTATCAATGTTAGTTGATAATGGTGATGAGGTTGACTGTGAGTCAACGATAAGGTGTCAGTAAGGACACGGGAACATGGTAGTTCATATTGCATGGGCATGAGTAAATGGCATTTATATGATTTAAATGTTATTTGACTTATCTGGTATTCCTGTGAATAGTAATTATACCTGTGGTGAGAACGTGAGTGATACGTTAATTAAAAAGGTAGGTTTTGTAGAGATTCCTCAGAATATAGTTTTCGAATGTTATTTTGGACCCAAACGAAACCTAGATGAAAACTTTTGAAATTTATAGTTTTCACTCGTAAAGTTATAAAATGGACGTGTGCGAAGTTTCAAGGGTTAATTAGGAATTTGAGAAACTTGCGGGGAGGTGAACGTAATTCCCGAGAAGTTTTTCTATAAATAGTGATGGATGAAATTTCATTTCTCAAAACATTTCATAAATATCTAGAGAGAGGAGAGAGAAAGGGAGATTGAGCCAACGGGCTTTGCGACGCCGATCGACGACCTTTCGTCCGTCAGATTTTCTCCAGATTCAAGATTTGAACTCGTGGAGGTAAGACCTACGTTTTGATACTACTTAGGTCGTGTTTGGCCAATTTTTGTAAAAATATTAATTCTAGACTTTTGGGGAAAATCAGGTAAAACTCGTAGGAATCGCGTATAATTTGGAATCCGACGATTAATTAGTCCTCTAGACGATCCTTCAAAGTTTGAAGAGATTCGCACGAGGTATGAATTCCAGATCTATGAAATATATGGATATTCATGTTTTGAACATCAATTTGGATATCTTTGGATCCGGGCAAAATTCATGTATTAATTAGGCCCGTTAATTACGCACGTATAACTGTTTATGTGAGCATGTTATGTGTCTACTTGGGTCAAATGGGAGTTTGGTGCAAATTCATCCGGGGTAAGCTCCTCGAACCTTGAGGATTGTGATTTGATTGTGGTTGAAAAGGGATTGGAATTTTGGTTGTGTCTGGATTGGAGGTGGGCCCAACCAGGACACGGTACCTGGTATGGAGGAAGGCCCAACCAGTGTACGAGATGCGTGGGAGAGGTGGGCCTCCTACGGCATCGACCGGGATGAATGCGTACCACTCACCCTAGAGACTATTTCTATGTGTTTTAGATGCTTAAATCATGAACTGTCATATAAGCATACATTTAGAATTGTATGCTCAGCATATAGCTGAGCAGTGGAGATGTACTTCATTGCAGGTAAAAAGAAAGACAAGAGAAAGCATGAGGAGTGAGGCCGTGGAATGCCAGGGAATCAATGGTTTATATTTTTGTTCTACTCCGAACTTGTAATACAAACCTTGAATTCGTAGTATGTTGTAATATAATCTGAACTTAGATTTAGTACTTGAAATCCCTAGTAAACGCTCTTGTATTTATGTTTTGAATGATGTAATAGAGTGGTTATATGTTGGTTTGAATTTGGAAGAACCTTGAAGGGAAAAGCTACAGTTTTGGGAGTTGCTGATAGGAATCAGTCGACTGGTTTTTGATCCAGTCGATTGGATCGCTGTATTGAATGGGTTACTGCTTGGTTTCGTCTGAGGTTCAGTCGACTGGGTTGAGAAAACAGTCGACTGGATGGAGCCCCAGACCTGGACATTCTGCTGGATTGGGCACCAGTCGACTGGACTTCTTCAGTCGACTGAAAATTTTAGGCACCAGTCGACTGGGTCCCCGACACAGTCGACTGGATGGGCTGTTATATTTTGAAACCTATCTGTTTGAGATCACCAGTCGACCGGACCCTCGATCAGTCGACTGGTCCTCTGTTTTCAAAACTGTTTTCTTTTTATCGGATTCAATTGGCCAAAACTTTTTATAACTCTGATTCTATTGGATTTTTCAACTCAGGGGGAAATGTTTCCTAAAGTTTTAAATTACTCAGGGTTGTTTTAAAGTTCTTTCCGCTGCGTATAGGTTTATGATGTTTGGATGAGCCTTGGTGGCGTGCCACGTGTCCTATTTCCACGCGTAGTGGGATGGGTCGTGACATTTATTGGTATCAGAGCTTACGCAGCCTACCCCTCTCCAATATTGTCCTCTTTGGGTGCCTACCAGGTTTCGAACACTGGCGCCTGCCCTCAAGGTTTTGTTCTTTCACCACTCGGGCGAGGAGGCCTTGTTTCCGATCTATTCCGATGTCAAATAGGTAGAAGATTGAGAATGCAAGTGACGTATTAAGGGGTGAAGCTCAGAACTGGTGGGTAAACATTTTAGATCAAGGGGCACCAATTACTTGGGAAGGGTTTAAGGCATAATTCAATCACCAGTTCTTTCCGCGAGCCGCCTATAATGCAAAGAAGAGAGAGTTTGATAACTTGAAGCAGGGAGATATGACTGTAACTGAATATACTTCTAAATATAATGCGTTGTTGAGGTTTGGTAAGGGTTCAGTGCCAGAAGAGGAAGATAGGGCAAGAAAATTTGAAGAGGGTTTAAGGGATAATATCCGGTTGAGAGTAGAGACCTACGAGCATTCGACTGTTGCAGCAGTACAGCAGACGGCGCTTGTAGCCGAAAGTGGAATAGAGAGATCGAGACAAAATCACCAAGGAAAGCGAAGTCATGAGGGTGGTGACCGAAGTCAAGGGGGATCTTTTAAGAAGTCATTTTCACGAGGCTCTAGTTCTGGTTTTAATGATTCCAGGAGAGTACCAAGTGATATACCATTGTGTCCGCTTTGCAACCGACCACACACTGGTCGATGTTTTCTGACCAACTTTCAGAATAGATCTACAGGGGGAAACAGTGCGAGTTCTGCGACCCATCCGCAACTCAAGTGCTTTGATTGTGGTACCTTGGGACACCGAGCGAAGGATTGCCCAAAGAAGCGTTCTCAACAAGGGGCAAGTTTTATGGCTTCTAGTAGTTCGAAACCTAAACAGTCTAGTGAAGGAGGACAAAGGACGGAACAACGTCAGGGAAGATCATTTCAGATGAACCCTAGAGACGTGGCTGCTACTAATACAGTGGTCTCAGGTATGGTGCTTGTATGTTCGCACTTAGCACGCATACTCGTTGATTCGGGATCTACGCATTCATTTGTATCTTATAACTTTGTGGAACATTTAAATGTTAAGTCCACGCCACTAGGATATGATTTATCCATTGCCGTGCCGCTTAGTAAACCGGTAGTGACATCTACTATATATAAGAACTGTGAGATCAAACTAGGCGAGAAGTTGATGACTGTAGACCTTATACTGATTGTAGTGAACCATTTCGATGTGATACTGGGAATGGATTGGTTAGCCCTTAACCACGCCACAATAGATTATGAACGGAAAGAAGTTAATTTTCGATCACCGGTACATGGGAACTTTTGTTTCCAAGGGAGTGGGGTTACACCGCCGCCGTATTTGATTTCAGCTATCCGAGCAGGAAGGTTATTGAAAAAGGGATGTCAAGGATTCCTATGTTCAGTGACTGATGTCTCAGCGACCGAATCAAAAGTAGGAGACATTCCGATAGTGCGAGAATATCCCGATGTATTTCCTGATGACCTACCAGATGTTCTTATTGAGAGAGAGGTCAAGTTCACTATTGAGGTTATACCAGACTCAAGACCCGTATCAAAAGCACCATATAGAATGGCACCTGTAGAATTGAAAGAGCTGAAAATCCAACTACAAGAGCTACTTAATAAGGGTTTCATTCGACCAAGTGTATCGCCGTGGGGAGCTCCAGTGTTGTTTGTAAAGAAGAAAGACGGTTCAATGCGTATGTGTGTTGATTACCGAGAACTAAACAAGTTGACAATTAAGAACAAGTACCCGTTACCCAGAATTGATGACTTATTTGATCAACTTCGAGGGGCACAAGTGTTTTCGAAGATAGATTTGAGATCAGGTTACCATCAGTTGAAAGTGAAGGCCGAAGATGTTGAGAAAACAGCTTTCAGAACGCGTTATGGACACTACGAGTTCTTAGTTATGCCATTTGGAGTTACCAATGCACCAGCCGCGTTCATGGGTCTTATGAATCGAGTATTCAAGGATTATTTGGATGACTTTGTGATAGTATTCATAGATGATATTCTTATTTACTCGCCGAGTGAGATAGAACACGAGAACCACTTGAGGTTGATACTTCAGAGATTACGAGAGAAGCAACTGTTTGGTAAATTCAAGAAATGCGAATTTTGGTTATCTAGTATTACTTTTCTTGGTCACGTGATTGACAAGAATGGAGTTTCAGTTGATCCTCACAAAGTAGAAGCTGTATCTAATTGGCAGAGGCCGACATCCATATATGAAATTCGAAGTTTCTTGGGATTAGTAGCAGGGTACTACCGCCGTTTTATTGAACATTTCTCAAAGATTTCTTTGCCAATGACCAAGTTAATGAGAAAGGGTGTTATTTTTGAATGGAGTCAGGAATGTGAAGACAGTTTCCAGGAGTTGAAGTCACGTTTGACGAGAGCACCGATATTGACAATACCTTCCGGAACTGAAGGATTTGTAATCTATAGTGATGCTTCACACAAAGGGTTGGGATGCGTGTTGATGCAAGGGGGTAAAGTAATTGCATATGCTTCTAGACAATTGAGGACACATGAGATTAATTATCCGACTCATGATCTGGAATTAGCTGCGGTAATTCATGCTTTGAAGATTTGGAGACACTATTTGTACGGGAAAAAGTGTGAGATCTTCACAGATCACAAGAGTTTGAAATACATTTTCACCCAACGAGATTTGAATATGAGACAGAGAAGATGGCTAGAACTGATGAAGGATTATGATCTTTCGATAGAGTACCATCCGGGAAAGGCGAATGTAGTAGCCGATGCATTAAGCCGGAAGACGTCGAAGAATTTAGCCGACGGGCTAACACAACAAAAAGAGTTGATAAAAGAAATGGAACACTTAGAATTGGATGTGATTCCAGAGACTAGTGATGGTTTAATGATGGCGACCATGGCACACCTAGATTTTATTGATGAAATCAAGAGGGAACAGTTTCACGATGTTTATTTGTGCAAAATGAGGGATGAGATACCTTTGGGAAAGCGACCTGGTTTGGTATTGGAACAAGGGATTCTGAAGTTTGGGAATCGGTTATGTGTACCGAATGTGAAAGACATAAAGGAACGACTCTTAGAAGAAGCTCATAATACAAAATATTCAGTGCACCTGGGAAGTAATAAAATGTACAGAAACTTGAGAGAAAACTTCTGGTGGAAGGGTATGAAACGCGAAGTTGCTAAATACGTTTCTGAATGTTCGGCATGTCAGCAAGTTAAAGCAGAGAGACAAGTACCCGCGGGGTTACTACAGCCATTGCCAGTATCGGAATGGAAGTGGGACGAGATTACGATGGATTTTGTTTCAGGATTTCCACGATCATGTAATAAGAATGATAAGATTTGGGTTATAGTTGACCGATTAACCAAGTCAGCTCATTTTCTACCAATCAAGACGACTAAACCTTTGAGGTTAGCAGAGTTGTATGTGAAAGAGATTGTAAGACTACATGGAGTTCCAGCAGTGATTGTATCAGATCGGGATAGTAGCTTTACGTCAAGATTTTGGGGAAGTTTGCAAGAAGCTATGGGTACGAAATTGAGTTTCAGTACCGCATTTCATCCTCACACCGATGGACAGTCAGAGCGTATGATTCAGACCTTGGAAGATATGTTGAGATTGTGTGTATTAGACTTTGGGAGTGATTGGGAGCACCACTTGCCATTAATTGAATTTGCGTGTAACAATGGATTTCAATCAAGTATTGGTATGGCACCATATGAAGCTTTGTATGGCCGTAAGTGTCGATCACCGGCTTGTTGGACCGAGGTGGGAGAAAGAAAGTTGTTAGGACCTGAGTTAATACAGGTGACTACTGAGAAGGTGAAATTGATTCAGGAACGTCTTAAGGTAGCTCAGAGTCGATATAAGAGCTATGCGGACTCTAAACGACGACCGATGAATTTTGAAGTGGGAGATTTCGTATACTTGCGGGTATCGCCTTCGAAAGGCATTGTACGATTTGGAAAGAGGGGAAAACTCAATCCAAGATTTATAGGACCTTTTGAAATTCTAGAGAGAGTAGGGCCGGTGGCTTATCGATTGGCCTTGTCATCAGAGTTGGAACATGTGCATAACGTATTTCACGTATCGATGTTGAGACGGTGTATGACTGATACGAGTAAGATTATTGTACCTGAACCGCTACAAATTCAGGGAGACTTGACTTATGTGGAACAACCGGTAGAGATTCTAGATCGAAAGGAACAAGTCTTAAGAACTAAGACGATTCCAATGGTGAAAGTATTGTGGCGTAGTCACACGGTGGAAGAAGCTACATGGGAAAGTGAGGAGGACATGAGGAATGAGTATCCGTACTTATTCGACGCATGAGGTAAAGTTTGGGGACAAACTTCCTTTTTGGAGGGGAGAGTTGTCACACCCGTTCCAGAAAATTTTAATTTTATCATGCATATTTGTAATTTGGGAGTTTATCAATGTTAGTTGATAATGGTGATGAGGTTGACTGTGAGTCAACGGTAAGGTGTCAGTAAGGACACGGGAACATGGTAGTTCATATTGCATGGGCATGAGTAAATGGCATTTATATGATTTAAATGTTATTTGATTTATCTGGTATTCCTGTGAATAGTAATTATACCCGTGTAGTATAATTCTGGTATATTGGATATTTTAGTATATCATTTTGAGAACTGTGGTGAGAACGTGAGTGATACGTTAATTAAAAAGGTAGGTTTTGTAGAGATTCCTCAGAATATAGTTTTCGAATGTTATTTTGGACCCAAACGAAACCTAGATGAAAACTTTTGAAATTTATAGTTTTCACTCGTAAAGTTATAAAATGGACGTGTGCGAAGTTTCAAGGGTTAATTAAGAATTTGAGAAACTTGCGGGGAGGTGAACGTAATTCCCGAGAAGTTTTTCTATAAATAGTGGTGGATGAAATTTCATTTCTCAAAACATTTCATAAATATCTAGAGAGAGGAGAGAGAAAGGGAGATTGAGCCAACGGGCTTTGCGACGCCGATCGACGACCTTTCGTCCGTCAGATTTTCTCCAGATTCAAGATTTGAACTCGTGGAGGTAAGACCTACGTTTTGATACTACTTAGGTCGTGTTTGGCCAATTTTTGTAAAAATATTAATTCTAGACTTTTGGGGAAAATCAGGTAAAACTCGTAGGAATCGCGTATAATTTGGAATCCGACGATTAATTAGTCCTCTAGACGATCCTTCAAAGTTTGAAGAGATTCGCACGAGGTATGAATTCTAGATCTATGAAATATATGGATATTCATGTTTTGAACATCAATTTGGATATCTTTGGATCCGGGCAAAATTCATGTATTAATTAGGCCCGTTAATTACGCACGTATAACTGTTTATGTGAGCATGTTATGTGTCTACTTGGGTCAAATGGGAGTTTGGTGCAAATTCATCCGGGGTAAGCTCCTCGAACCTTGAGGATTGTGATTTGATTGTGATTGAAAAGGGATTGGAATTTTGGTTGTGTCTGGATTGGAGGTGGGCCCAACCAGGACACGGTACCTGGTATGGAGGAAGGCCCAACCAGTGTACGAGATGCGTGGGAGAGGTGGGCCTCCTACGGCATCGACCGGGATGAATGCGTACCACTCACCCTAGAGACTATTTCTATGTGTTTTAGATGCTTAAATCATGAACTGTCATATAAGCATACATTTAGAATTGTACGCTCAGCATATAGCTGAGCAGTGGAGATGTACTCCATTGCAGGTAAAAAGAAAGACAAGAGAAAGCATGAGGAGTGAGGCAGTGGAATGCCGGGGAATCAATGGTTTATATTTTTGTTCTACTCCGAACTTGTAATACAAACCTTGAATTCGTAGTATGTTGTAATATAATCTGAACTTAGATTTAGTACTTGAAATCCCTAGTAAACGCTCTTGTATTTATGTTTTGAATGATGTAATAGAGTGGTTATATGTTGGTTTGAATTTGGAAGAACCTTGAAGGGAAAAGCTACAGTTTTGGGAGTTGCTGATAGGAATCAGTCGACTGGTTTTTGATCCAGTCGACTGGATCGCTGTATTGAATGGGTTACTGCTTGGTTTCGTCTGAGGTTCAGTCGACTGGGTTGAGAAAACAGTCGAATGGATGGAGCCCCAGACCTGGACATTCTGCTGGATTGGGCACCAGTCGAATGGACTTCTTCAGTCGACTGAAAATTTTAGGCACCAGTCGACTGGGTCCCCGACACAGTCGACTGGATGGGCTGTTATATTTTGAAACCTATCTGTTTGAGATCACCAGTCGACCGGACCCTCGATCAGTCGACTGGTCCTCTGTTTTCAAAACTGTTTTCTTTTTATCGGATTCAATTGGCCAAAACTTTTTATAACTCTGATTCTATTGGATTTTTCAACTCAAGGGGAAATGTTTCCTAAAGTTTTAAATTACTCAGGGTTGTTTTAAAGTTCTTTCCGCTGCGTATAGGTTTATGATGTTTGGATGAGCCTTGGTGGCGTGCCACGTGTCCTATTTCCACGCGTAGTGGGATGGGTCGTGACACACATGCAATACAAGGGAGAAGTATACTCACAGTGGCTAGCCCCGCTCGGACCAATGCAAATAAAGGAAGCGTGCCATAATATGCAAAAGGGAACGAGAAGACTTACATTAAGTAGACTCAAGCAGAGTCGCAAAAGCAAAAACAAAGAAAATGTGAAATGCAATCATGCAATAATCCTAGATAAGATGTCTCTAACATAGAATCATATAAATGAAAGAAAAAGTGGTTTAAAGTTAGAGTTTAAACGCGCAGCGGAAATAGGTTAAGTTATAAAACTTTTGGTATTCCAGGATCTACTACTCATCAATTCCATAGATGCGTACAAGGGGGTGCAAGAATTATACCTTAGTGTCTTGAACCCAATTCTGAAACTTTAACTTCCAGCAGCCTCCACTAGATGATCTTCACCCTTATGACTCCTGTGGATGCCTGCCGGAAAGACTAGGGTTGGTGGGAACCCTAATAGAGAGGATAGGAAGGTTTTGGGAAGACTATGATAGTTTCTGCAGCTTCTGCGTATAAAAACGACGATCACTCACTTCCAGAACGCAGCTGCCCTATTTATAGATTTCCAGAACCGACCTAGACTTCGATCGATCGAAGTGACTTCGATCGATCGAACATTCGATCGATCGAACCATTCTCGATCGATCGAACCTGCTGACTTCAATCGATCGAACATACTTCAATCGATCGAACTTATCTTAACAGCTTCCTCAAGTGTCTTTCCAAGCATCCTTGCGGAGCTAAGAGTGGGACCTCCTAGGCTCTTTATTGTTGGCTCAGACCAGTTTGTTAATTACCATGACCAAACTCTTTGATCAGCAAACTAACTAACTGGTCAGTTAACGTTTATTCCACTATAAAACGATAACTGAACTCCAACGCAAAAGAACATATCCGAAGCGATAACTAGACTTGTATGGTGTACTAATGTCCCTCTACCGTCAGCATTCGTAATCATATTTAGGTAGTCGGATAACTGTTACTGTCAACCTGAATCATGATTACTTCTTGTTTTCCTTGAGTCCCATTCACTACTCATGATTACCAAACATGTTGATAACTCTTATCAACAAGACTACAGTACTCAGTAATCAACTTGGTGACATTCTCAAGGGAATGCTTACTCTGAATCAGAGGGTAGATTCTATCTTGACAATATATGTTCACAACCCTATGGACATGACATACCCAAGATACCCAGGTGTTGATCTTCTATAGACCTCACTGATTGGTAAGTCAAAGCAGCCATATCCATAGTCTGTGTTCATAATCATCTCAAGATTGAGAACACGTACCTTATACAAGTTATGAGTTCCTATTGACTGTTGACAGCCTTAAGCGTCAATAGGAAAGCTCAGGTCCGTCAATGCACTATAAG
Organism: Hydrangea macrophylla; assembly: GCA_033977485.1. Classification (NCBI taxonomy): domain Eukaryota; kingdom Viridiplantae; phylum Streptophyta; class Magnoliopsida; order Cornales; family Hydrangeaceae; genus Hydrangea; species Hydrangea macrophylla. The sequence goes on from CM066998.1 coordinate 20,224,912, forward strand.
CACTAGCATATCAACTAAGAGCTACACTCTAGTGATTGAGATTAATCACTCCATCCAATGGTAGTTAATTATGCTACAGTGTAGACCTGATGAGGTATCCAGTCTCATCATCCACTGTGACATATTCTAAGTATCAAAGAATAGTAATTCGTATCTCACTTGTGTGTATCTCATACACACACGAATTGCTTACTATGATACTTAAGGACAAAACAATCATCTCATGAAAGAAACATACACAATGAAATGTAAAGCTGATATCCATATATTATAATGCTAATGTCTCATACATAAAGTAATGGTTTGAGGGCACAAACCCAACAATAAATGGGGACTATCCTAAAAGAGTTGTGTTGTTGAAAACAAAGTTGTAAACCTAAAAAAATTCTAAGAGAAGAGTAGAGAGAAATACATGATACATGGGCACTAAGCCACATGTAGAAGACGCAAATCCACAAAATTGAAGTCTGAATCCACAACATTCAATTCTCTGCATTAGGACACTAAGGAATACCCAAGCATTGCAAAAACACAAGCAAGCAAATGATATGCATGATAAACAAGAGGAAATAGTCATTAATCAAATTTCCAGATTCAGGGGCATGCTTGTAATAAAACTTATCAAAAGTGGTCTTAAACATGAGCTGGGTTAAAATCCTTTTACAAAAAGTTAGATACATGTCTTAGGGAACGTTTCCAAAAAGTAGGACCTCAATAGCATTTTTGAAGTTCAAGAAATAAGAGTTTTGGGAACAGTGGATCAGGACTGTCCACTGTTCTTGTAAAAATCATAATTAATTCTATAAAAATCATATGAAGGCCTAATTGGTGTCAAATGAAAGCTTTTCATTGAAGTTTATGAATAAAATAAACCCATGGACATTCGGTGAACATAAGGTCTCTGAAAAAGTATTTCAACCAAACTCTGCTATTCTGGAAATTTGGTATCATTTGACAAAATGAATGCAAATATAATAGAACTTCACGAATCATGTTAATCAAGCTAATCTAAGCTTTTGATCTCTCATCCATTTATCCTAGATGATTTCTAATCCAAGTTTAATTCATCAATTATTGTTGAACGATCAAGGTGCGACCCTTTTGTATATATAATCATAATTGTAGTTGAACTTAGAAAGTTTCAGAATAGTTGTATCAACTTCAAACACTTATAAAACGACCTTAACTCGATTGTATGCTCAGGATTTTAAATCAGCATATAGACATATGAGTTATGAATCATCCCCAAAAAGCAGATTGTCGATAACTATCATAGATTTTCTAGACTTCAAGCACAAAGAGGCTATGTTCAAATCTGTCAATCGATTTTTCAACAATTATTAAAAATAGCATATGGATCCTAATGATTCTCAAAACGGATCGAATGAAAGCTAATTCATCAAAATTTACCCAAAAATTTGAAATCCATCAAACTATGGTTTTGACGGACAAAATCTTATGGACAAAACCAATCTGCTTTACTGAATTTTAACTAGTTTATTTTAAAGTGTGAGAAAAACATCTTAGGTGATGATTCAAGTTCATCAGAGAGATCAAACTCAAAGATCAACTTGATTATCATAATTCCCAATCAATTTTGCCCCCAAGTTCTATGGAGAACTTTAGATCATGGATCAAAGGGTCTTACAAATATCCTCTTGGAGATGAAATTCAAAGTAGGAATTCTAGGCAATTGGAATAATCAAGAGCAAGATATGAACATAGGAATCATCCTACGCATAGACCATACTTCCAAACCATCATAGAATTCAAAGTAGACATATATATAAGCATGTATGCATGGATCTAAATGAAATAGAAGAAATAAATGAAAATCAAAACCAAAATATGAAAATCATAACAAAAATCAATCTTTAATCATAGATTATCAACGAATTAAGGAAGACTTGGATCTAGCTATGTTTTTTTTTTGCTTAGCAAACAAGATTTTATTAAATGGACAAAGTCCAAAGAAATTACAACAAGAGGCAAGCCGTGAGGTTGCCAAACTCAAAGCAAAAACTCCCTAAAACCTGTTAACCAAATAAGACCTCAAAAAAATCCCAAACTGGCACCCCAAATTCTGCAGAACAAAACACAAAATTCTGGACAGATTTCGCATAAACATAGTCACAGATTCTGCACACAAAAAAACTGCACAAACACAGTTACAAATTCTGCACAAACAAAATGCACAAACACAGTCACAAAATTCTGCACAAATTCTGCTCCAATTCTGCATGAACACATATTCTGCACACAATTCTGCACAATACAAGCTATCACACAATCCTAAGTCACAGGACCATGTCAGACCAATACTTAGATAGCAAATAGAAAAAACTTGCAGCAGCATTTGAAGTAGCGCACACCATCATCAATTACGTTTCCAACCTTAAACCATCAGTTCAATTCATCGACATCAACACGCACATTGCAGTAGACCCCCATGTGTATCATCAACACCCATAGCATTATCAAATTACCCAATCTAGTAGTCTAATCTCAGTGTAAAGACCCAAGCATATTCAATTAAGAGTGGCATCCAAAATCACCAACTTCGAGATTCCCAAATAATTTGAGCCTCCAATGAAAATAAAAAAACACTTTCACGATCATGATAATATAAGCATGAACAAAATATTATAGAACCAAAGTATTTAGCACATCAATATCTTTTCCTTTTGTCAACCACAAAAACCATATGTCGTGAAACAACATCAAAACAGTCCAAATCCTTTTCTCTATTAAACCGAAGAACTCAAATCACAATTAATCATATGCCACCAAAGCAAAAATCACAGGAAAACCCCTGCCCAGCAAGTTGAACACAAATTACCTCATTGAGTGCAAAAACATCCATGATATCCTCGTGAGATAGCCCAAAAAACACCTCAAGCTCGAGAATCGATCCACCTCAAAAAACTGCAACTACACAAGAAAACTCACGCATACCCGATCGAGACACCAAAACTCACACCCAAGAAGAAATCATCTCAAAATAAAATGCCAAAATAGATTTCATCACACACCAAAAATACACACACCCCAGGACACACTCCTCAAAGAACTCGAACACACATATAGACACACACACACCCAAGATCAGAGTCTAATCCCATATGAAAAGCCAACGATGTATCCAAGCATGAATAAAGCAAAAAAGCTCCCAAGATAATAATTCAATCCATTGAGAAGATACCCCAAGAAGTAAAGTCAATAAAAAAAAGGCCAAAACAAATGACTTGAGCAAAGACAGAGACACAATTCTCTAAACCCAACCTTATGACAATTGTCCATCTATATTAGACACCAAAACGAGCTTACTAACAGACCCGAAATCAAAAAAAGAAACAAACGTCGTAGCCCACAATCTGCCACAACTTTTTTCTTAGCAAAAGAAATTTTGTTGAAAGCACCAAACATACCAACCAAAAGGTACAAAACGCAACTAAAAGAACCATAACCCAAACCCAGTCACAAGTCATGAACAAAACTCGCTAGAGATGATGTGAAACAAACCAACCTCGGTCAGCTCAAAACCACTAAACCAGAGGATAACAGGCAAAAGGCAACGGAAACCAAAGAAAGAGGAGAAAGGAAAAAAAAATTTACCACCAAGCTTCAAACATTTCTTCTTTCAAAACACCCATCTTTGCAAGTTTATCAGCGAAGTTATTGGCTTCCCTAAAAATTTTAGTAATCTTTACGCTTCCAATCATTTAAAGGAATTTATCAACATCATTGAAGCACTTCCACCACTTCCATGGTCTAGCCGATTTAGTAAGAACCCAAGACATAATATTTGAGGAGTCAGATTCGATAACTAATCCATAAAGAAATTAAGTGCATGTCTAATGGCTTCAAGCTCCGCTCCATTAGACGCCATAATCCCAAGATGACCGTAAAAAATACCCCGAACATTTCCATCTTCATTTCTCAAAACACCCCCAAATCTAGCCATCCTAGGCTTACCCCAAGCTGAACCGTCGACATTAATCTAGCTATATGAATGTATGAAGAATGAGAGAAAAAGAAGACGAGTGTTCTAACAAAGAAAAGAAAACTAAACTAGATCCAAGTCTTATAGTTATATATATATATAAAAGTAACAATTAGAGATAAATTATAGTGTATACCTCTTGGAGGATCTCAATTCTACTTCAAAATTGAGTTTGAAGGATCTCCTTCTTCAAGTGTTCTTCAAGCACTCATCAATGGTGAAAGATAAGGGAGGCAATTGATGTCAAAAACTCTCTTCAATTATCTAATATAGTTATCTTAAGATTCATTTTAGAAGAATTCAATTTATGATTCACTATTCTCTCTCTAGAAATCTTTTGAATTCAAAGTATATTCTTATATATCTTGTAAGTATATTGACACGAGAAAAATCTTGTGCGCTCTTGTGCAATACCCAAGTGTAGGTAGACGTGCAAGTAATATCTGGTAAGACCAGGTCGATCCCACAGGGAAGGTGTTGACCTATCGAATTAGACTAACCTCTAAAGAAAATAAAATAAAATGAATAAGATTAAGCAATGGTGCGGAACACAAAGTTCCACAGCTAAAATTACTAAAAAAAAATGACTAACGATCTAACTAGCTAATTAAACAGTACTTGAAATTAGGATGTTTAACTTTAAAAGAAAGTGTTGGGATTACACGAATCCGCAGTAATCTAGCCATCTACCATGCATTTACCTTGAAGCACAAAGGAGTATATTACCCACAGTTTTCCGTATTCCTCTAAAGATAGAGAATCCATGGCCCTTTCATGACCGGGACCATATCATCACAGTTAAATTAAGATACGTGAAAGCGGTTTAATCCAATAGTTAAGACTCGCATCCTTAATGGTGTTAGCATTAAAGATGGTTTGCAAAATGTATTGAAAGAAAATGCCTTAGGGCCTTAGTTTTAAAACTGTTCTGACAAACTGAGCATTTATTTGGGACAGAATGATAACAAATCCTAAAACAAAAAGTCTTGGAATACTGCAGGGAACATCCTCAAGAATCCGAGAGTTCGATCGATCGACGCGCTTTCGATCGATCGAAGACCTTCATCCCTCAATCGATCGAACTAACTTCGATCGATTGACTGTCTCTGGTTTGATCGATCGAACTTACTTTGATCGATCGAACACATCGATTATTCTGCTGCATGGCAGAGGCTGGAGATCACTGTTTCATCGTGTTCTCCCAACCTAGGACTACTTAGACATCGTCTGGAGTGTCATAGATTGATATTTAACGTAAAAGAACATTAACATCTTGTTTGGTTGTAAGTTTTTCATAAAAAATCTAAAAACTATGGTTTTATAAATATTTTGCATGCAACACCATAAGACGAGCGATTAAACTATGACTACCAAGTGCAAGATATGAATAAACAATAAATATATAACCTGGAATGAAGAATACTCGTATCAAACTTAAGAAATCCGGTTCACAAATGAAACTTCAATGAATAACCTACAAAAAACCAAGCAAACTCTCTATCTCTCTCTATAAAACTGTTAAAATGTAAAGTGGGCGTCCTTCTGGACGTGAACAATACACATATATATATAAGAAAACCTAAGAAACTAGGGTTAAAACCCGCATCTGCTGCGCACGCAAATGTTACTGGAAATACCCCGTTCGATCGATCGAACAGCTCTCGATCGATCGAACCCCTACTCTTCAAGCGCTTTAACATTCTTCAAGCGATCGAACGCTCGATCGATCGAACCGTCTTAGATCGATCGAACTCCACAATTCAGCTTTGACTTCTTGTGTTTTCATTCCAGCATTCCATTTATTCTGATGTTCATCTGTTTAGTCCACACAGCAGTGATCTGCACAAACAACAGCTAAAACAATACAACTTATCATAGATTAATCATAGTGTATGAAAATTAGCCTTGTAATGCAAATTACAGATAACACGGGAAGTTGTGATAAAAACTACTACAATTCTTCCTTTTAGCGCGGTTGTATTTTACAAATACCCCCGCTTTGCACAACCCCCAACTAGCTTATTGCTAGTCCCTAGCGATAAAGCGAAAATAAAATAAAATAAGAACTCCTAAACTAATACTACCACGACTAAGAAACAAAGACAAACAAAAAACAACCTAAACTAAGATAGAAAGAAAAAAAAATCCTAACTCACTTTCGCAGGAATCGCGGTTGCATTTAGCGAATGCAACAAGCCGTTAAACCCCTAGGTTCCCCCTAGTGGACGAGTGTTGTCTCGTGAGGGTTTGCAGTGAATATACCCACAAAATTCTCCAATTTTAAGCTCAAAAAAAATTTAGAATAACTTGTAGAATTCCCCCTTCCATTCAATTGTTAACTAAACTCCACAATAATATAATATCCTCTATCAACCCATGAAAGAGACCCACATGCTCCCCTATATCACCAAGTAAAATATAACAAATGTATTACCATCATGCACCCGTGTGTGTGTGAAATTAACAACCATGCGTCCAACCCTATTAAGAGTTATCTAGACTATTGTACTTTGGAAAACTTGCAGTTTTAGCTCAATTCTCACATTGGTCACACTCAAAAAGAACGTCTCTCAGAAACTTGCTTTACAATGATCGCACATCGTATGAAAGCTTTGATAAGGATGATATTATAAGTGCTAATGCTTTCATACTTGACTCTATGAAAAACAGACTTTTAAAAGTGTATAGTCTCATGAATGGAACATTACTTACTAGAGGAGCGAAATACCGTGGATAACTCAACTCACACTTTCATGTTTAAATCAATTGTTGAGAATCTTCAAGACTTTGACTTGCGGCTTTTATTTAGTAGGTAGGAGGGTTGTAGAGATGAGTGTACTTTTTAGTATGTGATGGAATTTCCACTTCTCTTTTTATTCTTTATTCTTTTCTCCACCCAATTTCCCATTCATTTCTTATGCTCTTTTTCTCTTCTCCTTCATTCATCATTCATTTTTTTTTTAACCTGGAATATCCCACAACAACTTCCTTCCATTTCACATACTTTGATGACTCATTCTCAACAAATTTATCAAACGGCTCAATGAGGTCAAGGTATAGATCAAGGATTTGGATTCTTGTGATTTCATTGGAAATATTTAATTGAGGTAGGATCAGGGGTGAAATAATTCAATGAATGTAGGTAAAACTATATTAGGTAAAAGAATGGGTAAACGATGGCTTGAATCATTTTCTCAACTTTCAATTTTTAGCACTTAAGTGTTCATTGAGTTTTAATTGGTAAATCCTGAACGTTCTCCTCTAACAAGCAGTCTAAACTTTTAAAGAAACTGAGACTTAACAACGAATTCACCAAGTATATGCAAGAAAAAACCATTCGACAATGTATGAGAATCCCCTCAGAAATAACGATTGGCTCAATAGCTCACAAAGGGTTATTAGCTTCCACTACTTATTCTTTTTCGCACAATAATCATATTAACTCAACTTTCAGGTTTTCTACATAGCTGCCAATTAGTGCACAGTATTGGGTACATAATAGCTTTACAGATGCAATTCATTTCAGTGATACAGAAAAACGCGTGGATTTAATCCATAAGGAGATGAGACTACTACAAATGTGTCATTGTCTAATTAACAAGCAGGCGAGGTTATTCAGAGTTATTCTATCAATACGATTAAAAAATTTTCAAAATTTTAACTGTGTTCTCATTTAAAACATATCCAAGTGCAAAACCGGATCATTACGGGTGTATACCTATCTATTACCTCCTACCCCCAACTGAAAACAACAAAGTCCCCAGAAGTGGATTTTCAATAAATAAAATAGATGGGTATCACCTGTATGGAGCAAATTGATGATCTCAAGCAAGCAACCTAGCATAGAAAAATAGAACACAATCTCCAAAACAGCCAAGATCAATAGATAAGAGTAAGATGATAAAAATCATGATCCAAGCAATCTAAACCACTGTAATATGAACATAATAAAATAAAAGCAGTGATACATAATGTCCATACAAAACCATCCAACCAAATAATCCAACCAAAACCACCAACATATCCAACCAACCAAAACCATACCCAATATCAGTACAAAAACGGACCAGAAATACAGAAACACCACCTCCCCAACTAGAACTAATCGACCCCGGACGGCGTATCATCAGCTACATCAGAAGGGATGTCGATAGGAGCAGGTGGTAATATGGTAGTAGCAGGGGCGGCAGCAGATGGCTCAGAAGCAGCGGTGGAAAAAGGATCAGCAGCCTCAGAATCTGGGGCAGCATCAGATGATGGAACAGTGGTAGGTGGTGCAGACGGGGCCATCGATGAATGCAGAGTAGAATGAACAGTCGACTCAACCCCAATCTGAATCAAAATGGACTCCAGTAAAGTCTGGAGATGGTCTATCCGGCCCTCGAGTCTAATCCTGGCCTCTCGCTCCTCCAATAGTAGCTCGTGAACTGTCGGGAGAGGCACAGAAGAAGAAGACTCTCCCTGGGCCTGAGTCTGCGACCGCTGTCGCAGCTCAAACTGCCGAACCGCAACAACTGGATCATCCTCATCATCATCCGAATCAAGCTCCTCCACCTCGAAGGGTGTCCCTGAAGCTCCCGCCTCCGTGTCCGTCCCACCACGCCTCTTCTTCCTCCCCCTCACCCTGGCTTTCCCTTTCCCCGTTCGCTTCCTCTTCTGGGCGTCGGAGCGGCGAGCAGCCGCCTCGCTAAATCTGTGGGGAGAAGGGCGAACATCATCGCCAGCAAGCACGGGGAAACCGGCCTCAGCCATCACCCTCTGAATAGCCCAAGCACCCTTCAGGTGCTTCTTGGACGAGATATAACGGGTGGGGTGGACCATAAAGTCAATATATAGGCGTGGTATACAAACTGGCTGTCCCGTCCCCACTGCATATAAGACTCGCGCATACCAAGCCGCGATCTTCTCTCGATAGGAAGTCACTAGGAGGCAGTTGTTGAGGACCAAGTGGATCATATGGTAGCCATCAGTGAGAAAGTGGTCCTCAATCAAAGCATCGCCATCCCAAGACGGAACGGCGCCTCCAGTGAGCTCACGGATAATAGTGGATGGTGGGGTCACTAGTGCATCAGGCCGGTGGGGGCAAACATAATCTGGTACCTCTGGTACCCCCAACGCGACTGAAACGGTGGCTGGACTGATAATGAATGAGCGACTCTGGAAGAAGGCATGGTAGGTGAATGGGGCAATCGGGTCGCTGATCATAGTCGCACAAGCACCGCGAATCCAAGACATATTGACACTCTTGGCCAATGAAAGGAGATGGAACCAGTGAGGCATAGAGCGGATCCGTGTAAGGAACCATGGGCTCTCCGTCCAGATATGCTCAATAGGGCGCTCGACCATCACCATCCGTGTCTGAAAATACCGCTCGTACCATAGCCTGTCCTCGTCATTCCGGAACCCGTGTGCGGGTACCAGATCTGGTATAATACGGCTGAGGGGCTTAGACTTATGGTAGCCCGTCACTAGATTCATCGGGCAGCCCTGAAAAAAAAAAAAATAGATCACACAAGACATGGATTAGAACAAAAGAAAAGAAGAAAGAAACTGCCACTGCTGGAGTTCGATCGATTGAACTGGGTTCGATCGATTGAACTGGAGTAGACTTCGATCGCTTGAACATTGTTCGATCGATCGAACATCTCCCCTTCGATCGCTCGAATTCAGTTCGAGCGATCGAACACAGCGGTGTGCAAAGATCGCAGAAACGAAAAGGAAACAACAGTTACACTGATCAAAAGAAGATCCTAAGACCAAGGGGACACCCCCTTGGGATTTTCTAACACGAATATTAAGGAAGAGGAAGACACAAACAAGTGGGGCCTACCTCGGTGTAGAACACGCAGTGGAGATGGAGGGGATGATGATATGACGGTGAGGATGATCAGAGAGGTGATCAGGGCGCCTTATTTAGTGCAAAGACACGGAAATTTCCGAGTTACCCCCCCTCTGTGTTCGAGCGATTGAGAGTGAAAGTGAGGGAAATGAAGAGGTGTTCTGAAGACGCCTCGTTTAAAAGCTTCGTTCGATCGATCGAACTATGGTCGATCGATCGAACTCAAATCCCTCAATCGATTGAACAGAAAAGGCAAGCGCTTGAACATCCAGGTTTCGATCGATCGAACTGGGTTCGATCGATCGAACACAAAAATTCTAGAATTCAATTGGGGCATGAACCACATCACCCCCAACTATCAGAAACAAATCTGGACATGCAGAGAGACTGAAAAACAGTTGAAGTACAAGCATGTATGACAGAAATTCATCCTCAGAATAGAAAATTGCAATTTATATAAAAATAAAACTTTATAAGTGCATCCAAATTGCAACAGTGTTACCCCCAACTGTGTTTAAAACCTTATTTAACTAAAGAAAACCAACAAAAAAAACTAAAACTAAAACCAATAAAAACTCTGTCAAGGATTACACTCCAGTTGATAAACAAAAGATGAAAATGAACGGAAACAACTGAAATGCAGCACTAATCTTCGAGTATAAAGATTTCCTCTTCCACAATCTCTTCATAACCCGCCGAATCCTCAAAAGTGAAGTCCAAACTCGATGATTCCCTTTCCCAGAACAATCGAAAAGCAGCAAGGACATCATCAAACAAGTCTGGCATCTCCACAGAATTGAAAGCCCATGCAAGAGGTGATCCGGATGGAGACAAGGATAAAGGAGTGTAATTGCGCAACTGACTGTCCTCTCGCGGCGGAGTGTGTGGGGGCCTTATGTAGGGCCCAAGACCATGAATCAGCTGATGTGGGAGGAAAACTGAAATACCATTTAGGAACATAGTGACAATCCTGGACAAAAGACAACAAACTGAAATCAAAATAACAGAACACAAGAAACACGAATTAACACGAAAAGGAAAAAAAACAATGAACAGAAACAAAAATACAAAAGAATGTGACAAGTTCCAACCTCACTATTGGCATAGGTTCCCAAAATGCACTGGCTGGTAATGGGCATTGGAGCCTAAATAGCAGGTAGCTCAGGTGCACGTAGTAGTATGGGACCAACTCAGGAACAAGGAAATCGTCCACGAAAACAAAGACGGCATTGTGGCGGTATGGGACGACATCCTGAAGGTCATGATCCTCCCATGGCTCCCACATATCATCATTTTCCCACTGGGCCATGAGTGCATCATCCACCATTCATCCCATGTACAAGTCTTCTTCTTCCTCCACATCATCGTCATCCTGAAATCCCATATTTTCGTATGGATTGATGTCCAGGAGGGCTGGTGGATATGGAATGTACCCTTGAGTAGCATCAATAAGAGAATGAGCTTCAGGATCTTGATGAAGCAAAGGGCAGGGTATGAGTTCACCCTCAGTCCAAGTGCCACAGCGACATTCTGAATCAGCCCAAGAACCGACAGAATGAACATCATCACCTCGCATCTACGCACCTGCAACAGAGTGGTTTAAGTATAATGGCTTAGAACTAGATCACAAACACAAAAGAACGAACAACAACGTAAAAACAAAAGAGAAAAAGAAACTAAAATGCAGGGAAAGAAGAGAAATACAACAACAATTTGGAACTCCTCTTTGGATTTAAGTGTGAGAATAGTTGGGCTCATCCAGCTGGATGTGCTCAACTTCAGTGTGGAAGTTCTCCAAGAACGGTTTCAATCTTTGGCCATTGACCTTGAAACAATCATTGTTCTTTGGATTGACAATCTCAACTGTCCCATGTGGAAAAACGGTTTTTACGATGAATGGGCCTGTCCAACGGGAACGGAGCTTTCCTGGGAAAAGGTGGAGGCGAGAGTCATACAACAACACTTTCTGCCCCGGCTCAAATGATTTACAAAAAATTGTACGATCGTGTCGAGCCTTCAACTTTTCCTTATGCAACTTTGCAGAGTCATACGCATCTCGTCGTATTTCCTCTAACTCTGCAAGTTGGAGCTTGCGTAGCTGACCTCCTTCTTGAATATCAAAGTTCAATGAGCGCGTTGCCCAGTAAGCTTTATGTTCAATTTCAACAGGAAGATGGCAAGCTTTCCCGTAAACCAGTCTATACGGGGACATACCAAGATTCGTCTTATAAGCAGTACGGTATGCCCATAACGCGTCAGTCAATTTGTATGCCCAGTCTTTTCGATTGGAACTAACCGTCTTCTCGAGAATATGCTTGATTTCTCGGTTAGCCAATTCTGCTTGCCCGTTTGACTGTGGATGATAGGCAAGAGCGATTTTATGATGGACCCCGTATTTCTTGAGAAGTGACTCCAAGGGCCTATTGCAGAAATGCTTGCCTTGGTCACTTAGTAAAGCTTTCGGAGTACCAAAACGAGACAGAACGTGCTCTCTTAGAAATGACATGACCGTTCTATGGTCATTTTGTCTCGTTGGTATCGCTTCTACCCATTTCGATACATACTCGACAGCAAGGAGTATGTATTCACAGTTGTTAGACTTGGGAAATGGGCCCATAAAATCTATGCCCCAACAATCAAATATCTCAATTGTGATGATAGGGGTTAAAGGCATAGAATTCCTTTTAGAAATCGTTCCAAGCTTTTGACAGCGTTGGCATGTCTTGCAAAAGGAATAAGCATCTTTGAAGACTATGGGCCAGTAAAAACCGCTTTGTAAGACTTTTTGTGCGGTCTTCTGTGACGCGAAGTGGCCCCCGCATGCCTCAGAATGGCATGACGCTAAAATCACGGTTATATCCTCATTGGGAACGCAGCGCCTGATGACCTGATCAGCACAGTACTTGAACAAGTAAGGGTCATCAAAGAAGAAATGGCGCGCGAACGCGAGGAACCGTTTCCTATCTTGGTTCGACCAATGAGTTGGTGTTTCACCCGTAACGAGGTAGTTTACAATATCAGCATACCAAGGCAGACTACTTACTGCCAGTAGCTGTTCGTCTGGGAACTCGTCCTTAATGGATTGGGATTCAGTATTGTCAACAAAAGTCAACCGGGACAAATGATCCGCAACCACATTCTCTATTCCTTTCTTGTCTTTGATTGTTAGATCGAACTCTTGGAGTAAGAGTATCCAGCGAATAAGCCGTTGTTTAGCGTCTTTCTTTGACAAAAGATACTTGAGGGCCGAATGATCTGTAAAACAGATGATTGGTGACCCTATCAGGTAAGACCTAAACTTGTCCAGAGCGAATACTACGGCCAGCAGCTCCTTTTCAGTAGTAGTGTAATTCATTTGAGCTTCATTTAAAGTTCGGCTGGCATAGTATATCACATATGGCTTATTGTCCTTCCTTTGGCCTAGGACTGCGCCAATGGCGTAATCACTAGCATCGCACATTAATTCAAAAGGCAAACTCCAGTCGGGTGCCTGTATTATGGGTGCGGAGGTGAGGAGATCTTTTAGATCCTCAAAGGACTTTTGGCAACTCTCCGACCACTCGAAAGGTGCATCTTTGACAAGAAGTTGACAAAGGGGTCGAGAGATTGCACTGAAGTTCTGGATAAATCGACGATAAAAACCTGCATGCCCCAAGAATGAACGGATGTCTCTTACTGTACGGGGGACAGGTAGATTTGAGATTATGTTGATCTTAGCCTTATCCACTTGGATTCCTTCATCGGATATTATGTGGCCGAGAACTATTCCCTTGGTCACCATGAAGTGACACTTCTCCCAATTCAAGACTAGGTGTTTGTCCTCACACCTCATTAAAACCTGCTCGAGATTGCTGAGGCAATCTTCGAAGCTATGGCTGAATACTGAAAAATCATCCATGAAAACTTCAAGGATGTTTTCGACCATGTCACTGAATATACTCAGCATGCACCGCTGAAAGGTAGCCGGTGCATTGCATAGGCCAAACGGCATTCGTCGGTAGGCAAAAGTACCGAATGGACACGTGAATGTGGTTTTCTCCTGATCTTCAGGAGCAATCTCAATTTGATTATATCCACTATATCCATCCAAGAAGCAGTAATACTTGTGACCCGCCACACGTTCTAGCATTTGATCCATGAATGGCAAAGGAAAATGGTCCTTTCGGGTCACAGTATTTAACTTCCTGTAGTCAATACACATCCTCCATCCAGTGGGGACACGTGTTGGTACCAATTCACCATCTTTGTTCGGAATGACCGTTATGCCCGCTTTCTTTGGAACTACTTGGGTAGGACTAACCCAAGGACTATCAGATATAGGATATATCATCCCAACATCAAGTAGTTTTAGCACTTCCTTTTTAACTACTTCTTGCATGTTGGGATTCAGACGCCTTTGCATTTGCCTTGAGGGTTTAGCGTCTTCCTCCAGATATATCTTATGCGTGCATATGGATGGGCTTATTCCTTTGAGGTCAGCAATTGTCCATCCCATAGCATCCTTATGCTTGGTAAGCACTTCCACTAGCTTACTTTCCTATTCATGAGTTAAAGCAGATGAAATGATCACAGGATAAGTCTTTCCAGCTCCTAGGAATGCATATTTCAGCTCTTTTGGAAGCTCCTTCAATTCTAACTCCGGAAACTGGAAACTAGAGGGCATTACCAACTTGGTTTTAGGAGGCAGTTGTTCATATGGCATTACCCACATGCAATCGGCTCTATCCTCCTCTATCGTATCCATCATAAGACACGTCTGGTTCAGGTCAGCATCCAATGGGGTGGACTCTGCAGGCTGATAGATATCGCCAAATTGAGTCATCACAACTTCCAAAGGATCTGTATAGTCGACCAAGTCAACTTCATCTTCAATGACCGTGTCTATATAATGGATTTCTTCCTCATCATCGTATTCTTCAGGTCGGGGATTAGAAAAGATCTTGATATTCAACGTCATGTTCCCGAATACGATAGTCATGATACCAGTTCTAATCTTGATTGTGGCATCAATGGTGTTGAGGAATGGACGTCCAAAAATAACCGGGATATGTGCACCAGGATTAGGCACAGGTTCTGTGTCCAATATCACGAAATCAACCGAAAAGACAAAAGAGTCTATTTGGACAAGGACGTCCTCCAATACCCCTCTAGGGTACTTCACAGGTCTGTCTGCCAATTGCAACGCGACTCGGGTGGGTTTGAGTTCACCCAACCCTAGCTGTTTATAGACTGAATAAGGCAGCAGATTTACGCTTGCTCCTAGATCGAGGAGTGCGTTATCTATCTTTTGATTCCCAATTCTGCATGAGACAGTAGGTGTACCAGGATCTTTGAGTTTTGGAGGCAACTCATTTTGAATGATCGCGCTGGCTTGGCATGCGACATAAGCATGTTTCTTCACGCTTTGCCTCCTCTTGACCGTGCATAGATCTTTGAGATACTTAGCATAGGCCGGCACTTGCTTGATAGCATCTAGGAGTGGAAGGTTAATTTTAACTTGCTTAAACAATTCCAGAAACTCCTGATTCTTCGTCTCATTCTTGGGTTTCTTCAACCGTTGAGGATAAGGTGCAGGAAAGGGGCATTTTGGTGGTTCCTCCTTAACAGACTCCTTCCCAGGCCTTCGCTCAACTTCTTCCTCTACTCTAGGAACTTCAATGTTTGCCCTGATTGGTTCGTCATTAGTAGACGGCTCCTCCTCTTGAGTAGATGGTAGCTCAACTTCTTCATCCACCACTTCCTCCTCTTTGTACACTTCGGGAGTGGACAGAGGCATGCTTTTCTCTATGATTTTTCCACTTCTCAGTGTAGTCACAGCTTTAGCATGTTCTTGATTGTTAGGACCATTGTTATGTCCCTTGGGGTTCTGAAGTGGTTGGGCAGGGAATGTTCCTCCTGAGACTTCTTGCCGTGCATCTATCCTCTCTAATGTAGCAGACATTCTACTCATCATTTGGATGAGTTGCTGAGTTAGATTGGCATTAGCAAGTGGCTCTTCTTCTTGTATCTTCTTGTGCGGTGGCACATAGGCATTGGTTTGTGGTGCATTGGAGGGTTGAGCTTGATGGTAATTAGTGGTTCTGTTTTGATTGTAATGCTGGGCTGGCCTATTGTTTTGCCCTTGATATTGATTGTTGTTGTAGGGCTGCTGTTGATATTGATTTTGGGCCCCAACATTATTTCTCCAATCAAAACCGGGGTGATTCCATTTATTGTTACTTTGAAAGTTATTGTTGGAATTCCCCGCCCCTCGAAAACCTTGCATGGCATTCATCTCTATAGGGGTTTGCTCTTGAAAATATGGCACATTAGGACAATATTGAGTTGTATGTCCCAACATGTTGCATGTGCCACATGGTTCTTCAGGCATGACTTGCCTAGAGCTCTCTCCTTTCATGCTTAACTCCTCTACCTTCTTTGCTAGCTCTGCATACTTAGTCATGAGGTGATCTTCATTGGTTAGCTGGTATAGGCTTTTCTCCTCTACACAGGATATCTGTGAGCGTGAGATATTGTCAGAATTTGACCATTCATGAGCGTATTCAGCTAACCATTCGAAATGGGCTTCGGCCTCTTCAGTGTTTTTACGCAGAAATGGTCCAGAGCTCATCGTTTCCACCAACTTCTTTGTTTCACCATTCAATCCCTGATAAAAGAAGCTGATAGTTTGCCATTTCTCAAACCCATGGTGTGGGCACGAGAGAAGCAAATCTTTGAAACGCTCCCACGCTTGTGTAAAGGTTTCATTGCTCTTTTGTTTATAGGAATTGATTTGACGCTGAAGGTCTGTGGTCATGCGAGTAGGATAGAATTTCTTCAGAAACGCGGTGCTCATCGCATGCCAGGTGAAAATTGAATTAGGTTTTAGGGAGTGGAGCCACGCCTTCGCTTTATCTTTCAAAGTGAAGGGGAATAGCGTTAAATGCGTCACCTCCCTCGGACAATTTTGCGAGAATGTTTTGCAAACATCCTCGAAATCAGTGACATGTAAATACGCCTTCTCGCTTTCCATCCCATGAAAAGTGGGAAGCAATTGAATCATCCCATTGCGAAACTGAAATTCGCCATTATGCGGTGGGATTTGAATGCAAGAGGGCGTAGGTGCATGTTCTGGTTGCATGAGATCGCAAAGAGGACGGAGTGCCTCATCAATTGGTACCACAACATTGTCACCATTTTCACTCTGATGATCATCCATTGATGCAGTTGGAGTGGCTATTGGGTTGATGGAGCTATCAGAGTCAGACAGGTAGAAAGGATTTCCAAAAATTCCTTCAATAGAATTCTCGGACATGAACTAGGAGAGTCCCTAGGGTGAGAACTTACCCAAAAGAACTGAAAAGAAGAGAAAATAAAAACAGAAAGAGATGAAGAGAGACTGAGGTAATCTAAGGAATTGATCGTCGCCTTCCCCGGCAACGGCGCCAAAAACTTGACACGAGAAAAATCTTGTGCGCTCTTGTGCAATACCCAAGTGTAGGTAGACGTGCAAGTAATATCTGGTAAGACCAGGTCGATCCCACAGGGAAGGTGTTGACCTATCGAATTAGACTAACCTCTAAAGAAAATAAAATAAAATGAATAAGATTAAGCAATGGTGCGGAACACAAAGTTCCACAGCTAAAATTACTAAAAAAAAATGACTAACGATCTAACTAGCTAATTAAACAGTACTTGAAATTAGGATGTTTAACTTTAAAAGAAAGTGTTGGGATTACACGAATCCGCAGTAATCTAGCCATCTACCATGCATTTACCTTGAAGCACAAAGGAGTATATTACCCACAGTTTTCCGTATTCCTCTAAAGATAGAGAATCCATGGCCCTTTCATGACCGGGACCATATCATCACAGTTAAATTAAGATACGTGAAAGCGGTTTAATCCAATAGTTAAGACTTGCATCCTTAATGGTGTTAGCATTAAAGATGGTTTGCAAAATGTATTGAAAGAAAATGCCTTAGGGCCTTAGTTTTAAAACTGTTCTGACAAACTGAGCATTTATTTGGGACAGAATGATAACAAATCCTAAAACAAAAAGTCTTGGAATACTGCAGGGAACATCCTCAAGAATCCGAGAGTTCGATCGATCGACGCGCTTTCGATCGATCGAAGACCTTCATCCCTCAATCGATCGAACTAACTTCGATCGATTGACTGTCTCTGGTTTGATCGATCGAACTTACTTTGATCGATCGAACACATCGATTATTCTGCTGCATGGCAGAGGCTGGAGATCACTGTTTCATCGTGTTCTCCCAACCTAGGACTACTTAGACATCGTCTGGAGTGTCATAGATTGATATTTAACGTAAAAGAACATTAACATCTTGTTTGGTTGTAAGTTTTTCATAAAAAATCTAAAAACTATGGTTTTATAAATATTTTGCATGCAACACCATAAGACGAGCGATTAAACTATGACTACCAAGTGCAAGATATGAATAAACAATAAATATATAACCTGGAATGAAGAATACTCGTATCAAACTTAAGAAATCCGGTTCACAAATGAAACTTCAATGAATAACCTACAAAAAACCAAGCAAACTCTCTATCTCTCTCTATAAAACTGTTAAAATGTAAAGTGGGCGTCCTTCTGGACGTGAACAATACACATATATATATAAGAAAACCTAAGAAACTAGGGTTAAAACCCGCATCTGCTGCGCACGCAAATGTTACTGGAAATACCCCGTTCGATCGATCGAACAGCTCTCGATCGATCGAACCCCTACTCTTCAAGCGCTTTAACATTCTTCAAGCGATCGAACGCTCGATCGATCGAACCGTCTTAGATCGATCGAACTCCACAATTCAGCTTTGACTTCTTGTGTTTTCATTCCAGCATTCCATTTATTCTGATGTTCATCTGTTTAGTCCACACAGCAGTGATCTGCACAAACAACAGCTAAAACAATACAACTTATCATAGATTAATCATAGTGTATGAAAATTAGCCTTGTAATGCAAATTACAGATAACACGGGAAGTTGTGATAAAAACTACTACAATTCTTCCTTTTAGCGCGGTTGTATTTTACAAATACCCCCGCTTTGCATATATCCACTTGTATTCTTTTCTATATCCTCTTGTGTGTCAAAGATGATCTCATATGGATCTATATATAGAGTTTGGAAAACTTAGTTCTTAAGTTTCAGGGTTAAAACAGAAATTCTAGAGATCAAAATGGGGAAAAATGGCCATTTTAGTGCCTAAACGCAGTTTCTGGGTAATTATTTCGTAGTGGAAACCTCTTAGAAGGGTCTAGAACCAGAAAAACACGATGGAGGGGGCAACTTTTAGGTGGAGTCTCCCACCTAAGCCACCATCTCCATATGGGAGCTGCCATTTACTATTTGGCCTCCCCTGGTTGCCTACAAGCTCTATTTTAAATTTTATGCGTACTGGTTTTCCATATTTTCGTAAAAATGCTTTATGGTGTCCAAAATCGTCCATTTACATACTGTTGAAAAGCTATCGAGTTGAATTTTAGTATAAAAATATTTTAGGAGGAATTAAAATCAGAATTATAGGACAATTGAAGTCCAGAAGTCCTCTAGAACTTTCATCATCTTTTTGAAATCAAACGATTTCTTTTTCAAAATTACTTTCCAATGCGCATCAATTATGAGTTTTTCTCTAAATTTGAATCTCTGAATACCTAGAATACTGCATTTATAACACTTCATGTTCACTTATCCCCGAGTGAATATGAATTTTGAGAGACGTTTTTGATAAAATCAAGTTTTTATGCTTTAAAAAGGGCTTTTCTGAACTTGAAGTCACTTTTTGAAGTTCAATCTTTTCGATTGTGTGGAATCCAGTACCTTCCATGGGAATCCTCTAAGACATTGTCCACCCTAAATCCTAATAGTGTGGTCAAAATTGGGTGTCTACAAAGTCTCAGCTTGTTGAATGACTTAAAGTCCTTTATATACATGGGTGGAGACCCCTATTTATGGGCTTAGGGTGCAAAGTTTTAATTTGAGACTCAACACATCCTAGACATTGATTTGAAGTTCTCTCTTGAGTTTTTGATACGTGTCACCACTTTATAGACCATTATTTGTATGGTTTCATATGGTATACAGAACACTTGTCACAATTTAATTGGTCCAATTTTATTTTGTGGGACCCCTATTTCATATAATTTAATCTCTTGATTTTGATTAAAATTAAAAATTAACAAAATTAATTATTACTTAATCAATCGGTAATTAAAAGAATTACCAAAATTTTGATGTCTACAATCCGTTTTAAATTTTGAAAAAGAAAGCTTGTTGATTTTGGAAGTGAATGTGCAATGCCTGATGGATCGCATAAATGCCATGCAGATGATGCATGTGAGATGCATCTACTCTAGATGATAAAAAAGGGAAAATTCTATCCTAGCACGTAGCACATAAGCAGATAAAAATCCTCGTTCATGATAAGTGCGCTAATTTCTTCTTTTGACTTGATCTTTGCTACCTGTTTCAAAATAATTATATATTTTGAAATTTTTTTATTGAAATTTGTTTGGGAAGTGTACTTTGAAAATGTAGGATTCTCTTCCCTCTTTGTTTGTTTGTTTGTTTGTTTTTATTTAAAAATGGGAATTGATTTTGAAATGATCAAAACTCTGGGTTTTCTTTTAAAAATGAGGGTGTGAAAACAATTTTCAAAAATACGTTTCTAAGAAAGATAACGAAACTTGAACTTTGAAATATTAGGCTGGAATATCTCATGATCGGATGATTATTGTACTCTTCATGAATTTGGATTAAGCGTACAAGGTAAACGATGCTTAGCTAACAAGTTATAGAAGGTTACACTTTTAATCAAATTTTGGCATGTCCATATATGTCGTGGGTTATAAAAGGGAATTGCTAAAAAGTGATTAAAGGACTATACATCGTGTTTCGAGTAAGCATCGTCATCATCCTAATAATCCATTTTGGGCATCCAAGAGTTAATATAGCACATAATCCTAATCAAGAATTAATTCCTAAATCGAAAGGTTCGATGGAAACTAGTTATGCAAAGGCCAGGTTTTCATCTCAAATGAGGGTCCCTTAATGAGCGTCCTTTATACCTTCCAAGGGTAGGAATGGCACGTGGACGACTTTAATATACCAACACATGGTATGAGATCAAGGGTGATTGTACAACTCTAGAACTCCACCGACCAGGTTGCCCCAAGCCTCCAACGCCATAGTTTTGTTCAAACGACACGGAGAACATTCAAGTGACATGCAAATGGACACACACAGATTTATTGAATCGATTAAAATGATGCTTTTGAGTCTAATCCTCAAATGAACCCAAAATTGGATCTGGTTTGTGAAACCTGAGATTCTAGGCTTAATCCCCAGCAAAGTTACCAGATTGTGGACCACCCTCCACATCTTTTGTTTTTGATTTCAAAAAGAGTCGCCACTTAATTTTAAGGAAAAATTAAGAAACCATTTTAAAAACTATACTATTCTTTGAAACTAGATATTTTTAAGTCCGGGGATTATGGAATGAGAGGGGAAGGAGCCCGGTGGGACTAAAGCATCCCCTTTCATTCTATCATAGATAAATCTCTAGTCACCATCCCTTATATTCAATTTATAATCTCACGTGTATCCCAAATAATAAGTTGATATAGATATTCATGGCACAAGCAAGTTGAAAGAGGTGCAAGATTGCTGAAAGAGACATCCAAAATCACATAATTTTGGGTAGCACACAATATGATATGCAAAAAGGAACAAGAAAACTCACCGAGATCCAGTTGTGGTGGGAAATGTGCAATGCATGCATAAGAGTAGAAAACCTAGGAAGAGGATCTCTAAACACATACGCACATAAGGAATTACTCTAGTCTAAGGTGTCTGTGGATACCGGGATTCCACCGCTTCGTTATGTTTTTGAAACTTGTTTGATTTTTGAATCAAGGAAAGAGAAAAGGTCTGTTGAAAATAGATACAAAGTCGCCACTTGGTCTTTAAGGAACCAAGAAACCTAATTTTGACTCACCCAAATGGATAAAGGGCACCGGCCCTTCATAACCAAAGAACTTGGTTCGGGGTTTTGGTACGAGAGAGGAAGGAGCCTTTGTCGCGACTAAAACACCCTCAACTCGCCCCGTCTTTCGACGGGCCTCAATTAACATCCAAATAATCATCTTATACTATGTTTGGTTCGAAAAATAATACTATGATAGTATATTACATCACATAAGAAAATTTGAAATGGAAGATTTAAAGATAGGATATCATTCATAAGATCTAAGCCAAATATCACACAATGCAAAGTGAAAGATCACACAAATAAACCTAGGAAAAATCGTCTAATCATGTATCAAATATTCAAGACTTCCTAATCTAAAGGGGGACATGAATTGTTCTTGAAACAAATAAACAAAGAAATCAAAATATGCTTAGCAAGCTAGTATGATGCATGTTAATCTTTGAGAAAAGAAGACCTCTCAATCCCCGGGATGGATGAGAAAGGATGATTAGATCGGGGGAAGCATGAACGTGTGATCAAGTTCATTCCTTATAATCTTCTTAGATTAGGAGCCATGAAGGCCCCAAATCTTGCATGGATGCAATGTATGTATCTAGAATGTGCCAAGGTTGTAGTGTGCTTTGTGTTCATGGATTCCTAGAATGACTTAAAAGTCTATAATGTGTATGAATGAATGAATGAAATCAACATGGGATGTGTAAAAATGTAGTATGAAGTACTTCCTAAGATATGAACTAATTTGGAATACATATAAGCATCAAATCAAAGAATAGAAGTTAAAATGTGCTTGCTGTGAATAGTGGACAGAACAGTAACTAGATCTTTGGAAAATTGAAAAGAGGGGTTAGGAATGTTTTCAATGCATGAGTTTTTATGGAGATGTTCCTTATTGTGTCTAGAACACAACCCAAAAATCCAATCTTTAAAAACTATTACATATTGAGAGAAATCATATAAACAACAGAGGTCACTCAGAAACAGAGTCCGTACTGTCGACTGAAATGTTGAAAAATCTTAGAAAATGAAAACGAATGATCTAGAGGCCCATTTTATACTGAAAGTTCCCTAAGACATTGCAGTTTAAGGGAAAAATAAGTTGGGACCACCCCTTTTGGAAAATATTTCTGAAAAAGAAGTTGGAAGTTAGTCAAGCTGCTGTGACAGCAGAGGCAGAATGTTTGGAAGGAATGTTTGGGTCCAAATGGACCATTTTCAAGTACTTCCAAGTCAAACCAAAAATCATGGGTGTTCTCCAATGAGTTAGGAAGACTTTCCAAGTGGCTTTGCATCTATATGTTGAGTATTGAGTTCTAGAGAAATCTTTGAACTCAGCTCACTCACTGTTTTGACTCACTGTTTTGAAGATTTTGGGGAAAATAAGGTTTTCTTTCTTGAAATCAAAATGAGAGGGATTGAGGGGGGTTTTGAAGTAGAGGTTTTGAAAGTGTATTTTCAATACTCAATAAAGATTACAACCACTTAAAATGCCAACATTCAACTCATCATCAAGAACCTCCAAGATTGTTGGAGAGATTTATTTTTATTAGAACATAACTTCAATACACTTCAAGAATACCTTAGAGGTATTGAAGTTATGATCATCATCTATCAAACATGTTTTTGAGGTCAAGAGCTACTATCCATAAGGATTCACTCACCTCAAACTTCATGTCATCATCTAGATGATGATGAACTAGTAAGTAAATAAAGAAAATAAAAAAGAAATGAGGCAAGAAGAGATGAACATAATATGAACAAGTAAGTAAATAACAATCAATAGATGATAATCAATGTGATTTTGGACTTGTAGCTTGGTGTTTCACTCATAGATTTTGACATTTAGACATGGAAGTAGCTTCCTAACTCAAGAATGCTCAAGAATGGTGATTGGAGGTGTTTGGGATGTGAAGTATAAGAGAGGTAATGGAAGAACACAAGATTAAAACTCACTTTCTATAGCAAAATAGTAGGAGGAAGCTCCTTTTCTATCTTCTAAACCTATCTCTATCTCTCTTCTTCTCTACAACTTTTCAAGCTTTTGCACTTGGCCCCCCCAAAATGAAGAGCAATGAGGGGTTTATATAGGCCAATTTGGGGTGGTTTTGGGATTTTAGAAGTGTTCCCATTGGTCCCAAACATCTGTGAACATAAAACTACGTCGTTTTGGTTTTCAATTAATCAAATTGGACCCCCAAAAAAATTACAAAAATGGACTCTGTGATGGTTGAGTGCCGCGGCGGCACTGGGCCTGTGCCGCGGCGGCACTGCTCCTCAGAAGCCCAAAAAATTACGTTTAGGCCCCCAGAGGTTCCGGTATTCGCGAAAAGGCCCTATTTCGTCCGAAATTCACAGAAAATGCATACGAACTCTAAATTGAGGTTGTGATATACCATTGGAAAGGTAATGGAGTCTACTTTACATAAAAAATAGTTCAGAGATAGGTCACTTTGAACAGTTTTGCGGTATTCGCGATATAAGCCGATTTGATCGCCTTTTTTGCCTTTGGAAATTCATAATAAATTCGTTTTAAATCCAGAAATTATGTGCGATATACCGTTGGAAAGCTATTGACCTCTAGTATCCATGAAAAATATTTGAAAATTGTTTCAGTGCCCCGATTCCAAAGTCAAATCTTGGTCAAACTGGTCAAACCTGGGATTCCCGGGAAGTTCTGGGAACCTCTGGGAGCTCCCAGGAGTTGACGTTTTCGCTCGATTCTATTTTAAAACTCATTTGAATACTTTTCTAATGATTCTGGTGAATTCGGATGATTTTAGTCAAACTTGGTCAAACTTGGTCAAACCTTGGTCAAACCTGGTCAAACCTTGGTCAAACCGGTCAACGAGGACTTTCCGGGAACTTCCGGGACTTCCGGGGGTCTCTGGGAGCTGACGATTTTATTCGATTTTACTTAAAAACTCATTTTATCATTTTTCTTACGACGTAGCATGTTTCCAGAACTTTGGGACCAAATCTGGGAGTTTTCGGGCTTTCAGGGGCATTTTGGTCATTCTGAGCATTCTGAGAGACATAACTAACTTCAAAGAATCCTTTTGAGTCTTTTTTACGATCATTGTGAACCACCAAGCTATGGGTCTCCTGAATCTGATAGCCGACAAAATGGGGTGTCTACAGTGTCGTGCATGGAAGTTATGAATTTTGATAGAAAATAACGATATTTAAATGAATAGGAGGAGTGTGAGAAATCGTACTTTGGTTACGCTACAAAACAATGGGTAGATAAACATAAATAGCAAGAATCTGTTTCTATTAACATCTAATGGAGGGGAAGTAATGAAGTTTTGAATCCTCATCCTATCGAGGAGATTGCAACTCTTCCATGGACATTGTGAGTCTTAATGGGAAGATCAAAAGAGACCTTAACCTAGAGCCATTGCAACGTCAACATAGAAGTGCATCACCTCAACATGATCGGAAAGAATTCTCCACAACATGATCAAGGCAATCTCAACATTCAAAGGATTGACACTTATCCAATTCTAGCCATCAATCACAATTCTAAGCACTTACTGTTGGGATTGTGCCCTCAAACTCAGTCATAATGTATGTGACATTTGACATTTTATATATGGATATCATATATACATTTAATTATGTGTGATTCATGAGATGGTTGTTTGTAATCCTTAAGTATCATAGTAGGTAATTCATGTATGTATGAGATATAAATAAGTGAGATACGAATTACTATTATTTGATGCTTAGAACTTGTCACAGTGGATGATGAGACTGGATATGTCATTAGGTATACACTATAGCATGATAAACTATCATTGGATGGAGTGATGAATCTCGATCACTAAAGTATGACTCTTATTTAATATGCTAGTGCTTATAGTGCATTGACGGACCATGAACTTTCCTATTGACATCTAAAACTATCAACAGTCGATAGGAACTCATAACTTGTATAAGGTACATGTTCTCAATCTTGAAACAATTATGGACACAAACTATGAATATGGCTGCTTTATCTTACCAATTAGTGAGGTCTTCAAGATCAACACCTGGGTATCTAGGGTAAGTTATGTTCATAGGGTTGTGAACATATATTGTCAAGATAGAATCTACCCTCTGGTAAAGAGTAAGCATTCCCTTGAGAATGTCACCAATTTGATTATTGAGAACTGTAGTCTTGTTGATAAGTAGTTATCAAAATGTTTGGTAATAATGAGAGGTGAATGACACTTAAGGAATGGAAGATGTAATCATCATTCAGGTTGACAGTAATAGTTATCCGACTACCTGAATATGATTATGAATGCTAACAGTAGAGGGACATTAGTACACCATACAAGTCTAGTAATCACTTCGGATATGTTCTTTTGAGTTGGAGTACATTTATCATTATATAGTGGAGTTAATGTTAACTGATCAGTTGGTTAATAAGTTGATCAAAGAGTTTGATTATAGTGATTAACAATTGATCTGAGCTAACAATAAAGAACCTAGGAGGTCCCACTCTTAGATATGAAAGAATACTTAGAAAGGCAGGAAGAGGAAGTTCGATCGATTGAAGGTAGTTCAATCGATTGAAGATTGGTCTCTTTCGATCGATCGAAACTGTTTCAATCGATTAAAAGTGTTTTGATCGATTGAAACCCAAAGGTCGGTTTGAAAACCTATAAATTGGAGAGCTACCTGTAGATTGAAGTTAAACGTTGTCTTACTACTCTAGCATCTCCAAACATTATTTTAAGGTTTTTTTAGCCTCCCTCTCTATTGCGTTCCTACAAATCCTAGTATATCCGGGAAGCATTAAAGGAGTCATAAAGGGTAAAGATCACCTAAAGGAAGTTGTTGCACAATAAAAGGAGAAGATAATCATAATTGGGTTCAAGACCATAAGGTAATATTCTTATTCTCCTCTCTTCCCTGCGCATCTGTGGAGTTGTTAAGTAGTAGATCTGAGGCAACCAATTAAAGTTTTCAACTTTGTTTTTTCGCTGTGCATATATTTAAGTTTTCGAAACCTAAATCCTTCAATTGGTATCTGAGCCACGCTTATTTGGATCTATAGATGCATTTTTGGAACCCTAGTTTGATTTGCATGATGGTTTTAGGACTATTTTTTAAACTACATCATCACAGATATGTTTCTGCAGTAGTTTCACCACAGAAAACAAATATGTGAGTGCATTCGATGCATAGTAGTTTTGATCGATTGAAAGTGTTTTGATCGATCGAAACCTTCTGAGTTTAATCGATTGAACTAGTGTCGATCGATTGAAAGTGTTTTACTCGATTGATCTATGTTCAATCAGTTGAAAAAGTTTTCTCTAACCAGAAGTCTTTACTAGTGCTCCCCATGGTGACACACTCGGCTGAATAAATCCCCTTTTTAATAAATCATCCAACTGTATTTTTAATTCTTTTAATTCCACAGGTGCCATTCTGTAAGGTGGAATCGATATTGGCATAGTTCCAGGAACTAAATCAATAGTAAACTCTACTTCTCTTTCTAGTACAACACTTGGAAATTGCTCAGGAAACACGTCTGAATACTCATTCACAATCGGAATTCTTTCTATTCGCAATTCTTCTTTCATCGCGACAATTGCATACGTAATAACACATTCATACCCTTTATTTAACATTTGTCTCGCGTCTATTACTAAAATCAAACTCGTCGGTGGTACCCGTTGCTCCCCGCAAAATACGAACTTTGCCTCATTCGGGATTCTAAAGGTGACTTCTTTATTAAAACAATTTATTGATGCTGACAACTAATTCATTCCCAAAATAACATCAATGTCTTGTATGTCTCACGGCAACAAGTTTGCCCCCCATTCCACGATTTTCTATTTGTACAACACACCCCTCATAAACCCAACTAATCTTAATTTTATTTCCCAATGGCATAGATACTATTAATTTTTCTCTCAACTCGGTCAAATAATCGTTGAAATTTTTTGCAAAATTTATAGACATAAAGGAATGAGTAGAACCCGAATCAAACAATGTATAAACAACATAGTTTGAAATTATAATCATACCCATCACTACTTATGGTGTTGCCTTCGCATCCTTCTTTGTCATTGCAAAAACTCGAGCTTGTCCTATGGTTCCAATTGAGCTAGACCCCCTCTTGGTTGTCCTCGCCCCTGACCTCAGCCCCTGCCCGATGAAATAGTCATTGAGGTTACGGCCTCGGTCACCACAGTACAATCTTTCGCCATATGACTTGGTCGCCCACACTTATAGCATTCTTGCTTATCAGTCATCGGGCAATCATGTGAAATGTGCCCAGTAATCCCACACCAGTAGCAAATAATACCCCCAAAAGAACCACTACGACCTGAAGGTGGTATCAAAGGTTCCGAACTCGATCTGCTGGTGTTGCTTGTTTCGTATATCTAGTGTTGAAAGTTTTGATCGGATCAAAAATTGCAAACCGTCCTAAAATTTTCTGCACTTTGCACATTCATCCTCTTCCAACCTCATTGTAAATTGGGACAAGGCTGTAAACTACGCTTCATACTCCTCCACTGTCACATCTCGGCCTTGCATAAGATTTATAAACTCTCGCCACTTCTCATTGCAGTATGTTCAAGTGAAATATTTCTTGTTGAACTCTAACTTAAATTTTTCCCAAGTAATCACATTGGGTTCTCTTCTCCCCACCATCGGCGTCATCAAATGGGCCTTCAGGTCCTTCTACCAATAATCTGCTCTGTTAGTGAATGTAAAGGCCACTAGCATCACTTGGTTATCATTGTCGATTTGCATAACTTCAAATACATCTTCCATATTCTTAAACCATTTTTCGGCTTCTAATGGTGTACCCATTCCCGAAATGACGGTAGATGATAATTCATAAATTTTATATAATTTTACTGGCTCATCTCTACTCTCACTTGACCCCATGACCGCCGCTTCAATTTTCGAGTCAAAGTATCTCGTCATAGATTCAAACATGTGTTCTGGTTGGGAAGGTTGTCCGTGCCCCGTCGGTTGTGATTGTTCGACCTCCTGATTACCATGTGGATGATGTGTCCTCACCCCCTTTTCGCGTTACGGTTGCTCTCCCGGATTCATGTTTCTACAATTTCTGCAAATAACACAAGTTTGCAAAGCAAACATAATAATAACATTTATTGTTAGTTCACAAACGATAATCCACACAACCCAACTCAATTCCTAATCCACTGCCATGGCCTAAACACACTAACTACAACGTATACAAAACCTATAAACCTAGGCTCTGATTCCAAGCTATGATGCCTCGACCTGCCATGGGCGGAATGCGCCAAAAACCCCGCTAAACTCAACAATAACAAGGACTAAACAAATTAGTCTATGCAAAGTTTAAGTCCAAGAGCATAATGGTCATTTAAAATTTTTGACCAAACTTTATATCAAATGAAATATTGGAAATGTGGTTCTAATGGTTTGTACTAACATGATATTAAACTCAAAATGTACATAAGCCCAACCTCAAATATATTCATTATAAACATTAGTCAACCTGTCAACCAAAGTACACAAATAAATCTGATTATAACTAAAGTTTAACACAAATGTTTCCTATTCCAACAAGTCAACCCGAAACGATGCACATACATCCTAAATGTTTAAGATGACTAGAGACTCATGGCAGTGACACCTACACTGCAGTACATGCAAAAATGCAAGTGTAGGTGTGAACAACCTTGGCTTACAACTAGGAAACCGAAATAATGCAATATAAAGCATTCAAATCAATGCATAATCTGCATCCAACTCAATACGATTAATCATAAACACTAATGCAATGCATTCCTATGAATGAAATGAGGCACGCACCCAGGCCCATTTCGCTCAGTTCTTTTGGCCATTTCTAAGTTTCGCTTCTTGGATTTTATCACTTTCGCTATGCACATGAATGACAGAGAATATTCATGCCATGCTCAATGTATGTAATTTATACAATCCGCTTATGACTTTAATTCAATGAAAATGTAATCTCAACAAATAAAGATTACATCACATAATTACGGTTCCAGAAAACCCACCTCAAGTCTTTATGAAAATAAGTGCAACGATTTACTCCGCTCGTTCCGGTGACTCTTTCGGCTCACTCCCACTTGCCTCTGAACCTGAAATATTAAATAATTAGGTTCTATCGCATTTATAGGCTAATAAGTATAATTTACAATCAAAATGAAACCTAAAAAAAATGATTTCACAAGCCAATTTTAATTCCTCTTAAAAAGTCTCTGTTTTGTTCTTGTAATATCAAGACCCCAAACAAATCGTAATAATGAATTTCATGAATTTCCAACCCACAATTCACTTCTACCATTCAAGAACCTATCCCAATATCATTCCATCTGTCAAACTAAAAAAAAATACCCAATTCAAAACAAATTCCTAGATTTTCAAACATACATAAAAGTTCTTCTTCAAGCTCTTGAAAGCTTCAAGAACACATCAATGATGAAACCCCAATTCACAACCAATCTTTACCAAGCTTGAAACCAAGGATCCCAATGACATGTAAAGCATATATAAACACTCAAACAACTCCAAATCCTATCAAATTTAAACACCCAAACTTTTAATTTTTGAATTTTGTACAAACCCTCAAAAATCCAACTTTTCAAACTTCCTCAAAACTAAAATTCAACATGTAGGATTCATACAACATCATATATATAACCCAAGAATCATCTTAGCAAACTCTAAACATGAATTCAAGCATCAATATTTAGATTTCATATACCAAAATCTCAAAATCCCAATTATATAAAACCCAAGCGAGAGAGAGAGAGAGAGAGAGAGAGAGAGAGAGAGAGAGAGAGAGAGAGAGAGAGACATACCCACTTGTTGTTCTTCCCTTTGCAACTTGAAATTTCTAGCTCAATGGAAGGTTTGAGTATAAAAACTTCAATTCTTCAAACTCTCTTCTTCTTCTTCTTCTCTCTCTCTCTCTCTCTCTCTCTCTCTCTCTCTCTCTCTCTTTTCCTTCTTGAAAACCCTCTCAAAACCTAGAAGAAATGAGACATACGTATGTCTCTAAAAATATGATTTTCAAGTTTCAAAAATTGTGTTTAACACCCCAAGATTCCTTAAAGCATGCACTTGAGTCCCCAAACTTCCCCATATCGCCTTAGGACCCCCAAATATCAATAATTAACAATATAAACCCCCCATTTCATAAATATAAATTCCCATAAAAATACATTTTTTGCATCGCAATCGCTTTACTAATTAATTTAAATCACTCTATTTGGTTCTATGTCTCACACTATTAACCGCTTTTAAGAACTCTTACGAGCACCCTACATCATTCCAATATAATCACTGGTCTATGGACGCACCAATACTCTTGTTCACCGTATTTAAGAAATTTCATTATTCACCGCTTTTAAGAACTCTTGCGAGTATCCTCCGTCCATTATCAATACATATTGGTACTCTTGTTCACCGCTTTTATGCTTTCAAGAACTGTCATGCCCCGGAGTAGCCAAAATAGGAAATTTTTTAAACATTTTCTCTTTAGGGTCCGTAGGTCTGTGGTAGGTTGAATACCTCATGATTGTCCACAAAAATAAAGAATCGATATCATAAATAACAAGCAGTAGTAATAAACATAGTGGTCTAGGCATACATATATATTAAACATCAAAGTCTTAAAATCCACTTAGTACACAGCAAGGAAAAAACAACAACATTGTCTTGGGCATAAGCCCTACAACATAATAATAAACTGGCACCTAGTGCCTCAACATAACCAAAAGATAGATAAACTAATAGTTTTCAGCTCCTGCCAGCTAACTTGTGAGGCCATAGCCTTCCTCAGTGTACTCCTCTTCTGGGTAGTCATCCTCTGCAAAATCTGGACATTTGATTGTCCAGGACATGAAAGTCAGCTTTATTGCAAGTTGAGTGAGTAAACCTACTACACTTGAATAGCCACGAAAAAATAATGAGTTAATCTCGTTAATAAGTAAAACATTTCTTTTTACACTTTTGAAAACATAAGCAACCACTCATACTATCCTCGATCTCGACGTGCTATATATATGGGATATGCTTAGCGACAATACTCGAACTCGAAATCACAACTGACATCAATCGATTGATCTCTTTGGACTATAGGCCCGATTTATACTGACCTGACCATACGCTTTTGAACCACCAGTTCAAACTGTACAACTCGACTTCCTTTGGATCACCGTTCCAATCTTTGGGCCCTAAGCCCAAATTTACACAAAATCGACTCTTTGCATACATTCTGGCATAAATGCCATTGGCTTGGAATATCTTTACCTTACGGCCGTTGGGTTACCATCTTGCCATCTTACCCTACGGCCTCATTACTTGGCATCTTTACCTTACGACTTCATTCTTGGCTACTCCAATCTTATTCCATTCATCATTGGTTAACAATCAATCCGGCGTATCGCCGTTGGCCTAGAATATCTCTACCTTATGGTCGTTGGGTTACCATCTTTCCATCTTTACCTTACGGCCTCATTCTTGACATCTTTACTTTACGGCCTCATTCTTGGCAACCTAATCTTATTCCATTCAACCTAGGGTAGCCTGTTAACCATCTCAACACAATGAACTTGATAGTACCGACAAGGTACTACTACTACACTTGCCACCATAGCATCCACAACAGACAGTACCAACAAGATACGACTACTTTTGTCGTCGTCAAAACCTTTTAATAATTTCCAAAAGAGGTAGAAAAAGAATTCTGGCAGGGGGTATTTCAACCGGCCGAACGACCCCTCTCGACCGGTTGAATGACCTTTTAGCATAATCCCCTCAATGCTGCAGAATTTTGCTTAAGGCATCCAACCTTCACCATTTACACCACTCCAAACATGCATACTATTTCTAAATGTCACAAGCTATAACAAGCTTTCAAAAACAAAGTTTAGGCTTACTAGCCATGAACAAAAATAATAGCAGAACAAGCTAAGGCTTGTTTAGCGCAATACACAAAACTCTATCCATATTCCTTTAAACCTCGAATTTGACAAAGCAACTATTTCTAAATGTCTAAATGTCACAAGCTATAACAAGCTTTCAAAAACAAAGTTTAGGCTTACTAGCCATGAACAAAAATAATAGTAGAACAAGCTAAGGCTTGTTTAGCGCAATACACAAAACTCTATCCATATTCCTTTAAACCTCGAATTTGACAAAGCAAGCATTCAAAACACGAATCCACGAGTTCAAATTCATTACCACATAACCCAAAAGAGTTTTAATACCTATTACAAAATCATGAAATCCACACTAAAACCTCCAAGTTAAATCCATGGTTCTAGCTATTGAAAAGCTTATTATTGCAATGATTGGCAAAGAAGACAAAACATATACAAGAGGATCCCCAACATTCCCATCGGCCTCACTCTTCTCGCTTCCTCTTGCCTTTCTTCATACCTGCAATGGAGTAAATCTCCATTGCTCAGCTATATGCTGAGTGCACATTTTCTAACATATGCATATATGACAAATCATGCTTTAATCTCATCATAACACATAACTATTGGTCTCTAGGGAATAAGTGCACATTCACTAATCCAAAGTCTTATGACTTAACCACGACCCATGCCCCTAGCTTCGACATGTCGCGTAAATGCCTTTCTCGGTAAGTGTCCGTCGTCACTACTAATCCTCCCCCTTTGAGAGGACATTTCATGGTGAATTAGCACAAATCCCCCTTTAACCCATATAGGCACATAAACATGCTCATTTAACACATATACGTGCTCGCATAAAATTAGGCATACTTTTCACATTTACGCGTGTGCATAATTAACGGGCCTAAGATTGACACATGGATTTTGCCCAGATCACAATTTCATCATCAAAATATAAAACATACATTTCACCTATATAACATGGGCTAGAAATTCATACCTCGAGCTATCGTCGTATAACTTTAAGGGAACGACTAGAAGCCCGATTAACTGCCAAATCTCCAATCCTACGCGAAACCTACAAGTTTACACGTGTTTTTCCCAAATTCCTAGATTTAGAAATTTATAAAAACTTAGTCAAACGTGGCCTAAAGACTATCAAAACGTAGCCCTTACCTTGGGGACTTCAAATATGATGTTTGGTTGAAAATCGATGGATGAAAGGTCGCCGATCGTTCCGGTGACTCTTTCGGCTCACTCCCACTTGCCTCTGAACCTGAAATATTAAATAATTAGGTTCTATCGCATTTATAGGCTAATAAGTATAATTTACAATCAAAATGAAACCTAAAAAAAATGATTTCACAAGCCAATTTTAATTCCTCTTAAAAAGTCTCTGTTTTGTTCTTGTAATATCAAGACCCCAAACAAATCGTAATCATGAATTTCATGAATTTCCAACCCACAATTCACTTCTACCATTCAAGAACCTATCCCAATATCATTCCATCTGTCAAACTAAAAAAAAATACCCAATTCAAAACAAATTCCTAGATTTTCAAACATACATAAAAGTTCTTCTTCAAGCTCTTGAAAGCTTCAAGAACACATCAATGATGAAACCCCAATTCACAACCAATCTTTACCAAGCTTGAAACCAAGGATCCCAATGACATGTAAAGCATATATAAACACTCAAACAACTCCAAATCCTATCAAATTTAAACACCCAAACTTTTAATTTTTGAATTTTGTACAAACCCTCAAAAATCCAACTTTTCAAACTTCCTCAAAACTAAAATTCAACATGTAGGATTCATACAACATCATATATATAACCCAAGAATCATCTTAGCAAACTCTAAACATGAATTCAAGCATCAATTTTTAGATTTCATATACCAAAATCTCAAAATCCCAATTATATAAAACCCAAGCGAGAGAGAGAGAGAGAGAGAGAGAGAGAGAGAGAGAGAGAGAGAGAGAGAGAGAGAGAGAGAGAGAGAGAGACATACCCACTTGTTGTTCTTCCCTTTGCAACTTGAAATTTCTAGCTCAATGGAAGGTTTGAGTATAAAAACTTCAATTCTTCAAACTCTCTTCTTCTTCTTCTTCTTCTCTCTCTCTCTCTCTCTCTCTCTCTCTCTCTCTCTCTCTCTCTCTCTCTCTCTCTCTCTCTCTTTTCCTTCTTGAAAACCCTCTCAAAACCTAGAAGAAATGAGACATACGTATGTCTCTAAAAATATGATTTTCAAGTTTCAAAAATTGTGTTTAACACCCCAAGATTCCTTAAAGCATGCACTTGAGTCCCCAAACTTCCCCATATCGCCTTAGGACCCCCAAATATCAATAATTAACAATATAAACCCCCCATTTCACAAATATAAATTCCCATAAAAATACAATTTTTGCATCGCAATCGCTTTACTAATTAATTTAAATCACTCTATTTGGTTCTATGTCTCACACTATTAACCGCTTTTAAGAACTCTTACGAGCACCCTACATCATTCCAATATAATCACTGGTCTATGGACGCACCAATACTCTTGTTCACCGTATTTAAGAAATTTCATTATTCACCGCTTTTAAGAACTCTTGCGAGTATCCTCCGTTCATTGTTCACCGCTTTTATGCTTTCAAGAACTGTCATGCCCCGGAGTAGCCAAAATAGGAAATTTTTTAAACATTTTCTCTTTTGGGTCCGTAGGTCTGTGGTAGGTTGAATACCTCATGATTGTCCACAAAAATAAAGAATCGATATCATAAATAACAAGCAGTAGTAATAAACATAGTGGTCTAGGCATACATATATATTAAACATCAAAGTCTTAAAATCCACTTAGTACACAGCAAGGAAAAAACAACAACATTGTCTTGGGCATAAGCCCTACAACATAATAATAAACTGGCACCTAGTGCCTCAACATAACCAAAAGATAGATAAACTAATAGTTTTCAGCTCCTGCCAGCTAACTTGTGAGGCCATAGCCTTCCTCAGTGTACTCCTCTTCTGGGTAGTCATCCTCTGCAAAATCTGGACATTTGATTGTCCAGGACATGAAAGTCAGCTTTATTGCAAGTTGAGTGAGTAAACCTACTACACTTGAATAGCCACGAAAAAATAATGAGTTAATCTCGTTAATAAGTAAAACATTTCTTTTTACACTTTTGAAAACATAAGCAACCACTCATACTATCCTCGATCTCGACGTGCTATATATATGGGATATGCTTAGCGACAATACTCGAACTCGAAATCACAACTGACATCAATCGATTGATCTCTTTGGACTATAGGCCCGATTTATACTGACCTGACCATACGCTTTTGAACCACCAGTTCAAACTGTACAACTCGACTTCCTTTGGATCACCGTTCCAATCTTTGGGCCCTAAGCCCAAATTTACACAAACTCGACTCTTTGCATACATTCTGGCATAAATGCCATTGGCTTGGAGTATCTTTACCTTACGGCCGTTGGGTTACCATCTTGCCATCTTACCCTACGGCCTCATTACTTGGCATCTTTACCTTACGACTTCATTCTTGGCTACTCCAATCTTATTCCATTCATCATTGGTTAACAATCAATCCGGCGTATCGCCGTTGGCCTAGAATATCTCTACCTTATGGTCGTTGGGTTACCATCTTTCCATCTTTACCTTACGGCCTCATTCTTGACATCTTTACTTTACGGCCTCATTCTTGGCAACCTAATCTTATTCCATTCAACCTAGGGTAGCCTGTTAACCATCTCAACACAATGAACTTGATAGTACCGACAAGGTACTACTACTACACTTGCCACCATAGCATCCACAACAGACAGTACCAACAAGATACGACTACTTTTGTCGTCGTCAAAACCTTTTAATAATTTCCAAAAGAGGTAGAAAAAGAATTCTGGCAGGGGGTATTTCAACCGGCCGAACGACCCCTCTCGACCGGTTGAATGACCTTTTAGCATAATCCCCTCAATGCTGCAGAATTTTGCTTAAGGCATCCAACCTTCACCATTTACACCACTCCAAACATGCATACTATTTCTAAATGTCACAAGCTATAACAAGCTTTCAAAAACAAAGTTTAGGCTTACTAGCCATGAACAAAAATAATAGCAGAACAAGCTAAGGCTTGTTTAGCGCAATACACAAAACTCTATCCATATTCCTTTAAACCTCGAATTTGACAAAGCAACTATTTCTAAATGTCTAAATGTCACAAGCTATAACAAGCTTTCAAAAACAAAGTTTAGGCTTACTAGCCATGAACAAAAATAATAGTAGAACAAGCTAAGGCTTGTTTAGCGCAATACACAAAACTCTATCCATATTCCTTTAAACCTCGAATTTGACAAAGCAAGCATTCAAAACACGAATCCACGAGTTCAAATTCATTACCACATAACCCAAAAGAGTTTTAATACCTATTACAAAATCATGAAATCCACACTAAAACCTCCAAGTTAAATCCATGGTTCTAGCTATTGAAAAGCTTATTATTGCAATGATTGGCAAAGAAGACAAAACATATACAAGAGGATCCCCAGCATTCCCATCGGCCTCACTCTTCTCGCTTCCTCTTGCCTTTCTTCATACCTGCAATGGAGTAAATCTCCATTGCTCAGCTATATGCTGAGTGCACATTTTCTAACATATGCATATATGACAAATCATGCTTTAATCTCATCATAACACATAACTATTGGTCTCTAGGGAATAAGTGCACATTCACTAATCCAAAGTCTTATGACTTAACCACGACCCATGCCCCTAGCTTCGACATGTCGCGTAAATGCCTTTCTCGGTAAGTGTCCGTCGTCACTACTAATCCTCCCCCTTTGAGAGGACATTTCATGGTGAATTAGCACAAATCCCCCTTTAACCCATATAGGCACATAAACATGCTCATTTAACACATATACGTGCTCGCATAAAATTAGGCATACTTTTCACATTTACGCGTGTGCATAATTAACGGGCCTAAGATTGACACATGGATTTTGCCCAGATCACAATTTCATCATCAAAATATAAAACATACATTTCACCTATATAACATGGGCTAGAAATTCATACCTCGAGCTATCGTCGTATAACTTTAAGGGAACAACTAGAAGCCCGATTAACTGCCAAATCTCCAATCCTACGCAAAACCTACAAGTTTACACGTGTTTTTCCCAAATTCCTAGATTTAGAAATTTATAAAAACTTAGTCAAACGTGGCCTAAAGACTATCAAAACGTAGCCCTTACCTTGGGGACTTCAAATATGATGTTTGGTTGAAAATCGATGGATGAAAGGTCGCCGATCGTCGTCGCAAAGCCCGTGGCAATATTCTCCCTTTTCTCTCTCCTCTCCAATGATATTTTGTAAAGTTTATGACAAATGAAATTCTCACCCTTGCTATTTATAGACAAACTTTCTAGAAATCGCGTTTACTACTCTGCAAGTTCTCAGAACATCCTATTAACTCCTGAAACGTCGCACACGTCCATTTTATAACTTTACGGGTGAAAACTATAAATTACAAAAGTTTTCGACTAAGTCTCGTTTGGGTCCAAAATTACGTCCGAAAACTAAATTCTGTGGAATCTCTGCACAACCTACCTTTTAAGCAACGTATTACTCACGTTCTCACCACAATGTTTAAACGATCTAAAACTAGATCAAAACTATTAGAAATTATACTACACAGGTATAATTACTATTCATGAAAATATCAAATAATATTTAAATCACATAAATGTCAGTTAGCTATGCTAATGCAACATAATTTTCCATGTTTCCGTTTCCTCTCTTGACACCTTCCGTTGACCCATGTTCAACCTCATCCACAATTATTAAACCACGTTAATAATTCCCTTTAAGACATTTATGCCTTTAAAATAACAAGATTTTCCGGGACGGGTATGACAAAAGGGGTGCAAGATTGCTAACGATAAAAGGCATACAAAACCACGTAGCTCAAATAGCAAGTAAGAATGATATACAAATAAGGAACAAGAGAACTTACCCAGGATCCAGCCACGAAATGGGAAACATGTAATGCATGCAAAATATAAAGCTTAAGAAAAGGTCTCTAACGGATATATATACACATAAGGCAAAACCTAGTCTAAGGTATCACGTATGGAGTTTGAAAGTTAATAAAATCAAGAAATGAATAAACTAGAGAAAGGATCGAGAAATCATACCTCAGTAGCGCTATAAAATAAAGGTTAGTCCACATGCTTTACAAGATATAATATCGAACCTAAATTCTAGCTTAAGTCTGTCTTGCATGGAGAGAGTTGACATAACAATGAATTCCTTTTAACTAGTTGGAATCATAATACCTCTATAGATATACAAGTCTCAACTAGGAGCCAATGTAATGTCAATATAGAGATGGTAGACTCCCAACTAGATCATAAGGAACCTATAGCTATATTCAACTAGGTTTAATTAACTGCAACTTAAACCAAAAATGAGTCCTAATCATGAGTATCAACATGTGTGGATGAATGCATGGACATGAACAAGTATGAGCTATGAACTATTCATCAATTTGGATCATTTAGTTTCTGGATTTAAGTTTAATGATCATCATTTAAAACATGGTTTGAGTCCTAAGGCACTAGGAGACCATTTAGATTAGAGTTAACAAGATTTATCAAAATTGTGACAGAATTACTAGAATTACAGAGAGCAGGCCAGACTTTCAAAAAATAAAAATCATACTTCCAACGGTTTGATCTTAATGATTTTTAGCTACACTGTGCCTCTATGCGTCTAGTTTCTAACCCAAAAAGAAAATTGAAAAGCAATCGGTTCAATCTCTGGGAATTGGGTAAAAACCAGGTATCACGCAGAAACTTTCAACTCTCTGTACAGAGTTTGTGTATGATTTTCTAAAAATAGCAAACAAATCAGAATGACTTTGATCTTTTTAGAGAATCTTATTAACACATTAAACTTCCTAAAATTTATTTGAAGTCAAGAAGGCTTGATTAAAGCTCTGATCTACTCAGTTGAGAATGGACTTACTATTATGAAATTTTGGACAGAGAGTAACTAGTTCACAAATCAAAAGATCAGACCATCCTAAGTATAAAATTTCATCAAAACAAATTTCCTAGTGATACATATTTGAGTTACGAACACTCTCCAATTGGTCTCATTCAATTCCAATGGACCGTGATTTAATTAAAAATCTTTGATCTCAGTTGGTTAATGAATTTACTACACCAATGTTGACTTGATACTCATAATCTCATTTAAAC
The DNA here is from genome assembly GCA_033977485.1 of Hydrangea macrophylla. Lineage (NCBI taxonomy): Eukaryota > Viridiplantae > Streptophyta > Magnoliopsida > Cornales > Hydrangeaceae > Hydrangea > Hydrangea macrophylla. Next base: position 20,264,907 of record CM066998.1, read on the forward strand.
TTAAACTATTCCTAATTCCTCTCCCAAATATATGGTCTTTGAAGAATATAGATTGTAATACCTGCTCCCACGATTTATCTTTAATATTGCTTTAGCATGCATAATCACGAGTTAATGATAATTATAGTGTTATGTGGCGCATATTGGAAGTGGGTTTAACTCACTAAGTTGTTTTTGAGTGTCCAATTGGAAACCGAAATTTGGCCAGTATGGCAATCCCAAGTTGGGATATGTGTTGATGGGTCCCACTTGAGATGGGACAGTAATATGTGGAACACCCTATGTACCTAAATGTTTATTACGACTTAAATGATTTTTTATTTGATTATTAATAATATCATGTTATTAGATAGTGACCACTTTTGGGGTCAATGAATTGAACATGTTACATAATTAGTAGGTTAATTAACAACTTCATATAATTATATGGGACCACTTATGGGACCCATGCGAGACATAGATAAATACCCATTTAGGTTTGGGATAGTTTAAATACAGTTTAATAATTAGCAGGGGCATAATTGTAAAACTAGTAAACTTACGTGGAGGTTACACTAAAATTGAAAGTTTGTTAAAACAAAGCCACGTGCATAATGAGTCAAACTCATCATCTTAATTCATTTAGATTTAGGATTGCAGAGACAGAGATACACGAGACGTGACGAAAATTTTAACGGTTACGTTCTCGACGACGGTTGACGAGCCGAACGACGTCAGTTTTTAAAACAGGCTACATATTCGGACTCCTGGGGGTGAGTGTAATCTATTAGTCCTAATTTTATTGAGTTCTTTGGTAGTTTTTCCAGGACCCATTTTGGGGTTTAAGCTCATAACTTGTAATTTATGTATAGGATTTGTACTTGGTTCTAGTAGGACTTTAATTTCACAATTAGGAGCAAAACCCAAGAGGTGAGTGATGTTAATTTTGACATTTGGATGATTTTCATGTTGGGTTGAATTGTGATGCCAAAGCATGCCTAATGTGCTTAATTTAATTTATTTAGTTTATTATTGGGCAAAATTCATGTGGCTAAATTAGGCCCAATTTATTGTGAAAGCACGGTGTAATGATTAAATGAGCATGTTGAGTTGCCTATTTGGGTCAATGGAAATTGCTAGTTCTATACCACCAGGAGGTAATCTTTGTGGTGATGACCATGGCCATCAGAGGCCTATGGGACCGCATGTGTGAGGGCGTAGGTCATGACTAGTCACGTGGGCTTGGGGAGTGGAGCCGTAGGCTAGCCGATAGTGGTGGGAGTGAACTATTAATTGCCAGAGACTATAGTTCTTTGTAGTATGTTTGAATTGAGCGTGTTTATTATCCATGTTCATGATTGGAATTGCTCACAAGCATATAGCTTATATATTGTAGTGGTTATTGAATAACCATCGTAGGTGATCGCGGTGAGTAATCGGGGAAGTGAGCTAGGAAGTGGCTTGGCTGGCTTATGGGTTTTGGGAGAGTTGTAACATTGTTAATAGTTACTTGCCTTTTTAGTCCTAAATTTTCAATATTGTTGTAATCGGTTTTAATCTGGTTTACAGTGCGAGTCATACTTTGGTTGGTTTAAGACTTATGTAATATTTCTAGTTAAGCTTTAAACTTTAGTCGGGTTGTAACTTAACTCCTGTAATATATGGTTGGACTGTGTTAGTTGGGATTGTGTTTTATCGTAGTGTTGCTATGTCTAATGTTATTAGATTGGGACGTTTGAACTTGGAGATTTATTTATTGGGTTGGTGGTAAATAGTTATATTTAGTATTTTTCTTAAAGTATTTAAAAACTCTTGCTTGAACTTGGAAGCTCATGTTTGTGACTTTTGTAAGACTCTAGATGGCTTTAAGCATTACTGTTGATTTCAACTTGTGATTTGGTAATATTATATGAGAATTTACTAATTGTTAAAACTATTTTTTTTGGCTAATTGCAAAGATAGGGTTTTGTTTTGTTTTTTTTAAATTGTTGAGCTACTTTGGTTTAAGTTTATTTTAAACTTATTTTGGAACTTTAATCACTTTAGTTAAGCCTTGGTGGCGTGCTACATGTCCTAGGATCATCTGGGTGGTTCCAAGGCGTGATATTTAGTGGTATCAGAGTGAGGTTTAGGCTTAGAACCTTGGGTACGAGAGACGACGATTGAGAGTACGTGTAGATAATGAGCATGTAGATGCATTTCATGAATGCATATAAATAATTGTTGCTATGTTGTTATATAACATGTTGGCATAGCATGCAATATATTTATGTCAATTGACTGACAGGTAAGAAAATGGATCATAATCGGGAACATTCGCCTCATTTGAGGATGGACCACCTAGAAGATGTGGTAAGCAATTTTGTAAGGGCAGTAAGTGATCAGATGGGACGTGATAGAGCTGCAAACCCACAACCACAAGCCGAACGGGGAGTTATTGAACAATTTTATAAAAGGAAACCAAGTCAGTTTGATGGAGGCCCAGATCCATCACAAGCCGACCATTGGGTAATGAATATAGAACGTATCTTTCGGGCGATGGAATGTACTGATGGGGAGAAGATAATGTGTGCTACTGATACTTTGAAAGGTGAAGCCCATAATTGGTGGGTAAATGTGATTGAGCAAGGGGCACCTGAGACCTGGAACAGATTTGTGAAAGTTTTCTATAAGTGGTACTTTCCAGCATCCGTTAAGACACAGATGGGGCGAGAGTTTGCAAACTTACAACAAGGAGATATGACAGTAAATGAGTATGCAGTCAAGTACAACAGTTTACTTTGATTTGCACACCGAACAGTACCAAGAGAGGTGGATAGAGCACGAAAATTTGAAGAAGGCCTACAGGATAATATTAGAAGCCGAGTGGATACACACCAACTTTGAAAAGTGGTTGATGTACAAGATGTTGCTTTGATAGCAGAAAGAGATATTGATAAGTATAAACAGAGCCAACAAAATAAGCGGCCAGCTGAGGGAAAAGGCAAAGGACAAGGTTTCTTTAAGAAGCCATTCTTGCGAGGTTCTGGTTCTAGCTTGGTAGTCCAAAGGGGAAGTTCCTTATCTGGGGAGAGTCACCCATTATGTCCAACGTGCAATCGTCAGCATTAGGGAGTATGCCACTTGACACTAGTGTGCAGTATTTGCAGGCAAAAGGGCCATATAGCGAGGAATTGCCCACAATCTCGAACTCAGAGTACAGGGAGCATAAATCCAGACATGAGAGGAAAATGCTTCGAATGTGGATAGCCTGGACATCAAGCAAAAGATTTCCCAACAAGACAACAACAAGGGACAGGTTCTGTAGCTTCAACTGGGGCAAAACCAGAAACAAGTGTGAACAAAGGGAAAGGGCTTGAGCAAAGACAAGGAAGGTATTTCCGTCTAACACTGGGGGATGCCACTGCTACTGATTCTGTGGTATCAGGTACATTACTGATTTGCACACACCCGGCGTATGTTTTAATAGATTCAGGGTCAACACATTCTTTTGTTGCACATGAATTTGTTAAAACACTTAGACAGCATGTCAGAACCTTTAGGGTTTGATTTGTCAATATCGTTACCCTTAAGTAAACCCATATTGACTTCATCAATATTTAAAGCATGTGATATCAGGGTAAATGACCAGGTTTTGACAGTGAATATAGTTTTGATAGTGAATTTAATTCCGTTGGCCATTTAATTATTTTGATGTGATTTTGGGCATGGATTGGTTATCCGCGAACCAAGCTACAATCGATTGTGCACACAAAATAGTTACTTTTTGACCAATGGGACAAGGGAGTTTAGTTTTCAGGGAACAGGTGTTGTAGCACCACCATATTTGGTTTCAGCAATTCGGGCAGACAAATTGTTGAAACAAGGTTGTCGGGGGTTCTTATGTTCAATAATTGAGACACGGGTCAAAGTGACTAAAGTAGAAGATATTTCAATTGTACGAGAGTTCCCAGATGTCTTTCCAGAAGATCTACCTGATGTACTAGTTGAGCGAGAAATTGAATTTACTATTGAAGTAGCCTCGGGTCTCAGCCAGTATCAAAAACACCGTACAGAATGGCACCGGTGGAGTTGAAAGAACTGAAGATTCAGTTGTAAGACCTTCTAGATAAGGGATTCATTCGACCTAGTGTATCACCATGGGGCGCTCCAGTTTTGTTTGTTAAAAAGAAAGATGGGACTATGAGGATGTGTATTGATTATCGAGAACTCAACAAGTTAACTATCAAGAACAAATATCCGTTGCCTAGAATTGATGACTTGTTTGATCAACTTTAAGGAGCTCAAGTCTTTTCTAGGATTGATCTAAGATCGTGTTACCATCAATTAAAAGTCAAGGAAGAGGATGTGGAGAACAACATTCAGGACCCGTTATGGTCATTATGAATTTCTTGTCATGCCTTTTGGAGTTACGAACACACCGGCAACATTTATGGATTTGATGAATTGAGTATTCAAAGACTATCTAGATGAGTTTTTAATTATCTTCATAGATGATATCTTAATATATTCCAGGAGTGTAGAAGATCACGAGAGGCATCTACGGTTGGTTTTACAACGATCCCATGAAAAGAAGTTGTTCGAAAAGTTGAAGAAATGTGAATTTTACTAACTGAGATAACATTTTTGGGACACGTGATATCAAAAGAGGGTATGTCAGTGGATCCACAAAAGATTGAAGCTGTGGCCAATTGGAAGTCACCAACAAGTGTACCAGAAGTGCGAAGCTTCTTGGGATTAGTTGGATATTACAGAAGGTTCGTGGAAAAATTTTCAAGGATTGCAATGCCAATGACACAACTTATGTGAAAAGATGTCACTTTTGTTTGGAGTCCAGAGTGTAAGGAAAGCTTTATTGAATTGAAGATTCGTTTAATGACGACACCTATATTGACTTTTCCTTCGGGGACTGAGGGGTTTGTGATATACAGTGATGCTTCCTATCGGGGTTTGGGTTGTGTTTTGATGCAAAAATAGCAAGGTAATTGCCTATGCCTCATGATAGTGAAGGCCGCACGAAGTAAACTATCCGACTCATGATCTTGAGTTAACGGCGGTTATCTTTGCTTTGAAGATTTGGAGGCATTATCTCTACGGGGAAAAGTGTGAAATTTACACTGATCATAAAAGTCTAAAGTATTTGTTTACACAACGGGATTTGAATATGAGGCTGAGGAGATGGTTAGAGCTAATGAAGGATTATAACTTGACAATTCAGTATCATCCAGGAAAAGCTAATGTGGTGGCCGATGCGCTGAGTCAAAAGTCTACAACTAATTTGGCTTATGCTTTGACTTCACAAGAAAAGTTAATTCAGGAAATGGAGCAGTTAAAGTTGGAGGTAAGTCCAGAAACCAAAGGTGCTTTAATGTCAGCTATTATTGCACAGCCATCCCTTATTGATGAAATCCGAGCTAAACAGCTTAAAGATCCAACATTGAAGAAGATTCATGATGAAATACCTGAAGGTAAGCAGCCAGGATTTACTTTTGAGAATTATATGTTGAAATTTAAGAATCGGGTTTGTATACCCAATGTAAATGGCATCAAGGAAGTAAGTTTGGAAAAGGCGCACAATACGAGGTACTCAATCCATCTGGGTAGTACTAAGATGTACTGTGATTTGCGAGAAATCTATTGGTGGTTAGGAATGAAACGAGAAGTAGCTGAGCACGTGGCAAAATGTGTGGCTTTTTAGAGGGTAAAGGTAGAACACCAGAAACCAGCGGGAAAATTGGAACCATTACCTATACCAGAGTGGAAATGGGAAAATATCACAATGGACTTTGTGAGAGATTTATCGAGGTCTAGGAAGTCAAATGACAGTGTATGGGTAATCGCTGATCGATTGACCAAGTTGGCACATGTTCTACCAATCAAGACCAATGATCCAAAGAAGTTAGCTGAATTATATGTTCAAGAAATTATGAGACTTCATGGAGTTCCAATATCTATAGTCTCTGATCGAGATAGTGCATTTACATCAAGATTTTGCCAAGGAATGCAGAGAGCGATGGGTACAAGACTAAGTTTTAGTACAGCTTTTCATCCTCAAACCGATGGACAATCAGAACGTGTAATTCAGATACTTGAAGATATGCTTCGACTTTGAGTTTTGGATTCTAAAGGTGATTGGGAAAAGTATTTGCCATTAGCTAAATTTGCTTATAATAATAGTTATCAATCCAGTATTGGGATGACACCTTTTGAGGCTTTATATGGGCGTAAGTGTCGTTCTCCACTTTGTTAGACTGAGGTTGGTGAGAGAAGATTGATAGGGCCTAAAATTGTCAGCCGACTACGTAGAAGATAAAGACAATACAACAACGGCTTCAAATAACCCAAAGTAGGTATAAAAGCTATGCGGACTTGAAAAGAAGGCTGATAGAGTTTGAAGTTAGGGATTTTGTATTCTTGAAAGTATCACCTTCAAAGGGTATCACGAGATTTGGGAAACATGGGAAGTTGAATCCAAGGTATGTTGGGCCATTTGAGATCATTGGCAGAGTTGGACCAGTAGCTTATCGGTTGGAGTTACCATCATAATTGGCTAATGTACACAATGTATTCCATATATCAATGTTAAGAAAATGTGTGTCGGATCCGAAGAAAGTGATTATTCCAGAGCCGTAAGAAGTTAGGGAAGACTTGACTTATATCGAGTAGCCAGTCAAGATTCTTGACAGAAAAGAGCAGGTTTCTTTAGTCATGGTGCTGTGGCGAAATCATTCTATTGAGGAAGCCACGTGGGAAAGAGAAGATGAAATGAAAGAGAAGTATCCATTCTTGTTCGAAACTTGAGGTACTACGAGTTTGGGGACAAACTCCTTTTTAAGGAGGGGAGAGATGTACTACCTACTCCTGCGCTTTATCTTTAATATTGCTTTAGCATGCATAATCATAAGTTAATGATAATTATAGTGTTATGTGGCGCATATTGGAAGTGGGTTTAACACACTAAGTTGTTTTTGGGTGTCCAATTAGGAACCCAAATTTGGCCAGTATGGCAATCCCAAGTTGGGATATGTGTTGATGGGTCCCACTTGAGATGGGACAGTAATATGTGGAACACCCTATGTACCTAAATGTTTATTAAGGCTTAAATGATTTATTATTTGATTGTTAATAATATCATGTTATTAGATAGTGACCACTTTTGGGGTCAATTAGGGGTACCTTTGTGAGCACGAATTGAACACGTTACATAATTAGTAGGTTAATTAGCAACTTCATATAATTATATTGGACCACTTATGGGACCCATACGAGACATAGATAAATACCCATTTAGGTTTGGGATAGTTTTAATACAGTTTAATAATTAACAGGGGCATCATTGTAAAACTAGTAAAATTACATGGACATTATACTAAAATTGAAAGTTTGTTAAAACAAAGCCACGTGCATGATGAGTCAAACTCATCATCTTAAATCATTTAAGATTGCAGAGACAGAGATACACGAGATGTCACGGAAATTTTGACGCTGACGTTCTCGACGACGGTTGACGAGCCGAACGACGTCAGTTTTTAAAACAAGCTACATATTCGGACTTCTAGGGGTGAGTCTAATCTATTAATACTAATTTTATTGAGTTCTGTGGTAGTTTTTCCCCGACCCATTTTGGGGTTTAAGCTCATAACTTGAAATTTATGTATAGGATTTGTACCTGGTTCTAGTAGGGCTTTAATTTCACAATTAGGAGCGAAACCCAAGAGGTGAGTGATGTTAATTTTGACATTTGGATGATTTTCATGTTGGGTTCAATTGTGATGCCAAAGAATGCCTAATTTGCTTAATTTAATTTATTTAGTTTATTATTAGGCAAAATTCATGTGGCTAAATTAGGCCCAATTTATTTGTGAAAGCACGGTGTAATGATTAAATGAGCATGTTGAGTTACCTATTTGGGTCAATGGAAATTGCTAGTTCTATACCACCAGGAGGTAATCTTTGTGGTGACCCCCAAAGGCCTATGGGACCGCACGTGTGTGGGCGTGGGTCATGACTAGTCACGTGGGCTTGGGGAGTGGTGGTGGGAGTGAACTAGTAATTGCCAGAGACTATAGTTCTTTGTAGTATGTTGAATTGAGCATGTTTATTATCCATGTTCATGATTGGCATTGCTCACAAGCATATAGCTTATAAATTGTAGTGGTAATTGAATAACCATTGTAGGTGATCGCGGCGAGGAATCGGGGAAGTGAGCTAGGAAGTGGCTTTGCTGGTGTGGATATCGCATTTTTCTTACCCACAGCTTTTCAAAATCAAATTCAAAAACAAATGAGTCGTCACTTAATTTTTAAAAGGAGAATTAAGAAACCATTTTAAAAGCAAACTGATCTTTTAGAAACCAGAGATTAACTAGGTCCGGGGATTATGGAATGAGAGAGGAAGGAGCCCGTCGGACTAAAACACCTTCTCTCATCCTATCTTGCGATAGGCCTCTACTCAACATCCTTTTAATCAAATTTATTAATCTAAGCGTGCCCTCAACTAATACATATATACATATACATCACAAAAGCATGTCCAAAGGGTGTAAAATTGCAATTGACAAAATACCATTCAAAAGCCACATAATTCAGGTAGCAAGCGTTATGATATGCAATAGAGAACAAGTGAACTTACCCGGGATCCAGCAGAGATAGTAAACGTGCAATGCATGCGAATAAAAGAAAATCCTAAAAAAGAGTCTCTAATCACATATACACATAAGGCAAAACCTAATTCTAAGGTGTCGCGCATTAAGTCGAAAAATCAATAAAATCAAGAAATTAAGATAAACTAAAGAGGAGTCCTAGAAATCATACCTTAATAGCGCTACAAAACAAAGGGTTAGTCCACATGCTTCACATAATAATAATATGATATCAAACAATCAATCCTAATTCTCTAGCTTATACCTAGCAAGCAATGAAATCCAACTTTATCCAATTACTAGTTCTAATTATAAGCATTAATGTACATGAATTCATGAATATGAACAAGAGTAGGCTATTAACTATGAATTTATCCATTGACTTGAATCATTTAGCTTTGAGATTTAAGTCTAATTAATCATTATTAAGATATGGTTTAATCCCTAAGTCATAAGAGAATCATTTGGGCCATTATTTACAAAGTTGGTCAAATGTGTCATGAAATTCTGAAAATTGCAGAGAGCAGACCAGAACTTTAAGAAAAGAAAAAGCACGTCTCCCATGGTTTGATGTCGGTGAATTTTGGACACAAGATGCCTCTGTCAGTCTAGTTTCCAAATCAAAAAGAAAATCAAGGTTTCAACGGTTAGATCTCCGGGAAAAGGACAAGAACCAGACGTCACTCAGAGATGTACAACTCTCTGTCCAGAGATATTGTTTGATTTTTTAAAAATAGAAAAAAGATGAGAAACACTTGGATCTTTTTAGGGGATCTTCCTAACACATTAAGGTACCCAGAAAAAATTATTAAAGACCCCAAAAACTCCATTAGACTTCTGATTTATGAATTTCAAAATGGACTTGCTGTTCTGAAACTATTCTGAAACTCTGGACAGATTGTGGTTGGCTCACAAAACCCATGATCAAACCCTTCTAAACATAAAACCACCTTAAAACAAAAATTACAGTGGTATATTACTGTGTTATTGACACTTTCCCGTTGGTTTCACTTGATTTCAACGGTTAGATTTCGAACTAAAAATATTTGATCAAAAACAGTTTGTGAATTCACTGTTTTCATTTGTCAAGTTCAACTTTTATTTGTTAACCCCAACTATTAAACCATGAAGTTGGGTTTAAACCAAACCACTTCTCCTACCATTTGATGGTCATTGGAGGCTAGAGACTTTTATATTTGTAGATTTTAAATGAAGTATGAATAGACTTCATGAAATCTCAAGATGATGAATCAAAACCATAGGGATGAGTTTAGACCCAAAATACTTTCTCCTACCACTTGATGGTCATTGGAGATGAAGATATGGTTAATACTCATGGGTCTCAAAGGAATATAGAAGGGATTCCATGAAACATCAAGCTAGAGGACTCAAGTCATAAGCATGGACTTGGATCCATCTATTTATTTATAAAAAGTGATGATCAAACTTTGACTCCCATGTGAAGTATAAGCTTACATGAGATTCAAAACATCAAACTCAAGAGCTTTCAAAGGAGATATTGAAGATCTCCAAGAATCTCAAAAGAAGAACATAAACAAGAAAAATAGAAGAAGGATCAAAGTACTAGGAAGTAAGGACTTCCAAGTTTACTTAACAAACTCTAAAACTTAATCAAGAAAAACTAAATGACTTGTAAATTAGAAGCGCAAAAGAAAGAAAACACAACTAAGATTAGAGGGTCACCTCCAAACTATCCTCAAAGTTTCTCTCCTTTGAAGATCTTCCAAACTCTTCTTCAAACTCTCCAAACTCTCTTTTTTTCTCTCCAAAAAATGTTGGTGTAATGGTAGTCTTTTTTGTGTTTCCCCCTTCTTCTTTTTTTTGTCTCCCCTTTTCAATGAAGATACCTCTTCTTATATAGACAAAAATACCTAGGTAATTTTAGTAAATTCGGAGTAAAAGACAGGTGTAAATCCCTCATTTGGTGGTACAATATGTACTTTCTGAAATTAGGCAGACTGCTGCCCAGCGCGGCAGTCTAGAAACTTTCGCGGCAGTCCGTGAATGCCGCCGCGGCAGTTCATGACTGCCGTCGCGGCACTACGCGACTGCCGCGCGGCATTCATCAAATGCCGCGGAAATTAATGGATTGCCGCATTTTTGTCAGTCTTACTTTATCAGTTTTTTGTTCTTATTCGCATACGCATACGTATTGCACTGCAAAATACAGACTTTAAAAGTGAACGGCAGTCAGAAAATGTTGGCGGCACTTGGTGAATGCCGGACCGGCACTCCCTGACTGCCGTGCGACACTTAGTGAGTGCCGCGGCAGTCTGCCGTGTGCCATTTTTAGCTAAGATTCCCTCTTTAGGTCTTCCTTCTTTTCAAAGCAAATTATTTTTGAAGATCTTTTCCGAAAATTGTGTTTTATATCCGAATTTCCCTAAATACCTGGTATTTTCTCCTTTCTGTGAAATTTTATCGCGTTTTGGAGACTTTTTGAAGAGCTTGGAATACTTCAAATCTTTCGGTCCTTATCATCATCGGACTTGGAGGTGACACTCTCCTAAATTCGACGTTAGGTCAAAATTGGGGTGTCTACAGCTGGCTTATGAGTTTTGGGAGAGTTGTAACATTGTTAATAGCTACTTGCCTTTTTAGTCCTAAACTTGCAATATAGTTATAATCGGTTTTAATCTGGTTTACAGTGCGAGTCATACTTTGGTTGGTTTAAGACTTATGTAATATTTCTAGTTAAACTTTAAACTTTATTCGGGTTGTAACTTAACTCCTGTAATATATGGTTGGACTGTGTTAGTTGGGATTGTGTTTTATTGTAGTGTTGCTATGTCTAATGTTATTAGATTGGGACGTTTGAACTTGGAGATTTATTTATTGGGTTGGTTGTAAATGGTTATATTTAGTATTTTTCGTAAAGTATTTAAAAACTCTTGCTTGAACTTGGAAGCTCATGTTTGTGACTTTTGTATGACTCTAGATGGCTTTAAGCATTAGTGTTGATTTCAACTTGTGATTTGGTAATATTATATGAGAATTTACTAATTGTTAAAACATGTTTTTTTTTGGCTAATTGCAAAGACAGGGTTTTTTTTTTTTTAAATTGTTGAGCTACTTTGGTTTAAGTTTATTTTAAACTTATTTTGGAACTTTAATCACTTGAGTTAAGCCTTGGTGGCGTGCCATGTGTCCTGGGATCATCTGGGTGGTTCCGGGGCGTGGCATAGATTTATTTCATTATGTTCTCCTCCCGAGTTAATGATCCTTGGAGATTAGATATAACCAACCCACATAAACCTCCATAGAATATAGAGAGGATTCCATGAGATTCCTAGTTGAAGGATCCAAATTATGGACTAAGATTTGGACCCATCCAATCATGTGTGGATATAACTATGATCTATCTTAATTCTTATATAAATCATAGGATCATAGAGATTTAAAGGATCAAACTCAAGGGAATCCAATGAGACATTGAAGATCTCATGGACCCCAAGAGAAAAATATAAACAAAAGGAAATAAAATCAAAGTCTATTTGAAGACCCAAATCTAAAATTCTCATACAAACTTGTTTTGTCTTAAACCCAAAGCTTATTTAGATACAAGTCAATGAAAACCAATGAAGATTCAATCACAATTCTAGTGGTGTGTGATGAAATGAGGTAAGAAGAGACTTTTTGAAAACGTGTAAAAATCCTAGATCTATGAATTGTGATTGAATTCTAGCCTAATTCTAGGTAGGATTAAAAGGTTACCTCTAATAACCTTAGGATTTTCTTGAATTCTTGATGAAAATCTTCCAAATTCTTCAAATTCTTTTTCAAATTCTTCTTAATTCTTCAAAGATCTCTAAATTTCTCTCAATTTGCTATATCTTTTTCTATATATTTCACTTGTTCAAGAAGGATGATTCAAGATCCTTATAATGGAGATGAACATCTCCTTATATAGACCACTCTCAATGGGTTAAATAGGAAAATTCGGGGTAAAAACCCCTGTGCAATGTTATTCCATACGTATTGAAGAAAAACAGTCTATTATAGCGAGCGGCAGTCAGTGAATTGTCTACAACACTCAGCGAGTGCCGCTGCGGCGCCCAGCTTCGCTGCGTGCCGCTGTTAACAGAATTCCCACCTTGTCTCTTTATTTTTTAAACATATGTTTATATACTAAATATATACTTATATATTAATATAATTATCTAAATTATATATTCATATATATATATATATTTATAGATTTATTTATATCTTTTTTTTTGTTTCTTTTCTTTTCAAAATTCTTTTTCTTTTCTTTTCAAAATTCTTTTTCTTCCCTTTTCTTTTTTTTTTTTTTAATTATTTTTTTATTTTCCTTTTCAAATCATTCTATATTATTATATGTTTTTTGATACTAAAATTAATTTTCAAACTGTCTCTCTTATACGTGCTTCATATCTAAGCTTTCCCCGAATTCCTGGTCTTTCTACTCTTTTTTCTTCTCTTTCTTTTCTTCTGAAAACTTTTATTGGGACTGAAGAATCCTCCAAAAAATTTGAATCATTTGGAAAACCTTCAAATTTTGCCGGACATTGTCGTCATCGGTCTAGAGGTAATCATCCCCTGAATTCGACGATCGGTCAAAATTAGGGTGTCTATAGTTTGCCCCTCTTCGGCAGAGCTTGTGAAGCAACGCGTATTGCAAGTGAATATCGAAGCTCGTGTGAAGACAAGACTTTGGCCAAACTTGTTGAATTCAGGTAAAAACAAAGTGCGTTGCAAAAATAGTCGTATAAACGATTGGTGCTGGTCGTGCTCAGTAGTGAGCTGCCTACGTATCCCTAACAGGAATCAGACTAGGACGTAGTTCGGCCAAGGGACCATACAAACACAAATATTCACACGGATGAATGCAGCTATCTTGTCGTGATGTATATGCTTATGGAATAACGATTGCTAGTGCAATTTCACGCACTATGCTCTTAAGCGTGATGATTTGGAATCATAATGTTCTCTCTAGTGACAAGAATGTGCTTCTATGTCTTAAATTTTCTATTATGATGTTGTCCTATTACGGGAGAGCCATGATTGATACAGATGCGTTTCACGCCTTACACTGCTTATTGATTGACTATAGACACCCCATTTTGTCGGCTATCAGATTTAGGAGACCCATAGCTTGGTGGTTCACAATGATCGTAAAAGACTCAAAAGGACTCCTGGAAGTTAGTTCTATTTCTCAAAATGCTCAGAATGACCAAAATACCCCTGAAAGCCATAAAACTCCCAGATTTGGTCCCGAAGTTCTGGAAACATGCTACATCGTAAGAAAAACAATAATGTGAGTTTTTGAGAGAAATCGGGTGAAATCGTCAACTCCCAGAGACCCCCGGAAGTCCCGGAAGTTCCCGAAAAGTCCTCGTTGACCGGTTTGACCAAGGTTTGACTAGGTTTGACCAAGGTTTGACCAGGTTTGACCAAGTTTGACCAAAATTGTCCGAATTCACCAGAATCATTTTAAATCATGAAAAAAAGTGTTAAAACAAGTTCCAAAAGAAAATCGAGCGAAAACATCAGCTCCCGGGAACTCCTGGAGGTTTCCAGAACTTCCCGGGAATCCCAGGTTTGACCAGTTTGACCAAAATTTGACTTTGGAACCGGGGCACCGAAACAATTTTCAAATATTTTTCATGGATACTAGAGGTCAATAGCTTTCCAACGGTATATCGCACATAATTTCTGGATTTAAAACGAATTTATTATGAATTTCCAAAGGCGAAAAAGACGATCAAATCGGCTTTTATCGCGAATACCGTAAAACTTTTCAAAGTGACCTATCCCCGAACTATTTTTTATGTAAAGTAGACTCCATTACCTTTCCAACGGTATATCACAACCTCAATTTGGAGTTCGTACGCATTTTCTGTGAATTTCGGACGAAATAGGGCCTTTTCGCAAATACCGAAACTTCAGGGGGCCTAAACAGCATTATCTGAACGAAGGGAGGAGCAGTGCCGCCGCGGCACAGGCCCAGTGCCGCCGCGGCACTCCCCTCCAGAACAGTGAGTTTTTGTAATTTCTTTTGAGGTCCCATTTTGATTAATTAAAAACCAAAACGACGTAGTTTTGATTCCAAGCTTATTTTGGACCAATGGGAGACCATTTTAAACTTTATAAAACTCCATTTACCACCCCTCCTTTGCCTATAAAAGAAGCCATTTACTTCCATTTAGGGAAGAGACATGGAAGCTTAGAGAAAGCTTAGGAAGAAACTCTAGGGAAATATAGAGAGAGAAAGAGAAGAAGTAGTCTTCTTCTTCTATTTTTTCCAATCAAAGTGAGTTCTAATCTTGTTTTCCTCCACCATTTTTCTATACACTTCATCATCAATATATCCAATCACCATTCTTGAGCATTCTTGAGTTAGGAAGCTACTTCCATGTCCAAATGTCAAAATCTATGAGTGAAACACCAAGCTACAAGTCCAAAATCATATTGATTATCATCTATTGATTGTTATTTACTTGCTTGTTCATATTATGTTCATCTCTTCTTAATCTCATTTCTTTTTATTTTCTTTATTTACTTACTAGTTCATCATCATCTAAGTGATGACATGAAGTTTGGGGTGAGTGAATCCTTATGGATAGTAGCTCTTGACCTCAAAAACATGTTTGATAGATGATGATCATAACCTCAATACTTCCAAGATGTTCTTGAAATGTATTGAAGTTATGTCCAAAATAAAAATGAATCTCTCCAATAATATTGGGAGTTCTTTGATGATTCAAGGTTGGATGAGGTTCTAAGTGGTCACATGGTCATCTCAAGAGTTTAAGTTCATGCTTTGAACATCTATTTCAAAACCCCCAATCAAGAACTCAAACTCTATTTCAAACCCAAATCCATTTTCTTCAAGAATGATCCAAAACAGTGAGCTGTTCAGATTCAAAGATTTGTTTTGAATTAAATACTTGTGTTATGATGATGAAACCACTTGGAAAATCTTCCTAAGACATCATAGTTTGTCCCCAATTTTTCCCATCAATTATAGAAATGTGAAAGTATTTGTTTTGGATGTGAGAAGTTCATATTCATAATCTGCCTCTGTTCTCACAGAATGTTCACCCAACTTCTTGCACTTATTCTGGATATTTTCGTCACTGTACATATATCTTTTCTATTTTTTTATAAAACTTGGGTGTCTTAGAAAACATTTGGTATATAATGGGTCATCATAAACCTTTTCTTTGATTTATGAAAAATCATACAAAATCAGTCAATAGTGCAGCTTTTGTTTCTGAGTCATGTGTACATTCTGATTTATTTCTTTTAATATGTGATAGGTATTGATGTTTGGCTTTTTGGGTTATTTTCTAGACACAATAAGGATGATCTCTGATTTTTCTCACATTTTCCTAGGCACGTTTAACCTCCCATTATAATGTTACAAAGTAATGCATACAGTCTGTCCACTATTCACAGCATTTCACTTTTTGGCTTTGACACTTTGATGCAACACTCTCTTGTATCTAGATGAACCCATATCCCATGCACATGTTCTTTACCACTTTTAGCATGTTATATCATATCATGTATCATCTATCCTCTCATGTATCATACTCCCATAGATTCTTGAGTTTGATTTCCAAATAAAACCATGGTTTGCAAATACTTGGGAAGTTCTTGAAATAAGTTAGGAATTGATATTCCAAGTGGTTAGAATATTCATCCAAGATCTGGAAGTATACTTTCAAAACCCTCATTTCAAAACCCCCCTCTTAAACCCCTCATTTTGATTTCAAGAAATAAACCTTGTTTTTCTCAAAACCCTCAAAACAGTGAGTCATTTAACTTCAAGGAATTATTTTGAGTACTCAATGTATGAATGTAAGACCACTTGGAAAGTCTTTCTAACTCACTATAGAACACCCATGATTTTTGGCTTGACTTGGAAGTACTTGAAAATGGTCCACTTGGACCCAAACATTCCTTCCAAACATTCTGTTTTTGCTGTCACAGCAGCTAGGTCAACTTACGACCTCTTTTCCAGAAAACTTTTCCAAAAAGGGGTGGTCCTAACTTATTTTTCCCTTAAAATTCAATGTCTTAGGGAACCTTCTGTATAAAATGGGCCTCTAGATCATTCTTTTTCATTTTCTAAGATTTTCTAACATTTCAGTCGACAGTACGAACTCTGTTTCTGAGTGACCTTCATTGTTTATATGATTTCTCTCAATCTGTGATAGCTATTCAAGATTGGCCTTTTGGGTTGTGTTCTAGACACAGTAAGGAACATCTCCATAAAAAATCATGCATTGAAAACATTCCTAACCCCTCCTTTCAAATTCCAAAAGATCATGCTACTGTTCTGTCCACTATTCACAGCAAGTATACTTTAACTTTCATTCTTTGATTTGATGCTTATATGCATTCCAAATTAGTTCATATCTTAGGAAGTAGTTCATACTACATTTGTACACATCCCATGTTGATTTAATTCATTCATTCATACACATTTTAGACTTCTAAGTCTTCTAGAAATCCATGTACCCAAAACACACTACAACCTTTGCACATCTTAGATACATACATTGCATTCATGCAAGATTTGGGATTTTTGTAACTCTTAATCTAAGAAGATTATAAGGAATGATCATGATCATACGTTCATGCTTCCCCTTTGATCTAATCATCCTTTCTCATCCGTCCCGGGGATTGAGAGATCTTCTTTTCTCAAAGAATAACATGCATCATACTAGCTTGTTAAGCATATTTTGATTTCTTTGTTTATTTGTTTCAAGAACAATTCATGTCCCCTTTAGATTAGGAAAACTTGATTAATTGATATATGATTAGACGATTTTTCCTAGGTTTATTTGTGTGATCTTTCACTTCGCATTGTGTGATATTTGGCTTAGATCTTATGAATGATATCTTATCTTTAGATCTTTCATTTCAAGTTTCTTATGTGATGTAATATACTACAATAGTATTAATTGTCGAACCAAACATAGTATAAGATGATTATTTGGATGCTAATTGAGGCCCGTCAAAAGACGGGGCGAGTTGAGGGTGTTTTAGTCGCGACAAAGGCTCCTTCCTCTCTCGTACCAAAACCCCGAACCAAGTTCTTTGGTTATGAAGGGCCGGTGCCCTTATCCGCTTGGGTGAGTCAAAATTAGGTTTCTTGGTTCCTTAAAGACCAAGTGGCGACTCTGTATCTGTTTTCAACAGACCTATTTTCTTTCTTTGAGTCAAATTCCTTTTCAAAACAATCTCAAACAAGAGAAGTGGTCCACTTCCGGTGTCCACAATCTGGCGACTCCACTGGGGATTTTTTATTTTTAAAACAAAATAATACAGAGGTTTGACTCATAAAAAGCATCCTTAAAATCATCTTTTTACTGTGTTTGGTTCACCGCATTGCACTTTTGCATTTCCCCCCTCCGACTGTGTCTGAAACGCGGCGCTGACATTGTTCAGGTCTTGCTGTGCCAGGGCACAAGTCACCGTTGATACTGTACCTTCCAAGGTATATGAAAAAGAGTAAAAACCTCTGTACTGTCTCTCCGACGGTATATTGGAACTCTCGTCAACGGACCCTCTTTGACTAAACCCAGCCTTTGCATATAGATTCCTGTAGAACCTTTCATAGGACTGTTCATTTATCTTTTCAGATAGAACAATGTGATATAACTGCTGTATGCCCTGGCGGGATTACCTGCGCGATGTAGACGCTTATGTGGCATAGAACAGAACCTCTTTTCTTATGATTCCCAAGGCAATCACTCACATGTGATCACATTGAGTTGACTTGCCTAGGCACCATGATAAGGATGTCTGCTCTATGCTCACAAAGATATACACCGCAAACCTTGTTTACTGGTCCTGAGACATAGGAGTATGAAAACTTGCTAGACAGTATGATCACCATCATCACCTATTCTCGTCGTATATTCCTATTTCTTCCATAAACTCTACCCAACTCATCAGGATATCCCTGTTTCTCCTAGAAACTCTGTCCGAATCACCCAGATTTCCTAGAAATCCCTATTTCTCCCCAGATTACCCAGAAATCTCAATTTCTTCCAGAAACTCCGATATACTTATGTCCCCCAGATATTCTTGCTTCCCCCAGAATACCCAGAAACCTCAATTTTCCTTAGAAACTCCGATATACTTGTTTCTCCCAGAAACTCTGTCCGACTTACCCAGTTATACCTGTTTTCCCAGAAGCTCTGTCTAAATCTCTCAGATTACCCAGAAATCTCAATTTCTCCCAGAAATTCCGGTATACTTGTTTCTCCCAGAAACTCTGTCCAACTTACCCGAGTTTTCATGTTTTCCCATAAGCTCTATCCAAATCTTCAAGATTTCCCAAAAATTCCAACAACTCCATCAAAACTTCCCAAAAATGCCTAGATGTACCAATTTTTCCCAGAAATTCTGATTTTCCAATTTCTCCTAGAAGCTCAGTCCAAATCAACCAGAAATCCCTATTTCTCCTAGAAACTCAAATGACTTCTAGAAATTTCTCCGAATCTTCCGAATCCCTGTTTCTCCCAGAAACTCTGCATCCCGGAAATCCCTGTTGTCCCTTGGTGATCACACTGGAAAGTAAGGTTAGCACACTCTGTATGGCTAGGACCTTATTTGTTTAGCTGCTATCTGTTAGAAATAGGAGCATCATATAGATTAGGGCTTGCATTCGCATGCTTGTCTCATATACATACACAATTTGTGTCAGTCTACATGCACACACATCTTATCAGTCTCACACATGTCAGTCTCTACACATCAAATACATACGTATCATCATCCCCACCCATCTCAATCATTGTACAGAAGTCGCATACTTACTGTAAGCGTCATCGGTTCACATCGATGAATTCTTCAAAATCTCTGATCATCTCTCCCTGATAGGAGTCCATAAGAAGTGTTTCGCGCCTCCGCTAATTTGGACTTTTACTTCTATTTGCAGAAAAATTGTAGCCCCGGGTAAAAACACTGTCGTACCTCCCCAAATTCATTATCGTGATCACGGGCTAGCACAGACCATCATCGATCCACCAATGGCCTACAAAGCTCTGGAAGAGAAAGTGAACAAGCTTCAAACCACTGTTGAGCAGTTGAGTTTAAGGGTTAGTCGATTTGAGAAGATGGCACGGAGCATTAGCAAAGAACTGCTTGAAATGGGGACCAGAATTGAGGATGCCATCATAGAAGAAAAGTTCAAGAATGATGAACCCCAACACCAGTCCAAAAGGCCTAAATACTCCCGACACTCCCCGGATGTCGACGCCCTGCGCAGCCAACCCATGGCATACCCTCATCGGCCATACCAATACTCCAACCAAACCACTAGTTGCCCTTACCAGAAAAAGCAACCCCGTACCTTTGCCAAACTAGATATCTCCCCCTCCATAGCCTTAGGCTGTCTGCTAAAAAAGGGACACCTCCAACTCCTTCAGCCTCGTGCCGATCTCCCACCACCTAACTGTGACCTGTCCAAACGATGTGCCTACCACCAAGGCCCAGGCCATGACACCGACCAATGCATACGTCTCCGCCATGATATCCAGGACCTCATCGACCAAAATATCATTGAGCCACCACCCATTCAACCCCGTGTCACCTAAGCCCCTGGCTTACCTATTCGAACAATCCTCTTCGCTGAGGCCCATGAATGTTGAACCTGTGCTGGTAAAGTGATGGTGTTTTGGGACTCTTGCTAGAAAACCAAATGAAGATGCTCTTTAGAAAAAAGAAATAAAAAGAATAAGTGAGTCACTGTGACATTCCATTTGAGACCGGGTCGAGTCTGTTGTGTGTTTGTCTATTTCAAGTTTAGTCTTGTGATCGAGTCTGTCTGTCACCGAGTTGTTAATGAGTCTGTAATCCTTCTCTACTGATGGAATGAAGTCTCATTTTGCCTAATCTGATGTGCCTAGTCATAGATGCATGAATCACTAGACTGAAGTGTCACTTTTCAAATTACCATGGATATTACTCTGGTAATAATTTTTCTACGACAAAACAAAAAGAATCCTAAAAGGTTAAAATCGATTTCACGCTGACACTGATGAAGAGCTGGAATTGAATAGTCTTACTTTAAGAATTTAAAGATTCTCTTGCCTCAATCTTGAAAAGACATGCTTGGAACTGACTTGGGGCTTGCCCAACACCCTTTCCATCATTTCTACCATTTCAAAGCCTTGGGCCCAACCCAATTGATAGCCATGCGAACCTGTGCAGACTTGGTCCTTGATGGTATCCAAACATTTCAATGAGTTTCATCTCCACTTTAAAAAAAAAAAAAAAAAAAAAGAAAAGAAAACTCGCTAGGTTGAAAACCCGAAAGGGCACCCAGGCAAAAGTTAGAGCTGAAAAAGGTGTTGATTTCCAAAATCTGACCCTAGCCAGTCAAAATGTTGGAGAAAATTTTGATGAAACAAATAAGAGAATCATACGCTTCAAGATACATCTTAAGAACGTGCCAAGATCACATTTCAAAAGGCACAGAATGACCACAAATAAATTCCGAGAGCTGACATGCACATTCTGGAATTCTGAGATTGCGATTGAAGGATCTTGCAAGAATCAACTACATGAAAAGCAAAAATTGACTGGCTAGGCAAAAGTGAAAAGGATCAATCCTCAAAACAAAAGAAAAAGAAAAAGAAAAAGAAAAGAAAGGGAGATTGAAACTGAATCCTCCTCTTCAAAGCTACCATAAGTGGCTCAAGTTTGAACTTCTTTGACGATTGGTTTGAAAAACCCTCATACCTCAAACCCCTTAATTCAAGCCTTGCCTTGAACTACGCTCGACCTGATTCCCACTCGGGGATACGTAGGCAACCACATCGGTTCGGTCAACACCATCATAATCAAACCAATTCCTTTCAAAGCCTTGCCTTGAACTACGCTCGACCTGATTCCCGCTCGGGGATACGTAGGCAACCACATCGGTTCGGTCGCTCCACCAACAAAAAATAACCATTCCTTTCAAGCCTTGCCTTGAACTACGCTCGACCTGATTCCCACTCGGGGATACGTAGGCAACTGCATCGGTTCGGTCACCCCACCTACCCAAAAATCAACCCGCTTCTTCCCAACCATGCCCGAACTATGTTGGACCTGATCCCCACTTGGGGGTACGTAGGCAGACTTTCAAAAAAGAAAAAAAGAAGGATGGATCGCTAGGTCGAAAATCCGAAAGGACGCCTAGGCAAAAATTAGAGTTAAATCCAAGGTGAGCAATAACAAAAGAGAGAAAAGAGCTTGCTAGGTCACCTCACTGGTGCCTAGGCAAAAGTTATGAGCATTTGAGAGATTAAAGTCACGGTCCATGCCTCAAGTCAGAAAATCACCTTCCACACTAGGGGCAAACTTCGGCTACCCGCCTCGTTTGCCTGACTTTTACTATCTACCCTTCACACAAGGGGCAAACTTCGGTCACCTACCTCGTTTTCCCAAAACCTCCAATGAACCTTCCTCCAAACTAGGGGCAAACTTCGGTCATTTACCTCGTTTGCCTACCGATCCCACTTCATGCCCTCCAAACTAGGGGCAAACTTCGTTTGCCACCTGATCCCTATACACCAATGGTAAGCCTTCAAGACACAAACATTGTCTTGAACAGATGGAAATGGAGCGTCTTTCATTCCATAAGCTAAGGCACTAATTCAAAGCACATCTTGAGAAAAGCAAAGAAATTGATTAGATCAGTAGGGAGGAATTTTCAAAATAAGATTCACCATCAAAGTGATGCCACGTTAAGGAGAGAAGTAAACACAAAAGAGAAATGGTACATCATTTATGACAAAAGCACATTAAGTTTTGGCAAGTCGACCTTGTTTCATTTTGGTGTCAAATGTGTCGTCCTCGTGCGTCAATGTCTGTCAAGTTTTTGAGTCTGTTGTAGTCTCAAATGTGTAAGTCAATAGTGACTAATAAAATTTTCAAATCAAGTTATAAAGAGCATGCCAATACAAGCAGGAGTACCAAACACCATTACTACACCGGTCAAGGCGTCAGCAGGAGAAGCGTCCAAACTTAAGGCAAATGCGAATTTCATCCCTTTCCAAACCATCAAAAGTTGACCTTCATCTTCTTGCAACATAAGTCCATGAGTGGTTGTTGATCTTTGTTCATGCAACATAAGTCCATGAGTGGCTGTTGATGATCTTCCTTTCTCCTTGCAACATAAGTCCATGAGTGGCTGTTGATCTTCCTTTGTTCATGCAACATAAGTCCATGAGTGGCTGTTGATGATCTTCCTTTCTCCTTGCAACAAAAGTCCATGAGTGGCTGTTGATGATCTTCCTTTGTTCATGCAACATAAGTCCATGAGTGGTTGTTGATCTTTGTTCATGCAACATAAGTCCATGAGTGGCTGTTGATGATCTTCCTTTCTCCTTGCAACATAAGTCCATGAGTGGCTGTTGATCTTTCTTCATGCAACATAAGTCCATGAGTGGCTGTTGATGATCTTCCTTTGTTCATGCAACATAAGTCCATGAGTGGCTGTTGATGATCTTCCTTTGTTCATGCAACATAAGTCCATGAGTGGATGTTGATGATCTTCCTTTCTCCTTGCAACATAAGTCCATGAGTGGCTGTTGATCTTTCTTCATGCAACATAAGTCCATGAGTGGCTGTTGATGATCTTCCTTTGTTCATGCAACATAAGTCCATGAGTGGCTGTTGATGATCTTCCTTTCTCCTAGCAACATAAGTCCATGAGTGGCTGTTGATCTTTCATTTTTCTTCATGCAACATAAGTCCATGAGTGGCTGTTGATGACCTTCTTTCATCCTAAAGCAACATAAGTCCATCACTCTCCTATTTCAAAATCAAAGCCTTAACTGCCGCAGGCCATCTCCGTATCCCTCATCACAAATAGAATGATACCTTGACTCTCATTTAAAGGACGTATTTCCTTCTTCCTAACAGAGTACATTATCCTTCAGCTCCCGGAGGCCCTGACCGGCCCCCTTGGATTGAACGCCAAAAGATATTCTCCGAGAACCCTACATCATCCCCCGAGGACAGAAACCAATAGATACCAGCTCCCGGAGGCCCTGACCGGCCCCCTTGGATTGAGCGCCAAAATAGATTCTCCGAGAACCCTACATCATCCCCCGAGGACAGAAACCAATAGATACCAGCTCCCGGAGGCCCTGACCGGCCCCCTTGGATTGAGCGCCAAAAGAAATTCTCCGAGAACCCTACATCATCCCCCGAGGACAGAAACCGATAGATACCAGCTCCCGGAGGCCCTGACCGGCCCCCTTGGATTGAGCGCCAAAAGAGATTCTCCGAGAACCCTACATCATCCCCCGAGGACAGAAACCGATAGATACCAGCTCCCGGAGGCCTTGACTGGCCCCCTTGGATTGAGCGCCAAAAGAGATTCTCCGAGAACCCTACATCATCCCCCGAGGACAGAAACCGATAGATACCAGCTCCCGGAGACCCTGACCGGCCCTCTTGGATTGAGCGCCAAAAGAGATTCTCCGAGAACCCTACATCATCCCCCGAGGACAGAAACCGATAGATACCAGCTCCCGGAGACCCTGACCGGCCCTCTTGGATTGAGCGCCAAAAGAGATTCTCCGAGAACCCTACATCATCCCCCGAGGACAGAAACCAATAGATACCAGCTCCCGGAGGCCCTGACCGGCCCCCTTGGATTGAGCGCCAAAAGAGATTCTCCGAGAACCCTACATCATCCCCCGAGGACAGAAACCAATAGATACCAGCTCCCGGAGGCCCTGACCGGCCCCCTTGGATTGAGCGCCAAAATAGATTCTCCGAGAACCCTACATCATCCCCCGAGGACAGAAACCAATAGATACCAGCTCCCGGAGGCCCTGACCGGCCCCCTTGGATTGAGCGCCAAAATAGATTCTCCGAGAACCCTACATCATCCCCCGAGGACAGAAACCAATAGATACCAGCTCCCGGAGGCCCTGACCGGCCCCCTTGGATTGAGCGCCAAAAGAAATTCTCCGAGAACCCTACATCATCCCCCGAGGACAGAAACCGATAGATACCAGCTCCCGGAGGCCCTGACCGGCCCCCTTGGATTGAGCGCCAAAAGAGATTCTCCGAGAACCCTACATCATCCCCCGAGGACAGAAACCGATAGATACCAGCTCCCGGAGGCCCTGACCGGCCCCCTTGGATTGAGCGCCAAAAGAGATTCTCCGAGAACCCTACATCATCCCCCGAGGACAGAAACCGATAGATACCAGCTCCCGGAGGCCCTGACCGGCCCCCTTGGATTGAGCGCCAAAAGAGATTCTCCGAGAACCCTACATCATCCCCCGAGGATAGAAACCAATAGATACCAGCTCGCGGAGGCCCTGACCGGCCCCCTTGGATTGAGCGCCAAAAGAGATTCTCCGAGAACCCTACATCATCCCCCGAGGACAGAAACCAATAGATACCAGCTCCCCGGAGGCCCTGACCGGCCCCCTTGGATTGAGCGCCAAAAGAGATTCTCCGAGAACCCGACAGAAACCGATAGGCCCCAACCGGCTCTTTTGGATTGAGCATTGCGAGATCTGACCAACCACGAGAGATTCAGAGATAGATCCTGGTTTTAGGTCAAGAATTGAAGAGAGATTCTCAGAGAGTCCCCTACCATCCCAGCAGAAGATAGCAGAAGTCCGAACCAATTCTCCGGACTTGTCATCATAAGGATCGGCCAAAACATCACCCGCAGTCAAATCACCCCGACTCCCTTGGCAAGCACTGTCTATTCACAATTTAAGGACCCGTGTCCACTGATTATCATGAGCTTTCTCACCTGTCAGTCATTATGAGTTTCCTCACTTATCGTGAGCCTCTTCACTCCGGTTATCTCACCTGTCCATTATCGTGAGCTACCCCACTTATCATGAGCCTCCTCATTTTGGTTATTATAAAACTGTCGGTTATCTTGAACTCCCTCGCCTATGGGTTATCCTTAGTTATCATCCTCAGGGACCCCACATCTGACTACATTCGCTCGCAAAGCACACTTCCCAAATTCTAGAAGTTTGCCCCTAAACCCAGAGACTTCTAAACCTTGATGTCCTTATCCGAGTCACCCACCGCATCACAGTCGCAAACACTAGCACAACACCAGCCCACTCAGAGTGGCACACCCCACAGCACTTGCTCATACTAGGGTCACAACACTAGACATGATAGGACTCATGACACAATTCATATCACATCCATACATTGTATATCACTCTTATAGCATAGCATCCGCTTGATTGTTGCGTATGTGCATGTATGATTGGTTGCTTGCCCTGAACTACGTCCTGGTCTGATTCCCCTTGGGATACGTAGGCAGCTCATACAGAGCACGACCAGCACTAGCCTCAGCATCATTGCATCTTTCGCAACGCTTTTATCCTAAATCTATAGCCTCCAAAAGACCTGTCTCTTCGAAACTTTGGCACTCGCTTGCGACATGCGTTGCCTCGCAAGTTCATGCCAAAGAGGGGCAAACTGTAGACACCCCATTTTGTCGGCTATCAGATTTAGGAGACCCATAGCTTGGTGGTTCACAATGATCGTAAAAGACTCAAAAGGACTCCTGGAAGTTAGTTCTATTTCTCAAAATGCTCAGAATGACCAAAATACCCCTGAAAGCCATAAAACTCCCAGATTTGGTCCCGAAGTTCTGGAAACATGCTACATCGTAAGAAAAACAATAATGTGAGTTTTTGAGAGAAATCGGGTGAAATCGTCAACTCCCAGAGACCCCCGGAAGTCCCGGAAGTTCCCGAAAAGTCCTCGTTGACCGGTTTGACCAAGGTTTAACTAGGTTTGACCAAGGTTTGACCAGGTTTGACCAAGTTTGACCGAAATTGTCCGAATTCACCAGAATCATTTTAAATCATGAAAAAAAGTGTTAAAACAAGTTCCAAAAGAAAATCGAGCGAAAACATCAGCTCCCGGGAACTCCTGGAGGTTTCCAGAACTTCCCGGGAATCCCAGGTTTGACCAGTTTGACCAAAATTTGACTTTGGAACCGGGGCACCGAAACAATTTTCAAATATTTTTCATGGATACTAGAGGTCAATAGCTTTCCAACGGTATATCGCACATAATTTCTGGATTTAAAACGAATTTATTATGAATTTCCAAAGGCGAAAAAGACGATCAAATCGGCTTTTATCGCGAATACCGTAAAACTTTTCAAAGTGACCTATCCCCGAACTATTTTTTTTATGTAAATTAGACTCCATTACCTTTCCAACGGTATATCACAACCTCAATTTGGAGTTCGTACGCATTTTCTGTGAATTTCGGACGAAATAGGGCCTTTTCGCAAATACCGGAACTTCAGGGGGCCTAAACAGCATTATCTGAACGAAGGGAGGAGCAGTGCCGCCGCGGCACAGGCCCAGTGCCGCCGCGGCACTCCCCTCCAGAACAGTGAGTTTTTGTAATTTCTTTTGAGGTCCCATTTTGATTAATTAAAAACCAAAACGACGTAGTTTTGATTCCAAGCTTATTTTGGACCAATGGGAGACCATTTTAAACTTTATAAAACTCCATTTACCACCCCTCCTTTGCCTATAAAAGAAGCCATTTACTTCCATTTAGGGAAGAGACATGGAAGCTTAGAGAAAGCTTAGGAAGAAACTCTAGGGAAATATAGAGAGAGAAAGAGAAGAAGTAGTCTTCTTCTTCTATTTTTTCCAATCAAAGTGAGTTCTAATCTTGTTTTCCTCCACCATTTTTCTATACACTTCATCATCAATATATCCAATCACCATTCTTGAGCATTCTTGAGTTAGGAAGCTACTTCCATGTCCAAATGTCAAAATCTATGAGTGAAACACCAAGCTACAAGTCCAAAATCATATTGATTATCATCTATTGATTGTTATTTACTTGCTTGTTCATATTATGTTCATCTCTTCTTAATCTCATTTCTTTTTATTTTCTTTATTTACTTACTAGTTCATCATCATCTAAGTGATGACATGAAGTTTGGGGTGAGTGAATCCTTATGGATAGTAGCTCTTGACCTCAAAAACATGTTTGATAGATGATGATCATAACCTCAATACTTCCAAGATGTTCTTGAAATGTATTGAAGTTATGTCCAAAATAAAAATGAATCTCTCCAATAATATTGGGAGTTCTTTGATGATTCAAGGTTGGATGAGGTTCTAAGTGGTCACATGGTCATCTCAAGAGTTTAAGTTCATGCTTTGAACATCTATTTCAAAACCCCCAATCAAGAACTCAAACTCTATTTCAAACCCAAATCCATTTTCTTCAAGAATGATCCAAAACAGTGAGCTGTTCAGATTCAAAGATTTGTTTTGAATTAAATACTTGTGTTATGATGATGAAACCACTTGGAAAATCTTCCTAAGACATCATAGTTTGTCCCCAATTTTTCCCATCAATTATAGAAATGTGAAAGTATTTGTTTTGGATGTGAGAAGTTCATATTCATAATCTGCCTCTGTTCTCACAGAATGTTCACCCAACTTCTTGCACTTATTCTGGATATTTTCGTCACTGTACATATATCTTTTCTATTTTTTTATAAAACTTGGGTGTCTTAGAAAACATTTGGTATATAATGGGTCATCATAAACCTTTTCTTTGATTTATGAAAAATCATACAAAATCAGTCAATAGTGCAGCTTTTGTTTCTGAGTCATGTGTACATTCTGATTTATTTCTTTTAATATGTGATAGGTATTGATGTTTGGCTTTTTGGGTTATTTTCTAGACACAATAAGGATGATCTCTGATTTTTCTCACATTTTCCTAGGCACGTTTAACCTCCCATTATAATGTTACAAAGTAATGCATACAGTCTGTCCACTATTCACAGCATTTCACTTTTTGGCTTTGACACTTTGATGCAACACTCTCTTGTATCTAGATGAACCCATATCCCATGCACATGTTCTTTACCACTTTTAGCATGTTATATCATATCATGTATCATCTATCCTCTCATGTATCATACTCCCATAGATTCTTGAGTTTGATTTCCAAATAAAACCATGGTTTGCAAATACTTGGGAAGTTCTTGAAATAAGTTA
This sequence comes from Hydrangea macrophylla, assembly GCA_033977485.1. Taxonomy (NCBI): domain Eukaryota; kingdom Viridiplantae; phylum Streptophyta; class Magnoliopsida; order Cornales; family Hydrangeaceae; genus Hydrangea; species Hydrangea macrophylla. The sequence goes on from CM066998.1 coordinate 20,293,566, forward strand.
GGAATTGATATTCCAAGTGGTTAGAATATTCATCCAAGATCTGGAAGTATACTTTCAAAACCCTCATTTCAAAACCCCCCTCTTAAACCCCTCATTTTGATTTCAAGAAATAAACCTTGTTTTTCTCAAAACCCTCAAAACAGTGAGTCATTTAACTTCAAGGAATTATTTTGAGTACTCAATGTATGAATGTAAGACCACTTGGAAAGTCTTTCTAACTCACTATAGAACACCCATGATTTTTGGCTTGACTTGGAAGTACTTGAAAATGGTCCACTTGGACCCAAACATTCCTTCCAAACATTCTGTTTTTGCTGTCACAGCAGCTAGGTCAACTTACGACCTCTTTTCCAGAAAACTTTTCCAAAAAGGGGTGGTCCTAACTTATTTTTCCCTTAAAATTCAATGTCTTAGGGAACTTTCTGTATAAAATGGGCCTCTAGATCATTCGTTTTCATTTTCTAAGATTTTCTAACATTTCAGTCGACAGTACGAACTCTGTTTCTGAGTGACCTTCATTGTTTATATGATTTCTCTCAATCTGTGATAGCTATTCAAGATTGGCCTTTTGGGTTGTGTTCTAGACACAGTAAGGAACATCTCCATAAAAAATCATGTATTGAAAACATTCCTAACCCCTCCTTTCAAATTCCAAAAGATCATGCTACTGTTCTGTCCACTATTCACAGCAAGTATACTTTGTACACATCCCATGTTGATTTAATTCATTCATTCATACACATTTTAGACTTCTAAGTCTTCTAGAAATCCATGTACCCAAAACACACTACAACCTTTGCACATCTTAGATACATACATTGCATTCATGCAAGATTTGGGATTTTTGTAACTCTTAATCTAAGAAGATTATAAGAATGATCATGATCATACGTTCATGCTTCCCCTTTGATCTAATCATCCTTTCTCATCCGTCCCGGGGATTGAGAGATCTTCTTTTCTCAAAGAATAACATGCATCATACTAGCTTGTTAAGCATATTTTGATTTCTTTGTTTATTTGTTTCAAGAACAATTCATGTCCCCTTTAGATTAGGAAAACTTGATTAATTGATATATGATTAGACGATTTTTCTTAGGTTTATTTGTGTGATCTTTCACTTCGCATTGTGTGATATTTGGCTTAGATCTTATGAATGATATCTTATCTTTAGATCTTTCATTTCAAGTTTCTTATGTGATGTAATATACTACAATAGTATTAATTGTCGAACCAAACATAGTATAAGATGATTATTTGGATGCTAATTGAGGCCCGTCAAAAGACGGGGCGAGTTGAGGGTGTTTTAGTCGCGACAAAGGCTCCTTCCTCTCTCGTACCAAAACCCCGAACCAAGTTCTTTGGTTATGAAGGGCCGGTGCCCTTATCCGCTTGGGTGAGTCAAAATTAGGTTTCTTGGTTCCTTAAAGACCAAGTGGCGACTCTGTATCTGTTTTCAACAGACCTATTTTCTTTCTTTGAGTCAAATTCCTTTTCAAAACAATCTCAAACAAGAGAAGTGGTCCACTTCCGGTGTCCACATTGACGAGATGATTTCAATGAACTGTTTGACACAGATGCTTTTTTCTGTGCTTAATTATTTGAATGACTGAGATACGCTTCATGCCTTATACTCCGGTGTCGTGTTAGGAACCGTGCTATTTAAAAGCCTAAGATGCGCTTTGCACCTTATGCTCTGAAATGATTGGACAAAAATGACAGTTGGTAACTTATAGGCTGCGGTAGATGACTTATGCCAAGACCGAGGATGATCGGTAACTCATAGGCTATGATAGACGACTTATACCAAGACCGAGAATTTGATCGATGACTCATAGGTTACGATAGATGACTTATATAAAGGCCGAGGAATTGATCGGTGACTCATAGGCTACGATAGACAACTTATACCAAGACCGAGAATTTGATTGTTGACTTATAGGCTTCCATAGACAACTTGTACCAAGACCGAGGATTTAATCGGTGACTTATAGGCTATGATAGATGACTTATGCCAGGACCAAGGATTTGATCGGTGACTTCTAGGCTATGATAGACGACTTATACCAAAACTGAGGATTTGATCGGTGACTTATAGCTGTGATAGATGACTTATACCAAGACCGAAGATTTGATCGGTGACGTATAGGCTACGATAGATGAGTTATACCAAGACAGAGGATTTGATCGTTGACTTATAGATGACTTCTACCAAGACTGAGAATTCGATCGGTGACGTATAGGCTGCGATAGACGGCTTTTAAAGATCGGGAGACGCGCAGACTCAAAATTTTTTTTTGAAAGGTTGATTGCCATAGTTGGCAGTTCAGGTGACTTAGGTGATTCGGGCAAGAAGAGAAAAAAGTGCAAGCCAGTTCTCATGGATCTCTCTTTTTTGCTCATGGATTTCCCTTTTAACCAGAGACAAGTTCAAGGCCTTTTCGGTATATCTGACAATTAGCCTGTGTGGTTCAAAGCTCAACCTGCTGAGGATATTTGCCGGATTTGTTCTTTCTAGAAGTATTGCTCAACCTTTACTCGATTTCCTGTGAGTTCCATTCTTTGCCTTTCTTTCCATTACTGCTTTTATCAATGCTTATGCAGATTATTGCACCCCTTTTTCAAAAATTCCAACTCTTGTTGATCTATCTGAGGAGTGTTTCTTAGGAATTCAGGGAGACAGACTCAAATTGAGTAGAGACACACACATTTCGCAAATGTTGTGACCGATTCTATTTTCTTTTCTTTGCGCTTTTCTGATTAATTAGTGACTTTTAGAAGGAGACCCAATTTAACTCTGATAGAAAGTTAGCATCCCACAGTATTCTTTCATTATATCTTCCTTTATGATTGACTTTATGATAATGAAGAATTCTTCTTTTCATATTTTCTTTTTATCTTAAGTCAATTTCAAATTTATGCATGGAACTTCATCTCTTAACTTCAAGAATTTTCAGGATGTCCAAACTTGGTCCTTATTTAGAAAGCCAGTAAACCCAAAGATATCTTATTTGGCAAATGACAGTTTGCCCCTAGTTTGACAGGGAGCTTTTGGATACTAGGCAAACGAAGTTTGCTCCTAGTTTGAGGGTAGTGATGCAGCTTCTGGGGAAATGTTAGTGTGCCCCTAGTTTTCAGGGCCATTTCATTAACTGGTTGAGTTTCTTCTTTGGACCGAGGGTCTTGGGAGGCCCGCCTACTTATCTCCGAATGGGCATCGGGTCCTATAGTAGTTCGGCTAAGGCCTAAAAGAACAGCAATGATTGATTGTGACCGAACCTTATAGGCTTTCTACGTATCCCCAAGTGGGAATCAGGTCAAAAACATAGTTCAATCAACGCTGGATGTCTCGAAAGAATTAGGCTTCAAGGATTGGTGGGCTTATTGAACCATGTTTCTGTTGGATTAAAGTTGAGTTTTGGCCATTTTTAGGATATTCATATGTCCAAAACTATTGATGGGTGAATAATAAATTAATGCTCAAAGGTTGCCCCTTACAAAGAGTTGTTGAAATGAAAAAGGTTCACAACTTGCCTTGTCCCACATAGGAAAAATAGAAGAAGTCTTTAGTGTATTTATGAGGCTACTTCATGTTTTGGGTTTGGGCCCCAAGGGGTACCTAGTTTTGTGGAAGGGGGAGGACCTAAGGCCCTTTAAGTTTACTCCACACACGTGCACACACACGGGCGCGCATGCGTAGCTGTCGCCGTCCGTTCGTCCGATCGGCTGGCCGTGTCGGGTCAAGTCGTGGGTGCGGCTGCGGCCCGCACAAAATATTTTTTTTGGACCCCAGACTTTCTAGAGTAGCAAAAGATCTTTGGAATTTCTTCACACTTAACATGTGACAAAATGAAAGGTCTAAGAGTTACAGAACTCCAAAAGGTTGTTGTTACAACCTTTGGAGTTTCTGAACTGATTTGGAATTAATCCACATATATTAATCCACTCTCTCCTCTATCTATAAATTGAAGTTCTTCTTCATTTGGAGATACACACAAAATTACAAAGTTCTTCTTCCATAGACATATATTCCTTGGTTTCCTGAGAGAGCACGAAGCATAGAAGTTCGCAGGAGCAGTAGTACCCTGTGCTTGTACTACTGTTAGAAGCCGCTATATTCTAGGAGACAGACGCCAAAGATTTCCTCAAGCACATCCGGTGAGGCGACGAATCTATTTTTAGGAAACTGTGAAATATCACAGGCCTCGGTTTGTTTATATTTCTATTTCTATTTCTGTCCAAGTTTTATTTTTCCTGTTTTCATAAGTTGTAATCCAGAATATGTTTCTGTTTATTTTTTATTGCAACAATAAAATTTTTCCAACAATCTTAAAACAGACTCATATATTTAAAAATGACAAATTTGTTTCTTTTTAAAAACAAAAACAGATTCGAGTTTGGAAAAACATAATTACTTTTGAAAAACTATTTGGTTTGAGGAATACAAAAAATTGCTACTGTAATTCTCAGTTTCTGCCCAAACGGTGCAGAATCAGGGAAAATACCATTAGACGAAAAATGTGTAGAATCGCATTTTGCTTTGGGTTAAGTGAGCATAATCTTAAAATTTCCTCATTTTCCTAATAATTATTTGAAAACAAATTCTGGCACTCTTAAAAATTTAGAGAAGGAAAAAAAAATATTAGATTTAATTTCTTTTCTCCTTTGATAATATTTTCAGAAATGGCAAATGAGAATGTGAACACTGATGGAAACCCTGTCGTAACTGACGGTGCTACTGGCTCCAACAGCGTGGTGATTGGTTCGATCCCTGTGAAGGTTCCCTCCATCCAAACGGTTCATGTGAACCACGGGGAGAACCCGAAAAATTCAATGGTGTGGATTTCAATAGATGGCAGCAAAAGATGCTATTCTATCTTACTACCTTGAACCTTGCGAGGTTCTGGAAGGAAGATGCTCCTATTCCTAACGACAATGAACAAGATCGGGAGGTTGTGCTAGCTATTGATGCTTGGAAGCACTCGAATTTTTTGTGCAGAAACTATGTTCTGAATGGCTTACATGATACACTATATAATGTGTATAGTGTTAAGACCACTGCTAAGGAACTATGGGAGTCCTTAGACAGAAAGTACAAAACTGAGGATGCCAAGTCAAAAAAATTTCTAGTGGGGAGATTCCTCAACTATAAGATGGTGGACTCAAAGACTGTGATCAGTCAAGTTCAAGAGCTGCAAGTGATCTTGCATGAAATCCATGCTGAAGGGATGACCTTGAGCGAAACTTTTCAAGTTGCTGCTATAATTGAAAAGCTACCCCCTGCTTGGAAGGATTTCAAGAACTATTTGAAGCACAAGCGAAAGGAGATGAAGATTGAAAATCTCATCGTCAGGCTTCGTATTGAAGAAGCCAATAAAGGGGCTGACAGGAAATTAGGGAATTTTGGGGCCAAGGCTAATATGGTTGAGCATGATCAAAGTTCACATGGGAAGAAGAAATTTCCTTCTAGTAAAGGGTCTAAAATAGGCCCAAAAGGTGGCATCTCCAAGAAACCGAAGTTCCAATTTCAAGGGAAATGCTTCAACTGTGGAAAAACAGGACATCGTGCTTCTGAATGTCATCTACCACAGAACAAACTCAAGAAGAATAATCAGGCTAATATGATGGAGTTAGATTCTATCTCAAGGGATGTCTCTAACATTAATCTGTCTGCTGTGGTCTCTGAAGTGAACTTGGTGGATTCAAACCCAAGGGAGTGGTGGATAGACACTGGTGCTACTCGCCACATATGCTTCGATAAAGCTATGTTCACTTCCTTCGAACCAATTACAAGTGGTGAGAAGATGTATATGGGAAATTCTGCTTCCTCGAATGTTGAAGGCCAAGCGACAATAATTCTGAAGATGACTTCAGGAAAGGAGCTGACTCTCAACAATGTCCTTTATGTACCAGAATTCACAAGAATTTGGTATCTGGATCTCTCCTAAGCAAGCATGGCTTTCGAATGGTCTTTGAGTCAGACAAGGTGGTGCTGACCAAGGCAGGAATGTATGTGGGGAAGGGGTATATGTGTAATGGGATGCTCAAACTTAATGTAATGACTGTATTCCCAAAGATTAATAAAATGAGTACCTCTTCTATTTACCTGCTTCAGTCTTCTAATTTGTGGTATGGTAGACTAGGACATGTTAATTTTTAATTCTTTGCAAAGATTAAGTAAATTAGACCACATACCAAACTTCCATATTGACACAAGTCAGAAATGTGAAACTTGTGTTGAAGCAAAATCAACGAAGACTTCGGTCTCAATCAGTTGAAAGAAGCACTGAACCATTGGAATTAATCCACATTGATGTATGTGATTTAAAAATGGTTCAATCAAGAGTTGGTAATAAGTATTTTATTACTTTTGTTGATGATTGCACTAAATACTGTTATGTGTATTTGCTAAAAAGTAAGGATTAAGCCTTGGATAAGTTCATTCTATACAAGATAGAGGTTGAAAATCAACTTAGCAAAAAGATTAAGGTGTTAAGAAGTGATAGGGGTGGTGAATATGTAGCACCATATGGTGAGTATTATGCACAACACGGAATTATTCACCAAACCACTGCACCTTATTCGCCTCCATCAAATGGAGTTGCTGAAAGGAAAAATCGTACCTGAAAAGAAATGATGAATGCTATGTTAATAAGTTCTGGATTACCACAGAACTTGTGGGGGGAGGCAATTCTCTCTGCAAATTCTATTTTAAATAAGGTACCTCGAAAGAAAGTTGATCAAACCCCATATGAACAGTGGAATGGTCGAAAACCTTCCTATAAATTTTTACGAATGTGGGGGTGTCTTGCAAAGGTTCTTGTACCTACTCCTAAGAAAGAGAGGATAGGTCCAAAAATTGTTGATTGTTTATTTACTAGCTATGCACATAATAGTAGTGCATATCGGTTTCTTGTACATAAATCTAAAAATCCAGATATACACAAGAACACGATCATAGAGTCTAGAAATGCCTCATTCTTTGAGAATATATTTCCTTGTAAAGAGGAATATAGTTCTAAAAAATACACATTTGAGAATGTTGGAGAAAGTAGTAAAACCCAATAAGAGAATGTTGATGTTGAGCCTAGACGTGGGAAACGAGCTAGAATCTCAAAATCTTTTGGTCCAAACTTTTTAACTTATGTTATAGAAAGTGAGCCTCAAAGCTATAATGAAGCTATTAGATCACCAAATGGTCCACTATGGAAAGAAGCAATCAAGAGTGAAATTGATTCTATCTTACAAAACCATACTTGGGAACTGGTAGATCTTCCTCCTGGTTATAAGCCGTTGGGGTACAAATGGATTTTTAAAAAGAAAATAAAGACGGATGGTACTATTGATAAATATAAGGCAAGGCTTGTCATTAAAGGGTATAGACAAAAGGAGGGTCTAGACTACTTTGATACGTATTCTCCTGTTACAAGAATAACATCCATTCGTATAGTTATTGTGATCGCAGCTTTGCGAGATCTCGAAATACATCAAATGGATGTTAAGACTGCCTTCCTTAATGGATATTTGAATAAGGAAATCTACATGGAACAACCTGAAGGATTTTCTGCTCCAGGGCAAGAAAATAAAGTATGTAAGCTTATCAAATCATTGTATGGCTTAAAGCAAGCTCCAAAATAATGGCATGAAAAATTTGACAAAGCTATACTCTCTAGTGGATTTAAAATCAATGAGTGTGATAAATGTGTTTATGTCAAAGACACGAATGAAGGCTATGTCATCTTATGTCTATCTGTTGATGACATGCTCATAGTGGGTAGTAATGATAAGATCATTAATTCAACTAAGAAAATGTTGAATTCTAAATTTGACATGAAAGATATGGGACTTGCTGATGTTATATTGGGCATCAAGATCTCTAGAAATATAAATGGACTTGTTTTTATCACAGTCACATTATGTAGACAAGATTCTAGAAAAGTTCAACAAGTCTGATACAAGTGTAGCCAGGATGCTTGTGGACTTAAGTCTACACCTATCTAAGAATACCAGTGAGAGTGTTTCTCAATTGGAATATTCTCAAGTGATAGGAAGTTTGATGTACCTAATGAGTTGTACAAGGCCTGACCTTGCTTATTCAGTTAGTAGACTGAATAAATACACTAGTAATCCTAGTGCTAAACACTGGAAAGGGATAGTAAGGGTACTGCGGTACTTACCATATACACGTGATCAGGGATTGCACTATATGAGATATCCAACTGTATTGGAAGGATACAGTGATGCAAACTGGATATCCGATATGAAAGATTCAAAATCTACAAGTGGATATGTTTTCACACATGGTGGTGCAGTTGTGTCATGGAAATGTTTAAAACATACTTGTATTGCTAGATCGATAATGGAATCTAAATTCATTGCGCTAGACAAGGCAGCTGAAGAGGCTGAATGGCTTCGCTATTTTGTAGAAGATATTCCTAGTTGGTCAAAACCCGTGCTAGCTATTTGCATACAATGCGATAGCCAATCTGCCATTAGAAGGGCACAAAGTAATATGTATAATGGTAAGTCTAGACATATTCATCGTAGACACAATACCATTAAACAACTACTCTCAAGTGGTATTGTCACGATTGACTATGTAAAGTTAAAGGACAATATTGCGGATCCGCTAACCAAAGGGTCTGAGAGTTAGTTAATAAATCATCTAGAGGAATGGGACTAAAGCCTTTGACATTACAAGGTATCAGAATGGAAACTAACCTAGTTGACTGAAGATCCCAAGATCTAGGTTCAAAGGGACAACATAATTTCATGTACCTTAGGAGAATCACTGAGGAGAAATGTTTTTTCTGCCCATTTCTATGATACAATAGTGATACCTGCATAGTGTGAGGGTAAGCTTAGCTTTTAATGACTATGTGCATTGGTATAACCAAGTGGAGTGTAGTAGAATACTCTAAATAAGTCACCTATGTAAATGTGAAGTGGGACCGCTTCTAAAAGAATTTGAGAAAGGCAAAATTCTTTGATAACATTCACTGAACCAGGCGAGTGTTCAAGGCCAAAATGAACACAAGTGTAAGAATTAAACTATGTTTAGGAAAACTTTTGTGTGAGGTCTGTCAAGTGTTTACATTAATGGCAATCAGTTCAAGACTACACGTTCACTGATTGGCTAGTAACTCTGATAGACTATCACAAGGGAAGGTTCAAAGTCAAAATCTACCTAACCTTTAGCAGGAATGATCTATAGAGCTCTCTCTCTCTCTCTCTCTCTCTCTCTCTCTCTCTCTCTCTCTCTCTCGTATTTGCTGTCTCACATGTGTTTTGGCTCAATTTCATTCATGTGGGAGATTATTGGATTAAAGTTGAGTTTTGGCCATTTTTAGGGTCAAATAAAAGCGGGACTCACTTAGAGTTTAAGTGGGGTCCTTGTGAATTTGTGTTATCCGCCACTAGGAGATGAAGTTTGGATATTCACATGTCCAAAACTATTAATGGGTGAATAAGAAATTAATGCTCAAAGGTTGCCCCTTACAAGGAGTTGTTGAAATGAAAAAGGTTCACAACTTGCCTTGTCCCACATAGGAAAAATAGAAGAAGTCTTTAGTGTATTTATAAGGCTACTTCATGTTTTGGGTTTGGGTCCCAAGGGGTACCTAGTTTTGTGGAAGGGGTAGGACCTAAGAGCCCTTTGGGTTTACTCCACACACGCACACACACACACACACACACACACACACACGCGCGGTCGTAGCTATCGCCATCCGTCTGACCGGCCGGCCGTGCCGGGTCGAGTCGTGGGTGCGGGTGCGGCCTGCACAAAATATTTCTTTTTGGACCCTAGACTTTCCAGAGTTGCAAAAGATCTTTGGAATTTCTTCACACTTAACATGTGACAGAAAATGAAAGGTCCAAGAGTTACAGAACTCCAAAAGATTGTTGTTACAACCTTTGGAGTTTTTGAACTAATTTGGAATTAATCCACATATATTAATCCACTCTATCCTCTGTCTATAAATTAAAGTTCTTCTTCATTTGGAGATACACACGAAATTACAAAGTTCTTCTTCCATAGTCATGTATTCCTTCCTTGGTTTCCTGAGTGAGCACAAAGCATAGAAGTTTGCCGGAGTAGTAGTACCTTGTGCTTGTACTACTATTAGAAGCCGCTGTATCCTGGGAGACAAACGCCGAATATTTCCTCAAGCATATCCGGTGAGGCGGCGAATCTGTTTTAAGGAAACTGTGAAATATCACAGGCCTTGGTTTGTTTATATTTTCTGTTTCTGTCCAAGTTTTATTTCTTCTGTTTTCATAAGTTGTAATCCAGAATCTATTTCTGTTTATTTTCGATTGTATCAATAAAAGTTTCCAACATTTGAATCTAGTGAGTGCGTACCAATTGCGCTTGCCCTTGTGTAGCATGACGAACTTTTTCTCCTTTCCATTTTCTTCTTTTCCCTTTTTTTCTTTCCATTCTTTTCTTAGTCATCTCTTTTTTGTTTGTGGCAATTGATTCTTTTCACCCTTTGCACTAGCCAGTCAAAATATCATCTTTCCAAATCTTTCTTGTTTTTCTCAAAGATACTTCTGCATCATTTTTAGGCCCACTTAACCATTGAGCCTCTCACAAAATTTTCAGACTAATTGATACTTTCAGATCTCTCTTTTTATTTGTTTAGAACAACACAAAGCTTTGAGATAATTCATATGTTAATGATGTGCTTTGAAGTGCTAAAAATTCTCTTACTATCTCTTATCCTCTTCGTGATTTTGACTGGCTAGGATTCAGTTTTGAAATCAATAAGCATCTTATTTTTGCTCTAACTTTTACCTAGACGCCCTTTCGGGTTTTCATCCTAGCGAACTCTCTTTTTTTTATTTTCTTTTAAAATTTTTTTTTCACTTTTTCTCTCTTTTTTTATGCTCTTACTTTTGCCTAGGCGGTCTTTCGGGTTTTCTTCCTAGCGAGCTCTTTTTTTTTTTTTTGAAGAAGAAAAAGTTCACAATATCTAGCTACCATCAAGGACCAAGTTCATGGCTTTGGATTATGAACTCATCTTTTAGGCTTGGTATAAAGGAGTGGTATTGGATAATCTCTGGATTTATTCCTGGCATATCTTTATAGGATCATGCAAAAACATCCTTGTATTCTTCTAGCAGTGAGATCAATTTTATTCTTTCATCTTTATTGAGTGTAATATAAAACGAAACATTTTGAAGATTTTCTTCATTTTCAAAGTCCTCTCAATGATTTTTTTTCATGCAAGTTCTTTTTCTTTTCAAATATCAGTTTCATAGTCACTATAATCATTAAGCGCAATTGAGTAAGCAAAATCAGTTACTTTTCATTGATAGCAAAAAATTTAAAAGGTTTGGCTCATACTGGCCATTACAGACTTCCGAGGTAGGGGAACCCTATCACTAGACTCAAGGACCTACTGGAAAACCCCCTGATTCTGTCTCTCCTCCATTTTCTGGCTTTTCATTCCCCTTGAGTTTTTCCACCAACACATTTACCATATCTCCTGCCTCCTTCTTCCTGATCTTTTACTTCTATGAACTTCTTTAGACCACTTTCCTCGGTCTCGTTGCTTCATTCACTAAAAAGATTCCTCATTAGCAGGCCATCCAGTACACAAGTCCAATCTCGGACAGTGATTGGTTTTGCGGGTATTTGTAGGTACGGGTCTTCATAGTTACTGAATTCATGTGAGGAGAAGATCTCAAACTCTTGTTTTAAGCATTTTGTCTTTCTGGTCCACCCATGTCTTTGAAAAGCCACAGAAGGAAAAATATTCTCCTTTCTCGGTGAAATGTTCATGTAAGACTTGATCTTCTTCCCCATTTTCCTCAATGTCCTTCCCTTTCCCTTTTTCCAAATCTTTTTCGGAATTATCCCCCTCTAACTCGTGTGGCTTGGCATGACTGATCATCTCTTCAGCTTCTCCCTCTTTTTCTCCTTCATACCACAGATCGTCTGTATCCCTGTACACCTCCTCTTCTTTCCAAATAAAGTTATCGACTGGGTTATTCGGATCCCACCAATTGATTTGTATGATTTCTTTGTCTATGTCTTCTTCGAATGGCTGCTCTTCTTCCTCCCACCAGCCACTCTTCTTCCTCTACTCCTACAAGGCATATCCCCTGATCTTCTAGGAATTTGTAAGGTTTGGCAGTCTATCCTACTAGTATGATCAACACAGACGGGTCGAAGACTTCCTTCTTAACATCCAAAAGATTGATGTTTCGCGGCGGTGGTACAGCATAATGGTTGGGGAGCGGGTTTCGGGTCACATTCGGCCGATCTGTAGGTGGAGGAAAAATGGTCTTGTTATTAATCAAATTATTTACTTCATGCCTTAGCCTCATACATCGGTCTATTGTATGGCCATGAGCTTGATAAAACTTACAGTAGAGGTTTGCATTGAAGCCCTGTGGGAGTGGATTAGGCATCGGCCTTGGGTCTAGTGGCTTCAGGTATCCCTTTTCCATTAATCACTTAAGAGTGGTGGTTAAAGAAATCCCCATATCTATGAAGTGACGAGGCTGTACCCCAACTTTGGTCTCGACACACCTCCCCTCTTTGAAAAATTTTGCCCTTCTTCTGGCTGGCTTAGAACATTAACATCAGTTGCCACTTGATTTTCCGTGTTCCCTCCATAAAATGGTCTTCTAGAGCAATTCCGTTGCGGCTATTCCTTCTTGATCTTCCCATCCTTGATTGCGTCTTCGATTCTTGTTCCGATCTCAAACAATTTCGCAAAGGTGTGGATGCATTGATACATGAGCTTCTCTTGATAGACACTCTGCAAGTTCTTTACTATAATTTGGATCTGTTCCTTCTCAGACAACTGTTGGGTCATTTTTGCGGCCTTTCCCCTCCAACGAGTCAAAAACTCAGCAAACGACTCCTTATTTTCTTGCATAGTTGTCTCCAGATCCCTCATGGTTACATCGAGTTCATGGTTGTCCTCGTACTGAGTGACGAAGGCCTTTACAATTTCCTCCCACATGTGGGTCTTGCTAGGTTCCAAAGTGAAGTACTAGGATAAAGCTGCCCCAGTCAAGGTTTACTGAAATAGCATGGCCATCATGGCAGGACTCAAACCGCTTGGCTGAAGGGCTCTAATACACATCCTCACATGATTTCTGGGTTTGCTAGAATCGTCGAATTTATCAATTTTAGGCATTTTGAAACCGATCAGCAAATTTTCTTGAGCTCCCTCAAGTAAACCCTCTAACTCTAGCAGGTAGCAATCAACTCCATTGGACTTGCGGACAACTTCTCTAGCTTCTCCACCTTCTCTTTCATCTCAATTTGCTCTTTCTTAGCTTTCTCGATTTTCTCTCTTTCTGCCCTAGGGACATCAACTCTAGGTGGTTCTGGATCCTCATACCAATCATCTTCCATACCCTGAGTAGCAGGTGGAGGAGGATCTATTATCGGTAGATCAGCTACTGGTCTTTGGAGGGTTAGTGTTTCCAACATGGCCATCATCTAATCCATTCTCTCTTTTAATTGTGCTATTTCTGCAGCGTATTGTTCTTGATTCATTTCTCACTCTATCTCCGGCTCTCTTCTCACTAATCTTGCACTTGAATTCCTGACCCAAACTGTCCTGGCATTCAATGCTATCTTGCTTACAGTTGTATTTATTATTCTTTTGTTCAAAATTTTGATAAAATTGAAAAAAATTTATGAATGATTCAAATGTCATACGGATGAGATGCATGTGTGTGTGTGCCTATTCTATATGCCAAAATAAAATAAGCTCCTAGTCCTAATACATAAGCATATAAGCATATAAAATCCTCATCCATGTCAAGTTCGCTAATTTCTCTTTTCATTGTGATCCTCGTTACCCTTTCGAAGGTTGGACATTCTTTCGGGATGTATATTTTGGATGATAAAATTATTTGAAAAATAATTTTTGAGAATCCTTTTGAGGATGTTAGACATTCCTCAACAAAGATGATTTTGAATTTGAAATTTTGATTTGAAATTCATTTTGAAAAGCATTTCTTCCAAAAATAGTTACCAAAATTTCTGGATTTTTCCTTCGAAGATGATCATGTGAAAATATACCATACAAAAGGTTGACTTGGAAATGAATTTTGAAGATTTTTGAAAGAGCGTTCGAATACTTAGAAATAAAGATGGTAAAAATCTATTTGCTTTCAAAGATGGATTCAAAATTCCTCGGGTAGAAGGATCACATGATCGGATTATCACCGTACTTTTCATGAATTCAGATGCATACAAGGTCAATGATGCCTAGCTAACAAGGTATAAGCAGTGTAACCTTGTAATCAAGATTGGACATTTTCCCAAATGTCGTGAGACATGAAAAGGAATTGCTAAAATGTGATTAAAGGGTTATACACTCTATAATCAAGTAAGCATTGTCATCATCTCAAGTAATCCCTTCCGGGCATATAAAACTCCCTAGCACATAATCCTAATCAAGAATTGATTTCCTAATTGAAAGGTTCTATGAAAGCTATCATGAAAAGGTCAGGTTTTGGTCAAATAAGGGACACTTGACACACATCCGATAGGATACTTCATATACCAAAACATGGGACGAGATCAAGGGTGATCACAGAGTGCCATGATAACTTGACCGACTGGGTTTCCCCGAGCCTCCAAGGTCATAGTTCCATGCAATTGACTGGCGAAAAGTGTAATGCAATGGGCACACAAAAGTTAATTAATTCGGTTAAAAGGATGCTTTCAAGTCTAATACTCAAGTGAACCCAAAATCAGAAATTAGGGTATGTGAAACTAGAGATTCTGGATTCGATCCTCAGCAGAGTCGCCAGATTGTGGATATTGCAGGCTAACCACGCTTTTTTAAAACTTTTTTAAAATTCAAATACGAGTCACCACTTAATTTTTTAAAGGAATATTAGAAGTCATTTTAAAGGCAAACTGATCTTTTGAAAACCAGAGATTTCTATGTCCGGGGATTATGGAATGAGAGGGAAAGGAGCCCGACGGACTAAAACATCCCCCCCTTATCCTATCTCGTGATAGGCCTCTACTCAACATCCTTTTTAATCGAATAATGATCTAAGCATGCCCTAAATTAATACACACACACACACACACACACATATATATATATATACATTACAAAAACAGGTCGAAAGGGGTGCAAGATTGCTAATGATAAAAGGCATACAAAACCACGTAGCTCAAATAGCAAGTAAGAATGATATGCAAATAAGGAACAAGAGAACTTACCCAGGATCCAGCCGCAAAATGGGAAACGTGTAATGCATGCAAAATATAAAGCCTAAGAAAAGGTCTCTAACGCATATATATACACATAAGGCAAGACCTAGTCTAAGGAGTCGCTCATGGAGTTTGAAAATTAATAAAATCAAGAAATGAATAAACTACAGAAAGGGTTGAGAAATCATACCTCAATAGCACTACAAAACAAAGGTTAGTCCACATGTTTTACAAGATATAATATAGAAACCTAAATTCTAGCTTAAGTCTATCGAGCATGGAGAGAGTTGACATAACCATGAATTCCTTTTAACTAGTTGGCATCATAACATCTCTATAGATATACAAGTCTCAACTAAGAGCCAATGTAATGTCCATATAGAGATGGTATACTCCCAACTAGATCATAAGGAACCTATAGCTATATTCAACTAGGTTCAATTAACTGCAACTTAAACCAAAAATGAGTCCTATCATGAGTATCAACATGTGTGAATGAATGCATGGACATGAACAAGTATGAGCTATGAACTATTCATCAATTTGGATAATTTAGTTTCTGGATTTAAGTTTAATGATCATCATTTAAAACATGGTTTGAGTCCTAAGGCACTAGGAGACCATTTAGATTAGAGTTAACAAGATATATCAAAATTGTGACAGAATTACTAGAATTACAGAGAGCAGGCCAGACTTTCAAAAATATAAAAATCATACTTCCAACGGTTTAATCTTAATAATTTTGGATATACTGTACCTATGTGAGTTTTCTAACTAAAATTTGATTATCCCTAAATGTGTTTAATGCTTCAATGATGTTTAGAGATGATAATTCATGCTTAGAAGCCATGAAAATGCTAGTTTTGAGATTTTTAGTTTCTAACACAAAAAGAAAATAAAAAATCAAATGGTTCAATCTCTGGGAATTGGGTAAAACCAGGTATCATTCAGAAACTTACAACTCTCCGTCTAGAGTTTTTGTATGATTTTCTAAAAATAGCAAACAAATCAGAATGACTTTGATCTTTTTAGGGAATCTTATTAACACATTAAACTTCCTAGAAAAATTTATTGGAAGTCAAGAAGGCTTGATTAAGGCTCTGATCTACTCAGTTTAGAATAGACTTACTATTCTGAAATTTTGGACAGAGAGTGACTAGTTCACAAATCATAAGACTAGACCATCATAATTATAAAATTTCATAAATAAAAATCCTAGTGATACATATATGCGTTACGAACACTCTCCAATTGGTCTCATTTAATTCTAATGGACCATGATTTAAACTAATAGTTTTCGGCTCCTGCCAGCTAACTTGTGAAGCCATAGCCTTCCTCGGCATACTCCTCTTTCGGGTAGTCAACCTCTGCAAAATCTGGACATTTGATTGTCCAGGACAGGAAAGTCATCAGCTTTACTACAAGCTGAGTGAGTAAACCTACTACACTTGAACAGGCTTGAAAAAATAATGAGTTAATCTCATTAATAAGTAAAACATTTCTTTTTACACTTTTGAAAACATTAACAACCACTCATACTATCCTCGATCTCGATGTGCTATATATATGGGATATGCTTAGCAACAATACTCGAACTCGAAATCACAACTGACATCAACCGACTGATCTCTTTGGACTATAGGCCCAATTTATACTGACCCAACCATACGCTTTTGTTCCAACAGTTAAATCTGTACAACTCGACTTCCTTTGGATCACCGATCCAATCTTTGGACCCCAAGCACAAATTTACACAAACTTGACTCTTTGCATACATTCTTGTATAAATGCTGTTGGCTTAGAATATCTTTACCTTATGGCCGTTGGGTTGCCATCTTGCTATCTTTACCTTACGGCCTCATTACTTGATATCTTTACCTTATGACTTCATTCTTGGCTACCCCAATCTTATTCCATTCAGCCTTGGTTAACAAGCAATCCGGCGTATCGCCGTTGGCCTGGAATATCTCTACCTTACAGTCGTTGGGTTACCATCTTTCCATCTTTACCTTATGGCCTCATTCTTGACATCTTTACTTTACAACCTCATTCTTGGCAACCCCAATCATATTTCATTCAGCCTAGGGTAGCATGTTAACCATCTCAACACAATGACCTTTATAGTACCGACAAGGTACTACTACTACACTTGCCACCATAGCATCCACAACAGACAATACCGACAAGATACGACTACTTTTGCCATCGTTTCCCTTATGGCTATGGTGACATCTCAACAACATTGCGGAACTCTTTACGCTTTCATGGACGAAACACAAGAACTAGATCGACGGACATGATTGTCTCATTTACATACTTACTATCGCAACTTATGCGTCATCGACTAACGCGCGCGGTAAAAGTCATTTATGCGCATTATTCCCAGATTATCATAATTAACTATATCTTACGTTACTTTCAAAGTTTATTTATCTTGCACGTATGCATTTACTAGTTTTACTTACTAAAGGAACATAGTCTTTGTTAATACAGCTGGCTCGCCCGAGCGCTCATCTTCGTAAACTTCAGGATTCCTTCCACATTCATTATATAAGTAATCCATTATAAAGGTACTGCTCAAACAACATGATGTACAACGTCCTCTTAGCATATGCAAGCATAAATATAAAGAACAGCCCAAGATACAACTTTCACAGCTCATAGTACAACCAACATATTATGGATCATAAATTTAACATGCAACAACTCATTCTTTTAATTACTGCTAAGCTCGAGCGCTTAGGCCTGGCCTGTTCGTTGGGCTCGAGCAGTCACGCTTGGTCCGAGCGCTTGGGTTTAGCAGTTCAGAATAGTGACAATTTTAGTAACTCAAAATCCAAGCTTTGATCTTCATGTATGTTATATGCATAGCTCTAGATTGTTAATAAAAGTTTATAACACAAGTTTTTGAGTGAGTAAGTATACTCACAAAGATCTAGATGAACTAGATGATGAAATTTGAAGAAAAAGTGTGATGTGTGTGCTTGATCAAGCTCCAATACAAGTCTAGCAAGCTTCAAGATTCCCAAACTTCTTTTCATACAATCTGATCCTCAAGAACTAAGCTCTAGAATTTCAAAATAGTTTGTCATGCTTGTGTTTGTGTGTGTATGAGTGATTGGATCATGAATTGGAGCACATGCAAGTAAATGTATGAATGCTTGTGTTTGTGTATATGTGGATATCGTAGGCTAACCATGCTTTTAAAAACTTTTTTAAAATTCAAATATGAGTCGCCACTTAATTTTTTGAAGGAAAATTAAGAAACCATTTTAAAGACAAACTGATCTTTTGAAAACCAGAGATTTCTAGGTCCGGGGATCATGGAATGAGAGGGGAAGGAGCCCGGTAGACTAAAACACCCCCTCTCATCCTATCTCGTGATAGGCCTCCACTCAATATCCTTTTTAATCGAATTATTAATCTAAGCATGCCCTCAACTAATACATATATGTAGATTACAAAAACATGTTGAAAGGGGTACAAGATTGTTAACGAAAAAAGACATACAAAACCACTTAGCTCAAATAGCAAGTAAGAATGATATGCAAATAAGGAACAAGAGAGCTTACCCAGGATCCAGTCGCGAAATGGGAAACATGTAATGCATGCAAAATGTAAAGCCTAAGAAAAGGTCTCTAACACACATACATATATACACATAAGGCAAAACCTAGTCTAAGGTATCGCGCATGGAGTTTAAAAGTTAATAAAATCAAGAAATGAATAAACTAGAGAAAGGATCGAGAAATCATACCTCAATAGCGCTATAAAACAAGGTTAGTCCACATGCTTTACAAGATATAATATAGAAACCTAAATTCTAGCTTAAGTCTATCGAGCATGGAGAGAGTTGACATAACCATGAATTCCTTTTAACTAGTTGGAATCATAACACCTCTATAGATATACAAGTCTCAACGAGGAGCCAATGTAATGTCCATATAGAGATGGTAGACTCCCAACTAGATTATAAGGAACCTATAGCTATATTCAACTAGGTTCAATTAATTGCAACTTAAACAAAAAATGAGTCCTAATCATGAGTATCAACATGCGTGGATGAATGCATGAACATGAACAAGGATGAGCTAAGAACTATTCATCAATTTGGATCATTTAGTTTCTAGATTTAAGTTTAATTATCATCATTTAAAACATGATTTGAGTCCTAAAGAACTTAGAGACCATTTAGATTAGAGTTAACAAGATTTGTCAAAACTGTGACAGAATTACAGGAATTATAGAGAGCAGGCTAGACTTTCAAAAATATAAAAATCATACTTCCAATGGTTTGATCTTAATGATTTTTAGATATACTGTGCCTCTATGCGTCTAGTTTCTAACCCAAAATGACAATTGAAAATCAAATGGTTCAATCTCTGGGAATTGGGTAAAAATCAGGTATCACTCAAAAACTTACAATTCTCTGTCCAGAGTTTGTGTATGATTTTCTAAAAATAGCAAACAAATCAGAATGACTTTGATCTTTTTAGAGAATCTTATTAACACATTAAACTTCCTAGAAAAATTTATTTGAACTCAAGAAGGCTTGATTAAAGCTCTGATCTACTCAGTTTAGAATGGACTTACTATTCTGAAATTTTGGACAGAGAGTGACTAGTTCACAAATCATAAGACCAGACCATCCTAAGTAAAAAATTTCATCCAAAAAAAATTCCTAGTGATACATATATGCGTTACGAACACTCTCCAATTGGTCTCATTCAATTCCAATGGACCATGATTTAATTAAAAATCTTTGATCTCAGTTGGTTAATGAATTTACTGCACCAATGTTGACTTGATATTCATAATCTCATTTAAACTTAAACTATTCCTAATTCCTCTCCCAAATATATGGTCCTCGAAGAATATATATTCATTTCATTAAGTTCTCCTCCCAAGTTAATGATCCTTGGAGATTAGATATAACCAACCTACATAAACCTCCATAGAATATAGAGAGGATTCCATAAGATTCCTAGTTGAAGGATCCAAATCATGGACTAAGACTTGGACCCATCCAATCATGTGTGGATATAACTATGATCTTTCTTAATTCTCATATAAATCATAGGATCATAGAGATTTAAAGGTTAAACTCAAGGGAATGAAACATTGAAGATCTCATGGACCCCAAGAGAAAAATATAAACAAAAGGAAATAAAATCAAAGTCTATTTGAAGACCCAAATCTAAAATTCTCTTACAAACTTGTTTTGTCTTAAACCCAAAGCTTATTTAGATCCAAGTTAATGAAAACCAATGAAGATTCAATCACAATTCTAGTGGTGTGATGAAATGAGGTAACAAGAGACTTTTGAAAATGTGTAAAAATCCTAGATCTATGAATTGTGATTGAAATCTAGCCTAATTCTAGGTAAGATTAAAAGGTTACCTCTAATAACCTCAGGATTTTCTTGAATTCTTGATTGAAATCTTCTAAGTTCTTCAAATTCTTCTTAATTCTTCAAAGATCTCTCACTTTCTCTCAATTCGCTATCTTTTTCTATATATTTCACTTGTTCAAGAAGAATGATTCAAGATCCTTATAATGGAGATGAACAACTCCTTATATAGACAACTCTCAAAGGGTTAAATAGGTAAATTTGAGGTAAAAATCTATGTGCAATGATATTCCATACGTATTGAAGAAAAACTGTCTATTACAGTGAGCGACACTCAGCGAATTGTCTGCGGCACTCAGCGAGTGCTGCTGCGGCGCCCAGCTTCGCCGCGTGCCACTATTAACAGAACTCCCACCTTTTCTCTTTATTTTTTAAACATATGTTTATATACTAAATATATACTTATATATTACAATACTTATCTAAATTATGTTACTTTATAGGGTATCCAAAGGGTACTTATGGTTGGCATTTTTATGATCCGAGAAAACAGAAAGTGTTTGTCAGTACAAGTGATGTTTTCTTGTTGATGATTATATCATGAACTATAAATCTAAAGGAAGGATAGATATGAGAGAAGTAGATGGAGAGCTCTCTAATCCTCCAATAGTTAAAAATGATGTAAGACAGGAAAATACCACATCTTTACCTATTTTCGCACTGGTACCTCACCGTAGTGGGAGGATGGTCAGCCAACTTGACAGATACATGTTCTTAGGAGAAGTTTTTGAAGCTACCTCCATAGAATCTGAATCTGATCCTGCCACATACGAAGAGACAATGTTTGATGTTGATTTAGCTTATTGGATCAAAGTTATGAAGGTTGAATTGGAATCTATGGATTCTAATTAGGTCTGGGATCGTGTAGAAGCACCTGCCAATATTAAACCGATTGGCTGTAAGTGGGTCTACAAGAAGCAAAGAGGATCTGATGGAAAGGTTGAGACTTTTAAGGCCAGGCTTGTAGTGAAAGGTTATACTCAAGAGAGGGCATTGACTATGAGAAAACCTTCTCGCCGGTAGCCATGCTCAAGTCCATCAGAATACTCTTATCCATTGCTACATGCCTAGATTTTGAGATCTGGCAGATGGACATCAAGATATATTCTTGAATGAAAATCTTGAGGAGGACATTTATATGCAATAACTAGAAGGGATCATAGCTAGCGGAAAAGGTAATTTGATATGCAAGCTGCAAAAGTCCATTTATAGGCTTGAGCAGGCATCCAAGAGTTGGAACATTCGATTTGACCAAGTGGTCAAGTCGTTTAGTTTCATACAGAATCTGGATGAACCTTGTGTATACAAGAAATGTGAAGGTAAGGTGGTGGCTTTTCTTGTGCTTTATGTTGATAACATTCTACTCATTGGGAATGATGTAGGGGTATTGTCATCAATCAAGGTTTGGCTAGCTAGTGATCTAAAAGAGGCGAGCTATATCCTAGGTATAAAGCTCTTTTGAGATCGTAAGTGAAAGATAATGGGATTATCTCAAGCTGGTTATATCTATAAAGTTCTAAATAAGTTTTCCATGGATGATTCAAAGAAAGGTTTGCTACCTTTCAGGCATGGTTTAGCGTTCTCTAAGGATCAGTGTCCCAAGACACAGGAGGAGAGGAATCGCATGGCAGGAATTCCCTAAGCCTCAGGAGTGGGAAGTCTTATGTATGTAATGTTATGCACTAAACCAGATATTTACTTTGCCGTAGGCATGGTCAACAGGTATTGGTTGAATCTTGGTCCAGAGCATTGGACAACCGTCAAGCACCTTAAGTACTTGAGAAGGAGTAAAGATTACATGCTTATGTATGGCGGCGATGAGTAGATTCTAGTAGGATATACTGACTCGGACTTTATATCAAATAAAGATTCGAGGAAGTCGACATCTGAACATCTCTTTACCCTAGGAGGTGGTACTATTAGTTAGAGGAGCATTAAGCAAAAATACATTCCAGACTAAATGATAGAAGCTAAGTATGTGACTGCTTGTGAAGCCACAAAGGAAGCTGTTTAGCTCAAGAAGTTCTTCATAGAACTCGAGGTGACATTCGGACATCTTTTTACCCTAGGAGGTAGTGCTGTTAGTTAGAGGAGCATTAAGCAGAAATGCATTGCAGACTAAACTACAAAAGTTGAGTACGTGACTGATTGTGAAGCCACAAAGGAAGCTATTTGGCTCAAGAAGTTTATCATGGAATTCGTGGTAGTACCGGCGTCATTGCCACCTATTACGCTACATTATGATAATAGTGGGGCAGTGGCTCAGTCCAAGGAACCAAGGAACCACAAAAAGGGAATGTACATAGAAAGGAAGTATCATCTCATTCGAGACATAGTCCAATGTGGAGAGTGATTGTCACCAAGATTGATACCGTTGAGAATCTTGCAGATTTGTTTAGAAAGGCTTTGCCACATAAAATCTTTGATCGTCATCTAAATAGTTTAGGTCTCAGATGTAGTGGGATATGAGTGCAAGTGGGAGTTTGTTGGGATTGTGCCCTCAAACTCGGTCGTTATGTATATGACATTTGGCATTTTATATATGGATATCATTTATACATTTATTTATGTGTGATTCATGAGATGATTGTTTATAACCCTTAAGTATCATAGTAGGTAATTTGTGTATGTATGAGATACATATAAGTGAGATACAAATTACTGTTATTTGATGCTTAGAACTTGTCACAGTGGATGATGAGACTGGATATCTCATCTGGTATACACTCTTATTTAATATGCTAGTGCTTATAGTGCATTGACGGGCCATGAGTTTTCCTATTGACCTATCAAATGGCCATGACTACACTTTTTCATGACATGATGCACCAAGAACTAGAGGTTTATGTTGACGACGTGATTTAAAGTCCCAAAAGATGATAGAGCATATCTCAGACCTCAAAAAGCTTTTTGATTGCTTCAGAAAGTACAAACTCAAGCAAATTCAGGCTAAGTGTGCTTTTGGTGTCCTCTTGGGAAAACTTTTGGGATTCATGGTCAACTAGCATAGCATTGAGATCGATCCTGGTAAAATCAGGGTTATCATTGATATGCATGTTCCCACAACAGAAAAGGAAATTTGAGGATTCCTAGGATTGATCAATTTCATCAATCAATTTCTCTCACAACTTATAGAAAAATGTGAACCGATCTTTAGATTACTCCAGAAGAGCTCCGACAAGACATGGAATGAGGACTATCAAGCTGCTTTCAACATAATCAAGACGCACCTCTTGAATTCCTAGTCATGGTCCTACCAGAACCAGAACACCCACTGCTTTTGTACCTCTCAATTCTTGATCAATTGATAGGGTGTGTACTAGGCCAACATGATGAGTCTGGACGAAAAGAGCGTACCATATACTACTTAAACAAGAGATTCACTAACTCTGAATCTCGTTATTCGTTGCTAGAGCAAACCTGTTGTGCCCTCGCTTGGACCACAACTAGGCTTCGACATTATATACTCAAATATACTGTGTATCTTATCGCTCGAATGGATCCGCTCAGATACATCTTCAAAAAGACGGTATTGACGGGAAAGATCTCAAAATGGCATATGCTACTAATTGAGTTTGACATCGTCTATGTCACTTAAAAGGCTGTCAAGGGCCAAGCAATCGTCGATCAGCATGCTGAAACTCCAGTCGACAATTATAAGCCAATGGATACATCTTTCCCATACGAGGCCATTCTGTTTGCCATTGGCAAGAACGACGATGAATGTTTTAAATGACAGCAAATATACTTCAACAGAACTTCAAATAGCAGAGGAGTTAGAATAGAGGTAGTTGAAGTATCAGAAGATGGAATGCATTTTCCCATTTGTAGTAAGCTGGGCTTCGATGCTACCAATAACATCTCGGAATATAAAGCATGCATCTTAGTTCTGAGACTAGCATTAGACATGAATATCTGCATAATGACAGTATACGGTGATTCTGAGCTTGTCATAAAGTAATCCACCGAGGAATACACTACGAGGGATGCCGTGCTCATCCCGTATAGAAGATTTCTAGTCAATTTATGCAAATACTTCGATTACATCGAATTCAATGACATTCCTGGAGATCAGAGTAACTTCGTCAATGCCCTCATAACTCTGGCATCCATGATCAGAGTCCCCGAAATGGACAAAATTCTTCCGCTAACAATTGATGTAAAGTGAAGACTAGCTTACTACAACCAGGTCAAAGAGGAATCAGATGGCAAGCCATGGTACTGTGACATCGTCAACTTCTTGGAATGCCAAGAGTACCCTCCATATGCTAATCTAGGATAACAATGCTGTAAAAACCTATATTTTAATTGTGCTTAAATATTTGTTTACCTTAATTGCGCATTCAAATACATAGTATGAAATTTGAGACTAATTTGAAGCTTTTCCGAAAAATTAGTCATAGGGATACTTTTGTACCTGTGATATTAGACTTGACCAGAAATTCAAAAATGAGAATTTTGGATTGAAAGGAGCGTGTGCTCAAATGACTCACTATTTGTGTTTTACCTTTTGCCATATCTGATATGGTTAGTGAAATATAGCAGCTTATGCGAGTAGTACCATATGCTTCAGGAGTTGTGCCTTATCACTTACTATAAATAAGACATGTTAGGTTTAAATTTCATAGTTGTCAACCCTCTCTCTCTTATATATCTCTCTCTTCTCTCTCTAGAACTTGGAAGCTTAGGGTTTTGAACACAAAATCCTTGGTATCATCTAGATCCTTCGATCTCTGGCCAAAACTCCAAGCTTTAAGTTGTTCCTTATGATGAGGAGCACGCGTGGATACCAAAATCCCTTTCATCAGACAACTTATCTCGGTTAGGAAAAATCCTAAAGTTCAAAGGTAGTTCATATAACTCTCTAATATAGTGTATGTTAACAAAGTCTAATCTAGGAGACTCCAAAGTTTAGAGTACATCTAACGTATAAATAATCCAAATCTAGTTCTTTTAAGAATTTACCTATGTGCTATGTATTCTTGATGTTTATGTGTTTCCTTCTATGTGAATAAGTTGTTATTATGTGCTTAATTGGAAGTTGAAACCATATCTACAAACTTTACTTAGAGATTTATAAATATGCTTAGATTGAATTTGATGTCTCTTGATATACTTGAAGTATGAGATTATGTTTACATGCTTGTTCAAATAGCATACTATTGTTCCCTTGCATTTCATGTCATGAGATAAGCATGATTATAAAATTAAGCATGTACATGTGCATTAACATGAAAATGAACAAAAATGATTTTGGGTGAAAGACCTTTATGTGTGGGGCTTTCGATTTGAAAATGGAAGATCTCCGTGTGTGGGACTTTCGGATTTTTAAGATCATGAAAACCTCCGTGAGACAATTTTGATTTGAAGTATAGATAATTCCGGTTGTTGGTGTGAAATGTGAGGATTGGATCCATTAGGAACGTGATCTCCTAGTCTTGCAAACCATAGGAATCGTAAGCTAAAGACCCATACGAGGTTGTTAAAGGCCCCCATAGCGTGGTGGCCCATATTGAGAGTGAGTGTCTGGAAAATATACAAAAAAGCCTACTGGCAACATCTTTTTGCTTCGACAATGAATCATCATATTCACGCATCCATGCATGAAATTCATCGTAACATCGAATTATATGACTACGGGCCATCGCGCTCATGAACTATGTTTGAACTATTTTCAGGTGAAATGAATAAGGGTAATGCCCTTGAATGATCTGCCTGCTATACATTTTGTAAAGATCCCATATATGGGGAATTTTTGTCCTAATGTAATACATAACTCATTTAGTGTAATTTAGTCAATTTAAAGGTTCATATTTAAGTTCGAATTGTAGGAATTACATGTGTTGATGTTTCAAGTTATGTATTCTTGTTATTGTAGACACCCCAATTTTGACCGAACTATTAACTTAGGGGGATTTACCTCTAGAAATCAATGATGAATAATGTCCTGACGATTTTCTTCAAGTTCATCGTTTTGACTTCTGAAAAGCTTCAAGTTCCCAAACCTTACTCCTAATACCCCTACATTTGGCCAATCACTGACCATCTGTCTCGAGCTCACTGGATCATGGGTTACTTTCTAAAAAAAATGGAATAGATTGAATAATAATAATAATAATGATATTTTCTAAAAAATAACATTATTTCTTATATTTTTTTAGATTAAAAAAAAAGAAAAAGAAAAATATACTATTTGGTGACTCATATGATTAATTTAGATTTAAAATGAAAAATGTGTCTATACATACGTATATATATATATATATATAAGAAAAGGAAAATAATAAAAAAAAGTATCCCATGTGATTTGGAGAGTTAAAGATTCCTTGGCATATTCCTAATCCAAAGTAAATACCCGAAGAGCCCTTTGTTGGGCACTAATCTCCCATGTGCTTTGAAGATGCTCTAGAATGTTCTTTTATTCTAGCCAACTTAAATGTCTTTCAAGTTTCTTGGAATTACATAGAAGTGCCATGGAGAGTTAGAGATGCCATAGAATATTCCTAACCCACCCCAATTGACCTATCAACCCTTATCTTAGTCCCTAAGATAATGAAAGTCTATAAAAAAACCCATTTTCTCTCATTTGGTTGAACACTTGAATGATATAGAGAAATATTGGGAGAGCTTTAGAGGAGAAAAATATCGAGAGAGAAACTCTACCAAATCTCGTACCCAAACCCCCACCAAAACTCTACCCAACCAGCAAATCACCATGGAAGGAGCTTGAAGCTTGAGGAAGAAGAGGAAAAGCTTGAAGAATTCAGCATCTTTACAAATTTTGAGAAGATCTAGAGGTAAAACCTTCAAATCTATCTTCATATATAATAATTCAATCACAATTCATAGATCTAGGATCTTAACACATTTTCAAAAAGTCTCTTCCTACCTCATTTCATCACACACCACTAGAATTGTGATTGAATTTCATTTTGTTTCTCTCATTGATTTGGATCTAAATAGAGCATTGGGTTTAAAATAAAACTAGTTTGTAAAAAGAAATTTCACTTGGATTTTTCAAATAAACTTTGATTCTACTTCCTTTTGTTTATATTTTCTTTTTGAAATCTATGTGATCTTTAATATCTCATTGGATCCTCTTGAGTTTGATCCTCTAGTCCCCTATGATCCTATGATTTATATGGGGAATAAGGTAGATTATAGTTATATCCACACATGATTAGATGGGTTCAAGTTTTAATTCATGACTTGGACCCTTCAATTTGAAATCTTATAGAGTTCTTTCTATATTCTATGAAGGTTCATGTGGATTTGGTTATATCTAATCTCCAAGGACCATTAATTTGAGAGGAGAATAGGATATAATCAGTTCGTATCCCTCAAGGATCATCAACTTGAGAGAGGGATTAACTTCATAACTTTTTGACTCAAATGTTGGTATTGGTGCAGTGAATTCATGAACCCACTGTGATCAAAGATTTTTAATTAAATCATAGTCCATGGAAATTGAATGTGACCAATTGGATATTATTCATAACTCATATATGTATCATTAGAACCTTTGCCTTGGTGAAATTTTATGCTTAGGATGGTTTGACCTTGTGATTTGTGAGTAAGTTGCTCTCTGTCCGAAATTTCATAATAGTAAGTTCATTTTAAAATAAGTAAATCAGAGCCTTAATCAAGTTTTCTTGACCTAAAATAAATTATTCTATGAAGATTAATGTGTTAGGAAGATGCCCTAAAAAGATCAAAGTGATTTCGATATTTTTACTATTTTTAGACAATCATACAAAAACTCTAGACAAAGAGTTTAAAATTTCTGAGTGATGTCTAGTCATGACTCTATTCCCAAAGATTCAATTGTTGGATCTTTGATTTTCTTTTTGGGTTAGACACTTGACTCAAAGAGGCATAACATACTCAAAAATCATTAAGATCCAACCATTGGAAGTATTTTAGTTCTATTTTTGAAAGTTTGGTCTAGTCTCTGTAATTCTTATAATTCTATCACTGTTTTTATAAAACTTGAATAACTTTAATCTAATGGACTAGGACTCAAACTATGTCTTAAATGATGATAATCAAGCTTAAATTCAGAGGCTAAGTGATCCAAATTAATGAAAAATTCATAATTCATCCTTATTCATGTCTATGCATCCATCCATATATGTTGATGTTTATGAATAGGATTAATCTTTAGCTTAAGGTTGCATTCAAATTGAACCTAGTTAAACATAACCATGCTTTCTTTATGATCATGTTGGGATTACGACATCTCCATATGGACATTGCATTGGCTCCTAGTTGAGACTTGCATATCTATGGAGGTGTTGTATTTCAAACTACTTATAACGAATTCATGATTATGTCAACCCTTTCTATGATTGTTTGATTCAAGCTAGAAGTTTAGGATTGATTATTTGATATCTTGTTTGAAGCATGTGGACTAGTCTTTGTTTTGTAGCGCTTTGAGGTACAATTTCTCAAACCTTTCTCTAGTTTATTTTTACTTGTTGATTGTATTGATTTTTTTCGACTCCATGCGCGACACCTTAGATTTGGTATTGCCTTATGTGTATATGTGATTAGAGACCTTTTCTTAGGTTTTATTTTCTTGCATGCATCACACATTTAATATTCGCGGGATCCCGAGTAAGTTCTCTAGGTCCCTATTGCATATCATATTGCTTGCTAATTGAATTACATGATTTTGAATGATATTTTATCGTTAGCAATCTTACACCATTTTAGACATGCTTTTGTAATGTATATTTATACATATGTATTAGTTGAGGGCATGCTCAGATTAACAATTTGATTAAAAATGATGTTGAGTAGAGGCCTATCACGAGATAGGATGAGAGAGGGGTGTTTTAGTCCACCGGGCTCCTTCCCCTCTCATTTCATAATCCCCGGACCCAATTTATCTTTGGTTTCGCAAAAGATCAGTTTTCTTTTAAAATAGTTTCTTAATTTTCCTTTTAAAAATTAAGTGGCGATTCTTTACATTTTAAAAGTGGGCCCAAATGCTGGTATCCACAGTTATAATTTTGTTATCGGACGCGTGTTAGTCAACTTTCCACTAAGCTTGAATGTTTGATGGTAATGGGAGGCATGTTATGTAACGCCCTGTATTTTATTATCATTAATAAATAAATATTGCATTTTATTTCCATGAGTATTTTAATTTAATTTCTCTTTGTAATAATTATCTGGGGTCAAAATGTAATTTTCAAAACATTTTCTATGGTTTCAAAATCAATATCTATATTTTTGTATAACCGGGAATTGAATTCCTACATTAATATAATTTTCTGTATTTTTATTTCAACCGTAAAATACCAGTTTTGGGAATGGGCAGTATAATTTTACCTGTGTGTGTGTATCATTGCGTGAGCTCAACACACACAAGGGTATCTTGTGTACACATGGAAAAACACCCAAGGAATTAGTGCAGTGTGTGCTGTGTTTAGTGGAATGTGTGTGGAGTGTTTTGTGAGTGGAGTGTCACTAACTTATTATTTATACACCTAACCTCCCCTCAATCACTCAATCTCTCAGACTCTCTATCTCTCATTTATCTCTCTCTCTGCAGCTCTTTCTCTCTCTCTCGGCAGATAACACACACACACACAGATAACACACATAACACACATACAGTATACACATATATATATACACATATTGGGTTACCAAAATCAAGAAAGGAGGAGGAAATTCTCAACTACGGATTATTACGGCGGAAGTTCTCGGCCTTTAAATTTCTGTATAATCGTCTCGGTGAGTATTATAAACTCACTCCCAAAGTTTATATATGTATATTTCAGTGTATATATGTGTGTATATGTGTATATATATAGATACACCATTAAAGCTTAAAAATTGGAGTTTTACAAAAGTTAACCAAAATCAATTCTGTGAATTGGGAATGAAAGATCTTAGTCCCAATAAGCTGTGTTTCGAATACTACGGCTTAATTCATCCGTATCGCGACGTACCATTGATTCAAAGTTTTGTCACCTCTCGGTTTTACGTGAAATCCGAGAGCTACGATTGAAATTAGTTAAAACCGATCGCGTATTCTTAATCTACGCGGAAAAACGAAGAAATCCATATATTACATGTCTTGGTTGGAACAGAATTGAGAAATGGGTCAAAAACAGGCTTCAAATTCGTAACAGGGGAGAAACTGCTGATACCAATCGATTGGAAACATATCCAATCGATTGACATGTTATTCAATCGATTGACATGTGTTCCAATCGATTGACATGTAATTCAATCGATTGACACTTTTGTCAATCGATTGACATTTTTCAGCATTGACGGCTTTTACTAAAACGACCATATCTTCCTCTAGGAAACTCGAAAACGCGCACGGTTTGAAGCGTTGGAAACTAGACTCAAAGAGCTTTCTGTTGATATGTAATTCATGTATACAAATTATAACTCATTTTTAATGGCATTACTTCAAAGTATATTAGAAATTCAATCTAATATTTTCTCTTTTAATTTTAACAGTAGCAGAATTTTGTTTTCAGACTTTTGTTAGGAAAACGAATGAAATTTAAGGT
The DNA here is from genome assembly GCA_033977485.1 of Hydrangea macrophylla. NCBI lineage: Eukaryota > Viridiplantae > Streptophyta > Magnoliopsida > Cornales > Hydrangeaceae > Hydrangea > Hydrangea macrophylla. Next base: position 20,324,716 of record CM066998.1, read on the forward strand.
TCTGCCCGCGTTGTCCCAAGTAAAACTCGATTCTGCACACTTTTCGTCTAATGCAATTTTCTCAGATTCTGCACCGTTTGGACAGAAAACGAGGATTTCAGTAGCAGTTTTTTTTGAATGCTATTAGTTATGTTTAAAATGATTAAGGCAATGAATTACGAATTTTCAATCCCCGTACGCGTATTATTTCTTTAATTCTGTGAATTCCTTTATGTTTAAAGTTTGATGACATTCATGTGATTTATTAATGGTGTTATTTATGAAACATTGACATACATATTAGGGTTGAGGTTGTGTGAAAAGAGTAAAGAGTGGCGTTCTAGTTGTGCGACCTCAATATCGATCGGATATTATTCCTGGTATTGGAGGCGACAGTGTTGTGTACGACTTAGATATCGATCGGATAGTATTCCTGGTATCTAAGGCGCGCGTTTCGGATATTGATCGGATAGTATTCCTGATATCCGAAGCGATGGTGGTAGTGTTGTGTACGGCTTAGATATCGATCGGATATTATTCCTGGTATCTAAGGCGCTTGTTTCGGATATTGATCGGATATTATTCCTGGTATCTGAAGCGATGGTTTGGTGTGCTCTTTTGGATATCGATCGGATAGTATTCCTGGTATCTAAGATAATGGTTTGGTTGTGTTGAGTTTTGTTGAGAGAAAAGAGTCAGGAAGATGAGGTGTTACATTATTCACGCATGGTCACATATTTATTGCTTTCTTTATTCCCCCGTAGCTTATGTTGGAATTGGAACCTTGAAGTTATTGCTTTTAAAAGTTAAATTGCACCGTTGTTTATATGCTTATATATACATTGCGAGCACTTGTTTATTTTGCTCACCAGCTTTCATAAGCTGACGGCGTTGATGCGTCCTGGACTGTATGTCCAGATTTTCAGGGTCAGGAGAAGCCAGGGTATTTTGACTATGCTACTTAGAGTCAGGAGACTTTCCAGGAGGCGGCTTTATATTTCCTAAGTCTTTTAATTTGGGTTTTGTAATAAACTAGTTTGGACTTTTGAATAAGGCGTTTTGTGCCTAAGACTATGACTGTTGTAATAGTTTAGTAAGTTTTTTTTTTTCAGAGCTTATGTTTTTTTTTGTTAGTATCCTTTGCTCTAGAATTGTTTGTTAAGTTATTTGTTGCAGGGACAATTGGTCATACTCACTTGTCACGACCTACGAGTCCATAAAGGAAATTAAATGCTTTCCTGAATTATGCTACGTCGGGGCGTGACAGGCTTTTTGGTATCAGAGCCAGGTTATGGCTCGACCAATTGTCCAGAACACATAGGATCTCCCGTTAAGATAGAATTAGTTCGACTTTATTTCGTGTCTAGTCGCTTTCTATCGTTTAGAATTTTCTTTCTTCTCGAGAGGTTGACCGAATTCTGTTGATTGATGGATAGGTACCGTTCTCTCGATCAGATGGCTAGAAGAAATCTCAGGAATCGTCCCGCTATTGAAGATGCACCGCCAGTAATAGATCCAACCGGGATGTTCGAAGCTTTTGTAAGGAGGTTGGAGAGGGTTAGTGATCAGAACGCAAGAAACAATAATCAGAATGGGGATTACAATGGGAATGGGAGGCAAGCCCACCAGACTGGAGACAAGCTTCTCAAGGAGTTTCGCGCTCTACGACCTGAGTATTTTGCTGGAACTGATGAACCCTGGCAAGCGGAACAGTGGCTACGTCAGATGGAGCGTATCTTTGAGACCATAGAGTGCACTGATCTGGAAAAGAAGCGTCTGGCTATCTTTCAGTTGTCTTATGCAGCGGCTGATTGGTGGGATGCAGAAAAGGCGACCATAGGGGAAGAAGCTGCAAGGAGAATGCCGTGGGTGGTGTTCAAGGAAAGGTTTCTCGAGAAGTATTTCCCCGAAGAAGAGAAGGACAAGAGGGAGAAAGAGTTTATGGAGTTGACTCAAGGGAATCTGACTGTCCGAGAGTACACTACTCGATTTGAGCGTCTGTCTCGCTTTGCTCCACATATGGTGGACACACCCCAGAGGAAAATCAAGAAGTATCACCGAGGTCTCAACCTGTCTCTCAGACATTTGACTATGGGGCATCTGGGCCAGTCATTTGAAGCTCTGGTGAGATTGGCTACGGGGTTAGAGAATGATGGGTGTCAGAATTCGAAGCCGCTTGGAAATCGACCTCCGCAGAAGGGTTATCCCGGACAGAAACCAGGGTACCCTCAAGGACAGAAAAGGACCTGGGATGGAGGGAAGAAACCTCAACAGACACAAGCAGTTCAGCAGTATCAGCCTCTAGCAATAGAAGGGGCCAAAAACAACAACTGCTTCAATTGTGGAGTTCCCGGTCATCGAGCTAAAGATTGCAGAGCACCTAGGCGTACGGATCGTTCAGGAGTTGTGTGCTATAATTGTGGCATGCCAGGTCACATAAGTCGAGAATGCAAGGCTCCTAGGAAAGGTAACTATGGTCAACAAGGACAAGCCCGTCTGAATGCTGTCATTCCCGAGGCTGCTGGCTATGAGGAGACAGGGTATGAAGAAGGTACCAATGAGGAGGGACCGCCCGAGCAACGAGCAGTGGAAGGTACTTTAACTTTGTTTAACTCTCATGTTAAAGTTTTATTCGACACGGGTGCTACACATTCTTTTATATCTGTTAAGATCGTTCAGAAGTTGGGTATCATACTGCATCGTTTAGAGGAAGCTTTGAGTGCTGTCTCACCCTTAGGGACCACAGTCAAGTTATTACATGTGTGTAAGGATTGTCCTCTTCGGTTTGGAGACCGCGAACTTTTGGCGAGATTGGTGGTTCTGTCGATGAAGGAGTTCGATATAATCCTGGGAATGGATTGGCTCGAGAAGAATCATGCGAAGTTGGATTGTGCAAAGAAAAAGATCACATTTACGGACAAGGGGAATCAACTCTTCGATTTCCAATGTAACCCTTCGGGTGATATGTTCCTCACTAGATGCCTAGCAAACATTGAGGTTGTCAGTGCAGAGGTGACAGTATCATCTATACCGGTAATCAAAGAGTTCGAGGAAGTATTCCGAGATATTTCAGGATTACCGCCGGAAAGGGACATAGAATTCTGTGTGGAATTAGTGCCAGGTACTCGACCTATAACCAAGGTTCCCTACAGGATGGCCCCTACAGAGTTGTTGGAGCTGAAGGAACAAGTTTAAGAACTTGAGAAGTTGGGTTTTGTTCGTCCAAGTACTTCACCCTGGGGAGCACCAGTGTTGTTTGTGAAGAAGAAGGATGGGTCAATGCGGCTGTGTATTGACTACCGAGAACTGAATAAGGTTACTATCAAGAATAAGTATCCTTTACCTCAGATAGACGATCTGTTTGATCAGTTGCAAGGAGCCACGACCTTTTCTAAGATTGATCTACGGTCAGGGTATCACCAGTTGAGGGTGCGGAAGGAAGACATACCTAAGACTGCTTTCAGGACGAGATACGGACACTATGAGTTCTTAGTAATGCCGTTTGGGATGACAAATGCTCCAGCTGTGTTTATGGACTTGATGAACAGAGTATTCAAGCCATACTTAGATCAGTTCGTTATTGTCTTTATTGATGATATTTTGATCTATTCCAAGTCAGAGGAAGAGCATGAACAACATCTGAAGATCGTGTTGCAGACTCTCAAGGATCACCGCCTGTATGCTAAATTCAGCAAGTGTGAATTCTGGCTTCAGGAAGTTAAGTTTCTCGGGCATGTGATCTCTCAACAAGGAATCGCGGTTGACTCATCAAAGACCGATGCAGTGGCGAATTGGACTCGGCCGACCAATGCTACAGAAGTCAGAAGTTTTCTGGGACTAGCTGGTTACTATCGGAGATTTGTGGAAGGTTTCTCAAAGATAGCAGCCCCGTTAACTGGTTTGACTAAGAAAGATTTGAAGTTTGAATGGACTGATAAGCATGAACGCGCTTTTCTGAAATTGAAAGAGAAATTGACAACAGCGCCAGTGCTTGCGATACCAAGGGATGGTGAGAAGTTCACTATTTTTAGTGACGCCTCGTATCAAGGATTGGGATGTGTCCTTATGCAAGACGGAAAGGTTATCGCCTATGGTTCAAGACAGTTGAAGCCGAATGAATTGAACTACCCAACTCATGATTTAGAGCTGGCAGCAGTAGTGTTCGCGCTTAAGATCTGGAGACACTACCTCTATGGGGAGAAATTTGATTTGTTCTCAGACCACAAAAGCCTTAAGTATTTGTTTACTCAGAAGGAGTTGAACATGAGGCAACGTCGGTGGATGGAACTGATCAAGGACTACGACTTCACATTAGAGTACCACCCCGGTAAGGCAAACGTAGTCGCTGACGCCCTAAGCCGGAAACCTCAAGGAATGATTGCTTCATTGATGTTGAGGGAATGGAAAGCCTTGGAGACAATAACAGAATTTGATGTGCAGATTTCTGAGGAAAGTATCGGGCAACACTTTGGATGCTTGGTAGTACAACCAACACTTGTGAGTCGAATCATCGAAGCCCAGAAGGAAGATGAGAAGTTTCAAGCATGGTTCGCCAAGATGTTAGAGAAGGACCCGACAGAATGGAAGGTTGGGGCCGATGGAGGATACCGATGTCGAGACAGATTGTGTGTGCCAGATTCAGGAGGTTTGAGAAAAGAAATTCTCGAAGAAGCACATAAATCAAGACTGACAGTACACCCAGGAGGAACAAAGATGTATAAAGACCTGAAGAGAAACTTCTGGTGGGAAGGGATGAAACGAGAAGTAGCCGAATTTGTGTCTAAATGTTTGACTTGTCAACAAGTGAAGGCCGAACATCAGAGACCCTCGGGATTGTTACAACCCTTACCTGTCCCAGGATGGAAATGGGAGCACATAACTATGGATTTCGTGGTTGGATTACCCCGGTCACAACAGAATCATGACGCGATTTGGGTAATCGTGGATCGTTTGACGAAGTCTGCACACTTTATCGCGTACAATATGACTTACCCAGTAGAAAGGATGAGTCGAATGTACCTACAACAAGTGGTGCGACTGCACGGTGCGCCTGTGTCAATTGTATCAGACCGCGATGCACGTTTTACCTCGGGATTTTGGGAAAGTCTGCAGAAGGCTATGGGAACTTCGCTCAAGATGAGTACTGCATTCCATCCTCAGACCGATGGGCAGACCGAGCGTGTTAATCAGATTATGGAAGATATGCTCAGAGCTTGTGCAATTGACTTTGAAGAATCTTGGGAGACGCACTTACCTTTGGTTGAATTTGCGTATAACAACAGTTATCATTCGAGTATTGGAATGGCGCCGTTCGAAGCTTTGTACGGACGGCCATGTCGATCTCCATTGTGTTGGGCTGAAGTGGGAGATACAGAACTGTTAGGACCAGATTTGGTGAGAGAGACCAATGAGAAGATTTCACTGGTCAAGGAAAGGATGAAAACTGCACAAAGTAGACACAAGAGTTATGCGGATCGACGTCGAAAGGACTTGGAGTTCAGTATTGGAGATCACGTACTCCTTAAGGTTTCACCTGTTCGTGGAATAATACGTTTTGGTCAGAAGAGAGGAAAGTTGGCACCTCGTTTCATCGGACCGTTCGAGATTTTGGAGCGTGTTGGGAAAGTGGCTTATCGGCTCGCGTTGCCACCAAAGATGTCTGGTGTTCATAATGTGTTCCATGTTAGTATGTTAAGGAAATACATACGGGACCCTTCACATGTGGTTAATTTTGATGATATTGAGACGAGTCAGAATGTTGTCTACAAGGATAGACCTGTGAGGATTCTTGACCAGAGTATCAAGAGGCTGAGAAGAAGAGACGTTCCTTTGGTTAAGGTTCAGTGGAGGCATCATGACGAAGGAGAGGCGTCGTGGGAGTTAGAGTCAGACATGAGGACTAGATACCCCGAGTTGTTTCAGGATTAGTTAGCTCAGATTTCGGGGCGAAATCTCTGTTAAGGTGGGTAGGGTGTAACGCCCTGTATTTTATTATCATTAATAAATAAATATTGCATTTTATTTCCATGAGTATTTTAATTTAATTTCTCTTTGTAATAATTATCTGGGGTCAAAATGTAATTTTCAAAACATTTTCTATGGTTTCAAAATCGATATCTATATTTTTGTATAACCGGGAATTGAATTCCTACATTAATATAATTTTCTGTATTTTTATTTCAACCGTAAAATACCAGTTTTGGGAATGGGCAGTATAATTTTACCTGTGTGTGTGTATCATTGCGTGAGCTCAACACACACAAGGGTATCTTGTGTACACATGGAAAAACACCCAAGGAATTAGTGCAGTGTGTGCTGTGTTTAGTGGAATGTGTGTGGAGTGTTTTGTGAGTGGAGTGTCACTAACTTATTATTTATACACCTAACCTCCCCTCAATCACTCAATCTCTCAGACTCTCTATCTCTCATTTATCTCTCTCTCTGCAGCTCTTTCTCTCTCTCTCGGCAGATAACACACACACACACAGATAACACACATAACACACATACAGTATACACATATATATATATACACATATTGGGTTACCAAAATCAAGAACGGAGGAGGAAATTCTCAACTACGGATTATTACGGCGGAAGTTCTCGGCCTTTAAATTTCTGTATAATCGTCTCGATGAGTATTATAAACTCACTCCCAAAGTTTATATATGTATATTTCAGTGTATATATGTGTGTATATGTGTATATATATAGATACACCATTAAAGCTTAAAAATTGGAGTTTTACAAAAGTTAACCAAAATCAATTCTGTGAATTGGGAATGAAAGATCTTAGTCCCAATAAGCTGTGTTTCGAATACTACGGCTTAATTCATCCGTATCGCGACGTACCATTGATTCAAAGTTTTGTCACCTCTCGGTTTTACGTGAAATCCGAGAGCTACGATTGAAATTAGTTAAAACCGATCGCGTATTCTTAATCTACGCGGAAAAACGAAGAAATCCATATATTACATGTCTTGGTTGGAACAGAATTGAGAAATGGGTCAAAAACAGGCTTCAAATTCGTAACAGGGGAGAAACTGCTGATACCAATCGATTGGAAACATATCCAATCGATTGACATGTTATTCAATCGATTGACATGTGTTCCAATCGATTGACATGTAATTCAATCGATTGACACTTTTGTCAATCGATTGACATTTTTCAGCATTGACGGCTTTTACTAAAACGACCATATCTTCCTCTAGGAAACTCGAAAACGCGCACGGTTTGAAGCGTTGGAAACTAGACTCAAAGAGCTTTCTGTTGATATGTAATTCATGTATACAAATTATAACTCATTTTTAATGGCATTACTTCAAAGTATATTAGAAATTCAATCTAATATTTTCTCTTTTAATTTTAACAGTAGCAGAATTTTGTTTTCAGACTTTTGTTAGGAAAACGAATGAAATTTAAGGTTCTGCCCGCGTTGTCCCAAGTAAAACTCGATTCTGCACACTTTTCGTCTAATGCAATTTTCTCAGATTCTGCACCGTTTGGACAGAAAACGAGGATTTCAGTAGCAGTTTTTTTTGAATGCTATTAGTTATGTTTAAAATGATTAAGGCAATGAATTACGAATTTTCAATCCCCGTACGCGTATTATTTCTTTAATTCTGTGAATTCCTTTATGTTTAAAGTTTGATGACATTCATGTGATTTATTAATGGTGTTATTTATGAAACATTGACATACATATTAGGGTTGAGGTTGTGTGAAAAGAGTAAAGAGTGGCGTTCTAGTTGTGCGACCTCAATATCGATCGGATATTATTCCTGGTATTGGAGGCGACAGTGTTGTGTACGACTTAGATATCGATCGGATAGTATTCCTGGTATCTAAGGCGCGCGTTTCGGATATTGATCGGATAGTATTCCTGATATCCGAAGCGATGGTGGTAGTGTTGTGTACGGCTTAGATATCGATCGGATATTATTCCTGGTATCTAAGGCGCTTGTTTCGGATATTGATCGGATATTATTCCTGGTATCTGAAGCGATGGTTTGGTGTGCTCTTTTGGATATCGATCGGATAGTATTCCTGGTATCTAAGATAATGGTTTGGTTGTGTTGAGTTTTGTTGAGAGAAAAGAGTCAGGAAGATGAGGTGTTACATTATTCACGCATGGTCACATATTTATTGCTTTCTTTATTCCCCCGTAGCTTATGTTGGAATTGGAACCTTGAAGTTATTGCTTTTAAAAGTTAAATTGCACCGTTGTTTATATGCTTATATATACATTGCGAGCACTTGTTTATTTTGCTCACCAGCTTTCATAAGCTGACGGCGTTGATGCGTCCTGGACTGTATGTCCAGATTTTCAGGGTCAGGAGAAGCCAGGGTATTTTGACTATGCTACTTAGAGTCAGGAGACTTTCCAGGAGGCGGCTTTATATTTCCTAAGTCTTTTAATTTGGGTTTTGTAATAAACTAGTTTGGACTTTTGAATAAGGCGTTTTGTGCCTAAGACTATGACTGTTGTAATAGTTTAGTAAGTTTTTTTTTTTCAGAGCTTATGTTTTTTTTTGTTAGTATCCTTTGCTCTAGAATTGTTTGTTAAGTTATTTGTTGCAGGGACAATTGGTCATACTCACTTGTCACGACCTACGAGTCCATAAAGGAAATTAAATGCTTTCCTGAATTATGCTACGTCGGGGCGTGACATGTTATCTCCCTCATTCCTAAACTTGCATATTAGTGTCCTTAAGACCATTTGGAACTTGCTATATTCACGTCGGCTTGTAATCGTGACATAAGTCACTATACTCCTACTAGATCACATGTTTTCTGTTGTAGTTTGATCTCCAAATTTCTTGCCCTTAGTATGCTTGGGTAGAGGGACCTTGGAATTGATACGTAAAATAATGAATTCTCCTTTGGGTATGTTTACCGTATCCAAATTCGTGAGTTCATGTTTTGGATGTTTTATATATCAAATTCGTGTCTTAGGAATGTTTTACAATGTCTTTCGTGAGTTGTAGAAGTGTGGATTTGATTTGGTTGAGTGAGACTTAGGTAAAATCCCTCAAGCAAGGAAGGATTCTGCCCAGGTCCCATTCGATCGGTTAAACAGGGAAGTTCGACCGGTCGAAATACCCCTGTAGTGAATAGTGTTTTTCTAAAAATTGTGAATAGTTTCACAACATTTTGCCTCCACTACATGTTCCATTCATCCCATTTAAGTAACTATTGCTCCCTTTCATTTATTAGTTTACTTAAGTCATTAATGTAATTAACAAACACCCCCCCCCCCCCCATTTGGATAAATTGGATCTAATAAAAATACTTAGGAAAATAAACTCCTTAGAGAAAAAAAAAGTCACCTTTCCCTCTGAAGGCAAAATTTCCAATTTTTGCACATTGTATGATATTGGAGCATCATTCTTACTAGGTTCCCTCCCTTTTAAAAATTCTTAAAAATCATATTTGATGTATGGGGATCTAGATGAACTATTCGCGGGACTTTTACACTTTTGAATTGAAAGTTTTGTTTTTGACCATACTTAGCCATTTTGGTCTTTCTGGGTCAACATATGACTTCTTTGGACTTATCCAAAATTCTCATCGGATTTTTGTTTACTTCTTCCTCTATGGATTGGTCTACCTAAGATCATCAGATTCTCCAAAAGAGTTTCAAGAAAGTTGTAGTTTCATTATATATATCCGTGCTAACATTCATGTTTGGAATGCGGGGCATTACAGAATGGCATCAGAGCTTAACCGGGTTTGAATAGTTTGGGACGAAGGGTATTCATTGAACAATTGTAGATGTGCTAGAAGACATCTTATGTGCATTTAACCATCTTTTTGACCATTTAGCATTTTATTAATTCGACCCCTTCTTATTTTGTGGCATTAGGTATGCCGCCGCGTGCTAGAGGTCGTGCTCGTGGCCGAGGGGAAGCAAGTGATCCGACATCAGTTGCTTCTATACCAGGATGAGGAAGAGGATAAGATGGAGGCCATATAGGCCAAGGTATTGTGGCAGAAGGCTCTGCCGATTCTTCGGGTCATATGGAAGCTCCTGTAGGACCCTAGTTACTCTAAGCTATGGCAGATGCCATAAGGGATGTAGCAAGAGTTGTTCGTGATGAGATTCTTCCACCTCCACTCCATTCTCCGAGGAGAAGTATGAACCCACCTGCGGGCCCCAATACTCCAGAGTCTAGTCACTGACTTATGATGAGGGATTTTGAACACCGAAATCCACCTACCTTCGTAGGAAGACCATATCCGATGGTAGCTGAAGATTGGCTCCAAAGGATAAATCGTATCATTGTCTACATTAATCTGCAGGAGGATGCCATACGCATTAATGCCACTTCTTTCATGTTCATCGAAGAAGATATTCATTGGTAGGACACTGTCGTTTCGGCCAATCCTTTAGCTAGAATGACTTGGGTCAGTTTTGAGCGCCTCTTCCTAGACAAGTTTTTTCCTAATTCTTTTCGTGATACAAAAGATCTGAGTTCTTTCAACTCACTCAAGGGGAGATGATCGTATCGGAATATGAGTCTTAATTCTCCGCCTTGGCGCATTTTTCCTTCGCTCACCTCACTGATGATAAGTTCAAGGCGACACAGTTTGAAGGTGGTCTTAAGCCTTATATTCAAAGGGGTTTAGTGGCGTTCGACATTACCAGCTTTGCAGAAGCCTTAACTCGAGCCTTGTCTGTCGAGAGTAAAGACACCCAACTGAAGAAAAATCGTGAGACAATTTCTCCGGCAAGGAACAATAAGCCCGAATCCTCTAATCAATCTTGGAAAAGTTAGAAGCAAGATCACTCTTTCACTTCGGCACCCCAATTTCAACAAAGGTCCTTTCAGTCTAAATAGAAGACTTCCTTTGGAGGTTCTTAGTATCCGAACAAATTCCGTGGACGAAATTCTTCTAATGCGAAGACCTGTCACCGTTGTAGAGATCCGAGTTGTTTCATTAGAAACTATCCTCATCCTCCTAATCCGACAAATTCTGTGGGATCGACTGCATTTTGATCATCTCCACCACTACAATCTCAGGCCCCATCTTCTCAGAGTGACCAACAAAACTTTAATAAAGGGACATATCATAATCAGGGTAATCATAGAGGACATCAATCTCAGGCTCAGGGCCGTAACTATGTACTTCCTACCCCTGGAATCTTCTGTTATTTGAGGTACCTTTCCGCTGTTTAATTCTTGGGCATCTACCATAATTGACACAGGCGCATCTCATTCATTTATATCATCCTCTTTTGATATTAATTTGGGTCTAAAGGTAGAAAGTTTGAATTTTACTTTAAGTGTAGATACTCCAGTCGGTGGTACTATATGTTTGGACTGAATATATCATGGATGCGTGCTTATTATAGCTGATTGAAGTTTAAGTTTGGACTTAATTCTTTTACCCAATTTGGGATTCTATGTCATCCTTTGGATGGACTGGTTGTTAGTATACTGTGCTTCAATCGATTATTCAATAGGCAGGTCACTCTTTTTACTCCTAAAGGAGAACGCCTTCGATTCAAGGGTGATCACTTAGATCTTTCTTTACCCTCTTCATTTTTCCATGGTAGTAAGGAGTTCTCTTTAGGTTTTCTGGCTAGCTTGGCAGCCATTGAGATTGAGGCTACTTCTGTGGAGTTACCTCACATGGTTTACGAGTATCCGGATGTATTTCTAGAGGATCTGTCGAGTTTACCATCCGTTCGCTCTCCAGAATTTTCGATTGACTTAGTACTTGGCACTTCGTCTATCACTATTCCTATGTATCGTATGGCATCAGCCGAATTAAAAGAGTTGAAGCTTCAGTTAGAAGACTTCCGTCACAATTGATCTCTAAATTTCTTGCCCTTGAAATGGATACGTAAAATAGTGAATTCTCCTTCGATTATGTTTAACGTATCCAAATTTGTGAGTTCATGGTTTGGATGTTTTACATATAAAATTCGTGTCTTAGGAATGTTTTACAATATCTTTCATGAGTTGTAGAAGTGTGGATTTAATTTGGTTGAGTGAGACTTAGGCAAAATCCCTCAAGCAAGGAAGGACTCTGCCCAGGTCCCATTCGACCGGTCGAACGGGACAGTTCGACCAATCAAAATACCCCTATAGTGAATAGTATTTTTTGAAAATTGTGAATAGTTTCATAGCATTTTGCCTCCACTGTATGTTAATTCCATTCATTTTAAGTAATTATTGCTCCCTTTCATTTATTAGTTTACTTAAGTCATTACTGTAATTAACAAACACCCCCTCTCCTCATTTGGATTCAATAAAGATACTTTTGACACTCAACTCCTTATAGAAAAAAAAGGCAACTTTCCCTCCAAAGGCAAAATTTTCGATATTTGCACATTGTATGATATTGGAGCATCATTCATACTAGGTTCCCTCCCTTTTAAAATTCTTAAAAATTATATTGATGTATGGGGATCTAGATGAACTATTCGCGGGGCTTTTAAACTTTTGAATCGAGAGTTTTGTTTTTGACCATACTTAGCCATTTTGGTCATTCTAGGTCAACAGTTGACTTTTTTAGGCTTATCCGAAATCTTCGTCGGATATTTGTTTACTTCTTCCTCTATGGATTGGTCTACCTAAGATCATCGGATTCTCTAAAAGAGTTTCAAGAAAGTTGTAGTTTCATTATATATATCTGTGCTAACGTCCATGTTCGGGATGCAGGACACCCTCTGAAAGCTCGCTTCACAATTCTTTCTCAGTGGCAAGACCCTTTTTCAAAAGGAGCCACCACTTTGGACTAATCACATGTGTACCAGCATCAGAGGTCAACTACTTAATGGAGAAGGTACATGGTGGAGTCTGTGTCCCACACATGAGCGGCCTTATGCTCTCCAAGAAGATAATGAGAACAGGTTATTTCTGGTTGACCATGGAGCACGATTGTGCCAAATTCGTAAAGAAATGTCGTCAATGTCAAATTTATGCCGATCAGATTCATGGACCGCCTAAGGATCTGCATTCCATGACTACCCCATGACCTTTCTCCATGTGGGGAATGTATATGATCAGACCCATCACGACAAAGGCATCTAATGGCCATCGTTTCATTCTGGTGGCCAACGATTATTTCACAAAAAATGGGTCGAAGCAGAATCTTATGCTAGGGTAACCAAGGAGGTTGTCGCTAAGTTCATCAAGAGGAACATCGTATGTCGATACGGCCTCCTGGAATCCCTTATCTCGGATAATGCCAGAAATCTCAACAACGACATGATGACCGACCTCTATTAGCAGTGTCAGATCACTCATATACTTTCTTCGCCTTATCATCCCAAGATAAATGGGGCAGTCGAGGCCGCCAATAAGAACATCAAGACGATCATCCAAAAAATGTCGACTAATTATAAAGACTGGCATGATCTGCTACCATTAGCCATCATGGCTTATTGCACCTCTATTCGGACTTCAACTGGGGGAAACCCCCTACTCTTTTATATACAAGATGGAAGTCATCCTCCCAGTCAAGGTAGAAATCCCCTCACTGAGGATTCTAATGGAAGCTAAACTCGAAGAAGCAGAATAGATCTGAAAAAGACACGAACAATTGTGTCTGACAGACGAGAAGTGATTTACTGCTTTATGTCATGGTCAATGCTATCAGAAGCAGATCACCAGAGTTTATAACAAGAAAGTTAGGCCTTGACGATTCAAAGAATGTGACCTGGTCCTTAAAAAGATCTTCCCCTTCTAGGAAGAATCTCAAGGGAAGTTCACCCCCAACTTGGAAGGCCCATTTGTTGTCAAGAAGGCATTATCCAGAGGAGCTCTGATACTTACTGAAATGGACGGTGATGTTTATCCAAAGCCGATTAATTCTGTTTATGTAAAGATATTCTATGCTTGAATGTCATGCTTGTACTCTTAATGTTTTGATCAAAGTGAAGAGAGGACGTCATTTTTGCTACCTATATAAAATCAATTCATTTTTGTCAAGCTGTTTTGAGCCTTTTATTTCAATTCATTCTTCTCAAAATGACCATTAGCTACAATGGGGCATACTTTTGCATTTTTTAGTAAGCAATCAAAGAAAAACATACAAGAAAATCAAAATGCATGTGTCAAGATCAAGGCTCAGAATCACAATCGGAAAAAAAATAAACAAAAAAGAGCGAAGGGCAAAAAAAAAAAAACAAGAGGAGCCAAGCAGATAAAAAGGTTGCGAAATTGCCCAGAGAAAAATAACAATTAAGGAAAGACGGTCACAAGACCCAAAACCCGAATAGCAAAACTTTGAGCCTTCATGTCATCCTTTTCTTTTCTTAGCATGTACCCTGGTCTTCATTACAGCCCATTAAAGTCCTCTCAGATTGATCAAAATGTTAAGCATACAAGTTTGGCTGACAAGTCATCATCAAAGTCTCTGTACCATTTCAACACTTATCACTCTAGTATCTGACACAGTCAGCTTTGTCCTCCTTAGGAATTTTGTGTTCAAGAAATAAAGAAAAAGCATAGACCAAAGGGCACGGTGAAAACCCAAAAGGGCACTGTGAGTAAGAACGTAGGCTATGACAAGAAACAAAATTGTCGACTCGGTAAAAACCTGAAAAGGCATCGACGTGCAACAATGACAGAGCTAGACTTGGTGAAAACCCAAAAGGACGCTGAGGGTAAAAATGTGCATTCAAAAAAAGGAAAAAAGAAAATAAAGGGGCCTGGGCCTCAATGGGGTTTTCATCTCAAGATACGAAATCCGACCCCTATACTCATGAGAAGATGATTTACTATATCCTGAATAAAGCTCAGGGCAGAATCAAGGACTATGATATCTGGTTGGAGCAGTGGGTTCCATCCAGGTGTACTAAAAACTCTCAAATAACTTTCTACTCAGTGAATTAGCATGTCAATCACTAACATACGGGTAGAGCACACAGACACTTTGTCTTTTCAAAAAAATCAAATCTCAAAATAGGCAAATCCCTAAGAGGTCGAGCCTACGTCTCAGATCTCAACCCAGCCTCCAAGAACAATCTGAATCTAAAATCACCAGGCTATCTGTGACATCAACATCAGGTCCCTCAAATGGCTTCATGCTCCAAGAAAAATCTGAATCTAAAATCACTAGGTTATCTGTGACATCAACATCAGGTCCCTCAAATGGCGTCTTGTTCATATCGTCAGTCATCAGGTGTGAGCCGTCAAGTGGCGTTCTATGCATATCATCATAAACTAGATGTGAGTCCATCAAGTGGCATCCTATTCATATCATCATTCACCAGGTATGAGTCCATCAAATGGCATCCTTTCATATTATTAACAATCGGGTGTGAATCCGTCAAGTGGCACCCTGTTCATAATCATCAAGCGTAAAGTGTGAGACCGTTAAGGGGCATCCTATTCATGTTATCATCTATCTCAATAATTATGAGTAAGTCCGTCTACCATGCTCCGAAGTAGTAGAAATTTGAGGAAAATAAAGTATATGGATATCAGCTTTACATTTCATTATATATGTTTCTTTTATGAGATGATTAGTTAGTAATTCATGTATGTATGAGATACATACAAGTGAGATACGAATTACTATTCTTTGATACTTAGAACTTATCATAATAAATGACGAGACTAGATATCTCATCAGGTTTACACTATAGCATGATTAACTGCCATTGGATGGAGTGATGAATCTCAATCACTAGAGTTTAGCTCCTAGTGAATATGCTAGTGCTTATAGTGCATTGACGGGCTTGAGCTTTCCTATTGACACTCAACGCTGTCAATAATCAATAGGAACTCATAACTTGTATAAAGTACATGTTCTCAATCTTGAGACGATTATGAACACAGACTATGGATATGGCTGCTTTGACTTACCAATCAGTAATGTCTATAGAAGATCAACACCTGGGTATCTTGGCATGTCATGTTCATAGGGTTGTGAAAATATATTGTCAAGATAGAATCTACCCTCTGATTCAGAGTAAGCATTCCCTTGAGAATGTCACATAGTTAATTACTGAGAACTGCAGTCTTGTTGATAAGTAGTTATCAACATGTTTGGTAATCATGAGAGGTGAATGGGACTTAAGGAATACAAGAAGTAATCATGATTCAGGTTGACAGTAATAGTTATCCGACTACTTGAATATGATTATGAATGCTGACGGTAGAGGGACATTAGTACACTATACAAGTCTAGTTATCACTTTGGATATGTTCTTTTGTGTTGGAGTTCAGTTATCATTTTATAGTGGAGTAAATGATAACTGACCTATTGGTTAGTTTATTGATCAAAGAGTTTGATCATGGTAATTAACTACTGCTCTGAGCCAACAATTAAGAACTTAGGAGGTCCCACTCTTAGCTCTGCTAGGATGCTTGGAAAGGCACATGAGGATCTTGTCAAGGTAGGTTTGATCGATCGAATGTGTCTTGATCGATCGAAGTCATAGCAAAATCGATCGCTTGAATGTGGCTCAATCGATCGAAAGTTTGATCGATCGAAACCACTTCAATCGCTCGAAGGTTAGGTCGGTTATGGGAATCTATAAATAGGGCAGCTGTGTACTAAATGTTTTTAATCATCGTTTTTGTATGTAGAAACTGCAGAAACTGTTTAGGTTTCCCTAAACCTTCCCTATCCTCTCTAACCCTAACCTCTCCGGAAGCATCCGTAGGAGTCATAAGAGTGAAGACCATCCAGTGGAGGCTGCTGGAAGTCAGAGATTTCATAATTGGGTTCAAGACTGTTAGGTATAATTCTTGTCCCCTCTTGTGCTCACCTATAGAATTGACGAGTAGTATATCCTGGGCTACCAATAAGTTTTTGTAACTTGTTCTTTCCGTTGCGCCTTTAAATTTAAATTTTAAACCTAATTTTCCTTCAAAAATACCCTTCACAAAAGTAGGCATCCATCGGTTCCTCTCGTTATACAACCCAAGTAACCATTCATTGGTTTGTAGTTGACATTTTTCAATGAACTTGGCCCAAGCATCTTCAAATTCTTCTTTTGTTAATGAATCATATACTGCATTTTGCATAACAAATTTGATTGATTCATATTCCTTGTACCCTTTTAATTTCTCAGGCAACTTGTTCATGATATGTCATAAGCACCAACGGTGTTGTGCATTAGGGAAAATAATCTCTATTCCTTATTTCATGGCTTTGTCTTGACCTCTAATTATTGCATTGGGCGGACATTCAAACATATATGTAAGCCAGGACTAAAATAACCAAGTAAAGGTCCTAGTATCTTCACTTGAGATCAGTCCACACCCTAGTAATACCGATTGCCCATGGTGGTTCACCCCTACGAAAGGCGTGAATGGCATGTCATATTTGTTCACCAAGTATGTTGTATCAAATGTAACCAAATCGCCAAATTCTTTGAATGCTGCCCTACTCCTCGCATTTGCCCAAAAAAACATTTTTTAACCGACCTTCTTCATCTAAATCCATCATGTAGAAGAAGTCAGAATTATCATATTGCATTTTCAAAAAATAGTTGTGCATATTAGCATCTGTCACGACCCATCCCGCTACCGGCGAAAATAGGACACGTGGCACACCACCGAGGCTCATCCAATTCATTCTATAACTCTAGCAGCGGAAAAGAAACTTAAACAAACTCTTTAAAACAAAGTTCATTTTGGAAGAAAAAAAAAACATTGAACTATGAGTGCGTAAAATCCGTATCAATTGAAAAGTTAATTATATTTCAAATTAACCATAAAGTATTATTAGGGACCCAAAGGTACCCTAGAAGCAAAATAGAACATTTCAATATTTTCCAAAAAAGGGACTTCCTTTGTAAAAACACTATTCACGGGCAGCCCACTTTTGCCTATTTTTATTTTTTTTTTGAAAACGTCGCAAACACGACAAGACTCAACATATAAATTCCCAATCATTTTGAAACTTTAACAAATGTATATAAACATATTAGACAGCATGTCTATGTTTTGAAAACATTAACGGAACGAGTCAATGACTCATTTGGATCAAATATCATAAGTGCTACAACAAACTCATAAAACATGAAATTCAATGTGTTAGACATCAGTACACGGACTCAAGAGTTCCAAGTCACTTCCAACCAGCTTAAAAAGGTTTTCAAAAGAATATTACATAAACTCAATAATAATCCAGAGCTTCTATGATTCGATTACAAAAATCTATACCCCAATTCCTCCGAATGATCCCAACGGCCTCATCCCTCGCATTCCATCTTTCCTTTCTTCATACCTGCAATGGAGTAAATCTCCATTGCTCAGCTATATGCTGAGTGTACAATTCTAAACAAATGCATATGGGCAATTCATGTTTTAAACATCTAAATCACATAATTTAGTCTCCGGGGAAAGAGATACGGATTCACCCAGTATATCGGCAAGTCTTAAATCTTAAACCGCGAGGCCAATGGTTAGCCAAGGATCACTCAACTATTGCATCCATCTGCTCTGGTTGGCCACTTCCCACACCAAGCAAGTAGTCGTCACTACTATAAACTCTCAAACATTGAGAGGCCTGCACCGGCATGAAATTATATCAAACTCCCCTTTGACCCACATAAGCATTTAGCATACTCACATAATCATGTCACCGTGCTTTTCTATACGTACTCGCTAAAATTAACGGGCCTAAGTTATTACATAAGTTTTGCCCGGATCACGGTTTATACACAATATTCAAAACATCCAAAATTGTCTATATTACAAAGGTTCAGAATTCATACCTCGTGCTATATCTCTAATACTTCATGGAAAGTAATAGGACACCAATTAAACGTCGAATATTCGATTACAAGCGATTCCTACAAGTATACACATGTTTTCTCCAAATTCTTAAAATTAGCTTTTTGGAAATAATTTTCCAAACATGGCCTAATAGACATCAAAACATAGCTAATACCTCGAGGAGTACGAATATGAAATTTGAAGAAAAGTTAACGATCGAAAGTTCGTCGATTTGTGTCTTGAATCTTGAAGCAATAAACCACCTTTTGGCCTCCTCTTGATTTAGGTTAGAAAATTATAACTAATGAAAATATCTCATGATTTTCTATAAATAGGCACAAATCTCAGGAATTACGTTTACCTCCCCACGATTTCTCAAAACTTCTAATTATTCCTGAAATGTCGCACACGTCCATTTTATGACTTCACGAGTGAAAACTAAAATTTATAAAAGTTTTCGTCTAGGTTCTGGTTGGGTCCGAAAATCACGTTCCGAAACTAATTTCGTGGAATCTCTAGACCACCTATCTTTTATGCCACACATTACTCACGTTCTCACCACAGTATTCACAAAGGTCTAAGATAGGATCAAACTACCAGAAATTATACTACACAGGTATAATTACTATTAATGAAAATCAGGTAATGTCAAATAACATTTAAAATTAAATAAATGTCATTTCCTCGTGTCAATGCATTATGACTTTACTGATTATCGTGTCCTTAACTAACACACCACCATTGACTTCCAGTCAACCTCAATCATAATTATCAAATAACATTGATAATTCACGAATTTCGAAAATGTGTTTTAAAACAATTGATATTCCCGGAACGGGTGTGACAGCATCCCCTTCCACTAGTTGTAAATGCCTAATTTTATTGATATAGTTTCGGACATCTTTCTCTATAAATGACAGATTCTCGTGCCCCCCTGCCTCAACCACTAATGAATTAAAATTCTTTTTCGTTCTAATTCCAGCTGTATCATTCAACATGAGTTTCCTTTTCACATGTGGTTGCAGTAACCTATTGCATTTGTAATATCAGGATTTACCTGGACTCATTTTATGGTTATGCTCAAGTTCAACTGCTTTCACACACCACTTTCCATTGCGACAATGAAATCCCCTAAGCTTAGCTTTGTAATCGATTTTTGAGTTTGGACGCATGTTTAGCAGGTTGCTTGATCTAATCTTTGTTGTGCCACCACGAGTACACTGAATCATCACATACGTCACGATCCCTGCCACTTTTTTAGAGGTCCTTTTAGACACGGCAAAGCCTTTTTTCCTTGGCATATCTTGCATAAAAAATCATCAACTCATCCAAAGAATCAAACTCCATTCCCTTCTTTGGCTCATCTATTTGGTTTTCTAAATCTCTTATTTCCTCATTCTCATGCTCAATAATATTCCCATTATCCTTAATCTCAATAGTATCCTCATCCACACTTATAGAACCACTTGATATTTCTTCTTCCATGTCTCTACAATATAACATATAAACCAAAATGTATAATACACAAGAGAGTTAATTATATGAAAAGCTTGTGTAGGAATAAATTCTTAGATTTCAAGTTATATAGATAATGTGGACGTTTCTAGAGATAATGTAGGTTGAACTTGAACACATAGTTTGTTCTTGAGTCTCTTTTAACAACATATCCAAGTTTCATAGAGTACTACTTTTGTATGGCCGATGGGTTATTGAATTTCATCCACAGGCCTTCACATGTTTATCTTAGATTTCCCAAAACTTGGAATTTTTGGTAATCTTAGGAAAATCCAGACTTGAAATAAACTCAAAAGAATTTTGTACAGATTTGGTAAAACTAGAAGTAATTTGTAAAATTTTGGTCAAAGCATCAAACAAAATTACAAAAATCCCTTTTCCTAAATTGACCAAAGAAACTAAAAGACCTAATTTTATTTTGTAGCAAGTGTATATATATGTGTGTACATATGTATGACACTGTATTTGTACAAATCATATATATATATATATATCATGGCAAGTATTAGGATTCAAATGTGCATTAATGGGTTAATTATATGTTATTTTTTTACAATAGAACCTTCTTACAAAGCAGTAATAAAGCTTGTTTTTTAATAAATTAAAAACCAAATAGTGTGGCATTGTAAGTAAAAACTAAAGATAACAAAGATAATTAAAAAAAAAGCCATGGACAATAACTCACAGTCCTATTGTTTTTGTCCGGTTCTTGATCGGAGCTTGGAGAAATTCATGACTTCTTGATCGGAGCTTTTCTTCAAGGGGCTGAAAATTGGTATTGGTATTTAGGGAAGTGATTCACCCAAATCATATTGTGAAATCTCTGATTTGGGGGTTGGCAAAATAGGGGTAATAGTGGTAATGACAGTGGGGGGAGGGGGGTTAGGGCTTAGTAGAATTGGGGGGAAAATAGAGATGGAGGAGTGAGAGAATCTGAGAGTGATAGTGTGAAAAAATGGGTGGGACCCATAATTTTTTTGTTTATTTGCCCAAAGGGGCCTTTGGTTGTGTGTGTGAGAAAAAGTTGGGAATTTACTTGTGTGGGTTCCACAAATGTTTGAAAATTTTGCTCAAATGGACTTTTCGGTGGATGTACAATTTGGTCTCTTCCTAGCATTTCTATTTCTTCTATGAAATTTGAGAGAAAATTTGACTTTGTCAAATTATGAGAGCATGTATAGCATGGCCTTGGAGAGGAGAAAAAGTGGATTGGTTGCCAAAATTTAGGTTTGGCAGCCCACTTGCATTGAGCTCGAGTTCCTCTAACCCATGACCAAGGCTTCAGATCTTAGGATGTGGAAACACAAGGAATAGCTCTAATAGTTATTCCTACGACCACTCACGGTTTTAGAATGCACACGGAGGCAAGTTCAGGTCCAAGGCTGTAGTTTGTGACTATGAGTACACGGTACGTAACGACGTCCAACGAGACAATCTATTGAGTGTTCGCGAGGTAGGTCCTATATTCTACTATTACGTACTGTGTGTATTTACATTGATTTAGGTTGTTGATTCGCTCGTATATAGTCACAAACGCGATCTACCATGATTGATCATAAAACCCTACAATGGAGTTTTGAAAATGGGTCTTGGAAAAAAATTGTTTTTTACCTCAATTTTTTTATATTAATATGTGATATGTCCAAAATGATCTAGCCATGAAGACAGTGCCACGTTACCCAGAGGTGCCGGTTATTCCGGTAAGGGCGCTCCCCGTGGGGCCAAGCATTCCTGAGGTGTTTATTCAGACCGCGTGGTTCGCACCAATGGACCGGGCATGAAGGTCACGGCGTCCTGCGATCCCGACCTGTCCAGTAGTTTCCTAAATTGACTACAAGCTTGTGAAAGGGAATATGGAAGTTTCCTAAACGACTTAGGAAACTCTCCTAAAATTATGCAAATCTACTGTAATTAGATTAGGCTTCCTAATCCTATCAACTTACCATGTAAGGGTGGACTCTTGCACCTATAAAAGAGCCCACCTACCCTGTCAATGGGGATCCGATCCTCAAACAATTCTCTAGCTAACAAGCATACAACAGAGAACTCACCACCATACGCATATACCCGGCCGGTATTACTGGTAGTGCCGCCCACCTTTGTTGGCTCACCAGGCCCGCCGGTGATCTGCTAGTGAGTGCGCACAGACGCAACCGTGGACGTAGGTCACCTCGTTAACGGGACCGAACCACATACAAACTGCTCTTGTCTTATTTTCTCTCTAAACTCTCTTTACCAATTTTAGGCATCATCAGTTTGGCGCCGTCTGTGGGAATGACTGAGTCTTCTCATCAACAAGTTCTTAACTTATCAACATGCCGCCAAAGACGAGTAAGAAATCCGCTAATCTGACCGGTCAGGAGAACCCGTAACCTGAGAAGCAGGCTGCCTCCATGACTACCGAGTAGATAACGGCAGCGCTGACACAACTCTTAGAGGGCCAGCGCCGAAGACATGAACAAATTGAGGCACTTTTGGCCCGACACGAGAAGCGCCCTGCATCAGAGAATCAGCCTGAGAAGAGCGCCCCTATTCAAAGGCCCGCTTGGGCACGAAGGCAAGCCCGTTCCAGCCCGGTGTCCCCACCGGATAGGGAACACCCCGGCGATGGAGAGCACAGCCATGCCACCAGGCGCTCGCAAAGATGACCTCGGCCCAATCCTCTCCGAGTGGAGGACGCCAGAACTATTATCGATCGGTGGCGCGCGGCCAGAGGGGAGGAGTCCTGATGGAGAGCCCGGGAATCGGCCGAGGACCCTCCGGCCCTGAGCTGGGGGGATCTTAGGGACACGCTTTCCCGGACCCGTAACCGGGCCCTAACCCTGAAATCGACATGCTTTGAGGAAGAGACCTCGTTATCCGACCCAACCTACCGCTCGGATACAGAGAGAAGGACCGGGCGGGATGATGTAAAGGCCCATGACCTTACCAACACGGAGACTGAATCACCCTATACCGCTCGGGTGACATGGTTTCCTATTCCACGGAAGTTCAAACCCCCTCACCTTAGCTCCTATGACGGCACAGGGAGTCCGGTAGACCACATCCGCACATACAAGGCTCAGATGGCACTGGTCACTACTGTGGACGAGCTGCTCTGCCTGGCCTTCCCCAGTACCCTCAAGGGGCCAGCCGCACAGTGGTTCCATGCTTTTAAGCCCCGGACGGTCGATGATTTCAAAGCCCTTAGCAAGCTGTTCATCAGCCAGTTTGTCGGGATGCTCGACCGGTCGCCACCGGACACTCAGCTGCTGACCGTCAAGTAGCGCAAAGGGGAGTCCCTCAGGGAATATGTGGACTGTTTCAACCTGCAAAGGCTCCAGATTTGCAATCTTAATGAAACGGCAGCAATCATGGCCTTTTGCTCGGGAGTTCAACACACTAAGATCGCCACGTCATTCCATCGTGACCGACCGACAACCCTAGTGGAGCTCTCGGAGAGGGTCAAAAAATACATCGATACCGAGGAGTTCCTGAAGGCAAAGCGCGCAGGCCAAGCAGGAGACAAATCCCCGAAGGCCAAGCGCAAGCGTGAAAGATTCGAGAAGGGCTCGGGAAAGAAGCCAAAGCAAGATCAGAAGGATGCCCGGGGTCATCCCCCGATCGCTTTCACACCCCTTTCCCGGCCCATACATGAAGTCATAGCTGCCGCAGAAGCGCAGAGGTTGCTTCAGTAGCCAGCCAAACTTAAAGCACCGCCCGATAAGAGGAACCGGGATAAATTTTTCCGCTACCACAGGGATCACGGCAATGAAACGGAGGATTGCTTCAAATTAAGGATGGCAATAGAGAAGCTGATCGAGCAGGGACACCTCGCTGAGTTTGTCACAGCAGATAGATGACCCCGGCAGGACATCCGAGCTCTCGATCAGCCACTACCACTTGGCCACATCCACGTGATCTCCGGAGGAACGTCAGGCGGAGGTGATTCACAGTCGGCACGGAAGAGGCATGCTCGGGCATCCTGAGCGGATGTCTGGAAGGTCCAATCCACCAGCTCCTCCCCAACCGATGTACTAACATTCACATCCTACGACCTGCATGGCGTCCACTACCCCCATGATGACCCGTTAGTGGTGACGCTTTCTATAGAAAACTATATGGTCAAGAGAGTGCTAGTGGACATAGGCAGCTCGTCCGACATTATGTTCACGTCGGCATTCGATCAACTCGGGATTGCCAGGGATCGACTCCGGCCTGTTGTTACCCCCCTGGTAGGATTCAACGACTCCATCACACAACCGCTCAGGACAATTGAGCTTCCAGTTCTCATGGGGACCTACCCTCAGCAGGCCTCCGTACTGACAAATTTCGTGATCGTAGAAGCCCCGTCAGCCTACAATGTCATCCTTGGCAGGCCGACCCTCAACAGGGCCAGAGTAGTCGTCTCCACCTACAGCTTACCAGTGAAGTTCCCGACCCCTCAGGGACCCGGATGCTTGCGTGGAGATCAGACCACTGCCCAAAGTTGCTACGTCAACTCATTACGTCGGGGGGCAATCACTGAAACATTAAACGTCCAAGAAATGGACCCCCGAGACCAGAGCGACGTGGTAGGTCCGGTGGAAGAATTGGAAAGTGTAGTGCTGAATCCCGAGTACCCTGACCTCACGGTCAGCATTAGCAGCTTACTGGATCCCGGCCTGAAGGAAAAATTGACCCAGTTCTTGAGGCAAAGCCAGGACATTTTTGCTTGGAGTCATGAGGATATGCCCGGGATTGACCCCCGGGTAATGTCCCATCGCCTCAACGTCAGTCCAGATTGCAGGCCGGTGAAGCAAAAAAGGAGGGGCATGGCTCCCGAGAGACAGAAGGAAGTGAGCGAAGAGGTCGAGAAGCTCCTCAAAGCCCGTTCTATACGAGAAGTCCACTATCCCAACTGGCTAGCCAACGTGGTACTTGTCAAGAAAAGCAGTGGGAAGTGGAGGATGTGCGTAGACTTTGCCAACCTCAACAAAGCTTGCCCCAAGGATTGCTACCCGCTACCCAGGTGTGGATGCCGGCATTTGGGCCCACTTTTCAAATAATTTTTAAATTCAAAGAGTCGCCACTTAATTTTTTTAAAGGAAAATTAAGAAACCATTTTGGAAGGAAACTGATCTTTTTGTGAAACCAAAGATAATCTGGGTCCGGGGATTATGGAATGAAAGGGGAAGGAGCCCGACGGACTAAAACACCCCCTTTCATCCTATCTCGTGATAGGCCTCTACTCATCATCCTTTTAATCGAATTAATAATCTAAGTGTGCCCTCAACTAATACATATATATATAAATAATACATTACACAAGCATGTTGAAAAGGGTGCAAGATTGCTAACGACAAAATATCATTCATAAGCCACGTAATTCAAGTAGCACGCAACATGATATGCAATAGAGAACTAGAGAACATACCCGGGATCCAGCTACGAATTTGAACATGCAATGCATACATATAAAATAAACCTAAAAAAAGGTCTCTAACGCATATAAACACATAAGGCAAGACCTAGTCTAAGGTGTCACGCATGGAGTCGAAAATCAATAAAATCAACAAATGGAATAAACTAAAGAAGAGATGAGAAATTGTACCTCAAATGCGCTACAAAACAAAGATTAGTCCACATGCCTCACATAATAATATGATATCAAACAATCAACCATAATCCTCTAGCTTAGATCTATTAAGCATGAAATCCAACTTTATTCAATAGCTAGTTCTAATCATAAACATTAATGTACATGAATGAATGAATGTGAACAAAAATAAAACATGGATTTATTCACCAATTTGGATCACTTAGCCTCTGGATTTAAGCTAAATTATCATTATTCAAAACATGATTTGGGTCCCAAGACATTAGGAGACCATTTGAGTTGAAATAAATAAGATTAGACAAAAACAGTAGCAGTTTTTTTATGAATTACAGAGAGCAGACCAGATCTTAAAAAGTAGAAAAACCATACTTCCAACGGTTGGATCTTAATGATTTTTGGATATGATATGCCTCTGTGAGTCTAGTTTATAACCCAAAAAGAAATCAAGGTTTGAACGGTTAGATCTATGGGAATATGGAAAACACTAGGCATCACTCAGGAATCTGCAACTCTCTGTCCAGAGATCTTGTACGATTTTCTAAAATTAGTAAAAAAATGAGAAACACTTAGATCTTTTTAGGGTATCTTCCTAACATATTAAGGTACTTAGAAAAAATTATTAGAGACCCGGGAAACTCCATTAAGGTTCTGATTTATGAATTTCAAAATTGACTTGTTGGTCTGAAATTCTGGACAGAGAGTTGCATGTTTTGAAATCATAAGACCAAACTATCTTAGGCATGGAATTTCATCAAAACAAAAATCACAGGGGTACTTAAATGGGTTATGAACATCCTCCAATTGGTCTCATCCATTTCCAATGAATCATGACTCTATAAAAAAACTTTGATGACAATCGGTTTATGGATTCACTGCACCTTTGTTAAGTTGATGTTCATATTTCAAACCAAACTTAATCTAAGACTCTAGAAAAAATCTAGATCAAGTATGATTGCGATTATTCAAAAGTGAAAATGAAATATAAGAGAGATTCATGGACTTAGCCTTAGAACATCTCCTTCACAGACCTCATATTGAGGATCCAATAAGAGCACTTCTAGGTCTTACTCAATCCTATGAAATTAAACTAGACCAACATTTAAATCCTCTCTCAAATGAATGATCCTTAAGGAATATAGATTCAATTCTCCTCCCAAATTAATGGTCCTTGGAGACTAAAGAAAACAAATCTACTCTAATCTCCATGGAATATAGTTATGAATTCCATAAGATTCATAGTAAAGAGATCCTAGTCATGAGTTGATACTAGTATCTCACCAACTATGTGTAGATATGACCATGATCAACTTTAAACTCCATATGAGTCATAAGATCATAGGAGATCAAGGGATCAACCAATTAAAAAAAAAGACTTAATGGAAAATATACATAAAATTTGTGAATCTTCAAAGGAAGATTGAAATTTAGAAATCAAGTTCACTTTAGAAAAAGGACAAACTCCTTGAAACCAACCCAATTCATTTAAATCCAAGATCCATTTAGATCCAAATTAGTGAATTACCATGAGATTCAATCACAAATTCTATGTGGTGTGTGATGAAATGAGGTAGGAAGAGAGGTTTTGAAAATGTGTAAAGTTCCTAGAACTAAGAATTTGTGATTGAATTGCCTAATTCTACCAAGTGATTGAGAGGTTACCTCTATGACCTCAAGGATTTCTTCTATCTTTGTGAAGTTCTTCCAAAATCTTCAAACTCTTCTTAAAATTCTTCAAGAAAACTCCTATTTTCTTCTCAATTCTCTCTAATGTATATATATGATTCTTGTATCTCTCTCTCTCTCTCTTTTGATTCAAGTACATGTCCCAAAATGAAGATGAAAGTTTGTTTATATAGACCACCAATTCAAGGTTAGATGGGTAAATTCGGGTGAAAACCCATGTGCAAAGTTTTCTTCTAGAACATGTGAGAAAAGCAGTCTGTTACAGCTCGCGGCACTCGACGGCTTGCGGCGGTATTCGCTGAGTGTCGGGCGGCACTCACTAAATGCCGGGCGGCAAACAGAGAGTGCCGGCGCGGCACTCAGTGAGTGCCACCGCGTTTGCCGCGTGCCGGGGCTAACTGAATTTTGTCTTTCTTTTTAATTTTAAAAAATATGTTGATGTAAACCAAAATTTTAATCTATATATATATATCTATATTTGTACTAAGATCCCCCATGTGCATGGTATATACTTAAATATACTACTTTCTTTTTGTATTTTCTCCTTTTTCAAAATCTTTTTCATTTACTTTGTCCTCCTATTTTCTTCCAAGGAAACTCTTTTTATTTTGTTTATTATCCCTTTTTTGTTTTTTTTAAAAAAACAGGTTCCCAGACTGGGTTTCTCACACGTTCTTCATTATTCGAATTTCTCCCCGAATGCCCAAATCCTCTCCTTTTTATTTTAATTTTAACTTGAAGAATATCTTGAAGATTTTGAATTTCTTGGAAAATCTTTGAACGTCATGGTCATCGTCATCATCGGTCTTTGAGAGGTAACCAATTCCTAGATTTGACGTTTGGTCAAAATTGGGGTGTCTACACCAGGATAGACCTCCTTGTGGACTCCACGACGGGTCATTCACTCCTCTCATTTATGGACGCTTACTCGGGGTACAACCAGATCAGCATGTACCTCGGGGACAAAGAGAAGACGGCGTTCATCACCGACCAGGGTACGTACTGCTACAAGGTGATGCCATTCGGCCTCAAGAATGCCGGGGCCACCTACCAACGCCTGGTCAACTACATGTTCAAAGATCTTATTGGAAAAACTATGGAGGTATATGTGGATGATCTGTTGGTCAAGAGCCAGGACGAGCCCGACCACCTCGAGCATCTGGCCGGGGCCTTCAGCATTTTGAGAAAATTTAGGATGAGATTGAACCCGGTCAAATTCACCTTCGGCGTCTCATCCAGGAAATTTCTGGGCCACTTAGTCAGTAGACGGGGGATTGAGGCAAACCCCGAGAAGATCAAAACCATCATCAACATGCGGTCGCCTAAATCAACAAAGGAGGTTCAGAGCTTAGCCGGACGGGTGGCCGCATTAAACAGATTTGTCTCCCGAGCTACCGACCGGTGCCTGCCATTCTTCAAAATCCTCCACAAGGCGTTCCAGTGGTCAGAAGAGTGTGAAGAGGCATTCCAAGAACTCAAGAAGTACCTGGCTTCCCCTCCTCTACTCTCAACACCTGTGCCCGGAGAAGAATTATTCCTATACTTGGCAGTGTCACCGTCAGTAGTTAGCTCAGCACTAATCCGGGAAGAGCGCCGGATATAGTTCCCAGTGTACTACACCAGCCGGGCGTTACAGGGGCGCAGAGAGCAGATACTCCCTCATCAAAAAACTGGTATTCGCCCTTATCACCTCGGCCCGGAGGCTCCGCCCTTACTTTTAGGCCCATGCCATTGTGGTCCTCACAGATCAATCTCTTCACAGAATCCTCAACCGTCCAGACACGTCCGGGAGGCTCGTCAAGTAGGCATTGGAGTTGGAAGAGTTCGAAGTGATCTACAGACCCCGGACAGCCATTAAGGGACAAGCCGTGGCTGACTTTCTGGTTGAGTTCACATGTCCAGAAGACCCGGTTGAAGAGTCCGAGCCGCCGACCTTACCGCCCGGGTTACACTCTGATATACCTACCTGGGTACTGCACGTGGACGGTTCATCCAATCAACAAGGCAGTGGGGCAGGAATCATCTTAACTACCCCCGACGGCATCCAACTTGAATATGCATTGAGATTTGGGTTCCGTGCCTCCAACAACGAGGTCGAATACGAAGTCCTACTGGTCAGACTGCAATTGGCCACCTCTATGAGTGCACAACAGGTCCAGGAATATAGTGATTCCCAGCTCGTGGTCAACCAGGTTAACCAAAAGTATGAAGCTCGGGAAGATAACATGGTAGCCTACTTGGCCCTTGTCCGAGCGGTTTCCAAGAAGCTCTGAGGATTCTCCATCACGTAGATACCGAGAGAAAAAAATACCAGGGCCGACCGATTAGCTCGCCTCGCCTCGTCTTCTGAGTCAGACTTGCCCGGGATACGGATACAATACCTACCCGAGCCAAGTATGATCAACTTAGAAGGCATGGAGGTAGACCCTGTCACCCTGGGACCCAGCTGGATGGACCCGCTTGTGACGTTCTTGACAATAGGGGAGCTACCAGACGACAAAGAAGAATCCTACCGGGTCAAGTACCGGGCGGCACGATACCACTTGGTTGACGGCATTCTCTACAAGAGGGGATTCACTGTCTCGTACCTCCGCTGTGTTCATCCTGCACAGGTCCCAGCGATACTGTTCGAAATCCATGAAGGAGTGTGCGGGAACCACATTGGAGGCCGGGCACTCTCCAGGAAGGCCTTACTACAAGGTTACTACTGGCCAACCATGGCCCTAGATTTCCAGGAGTACGTCAGAAGATGTGACAAGTTTCAGAGATACTCTTCCATGATCAACCGACTGGGAGAGCTTCAGACTCCAATCCACAGTCCCTGGCCGTTCGCCCAATGGGGAATCGACATTGTCGGTCCCTTACCGATGGAAAAAGGACAGGTCAAGTTTGCCATCATCGCTGTTGACTACTTCACAAAATGGGCAGAGGCTGAGCCCTTGGCGACAATAACCGAACGGAAAATGAAGAGCTTCGTGGAAAGAATATTCTTAGTAGGTTCGGCATTCCCCAGGTCCTGGTCAGCGATAATGGCAGACAATTTGACACCCCTATATTCAGATAGTTCTGCTCGGGTTACGGGATACTGAATCATTACTCCTCCCCCGAGCACCCACAAACCAATGGTTAAGCCGAGGTAACCAACTACACAATATTGCAGTCAATCAAGACAAGGCTTGAAGGTGCCAAAGGGCTGTGGGCTGATGAGCTACCAAGCCTCCTGTGGGCCTACTGCACTACACCCCGAGCGACAACGGGCGAAACCCCGTTCTCTTTAACCTACGATTTTGAGGTGGTGGTCCCCACAGAGCTCAGGCTGCCTACATATAGGGTGGCCAACTTCAGTGCACCGGATAATGAAGAAGCCCTCCGGTCAGAACTGGATTTGGTGGAGGAAAGGAGAGACCAAGCCTACCTAAAGGTGGCAGCCTACAAGCAAAGGGTCTCGCGGTATTACAATAGCAAAGTGTAGCACCGCAGTTTTCAAGTTAGAGAACTCGTCCTTAAAGCAGTAAACCAGTCTACCCTAATCCCAAGCCATGGGAAATTGGGAGCAAACTGGGAAGGCCCATATATAGTAACCCGAGTCAACCGACCGGGAACCTACTGGGTATAGAGCATGGACGGGAACGATCTCTTTCATCCTTGGAATGTGCAGCACCTCCGCAAGTATTATCAGTAGCCTTGAGCCACGGGAATTTAGTACTGGTAGAGAAATTTCTTTTTGTCGCTCTGATTGAGCAGTAGCAATAAATTTTTGTTTTTAATAAAATTGGAAAGTTTATTTTGCAAAATTACTCCTGTCGGTACACCGTGCAAGGCAAAAAAGACCTCGGGCCTAACCCTGGGGCACCAAAGACCTTGGCTAGAAACCAAGGCATAAAAAGACCTCGGGCTCTGAACCCAGGCACCTAAAAGACCTCGGGCTCAGGACCCAGGCACAAAATGACCCTACAACCACCCATGTTCCAGGTCGGTTTCCTATGGTCGCTCCTCAACACGCCCCTGCCTTTACAGGACGCTAGGGTGGCAAGGGGATACTAGACCTAAACAGGAAATTACACAAGGCTTTGTCTAGGTCCAGCCGACGACGGAGTCAACCCCCTAGGTGGCCGACGATGGCAAGCTCCAAAGGACCCTACAACCACCCATGTTCTAGGTCGGTTTTCTACGGCTACTAACTCCCGCACTCCCGCCTTAGCAAAATGCTTGGGGGCAGGGGAATATTGGGCCAAAACAGGAAATCACACCGATCACTAAAAGAACTTGGACGATATTCCCAAGTACTTACAGTGACCCGAGATGCTATCCCGGACGGTAAAACAGGATATACCTATGATACACCGGGATATCCCGGACGGTAATACAGGGTATTCCTATAATACACCGGGCGTACCTTCTAAATAGGTCAGAAAGACTAGGTGTTCTACTGGTTACGGTCCTAAAACATTTGCTAAGGCAGGTGTTAGGTTGGCCAAAAATCGAGCGGATACTAGCAATTAAAACAGGCACAATACAGGAAAAAGACAAAAGACAGTTAATGGAAAGTTTGACCTCGAGGGCCTTTTCATTAATTAAACTAAAACTGTACAAGGCCTGGGGGGCAGTTGTAGTAGCCTCCCCAGAAAGAAAAAAACTACAAAAAAAAAAATTAAAAAACCTAGTCTACCGCTACCAATTCTCCCTCCTCCGCGGCCTGCTCATCAACTAAGGGGTCCCCGGCCGGTGTAGCTTCAGCGGCGACCTCGGAGTTAGCCTGGCCTTCCTTCCAGTAACTGGACTCTGCCCAGGAATAACCGGACAAGTCCCAGTCAGGATGGTCAGCAGCAACCTGCTTTGTCAGGTCCGCGTAGCCCGTGAGAAACCCAGCCTCGAATTCCTCCTCAGCTTCCTTGGCTTCAGCCTCCCAAGCAGCAGTGAGCTCCGAGAGCGTGGCCATCATAGCTGCAAGATCCTTCTCAACAGAGATCCTCCCGGCCTTTAGTCTTCGCAGCTTGCTCGGCGGTGATCCTCCCGGACTCAGCTATTGCAACCTTAGCCTCCGCAACTTTTCGGGCAGCCCGCTCGGTTGTCAGAGTATCGTGGACCTCCCCGAGCTCCAGGGCAGTTTCCCGGGATCTTTCTTCTTCCACGGTGTGAGCAAACTCTACGGACTCCCGGGCAGCCCTCTCCACAGAAAGGTTGGCCTCTGCAGCGGCCAACCTCTCAATAATGCTGGGAAGGGTGGTCTCGGCCCCAGCTGCAATACAACCAATCTGCAAGAACAAGACGATGTCAGTATATGCATGGAGAAAAAGCTAAGGTTCATACTGCAAAGAGACTTACCATGTGGCTGATGCTGTACAGCCAACCGATGATGGCCTCGGGGCTGAGCAGGGTGCACTTGTCGATTTGACTCTGCAACAGCCTGGGCCGTACCCTTCCACGGACTTCGTCCGCCGTCTCGACCTCCGGCCTTGAAGAGGGGTCCGCGCGAGCTTCCTCCATGGTCGGGAAGGAGACCCCAGATGGTTTGGCTACCGGGGGGAAGTGGTGGAGGCGCAGCAATGGTTACGCCAGGAGGAGGTGGTGGTGTAGCAATTATTACAGCGGGCGAGGAGGTAGCAGCAGCTTCCTTCCCAGCCCGGATGGATATGCCCCGGGATATCCTCTTTAGGGGCTGGCCCTCAGCGGGGTCTTGCTTCTTCCTCTTCTGGCCAGCCCGGGCCATCAAGGCCGCCTCTTTCTCCTTCAACGCCGCCGCGTTCTTGGGAGCCATTTCTGCAAAACCAGAGAGCATGTTAGTTCAGTAAAGTATCAAATGAGAAGAATACCGGACAATCAAGAGGTTGTATTTACCAGGAATAATCGCCGGGAGGATGGTAGCTGTGAAGAGCTGGGACTTGTAAGAGATCTTCGGGCTCCCCGACCGGGTCAACACCTTATTAATATCGGTCGGGTCGTCTATCAAGAACAGGATCCTTGCTTGTAGCTCGTCCGGTAGGCTGGGCGAGTCAACTGCTCCCACTGTAAGGCATACACACAAGTGGGTTAGTCAAGGCAAGACAGAAAGACTAAGCAAGAAAGAAAGAGTGCTTAGGCTTACTCCTCAGCTTCCCCGCCCAGGAGGTCCTCAGCTGAATACCCGGTGCCTTTTCACACAGACCCAGGGTGGACACTTGGAAGAATTTCTTCTTCCCTCCCTTGTTGTTGCTCGGACAGTTAACAATTATCTTCTGCCCCTGTCTGACCCCGAAGGAGAAGAAACTGGCCTCCCCGTGAACCTGGAAAGGCCGGTGGGTCCAGAAGAACTCCTGCAATGTGATCTCATACCCGAGGACTTGGGGCCACAAGGATATGCACCCCATCAGGTATCGCCAGCCATTCGGCGCGAGCTGCCCGGGAGAGATCCCGAGGTAGATGAGCGTGTCCCGGGCGACTGGGTGGATAGGCAGACGAAGGCCCGCCATGAAAGCATCCTCGTACAAGGTGACAAAGCCCGACTCGTGGAAGTGAGCTCTGCCATAGTGCACGGTAAGAGAAAAGGGACCGGGAAGCTCATACCTATCCCTGATTTGATCCAAGTCAGGACCGCGCAGGGTACTAACAATGGACT
Source organism: Hydrangea macrophylla (assembly GCA_033977485.1). NCBI lineage: Eukaryota > Viridiplantae > Streptophyta > Magnoliopsida > Cornales > Hydrangeaceae > Hydrangea > Hydrangea macrophylla. The sequence goes on from CM066998.1 coordinate 20,358,758, forward strand.
CACACGCGAAAACGACTCCGGGACTGTTCGGCACAGGTCCTTCATCGCCTGACCCCCGAGACGTCGAGGCTACGGGAGAATCCTAGTGCGCCTCCTCGTGAGACGCCTGGGCAGGTATTCTACCCTCAATATACTGGTCAGAGGGGGCCGATGAGGGGGGATCTGGGCTCGTGCTCATAGACCCAGACCGTAACTGTTCGTCCTCCGATCGGGACGATGAGTTAAAATCTGAATGACACATGACTACGTTTGTGGAAGACCTAAAGGGCGGACAACCTAGGAATGGGTCAAGAACTCCTGACCTGATGTACAGAGGAGGTAGATCTAACAACCTAAAGGGCAGGTCGTACAAGACTCGAGAAGAAAGATAACACTCTCTTAAGACTCTCTCGGGAACCCCCGTTCGGTCAATCTACTCTATTGTACCCCTAGACTGAATTAAGTGACAAAATCGGAAAAAGAAGAAATCCCAGGCTCTCTCTAACCCAAGTGGGTTCTCTCCCTCTAGCTTTGTTTAGGAAAGAAGAAGAGAATGAAGAACTAAAGACAGAAAGGAAGGACTTACAAAATTTAGCGCAGAAAAGGACTCGGGAACCTTGCTCGGGAGTCTTGGTTGCTCTCAAACTGCTCGGTAAATTCTCTCAGTTGGCAACAAGAACTGAAGAAATGAGCCAAGTGTTCCTTATATAGAAGTAGCGAGCGGTCCAGATCAATCAGATCCAACGGCTCAAGATTTTTCCCGCCAAGAACCGTCAAATAGCTGTCACCTTGGGCACGTAAAGGGTTGCCTTGAAATACGCACGCATTAAATGCGCGATGTGATGGTCCGGTTACCACGTAACTGGTCGGTTACATCCAAACCAACTCCTCTGGATCCTGACCAGGCCCATTACTCCCTGACACGTGGCAATACCCACACCCGAGCTCCTACCTATACTAGTCGTTTATCCTATCGGTGGATCTAGAGTGTGGGCCCCATCCCGAGCAGCACTCCCAGACCACATCCGAACGATTTCCCAGAAGCTACTGATTTTTGAATCTTCACCCGATGACGCATCTAGTTAGTTCCGTAAATGGGGGGCGGCTGATATGTCCAAGATGATCTAGCCATGAAGACAGTGCCACGTCACCCAGAGGCGTCGGTTATTTCGGTAAGGGCGCCCCCCGTGGGGCCAAGCATTCCCGAGGTGTTTATTCAGACCGCGTGGTTCACACCAACGGACCAGGCATGAAGGTCACGGCATCCCGCGATCTCAACCTGTCCAGTAGTTTCCTAAATTGACTACAAGCTTGCGAAAGGGAATATGACAGTTTCCTAAACCACTTAGGAAACTCTCCTAAAATTATACAAATCTATTGTGATTAGATTAGGCTTCCTAATCCTATCAACTTACCATGTAAGGGTGGACTCTTGCACCTATAAAAGAGCCCACCTACCCTGTCAATGGGGATCCGATCCTCAAACAATTCTCTAGCTAACAAGCATACAACAGAGAACTCACCACCATACGCATATACCCAGCCGATATTACTGGTAGTGCCGCCTACCTTTGTTGGCTCACCAGGCCCGCCGGTGATCTGCTAGTGAGAGTGCACAGATGCAACCGTGGATGTAGGTTACCTCATTAACGGGAACAAACCACATACAAACTGCTCTTGTCTTATTTTCTCTCTAAACTCTCTTTACCAATTTTAGGCATCATCAATATGTTTTTTTTTGGCAAAACAAAAAAGGGTGGAAAGGGGCAACCAGTCATAGTAACCCCCTTTGGGCATGACTATAAGGTTTCCCCACCCATTAAGGAATGATTTGAGCCATAGCTATTGTCTGGAAAGGCGAACCCATCATCCCAGCACCGCTGAAGGAGGTAAGCAGCCTGGGGGGTCGAATCAAGGCAAGCATGCCGATGCCAAGACTCGAACTTAGAGACCCCCTAGTTAAGGTACCCCGCTACTTACCACTTAGGCTACCATGTCGGTGGTCACATGAATATGTTTACGCACATACCAAGAGAGACCTTACACAAAGTTTCGTGAAAAACCAACATGTAGTTTGAAGAAAATCGATACTCTTGTTTCCAAAGTTTCTATTTTTTTTTTCCGAAACATTGAGCCCTATTTATGAAATTAATATATATTTTGCAAGTATGCTGCAAGGGCTTTCCTACGGTATATTATTTGCTATTTGGACTCATAGAGAGGGAGATACGATCTCTCAAAGTTGGCATCATGCAAATGTGTTCGCTGAATTGTATGTGTATAAAGGTTGAAGATGAAGTCCATAGTTTGCGCAGTTCAACAATTTTATGAGGCTTTTTTTTGGCACCTGGAGAGTGAAACCATTTTGGGTGTTCTGAATTACTGATTACCGATTCGACCGCCTGTGGACACGCAAAATTCCACCACTTTGTTTGTTTTTGTTTGAAATTTGATTTGGATCAAAGAAAGAAAAGGATCTGTTGAAAACAGATATAGAGTCGCCACTTGGTCTTTAAGGAACCAAGAAACCTAATTTTGACTCACCCAAACGGATAAAGGGCACCGGCCCTTCATAACCAAAGAACTTGGCTCGGGGTTTTGGTACGAGAGAGGAACGAGCCTTTGTCGCGACTAAAACACCCTCAACTCGCCCCGTCTTTCGACGGGCCTCAATTGGCATCGAAATAATCGTCTTATACTATATATGGTTCGACAATTAATATTATGATAGTATATTACATCACATAAGAAACTTGAAATGGAAGATCAAAAGATAAAATATCATTCATAAGATCTAAGCCAAATATCACACAATGTAAAGTGAAAGATCACACAAACTAACTTAAGAAAAATCGTCTAATCATATATCAAATAACCAAGACCTTCTAATCTAAAGGGGGACATGAATTGTTATTGAAACAAATAAACAAAGAAATCAAAATATACTTAGCAAGCTAGTATGATGCATGTTATTCTTTGAGAGAAGAAGATTTCTCAATCCCCGGGACGGATGAGAAAGGAGGATTAGATCGAGGGGAAGCATGAACGTGTGATCATGATCATTCCTTATAATCTTCTTAGATTAGGAGTCACAAAAGCCCCAAATCTTGAATGAATGTAATGTATGTATCTAGAATGTGATAAGGTTGTAGTGTGTTTATGTACATGGACTTTCTAAAGTGACTTAAAAGTCTAGAGAATGAATGAATGTATGAATGAAATCACCATGGGATATGTACAAATGTAGTATGAACTATTTCCTAAGACATGAGCCAATTTGATTAGTTCAGGCGATCCATGTTGATTAGTTCTTTGAATTCAACGCCATCGAGGTCCATGAGGTAGGTTGCTCCTCCGAAAAGGATAGTTTTGACGATATAAGGACCGACCCATTTGGGTTTGAATTTTCCGCGAGGATCAAAGATCGTGGCTCGCAATTCCTTAAGGACAAGGTCACCCTTGACAATTTTTCTTGGACGAACCCTTTTGTTGAAAGCGCGGGCTATCCTCTTTTGATAGATTCGGACATGGTCGACTGCCGCTAGGCGCTTTTCATCTATCAGAGCCAATTCTTCGTACCTTTCCCTCAACCAATCTGATTCTAAAATCTCACATTCTGCCATTACACATAGGGATGGTAGTTCTATCTCGACTAGAAGTACTGCTTCCATTCTATATACTAGCGAGTAAGGAGTTGCTCCTGTGGATGTCCTTATCGATGTTCTGTATCCCCAAAGTATGAATGGTAGCTTTTTATGCCAGTCTTTGTAGGTATCGGTTGATTTCTGTAGTATGGCCTTGACATTCTTATTTACAGCTTCAACCGCCCCATTAGTTTGTGGTCTATATGGTGATGACTTGTGATAAGTGATTTTGTATTCCTCAAACAGATCCCTGACTTTCGCTTTGAAATGACTCCCGTTGTCCGAAATAATCTCATGGGGGACTCCATAACGACAGATGAGATTTTTCTTGATGAATTTGGCCACTTCCTTGGTCCCCAACTTGGTGTAGGATGTGGCTTCTACCCATTTTGTGAAGTAGTCGATGGCCACCAGAATATATCGATTTCCATTCGAGGCTTTCGGAGTGATTTCACTGATGATATCGATTCCCCAGGTTGAGAATGGCCAAGGTGAGGTCATGCTGTATAGAAGGGATGGTGGTACATGCATCATGTTTGCATGGATCTGGCACTTGTGACACCTTCTTACGTATTCGCAACAATCTTTCTCCAATGTTGTCCAGTAGTACCCTTGTCTTACAATTTTCTTGGCCAGCATGTGACCGTTCATGTGCGGACCGCATACCCCCTCGTGTATTTCCTCCATCATTCTTCTGGAGCTTTTTCCAAACAAGCAAGTCAGGTTATGACCGTTGTACCCTTTCTTCAACAACTTTCCACTACAAATGATGAATTGCGCTGCGAATCTTCGAATTGCCCTTTTGTCTTTCTCGGTAGACTCTTGGGGGTACGTCCCCTTTTCTATGAAATCCCAGACATCCTGATACCACGGTGTTTCATTCTCTTCTTCTTCGATTGCGGCGACTATGTTGAACGAAGGCTCGTACCTTTGTTCAATCACCAAAGGCATCATCCTGACTCCCACAGGAATTTTGATCATGGAGGCTAAGGTAGCCAATGAATATGCTAGCTGGTTTTCTTCCCTAGGCAAGTAGAAGAATGTGACGTTCTTGAACTGCCTCTTGACTTGATCGAGATGATCATGATAGGGCTTCAACCTTTCTTCTTTTACTTTCCATTCTCCTCTAGCCTGTGATATAATGATGTTTGAATTCTCGAAGACATCCAACTTCTGAACTTTCAGCTCTATGGCTGCTTCCATCCCCAAAATGCATGCTTCGTATTCAGCAGTGTTGTTGGTGGAGTTATAATTGAGTTTGATTGCCAGCGGAGTGTGGTCCCCACTAGGTGACACTAGAATCATTCCCACCTCGTAGCCTTTCATGTTGGCTGCTCCATCAAAGTACAACTTCCACTACTCTTCCTTGATTTCCATGATATTCTCGTCTGGGAATGAAAACTCCCCACTTTCTTCGGAGTCAACGGCGTGCTCCGCGAGATGCTCAGCTACGGTTCTCCCTTTTACCGATTCGCTTGTAACATACTTGATATCGAATTCAGATAGTAGAAGTAACCAACGGGATATATGACCGGTCAGGGTAGGTTTTTCGAGGAGGTATTTTAGAGGATCCATGCGGGATATGAGCACAACTGGAAAGGCCAGCATGTAGTTCCTCAGTCGGCGAGTGCACCAAACCAAGGCCCAACATGTTTTTTTGAGGGTAGAATAGTTGAGCTCATACCCAGTCATTCTCTTGTGGAGGTAGTATATGGCTTTTTTGGAGTGGCTTTCTTCTCCTTCTTGGGCTAGCATGCAACCCATGGCATTTTTGGAGACAGATAGGTAAAGGAATAATGGCTTATGAGGAGTGGGTGGTGAGAGGACAGACAGATTTTGAAGGTAGGCTTTTATTTTGTCGAAAGCGGCTTGGCATTGGTCATCCCATTGGAACTTTTCTCCTTTTCTCAGCAATCAGAACAAAGGATCGCATGTAGTTGTGAGCTTGGAAATGAAGCGGCTGATAAACTGAACTCTTCTAAGAAACCCTCTCACTTCCTTTTCACTCTGTGGTGGGGCCATTTCTAAGATTGCCTTGATCTTAGAGGGATCCACCTCTATCCCCCTTTGTGTGATGAGAAAACCCAAGAGTTTACCGGAGGTCACACCGAAAGTGCATTTCTTTGGATTCAACCTCATCTTGTATTTGCGCAGCCTTTTGAAAAACTTTTTCAGCGTTACCAGGTGTCCTTCTCTATCCTTGGACTTCACGATCATGTCATCTACGTACACTTCTACTTCCTTGTGAATCATGTCATGCAGCAGAGTGGTGGTAGCTCTTTGGTAGGTTGCTCGAGGATGATTTTCACCTCCTTCTCATGAACTTACTTGATCATTTGATGCATAGTAGATGATACGGCCTTGTTAACGTGTAGCCAGGGCCTTCCGATCAACAAATTGAACGAGGAAGGTATGTCCATGACTTGAAAGACTTTGGTGCTCACCAAAGATCCTACTCGGATTTGGAGAGAAATGGTTCCCATCACATTTCTCCTAGTGTTATCGTAGGCCCTCACAGATTGCACAGATGGTGTGATGTCAAGGACATTGACCCCCAAGGCGGTGGCGGTCCTTAGGGCACAGACATTTAAGGCAGAGCCTATATCGACCAGACAAAATGGCACCTGTTGTCTCTCGCATCCAACAGTGATATACAATGCTTTGTTATGTGCAGATCTTTCTGGTGGCAGGTCTTCATCAGAAAATGTAATGATTGGGTTAAGGGTAAGGCGCCCAAGAGAGCCACCATGTCTTCTGGTGCGGCGGCATCGATGGGGACCTCTATTCCAGCCAGGGCATTCAACATAGCCTGCCTATGCTTGTAGGATGTTACCATGATGTCCCACATTGAGAGATGTGCTTGGGTTTTCTTCAACTGCTTTATCAGCTCATTGTCTTCCTCGATGACCTCGTCCATTTTTCCCTTTCCTTTGTCTTTGACCGGACCTTTTTTGATAACCTTAGTGATAGGCTACAGAGGCTGATAATGACGGCCTGACCAAGTCAGATGATCAATTTCGGCAGTGGTAGGCCCTTCTACAGTCCCGTCTTCTTTGAACCAGTCACAATCTGTTCCCATAAATGGTTTCTCCGGCTCATTCCAGATAGAAGCATCGCTTTCATTGTCGGGATCATACCATTTGAGGTCCACTACCCCTAGATCATGTTCTTCCAGGAAGAATAGGTCTTGTTCATCAGCCAGCTATTGCTGCTACTCGTAGTTCCCCCCGTCGATCAGATGAATTCCCACAAACTCTGGGATGTCAATGAGGGGTAAAGGTTGACCTAAAGGGGTAATATAGGTAGCAGGGTTGAAAGGTACATGGTTGGACTCAATGAGGCTGATGTTTTGGTGGTTCAGTAGAGGATTTTGAGTGACATGGGGCTGCTTTGGAGGTGGCTCGATGATATTGTGGTCAATGAGGTCTTGAATATCATGGCAGAGGCGTACGCAATCATTGGTGTTGTGGCTAGAGGCTTGGTGGTAGGTGCATCTCTTGGACATGTCACAGTTTGGCGGGAGCGGGGTATTTCGGGGCTGGAGTAATCGGAGGTGGCCCTTTTTTAGGAGGCGATCTAAGGCTGAAGAGAGGGGGATTTCTAGTTTGGCGAAGTTGCGAGGAGGCTTCCTAGGGAAAGAGCGATTGGAGGAATTAGCTTGGTTGGGAGGTTGGTATGGCCTAGGAGGGTAAGCCATAGGTTGACTACTAAGGGCATTAACATCCGGAGGATTGCGGGAGTAGTTGGGCCTTTTTGACTGACTCGGAGGCTTTTCCTTCTTGATCTTTCCTTCCCTGATAGCATCTTCAATTCGAGTTCCAACTTTAAACAACTCTTCAAAAGTAGAGATGGACTGGTAAAACAATTTCTCATGGTAGAGTGGCTGCAGATTCCGGATGAGCATCCTTACCTGTTCCTTTTCAATCGGCCGATGGGTCATTTGGGCCACTTTATTTCTCCACCTGCTTAGAAGTGCAGCGAAGGATTCATTGTTGTTCTGTCGAGTAGTTTCCAAATCCCTGATAGTGACATCCAGCTCTTGATTGTAGGAGTAATGATCAATGAAGACTCGAACAATGTCTTCCCATGCCCGGGTTTTGGAGGCTTCCAAGGTTAGGAACCATGATAGTGCAGACTTTGCAAGAGTTTGCGGGAACAACATTGCAATGTGCTCGTGGGTACAACCCATGGACTAGAAGATACTCATACACAGCTTCACATGACTTTTCAGATTCCCAGTTTCGTCGAAACAGTCGATGGCAGGCATCTTGAAGTTCTCCGACAGTTTCAGCTTAATAGGCTTAAAGAGGCCTTCCAGGTCTAGCATGTAATCATCAATCCCTTTGCTTTTCCTCAGTACACTTTCTAACTTGTCAACCTTATCCATTTTCTCTTGGAACTTCTTCTCATATGCAAATGGTGGGACCCCTTAAAACCAGTCTTCCTCCCCATTATTCTTATGTGGAGGCGGTTCAAACCCCGGTGGTGGAAACCCAGGCGGAGGTTGCGGCCGCTGTTGCTTCAATTCTTCCATGAACTTCAGAACTTGGGCTAGGCTATCGGACTGCTGGCTTATGGTTGCTCCCAACTCGGTAACCTTGTTTTCTAACTCTTCTCGATTCATGCTGAAGTAAGCTATTGGACTGATTCTGACTAAACGGTTATCTGAACTTCTGACCCAAGATGAGGATCCAAGCTGCTGACTCCGGGAATCTATAATGACTTCACAGATTTTGAAAGGACTAAATCAGATTTTGACAGTGATGACTTTAGACAAACAATGACAGTGATGTTAATAAACATGGACTGACTTGTGTATAGACTTGGTTGGAACAGTGTGTGCAGATCAATGAGAATGGTGTATGCGAATGAGACAAGCATGCGGATGTAAGCCCTAATCTATATGATGCTCCTATTTTTAACAAATAGCAGTTAAACAATTAAGGTCCTAACCATATAGAGTGTGCCAACCTTACTTTCCAGTACGATCACAAAAGGGATAACAGGGGTTTCTAGGGTTCTATGGAGGCTTCTAGGAAAGACTGGGCATTTCTGGGATATTTGGATGGAGTTTCTGGGAGAAACAGTTTAGTATGATTATATCTTGGATATCTGGACAGAGTTTCTGGGAAAAACTGGTTAATATAGTTATATCTGGGATATCTGGACAGAGTTTCTGGGAGAAACAGGTTAATATGGTTATATCCGGGATATCTGGACAGAGTTTCTGGGAGAAACAGGTTAATATGATTTTATCTGGGATATTTGGACAGAGTTTCTGGGAGAAACAGGTCAATGTGTGGTGATAGTGATCATACTGTCTAGCATGTTTTCATACTCCTATGTCTTAGGACCGACAAACAAGGTTTGCGGTGTATATCTTTGTGAGCATGGAGCAGACATCCTTGTCATGGTGCCTAGGCAGGTTAACTCAATGTGATCACATGTGAGTGATTGCCTTGGGGATCATAAGAAAGAGGTTCTGTTCTATGCCACATAAGCGTCTACATCGCTCAGGTAATCCCATCAGGGCATACAGCAGTTATATCATATTGTCCTATCTGAAAAGATAAATCAACAGCCCTATGAAAGGTTCTACATGAATCTATATGCAAAGGCTGGGTTTAGTCAAAGAGGGTCCATTGACGAGAGTTCAAATATACCGTCAGAGAGATAGTACAGAAGTGTTTACTCTTTTTGATATACCTTGGAAGGTATAGTATCAACGGTGACTTGTGCCCTGGCACAGCAAGACCTGAACAATGTCAGCGCCGTGTTTCAGACACAGTCGGAGGGGAAATGTAGAAGTGCAATGCGGTGAACCAAACACAGTAAAAAGATGATTTTAAGGATGCTTCTTATGAGTCAAACCTCTGTATTATTTTGTTTTGAAAAAAAAAAAATCCCCAGCAGAGTCGCCAGATTGTGGACACGCGGAATTCCACCACTTTGTTTGTTTTTGTTTGAAATTTGATTTTGATCAAAGAAAGAAAAGGGTCTGTTGAAAACAGATACAGAGTCGCCACTTGGTCTTTAAGGAACCAAGAAACCTAATTTTGACTCACCCAAACGGATAAAGGGCACCGGCCCTTCATAACCAAAGAACTTGGCTCAGGGTTTTGGTACGAGAGAGGAAGGAGCCTTTGTCGCTACTAAAACACCCTCAACTCGCCCCGTCTTTCGACGGGCCTCAATTATCATCCAAATAATCATCTTATACTATGTATGGTTCGACAATTAATACTATGATAGTATATTACATCACATAAGAAACTTGAAATGGAAGATCAAAAGATAAAATATCATTCATAAGATCTAAGCCAAATATCACACAATGTAAAGTGAAAGATCACACAAACAAACCTAGGAAAAATCGTCTAATCATATATCAAATAACCAAGACCTCCTAATCTAAAGGGGGACATGAATTGTTATTGAAACAAATAAACAAAGAAATCAAAATATGCTTAGCAAGCTAGTATGATGCATGTTATTCTTTGAGAGAAGAAGATTTCTCAATCCCCGGGACGGATGAGAAAGGAGGATTAGATTGAGGGGAAGCATGAACGTGTGATCATGATCATTCCTTAAAATCTTCTTAGATTAGGAGTCGCAAAAGCCCCAAATCTTGCATGAATGCAATGTATGTATCTAGAATATGCTAAGGTTGTAGTGTGTTTGTGTACATGGACTTTCTAAAGTGACTTAAAAGTCTAGAGAATGAATGAATGTATGAATGAAATCACCATGGGATATTTACAAATGTAGTATGAACTATTTCCTAAGACATGAGCCAATTTGGAATGCACGTAAGCATCAAATCAAAGAATGGAAAGTTAAAATGTGCTTGCTGTGAATAGTTGACAGAACAGTAACATGATATTTTGGAAATTGAAAAGAGGGGTTAGGTATGTTTTTAATGCATGATTTTTTATGGAGATCTTCATTATTGTGTCTAGAACACAAACCAAAAATCCAATCTTTAATAACTATTACAGATTGAGAGAAATCATATGAACAATGGAGGTTACCCAGAAACAGAGTTCGTACTGTCGACTGAAATGTCAAAAATTCTTAGAAAATGAAAACAAATGATCTAGAGGCCCATTTTATACAGATGATTCCCTAAGACATTGAAGTTCAAGGAAAAAATAAGTTAGGAATACTCGTTTTGGAAAATAATTCTGAACAATAAGTTGAAAGTAGACCAAGCTGCTGTGACAGCAAAAACATAATATCTGGAGAGAATGTTTGGGTCCAAATGGACCATTTTCAAGTATTTCCAAGTCAAACCAAAAATCATGGGTGTTCTCTAATGAATTAGGAAGATTTTACAAGTGGTCTTACATCCATACATTGAGTATTGAGTTCTAGAGAAATCTTTGAACTCAGATCACTCACTGTTTCGACTCACTGTTTTGAAGATTTTGGGGAAAACTAGAGTTTTCTTTCTTGAGATCAAAATGAGGGGTTTCAAGAGGGGTTTTGAAATAGAGGTTTTGAAAATATATTTTCAACATCAAATAGAGATTATAACCTCTTGGAATATCAACATCAAACTCATCATCAAGAACCTCCAAGATTGTTGGAAAGATTCATTTTTATTTGAACATAACTTCAAGGATACCTTGGAGGTATTGAAGTTATAACCATCATCTATCAAACATGTTTTTGAGGTCAAGAGCTACTATCCATAAGGATTCACTCACCTCAAATTTCATGTCATCATCTAGATGATGATGAACTAGTAAGTAAATAAAGAAAATCAAAAAGAAATGAGGTAAGAAGAGATGAACATTGTATAAACAAGCAAGTAAATGACAATCAATAGATGATAATCAATGTGATATTGGACTTGTAGTTTGGTGTTTCACTCATATGTGATGACATTGGACATGAAAGAAGCTTCCACTCTCTTAAATGCTCACTAAAATGGTGGTTGGGTGTATTGAATAGTGAAGTAAATAGGAGTAATGAAGTAAAAAACAAAGTTTAGAACACACTTTTGTTTTGAAAATCAAAGAAGAAAGCTTCTTTTCTCTCTATTCTAACCTTATCTCTACAACTTTCTCTCCCAAAACTTCTCAAAGCTTACATTTGACACCCCAAAATGAAAAGCCAAGGGGGGTTTATATAGGCCAACTTGGGGCGGTTTTGGGGTTTTAGAAGTGTTCCCATTGGCTCCAAACATCTGAAAACATAGAACTACGTCGTTTTGGTTTTTAATTAATCAAAATGGGACCCCAAAAATATTTGCAAAAACATACTGTTCTGGAGGAGAGTGCCGCGACGGCACTGGGCCTGTGCCGCGGCGGCAGTGGGCCAGTGCCGAGGTGGCACTACTCCTCAATCGTCTGGATAATCCCATTTAGGCCCCCAGAGGTTTCGGTATTCGCGAAAAGACCCTATTTTGTCCAAAATTCATAGAAAATGCGCACGAACTCCAAATTGAGGTTATGATATACCGTTGGAAATTTAATGGAGTCTAATTTACATAAAAAATAGTTCGGGGATAGGTCACTTTGAAAAGTTTTGCAGTATTTGTGATAAAAGCTGATTTGATCGCCTTCTTCGCCTTCGGAAATTCACAATAAACTCGTTTTAAATCCAAAAATTACATGTGATATACCGTTGGAAAGCTATTGACCTCTAGTATCCATGAAAAATATTTGAAAATTGTTACAGTGCTCCAGTTCTAAAGTCAAACTTTGGTCAAACTGGTTAAACCTGGGATTCTCGGGAAGTTTTGGAAACCTCTAGGAGCTCCCAGGAGCTGACGTTTTCCCTCGATTTTCTTTTAAAACTCATTTTAATACTTTCCACATGATCTAGAATGATTCTGGCGAATTTGGACGATTTCGGTCAAACTTGGTCAAACCTTGGTCAAACCTGGTCAAACCTTGGTCAAATTGGTCAATGGGGACTTTTCAGGAACTTTCGGGTCTTCCGAGGGTCTCTGGGAGCTGACGATTTCATCCGATTTTACTTAAAAACTCATTTTATCATTTTTCTTACGACGTAGCACGTTTTCAGAACTTTTGGTCCAAATCTGGGAGCTTTTGGGCTTTCAGGGGCATTTTGGTTATTCTGAGCATTCTGAGAGATAGAACTGACTTCCAGGAGTCCTTTTGAGTCTTTTCGATCATTGTGAACCACCAAGCTATGGGTCTCCTAAATCTGATAGCCGACAAAATGGGGTGTCTACACCACCGAGTGAGCCAGAATCAAACCTTGACGTAATACACATGTAATTAATATATTTATTAGTAAACAACAATGCTTAAATAGATATAGAATTAAAAAATTCTGTGAAGTTGTGTTCTTGCCTCTCCCTAAAAATCCAAACAACCTTTACCATGCCATAAACCATATACCTATGTATGATATGTATATCTACCACACACTGCATGTTCTGTAACATGTGTACAAAGAAGGGGAATCATGGATGGCTTTGTTACAAAGAAAGGGGAAGATAGTTTTCACACAACTTCAACTAAAATTGATAGTTCTCCCACTAATTGATAAAAAAATACTTCCAGTTTTTACACCTCTCACAATATACAAGTTACTTCATTCAGTACATGATCTAAACATCCCACTAAGGGTTGGATGATATTTCGTGCAGAATCATTGCTTCGATCATTTTTGACATACAATCTCACTGAACATAATGAATACCCGAAAATTTGAAAACTAAGGCTCCGATTGTGGTTATGTCTTCTTGGTGAATATAGATTTGCTTGACACTTTGGAGATGAGAGTTCATTCTGCAATTATGTCTTTGTTGTAATGTGATATACAAGAAGTTTCTAAGTTTGTTTCTGCTTTATTATTTTAGCACAACTTTCAAAATTTTATTCCAAAATGAGAAAGAGCATTCTAGAGAAAAAAGAGAGGCAAGAAACGAAGACTCACATGAAAAAGAAAGATGCTTACAACTAAAGTGGGTTTCCTTGTTCATAGTCATCCTTGCTTATGTGTAGCAATCTTGATAAGACTTCCAATTTTTCCTCTCGTTTAATGTAAATAGTGTAAAGTTTTGTCATTGTGGCAGGGTAAGTTGTATCAGCTGCTTCTTCGCAGAACAGCTCTCAGCCTGGTATGTAAGACATTTCAATTCTGTTACACATTATATCTTTTGAGTTATAATTTTTTTTTCTTTCAATTCTCTGCATATTGAGTTGAGTTATGCTATACTTCCCAAATTTTTATCCCAAATGCGGCTCCCAACACATGTGGTAGTGACCCACTTGATTTCCATTGGAGGATGTTGAAGTGGTCCTACCATTATTGAGGGGAACCACATTTGGGATATAGAAAATGGCTAAAAGATCAATTTGATAATCTATTGACATCTTTACTTGAAATGTGCTATTACTGCTCATGGATGTAGACAATGACCAAAAGATGAATGGATATACTATTTATTCCTTGTGACTTGTGACGACTTTAATGCAACTGTAGTGGTTGCAAAAATTAAGATTGAACGTATCTCACTTAATTTCAATGAAGCAGCAAGCAGAAATTGCTTTGATATCCAATAAATATTGCGCGGGTTTTAAGAATCACGCAGTTGATTATCACGTATCAGCCCGACGACAATATGATTTTAAATTGTTGACTAAGGTGACAAACAAACGAGCCTCGCAGTGGCTGTGTGGTACATTTTGATCATTTATGAGCAAGATGTCAAGACTCAGTAAATGGTATGCTTATGTAGTAAAGACTTATTTTTATACAAGATATATTGCTTAAGTGGTATTTCTGCAGCCCCTAAGGTTTTAGATAAATTGTGTTAGTTAAAACACAAGAAATGAAAAAATATTAGAGGATTTGATTTGGTGTCTAGATAATTCCTGACCGTGGGTGTGAAGTGAGGTGGATCCCTAGGAACTCTAACCTTGATTTTGCTAACCATTGGGTTAGTATGCTAAACGCCCCTAGTGTGGTGGTCCATAGTTCGGGTTTTGCATGGGAGTGAGTGTTATGGACATTATAGTGACCTTCGGGCGCATGTGCATAATTCCCTCGGCAACATCAACATGTGCATTTCTTTGCATTCATGGCATTATATGCATCGGTATGTTTGGGAGTAGATGAAGCTATGGGCCGACATTTACAAAATAGAGTATATATGGGGTTAAAAAATATTAACAATGACAAATAACAAAGACAGAGAGAAGTTAAGAAAAAAGATTTGAGTTGCTTAGAAGGAAAGAAACCCACTTTCTGTTTCAAAACTTTGGGAGAGTCAAAAATCTCTGACATTCCTACAGAGCCAACATATTCTCTGTAAGAGAGCTTTTCTGCATAGCCAAGAGACATTTGAGTTGGTTTTCTTCAGAAAATGCCATGACGTCTATTTTGGAAGTCTCCTCATGTGGAGTTTTTCTTTTGTATTATAGAATGGATATTTATAGATTTTATAGAGCATGTATTGTTTTGTAGCCCTATGGTAGAATTATGGAAAAATGCTATGTCTTGTTGCACTTCAATACTATGTTGTTAGAGCCAAGCGGATTGTAGCCCAATTGGCATAGCTTCTCTCTTCCCAGTGAATTCTAGTTGCTTGCCCCCAGTTATTCTTCAGTCAGAATGAGTAACCCTTGTTGGGCTTTGCTGTGGGGCTTTGGGGTTGGGTTGGGGCTGGGGTGTGTGTATCCAGTCCGGATCCAGGTAAGTATCAAAAAAAAAAAATACTATGTCAGGTAGGGCACGTTTTGGCCCCATTTTGAAATCTCTTGTTAAGAACCTTGAACTCTCTTTTTGGAACATTGCAAAGTGTTATGATCTTAATTTAAATTGAGGTTTTGGAGATGTTTCCCATCTCCTAGAGCTATTGGGAGTTTGTTTAGATTGTTTTCCTTGTCAAGCTTTGAATTTTTGGAGGGGTCCAACTGTATATGTTGTTCTAAAGCTGTTGGATATCAGTTTCAGTTGTAGTGTCTTACTTTAGTTATGCTTTGCACAATAATTCTATTAAAAATACTCTTAAGTTATGTTAAACCCAAGGATAGATGTGGTGGTTGGTCAAACATGGGTCAAGTATGTATTTTTTAGTGAATTCATCATATTCAGTAATCTCTTTGTTAACTTGAAGCAATTTCATTGTTCAGTCCCATGACAAAATAAATGATGATAAAACAATATCATTATTTAATCCAACTATTTAGAATTATATAGTTGGCCCGAAAGGTTTTTCTTTTCTTCTTTTCTCATGAATGAGCCAAATAGTTGGCGAAGGAAATGCCTATGAAAAGGAAATGCAGGGAAGAAGAAAAAAGAATGGATAAATTTGAGAAAAAAGCCTTTATTTAGAATTATATTAGTCATAAATATGCTTCAAGAGTATAAACTTGCCCCCCTAAATTTTTTAAAATTATTAAGCTCACCCCCCTAAGATAGATTCTAGGATCCCATCGCAAAAAAGTAGTAGTTTCCGTTGTGTTATACATTTTGACGTTTCACCTCATGAATAATTTTATCTCTATCTCCAACAATGTTGTATATTGAATATTGTATGTATACATAGAATAAAAAAGATCATTGACTGACTATGCCTTACATTTTATAGAGAATTTGGAGGGAGCTGCTGTGGTGATCGTACCGGGTGTTACGAGTAAGCACGACATGACATTGGATGCTCTCTTCAACATCAATTGCGGCATCGTCAAACGTATCTGCTCTACCATTCACAAACATTGTCCCAATATATATCTCTATTTGTTTCATCAAATCAAAAGTGAGGTCTCTCTACCCTGCCAGTGACTAATATTGTACCGATATTCGTCTATGCAAATAAGGTTTTAGTTCTGCTCATAAAAATGAAGAATGCTGGTGAATTTGCAGAACATTAATGAACTGGGTTCGCTAAAGCTTGATCTTTATTGGGACAGGTTGTGATTTATATACACAGTTTGTTATTCGCTTGTAACATCTTTGGTTGACCTCTAGAAGGTAATTCCGTTGAGCCATTGAAGCTTTAACTATACCCTTTTTGCAATCTCAATTAATTTTTTTGTACAATAATAGGGCTTATTTATGGAAAAATTTTGTGGGTGGTTTGAAGATTTCAAAATATTGTGTTTTTTGTTTTTCCTATGATATTTCTGATTCTTATGATTAATGAAATTGAAGAAGTATTTGGTTTCTGTAAAGTTATAAATTTTGTTATTCAGGTTTTGGAGAATGAACAGGTGAAAAGTGAACCTCCTGGTGCGAGGTTTAAACTCACATTTTTTGTTGGGTTTTGCTGCATCTCCTTCAAGTTCCCCCAATTTTCTAGTGATCACCACTATTTTGAGTGGTGGTGATACTTATATGAGATTAGTTGAATTATCAGTTGGGGATGCCAAAAATGGTGATTTTTTTTAGAATGTACTTTTGCTCACCCATTTTTTGATTCACCATTGATCACCCTTCTCTTCTATTGGCTAATGCAGTGGAACTCAGTATTAAATGAGAATTAATTAATGGTGTAAAGTATTGGGTCTCATTGTATTAACCAATGATAAAAGAGGATGAGCAACGGTGAACCAAAAAATTGGTGAGCAAAAGTGCACTCTTTTTTTTTTTAGAGACAGAAATGGTGATTCAAACAAGTCACTTTTTGAGTTATTTTTTAATAATAAAGATACTCACCATCAGAGGGGAGCCTTGACGCAACGGTAAGGTTGCTCCATTGTGATTGGAAATAGCCACTTTGTTTACAAGGGTAAGGTTGCGTACATCTCACATTTCCCAGGCCCCGTAATGGTAGGAGCCTCGTGCACTGGGTTGTCCTTTTTTATACTCTCCATAGGAGATTAGTAGATAATGAGATTGACTTATTCTCTTAACAATTAATTGTATTATATTTAATATTAAAAGTCTCTAAACTTCATCAGAATGCATAATAACATATAAAATATCCTAATTTAAGTATGGTATTGCGAACAATGAAAAAAATGAAAACCACACCTCATACCCAACAAATATCCTATTGGTGATATTTTTATGACTAATGCTAGGCTTCTCAAAATTTTTATCTCAAATGTTTTCCAAATTTATGTGGCAATAGACCTGCAGAGTTGTGATTGGAGGATGTTGAAATAACCCCACAGTGGTCCTATTGCCAATTTAATTCTTAGCTTGAATTCTTGACCAATTCAAAGCAAGTTTAAAGTTTTGGCATAAAATAATTAGGACATGTCATCCAAGTCTTGCTATGAAATCGGACCTTATAAAATAGACTAACTCGGTCCTAAGACCTATAATGTTATTCAAATCCTGGCACGCTATGTCCACTCTGACAAAGATGCAATATGTCTTTCTTTTTTTTCTCATAAATTACATCTTTTGTTAATGTTTTATTACTAGAGAAACACTGCACCCACACATTGTGTACGGATACATGCTAATCCATCTATTAACTATACTTAAAAGACGAGCAAAAGTCTTCATCTAGGCTATCCATATGTGGCACTCTCCCCAGTCCTTCATTTTTCTACCTATTTTCCTTCTTTATTTACCCAAACACCTTTTAGAAATTTGGTATCAAATTCTCAATTAGGAGAGTTATTTAGTTTAAAGACACAAAGGAAACCTTTTTCATAATAAAGACATTATTTTTTCAAAAAATAATGACATTATTCAATAAACTAATTGGAATAGGTTCTTTGACTAGTTGACCACATATTTTTGGGACATATTTACCCTTATTTGTGTTTGTCATTTTCATTTCTCTGTTTTCAACATTCTCTCTCTCTCTCTCTCAACAACATCAGCGACAACCACTAACCGAGACCACCGCCATCGCCACCACCACTATCGTCGCCACATCGTTGGCGTTTCATCTCCATCCCCCGATCGATGCCCACCATCAGAACATGGCCACTAAAGCTAGATCCGGCCAAAACTAGTCACCTATTCGCTACAAACGTCGTTCTCTGAAGATATAGATGATGAAGATGGCTTCCGATTCGAATGAGATATACCTGGAATGTACCTCTTTGCGTAATAAATCAGATAGTTCTTGATGATCTCTGGACTCAGATCTCCTTCCTTCATTGCAGAAATCATACGATTGAACAGAGGCATACTCCATTGATTGAGTGTCATACCCTGGAACCGCACATACAATTCTAGGATACGTGGCACGCCATCAATGGACTCCTAATACTCCTAAGGTCCATTAATAATCATAAAATACAGAGTTATAAAAAGTTTTCCCATTGAAAACACTTATAAAACATTATATTTTGGAACAAGACAATCCAGTCGACTGGGGGTCGACTGATCGGGGAACCCAATCGATTGTATTGGAACTACAAAGGGCTAGAAATCTCAGAAGGTCCAATCCGGTCAACTGTACCTGTCCGGTCGACTGTGAATGCCAATGTCCGGTCGACTGGTACCCATCTGGTCGACTGGATAATGCTATTACAGAATGTCTCTTTTCGCGAACGAATCCAATCGAATAGATTATGCAGCAGAACCCCTTTTCTGCAACAACTCAATTTTAAAACCAAAATCAACCAAACACACTCAACACCTGATAAATACAATCAAACCCAACATACCCAACTTGTATAGACACGCATTAATGATATTACAACATCCACGAGTTATCTAGTTAAAGTTATTACAAGTTATTAGCCTCGAATTAAGATCAAATTCAACATAAAATGTCACACCCCAACCCAACACACGAGGATTAGGATCGTGTAACAAAGAGTTACCCAAAACAAAACACCCCTTATTAGCAATAAAATAAGAGTTAAACATAGTGTAAGAAATTTGTTAGCTTAAACCGACCCAAGGTTAAAATAGTCATTAAGAAAATATAGTCAAATTTTATATCAAAAGAAAGCCCTTCAAGTCTCGGTTCCAACACAAAAAAAAAAAATGGCGCGCAGATCTGAATTTTCTAGAAAGAGTTATGTCCGTTTTCGTAAGAGTCGTCAGGCTGAAAATATACCTGCGGATTCTGCAGATCAAGTTTCTACACCAGTTTTCCCTGTTTAAGAGTTAAAAGCATAACCAAAATCAAATTACTTATACAAACCCATTGCGATTCAATACCAACTGATTCACTAACATGTTCATAGCACCTTGAAAACTAAGAGATTAAACTAGTTTTTTACAAAATCCTTACCCTAACTAGTCTCAATTCCAAAACATACAACATGAGTTTATACAAACTTCCCACCCAACTGAGTATGCCCATTAAACATTATAAATAAGTGGAACATAAATCCGTGCTATCAAGAATCCCCGTAATTCAACGCTTCTCACTGTGATGCTCATCTGAACTTGCGTGGTCACTAGCCACAAAATCGACTAAGCTTTTACTCAGTGAGTACGTAGTACTAATCATGCAATTGGAGTATTTAATGAATCATAACACCAATTATTAATAGATGGCCGCAGGCGTGTCAAGTAATCAATCACCATCGTTCTGGACCCCTGATTTCGGGTCATTCTCACTTTGTCGATGCTTTAAAAGTGATATCACACAATCTCATGTGACCGAAGTCAATTCGTTGTGGTCGTCACCACCGTCCCCTTTTCTCTGAGGAATTCAATGTCCCTTAAATATGGGCTAAATAATGGTGATTATCACTTGAGACCCTTTGACCCAAATAAGCATATAAACAACTCAACATATCAACATGGCAATTTCATCATTTTGGACATGTTAAACAATAAATATTCACATGCTTTTCTACTTAACCACAAATTAAGCATTTTAAGCGTTTAATAGCGAATAAACAACATTAAATAGTCAATTTTGGGATTAGGACACTCACCTCACGAATAAGTCTGAATAAGCCTAGAAATCCCAAATTCCTTGTAGAAATCTAGCTCCTAATGATTCCAATGATATCCCTACATATATATATATATATGTCACATATATATATCACCCCTTAAAATGGGTTGCAAAAAAACGTTATCAAAACTAGAAAAAAAAGACATTAAAATAATCCTCTCACCTCCACGAGTCCGAATATGGCTTCGGTTCGCGAAACGGAGGTTGAATTTGCGAAGTTGTAGCGACGAGCGGCAACGAGAAACTTTTTTTTTTCTTCTTTGAAGCTCTTTGCGTCTCTCATCTGTAACTCCTTTCTTGTTTTTTCTTCTTTTTTTTTTTATTAACTAAAAGGAATGGAGAGTTATATGGAGGAGGTGTCAACCTCTTGTCCCTCCAAACCAACCTTTCATTTATTCTATTTACCACCTAACAATTATATTAACTACCCAATTATCTAAATGGGTATGTGTCTATCTCACGTATGGGTCCCAAAAGTGGTCCTAAATATTTTATAAAGTTACAAATTAGCCTACTAATTATGAACTATATTCCAATTCACTCTCGTACGGGTACCCAAACTGGCACCATAAAAGGTCATGAACAATAATAAAATATTAAAAACACTTTAACAAATAGTTATTTAATTATAATAATGCAACTAATAGCAATTTATTTAATCCCGATCTCCTATGGGTCCTACTTCCATATCTGTCCCACCTCTAGTGGAACTTTCAACAGTGTCCTTTACTGAACACTTATCATATCGGGGTGACTGAAACTCACCCAAATCATCACATTCAATTAATCACACTAATTAATGCATTAAAAATAAATATTATTACCGTTTTCCGGGTACGGGTATTACATAAAACAAGTTCTATAAGTTTGAACATTAAACACGAAATAAAAGCAAGAACTCGTCTAAGCCCAAGCCCAAGCCCATTGACTCACTTCTCCAGATCCTCTCTGCGTATACACCTACAATGGTTATTCAATAACCACTACAATATATAAGCTATATGCTTAATGAATGACATCAATTGAAAGCATGGATTAAGAACAAGTCCAAATCCATAGCATTACACAAAATTATAGTCGTCGGTAATACATTGCTATTACCTTTAACCCGGTTAACGATTCTACCATTGAAACTCCCATGCAACCAGTAGGCACCCACGTCTCTTCTTTCAGACTGGCAATACCCAGTAGTCTCTGGCGGCTCGATATCCAACACACATGATGAACAACACAAGTACCCCATTGACCCAAGTAGACAACTTAACATGCTCATATAAGTTCGTCACACCATGCTTTTTTAATATATCATTGAGTCTTATTAACCACATGAGTTTGCCCAATATAAGCTAAGTAATATAAAATAATAATTTAGACATGCTTTTCATACAAATGAACCCAAACAGGGTGTCAATCCAGAAATCCCCAATTAATTGTTAGGAAACTGCATTCCCAGAATCCGTTGACACCGCCTATAAGTTGGTACTGCAAAAATTTACGTGAAAACTACCCCAAGTCGGTCCTGTTTAATACATAAAGTGTACCGACATAGTGAGTTGAAACTATATCGTTTCTTGTAGTCAAGACAAACCTACTACAACATCATGTTGTAGTCCTACCGATGGTGTGTCCAATCCCATCTAAGACTGTAAACCAAAATCTTACATTCTATAAAATCCGATGGTCTGATCTTCTGTGTGTAAGCTGAACTCTACACACCAAACCACCTACTATGTAAAATGAGAGACACACATGCATAATATTAAATAAATAATATATTAAAGACATTGGTCACACAGATTCTCATAAAAATGGAATAACTGATTTTATTAAATGAATAATAAATCAACTACATAAAGCATGCTTTTAGTATATATCCCTAACATTAATATTACTCACCTCATAGAATTCACTCCTAATTCCAGATTATAACTCCCCTAACTATCGGGTACAAATCCTATATGTCACGCCCTGGAACGGCAAAAATATAGAAAAATAAATTTCCTTTTTGGGTCCAAAGTCAGCGACTGGTAAAGTCACACGATTGTCCACACCACGCAGTACTAAGCGACAATAAGTAAAGGAGATAGCAAGAATGAAATCTAAGTTCTGGTTAACACATAACTTAATGTCAAAAGGAGGTTATTAACTATTACACATCAGATTCTCGAATCAAAACAAAATACAGCGGAAGTACAATTGTTAAGGCAACATATGCCTGATTACAAAAAGGTCTGGAAAGTAGTAAAGATAATTAAACTATAGCCTAGCCTAATCTTCAATTGGCGTAGAGGTAGTCCTCGGCGTAGTAGTCTTCCTCTGCCTGACCTCCTTCGGGCTAGTCCTCCGTCAGGACATCATCACTGGCATAGTAACTCTCGCCCGCAGGTCCTTTACCTGTATAGTCATAACTAGGGTGCACTGGAACATGGAAATGTCCAACGGCATAAACGCCGTCAGCTTAATGAAAGCTGAGTGAATTAGATACTAACAGGGTATCAACTATTGAAGTTATTACTAGTTATAAACGATAACCATTAAGATTCAGTGAGAGTAACTCCTTTAATCATTCTGATGATTCGGTTACTAACGTCCTACTTATTTTAAGACCGACAATACATTATGATAGAAGAACAGACTCGACAGTAGTTCAGTTCTTAAGGATGCACCATTGCTCCATCCACCGCTTTTAAGAACATATACACAGTCCACCGTAGTCGTGGATACCACGTCAGTCCATCCCCAACTTTTAAGAACATATGCACAGTTCACCGCACTACAGGGATATAACAGTTTAAGCAATAGTACATCATTCTATGGCTATGACTTAGCAACGTCTACCAGTGATCACAGTCCACCGCAATCGTAGACACCTTCGTCTGTCTACTGCTTTTAAGAACATATGATTAAATCATCTGGCTATCTTAGGGCAAATGGTCCGGTCCACCATAGTTGTAGACACCTTCGTCTGTCTACCGCTTTTAAGAACATATGATCGACCAAAGCCCGCTCACGCAAGATTCCCGAATCTTAACAAACCTACTTAAGTTCAACTCTAACATCGATACATGACAATCCCAATGTGGCCTAACTACTCTGAATGAAAGAAACGTTAACTCCAAAGGATTCACAATTATTATGTTATCTAACATCACAACCATTATTCATTAATCTCGTTGTTACTATGATTCTACGTCGCATTATCTCATTATTACGTCTGTATTACAACAATAAAGCATGCTAGAGATACTGAACAGTAAATAAACAACTAAACAGTTATAATATAAACTAAACAAGAATATCAACATTCTACCACTTCCAATCGATTGGTACAGGGGTCCAATTGATTGGTATAAAAGTAGTATCAATCGATTGGTAAAGAGTTCAATCGATTGGATCATATGTCAATTGATTGCTATAAATGCCAATCGATTGGGATATCAATCGATTGGGATATGTCCAATCGATTGGGACTTGGTCTTCTTCACAGTGAAGACTGTCTAGCAACATAAAACAGGTAAAATATGAATTTATACTCCATTTCTTCATTCAAACATACTCTAACATCAATAATGAGTTACCAAGTGAGTTTAGAA
The DNA here is from genome assembly GCA_033977485.1 of Hydrangea macrophylla. Classification (NCBI taxonomy): domain Eukaryota; kingdom Viridiplantae; phylum Streptophyta; class Magnoliopsida; order Cornales; family Hydrangeaceae; genus Hydrangea; species Hydrangea macrophylla. The sequence continues at coordinate 20,382,787 of CM066998.1, forward strand.
CTCACCTTAGATCACAAAGGGGGTGTTTTGGAATGTATATTGAAGCTTGGAGCTTCATTGGCCTCTTCTCTCTCTCTCTCTCTATCAGTCTCTGTCATCTCTTTTCTCTCTCTTTCTCTCTTTTTTCTTATTTCTGATCTTCTTCTCTTCTTCTTCTTCTATCCAGGGTGTGTGTATGAGTGTATGAATATATATATATGTGTGTATATATATGAGTGTATATATATGTAAACACACACACAAACACTCCCTCTCACTCTCTCTATTTTCTGGAAATAGAAAATGCCCAAAATGGGTTAAAATATATAGAGATTGAGTGTTCACGTGGCCTTTCCCCAGCCAAGGCAAGAGAATCTACCCAGCTGATTCCAATCAATTGATATAAATGTCAATCGATTGGTATTATGTATTAATGCTCCAGTCGATTGATAAAAGTGTCAATCGATTGGTATTCTTACCAATCGATTGGTATCCAAATTATACCAAGGGTAAGGAAAAATTCATATAAGTATTTACAAGAGGCATACAAGGTCCTATTCATATAATATATTACAGAAATACAGGGTTGTGGACATGCGGCCTTCGTGAGCCCATTGCCGGTTTCTGTTTCTGGGGTTTCAGAATTGATTTTCCTTTGTTTTGAAATTGATTTGAAAAAAAACAAGAGGTCTGTTGAAAATAGATACAGAGTCGCCACTTGGTCTTTAGGGAACCAAGAAACCCAATTTGACTCACCCAAATGGAAAAAGGGCATCGGTCCTTCATAACCAAAGAACTTGGTTCGGGATTTTGGTATGAGAGAGTAAGGAGCCTTTGTCACGACTAAAACACCCTCAACTCGCCCCGTCTCTCGACGAGCCTCAATTAACATCCAAATAATCATCTTATACTATGTTTGGTTCGACAATTAATACTATGATAGTATACTACATTACATAAGAATCTTGAAATGGAAGATCAAAAGATAAGATATCATTCATATGATCTAAGCCAAACATCACACAATGTAAAGGTGAAAGATCACACAGAAGAACCTAGGAAAAATTGTCTAATCACATATCAAGTAATCAAGTTCTCTTAATCTAAAGGGGGACATGAGTTGTTCTTGAAACAAATAATCAAAGAAATTAAAACATGCTTAGCAAGCTAGTATGATGCATGTTAATCTTTGAGGAAAGAAGATTTCTCAATCCCCGGGATATATGAGAAAGGAAGATTAGATCGGGGGAAAGCATGAACATGTGATCAAATTCATTCCTTATAATCTTCTTAGATTAGGAGTCACAAAAACCCCAAATCTTGCATGGATGCAATGTATGATCCTAAAATGTGCAAAGGTTGTAGTGTGTTTGTGTACATGGACTTTCTAAAGTGAGTTAGAAGTCTAAAGTATGCATGAATGCATGAAAGAAATCATCATGGGATATGTAAAAATGTAGTATGAACTACTTCCTAAGAGATGAACTAATTTGGAGTGCATGTGAGCATCAAATCAAAGAATGAAAGTAAAAGTATACTTGCTGTGAATAGTGGACAAAATAGTGAGTTGATCTTGGGGAAATTGAAAAGTAGGGTTAGGAATATTTTTAATGCATGATTTTTTATGGAGATCGTCCTTAATGTGTCCAGAATACATATCAAAAAGCCAATCTTTAATAACTATTACAAGTTGAGAGAAATCATATAAAAAATAGAGGTAACTCAGAAATAGAGTCCGTACTGTCGACTGAAATGTTGAAAACTATTAGAAAATGAAAACAAAATATCTAGAGGCTCATATTATACAGAAAGTTCTCTAAGACACTTAAATTCAAGGGAAAAATGAGTTAGGACTACCCTGTTTCGAAAAGTTTTCTGAAAAACAAGTTGAAATCAACCAAGCTACTGTGACAGCAAAAACAGAATGTCTGGAAGGAATGTTTGGGTCAAAATGGAACCCTTCCAAGTGTTTTTAGATCAAACCAAAAATCATGAATGTTCTCTAATGAGTTAGGAAGACTTTCCAAGTGGTCTTGTGTCACACCCCGATTTTTGGACAACCAAATATTCAATCCAGAGCATGTATACAGACTAATATTCAATTTCCAAAACACCGAGAGTGACACCCGGCCTCACACAGACTAATAAATAATTATTGAAAATAGTATTTTATACTCATTAAATAAGGACATGATATTCTGTGTTAATATAAAAACTATGTATTATTAAACTTATATTCCCAATCCTCCATTTCATTATAAAAGAAATAATATTCCATTACAAATATAATACCATTTTAATTTACAAAAGAAATACAAAGTTCATTAAATAAAATTTCTTACAAAGTTCAGCTAGAAGAAAATAAAATAAATATAAAGTCTATACATCCGGTGGTCAGAGCAACTACAACGTTCCAATGCCCAAAGACTCCACAGCCAAGCACAACGGTCACATCATCAAAAGCAATATCCTGCACGTGACATCCAACTACGTTTCAAACAGAAACGCACCCGAATGCATAACACACCCGGGTCAGTCACATGACTGGTATGAGTTAAACAAAAATAATAAAATCTGAGAGCTCCAACCTGAACCCGTAGACTACAAACCACATTACAACACTATTGGACCAAGACAGGTAGTTCCACACACATATTTGGACAAAAGAGTAGTTTCCATTTATGTGGTGGCAAATAGTTTCTTGCCCAAAATCCAAAGTTACTACGAGTTTTATACTTACCTCGGATATCTATGGTGAGCCAGCCCTGCATAAAAGTTAGTGGGCCCACCATCCTGTAAATCAAATGATCACAAACCAGACGAATAATTCCATACATAAGCCGTCCACATTCTAACTTAAATGTCGCGTTCATTATTTCACGCTTATTAGTCTCCTCATGCCATCTTGAACAATGTTCATTTTGCATACATAAGGTGGGTATGGCTGTCAGGATTGCTGGCTAGGCACCAGCACGGCCGTGCAAAGGCAGCGTGCACAGACAGCACGCATGGAAGCACAATCGTAGAACAATCGTGGCACGCTAAATATATATATATATCTATGACGCGCGAAAGAAAGAAAGGAAAGGAAAGGAAAGGAAAGGAAGGAAAAGAAAAGAATATTAAAAGAAGGAATCCTGGTAGGAATCCTTGCTGGAATCCTGGTAGAAATCCTGGTTGGAATCCTTGCTGGAATCCTTGTTGGAATCCTGGCAGGAATCCTGGTTGGAATCCTTTCTGGAATCCTTGTTGGAAAATCATGGCACGCTAAATATATATATATATATATATGACACGCGAAAGAAAGAAAGGAAAGGAAAGGAAAGAAAAGAAAAGAATATTAAAAGAAGGAATCCTGGTTGGAATCCTTGCTAGAATCCTTGCTGGAATCCTTGTTGGAAAAGAATATTAAAAGAAGGAATCCTGGTTGGAATCTAACTCACCTAGTTGATCAAAAATCGACAACCACGAACACCCCGCGATTCCACACGTGACCACGAACCCGGGACCCTTCTCCTTTCTCCTCCCTTTTCTTCTTCTTCTTTTTCTTCTCTCTCTCTCTCTCTCTCTCTCTCACACACACACACACACACACAAATGTTTGGTTATCTCTTCTTCTCTCTTTTCTTCTCTTGCCTTTTTGTTTTAATATGGGGGCTAGGGTTTTTAATATAAGTATATATGTACACTACACACCCAACACATGTCAATAAAACACACACAAATATATAAATCCCGTTTTTCTTTTTATGGGCTCACAAAAGAGACTCATATGAGCCCAGAATGCAGTACAAAGTGTTAAAATGAGTAGCCCACTGGGTACCCATGACCCCGGTACTAAGTTTTAATGTTAATTACATTATTTAACACATTTGCGGGCCTGTAAACACTATATAACAAAAATACATATCAACCCTTCACTTTTTTTTTTAACAAATATAAATTAATATAATATAACACTCAAACAAAATGCGCTCACTCGTGATTTAATTTATATGTCCACCAAACACTTAAATTCTTCAAACACATGTTTTGCATAGGCACACTCATATATCATTGCTAAATGAAAAAAATTAATTAAAATAATTATTTACACACTTAAAAATTTTAGGGTTGTTACATTCTACCCTCCTTAAAGAAATTTCGTCCCGAAATTTGTAGCAACGGTAAATACACAATTCAGTCATAAATAAAGTTAGGCACGCAATTTTATACAAATCATTGATTACGTTTAACTCTCAACTATACAAGACTTAGTACGTCGAGCGAATAATCCAAACAAGGAAACCCTCATATATATACCTTATTCTCGTATAGTCAATCGTCAAACGTTAATAGATATTCCACAACACAGAGATTGATGCAAACCATGTGAATACGAACTATGCATGCAACATGCTCACAGTTAATCAAAGATTTAACTATATGCCTATGTTGACCTCTTACCTGGTCCCGTACCACTTCTCATCGGGATACCCAATACTTACCACTCAAACCGATAGCTTCAAAATCTTCCATAAGCTTGCCCTAAGAATAAGAATACCCGTCTAGATCCATAAGATGTTGTAGACATAAGAATATTGCCGGCTCAATATATGCTCTCGAAAAAGTATAGAATTTACACACGGAGATATACGAGAGAGATGCAGTAGTAGAATACCAATCGATAATAACAGCTCCATAATAAGAAATCCAGAGTACCAATAATAATAATGTCCACTAAAAATGGTCAGATAAGAATAATATAAAGAATAGAAGTCTTGCAAATAATAATAGAAATCCCGATCGTCCGATATAATAATAATTCAGCTGGATGATAATTAGATAGTTGCCCGATAATAATAGCTTGAAGAAGATAATTCGATATCACGCCAGAATTTCACTGCTTGTTCAAAACTTCAACTCCCCGCTACTTCTCCAACATGTCAAAAAATATGCATGCACTACTATGCGACTCATAATATAGTAAATGATTTTAACAAATTAGCATGTAATGATAGGCTCGGAAAGTTATGCAATTAATTGATTGAAAATAATTAAATAACATGTAGGCAACACGTGGATAATACAAAAGTACACATAACCTGAAACCCAAACAAATCCATGACCTATAGCTCTGACCAACATCTAGTCCACAATCCGAGGATCACCTAGACTTGCTAAGCTAACCATAAGCTCTGATACCAAACTGTCACACCCCGATTTTTGGACAACCAAATATTCAATCCAGAGCATGTATCCAGACTAATATTCAATTTCCAAAACACCGAGAGTGACACCCGGCCTCACACAGACAAATAAATAATTATTGAAAATAGTATTTTATACTCATTAAATAAGGACATGTGATTTTGTGTTAATATAAGAACTATGTATTATTAAACTTATATTCCCAATCCTCCATTTCATTATAAAAGAAATAATATTCCATTACAAATATAATACCATTTTAATTTACAAAAGAAATACAAAGTTCATTAAATAAAATTTCTTACAAAGTTCAGCTAGAAGAAAATAAAATAAATATAAAGTCTATACATCCGGTGGTTAGAGCAACTACAACGTTCCAATGCCCAAAGACTCCACAGCCAAGCACAACGGTCACATCATCAAAAGTAATATCCTACACGTGACATCCAACTATGTTTCAAGCAGAAACGCACCCGAATGCATAACACACTCGGGTCAGTCACATGACTGGTATGAGTTAAACAAAAATAATAAAATCTGAGAGCTCCAACCTGAACCCGTAGACTACAAACCACATTACAACACTATTGGACCAAGACAGGCAGTTCCACACACATATTTGGACAAAAGAGTAGTTTCCATTTATGTGGTGGCAAATAGTTTCTTGCCCAAAATCCAAAGTTACTACGAGTTTTATACTTACCTCGGATATCTATGGTGAGCCAGCCCTGCATAAAAGTTAGTGGGCCCACCATCTTGTAAATCAAATGATCACAAACCAGACGAATAATTCCATACATAAGCCGTCCACATTCTAACTCAAATGTCGCGTTCATTATTTCACGCTTATCAGTCTTATGAAATAATCCATTTTCATTATTTATTAGTATTATATTTATCTTTGTGTTCCCTAGGTTCACCCCTTGGCCACCCTCCATGGTACAGTCCACACATATATCCTTGTGTGCCCGGACATATTACCAACACCCACTCCGGTGCTAGTTTGGTTGGGGTATCAATCAAACCAGGTATACAAAACAGACGGATGGTCAATATGCCTAGACGTCTATACAATATAAGCCGAGCATAAGGCTTAAGCTAGCTTGATCACGAAGCCACTGGCAAAAGGGTACACTCAGCAAGTCTTAAGCTAGCTTCATCACGAAGCCACTGGCAAAAGAGTGCGAGCTACCAAAAACAATATATCACATAACGGGGAGCGGTGAACACTATAGAACTATGTTGCAATTATCACTTATCGTTCGTATTATCCCAATAATTGTGAATTTCACAATTATCACATAGTTTTGTCTCATCATCCAATCACATCTCTAACTTTTAGATGTATTCCAATTTCTTGCAATAAAGGGTTTTATCAATTAACTCATAACAATTCGTCCTCAAAAATTTCCAATCAAATTACAAGATCCCTAATATACTATTCAACGTATCTAATTTACTCATTTTTATCAAAATGACCACACAATAAGGTCAGTTATTTTAGGTACAATAACCTCAACCCAACATTCAATATTAGCCTACATGAAATCCATAATAAAAATTCAAATTCTCATAACGTAAAGTATTATAACAATCGTTCCACAATATTTTCATCGGACTGAACATTAATTACTATCACCCATTTTTTTTATAGCTCAACATTATATGAGAATTCATGAATCTCTTAAGTAATTTTCGTTAAGTCATACGAACAAATAAAAAAAAAACACAACGGATCATATTTCTCCAATTTCGTACATTTTAATTTACTAAAAACTGCTACTAAAATCTTCAATTTCTGCCCAAACGGTGCAGAGTCATGAAAAATACCATTTGAGGAAAAGTGTGCAGAATCACGTTTCCTACAGGCCTATGTGGACAGAATTCCATAAATATAAGCCATGGTTTTACAATGTTTTTCCAAAGTTTCTGCCACTGTTAAAATAAAAATAAAACGAATTTTCTATTATTTATTCATTATCAAAATAATTCCCCTTTGTGTATTCATCAAATTAACTATCCACATGATCTATCCAAGTACACCGAGATCACATTCATAAAATCACACGAAGAAAAACAGATATTTATATCATTCAATAATAACGAAGGGGGATCAATACACAATTTAACACCAACCACAAAATTAACAAGAAATGATTGGATTCTCTTGCACACACACACACATATATATATATATACATACGTGTATATATATATACCCAAATACAAATTTTAACTCACCTAGTTGATCAAAAATCGACAACCACGAACACCCCGCGATTCCACACGTGACCACGAACCCGGGACCCTTCTCCTTTCTCCTCCCTTTTCTTCTTCTTCTTTTTCTTCTCCCCCTCTCTCTCTCTCTCTCTCTCTCTCACACACACACACACACACACACACACACACAAACGTCTGTTATCTCTTCTTCTCTCTTTTCTTCTCTTGCCTTTTAGTTTTAATATGGGGGCTAGGGTTTTTAATATAAGTATATATGTACACTACACACACAAATATATAAATCCCGTTTTTCTTTTTATGGGCTCACAAAAGAGACTCATATGAGCCCAGAATGCAGTACAAAGTGTTAAAATGAGTAGCCCACTGGGTACCCATGACCCCGGTACTAAGTTTTAATGTTAATTATATTATTTAACACATTTACGGGCCTGTAAACACTATATAACAAAAATACATATCAACGCTTCACTTTTTTTTAACAAATATAAACTAATATAATATAACACTCAAACAAAACGCGCTCACTCATGATTTAATTTATATGTCCACCAAACACTTAAATTCTTCAAACACATGTTTTACATAGGCACACTCATATATCATTGCTAAATGAAAAAAATTAATTAAAATAATTATTTACACACTCAAAACTTTTAGGGTTGTTACATTCTACCCTCCTTAAAGAAATTTCGTCCCGAAATTTGTAGCAACGGTAAATACACAATTCAGTCATAAATAAAGTTAGGCACGCAATTTTATACAAATCATTGATTACGTTTAACTCTCAACTATACAAGACTTAGTACGTCGAGCAAATAATCCAAACAAGGAAACCCTCATATATATACCTTATTCTCGTATAGTCAATCGTCAAACGTTAATAGATACTCCAAAACACAGAGATTGATGCAAACCATGTGAATACGAACTATGCATGCAACATGCTCACAGTTAATCAAAGATTTAACTATATGCCCATGTTGACCTCTTACCTTGTCCCGTACCACTTCTCATCGGGATACCCAATACTTACCACTCAAACTGATAGCTTCAAAATCTTCCATAAGCTTGCACTAAGAATAAGAATACCTGTCTAGATCCATAAGATGTTGTAGACATAAGAATATTGCCGGCTCAATATATGCTCTCGAAAAAGTATAGAATTTCCACACGGAGATATACGAGAGAGATGCAGTAGTAGAATACCAATCGATAATAACAGCTCCATAATAAGAAATCCAGAGTACCAATAATAATAATGTCCACTAAAAATGGTCAGATAAGAATAATATAAAGAATAGAAGTCTTGCAAATAATAATAGAAATCCCGATCGTCCGATAGAATAATAATTCAGCTGGATGATAATTAGATAACTGCCCGATAATAATAGCTTGAAGAAGATAATTCGATATCACGTCAGAATTTCACTGCTTGTTCAAAACTCCAACTTCCCGCTACTTCTCCAACATGTCACAAAATATGCATGCACTACTATGCGACTCATAATATAGTAAATGATTTTAACAAATTAACATGTAATGATAGGCTCGGAAAGTTATGCAATTAATTGATTGAAAATAATTAAATAACATGTAGGCAACACGTGGATAATACAAAAGTACATATAACCCGAAACCCAAACAAATCCGTGACCTATAGCTCTGACCAACATCTAGTCCACAATCCGAGGATCACCTAGACTCGCTAAGCTAACCATAAGCTCTGATACCAAACTGTCACACCCCGATTTTTGGACAACCAAATATTCAATCCAGAGCATGTATCCAGACTAATATTCAATTTCCAAAACACCGAGAATGACACCCGGCCTCACACAGACTAATAAATAATTATTGAAAATAGTATTTTATACTCATTAAATAAGGACATGTGATTTTGTGTTAATATAAGAACTATGTATTATTAAACTTGTATTCCCAATCCTCCATTTCATTATAAAAGAAATAATATTCCATTACAAATATAATACCATTTTAATTTACAAAAGAAATACAAAGTTCATTAAATAAATTTTCTTACAAAGTTCAGCTAGAAGAAAATAAAATAAATATAAAGTCTATACATCCGGTGGTCAGAGCAACTACAACGTTCCAATGCCCAAAGACTCCACAGCCAAGCACAACGGTCACATCATCAAAAGCAATATCCAGCACGTGACATCCAACTACGTTTCAAACAGAAACGCACCCGAATACATAACACACTCGGGTCAGTCACATGACTGGTATGAGTTAAACAAAAATAATAAAATCTGAGAGCTCCAACCTGAACCCGTAGACTACAAACCACATTACAACACTATTGGACCAAGACAGGTAGTTCCACACACATATTTGGACAAAAGAGTAGTTTTCATTTATGTGGTGGGAAATAGTTTCTTGCCCAAAATCCAAAGTTACTACGAGTTTTATACTTACCTCGGATATCTATGGTGAGCCAGCCCTGCATAAAAGTTAGTGGACCCACCATCCTATAAATCAAATGATCACAAACCAGACGAATAATTCCATACATAAGCCGTCCACATTCTAACTTAAATGTCGCGTTCATTATTTCACGCTTATCAGTCTTATGAAATAATCCATTTTCATTATTTATTAGCATTATATTTATCTTTGTGTTCCCTAGGTTCACCCCTTGGCCACCCTCCATGGTACAGCCCACACATATATCCCATGTGTGCCCGGACATATTACCAACACCCACTCCGGTGCTAGTTTGGTTGGGGTATCAAACAAACCAGGTATACACAACAGATGGCTGGTCAATATGCCTAGACGTCTATACAATATAAGCCGAGCATAAGGCTTAAGCTAGCTTGATCACGAAGCCACTGGCAAAAGGGTACACTCAGCAAGTCTTAAGCCAGCTTCATCACGAAGCCACTGGCAAAAGAGTGCGAGCTACCAAAAACAATATATCACATAACGGGGAGCGGTGAACACTATAGAACTATGTTGCAATTATCACTTATCGTTCGTATTATCCCAATAATTGTGAATTTCACAATTATCACATAGTTTCGTCTCATCATCCAATCACATCTCTAACTTTTAGATGTATTCCAATTTCTTGCAATAAAGGGTTTTATCAATTAACCCATAACAATTCGTCCTCAAAAATTTCCAATCAAATTACAAGATCCCCAATATACTATTCAACATATCTAATTTACTCATTTTTATCAAAATGACCACACAATAAGGTCAGTTATTTCAGGTACAATAACCTCAACCCAACATTCAATATTAGCCTACATGAAATCTATAATAAAAATTCAAATTCTCATAACGTAAAGTATTATAACAATCGTTCCACAATATTTTCATCGGACTCAACATTAATTACTATCACCCATTTTTTTTATAGCTCAACATTATATGAGAATTCATGCATCTCTTAAGTAATTTTCATTAAGTCATACGAACAAATAAAAAAAAAACACAACGAATCATATTTCTCCAATTTCATACATTTTAATATACTAAAAACTGCTACTGAAATCTTCAATTTCTGCCCAAACGGTGCAGAATCATGAAAAATACCATTTGACGAAAAGTGTGCAGAATCACGTTTCCTACAGGCCTTTGCGAACAGAATTCCATAAATATAAGCCATGGTTTTATAATGTCTTTCCAAAGTTTCTGCCACTGTTAAAATAAAAATAAAACGAATTTTCTATTATTTATTCATTATCAAAATAATTCCCCTTTGTGTATTCATCAAATTAACTATCCACATGATCTATCCAAGTACACCGAGATCACATTCATAAAATCACACGAAGAAAAACAAATATTCATATCATTCAATAATAACGAAGGGGGATCAACACACAATTTAACACCAACCACAAAATTAACAAGAAATGATTGGATTCTCTTGCACACACACACACACATATATATATATATATACATACGTGTATATATATACCCAAATATAAATTTTAACTCACCTAGTTGATCAAAAATCGACAACCACGAACACCCCGCGATTCCACACGTGACCACGAACCCGAGACCCTTCTCCTTTCTCCTCCCTTTTCTTCTTCTTCTTTTTCTTCTCTCCCTCTCTCTCTCTCTCTCTCTCTCACACACACACACACACACACACACACACAGACAAACGTATGTTATCTCTTCTTCTCTCTTTTCTTCTCTTGCCTTTTTGTTTTAATATGGGGGCTAGGGTTTTTAATATAAGTATATATGTACACTACACACACAACACATGTCAATAAAACAAACACAAATATATAAATCCCGTTTTTCTTTGGCTCACAAAAGAGACTCGTATGAGCCCAGAATGCAGTACAAAGTGTTAAAATGAGTAGCCCACTGGGTACCCATGACCCCGGTACTAAGTTTTAATGTTAATTACATTATTTAACACATTTGCGGGCCTGTAAACACTATATAACAAAAATACATATCAACCCTTCACTTTTTTTTAACAAATATAAATTAATATAATATAACACTCAAACAAAACGCGCTCACTCATGATTTAATTTATATGTCCACCAAACACTTAAATTTTTCAAACACATGTCTTACATAGGCACACTCATATATCATTGCTAAATGAAAAAAATTAATTAAAATAATTATTTACACACTTAAAAATTTCAGGGTTGTTACATCTTGCATCCATACATTGAGTATTGAGTTCTAGAGAAATCTTTGAACTTAGATCATTCACTGTTTTGAAGATTTTTGGTAAAAACAAAGCTATTTCTTGGAATCCAAATGTTGGGGGTTTAAAAGGGCTTTTGAAATCGGGGTTTTGAAAGCACATTTCCAGCACAAAAAGGGAAATAAGACCACTTGGAACATCATCATCCAACTCATATCAAGCACTCCCAATATTACTTGCACAAACATAGTTTTGTTTGAGAATATGACTTCAAGAATACATATGAATGTATTGAAGTTAGAATCATCATCCATTAAACATGTCTTTGAGGTCAAGAGCTACTATCTATAAGGATTCACTCTCCTCAAATAACATGTCATCTAGATGATGATAAGCATGTAAGTAATCAAAGAAAAATAAAAAAAGAAATGAGGTAAGAAGAGATGAACATTAATGTAAACAAGCATGTACTAGCAATCAATAGATGATAATCAATGTGATTTTGGACTTGTAGCTTGGTGTTTCACTCATAGATATTGACATTTGGACATGGAAGTAGTTTCCTAACTCAAGAATGCTCAAAAATGGTGGTTGGGAAAGACTTGAATGTGAGATATAAGAGGGTAATGTGAGAAAACAAGATTGAAACTCACTTTCTTATAGAAAATCAGTGGTTTTGGGATTGAAACAAGATTGAAACTCACTTCTTCTAAACCTATCTCTATCTCTCTTTCTCTCTACAACTTCTATGAACTTTGCACTTGACCCCCCTAAAATGAAGAGCAAAGGGGATTTATATAGGCCAATTTGGGGTGGTTTTGGGATTTAGAAAGTGCTCCCATTGGTCCCAAACATCTGTGAACATAAAACTACATCGTTTTGGTCTTCAATTATTCAATTTGGACCCCCAAAATAAATTACAAAAATGGACTCTATGGGGGTTGAGTGCCGCCGCGGCACTGGCCATGTGCCGCCGCGGCAGTGGCCTAGTGCCTCCGTGACACTGCTCCTCAGATGCCCAAAAATTTGTATTTAGGTCTCCAGAGGTTCTGATATTTACGAAAAACCCTATTTCGTCCGAAATTCACAGAAAATGCGTATGAACTCTAAACTGAGGTTGTAATATAATGTTGGAAAGGTAATGAAGTCTACTTTACATAAAAAATAGTTCGGAGATAGGTTACTTTGAAAAGTTTTGCAGTATTCGCGATAAAAGCCGATTTGATCGCCTTTTTCACCTTCAGAAATTCATAATAAATTCGTTTTAAATCCAGGAATTATGTGCGATATACCGTTGGAAAGCTATTGACCTGTAGTATCCATGAAAATGTTTGAAAAATGATATGGTGCTCTGATTTTAAAGTGAACTTTTGGTCAAACTGGTCAAACCCGGGACTTCCAGGAAGTTATAGGTACCTCTGGGAGCTCCCGGGACTGAACGTTTTTGTTCGATTTTCTTTTAAAACTTGTTTTAATACTTTTCTCATGATCTAGAATGATCTCGGAACTTTTTGGAGAATTTGGATGATTTCGGTCAAACCTGGTCAATCCTTGGTTAAATCGGTCAACGGGGACTTTTCGAGAACTTCCGGGATTTTCGGGGGTCTCTGGGAGATGACGATTTCATCTAATTTTGCTTTAAAACTTATTTTTAGTATTTTTTTCATGACATAGCATGTTTCCAGAACTTTTGGTCCAAATCTGGGAGTGTTTAGGCTTTCAGGGGCTTTTTGGTCATTCTGAGCATTTTGAGAGATTGAACTAACTTCCAGGAGTCCTTTTTGAGTCTTTTTTGATCATTATGAGCCATCAAGCTATGGGTCTCCTAAATCTGATAGCCGACAAAATGGGGTGTCTACAAGGGTATTATATCATCCACCACTTATTAAAGATTTCATCCCCGAAATCTGAAGTAAGCAGGGTTCAAAACAAAAACGGAAACTTCTCTCGCATCTCTGACTCTAGCTCCCATGAAGCTTCTCCCTCATCATGGTGCTTCCACTGAATCTTCACTGGCGGAATCTCTTTGTTTCTGAGCTTCTTCACTCCTCGGTCTAGAATACGCACCGGTCCTTCGTTGAATGTCGCATTCTCGTTTACCTCGATATCTTTAAAACTGATCTCGTGCGCTGGGTTGTGGGCACACTTCCTCAACATGCTGATGTGGAAAACGCTGTGCACTCCCGACATCTTCGGCAACAATGCAAGTCTATAGGCTACTTTCCCAACACGCTCTAGGATCTCAAACAGCCCGATGAATTACAGCGATAGCTTGCCTCTCTTCTGTCCGAATCTGACGATACCTCAAACTGGCAAAACTTTGAGTAGTACATGATCTCCAACTGCAACCTCTAGATTCTTCCGTCGCTTGTCGGCATAGCTCTTGTGTCTGGATTACGCTGTCTTCATCTTCTCTTGTACAATTTGGATCTTCTCGCTGGTTTCTTGAATCATTTCAGGCCCAAGTAGTTGACTATCTCCGACTTCGGCCCAACATAGTGGCAATCAACAAGGTCTTCTATATAAAGCTTCGAACGGTGCCATTCTTATGCTCGTGTGATAGCTGTTGTTGTAGGCAAACTCGATCAAAGGTAGATGTGTCTCCCATGAACTCTCAAATTCAATGACACAAGCTCGTAGCATATCCTCCATCACTTGATTGACTCATCCTGTCTGGCCGTCTGTTTGTGGATGAAAGGCTGAACTCAAGTTTAATGAAGTTCTCATTGCTGTTTGAAGGCTCTTCCACAATTCTGCGGTGAAGCGTGAATCTCGATCTGAAACTATTGAGACAGGTACACCGTGTAGTCTCACGACTTATTGTAGATACATCTGGCTCAATCTTTCAACTAAGTACATCATGCTGTAGGTGATGAAATGCGCTGGCTTGGTGAGTCGATCCACTATTACCCAAATAGCGTCGTGGTTTTGTTGAGACTTTGGCAATCTAACCACAAAATCCATGGTGATGTATTCCCATTTCCACTAGAGAATCGGTAATGGCTGTAGAAGTCCGGGTGGTCTCTGATGTTCTGCCTTCACTTGTTTGCAAACAAGACATTGCGACACGTACTCGGCCACTTATCATTTCATTCCTTCCCACAAGAAGTTCATCTTCAAGTCCTTATACATCTTGTTTCCCCCAGGATGGATAGTCATCCTTGACTTGTGTGCTTCGTCCAAAATATCTTTTCTGAGACTACCGTCATTTGGCACACAAAGTGTACCCTTGCATCTCAATGCTCCATTCGTACTAATATTCCATACTTCAGGTTCCTTCGTGGACATCTTAGCAAACCACAGCTTCAAATCTTCGTTTGACTATTGAGCGTACAAGATACGGCTGATGAGAGTTAGTTGTATGACAAGACATCCAAGGTGTTATCCTTTTTCTAATCCCACTGGTTGGAGGTCGAATCCGGCTAACGTCTCCAATGCTTGCCATTCTTTAATCAAAATCGAAGTGATCAAAAGGCGGGGCCTTCGGCTCAAAGCGTCAGCTACAACGTTTGCTTTACCCGGATGGTATTGCAAAGAGAATCATAGTCCTTGAGTAGTTCTAACCATCTTCGCTGTCGTATGTTCAACTCTTTTTGAGAGAACAAGTACCTCAAACTCTTGTGATCTGAGAATATATCAAACTTTTCTCCATACAAGTAGTATCTCCAAATCTTCAGGGCAAACACAATTGCAGCTAATTCCAAGTCATTTGTTGGATAATTCTTCTCATGCGGCTTCAATTGTCTTGATCCGTATGCAATCACGTTTCCATCTTGCATTAGCACACAACCAAGTCCTTGGTGCAAGGCATCACTGTAGATTATGAATCGTTCACCACTCTTGGGTATCACAAGTACAGGTGCTGAGGTTAGTCTCTCTTTTAATTCACGAAATACATCCTTATGCTTATCAGTCCATTCATACTTTGTCTCCTTCCTTGTCAAACTTGTCAACGGTCCTGCGATCTTGGAGAATCCCTCTATAAATCTTTGATAATATCCAGCCAATCCAAGAAAACTCCTAACTTCGATTGCGTTAGTCGGTCTATTCCAGCTCAAGACTGCATCGACCTTAGATGAGTTTACCGAAATTCCATCCTGGGATATCACATGTCCCAAGAATTTGACTTCCTGAAGCCAAAATTCACACTTACTGAATTTTGCATACAGGCTATTATCTCTGAGAGTCTGTAGAGCAATCTGTAGATGCTTCTTATGCTCTTCTTTCGTCTTCGAGTAAATCAGGATGTCGTCGATGAATAGTATAACAATTGATCCAGATAAGGTTTGAATACTCTATTCATTAGGTCCATGAATACTGCAAAGCATTGGTCAGTCCAAAGGACATCACTAAGAACTCATATTGTTTGTACCTCATCCTGAAGGCAGTCTTCAGTGTATCTTCCGGTTGAACTAGTAACTGATGATATCCTAAACGCAAATCAATCTTCGAGAATATCTTTAATCCTTGTAATTGATTGAACAGGTCGTCTATCCGGGGAAATGGATATCTATTCTTGATCGCAACCTTATTCAGCTCTTTGTAGTCGATATAGAGTCATAATTCTCTGTCTTTCTACTTCACGAATAGGACTGGTGCTCCCCAAGGTGACGTACTCGGGTGAACGAAACCTAAGTCTTCAAGTTCCTGAACTTGCTTTTTCAATTCTAACATTTTTGTTGGCACCATCTGGTACGGGGTTTTGGAAATCGGCAACGTTCCGGGTGCTAGTGTAATGCAGAAGTCTCTCTCTTTCTTTGGCGGAAGTCCAAAGATGCTTCAGAATACATCTTCAAAATCTTGAATGACGGGGATCTGGTTGATAGTAAGCTCCGTGCTTAAACTCTCGATCGCGGCTAAGTAGCTCGTAATGAACATATCACTCAACGGTTGACATTGGAATCTGATCTATAGGCAACCAAGTGTCGAAAAGACATTGGTCCGACTAATACAATCCAGAACGACTCCATACTTGGCAAGCCAATCCATTCCTAGGATCACGTTGAACTCAGACATTGACAAAACTATCAAGTCTGTTGGGAGATTTCTGTCTTCTAGTGTTAAGGGACAATTCTTGCATACCTTACCCAACTTAATAGTTACTCCAAGGGCAAAACGACATTAAGGGCTGGTTCAAGTGTTAGGGGTACCAAACCCAAGTCACGCACAATCTTAATAGCTATGAAAGAACGGGCGGCACCAGTATCAAACAAAGCTCTAACTTGACTGTGAAATAAAATGAGTGTACCTTCCAAGTTTTGTTGTTCCTCAGCATCGTATTCTGCATTGCCAGGGATGATGGCATTCACCCTAACCTGTCCTTGTTGTCCTTGAGTAGGCGCTCTATCGTAGCCTCCACGACGTGCTCAAAAATCCTTGCTCATGTGACCAGACTCGTTGTAGTTGCGACAAATGATGTCATTTCGGCGGTTAGTCTTGGGATCTATGCAACACCTTGCAATATGTTCGGGCAATCCACAGTTGAAACATCCATCAGTGTTCTATCGCTGGGTGGCGAGCTGTGCCTGAAGTGGTCCTTGCTGTCGAGGAAAGTTAGCTTGGGGCTTCTTTGTCCCGTCCCATGTGCGCTTATCTCCTTGATGGTGTTAATCTGGGGTTTCCATCCCTGAATGCTCCTTGATGACTGCGCTGGAAAGTTTCTCGGTTGGAAGGTCCTGGGTGGAGGTCAATTCGCTTGTGGTCCTTGCGTAAGATAAGTATCCTTCTCCAAACTTGAAGTGAGACGAACAATCCCTTCAAACAACTGGTCCAGATGGCCTATCATCATGTGCCAGAGGTGTGGGTTAAGTCCTTGGTGGAATCGCTTGACCTTCTTGGCGGGGGTATCTATCATGTATGGAGCAAAGCGGGAAAGTTGCTCGAATTGTGTGGTATACTCCCTGACCGTCCAGTTTCCTTGAGTCAGACTCAGGAAATTCCTCTCTTGTTGGTCTCTTTCATCCTCGGGGAAATACTTCTCGAGAAATCGAGTCTTGAATGTTTCCCAAGGCATTCTCCTTGCAGTGTCAATCCCGATTGTGGCTCTCTCGGCCTCCCACCAGTGTGTGGTGGAATAAGTTAGTTGAAATGCGACTAGACATCTCTTATCAAGTTCACTGCATTTCAGGGCTTCGAAGATTAGTTCCAACTCTCATATCCATTGCTCGGCTTTCCACGATTCTACCATGCCATCGAACTTCTTGGGTCACAGGCCACGAAACCGTTCAATAATCTGTCGCCTGTCTGCCTTGGAGAGGCAGCGTGGTTGTTGCCATTATTAGCTCGATGGTTGGCATTATTGTAGGTGTCACCAATGTGTTCCATCCATTGCATGAATGCTTCGAAGACTCCAGTCGGGTCCATGCCCTCAGGAATGGGTGCTCCCAATCTCGCTTGATATCTCATGTTCCCAGCCATAGTGTTCTGTGTGAGGTGTACCTATGAAAGATCTAACGATTAGCTTACAATCTTCTCTGGAAAACAACCACAATTAAAACAACAAGAAGCACAACACCAATCTAAATCACCACATAATAGAGGTAATGAAACAATATCAGAAATAACCAAAAGAAACGATCTGCCATATATATATATATACCCAAAAGATGTACAGTAGTGTACACAACGGATCATCTGTGTACCGCGTAATACATGATCCTATACAAGATCTAGCAAAAGAGATATAAATAAACCACCACCGGTGGCTACCTATACAACAAGGCTATGGTCAATAGCTGTCTATGTAAGCGTCAAAAGTAAGGGGACAATATGTCCTGAAGTCAAAAGCTAAAAGTCTACATCCTAAAGGTACTGGACTCAAAAGTTGTCCACATCAGATTCTTAGATGGAAGCCTCGTCCTCTGGGGAAACCTCAGACAGAACATCATCCTCATCCATGTCATCATCCATCATGTCCTCATACTCTATCACAACATCCTCAACTAGCTCGGGTCTGTCATGCTCCACAACAACTCCCAAGTCTCCCACATCGGTGGCCATGTCAGCCTGGGCTGCCTGAAATACAGCTACAAGTGCCTCAGCCTGTACCATAGCCTGAGCCAACTCTGGTGCATCTATCTCAAATCTATGGGGGTGTGCAGCCATCTCTGCAACCCACTCTACTGCCAGCTGTACAATGACTCCGCCTAGTAAGACTGGTACCACAGCGTCATCACCAGCATCATCATCTGCTATAGCCTCATCCTCTATCGGATAACCCTCTGATAACCCTCTGCTACTATAATGTCTACACCAACTGGTACATCTATACCAGATGGGTCCTCGGGGTCCTTTGGTGCCTCCTCTGGATCATGCTCTGGCTCATCGTCATCAGTGTCCTCATCCTCCTCATCCTTATCCATATCATCATCATCTCCTGGCTCATAATCATCAGTGTCCTCACCCTCGTCCTCTGGTTCCTCGTCTGCTAGGGGTGCATCAACCATATCTTCCTCTGGTGGGGGATGAGGTGTTTGGGGTGGTGACTCTATCGTGGGAGGCGGAGGCTGCTCTAACCTCTAAAAGTATAACCTAAAGAAAAACGGTCTTATAACATTTGCAGTGAATCCTCCTCAATGAGTTTGAAGATCTCCTTACGGTAGATCATCTCATAACGTATCACCTCTGGGTCCTGGGTCCCAAATCTCTGCTGCTCAACTTGCATATCTTGTACTGTCTCGGTGAAGGCTCTCTGCCTAACCTTCTAGGCATAGTACTGTGGATCTGCCAGTGCAATACTACCCTCGTACACATAGTGTCCTCCAAACTCGTCTAGAACGAACAACGTTGGTGCCATGCTACCTAAAAAGAGGCTACCTTAAGTCAGAACTAATCTTAATACCCATCTATGAAATCTCAAGGTTCTAGGACCAGATGGTGTGGGACAATCTGTGAACGAAAAGGTATAAAACCTAGGCTCTGATACCAAAAATCCCGTCACGCCCCGGAATGGAAAAAATAGAGAAAAATAAATTTCCATTTTGGGTCCAAAGGCAGCGACTGGTGAAGTCATACGACTGTCCACACCACGCAGTACTAAGCTGTCATGCCCCGACGTAGCATAAATATGGAAAGCATTTAATTTCCTTTATGGACCCGTAGGTCGCGACAGTTTGAAGGATCGATTCCGTCCTAAATTTCAACAACAAAAACATAATAATCAGAGTTGAGCAATCAAGGCTTACAATACTTTTCTAACTTAATAGTTATTACATCACGGGGTCTCTAAAGGCACAAACCGCCTTAAATCAAAACAATAACTTAATATCTATTACAGTCATCCTTATTATAAAACAATTTATAACTTAAAACATATAAAAGTAAATTCTCTTTCCAGCAGGGATTCTCAGTTTGCATAGTCGTACAGTCCAGCAATATCATAACCTGAAAAGCCTGAACACGAATGTCCAGGGCGCATCGACGCCGTTAGCTTTAAGAAGCTGGTGAGTATTAAAAACATAACTTTGAATGTAAAACATACTCATTTACCTCTTTCCATTTTTCAATTAATTCAACAAGTTTATATTAAAGTAAGGAGTTCATTTTAGGAAACAAGCACAATATTATTTAAAAGATATAATTCACATAAATGTGACCGTGTATGAGAACAATGCACCATCTCATCTTACCGACTCTTTTCTCTTGACAAAACCCACCAACCCACTATCACACACCAGTATATTTGAAATACTCCAATAGCCACACTTTAGCACAAGGGTGCCAGGGAATGTCCAGTTTGCCTCACACTTTGGTCCGGGATACCAGGGAGTGTCCAATGCCTCACACGTTAATACCTAATCCGCCATGCAAATACCCAAGGAACCCTCACGCAGTATCCAGACTCGGGTATCAGGGAGTGTCCGTAGGCCACACTTTAGCACTACCATGGGTGCCAGGGAATGTCCAAGTTCAGCTTCACACACTTTGACGCTACCATGGTCGTCAGGGAGTGTCCAGTTTTGCCACCGTCGCATTTTAAAGACACTCTCACCGCAATCTCAATCACAACACACTTTGGTACTCACTTACCAGGGAGTGTCCACAACACAATCTCAACCGCACTCACTATGTCACACTGACCATTACTCTTTTCCATACTGACCAACATTCACACTCACTATGCATGTACAACTGACTCCACATGTATGTCATGAAACTTTGAAACATGAGGCAAATCACTAAATTATATAAACGACGTGCGTACGGGGATTGATAGGTCATAATACCACGTTCTAATCGTCCAAACATACCCAAATAGGATTCTATTTTTTTTGTAAATTTTCCATACAGAGATTTAAAAATTCATAAAATATCACCCAAACAGTTCCTTAACATTAAATAAGCATAAACCAGAAATTGTCCAAAGTCGCGCGCGCGGGCCGCTCGCGCGATATGCCCAATTTTTGTTTTATTTATAAAAACCTTTTCTGTCTGCCTGAAAACACGAAGCTCGCGCGCGCGGGTCACTCACGCGAAGGGTCGCTTGCGCGGGCCGCTCGCGCGACCCTCGCTCATGCGATCGCGCGCCCGAGTTCTTGCAGTGGCTTCATCTTCTTCGTTGAAACTCCCCTGTTTCAGAAATCAGGGGGTCTTTTGACCCATTTTCAGAACTATCAAGATATATATCATGTTATATATGGATCTCTTTATTTTTCAACAAGGATTAAGAATCCACAACTAATTTAACATGATTTCAAACGTAGCTCAAGAATTTTATGAAAAATTAAAAGATGACAAAAACTTCAATCTTAATATACTTTCTCAATTGAGTAAATTAAGCCTTAAATATTTTAAACATATCATCTATGATGTACAATCTTTCATAATCAACTCAAAAAAAAAAAAACAAGTTTTGGTTAAGGTTTGAAAATTTATGATTTTGAAGTTCAAGCTTCCATGACGAAACTAGCAATGGTGGTTCATCTATACATACACACAATCAGTAACTAAGCATAGAATTACATTTAGAGTGAGTTTAAAATACTCACAGGGATTAGAGATTGAAGAATTGTTGAGAAGGAAAACAATAAAGGAAAATTCAAACCCAAGCTTTGGCTATGGGGATTAAGTTTTCTTTCTCCAGAAATTTAAACTCTCAAGCTCTCTCTTTTCTCTCTGATTTTGTTTTGCAAAGCAGATGTGCAGAAGTGTGTGTAATGGAGAGAGGTGTGAGTTAAATAGGAAGACAAAATGGGGAACTTGGAGCCCAAGAACCACCTCTCTCACTCAACAAATTGATTTTAGTTTTCCTAATTATATAAACTGTGAACTAAACACATATATAGATATATACATATATGCACAGAGTGATCTCCACAGATACACTAAGGGTCAAATATCGGTCCATAGGGGCCAACTCAAAGGTGTTTGGGAAAACAAGCTTATGGCACAACAATTACACATACAATAAAGCATTCCCAAACAAGCCCAACCCAATGATGAGTTACCATAAATGAAAAGTAAAGTAAGTGTCAAATCTTGCTTTACATCACTTCCAAAATCTGTGGAAGTTTAATCTGGCACGGACAGTTTTCGAACATAAACTGGTATTTTTCATGGCGCGGAGTTCACCACAAAAATACAAAAAATTCATTTTAACGTAAGAAGTGGTTTTCTGGTTTTATAAAAATATAGTTTGAGTTAAAAGAAAATATTTTCACCGTTTTGAAATATAGTTTTGAAACCCAACACAGGTATTACCAATTTTGTAAAATGGCAGTTTGGTCCCAATAAGAATTTCAAATATGAAATCAAGCAAGTAATAAATTCTACACATAAGAATTGTAATTAGATAAATGCAGACAATGTATATTAAATATGACAATGTAAATACAGATTAATTATGGAAATGTCAATTTAAGATCAAATGAAAATGCAGGTTGTTACATAAGCGACAATAAGTAAAAGAGATAACAAGAATGAAATCTAAGTTCTGGTTAACACATAACTTAATGTAAAAAGGAGGTTACTAACTATTACACATCAGAGTCTCAAATTAAAACAAAATACAGCAGAAGTATAATTGTTAAGGCAACATATGCCTGATTACAAAAAGGTCTAGAAAGCAGTAAAGATAATTAAACTATAGCCTAGCCTAATCTTCAATTGGCATAGAGGTAGTCCTTGGCGTAGTAGTCTTCCTCTGCCTGACCTCCTTCGGGGTAGTCCTCCATTAGGATATCGTCATTGGCATAGTAACTCTCGCCCGCAGGTCCTTTACCTGTATAGTCATAACCAGGGTGCACTGGAACATGGAAATGTCCTGCAGCATAAACACCGTCAGCTTAATGAAAGTTGAGTGAATTAGATACTAACATGGTATCAACTATTGAAGTTATTACTAGTTATAAATGATAACCATTAAGATTCAGTGAGAGTAACTCCTTTAATCATTCTGATGATCCGGTTACTAACGTCCTACTTATTTTAAGACCGAAAATACATTATGATAGAAGAACAGACTCGACACTATTTCACTTCTTAAGGATAGACCATTGCTCCGTCCACCGCTTTTAAGAACATATACACAGTCCACCGTAGTCGTGGATACCACGTCATTCCGTCCCCAGCTTTTAAGAACATGTAGACACACCGATTTTGACTAAACGTCCAATTAAGGAGAGTGTTACCTCCAAGTCCGATGATGACAATGTTCGAACAAACCTAGGACTTCCAAAGATGATTCAAGCTCTTCGAAAGACTCTCTAACCTAAACAAAAAGCAAAAAGGGAAAAGAAAAGGAAGATGGAGGCAGAACGACACCCGAGCCCTTTTGCAGCAGTCACGGGCTACCGTTGCGGCAGTCTCTGGACTGCTGTACCGCATTCTGTGACTGCTGCGAATTTCATCAAGTGCCATAATAAATGATTTTTTACTAAAAAAATGGCAGTCCCTGGAGTTGTCTTCGGCATTCAATGAATGTCGCGCCGGCATTCAGTGAATGTCGCAACGGCATTTACTGAGTGCCGCTTCCATCTCCAGTGAGTGTCGCATTTTGGCAACAGACAGCTGGTATACAACACATTTTGTACTATCAAAAGGACGCCTGAATTAGGGTTTTTGCCCCTAAAATGACTGAAATACCCCCTTTAAACTTGCGTATAAATAGAGGATGAATATCCTCTTGCATGAGGTTGAAAAAAAAATCTAGCTTAATCGTAGAGATATACTCCCACTTAGTCTTGAAAAAGCTTTCTTAAACACAATTAGAAGTAGGTTTTGAGAAGGTTAAGGGGAGCATTTAAGTAGAATTAGAGTGGAAGAGCTTGATTAGTCTTTGGAAGTTCTCCAAAAATCACCAAGTTGAGGAAACTTTGGAGGTAAAGCTTTAAATCAATTAGTCATGATTACATTCTAATCACCAAAATGCTTAGAGTCTTTGAATTTTCTTCTTCTTTTCTTTCTAATCTTTGAGATTCATAAGACCCTCAATGTCTTACTTGAATCCTTGGACCTAAAAATCCTTTGATTCTTTTGTAAGTTCATGATTTACAAGAAGATTGAGGTTGATATTAGTACACTTGATTAATAAATCTAAACCTATTTCCATGGTTTAGGTTTGTTATGTGTAAGTCTCATGGAGTCTATCCATATTTCTTTGAGACTTACAAGACATGAACACCTTTAGTCTCCAATGACCATCAAATGGTAGGAGAGCTAGCTTTAGACAAGCCCAACTCCATGGCTTATTTGTCTAAGTTGACAAGAATAAGATGAACTCACCAAATGTGCAGTGAGTTTACAATCTATTTTTGATCGAAGATTTTTAGTTGAACATCGAACCGTTAGAATGGAGTGAGACCAATGAGAAAGTGTTTATAACTCAAAGTTCTACCACTGTAATTTTTGTTTTAAGGTAGTTTCATGTTTTGAGTGGTTTGATCAAGGGTTTTATGGAACAACCATAATCTGTCCAGAGTTTCAGAACAGTAACACTCTTTTGAAATAAGTAAATCAGAACATTAATCATGCACTTTTGACCCAAAATAAATTTTTATAAGTAGGTTAATGTATTAGGAAGTTACCCTAAGAAGAACAAAGCATTTTTTTATTTTTTTTTTAATATTTTTAGAAAATCATGCAAGAACTCTAGACAGAGGGTTGTAGAATCCTAAGTGATGTCTGGGTTTTGTCCACTTCCTAGAGATCTAACCATTGAAACTTTGATTTTCTTTTTGAGTTAAAAACTAGACACACAGAGGCATCTTGTGTCCAAAATTCATCAAGATCAAACCATGGGAGCCATGCTTTTTATTTTTTTGAAGTTCTGATCTGCTCTTAGTAATTTTCAGAATTCTGTAACAATTTTGATCAATCGTATAAATAATGGCTTAGATGATATTTTCATGAGTTAAGGTCCAAACCATGTTTCAATAGTGATTAGTTAAGCTTGAATCTAAAGTTTAAGTGACCTAAATCAATAAGTACTTCACGATTTCTTCTTGCTTATGCTTACGTTCATCCATGTGACTTGACGTTCATAATTAGGATTCGTTTGCTTTAGGTTAATTACATTTGATAGATTTAGGTTAGAGGCCTAGGATTATTATTCAATTTTAAATGTTGTATATCATGTGGACTAACCCTTGTTTTGTAGTGCTGATGAGGTATGACTTTTTAACTCTCCCTTAGCTTAACTTTTCTTTGATTTTATCGATTTTATGACCTCATGTGCGACACATTTGAATTAGGATCTTGCCTTATGTGAATACATGTGATTAGAGACTCTTTTCTAGGATTTTCTTTCATTTATATGCATTGCATGTTTAATATCGCGGCTGGATCCTAGGTAAGTTCTCTTTGTTCCCTATTGCATATCATATTGCTTGCTACTTGAATTAATTATGTGGTTTTTTTTTAATGATATTTTATCACTTGCAATCTTACACCCTTTAGACATGTTTTTGTAATGTATATTTATACATATGTATTAGTTGAGGGCACATTTAAATTAATACTTCGATTAAAAGGATGTTAAGTAGAAGCCTATCGCGAGATAGGGCGAGAAGGTGTGTTTTAGTCCGATGGACTCCTTCTCTTCTCGTTCCATAATCCCCAGACCTAGTTTAATCTTTGGTTTCGCAAAAAGATCAGTTGCTTTAAAATAGGTTTCTTAATTTTCCTTTTAAAAAAATTAAGTGGCGACTCATTTGTTTTGAATTTGAAATTTAAAAGGATTTTGAAAGAAAAGTTGTGGGTAGTAAAAATTGCGATATCCACAATCTGGCGACTTTGTTGGGGATCGAACCTAGAATCTCTAGTTTCGCAGACCAGAATTCTGATTTTGGGTTCATTTGAGGATTAGACTCGAAAAACATCCTTTTAATCAAATTAATTAATCTTTGTGTTCCTGTTGCATTTCACTTGCATGTCCAGCCAGTCGATTGCACGGAACTATGACCTTGGAGGCTCGGGGCAACCTGATCGGTCAAGCCATCATGGGACTGTGTGATCACCCTTGATCTCGTACAATGTGTTGGTCTATGAAGCATCCTATCGGGTGTGTGTCAAGGGCCCCTTATTTGACCAAAATCCAGCTTTCGCATAGTAGCTTCCATAGAACCTTTCAAATCTTAGGAAATCAATTCTTGATTAGGATTTATATGCTAGGAAGTTTTGTATGCCCAAAAAGGGATTACTTGAGATGATGACGATACTTGCTTGATGAAAGATGCATAATCTTTTAATCACCTTTTAGAAATCTCACCTCATATTCCACGACATTTGGAGAACATGCCGAACCTTGATTATAAGATTATACTTCTTATATCATGTTAGCTAAGCATCATTGACCTTGTATGCATCCAAATTCAAGAAAAGTACGGTGACAATCTGTTCTTGTGACCCTTCTACCCAAAAGTTTTAAAATTCACTTTCAAGATAAAACAAGATTTTGATAAACCACCATTCTATATCCCAAAAATGTTTTTCGGTCAATTAAAGCTCCAAACTAACCTCTGTGAAGGTATATTTTTGCATGATCATCTTCTAAGGAAAAATCCAAAAAATTTGGGAATTGTTTTTCGAAGAAATGTTCTTCCAATGAATTTCAAAGCAAAATTTCAACCCAATCATCTTTATTGAAGAATATTTTCACATCCTCATTTTTAAATAAAAATTTAAAATCCTTGAGAATCATTTTTGAGAGATCGCATCATTTAAAGAAATGCTTTTCAAATGAATTTCGAAAAATTTCTTGAATACCCGACCTTCAAAAACGGTAGTGAGGATCACAATGAGTGGTGAAATTGGCGCACTTGACATGAATGAGGATCTTATGTGCTTATGTGTTTACGTGTTAGGATTAGGATTTTCTTTTCTTTGACATATAGAATAGGCACACACACACACATGCATTGCATCCGTGTGACATATAAAAGAAATTTTTTACCAAATGTCTTTGTGTGACAAAATGAAGCAGATAAAAGTTTTTAAAGAAAAAATTTTAAAATTTGTTGTAGGGGTGAAAATAGCATCAAGTTTAAATCAAGCCTGGTTTAGGGATCCCACGGCGAGGCTAGTAAGAAGAGAAGACGTTGAAATGGCAGAAGAAAGGAACGAGGAAGTAGCCGGGTTGAGAACACTGGTAGAACAACAAGCAGAACAAATGAGGCGGCAAGCCGAAAACATGAACCGTATGATGGGAATTATAGAAGCATTGAATCACAGACCATCGCCTGTAGTTCCGCCGGTTGTGGACGCACCTCTAGGGGGAGAAGGAGATTGGTTTGATGATTAGGAGGCACAGTGGACTGATGCGCTGCAGGCCAACAGGGAAAGGGAGAAAGCTGAGAAAGAGAGGCTACTGACTGAGAAGTTGGAAAGGGTGATGCGTAAGGCTCAAGGAGTCGACACTTATCTAATGGAGTTGGAAGGACTGTACGATGGAGTCCATGAGACACTGCCAGTCAACTTTAAGATGCCAGTTTTTGTTAAGTTTGACAGAACGGGGAACCCTCGCAGTCATGTAAGGATGTGTACAGAGCTTTCCAACCAATCGGATTAAGCACCACCATGATGGCCATCTTGTTCCAACAGACTTTAACGGGAGCTACCTTATCTTGGTACCTCACTCTCGAACCAAGCAAGACCAAGGTTTGGGAAGAGGTGATCAAAGCCTTCGTGGCACAATATGAATACAATCAGTACCTGGATGTTATCGTCAGAGATTTGGAGACTACCAGGAAAAGAAATAGAGTCTTTCGCTGAATACTTGAGCCGTTGGAGGGGGAAGGTGGCTAAAATGGTACAGAGGCCGTTCGAGAAAGACCATATCCAAATGCTAATGAAAAACCTTCAACCTGTCTATCAAGAAAAAAATGAGATTCCAATCGATCAACACTTTTGCTGAGGTATTTGATGTAGGGACTCGGATCGAAGACGCAATCCAAGAGGGAGTAATAAAAAAGGAGGAACAACCAAATCGGTATAGAAGGCCGAACTATGGGTCCAATGGAGGACAGTCGGGGGGTCACTCTGGCCCCACCGATGTCAACGCACTGAATGGGCCAGAGAGGAAATTTGATATAACACCAAGGAGGGGGGGGGGACAAAGCACTGAGAAAATTCTCAGATCTGGGAGTGTCACTGTCAACCGCTCTCGACAGATAGTTAGCAAAAGGGCATCTCCGTCAGTTGGAACCTCGACCTCTACCGTATCCGCCTCCGCTAAATTTTCAAGGGGATCTCTTTTGCAAATTTTACCAAAAGAAGGGCCACTCAACGGATTGATGCATGAGGTTAAGGCCAGAAATCCAAGATCTAATTGATAATAAGGTGATATAAGAACCGCCCGTCAGAGCTCTAAATGTCACAAGAAATCCACTACCAAATCACCATGCTGTACCACTACCGCAAGGTCTCTATTTTTTGGGGATAGAAGAAACCATCTTCGATCTGTCTAGGCTAATCACTAGGGTTGGGACACCAATGAGGCCTTATCAGCTGATGGAGAATCCGATAATCTGTACCTTAGAAGATGTTCTGAAGGGATGTGAAGAGGAAAAAGCAGAACAAATGGATTGGTGGGTTTAGGAAATGGGCAATATAGATCAGATAGAGGATGATTTATGCTACAAGAGTGATGATGAGGTGGGAATCAAAAATTAGAATTCGAGAAGGGTTTCGGAGGCCGACAATCTATGGATGAGGGAAGAAGTTAGTCATCTGACACGATCAGGCAGACACTTGAAGCCGTACGAACTGGAGGAAGACTACCCGGGGAGGGATCTAGACAAGGGAAAGGGAAAAATAGATGAAGAAGCAGCGGAAGACAGGGTCCTGAAGCAATTGAAGAAAACTCAGGCTAACATCACTGTTTGGGGCTTATTGATGGCTTCAAAATGTCACAGGCATGCAGTCTTGGATGCTTTGAATCAATCCGATGTTTCCATCAATGCAACACCAGAAGACCTCGTGGGAAAGATCAGTAGGATTCCGACTCTGGCCATTACCTTCTCATCAGATGACCTACCTCCGGGAGTGCCTGCTCACAATAAGCCATTGTATGTCACTGTTGAATGCCTGGGGAATACTATACCTACTTGTCTTGTTGATAATGGATCTCCTCTAAACGTGTGTCTGTTCCGAATAGCCAAGCGCATGGGTTTGGATGAAACAACGTTCGTGCCATCCGAGCAAAAAGTTAGGGCGTACGACAACACTCAGAGAACGGTCATGGGAATAATTCTCCTCCATTTAGCTGTCGGGCCTGTGGAGAAGGAAGTCGAATTTCAAGTTATCGACATACCTGCTTCTTTCAATTTACTACTGTGAAGCCCGTGGCTAGACATTTTGGGCGCCATACCATCTATGGTTCATCAGAAAGTCAAGTGTGTTTGGAAGAGCAAGGTCTGTGATATTCTCGGGGATAGTTGGGTTCGTCCGTCTGAAACTTCATCAAGCGCGCCGGTTTTAGAAGTGCAGTTCCAAGAAGAAGAAACAGGTCTGGGAGGGTTCGAATTCATTAATATGTTGGAAGGTGAGAAGCCAAGAGAGTTCCTGCCACTTTACTTCGATCAGTATGCAAGTCCGTTGGTCGTAGGGATCATGAAGAAGATGGGTTTCTTTCCAGGCATGGGATTGGGAAAAAATCATCAGGGTCTGCCATAATTTCCAAGCATCGCCACTCAGACTCACAATCATGGTCTGGGGTATCGACCTGCAAATAAGGAATGTAGAGAGAAGAAGAAAGCGACTGATGCACCGTTGGACCCTTATCTAAAAACACTCAACGGATACTTTGTGAAGGAAGGAGAAGATTTCCCCTTTTGCGGCTTCCCAGAACCATGGATGGATTAGAAAGATAAGTGTTTGAAGCCAGGGTTTAAGATCTTCTTCCCCTATAAGTTCTCTGCGTATAAAGATCCATACTTGCAGATGCCTGTTAAGTCAGTTACTGCCAAAGATTGGATTGGCGCGCTAGATGGCTCGGTCATGAAGGACCTACTGGGCAAAGGAAGCAAAGAAATTATGGAAGCAGGTCATGAATAGGCCAAAGAAGAATACGTTGAGGGTCTGGCTGAGGAGAAAGCTGAAAGTGAGGAAAATTGGGAAGATCAAGAGAAGACCGACACAGAAGGACCTGGGAAAGAAGAGATGGAGGAAATTACCAAGACAGGGGATCTGGAAGAATGCTTCATCACCGATCTGGGAGGAAAAAGCAAGAAAGAGTGGGTTTTCGAGTCTAGTGATAGGAATCCCCCACACCCAGAGTCTGTAATGGCCCAAATGAGGCGTCTTTCAATTTCCATGTCTGTTGTAATCACTCCAAAGAAAAACAATGAAAACATAACTAATTTTGCCTACTCGAATACACTTAATGAATGTGATGAATGTGATGATCATGAAATACCCATTGAATTGCAAAAATTAATTCAAAAAGAAAAAGAATCTGCATGTAAAATCATCGAGGACACTCTAACAATTAATCTAGGAAATGAAAATAATCTTCAAAATGTCTTTATCGGCTCTACACTTAGCAAAGAAGAAAGCAAAGAACTAATCAAACTATTAAGTGAATTCAAAGATGTTTTTGCATGGTCTTATAATCATATGCAAGGCATTGATCCAGAAATAGTCCAACACCACATCCCCATCTTCCCCAATTCCAAGCCTATAAAACAAAAATTGAGGCGAATGAGGCCTGAATGGGCAGTCAAAGTCAAAGAAGAAGTTGAAAAGCAGTTAAGAGCCGGATTCTTAATGGTCACCGAGTATCCAGAATGGATCGCCAATATAGTGCCTGTCCCGAAAAAGGATGGTCGTGTTAGGGTCTGTGTCGATTTTTGGGATCTAAACAAAGCCAGCCCTAAAGACAATTTCCCTTTACAGAATATCAATGTCCTCGTTGATAACACTATCGGGCATGAACTTCTGTCCTTCATGGATGGGTTCTTAGGGTACAACCAGATTCTAATGGCACCCGAGGATAGGGAAAAAACCACTTTCATCACACCATGGGGGACTTATTGCTATAGGGGGATGCCATCGGGCTTAAGAATACAGGAGCGACATATTAGCAGGCCGCTACTACGTTGTTGCACGACATGATCCATAAAGAGGTAGAGGTGTACGTGGATGATATGATTGTAAAATCTAAGGAGAGAGAAGGACATTTAGAGGCGTTGAGGAAATTCTTCGGAAGGTTGAGGGAATATAGAATGAGGCTAAACCTGCATAAATGCACTTTCGGGGTCACCACCGGAAAGCTGTTAGGATTCCTCATCACTCAGAGAGGGATAGAGGTGGACCCGACCAAGATAAGGGCCATAGTCAAAATGCAGCCGCCTAAGAACAAAAAAGAGCTAAGGGGATTTCTGGGTAGAATACAGTTCATAAGTCGCTTCATCTCGAAACTCACCTTAACCTGCGACCCGTTGTTTAGATTACTCAGAAAAGGAGAAAAGTTTGAATGGGATACTCTGTGTCAACAAGCCTTTGATAAGATCAAGACCTACCTCCAAAACCCACCTGTGCTATCACCACCCTCACCCGGGAGGCCTTTATTTCTATACCTTTCTGTGTCCGAAGATTCAATGGGGTGTATACTGGCCCAAGAAGGGGAAGAGGGGCATGCAAAAAAAGCCATTTATTATTTAAGCAAGAGGATGACCGGATACGAACTGAAATACTCACCCTTAGAAAAAGCCTGTTGAGCCCTAGTCTGGTGCACCCATCGTCTTAGGCACTACATGTTAGCCTTTCCTGTTGTCCTAATCTCCCGAATGGACCCACTCAAATACATGTTCAAAAAGCCTGTTTTAACCGGTATAATTTCCCGTTGGACCATGATGCTGGCCGAATTCGATATCAGATATGTCACTTCCAAATCTGTTAAAGGAAGAGCCGTTGCAGAGTACCTAGCCAACCTTGCCATAGAATCTGAGGAGAAAAGGGAGCTCAAGTTTCCCGACGAAGGGGTAATGGAGTTGAAGGAGGATCTGTGGAAGATGTATTTTGATGGAGCCGCAAACCAATTAGGTTATGGGGTTGGAATCATCCTCATGGAACCCGATGGAACACCTGCCCCATTAGCCGTCAAGCTTAAGTATAATTAAACTAACAACACGGCCGAATACGAGGCTTGCATAATTGGGATGGAAGCAGCCTTAGCTCTAAAAGTAGGAAGGATCGATGTCTTCGGAGACTCTAACCTGATCATATCCCAAGTGCGAGGTGATTGGAGGGTAAAGCATGAGAAGTTGAGGCCTTACCATGACTACCTAGAAAGCCTAAAAGTATAGTTCAAAGAAATATCATTCCACTACCTTCCCCGTAAAGAGAACCAGTTAGCCGATTCCCTAGCTACCTTGGCCTTAATGATACAAATCCCTTCAGGAGTCACCATGATACCTTTATCCATAGAAATCAGGAAACAACCTTCATTCGAGATGATCGCAATGGTGGAGGAAGGAGGTGAGTTTCCTTGGTACACAGATGTTTGGAATTTCATTGAGAAAGGAGAATACCCCGAGGGAGCCTCAGAGAAGGACAGAAAGGCAATTCGAAGGTTGTCCGCCCAATTTGTGATCTATGCGGATAAGTTATGGAAGAAATCGTATACCGGGTTCAATCTGGAGTGTCTATATAGAAGAGAGGCTAGGAGGATGATGGAAGAGATACACGAAGGAGTCTGTGGGCCCCACATAAACGAACATATGCTGGCCAAGAAGATAATTCAACAAGGGTATTACTAGACCACTTTGGACAAAGACTATTGTGAGTACGTCAGAAGGTGCCATAAGTGTCAGATCCATGCAAATCTAATGCATACTCCACCTTCCCAGCTCTATAGCATGACCACACTGTGGCCTTTCTCTGTTTGGGACATTGATATCATCGGTGAGATAGTCCCAAAGGCATCCAACAAACACCGATATATAATCGTGGCAATTGATTATTTCACCAAATGGGTAGAGGCAGCATTATACGCCACTTTGAAGGCCAAGGATGTGGTGAGCTTCATAGAAAAGAACATAATTTGCAGATATGGAGTCCCGAATGAGTTCATTTCAGACCATGGTAGCCATTTCCAAGGAGAAGTTATCCCACTCCTAGAAAAGTACAAGATCACCCGCCACCAGTCTTCCCTCTATAGGCCCCAAACAAACGGAGCAGTAGAAACAGCAAATAAGAATGTTAAAGCAATCTTAGGGAAAATGACCGATACATACAATAATTGGCACGAGAAGTTACCATTTGCATTATGGGGATACCGCACCTCTATGAGAACTTCCACGGGAGCTACACCGTACTCATTGGTTTATGGGATGGACGTCATTCTCCCAATTGAAGTAAAAATACCTTCTTTGAGAATCTTGGCGGAGTGTGAAGTGACTTAGTTGGAATGGATGCGAGGGAGGTATGAAGAACTAATGTGGCTTGATGAGAAAAGGTTGGCTACAATAAACCACACTCAGGGGTACCAAAAAAGGATAGCTCGTGCTTTAAACAAGAAGGTCCGCCCAAGGAAGCTTGCTGAGGGTGACCTGGTCCTCAAAGAACTGAAAGTGCCCGTTTATGACCCCAGAGGAAAATTCAAACCCAACTGGGTCTGGCCGTACATCATTAAGACTCTCCTCTGAGGAGGAGTGGCCTATCTCATGGACCTAGACGAGGTTGAGTTCAAACAACCGATCAACCTCGATCGCCTCAAGAAATACTTGGTTTGAAACCACTTCTTTCAAAACCTCCTACTTAGATGAGCTACGCTTGACCTGATTCTCTCTAGGGGATACATAGGCAACCTACTCGGTTTGGTCATTAACAATTGCCTAAAAGGCACTTTCCGTCGAGCCTTAAAAAGCCGAACTATTGCGGACCTGATACCCGTTCGGGGATAAGTAGGCGGGCTCCCCAAAAGTCTTCGGTCCTCCAAAACTCAAAAAGAAGAACCATGTACTAAACTAGGGGCAAACTAGCGTTTTCCCCGAGCCACCTCAAAGCCCCAAAACCAGGGGCAAACTTTGTTTGCTCTCCAAAGAACCCAAATATTTACCTTGAACCCATCTCTAGATCTCCTGACTATCGTAATGAGTACTATAAAGAAGCAAAAGTGAATTCATGGCATAGAATGAGTTAAGCATCAAGCAAGATACAAAGCAAGATAAAGAGCCAAGAAAAGACATTAAAAAAAAAGAGGAAAAAATTTCATAAAGGATTATTCGGAGGAGTGAACACTTTGATTAAACATGTTGGAACTGTTCCTAAAAGCATGAAAGCACTTTTTCGAAAAAGAAAATAAGAAAATCACATTCAAAAGTGTAAAAAATTGGCAGGACTTGTCTAAATTTTTTAAAATAAAGCTCTGTCCTGTTGTTTTATTTTTCGCCCACGAATGACTACAAAGTTTGTCCCTGAACCAAGGTCTGGATTTGAAGAAGGTACTCAGTAGTAGGCACAGTTAAAGCAGGGATCCTTTGAAAAGGGGATGACACTCTGTCATGCCAAGCTTTAATGAAAGCCTTTACAGTGGAAGGACGCATGACCGAACCTCTAGTAAAATCAACAGCAAGAGCCTCAATAATATCCTACAAGAGTCTAAACTAACGGACCACCCGGCCAGGAATGTAGAAAGTAATGGCATGCAAACCAGGCAACCAGATACCATGCTTCCTAGGAAGCGGCACTGCAACAGAGCGATAAGACCAATCTGGGAAAAACCAGTAAATATCACCAGGAGAGGGGTTTTTGAGCCAATTAAGCCATGCGTCATCCAAGCAGAACAAATTGTGAACCTCAATGCGATTATAGGGAAGTGACCCACGAAGGTGTGAAGGATGCACAAAGAGATCCAAGCGCTCCATGAGCCAAAGTTGCAGGACGAAGGGGGCTCCCACAGATAACATGGCCCCGATGGCATGAGCCCGATCCAAACCTATCAAGGTTTCATCGAGAACTAGCATGGCAGCACTCTTCATCTCTCACAGACCACAGGAAATGGGTATGAGAATGTCGGAAGATGACTAGAAGAGGAAGTAAGAAAGCATGTCAATTGATAATGCACAATGTCGGATAATCTGATATCCACCGTCATAAGGATCCCCCATGGGGGCATACACAGAAGAAAGTCGCTCAAAGTCAATCTACCGATCACATAAGAAAGAGCTCGCAACATTACGAGATGTGTGGAGTAGAATGGCCAAATCTTGAACATTTGCCTGCACCGCGTGAACTATCATATCCGCAAAAGGGTCTGTGTGGAGGATAGCGCTGAACTCCTCAAATAAAGGGTAGATCTCATGGGAACCAAAACGAAAGACATGAAAGGAGGGATCGCAACACTGAATCGTAGCTCGAAGCAAGCCTTCATTCAAAATCATTCAGCGGAAAGAGAAGAGATCATTTAGTCTGAAACACTCGAAGTTGAGCCTGTCGATGCCAGAGAGGGTATCCATCCATGGGAAGAGTATTTGAGAACTAATGGGGGCCATTTTGAGAAGAAGTGAAGAGGAAAAAATGGTGTTTTGTGGAGTATTGGGGGAAGAAAGTGGTATAAATAGGAGAATAAAGCTGCTTACCTACCCGCGGCAGTCAATAAAGTAGATCGGCACTCCATGAAGTGCCGCGCGGTAGTCCGTGAATGCCGTTGTGGCTTTCATTGACTGCCGTTGTGGCAGTCACTGAGTGCCGCAGAGGCCTAACCGAGTGTCGTTCTGAGTTTTATTTTGGCCAGGGTCTGTTTGTAACATTTTCAGCCCACCTGCAAACAAAAAACTAAATAAAGAACAATAAAACGTGCGCATCATGCAGTACGTACAAGCAAAATTGGGTCATGGTCACATACATTCATTCATTCATTTATTCATTCATTCATTCATTTCAAAATAAATAAAGGAGATAGAAGCATTCAAAGTTAAAATAAAAGGGGGGACCAAGCCATGGTCCCACATACGACAAGAAAAGGACCAAGCTATGGTCACACATACAGTGAGCAGCAAGGGAAAGCAAAAATAATAATAATAATAAAGGTAATGCAAGTGCCTATCCTACCAGCTATGTAAAAGCCGTCATCAGGAATAAAAAACAAAAATATAAAAATATATGTATACAGTTGTCCAAGGTATGTATGTCCTCCCCAAAACACTCAAAAATAAAAAGAAAGAGATCAGCCCCAGCCCCGGCCTTGAGTCTGGCGAGTGATGCGTCTGAGAGGCTCCTCCTCTGACTCCGTGCCGCTCCCACCATGATCGCCTCCTCCTCTGCCTTTGCCGCTGCTAGTGCCCACACCACCGCCTCCACCACGTCCAGCGCCGCTACCTCCAGGGACATCACTGAGAGGGATGCCAAACTGCTGGAGCACTCCCACCTGCCGGGACAGATCCCCAACCTGTTCCTCCTAAATAGAGGGAATAAATCAAATTAACGGGTTGTAATGGAATTGATTGGAAAGCTAAAAGCAAAATAAAAGGAGCATTTATTTTACCAGAGCTCTCGTGTGAACCTCAGCAGCTGTCCGTGCCCCGTCAGCCTGAGACAAAGGAAGAAAGGTTAAAATATCATAATAAAACCACAGTTTTAAAACAAAAAAAGCAAAATTTAGAAATTACCCTCCATTCTCTGCCATAAATCCACTCTCTCACGCTGTGAGCATAGAGCAAGCCCTCCTCCGCATAGTCCCGTGGGACATGATCATACTGGAGCGGAATGGTAGGAGCACCTGCCTGATATCTGGGGACCATATTAGTGGTTTGCTCACCGTAAGAGACTGTCCTAATGCTCCAATCCCAAGGCAATAAAGTCAGAGCCCGAGCTATGGCAGGAATGGGCTGCAAAGGAGAATGAATCCAATAAAGAGATAAACACGCATGTTTTATAAAAAATTAAGATAAAGTTTAAGGAGACTGAAAGAAGCTCACCCGGGTCACCTCCATCAGAGAGAAGTTCCCCATTAGCTTCGCAGCACGGAAAGCTGCGTATCCCGCTGGAGGCTCCACGAAACCCTGAAGAGACAAACCGGCTAGGGCAACCATGAGCGCGGAGCCCTGGAGGGTATCCGCAGCTCTCATGGACTCTGACGGAGGGTATGGCACGAAGAAGGACTCAGCCGCCAACGACTGTCTGGTCACCCTCTCTCCCAGGTACCACACCCGAGCCTCTGGTCCATCCAACAAGATCCTCTACGGGTCATACCCAGTCGACTCCCGTATCCCCTGGGACACCTCAGAAAGCACGTCGATCCAGGG
Source organism: Hydrangea macrophylla (assembly GCA_033977485.1). NCBI lineage: Eukaryota > Viridiplantae > Streptophyta > Magnoliopsida > Cornales > Hydrangeaceae > Hydrangea > Hydrangea macrophylla. The sequence goes on from CM066998.1 coordinate 20,420,539, forward strand.
CTGCCACCGGACATTCTGCTCTCGTAGGTTCGTCAGGAAATTCCTGAACGAGATGAAATCGTGAGCCCCGGTCTTTTGCCCGATCCGATCCTTCGCCCACTTCAGCCCTTGGGGTATGATGAGGGTGTCTATGGCCACATATCCGGCGACATCATATGCAAGTACTCATGGAACCAAATCTGCAAGAAAGAGAGAGGAACATATGTTTTGAGGAGCATGAATAAAGAAATTTGAAATAAGAATGTAAAGTTTAATTTAGGGTCAGGAATTAATAAAAGAAGAGAAGTATACCTCCCAAGCCCTCCAGAAGCCGCTAGTAGAGGCTGGGTGATCCCGGGATATCTCTCCCATATGCTGATACATGATGGGTAGTCCTGCCCCAGCCCAGTCATACTGATATATCTGATCCATATGCTCCAAGGACCCCAGTAGTGTCACGGAGATCTGGTCTCCCTTGGTGCTCAGCAGAGAGCACCCCAACATATACATACTAAAGCCTCGAGCAATCTGCTCGTCTGTAAAGCCCTACTGGCCTCTGAAGGTGTCCATGAACCACTTGGCTGTGACCAAGGGCTCCTTCGGGATGACTCCCAGCAGCGGCTCGACCCGGTCCCACTCCTTCACCGCGTCCACGTAGCATAGGAGCTCTCCGCCAAATGGGATCCCCGTAATCATGCTGAAGTAGAGGGGAGTCATCGTTATCTCCCCAAAAGCAAAGTGGAAGGTGTTGGTGGTATCCCACCACCGCTCTGCCAATGCGTGAATATGCCTTAAGTTGTTGGAGCTCTTCATCAAAAGTTTGACGAAGTCCCTGAAACCGGCAGCCCTAACGAATCCCTACACAGCCTCGCTCAACTCCCCGTACCAAGCAAACCCATGAGCCAAGCTGTCGTGCCCCTTCAGCACGTCCTTCGGCAGCTGTAAAAATTGAAAGATCCAAGATTAGTAAATTGAAAGAAAAAAGCAGAAAAGAATAACAATAATGAAAGACAATGGCAAAAATAAATAATAAAAGAGAGAGAAAGGGAGAATCTGGAAAACTCATGAGAATTCCACAAGTATGGCACTCGTATAAAGATTGGCGGCCGTTTATAGAATAATAAAAAGGGAAACAAGTGATGCGGGCATTCAAATACTAGAGAGATTCCAAAAAGAAAAGAAAAGGGAGAGAAAAGAGTATTCACATTTTTGAAAAATAATAATAATAACTGAAGGGTCAAAAGGGATTTAGGTTCAAAAGTATTCGAATCAAATTTGAATGAATAAAAAAGGGGGGAGTTTGGAACACTCAGAAAAGTTCATAAGCATAGTGGTTGTATTCACGAGGAAATATAAAAAACTTCAGTTAAAATGGTTTGCGTTCATGAGTTTTGAAAAGATATACAAAAATAATAAAAAAAAGGGTCAAGGGACGATCTAATTAAACAAATGGGTAAGCACAGATGCGATTGAAACACCCGGAAACTCTACAAGCATAAGGAGGCACAAAAAATTGTATGGATTGTGCATAGCATTCATGAAGTTCAAAAAAAGGAAAGAAGAAAAGAATTAAGAGAGAGAAAAGAAAAGGGCATTTACCTTGCACTTGAACGCGCAGGCGGATAGATGCTCGTCTGGGTCTCGAAGCAGGAATGTGGCATCAGGATGAGGAGTGGCCCGATACTTGGCCTTCTTCCGACTGCCAGAGCCTCTCGCCATGATCTGTCAAATAAAAGGGAATTCGCGCGTTAGATTCGTGAAAAATTTAGAAAAATAAGGGAAAAAATGAGAATAATTCGAGTTTCGATCGAGTAAAACTAACCTGATAGCCCTGGTAGATGAATCCAAGCAAGAAAAAAGATAAGGGAAAATTTTCTCCAGAGAAATCCACGAGAGAAGAGATGAGAGAATGAAATGAAAATAAAATAAGACTCTCGGTATAAGCCACTGCCGCTCAAACACGGCACTCGATTTTCGTGCGCAGCAGTTAGAGAAGTGTCGTGCGGCACTCGCTGACTGTCGTAGCGGCATTCTGTGAGTACCGTACGGCAGTCACGGACTGCTGCAAATTCTAACGTGTGCCGCGATTAAGGCAGTTACTAGACCCTTCATTTTCCCACCAAAATTCAAATTGGGTCCAAAAAATTGAATTTGAACCCCCAAAATTTGCCCTCATTGTGCTTGTGACCCCCGGGGAAGGTTTAAGGACCAAATTGGTTCTAAATTTTGAAAATTGAAATAAATTTGAGCCCGTGAGCTCCAAAATTTTAAAATTAAAAATGAGTCTGGTGACTCTAGATTTTGAAAAATTGAATTTGAGTTTGAGTCTGTTGACTTTAGATTTTGAAAATTGAAATAAATTTGAGTCTGCTGACTCCAGATTGATCTGAATGTGGTTGCCCCACTCTTGGGGAATGTAACGGATTTGCACTCTCGGTTCTCGCAATAGATTTGCGTTAACCCTTGTTATGAGAATATAATAGATTTATATTCTCGATCCTCGTAACAGATTTACGCCGATCCTTTGATTGAGAGTGTAACAGATTTGCATTCTCGATTCTCGCAACAGATTTGCGTTAACCCTTGTTCTGAGAATATAACATATTTATATTCTCAATCCTCGTAACAGATTTACATCGATCCTTTGGTTGAGAGTGTAACGGATTTGCATTCTCGGTTCTCGCAACAGATTTGCATTAACCCTTGTTCTGAGAATATAACAGATTTATATTCTCGATCCTCATAACAGATTTACGTCAATCCATTGTTTGAGAGCATAACGGATTTGCATTCTCGGTTCTCGTAACAGATTTGCGTTAACCCTCGTTCTGAGAATATAACAGATTTATGTCCTCGATCCTCATAACAGATTTACGTCGATCCATTGTTTAAGAGTGTAACAGATTTGCATTCTCGGTTCTCGCAACAGATTTGCATTAACCCTCGTTCTGAGAATATAACAGATTTATGTCCTCGATCCTTGTAACAGATTTACATCGATCCTTTTGTTTGAGAGTGTAACGGATTTGCATTCTCGGTTCTCATAACAGATTTGTGTTAACCCTCGTTCTTAGAATATAACAGATTTATATCCTCGATCCTCATAACAGATTAATGTCGATCCTTTTGTTTGAGAGTTTAACGGATTTGAATTCTCGGTTCTCGTAACAGATTTGCATTAACCCTCGTTCTGAGAATATAACAGATATCCTCGATCCTCATAACAAATTTACGTCGATCCATTGTTTGAGAGTGTAACAGATTTGCATTCTCAGTTCTCGCAACAGATTTGCATTAACCATCAATTTTCAAAATGAGGAATGCGTTCCCTCAACCTGTGCGACGAATCTTTGCATTGGTCAACATTTGGTAATCTTCTTTGGCTAATGCATTGCGAAATGTGCGTCATGTATAGGGAAGACATGATGATGGTTTCTTGGTCGAGTTTATTTAAAGAATGCCATTGCATGAGCACGTGCATCATGACAGGATAGATGCATCTATCCGTATGACTACTTGCGCTTGTATGTGTTTGACCCGTGCCCGAACTACGCTTTGGTCTGATTCTTGATGGGATACGTAGGCAGCTCATCATGGAGCACGACCAATTAGAATTTACCTGCGCGCTTGCTTCCTTTTGCAACGCATTTTATTTTTTCCTAAATCTGACAGTTTGGTCAAAGGCTTGTCTTCACACAGGCTTCGACGTTCACTGTGGTTCGCGTTGCTCCACGAGCTTAGTCAAAGAGGGGCAAACTGTAGACACCCCGATTTTGACCAAACGTCGAATTAAGGAGAGTGTTACCTCCAAGTCCGATGATGACAATGTTCGAACAAACCTAGGACTTCAAAAGATGATTCAAGCTCTTTGAAAGACTCTCTAACCTAAACAAAAAGCAAAAAGGGAAAAGAAAAGGAAGATGGAGGCAGAACGGCACTCGAGCCCTTTTGTGGCAGTCATGGGCTGCCGTTGCGGCAGTCTTTGGACTGTCGTACGACATTCTGTGACTGCCGCGAATTTCATCAAGTGCTGCAAAAAATGAATTTTAACTAAAATAATGGCAGTCCCTGGAGTTGTCTGCGGCATTCACTGAATGCCAGCTGTACCGGCATTCAGTGAATGCTGCGCCGGCATTCAGTGAATGCCGTAACGACATTTACTAAGTGCCACATCCATTTCCAGTGAGTGCCACATTTTTGTAACAGACAACTGGGATACAACATGTTTTGTACTATCTAAAGGACGCCTGAATTAGGTTTTTACCCCTAAAATGACCAAAATACCCCCCTTTAAACTTGCCTATAAATAGAGGATGAATATCCTCTTGCATGAGGTTAAAAAAAATCTAGCTTAATCTTAGAGGATATACTCCTACTTAGTCTTGAAAAAGCTTTCTTAAACACAATTAGAAATAGGTTTTGAGAAGGTTAAGGGGAGGATTTAAGTAGAATTAGAGTGGAAGAGCTTGATTAGTCTTTGGAAGTTCTCCAAAAATCACCAAGTTAAGGAAACTTTGGAGGTAAAGCTTTAAACCAATTAGTCTTGATTACATTCTAATCACCAAAATGCTTAGAGTCTTTGAATTTTCTTCTTCTTTTCTTTCTAATCTTTGAGATTCATAAGACCCTCAATGTCTTACTTGAATCCTTGGACCTAAAAATCCTTTGATTCTTTTGTAAGTTCATGATTTACAAGAAGATTGAGGTTGATATTAGTACACTTGATTAATAAATCTAAACCTATTTCCATGGTTTAGGTTTGTTATATGTATGTCTCATGGAGTCTATCCATATTTCTTTGAGACTTACAAGACATGAACACCTTTAGTCTCCAATGACCATCAAATGGTAGGAGAGCTAGCTTTAGACAAGCCCAACTCCATGGCTTATTTGTCTAAGTTGACAAGAATAAGATGAACTCACCAAATGTGCAGTGAGTTTACAATCTATTTTTGATCGAAGATTTTTAGTTGAACATCGAACCGTTAGAATGGAGTGAGACTAATGAGAAAGTGTTTATAACTCAAAGTTCTACCACTGTAATTTTTGTTTTAAGGTAGTTTTATGTTTTGAGTGGTTTGATCAAGGGTTTTATGGAACAACCATAATCTGTCCAGAGTTTCAGAACAGTGACACTCTTTTGAAATAAGCAAAGCAGAACCTTAATCAAGCACTTTTGACCCAAAATAAATTTTTATAAGTAGGTTAATGTATTAGGAAGCTACCCTAAGAAGAACAAAGCATATTTGATTTTTTTTACTATTTTTAGAAAATCATGCAAGAATTCTGGACAGAGGGTTGTAGAATCCTAAGTGATGTCTGAGTTTTGTCCACTTCCCAGAGATCTAACCGTTGAAACTTTGATTTTCTTTTTGAGTTAAAAACTAGACACATAGAGACATCTTGTGTCCAAAATTCATCAAGATTAAGCCACGGTAACCATGCTTTTTATTTCTTTGAAGTTCTGATCTGGTCTCAGTAATTTTCAGAATTCTGTAACAATTTTGATCAATCTTATAAATAATGGCTTAGATGATATTTTCATGAGTTAAGGTTCAATCCATGTTTCAATAGTGATTAGTTAAGCTTGAATCTAAAGTTTAAGTGACCTAAATCAATAAGTACTTCACGATTTCTTCTTATTTATGCTTACGTTCATCCATGTGACTTGACGTTCATAATTAGGATTCGTTTGCTTTAGGTTAATTACATTTGATAGATTTAGGTTAGAGGCCTATGATCATTATTCAATTTTACATGCTGTATATCATGTGGACTAACCCTTGTTTTGTAGCGCTGATGAGGTATGACTTTTCGACTCTTACTTAGCTTAACTTTTCTTTGATTTTATTGATTTTATGACCTCATGCGCGACACATTTGAATTAGGATCTTGCCTTATGTGAATACATGTGATTAGAGACTCTTTTCTAGGATTTTTTTTCATTTGTATGCATTAATGCACGTTTAGTATCGCGGCTGGATCCCGAGTAAGTTCTCTTTGTTCCCTATTGCATATCATATTGCTTGCTACTTGAATTATGTGGTTTTTTTTAATGATATTTTATCACTTGCAATCTTACACCCTTTAGACATGCTTTTGTAATGTACATTTATACATATGTATTAGTTGAGGGCACATTTAAATTAATACTTCGATTAAAAGGATGTTAAGTAGAGGCCTATCGTAAGATAGGACGAGAAGGGGTGTTTTAGTCCGATGGGCTCCTTCCCTTCTCGTTCCATAATCCCCGGACCTAGTTTAATCTTTGGTTTCGCAAAAAGATCAGTTGCTTTAAAATAGGTTTCTTAATTTTTTTTAAAATATTAAGTGGTGACTCATTTGTTTTGAATTTGAAATTTAAAAGGATTTTGAAAGAAAAGTTGTGGGTAGGAAAAATTGCGATATCCACAGAACATATGTACAGTTCACCACACTACAGGGATATAATGCTTTAAGCAACAATACATCATTCTATGGCCATGACTTAGCGATGTCTACCAGTGATCACGGTCCACCGCAATTGTAGACACCTTCGTCTGGCTATCGCTTTTAAGAACATATGATTAAAGCATCTGGCTATCTTAGGGCAAATGGTCCGGTCCACCACAGTCGTAGACACCTTTGTCTGTCTACCGCTTTTAAGAACATATGATCGACCAAATTCCGCTCACGTAAGATTTCCGAATCTTAACAAACCTACGTAAGTTCAACTCTAACATCGATACATGACAATCCCAATATGGCCTGACTACTTTGAATGAAAGAAACGTTAACTCTAAAGGATTCACAATTATTATGTTATCTAATGTCACAACCATTATCCATTAATCTCATTGTTACTATGATTCTACATCGCATTAGCTCATTATTACGTCTGTATTACAACAATAAAGCCTGCTGGAGATACTGAACAGTAAATAAACAACTAAACAGTTATAATATAAACTAAACAAGAATATCAACATTCTGCAACTTCCAATCGATTGGTATAGGGGTCCAATTGATTGGTATAAAAGTAGTATCAATCGATTAGTCAAAAGTTCAATTGATTGGATCATATGTCAATTGATTGCCATAAATGTCAATTGATTGGGACAAGTCCAATCGATTGGGACTTCGTCTTCTTCACAGTGAAGACTGTCCAGCAACATAAAACGGGTAATATATGAATTTCTACTCCATTTCTTCATTCAAACGTGCTCTAACATCAATAATGAGTTACCAAGTGAGTTTAGAACTCACCTTAGATCACAAGGGGGTGTTTTGGAATGTATATTGAAGCTTGGAGCTTCAATGGCCTCTTCTCTCTCTCTCTCTCTCTCTCTCTCTCTCTCTCTCTCTCTATCAGTCTCTGTCATCCTTCTCTCTATCTTTCTTACTTTTTTCTTCTTTTTGATGTTCTTCTCTTCTTCTTCTTCTATCCGGGTGTGTGTGTGAGTGCATGAATATATATGTGTATATATATATGAGTGTTCACATGGCCTTTCCCCAGCCAAGGCAAGAGAATCTGCCCAGCTGATTCCAATTGATTGATATAAATGTCAATCGATTGGTATTAGGTATTAATGCTCCAATCGATTGATAAAAGTGTCAATCGATTGGTATTGACAATCGATTGGTATTCTTACCAATCGATTGGTATCCAAATTATACCGTGGGTAAGGGAAAATTCATACAAGTGTTTACAAGAGGCATACAAGGTCCTATTCATATAATATATTACAGAAATATAGGGTATTACACTATATTAAAATTACAAATTATGAGCTAAACCTCCGAAATGGGTCACAGAAAAACTATCACAGAATTTAATCAAATTGGTACCTAAGCGTTAGACTCACTTATAGGAGTCCGAGTATGTAGTCAGAATTAAAACTGAACGTCAAATAATGTGGCAATTGGCATTGAAAACTTCGCAGAATTTTATGAACAAACTCATATGTATATCTCTGTATTAGCCAAAATTGATGAAGAATTAAGGATGAAGATGGTGATGAGTCACCTACCTCCCCACAAGTTCCAGTGTATTATGATTACACTCTTACAATCTTACTAATTATGAAACCTTATTACAACTATTCCAAACTTAATTGAGTATATGTCTATGTCCCGTATGGGTCCCATAAGTGGTCCCATAAGTGGTCCCATATAATATTATAAAGTTGCTAATTAGCACACTAATTATGTAGCGTATCCAATTCTCACTCACAAAGGTACCCCAAAATGACCGCAACAGTGGTCCACACTAAACAATATGATATAAAACAATATTACAATATTTCATATATGCCCGTAATAGCCATTTAAGCACATACCTATATTTGAAATTCACATGTCCTAATCTAGAATGGCACAATGAACATAACTCGACAATATAAGAAGAATCTACAGCATTCTCATTAATAATAATTTTAGGAATACAATTGATCTTGAAGAGCCCTTCATTAAGGTAACCCTTTCCTACATACATTCCACCCTTAGTCAAACAAATTTATCGGATTCGAAGACTAGCTTGAATCCTTTCTTGCTTAGCATAGGCCCAGACACAAAATTTTTGCAAATTTTTGGAACATGTAGCACATCTAGAAGGGTCATCTCTTTTCTGGAAGTGAACTTAATAATCACATTCCCCTTGCCTTCATCGTTTGAAGCCGCGACATTTCCCATAAAAAGTTTGTCACCACTATCCGCATTTGTGTAGGTAAAAAACATGTTTTTATCTCCACAAATGTATTTAGTGGGCCCTGTGTCTATCCACCAACCCTTAGAGTCGGTCACCACGCAAGTTTCCATGAACACCGCTGTAAGATCGTCAGTCTCCATCACGTTGGCTTGATTGGACTTCTTATTACCTCGATTAGATCCTTTCTTGTTTCGACAATTGCTTGCACGATGTCCGGGTATTCCACACACCCAACAATCCCCTTTATTCTTCTTAGAATTCCAGTCCTTAGAGATGTTGTGTGTAGACTTCCTCTTGCCTCCCTTAGAAATTGACTTACACTTAGATTTTAAAGACTCACCTTCAACGAGATTGGCTTTCAACTCCATAGATCCTTGCTACCCATTTTTATCTCCTTTCCGGTTGTCTTCCACAATCCTCAAACGCACCACAAGATCCTTCATTGATAACTCTTGTGCTTGTGCTTGAGATAACTTTTGAATTCCTTCCACAACGACTACATACATTATTATATAATTAATAATGCATGCTAAATATAATAATAATATTTGTGGGAGCGAGTGTCACACTAAGTTCTTCAAACCAGGAGTCACCACCAGCGGCTCTTGTATTGCTTTTCCGGTGACCAGTAGTTTTCTCGTCACCGACCATCCAAACAGAGATGAATCTATAGAAGAAGCCCTTGAAGCAATCGAATCAATGTAGATCTGAACAATGCTAATAGTCTCCGCCATAGGCATCAATCACTTGCATAACTTTAGTAATTTGATCGATTCATTGAGTCTTTTGAGAACACTCCTTCCTGAAGTCTGCCTCCACCATCTGCTTCGCCGAAATTTTGTGTGTGCGTGTTTTTTTAACACATTTTTTTTGTGAAATTTATCAAAAAAAAAAAAGTTAGTGAATTTTCTCAACCATTTTTTTTCGATATGAATGCTCAAATTTGTAAAAAAAAAAAATTGCAATGTTTATTAGAACACTGTTGTTAGCCTTGAATTTCTTTAAGGTATTATTTATATTTGTTTTGATGATGACAAATCTATTGATAATAGCATGTTTGTAATGGTTCTATTCTAAACTATTATCAAGTTATTTTCATTATAATAATATCTTGATTTATGCACTTTGATGTTCTAACCTTGTTTGATTTCATGAGATAGCATATGGTGAAGCCCAAGAGTGATTGAGCTCAACAAGGATAAAGTTTGAAGACTTGAAGATTTTTTAATCCTTGGTTGAAAACATTAAGCAGAGAGACTGGGGGTATATTAGGATTATTTCCATTATTTTCATTATTCCCGTTGTTTCCAACGTTAGCCATTGGGATAGGTTTGATGTTAATATTTTGAATTTTTCTTAAACGTTTAAGGGTTCTTTGAATTTCGGCCTGAAATAACGACGACGGTTTCAGAGTTGATTCATCGTCTATCAACCGAGCTCTAGAAGCTTGGGTTGAGGACCTAAGGACTCTAAGGGTACACTCAAGTTCAGGATCGAGAGAATGTAATTCGGGTTTACTTGAACGTGTACCACACATAAACTAAAAGAAAGAAATTAAAACAACGGCTGACTCAACAAATATGAAAAGCAATCACGCAAATAAGACATCAAGCACAAAACTACTTTGATGCATGAAAGTTATCCTATAATACAGTGATTCGCGTCAAAGCCTAGCGCCCCAGGTTTCCTAGCTAATGCATGTGCTCACTCCACACCTAACCTAATGCAAGTAATTGCGTCTCAGCGCCCTGACTTACAGTGGTTTGATGCGAAATTTAAAGGAAGCGATGTATATATATATATTTTTTTAATTGTTTTTGCGTAAGCTCCTTTGGTGTGCTATGCAATTCCTCTCCAAGACGCTAGAATTTGATGGCTTGAGAAAATCTAGAAAATAAAAGGAAACGTTAGTGACTCAAAACAAAACAAAAAATAAGACAAAGAAAACCTAATCTAATATTTACGAATTAACTAAACTAAGATTCTAGAACTAAAGGTAGTAATTTGCAATCCCCTGCAACGGCGCCAAAAATTGATCTTGTCAAAATCAAGATAAAAAAGTATGCTTTACTTTCTAAGGATTTATAGTGTAGAAGTAAAGGTCGAACCCACAGAGATTGAATTACTAAAGCACTTTAATTTTGAAACCTAAATCTAGTTAATTAAGAAAACGGTATTTTGATTTTGATTTTAATTAAACTAAGAACAATAAAAAATTTTAAAAGTTATTTTAATGAATATGTAAAGTGAACCTAGGATTGGAAATCTACCACTAGCTTCATAATAAGGGTATTTATGCATTCAATTAGCTTATTACGTTGGATGATAATGGGGAATTGTAGCTACAAGCCCACTACCTCTGTCAAGAAGATAACTACGATTCAAGCACCAACATAATTCATCTTCAGTTGGCACTGATTGTCTCACACTAAACTAGGATTGCGGCACAATCCGTCTTTCCTAGGCATGAACTATTCGGCTACTTAATATCACAATTCAATTAAGCACCATTACATGTATATAATCCATACAAGCACAGCAAATATAGATCATTGAGCACATCACATCCAAAATAGATCTAAGACAAGAATAAACTTGGAAAGTAATGATTTAATCAATAGAAGTATGATTTTATCATTAAAATCCTCTAAACATATAATCATCATCCATACATAATAAAAATAAAAGAAAAACATAAATAACTCCCTATTACTTGGCTAGGGTTTCATTGAAATCCTAGATCTAGGTTTAGTTGGCCATAGAAGCAATGAACGACAAGAGGTTGATGGAGGAGGCCATGGAAATCCTTGGGCTTCTTCTTCTTCTCCTTGCTTTCCTCCCTTCAATGGCTGTAGTTGTTTTGTATATTGATGTGGATTATGGTGTAATGATGTGTAACCTTAAATTTGATTTAGAATATGATTTATATAGATTTTGGAAGGATTTAGGAAGCTCTCCTAAGCCTAATCGCACTAAAACAGTTGTTTTTACGTTTCTGGACGTATTCAGCCAATTTGGATCGCACAGGGCTCTTCAGGACCTCAAAATACGTGTTTTTTGACTTTTTCACTGGGTCACGCGAGTGGGTTGCGCAATCGGGTCGCTCCAGCGACCTGCCCATTTTACAGCTTTTCTCAGATTTTCTCAACTTTGCGCACCGATCGTAGAATTGCGATAACTTTTGACTCGAACCTCGTATTGACTCACCGTTTGCGGCCACGCGCCCGTAACTCGAAGATATATATTTTACATATCTGAAGAAATTTCTCAAATCTGAAGTATTCCTTGTGAAAAATGCCATTTTTCGAGGCTGCTATTACATTTAGCTTTCACCGGAATTAACTTTTTAGCCCATTATGACTTCAAAAGCCACTAATCATCGGATTTTTATGCATTTTCAAGTTAAAGCTCCAAAACCTACAAAACATAGAATACTTATTAAAAAAGCACTTAATAACCAGATGAAATGGGCTAACAAAGTGTATCTTCAAGACTATAAATGGCAACTATTCGCCGCCGATCTAGGACCTAGACATACTTAGACCACTGAATTAAATTCATTTCACAAAAGCTTTCAAGTGGCCAAGTCAAAACAAAGACCTTTGCTCAGATAGGTCATCTTTAAAGGCAAATCTGATCTAATTGGTAAGGAACTAGATAAGTTTTATATGGTTGGAAAGGTATTTGATTCTAGTTTCTGAATTCTTAAATGGATTGCAAAAATGAGTTTTGTAGAGGGAGTTATGACCGTTTTAGTAAAGAGCTGTTAGTCTGCCAAAATAGTCAACACAGTCGACTGGACTGTTTATACAGTCGTCTGAAGGGTTCAAAGTTCAGTCAACTGGACCATAAACAGTCGACTAATTTATGTTTTTATTCGCAGCTACTACTATACTCATCCAGTCGACCGGATCGCTTATTTAGTCTACTGAATCGCGCATTACAGCATAACGGCTAGTTTTTTAAACTCTCCTAAAATTGTCTTAGCACCCCTCTGCCACTCCCAATGGCTATAATCTTTCAAAAGCTACATTTAGGGATGTTTTTAAGGGTTATAAACAAGACGAAACATTAACAAAATCATTTAAACAACTTGGTTAATCATCATTTCTACTTGAGCCCTAGTTTGAGTGAAAAATCAATTTGTTCTTGATTTCAATTAATGTAATTCTTGAGAGAGAAAATTGTAGTGAGCTATCATTTGTATTATCCACTCACTAAGGAGTTATTGTGTGAGCTATTATTGTATCCATCCACTCTAGAGAGAGATAGTTCAATTTGTAATTCAAATCATTTGTAAAGAGTGACGGTTAGTAACCCTTGTGTGCAAAGACGAGGTGTTCTTCTTTGGAAGAGATTGAAGGCTCTTGTAACGGTTTGGTCTACACCCATGAAGTAGATCAATTAAAGGAATCCTCAAGAGGTACTTTTGAGGGGTGGACGTAGGCCGCGGTATGCGGATTGCTGAATCACTTGAAAACTCGGTTTGCAAATGTCTCTTCCCTTCTCTCTTTACTTTATTATTTATGATTGTGTTTAATTTTGTTTAAGTTTCAAAAAGGTTAATTTTCCGCTAAAACCTTATCCCCCCCCTCTAAGGTTTCCATTTCGGGCCAACAATTGTAATTTCACTGAGTGCCACAAACTTTTTGAAAATTTTCAAAAGTTATGAAATTTCATAACTTTTTTTTCGTGAATTAATTTCTCAACTTTTTTGGTGTTGAAACTCTCTTTAGCTCTGTGATTTAATTCTCTCTATCTCTCTCTCTCTCTCTCTCGATCTAACTTCTTCATCCTCTCTCATTCGACCACACAACTTCTATACTCCAAACACTACATAATTAATACTCCAACAAAATTTCATAAACTTTTTTAGTGAAATTTCACAACTTTTTTTTCCCCTTAAATTTCACTACTTCCCCTCCCCCCCCCCCCCCCCCCCCTCCCCCCTCAGAATTTCATACAAATAATGCGAGTTGTTTGGTAGATCTTGTCAAGTAGATGTAAGAAATATAATTTTCATCTAAAAACAAACTGCAAATTGAAAGTTACAAAATTTTGAAGTGAAAAAAACATTGAAAAAACTATTAAGAGGTCAAACGAAGTCGCCGGAGCTCCGACGAGATCGTCAGAGTTCATGGTGGTGCTCACGTGTTATGAGCTTGTCCAAGTTTTTTTTCCCTTTACTAAAATTTTGGCTGAATGATTGGGGTAGTATTGTCAAATACCAAGGAGTGGACCTTATTCCAAATATTTTTGCTAGTTGTACTTAAACCACCATACTTTCATGAATTGGCTAATTGCCCCAACTCCTTTTTGGATAAAAGAAAAAGGCCAAAAAAAAAAAGAAGTCTCCTCAATTCTCCCTTTTCCACCTTGTTTCATTCTTTATTAACCCAAACAAGCACATAAGTGATTCCTTGTTCTACTTTATTGCCAATAAATCATTTATGCCTCATACTCTCTTTCCCCCAAAAGCTGAAAAGGTCATATATAGATAGTATATATAAGCATTTTTTTTCTTCGAAAAATGGTGAATAAATAAATGAAAAGTCAAACAACATTACAAAAATACAAAGGACATACTCCAGAATATACAATGAGCGCAAACTAAATAGTAAACATCTAGACGATGCAAGAGTGGATGGAAAACTTTCTAAAGCCTAAGACCAAGAAAAAATCCCATCCCAACCAAAAAACAGAAGGAACGGAGGGATACACAAAACAAAAACTAAAACAAGAAATCCTAAGGGCACCCTCAAAACCAAACCTAGCAAGCATATATAAGTATTAACCGTGTTTATGTTGTATTTTATGTTTATAACTTGTCCAATAAAAATCTTTCCCCATAAATAAGTAGTCGGTCCTTTTACTACCATATCATACAAACTATCTATCTAATAAATGCAGCGTGCTTATACATATATCTCTAGGCAAACCACCACACCTTTCCCTTGCCAAACCATTTAATATTCCAAAAAAAAATTACTATTCCAATAAGTTTTTTAATTCCACCAAAACCTCTTCGCGTTCCAAACCTCCCAGTTCCATCTTTGTTTAAAGCCTCACTTATTTAAAGCCTCTCTTATTCCAACTCGATCAACAAATAATCAAATTCTCTAGCATATTAACCCTTCATTCTTCAACCCTAAACCCTCTGGTTCAATTGTTGGGAAGAGTTATTGTCAACAATAACTTCTCCATCGTCTGCCCAACTCAGATATACGATTAATCTAACGAACAAGGAGAAGCAAATTCTTCAATTTCAATTTCAGCTTCTTTTATTTGTCTTTTCTTTCTTGTGATAGTTTTGGCTGGTGGTAAACTTATGGTTCTGTCACTAGAAATATCAATCGTGGATATAACTTTTACAACGAGATTATATACCATACAATCATGTGCATTGTACGGGTTCTCGACTAGTATACTTAAGGATGTATTTTTGTTCACCAAAATATTGGTCATCTAATGCTCACTCAACTCTTCCATTGGTCAATACAGTAGGACCCAAAATTAAATGAGAATTAATTAATGATATAAAATCCTGAATTCTACTGCATTAGCCAATAACAGAGTTTTTTTTATCATGTCCAATAAAAGAGTTGAATGACCAATATATAGGTGAGCAAAAATATTCTCCTATAGCTAAGGGTGTATACGAGCTGAGCCGAGCTTTCTCACAAGCTTGCGAGCTTGCTCACAAGTTCAAATGAGCCGAGCTTTCAAGTGTTCGCGAGCTTAAATGAAAAAATCTTTTAGCAAGCCTAATTTTGAAATGTGTCATATTTTATCTAAAATAATATAGTTTTGTAATAAATATATTTATAAAAGTCACTATACAAGCTCTTTATCAAACCTATAAATGAGTTTTTCACGAGCTTGTTCATGAGCCTTAATCGATCGTGTTCACAAGCTCAAATGAGCGAGCCGAGCCTAGCCTTTATCGAGCCGAGCTTCGAGCCTTTGTTGAGCGGCTCATCTCGTTTACACCCCTACCTATAGCTATACTTAGAGCAACTCCAACGCAGGTTGCATATGGGTATCCATTTCACATAACTGCCATTTTGACAACTTTTGTCAAAAAAAATTGAGCTCCAACGGAGGTTGCAAATGAGTATCCAAAATGCATCCACCATGGGACCCAAATCTATAGCCGATGGACAAAGAAAGGGGGGAGATCTATATTTTGGTGGGAAATGTCACACGCCACTTTTCATAGCTGTTGGGTTTCAATTTTGTTTGCAACAACTATAAACAGTGTGCTACAATTGAAATCTCAGGCTATAAATTGGGGTAAACACAAGATTGATTTTCAAAATTACCTCTACTCCACTGCTCTGTCTGAAAATCACCCAAAAAAAATTACAACTTCTCTCTGGGGCGAAGAACTCCAGTAAAACGTCCAACAAATCTCTCTCTCTTCATCTTCATTATTGTATTGAGGTCTGTATTTTTCTACTCCCTCGTTCATTTGTAGATTAGGTTGAACAATGATGGGGTGATTGGCTTGGGTTCAGTGACTGTGGAGGGGGAGAAGTCCCGCTGCTAGGGTTTTCATTCTCTTTTCTTTTTCAGTAAAATTGGAGATGAAATTGGAGAAGTCTTTGGCCTCACATTTTGTTTTAGATATATAATGGGCTTGGTGTATCACAAATGGGCTTGGGGGGCTTGGGGATGTGCTCGAGATATATACATGGATTATATAATTGGCTTGGTTTTTTATTTTTAAAATTTTTTTTTATTGACTTGCTCTACACTTTAGAAATTAATTATGTAAATTGGGCTGGTGTTTGATTTTTTATAATACTTTTGTTATTAGTTCTCTGTAATTATAGTTGTGCAATTTATTATTAATATAATTATTATTTGTTTAAGCGAATGCATTTTTTTTTTATTTATAAATTTGAGATGTGATTATTTATATGATCAATAACACAATTGGTAATATGTGTAGATGGACTCCCCATACGATGGTTCGTACACTAGTTTGCTAATGAGTGATGACCCATTTGACGAATCTGGCCAACCCAATCCTGATGACATAAGAAAATCCCAATGTAGTCATTCTTGGATCGAAAAAATCGTAGCAGACTAAAAAATTTTCTCCAGAAGAAGTTGTTCTCCTTGTGTCCGCTTGGATTAACACAAGCAAAGATGCGATTACTGGGAGTGAACAACAATCTCGTTCCTTTTGGAGAAGAATACACGACTATTTTTTGAGTAACGGAGGAGCTAATGTAGAGCATAGCCAAGCTTCTCTTAAAAACCGTTGGTGTGATATTAATTCAAAGTGTGCCAAATTTGTCAGTTTTATTAGTCATATTGATGCAAAAATCAAAAGTGGAAAAACCAATCAAAACAGGGTAATGTTATTATTGAAAATTATTATTTTATTTAATCTCTTTGTTTTTAGAGAATTATTAACTGAATTTAAATTCTTTTCAGCTCACTGAAGCACGGGAATTGTTTGCTGCACGCACTTATGGGAAATCAATTTCAATATGAGCATTGTTGGGAAATATTGAAGTTTGAGCGGAAATGGACTAACTCCTTGTCCCTGTCCATGAAGAAGCAAAAAAATCATTCAAATGCAAGTCCTGCTTCATCGTCTCCAGCAACTCCTCAATCCGCCTATTTAGGGGATAGTAATGAAGCCTCCCCCAACATGAATAGGCCCTGATACTAGTGGCATGGACCAAATTAGTGTAGATTATTGGAACAAGTTAAAGATGGAGATTATTGCAAGGAGAGGTTTTAACTTGTAAGGAGAGATTATTAGTGATTTAATTAAACTATTTAGTTTATAACAATGTTTTCTTAATTCAATTGCAGAATGTTAGTGAAATTGAAATTGAATTAGGAAATGAGATTACATTTGGAATTGAAATTACATAGAAATTGAAATTACAACGATCTAAAACGTAACTGAAAATAAAACTAGTACAATACTTGGGAAATTTTAATAAAAGTTATTGGCCGTGTCATTCCCACAAGTGCTCAATTAAGTCTAACTTTAGTTGAGAATGAGTTGCAATGTCTCTAATCGATCTATGAGTTTTACTAAAGTCTTCGAATTCAGGTGAAGGATCACGCGACACTTGTGTAGGTGGATTAGCATCACTTCCATCAAAGTCAAGGTTTCTTGTACCTCCTTCATCGTCAATGATCATGTTATGCATTATTATGGAAGCTTTCATAATATTTGCTAATGTTTCTTCATCCCAAAAACGTGTTGGTCCATTCACGATCGTAAAATGTGCTTGAAGCACTCCAAATGCGCGCTCTACATCCTTTTTTGCTGACTCTTGCGCTGCAGCAAAATGTTTATTCTTCAACCCTTGTCGAAGCAAAATTGTTTTCACAAATGTTGCCCAGTTGGGATAAATTCCATCAGCTAGATAATATCCCATCATATAGTCGATCCCATTAATTTTGTAGTTTACGGAGGAGCGCGACCTTCAGCTAGTGTAGCAAATACAGGGACCGATCCTAAACATTGATATCATTCAACGATCCAGGCATCCCAAAGAAGGCATGCCATATCCAAAGATCATATGAAGCCACTGCTTCCAAAATTATCATTGGTTCATGACAATGGCCAGTGTACATTCCTTGCCATGTGGCCGGACAACTATTCCACTTCTAATGTATATAATCAATACTCCCTAACATTCCAGGAAAGCCACGTTGTTCCCCCATTTCTAGCAGTCGAGCAATGTCATTATATTTTGGTGGCCTCAAGTACATGTCACGAAACACTGCATTAATTGCATTCATAAACCTTCTCATACTTTCTATTGTCGTGCTTTCGCCAATTCATATGTACTCATCCACAGAATCTGCTGGGGTTCCATATGCAAGTATTCTATAAGCAGCAGTTATCTTTAAAGGGAAGATAAACCAAGAGCTCCAACGACATCGATTTTTTGATCGAAGAATGGATCATGTTGTTCCACATCATTCAGAATCCGACAAAAAAGAGGACGACTCATTCAGAACCTCCTCCGAAATCGATTGTCTGGATATATACAAGGGGTAGAAAAATAATCATGATAGAGTCTCTGGTAACCTTCTACTCTACCACGATGAACAATCTTGTGGCCTACAACAGAACCACGATGCCTTGCTAATCTTTTCCAACGAGCCTCTTCTTCTCTCTCAGTGGCTCGTAAGAGGATCTCCAAGTCATCATTTGAGTCCTCCTCAACATCGAGGATATCTTCTACAACGATTTGATAATGATTCATAGAAAGATATTGGAAAGAAAATGTAGTGTAGATGGATGAAAATGAATTACAGATGTATTATCCTATTTATAGATGAAATGTAGTTATGAATTTGGGTGGTTTAATTTTGAAATTTGAATTTTGGCGGTTAAAATTTGGAATTTTAAAATTTGAATTTAGAAACATTGGCGGGAAAATTTTGATTTTTGAATTTTGGCAGTTTAATTTAGCAATTTAAATTATAGTTTGGCGGTTAAAATTAGAATTTTAAAATTTAAAATTTGAATTTTGGCAGTTGAATTTAATATTGTAAAATATTCATTATAATTTTTTTATTTCATTTCTAAACTTTATCGTTAAAATATAGATGTTAAATATAATCAAGTTGTAACTTTTTTTAAATTCAAGAACATGAAAAATAAGAAATAGATACTCAATTTGGAGTTGATGTTTTGGATATTCAAAATGCAAACTCCCATTGGAGTTGCTCTTAAAAGCCAAGTTGAAAAACACTTCTACATGGCATCTTCTACAATTTCCTTTTGTCCATGTAGGATTCCCCTATGTTTTTTTTTTTTAGAAATATAAGGTTTAGTCCCTGATATCCCACTCTTCTAAATATTGATGCTTCCCCAAATTTATGTACAATAATTAGTCCCTAATTACAATTATAAAATAAGGATTAGTCCTTTTCCCCAAATCTATGTCTTTTTATGGACAAAATTGCCCTTACCATTAAATATATATATAGCATCACCACATCAAGGCATGAATTTAGGGTTTCAATTTGACCCCGAATAAATGAAATAACACATATCAGTCTCTCTCTCTCACGATCTCTCTCTCTCTCTATCTCTCTCTCTTTCACACACACACACATACACATACATACAATCAAGAACACAACAGATTTGCCAAAATCGGAATCGGAGTTCAAATCGTGAGATCGGAGATTGAGATTGTCAAGAGCCCAACTCAAGGCGTTCATGCTCTCTTCGCCGCCATCGACGACGACAATCACGCACTGAAGGTTACTAGACATGGTTGTGATATGTATTATAGAGAGAGTGTATGTGTATTTCTCTCTCGACAGTGGTCGTTTTCTATGGGGGGTCTAAATCAGGTGGTGCCTATACAGAACTTTTCCAACGGCTAGTTCCTTCATCTCCCCCCTTCACTATATATTGAGAGACCTCACCACTAGGGCAGTACCATCATCATCACAATCATTATAATCATCAGTATCAATTGATGATATTTACATATCTTAGTTGTAACTTGTAGGGTCAACTTCTTTGGAGTAGTGTATGAATTTTTTACAGTAGAGCGCTAGTGTATGAATTTTTGTCAAGAAATTTTTTCACAAAGTGTGGAGTTTTACTTTTGAGTTTTGAAGGGGAGAAATTTTTTTTTATTTGGTGAAAATTTTCTCATCAAAACCGTTAAAAAAAGGTGAGAAATTTGACAGTTTGTGTATGAATTTTTGTTAAGAAATTTCTCACAAAGTGTGCAGTTTTACTTTTGAGTTTTGAATGGTGAGAAATTTGTTTTTATTCTGTGAGAAATTTCTCATCAAATCTGTTAAAATAGGTGAGAAATTTCTCACTATCTTGGGTATGGTCCATTTTTAGATTTCTATAAGTTATATATATGTATTATATAGGTTTTGAATTTAAATTCCATGATTTGTTATTATGTACATATAGTTATATGAGATTTGAATTTTAAAACATTGATTTGTTGGAGTAGGGATATTTTAGTCATCAAAGTAGGTGAGAGACTAATTTCTAAGTTAACTTATGGGATAGATCTATTTCTAGAAAATGTTACAATAAATAACTGAAATCTAAAGAAACCTTTTTTTTAGTAATGCTAGATGCACAACAAAATGTACAACCAAATGCACAACCCTGCTTAAAATTGTTGGACCTCGTGCGAAAAAGTTGTACACCCTTTTTTTTGTCTTTTTCTGTTTACAGACTTTTCAGCACGAAGTCCAACAATTTTAAGCAGGGTTGTGCATTTGGTTGTGCATTTTGTTGTGCATCTAGCATTACTCTTTTTTTTTTGGGCTGGGCCTCCCCTCTTAAATGTATAAACGTTTCTCTCTCTTTCGCTTCCTCTTCTCCCTCTCTATCATGGTGTTCCTTGCAAGAGCTGAACACAGTTAGAAATGCATCAAAATATGAGAAAGACATCTCTCCATCCACCAATTTCTTCAAGAAAACCTCAAGAAATTGAAACGGTTAGTCTCTCTCTCTCTCTCTCTCTCTCTCTCTCTCTGAAATTGAATTGGCATGATTGCTTCTTGTAGCATGGCCTATGGTCCTAGTTTACTTGTTGTGCAATCACTATGTTTCAATCTGATATAATTCAAGTCGCTATACTTCTCAACTTTGATTCAGTAATGGTTTCTCTCTACGTATTGTTACCTAAATTTCTATCTAACTAAATAATATCAACTGCTTTCCATTATTTCCAACAACTCTGATTGGTAAATGTTAATTAAGAAGGGATTACCAGATTGAATCCTTAAAAAAAAATAAATAAATAAATTTCGCAATGATTTTTCTAAAATTGTGCCCTTTTAGTACATACCCATTTTTGTACTTGGTCTTTTATACCATCCTTTGTATAAAAAATGACTCAATAGAATATTCCACCAAAGCCATCCAATAGAAAATTTGGATAAAAAATGGGTTTGATACATAGTTATTGATGGATATGATACAAGAGATTGATTCAATGGACTTTCCATCAGTGTTCATTTGCCCCATTTCTTTGTAGCCAACCTTAGACCGATTGACAACCCTTTATACTGGTTAGACTTACCAACAGGTCAAACATTCTCAAATTGTTCTCTTTAGACCACTTCATTTGGCTCACCAGAATGCATTAGCATTGGGACGATTCAATCACTCCAAACAACACTTTCACCATCTGATCTATGCATGGTTTTCTAAATGTGTGAACACATTGTTACATTTACATATAGATGTATTTGTATTGGGTTTGAGTTGTTTATACATCTGAGGTTTTGATAATGTAGGTTGTGTTAAATTGATTTTCGGATTGGTTTTCAGTACGCGGGCAGAGCTAACAATGCTGGTGAAATTCGTATGCATACTCCCTGATTAAGATGAAAACATGTATAATTTTAGATGTATAGATATTTTTGTATATGTGATGGGTACAATATTTTATTATCTTTGGTAAAATATCATGTTATTATGGGTATAATATTTTTTACCTAAGCAAAACTACTTGGGTACAATGTTTTATTATCGTGGGTACAATAGTTTGTGACGCTTTTATAGTGATTTTGCTCAGTAACAAAACATTGTACCCAGGATTATAAGACATTTTACCCAAGCGGTTTTTATAGTGGTTTTGCTCAGGTAACAAAAATTTTGTACCTAGGATGACAAAACATTGTACCCAAGCAGTTTCTATAGTAGTTTTGCTTTGGTAACAAAATATTGTGCCGGGATAACAAAACATAACAAAACATTATACCCCGATTTTAGTCGTATGATATGACCAAACCACTTGGTCGTATCATAAAGTTTTCCTATGTGATGAGATCAAAATCAAATCTTTTTCGTACTCTTTCGGTAACAAGGCTCTTTTATGCCTTTTGGGCTGAGGAGAGAGTTTGATAACATAGCAATGATGCACCTTACTGCGAGAGGTTAAAGAGGCTTGGAGTCAGCAACCAATTCTTTTTGTTTTCTTCATACATATAAAACATGTATATATGTATATGAATTCCTCTGAGTTCTTTTTCCCTTTTTTGTATTGTACAAGATATTCCCATTTGAACCAATATCATATCTTAAAGTAGAATTTTTGTAACTTTAGAAATTTGTAATTTGATTCCCAGGGGTGCATGTTTTGTTTGTTAGAGAAAGATGTGATGTGTTAATTAAGGCGTTCAATTTGCGAAGAAATTTAGTTCATAAAAATTGGTAAATCTGTGATTCGATATCCTTCAAGATAACACATAAGCTTCAATTGTTTGTTTGGATTTGTTGATTACAATTGTTATAATTTGCACTCCTTATGGATGAGTTATAAAATGATTTTCTTTTTAATTTGTTAAGATTATTTTATTACATTCTTATTCTTTGAACAAGTACTTCATGCATGCTTTAGGAAATGAAATTCTTTTAATTTTTCCAAATTAGTTGCGTAGATTGATTATATAGCATATAGCCCGTGCATAGCACGGATTATGACTAGTATTATCAACATTCAAAGTGCAATTTACCCTATATCATATTATCTCATTCTAGTCTCACACCCTTGGTTGTCTGAGACTTCGTCTCTCATTTTCCAAAGAAAAGATATTCGGGTTCTTCAATCGACAGCCTCATGCATCTCTGTTTCTTCTAGTCTTCGACTTAGGGTTTTCAGTTGAGTTTTTGAGACTTCGAGTTCTTGACCTCTTCGACGACTTGAGTTCGAGTTCGAGACTTCGAGTTCTTGACTTGATTTGACTGAAGGTAATGGTTAGATCCAAATCCAAACTGAGTATAACAATTTTTATTTTTTATTATTTTAAGAAATGGTAATACTTAGCATATTATCTGTTTGCGAATTGTTTAATTGTAGGAGAAAAGGCTCATCAAAATTTTGAGTCTTAGAGAGGTAATTTTTTTTCTCCATATTTATACTATCGACTCATGAAAATTTTTGAGTCTCAGATGTGGATGAAATTTTACACTTATTGTGGCTTTGATTTTGAGTGTAAAATTTGGTTTTTCATTTTGGAGAGTTGTGGTTTTGGCCATGTACATGGCATACCAATAACATATATGTCATAGATTGTTCGGTTGTGTATTATGTTTCTAAGTGTTAGGATAATTGGTGTAGTTGGCTTCTATCAGTTCTTCTTTTAGGCTTATGACTTAGTAATAATTAGTTTACTGGAGCTGCTGTTAAATCATCAAATTCTAAAAGTATGAACCTCTTCTTTTGTGTTAGGATCATCGATGCTAATGGCCGTAAGTTGGCTAAAGTTATTGTTTGGTTACCAGTACAACAACAACAACTGTAGCTGGGTAGTGGTTTCAAAGGTTGATGCAGCAGAGTCGTTGCCCAACCACCATGGTGGCATGGGTGGCTAAATTACTGTAGCTGGGTACGGGAATTGAATGCACGCATTGAAGTAGCTAAATTACTTGAACGCGCAAAAGATGATGAGGCAGTAGTAGGTGTATCCAAATCAAACATCTGGGCAAAATTGCCCTTTCTGGAATAAGTGTTAGCCATGGTTTCCCAAATGTCCTGGGCAGTCGCCATGTCCAAGAAACCCTCGCCAATTTCAGGGATCATAGACTGAACTAGCTATGTCATGACAATGGAATTTTCCATCTCCCATTTTTCATAAGCTGCATCCTTGGTGCTTGGTGCTTTGATTCGGCCGTTGATGTACCCCATCTTTCCTCTGCCCTTAAGAAACAACGTCACAGATTGGGACCAAGCCAGAAAATTTTGACCATTGAAGAGAGAAGTAGTGATCTTCAAGTTTGGGTTATCAGAGTGGGCAACAACAATACTCTCACTTCTAGACGGCTGCGAATTGACAGTGATTTTTTTAGAATCGTCTGTCATGGTAAATCAGCCCACTAGAAAATTACCTGTAACAATCACTGAAAAAAGGAATAGGGATTGGTACCAATCAATGGATTAGGAGCACACGGTCAGAAAAGGAGCACCATATAGGATGATAAAACAATTATTTTTTATCACAGGTCCATAAAAAGGACCAAAAAATTCGTGGAAGACTATACTCCAATCAAAACAAGAGTCTATGGATCCAGAGTTAGGGAAAAAAAAGTTATAGAGGATAATGGTGGCTGTTGAAGGGTCTACCAGACCATATGATGGTTGTCAGCTGGGATAGGCTAGGGTTTGGAGAAGTAGGAGGGTGTGGCTGAGGGTAGGGAGTGCTCGGTTAGGCTAGAATTGGTTGGGTTAGGTCTGTGTGGCTGCGGCTAGGGTAGGAGTGGGCTGGTATGGCTGCGGCTAGGGCAAAAATGGGCTGAGGTGGCTGTGGTTGGGCTGTTGGTGGTTGTCGGCAGGTAGTTGAGTGGTGTTTAGGTGGTATATGGTGGTGGTATAATGAAGGGATCGTAAAATCCCCCTTGGGGAAGCTGTGATACCATGTAGAAGTTTATACATTCAAGCTTATTTTATTAATTGATCACCAATGCATATATACACAATGCTCAGACATAAAAAAAAGTAAAACAAAATCTCCTAATAAATGAGAAATTAAAAATGGTCAACATGACCCAAATATAAATCAACTAATAATGGAAGGAAATAAATAGTAATCCCACTAATATTGACAGTAACAATGTTAATATATGTTTGTTTTAGTTATATATTTATATTCTTAGAATATTGATTAGTTTTATAATCAAATACTTGCTATACTAAATTTAATATACATACTAATAATAATAACTAGTCTTACAATTACATACTAGAAACACTAGATAAGTGATTCGGTGGAATCATACGAGTGTTTCGGTGGAAACAGCCGGAAAAAAGTTTGTTTCGATGGAAACATCGGAATTTCGAGATTCTAGCAATGATCTGTTTCGGTCCCCTGAGAAACCAAAATGTTTCGGTTGGTTCGGTGGAAACGAAATGAAATTTTGATCCTTGCCTATGATAAAGCCTTCTGCATTATTCTGTGACAACAAGTCTGCCATTATGATCTCCTCTGACTCAGTTCTCCACGAGCGTACTTAGCATATCGAAGTGGATGTTCACTTTATCAGGGCAAAAGTTCGATCAGGAATTATTGTTCCAAGTTTTGTTCCTTCTTCTGATCAAGCCGCTGAC
The DNA here is from genome assembly GCA_033977485.1 of Hydrangea macrophylla. Taxonomy (NCBI): domain Eukaryota; kingdom Viridiplantae; phylum Streptophyta; class Magnoliopsida; order Cornales; family Hydrangeaceae; genus Hydrangea; species Hydrangea macrophylla. The sequence continues at coordinate 20,446,288 of CM066998.1, forward strand.
ATGTTTACCAAGTCCATTGGCCCTTCTCTTTTGAAGATGTCTCTTAGCAAGCTTGGTCTCGTTGACATCTTCGCCCCAGTTTGAGGGGGAGTGTTGGAGATAATATTTGATACGATCTTATCCCGTATCTAATATTATCTCTCACGATTAGGAATGTTTTTATTTTATTGTAATATTTTATTTCTTTCCTTTTTCTTCTATTTCCTTTCTTGCTATTTCCTTTTCTTTGGATCTTTAGTTTGTATATAAACAGTGGTCTATTACAATGAATGATAAGAAAACAATTATACCAATTCTAGTTTTCTTCTGATATATCTAATACAAGTGCATACGTGACTTTTGCAAATTTTTATTTAACTAGGGCTCTTCTTGGGAAATGATAAGAGTCCTAAAATCATGACTCCCAATTAGGTGGATAACGTGAAACAAAGTGCACTAAAATATTAGGGCTCAAGTAGGTGGAGAAAATAACTAAAATAAAAAATAGTTAATTTATTTCCTTATTCTAAAATAACGTGTCTCAATTTTGTGAGAAATAACCAAAAAAATAATTCTCAATTAGGTGGATAACGTCTTAAAATAAGAGTGCTAAAGTAGGAGAAGGAAAAACTAAAACCGAAGAAGTCAAATTGAAGAAAGGCCTATTTTGTTTAACACTTATATTGAGTCAGGCTCCAGTGCGCACTGGGTACGCACTAGGCTTTTAAGCCGCACTGAGTTTTTAAGCCTAGGCTTAAAAGCCTAGTGCGTTCACCCAGTGTGCTTATTTAGTGCGCACTGGAGCCGGACTCCACTTATATATAGTATATATATAGATATAGATATAGATACAAATTGTAAACAATATATGATCTCAAAGAAAATAAAAATAGGACTCTTATGGACGGACTACCAAAAAAAAATGGCATAACAAATTTATTAAAATCTAAGAAAAATCACTTAAGTAAAAGTGCACCGTTTGATAAAAGTGTAAAACACTTATGGGCATCGGTGCACTTATATAAATTATAGATATAGATAGATGGATGGATAGTTACAGTGGCCTCCCCTATATTTTGGTTTATTATACACACCTCCCCGTGTTTCCCTGAGTTTTGGAATTTACATTGCCCTCTCCTATCTAATTAGAGGAGGATACTAGAATGTTCTTTTAAGGGCAGTTTAGTCTATTTAGAATGATTAGGCCTTCAGGTAACTGTATAAATAAGTTTGTAGCCTCTTCTCATATTATTATTATTATTGAATATTAAGATTTCTCTGAATTTGCATGTTTCTTTTTGATTTGTAGTGACTTTGATGTAGTACTGCTCTAATTTTGTTTTTAGTTTCATAGGCTTTATTTCTATCTTTTAGCTAGCTTTAGGCTTTTAATGATGGAATTTGAACTCTAATATGTTACCTTATGGTTATAGGTTAGGTTTGTTTTAAGAAATATATGATTTGATTTTCAAGTCATAAAAGGGAGTCTAATTAGGCAGTGAGAGAGAAAAACGAATTTTTGTTTACTTCCTTATAAATTAGATTTAAAGCATTACTGATACGCCCAAAATTGGCTCTATCCTATGACCGAGCGGTTCCACTCAGTGGCCGACCCCTATCTCAACCAAATCATGCACAGTTCCTTGAATAAGCATCAGCCGGAGCGGTTTGGTCTACTCGAGGCCTCAAGAGCGGTTCATCCACGACCCGACCAACTGGTCGGGAAAACCGCGCAAGCACGGCCCGTACAGGTGCAGCCAAGCCAGGCCCGCTAGACATGCTCCAGAATATTCCAGGCTTTTTCCTAATCAAGTTAGAACACTAATGTAAAGTACACATTGTTTCCTAATCCAATTAGAAAACCCCCCACAATTAATGGCAATTAATCTTAATTGGATTATATTTCCTTATCCATGTAGTAGTAGGTCTCTTGCATCTATAAAAGAGACCTCTCACCCCATAGAAAGAGATCAACTTTTCAGTCTATACAACACATCTATAGCAGTCATCATCACGCCCGGCCGACCTACGGTAGCTCCAAACTATTGTTAGTTCACCACAAGTCGCCGGCTTTTTACAATATAGTGAATGTGCTCAGACACACACGTGAGCGTAGGTTCCTTCATTAACAGGGCCGGACCACATGCAAAAAACCAGTCTCTCACTCTCTCCCTCCTTAAACTGCTCTAGTTTATCTTGCCAAATTTTGGCATCATCAGCTTGGCGCCATCTGTGGGAATCGACAGATTTCTCAAAACACAAATCTCTCAACTGACAGTCATGCCTCCGAACAAGGGTAAGAAGGCTGCGCAGGGGCTGACCGGGCGGCTTCGGGGTCCTAACACCGAAGCAGATCACCGTGACCCTCGCATAGCTCTTGAAGTTCCAACGTTAAACCCAATAGCAGATCAAAGCCCTGCTTGCCCAAAAAAGCAATCCTCTAGTGGTCGGGAAACAGCCCGGGAACATTGTGTACGGTCGGGAAGCGATCTTGACCAGACAACGTACACGAGCTAACTCATCCCGCGTTGAGGATGCCACAGACATCAACGGTAGGCGTGCTGCCCCGAGAAGAAAGGCAGGAGCGTATGGCCCGGGAATCTGTCCAGGGTTACTCGGTCAAGAGCCGAGGTGGCCTTAGGAACAGGATCAGCCAGAGTCATAGCCGAGCCTGATCCAAGAGGACAACATACCACCATGAAGAAGAAGCCTCTTCCACTAGCCTGACCAACCCCCCGGATATCCATCGGGAAGGTGTAATGGCCTGTATCAAGAATTTGACAAAACAGATCGACAGAGTGGCCAAAGAGTGTAACAACCCACCTCCCCATCTAGCAATAATATTGTCCGCTTTGGGTCTAAACACAAAGAACTTCCCAGGGGGTCACCCATCCCTGGTACTGCTCTGGTAGCAGCACGCTTAACTGTGAAGTTCTTTTGTGTTTAGGCCCAAAGCGGACAATATTGTTGCTAGACGGGGAGGTGGGTCGTTACAAATGGTATCAGAGCGGAAACCCAGCCGGAAGTGTGGGGCAGGTCCCACACGAGGACGTGTGGCCCTTAAGGAGGATGGGTTGTGACGACCAAGAGCCAATACTCCTGAGGCAGGATGGCCAAGATGGATGAGGTGAGGTCGGGTGTGGGGGCTTGTCTCACATCGCCTGGGGTAAAGTTCCTGGACTGGTTTATAAGGATTAATCGCCCCTCTATATGCAATAAGGCCTTTTAAAACCTTGAGGGAGCTAAACACGAAAGAACTCCACAGTTAAGCGTGCTGCTACCAGAGCAGTACCAGGGATGGGTGACCCCCTGGGAAGTTCTTTGTGTTTAGGCCCAAAGCGGACAATATTGTTGCTATATGGGGAGGTGGGTCGTTACAAAGAATTAGGCCAGAAAGCCATTCGAAACCATGTCGATACCGAAATAGTCCCTGTTCTCCAGCCAAATCACAAGGTTTTCCCTCCCGTGCAAATTTACACAACATCGTCTAGATTCATACAATGGCTCGGGTAGCCTGGTAGACTACGTCTGAACCTACAAGGCCCAGATGGCTCTAGCCGCCAGCGCCGACGAACTATACTGCCTAGCCTTCCCCACCACTTTGAAAGGCATGGCCGCTCAATGGTTTTACTCCTTGAAGCCCCAATCAATTAGCAGTTTCGAGCAACTCAGCAAGCAGTTCATCAACTAGTTCATCGGTATGCATAAACGGCCAAAGCCAGACATACAGTTGCTGAAAGTCAGGTAAAGGAATCATGAGTCCCTCAAGGAATTTACCGACCGGTTTAATCAAGAGAAGCCCGGGATCTATGATCTTGATGAAACCGTCGCCATTATAGCCTTCTGCTCAGGTGTTCAACACACCAGGTGCGCCGCGCCGTTCCACACAAATCGACCGGCAACCTTGGTTGAGTTCGCAGAGAGGGTTGGCAAATACATTGACACTGAAGAATTTCTAAAGACCAAAGGCCCCGGGCACATAAGCGACAAACCTTCAAGTAAGCGGAAGCGAGAACAGCCTTGGAAGAACAATGTAAAGGAGCCCAGTAGTTCTGGCAGTTTTTCCAGCGACCAACAGTCAGGGTCTGGTAGCCCTAACCCGACCTCCAGTTCACAGCGGTCTGAGTCTGGCATCCCGACCCGACCTCCAGTTTGCAGCAGTCAGGATCCAGTGATCCCGACTTTGCCTCCAGCTCAGAGTAATCAGGAGCCCGATGATCCTGACCCGACTCTTGTCTTCATCAGTCTAGATAAGCCCCACTACAATGGAACTTGCTCGATCATTGCATGAGGTTCCATAAACTGTCATAGAGCTCTTACAAAGACCTCAGGACCACACTCGAGGCACCTCAAAAGACCTCGGCCCACACCCGAGGTACATTAAAAGACCTCGGGATCACACCCGAGGCAAAAGACCTCGGGATCACACCCGAGGAACCAATTTCGCTTAGGTCCATAACCTACAATGGGGGCAAATCCCCCTAGGTGGCTGATGATAGCAAACTTCAAAAGACCCTGCAACTACCAACGTTCCAGGTCGGCCGCCTACAGTAATTGTTCCTGCAACGCCTACCTCAACAAAAGCTTGGGGGCAAGAGGGAATAAAAACTACAAGAGGTCACACCAGGTATTTACAGGCCCTGAGGTTAATTGAGTAAAACTCTTAAACAACCCGGGAGCCTACAATACTTAGAGGCACCAACTCCGTTTAGGTCCAAACCGACGATAGGGGAACTCCTCTTAGGTTGGCCCACGATAGAGTAGCAAAAAAGACCCTAAAGCAACACGCTTTAGGTCGGCTCTACCAACATGGTCAAGTTCTTCTCCCAATAGTCTTGACGAAGGCTGGCTGGGTGGAAGATAACCATCCTGGGGAGTTAACATAAAAGTGTTGAACATTTATTTTACCAAGTTTAGAGAGAACAACTGTTCCTCTATGTTATTTTATAAGATGTCAAAATACAATAATGATTAATTACAAGATAGTCCCTAAATAATAAAATAACTATATCTAGCTACTAATAAAAATAAAACTCCAACACTCCCCCTCAAGCTGGTGCAAAAATATCTCTCATACCCAGCTTGCTAAGAATAATGTGAAAAGCCCTACTCGCAAGGCTCTTGGTAAGGACGTCGGCTAACTGATCTCCAGACTTCACATATGGAGTACAAATCTTCCTAATATTTAGTTTTTCCTTGATAAAATGATGACCAATTTCCACATGCTTAGTCCGGTCGTGCTGGACAGGATTATGGGCAATGTCAATGGCTGATTTGTTATCACAATACAACTTCATTGAGTTTTTAGGATTAAAACCAAGATCGGACAGGATAATTTGGATCCACAATAATTCACACACCCCATGGGCTATGGATTTAAACTCTGCTTTGGCGCTGGATCTAGCCACTACGGGCTATATTTTGCTTCTCCAAGTTACCAGGTTCCCTCCAACAAAGGAACAATACCCGATTGTTGATCTTCTATCGGTAACCGATCCGGCCAAATCCGCATCTGTATAAGCTTCCACTTGATTATGACCATGCTTAGCAAAGAATAACCCTTTCCCAGGCGCTGACTTAAGGTACCTCATAATGCAGAAAACAGCATCAAGATGAACCTGTCTAGGAGAATGCATAAACTGACTTACCACGCTCACTGCAAAAGCAATGTCAGGTCTGGTGTGTGAGAGATAAATCAGTTTACCCACCATTCTCTGATATCTTTCCTTTTCTATTGGTTCTCCTCCTGGGTCATCACTAAGCTTCAAATTAGGATCCATTGGAGTATTTGCTGCCTTACTACCAAGCATTCTTGTTTCCTTTAGTAAATTTAGTAGATACTGTCTCTGGGATAAGAAAATCCCATCTTTGGATCTGGCCACTTCAATTCCCAAGAAATATTTTAAGCTTCCCAAGTCCTTGATTTCAAATTCCTTGGCCAGGTAATTTTTTAACTTTCCCATCTCTTCTAGATCATCTGTAGTGAGTATGATATCATCAACATAGACAATTAATGCTGTCAATTTACCACTTAAAGAATGTTTAACGAAGAGAGTATGATCGCCTTGGCTTTGTTTGAACCCATACCTGAGCATAGCCTGAGAGAACCGATTAAACCACGCTCTTGGTGACTGCTTGAGCCCATACAATGACTTTCGAAGATGATAAACTTTCCCTTTTGTTTTGGTATCCTCAAACCCTGGAGGGACATCCATGTACACTTCCTCCTCTAAATCACCATGGAGAAAGGCATTCTTTACATCAAATTGATGTAGTGGCCACTCCAAATTTGAAGCAAGAGATAGCAGAATTCATTTTTGCTATTGGAGCAAATGTTTCCAGATAATCTACTCCATAAGTCTGAGTAAAACCCTTAGCTAAAAGTCAGGCTTTATACCTCTCAATCGTCCCATCAGCCTTGTATTTCACAGTGAACACCCACTTACACCCTACTATCTTCTTCCCTTGAGGTAATTCTGTTAATTCCCATGTGCCATTTTTAGTGAGTGCTTTCATCTCCTCAACCATAGCGGACTTCCACTTAGGGTCAGACAAAGCTTCCTGAACATGGTTAGGAGTATACACAGAAGACAGACTGGAAATAAAAGCTTTATGGGATGGTGACAAATGAGAGTATGTAACAAAATTAGAAAGAGGATGTTTCGTACATGTCCTAGTGCCTTTACGATGAGCAATAGGCATATCTAAATCATTACCAGATGGAGGAGTAAGTGATGGAGTGATACCTGGATCATCATCACTAGAAGAGATTGGCTATAGTGGAGGGATTGGAACAACTTCCATTTCTGTTGCCCCAAATCTTCTTCTCTCCTTGTTCTTTGAGTAGGTAAGTAACTATTTCCTCTTTGTTACAATATCTTCCGTCTCTTCAACATTCTCCTCTTTTTCTTTTTCCTCTTTTTCTTTTTCTTTTTCTTTTTTTCTCACACACTCCTCTTCATGTTCTACTTCCCCTCTCTCCTCCCTCCTCACTATTGTCTCCTAACTCCACTACTTCCTCAATTAGAATAGACATCTCTTCTACACTCATTTTCTCCCCTTGAAGAGGTGACTATGGAGACTGAAAGTAGGACTGGGCCTCATGGAATGTGACATCCTGTAGACACCCCATTTTGTCGGCTATCAGATTTAGGAGACCCATAGCTTGGTGGTTCACAATGATCGAAAAATGACTCAAGAGGACTCCTGGAAGTCAGCTCTATCTCTCAGAATGCTCAAAATGACCAAAATGCCCCTAAAAGCCCGAAAACTCCCAGATTTGGTCCCAAAGTTCTGAAAACATGCTATGTCGTAAGAAAAGCGATAAAATGAGTTTCTAAAAAAAAACGGGTGAAATCGTCAGCTCCCAGAGACCCCCGGAAGTCCCGGAAGTTCCCGAAAAGTCCCCGTTGACCGGTTTGACCAAGGTTTGACCAAGTTTGACCGAAATCGTCCGAATTCACCGGAATCATTTTAAATCATGAGAAAAGTGTTAAAACAAGTTCCAAAAGAAAATCGAGCGAAAACATCAGCTCCCGGGAACTCCCGGAGGTTTCTAGAACTTCCCGGGAATCCCAGGTTTGACCAGTTTGACCAGAATTTGACTTTGGAACCGGGGCATCAAAACAATCTTCAAACATTTTTCATGGATACTAGAGGTTAATAGCTTTCCAACGGTATATCGCACATAATTTCTGGATTTAAAACGAATTTATTATAAATTTCCAAAGGCGAAAAAGGCGATCAAATTGGCTTTTATCGCAAATACCGCAAAACTTTTCAAAGTGACTTATCCCCGAACTATTTTTTATGTAAAGTAGACTCCAATACCTTTCCAACGGTATATCACAACCTCAGTTTGGAGTTTATATGCATTTTTTGTGAATTTCGGACGAAATAGGGCCTTTTCGCGAATACTGGAACCTCTGGGGGCCTAAACGTAAATTTCTGGGCGTCTGAGGAGCAGTGCCGCCGCGGCACTGGCCCAGTGCCGCCGCGGCACTCAACCCTCGCAGAGTCCATTTTTGTAATTTTTTTGGGGGTCCAATTTGATTAATTGAAAGTCAAAACGACATAGTTTTGTGTTCACAGTTGTTTGGGACCAATGGGAGTACTTTTAAAACCCCAAAACCACCCCAAATTGGCCTATATAAACCCCCCATTGCTCTTCATTTTGGGGGGCCAAGTGCAAAGCTAAGAAAAGTTGTAGAGAGGAAGAGAGATAGAGATAAGTTTAGAAGAGAGAAAGGGAGCTTCTCCCATTGATTTTCTATAGAAAGTGAGTTCCAATCTTATTTTCCTCCACTATTCTTCTATATACTTCACATCCAAATCACCCCCAATCACCATTCTTAAGCATTCTCGAGTTAGGAAGCTACTTCCATGTCCAAATATCAAAATCTATGAGTGAAACACCAAGCTACAAGTTCAATACTTCATGAATATCATCTATTCATCATTATCTACTTGCTTGTTTATTTATTGTTCATCTCTTCTTATCCCATTTCTTTTTGATTTTTCTTTATTTACTTACTAGTTCATCATCATCTAAGTGATGACATGAAGTTTGGGGTGAGTGAATCCTTATGGATAGTAGCTCTTGACCTCAAAAACATGTTTGATAGATGATGATCATAACCTCAATACTTCCAAAGTATTCTTGGAATGTATTGAAGTTATGTTAAAAAATAAAATAAATCTCTCCAACAATCTTGGAGGTTCTTAATGATGAGTTTGATGAAGGTATTCTAAGTGGCTATAATCCTTATTGAGTATTGAAAATATGTTTTCAAATCATCTATTTCAAAACCCCTCTCATTTGGTTTCAAGAAACAAAACTTTGTTTTCTCCAAAATCTTCAAAACAATGAGTCAAAACAGTGAGTGAGTTGAGTTCAAAGATTTCTCTAGAACTCAATACTCAACATATGGATACAAGGCCACTTGGAAAGTCTTCCTAACTCATTGGAGAATACCCATGATTTTTGGTTTGACTTGGAAGTACTTGGAAATGGTCCATTTGGATCCCAACATTCCTTCCAAACATTCTGTTTTTGCTGTCACAGCAGCTAGGTCAACTTACGACCTCTTTTCCAGAAAACCTTTCCCAAAGGGGTGGTCCTAACTTATTTTCCCTTAATATTCAATGTCTTAGGAAACTTTCTGTATAAAATGGGCCTCTAGATCATTCGTTTTCATTTTCTAAGATTTTTCAACATTTCAGTCGACGGTACGGACTCTGTTTCTGAGTGACCTTCATTGTTTATATGATTTCTCTCAATCTGTGATAGCTATTCAAGATTGGCCTTTTGGGTTGTGTTCTAGACACAATAGGGAACATCTCCATAAAAAATCATGCATTAAAAACATTCCTAACCCCTCTTTTCAAATTCCAAAAGATCATGCTACTGTTCTGTCCACTATTCACAGCAAGTATACTTTAACTTTCATTCTTTTATTTGATGCTTATATACATTCCAAATTAGTTCATATCTTAGGAAGTAGTTCATACTACATTTGTACACATCCCATGTTAATTTCATTCATTCATTCATACACACTTTAGACTTCTAAGTCATTCTAGAAATCCATGTACACAAAACACACTACAACCTTTGCACACTTTAGATACATACATTGCATTCATGCAAGATTTGGGGTTTTTGTAACTCTTAATCTAAGGGTATTATAAGGAATGAACTCGATCACCCGTTCATGCTTCCCTTTGATCTAATCATCCTTTCTCATCCGTCCTGGGGATTGAGAAGTCTTCTTTTATCAAAGAATAACATGCATCATACTAGTTTGCTAAGCATATTTTGATTTCTTTGTTTATTTGTTTCAAGAACAATTCATGTCCCCTTTAGATTAGGAAAACTTGATTAATTGATGTATGATTAGACGATTTTTCCTAGGTTTATTTCTGTGATCTTTCACTTCGCATTGTGTGATATTTGGCTTAGATCTTATGAATGATATCTTATTTTTAGATCTTCCATTTCAAGTTTCTTATGTGATGTAATATACTATCGTAGTATTATTTGTCGAACCATACATAGTATAAGATGATTATTTGGATGCTAATTGAGGCCCGTCGAAAGACGGGGCGAGTTGAGGGTGTTTTAGTCGCGACAAAGGCTCCTTCCTCTCTCGTACCAAAACCCCGAACCAAGTTCTTTGGTTATGAAGGGCCGGTGCCCTTATCCGCTTGGGTGAGTCAAAATTAGGTTTCTTGGTTCCTTAAAGACCAAGTGGCGACTCTGTATCTGTTTTCAACAGACCTTTTCTCTTTCCTTGATTCAAAATCAAATGAATTTCAAAACATAACAAAGAGGTGGAATCCCGGTATCCACACATCCATGGAGACATACCACCAACGAAAAGGAGGATGAAAACACTTGTACCCCTTTTGTGTCAGTGAGTAACCAACAAAGACGCACTTAAGAGAACGAGGGTCAAGTTTTTTCCTGGAAGTGGAATGGTTGTGAACAAAGCAGACGCAACCAAACACTTTAGGAGGACTACAGAAGATGGATTTAGAAGAACTTCAACCAGAGGATTCTTATTAAGGACATGGGTGGGCAAATGGTTGATGAGGTAGGCAGTAGTTAAAACTGCTTCTCCCCAATAAGACTTGGGAACTTGCATTGAAAACATCATAGACCGAACACATTCTAGTAAATGGCAATTTTTCCTCACGGCAACACCATTTTGTTGGGGAGTATTAGTGCAGGAAGTTTGGTGTATTATGCCCTATTCAAGGAAAAAATTCTCTAGCCTACCCACTATAAATATATTCCCCCCCTTGTCAGAACGCGCAACTTTGATGATAGTACTAAATTGAGTGCAAATCATACTATGGAAGTTTTTGAAAATAGAGAACACATCACTCTTTTCTTGCATCAGATATGCCCGAGTAGTACGAGAAAAATCATCAATAAATGTAACAAACCACTTATACCCATCTATAGAAGAAATGTGGGATGGACCCCAAAGTATGAACAATCTGAAAGGGAATAGTACTTTTAGTCAAACTCAAATTAAAAGAGGCACGGTGATGTTTGCCAAGTTCACATGCTTCACACATAGCATTACTAACATTATAATTGTTTATTAATGACGGAAATAAATGACGAAGAAGAGAGAACGAAGGATGTCCTAGTCTCTAGTGCCACAGCCAAGCCTCTCTAGGGAGTGTCTCTCTCAAAGAATGATAAGCCCTCTGAGTCAAACTTCCACCTCTAGTATCTACTTCAGTAGGTTGTAGAAAGTAGAGTCCATTCTTCTCCCTACCATTGACAATCACCTTCTTGGTGGAGAGATCCTGAAATACATAGTGGGAGGGAAAAAAGATAACACAGCAATTAAGGCCATTAGTAATGCGACTAATTAACGGAAGGTTAGTCGAAAAATTTGGTACATGAAGAACAGAAGATAAAGACAGAGACTCGGAAGCATGAATAACACCTTTACCAGAAATGGAAGAAAGACCACCATCGACAGTTTTAACCCTGTCTTTACCTGAACAAGGATTGTAAGTAGAAAAAATAGTGGACAGACCAGTCATATGATCATAGGCCCCAGAGTCAATGATCCATGGTTGTAGAGTACAAGTATTTAAAGCACATGTAAAATTAGAAACATTACCTGCTTGGGCAAAAGAAGTAGAAGAACTCGTGGAGGTGTCTTGCTGTGCCATAATGCGCTGCAAGGTCTCTAAATCAGAACTACTATTACTACCAGTAGCAGGTGAAGCAGAGGGAATTTCCTCAGACTGAAGAGCTTCAGGACCCATGGATAAGTGGGCTCTGGGTCCATTACCTCGGTCACCAGTATGGCCTCCACCTCTTCCCCTTGGGAAAGATGGACGACCATGAAGCTTCCAACAGGTAGCACGAATATGGCCTGGCTTATTACAATAATCACACCACTTATCTTTAGTCTTAGAACCCTAAAAAATTGTCTAATCCTTCTATGAATTATAGTTGGGAGCCTTACCCCCTTTCTGAATGGAAGAAACCAAAGCAGATCGATCGGTGGGTTTAGGAGTCAGCATAGTAGAACGACGACTTTCTTCATTCTGAACATAGGCAAATGCCTCTCGAAGTGACAGTAATGGTTCCATCCCAAGAATTTGACTCCTCACCTGATCGAATTCTGAATTGAGGACGGCTAGAAATTTAAAGATTCTTCTACTCTTGATATACTCCTTGAAACTTGCGGCATTCATAGAACAAATAGGACGATACTTTAAGTTATCCAGACACTTCCATGTAGTACTCAAGGAGGTGTAATACTGAAGAATCGAACGCTCACCCTGTTCATCTGCCTCAATTTTTTGACGAAGCTCATAAACTTCAGCTATATTCCCTTTTCTAGCATACGTCTGTGATATGTTGAGTGCTGTCTCCATCTCCAGGAAAAAAGCAACAATACTAGGCTCCATCGAATACACAAGCCAACTCATAACAAGATAATTGTCCACTACCCACTTCGCATAGGTGGGATCCTCATGACTAGGTGCCTTAAGAGTGCCATCAATATAAACAAACTTCAATCTACTGTGTAAACCAAAAGGTAGCAGATTGAGACCAAGTAAGGTAGTCTTTCCATTGAACAATTCTATGGTAATTTTCGATCCAGGGTTCTCAGTTATGAGGGAATGCTTCTCATGACTTATAGGAGAACTCACAACACCGGATTTGTCACCAATTACCCCTTCTTTCAACTTTGTGAAGGAACAATGATTGTCACAGATTCGATTTATATGGCAAAGAAGGCGAGCCTAGTTGTCATAGGTACCGTGCTGGTGCAATCGTCCAATTTATTGTCAAATCATTGGTCCGTACACGGACCTAAGATATCGGAGAATGAAACTTGTGATCAGATCAAGTAGTCGTAGAATACCCATTAATCTAGGGTTGAGAAAACAAGAAAGAAAGGAAAAAGATTACTGTGGATCGCTCCAGGAGGGCTGCGATGGGAGAACTTGAGCAGAGAGGCTCGTCGAAGGAGACAAGAAGGATTAGATGTGATTCGGTGCAAGCTAGGATGCCAGGGTGGCTCTCGGCTAGGTCTGTGGGGTTCGGCGCAGTGATGGGGAGTTGGGCAGGGCTCGGTTTAGGCTGGATAGGCCAGGGGTGCACTCAGCTGGTGTTTGGGGCTTTGGCGTAGCCTGTTAGGGCTTGTGGGAGGAGGCGCAGGTGGTGTTTGGCTGTGGAAGGTGGTGGCGATAGGTTTGGTGGTGGTGCAAGCGGTGGTGGTAATGGCTTGGTAAGAACCCTAGCTTAGGGTGGCTCTGATACCATGTTGAATAATTATTTTACCAAGCTTAGAGAGAACAACTATTCCTCTATGTTATTTTATAAGATGTCAAAATACAATAATGATTAATTACAAGATAGTCCCTAAACAATAAAATAACTATGTCTAGCTACTAATAAAAATAAAACTCCAACAAAAAAGGACCATAAAGTAATACGCTTTAGGTCGGCTTTTCCAACATGGTCAAATTCTTTTGCCCACAACCTTGACGAAGGTTTACAGGTAGAAGGTAACCATCCTGGGAGTTAACTCAAGCAAAAGACTCCGAATTAGGCCGAGTCTCAACTCTTGGCCAATTCCCGAGCCCTAAAAGATTCCGAGCTCGGTTAAGTCTCAACTCTTAACCAGCTCCCGAGAATTCACAAGACTCAGAAGCTCCAAAGCAGCTTTCCCGGGCACTCAGATAGTGGCAAGCGGCATCGAACCTATTTCCAAACTTGCCCTGATATGGCATCCGGCCAACCATGGAAATGGGGGGCAGCTGATACGCCCAAAATTGGCTCTATCCTATGACCGAGCGATTTCACTCAGTGGCCGACCCCTATCTCAACCAAATCATGCACAGTTCCTTGGATAAGCATTAGCCCGAGCGGTTTGGTCTACCCGAGGCCTCCCGAGCGGTTCATCTACAACTCGACAAACAGGTTGGGAAGACCACTCAAGCATGGTCCGTACAGGTGCAGTCAAGCCAGGCCCGCGAGACACGCTTGCTATTTCCTAATCAAGTTAGAACACTAATGGAAAGTGCACATCATTTCCTAATCCAATTAGAAAACCCCCACAATTAATGCCAATCAATCTGAATTGGATTATATTTCCTTATCCATGTGTAGTAGGTCTCTTGCATCTATAAAAGAGACCTCTCACCCCATAGAAAGGGATCAACTTTTTAGTCTATACAGCACCTCTATAGCAGTCATCATCACGCCCTGCCGACCTATGGTAGCTCCAAACTATTGTTGATTCACCATAGGTTGTCGGCTTTTTATAGTATAGTGAACATGCTCAGTCACACACGTGGACGTAGGTTCCTTCATTAACAGGGCCGAACCACATGCAAAAAACCAGTCTCTCATTCTCTCTCTCCTTAAACTGCTCTAGTTTATCTTGTTAAATTTTGGCATCATCAATTACTATTACTTTCCTAGTTCTGTTTTATTTCCTTAGTTCCCCAACCCCCCCCCCCCCCTCCATTTGAGAAAAAAAGGAACCTTTTTTTTTATATACGAATTTCTCTTTGAGAATTTTTTTCTTCTTGTTCTACTCTCTAGTACCTTATCTCTCTAGTTCCTAAATTGGAACATATTCTCCTCTCTTTATCTATTGTTCTCCCTCTCGTCTCTAATTTAACTTTTCTCTCAACTATTTTTCCCCCCATGTTTTGTTGAAATCATTGGAGGAGCCATGGTTCTGGTAACCCTTCAACAGCCGCCTGTTTCGTTTTGTGTTAAACTCCAGTGCATTAGCTATGTCTACCAATCTAGTTTTCCATGCTCGTCGTACTAAACACATGGAAATGGACTTCTATTTGTTCGTGAGAAGGTCGCTTGTGGATCTCTAGTCACTAGATATGTTCCCTGTGGTATGCTAGTTGCTGATGTTTTTACTAAAGCTCTATCAAAGTGTACCTTTAGATTTCTTTGTGACAAGTTGGAAGTGCTCTCTCCAACGTCCTCCAGCTTGAGGGGGCATGATAAGGATTGTGTCCAACCAGGTAGCACCGGTGCGGGTACAGGGATGCGGGTGCGAGACATTTGCCAAATTTCGGGAGTATTTGGATAAAATATTAAGAATACATTTTTATATAATAGTATATACAATTATTTTATAACTATTATTGCATTAGTGTATACCCTAGATAATTGCTATTATTATTTTCTATTATTTCTCTTTTAAACTCCCAAATTTTTCAAAATTGTATGAAGAACTTGTGTTTTTTTTTTCCTTTCAAAAGAACGCTACAAAAAAGCCCCAAACACACTCCAAAAGAACTAAAAGAATACGTGGCGCACTCAGTACGGGAGCCCACTACCTTCTCGAAGAGTCCGTGCTTCATAGGTGTCCAAGCTTCCCCACATTGTGCGTAGTTAAAAATCATCACAAGGATAATTGCCAGCCAGTGTGGAAAATGGTTAAAGATTCAGCAGGAGAATGGATAAACATTCACAATTAGAGCTAAGCTATATTTTTTTAGGAGAAACTAGGCTTAACAAATATTGTTGATAAATCTTATTTGGGTCACTATTTCTTTTAACTGATTATGCCTGTAAATCAATGAATAATTGATAGGCTTCTCAAATTTTTGAGAAAGCCGTTTGACTATTCCTACAGGTTGGTTTCATCAGACCTCCTCTATATTTGTAATTTTTCCAACCATTTGATAAAGAAATCTTCCTTCTGTGTATGTTGTGGAAATTGATCCCTTTGTATAGGAATTGTTAAAGTGAAAGTGTGAAACCAAGAATGAAAATTGCCAAGGCCGGGGGAGTTTGTTGTAATGTCCTAAAACACGGGACGTGTGTGTAATAATCTCAAAAACAGTGGAGTTTGCTTTAACATCCATTTATTTCATTGTCTTCGTTTAATTGATTGATTTATTTATTTGTTTTTTTTTTTGCAGGTGATTTGAAACGAATTTGTGAGACAGAACTTGGAATTGTTTCCCAGTGCTGTTTGGCTAATCATGCAGAAAAGATGAGCTTACAGTATCTTGAAAATGTGGCCTTGAAAACTAATGTCAAGGTTGGAGGAAGGAATACTGTGCTTTTTGATGCATTATCAAGGCAGTTCCCCCTAGTTAGCGACCGGCCTACAGTCATTTTTGGTGCTGATGTTACCCATCCCCACCCTGGGGAAGATTCAAGCTTCCCCTCGATTGCAGCTGTATGTATGATATAAATAATAATAATACCAACTTACCACTTGGGCTTATTATTATTCAGTTTTATTGTAATGTTAGTCAAACTGTACTTGTTGCATTTATTATTTACTAGCGACTCACTTGAATGGTAATTTAGGTAGTTGCCTCTCAAGAATGGCCAGAAATTACTAAGTATGCTAGCTTGGTTTCTGCTCAAGCCCATCAGCAAGAGCTCATCCAAGATTTGTTCAAGTCTTGACAGGATCCGATTAGAGGGTCTGTAGCTGGTGGCATGATTAGGTATTCTCTCTCTCTCTCTCTCTCTCTCTCTCTCTCTCTCTCTCTCTCTCTCTCTCTCTCTCTCTCTCTCGTGCGCGCGCTTTCATACAACATGTAAAAATTAAAAGAAGGTGCATGATTTTTTTGTTGTGCATGTTCGTTTAGTTTACTAATGTCGAGTTGTTATGAGGCTGTGGTGGGATTGAATATTTACTTTTTATATATTTATATATAATTTTTTGTTTTTTTAAATTAGGGAACTCCTCATTTTGTTCTACAGAGCAACTGGGCGTAAACCACAGTGCATTATATTTTACAGGTATAGTTATTTATTTATTTTTGCCCAGCAAGAATGAAACATTTCATTATGATGACCATGGAAAAAACCATGAACAAACTGGACAGAACCATACCAAGGCCAAGGCCACAACAATGGCTGAAACCTTAAAAAGAACACAAAGAAACCACAACCAAAAGAGAACAAAGACCTCACAGCAGCCCCCAAAAAAAATTTCGAATCCAATGGTAAATTGTTAATAGAAAGGCTCAACCGATAAAGAGAAAATCTTCTCTCACCTAGACATATCACCGAACATCCTTTAGGCATTTACAAAAAATCAAAACTTCTCTGACTCATCCTATATGAAAAAGTAAGCATATTCATATCTTCTTTGGATCATCCCTCAACAACTAATTAAATTGTTTCTCATCAATTAACCAATTTTGAGAGACCTCTGAGACAATTCCACACTTCTCAACCCATACCCGATCCTGGTTGCAACAGGAAAACCATGGTCACCATCGTTCCTTTTTCAACAATGGAAGCTCCAGCTTTTGGATTATCTCTGATTGTAATTTTTGCTGCCACTTATCCATATATCCCCACAAGCTCGGGCCACAAGCTCTTTCCTCCCTAGGACACAGCAGAAGTCCTGTGGACATACGGAATCGCTCATCCACTCTTTTTAGTTAGTTTTGAGATTATTTTGAAAAAGGAAAGGAAAAGTTAGGTCTGTTGAAAACAGATATAGAGTCGCTACTTGGTCTTTAAGGAACCAAGAAACCTAATTTTGACTCATCCAAATGGATAAAGGGCACCGGCCCTTCATAACCAAAGAACTTGGCTCGGGGTTTTGGTACGAGAGAGGAAGGAGCCTTTGTCACGACTAAAACACCCTCAACTCGCCCCGTCTTTTGACGGGCCTCAATTAGCATCCAAATAATCATCTTATACTATGTTTGTTTCGACAAATAATACTACAATAGTATATTACATCACACAAGAATTTTGAAATGGAAGATCAAAAGATAAGATATCATTCAAAAGATCTAAGCCAAGTATCACACAATGTAAAGGTGTAAGATCACACAAAAAACATAGGAAAAATCCTCTAATCACATATCAAGTAATCAAGTTCCTAATCTAAGAGGGGACATGGGTTGTTCTTGAAACAAATAAATAAAGAAATCAAAATATGCTTAGCAAGCTAGTATGATGCATGTTAATCTTTGAGAAAAGAAGACCTCTCAATCTCCGGGATGGATGAGAAAGGACGATTAGATCGAGGGGGAAACATGAACGTATGATCAAGTTCATTCCTTATAATATTCTTAGATTAGGAGTCACGAAAGCCCCAAATCTTTGCATGGATACGATGTATGATCCTAGAATGTGCAAAGGTTGCAGTGTGTTTGTGTACATGGACTTTCTAAAGTGGCTTAGAAGTATAGAATGTGTATGAATGAATAAAGAAAATCATCATGGGATATGTACAAATGTAGTGTGAACTACTTCCTAAGACATGAGATAATTTGGAGTGCATGTAAGCATCAAATCAAAGGATGGAAGTAAAAGTATGCTTACTGTGAATAGTAGACAGAACAGTAACATGATATTTTGGAAATTGAAAAGAGGGGTTAAGAGTGTTTTCAATGCATGATTTTTTATGTAACTTTTCCTTATTGTGCCTAGAACACAACCCAAAAAGCCAATCTTTAATAACTATTACAGATTAAGAGAAATCCTATGAACAATAGAGGTTACTCAGAAATAGAGTCCGTATTGTTGACTGAAATGTTAAACAATCTTAGAAAATGAAAACAAATGATCTAGATGCCCATAATATACAGAAAGTTCCCTAATACATTTTAGTTCAAGGGAAAAATAAGTTGGAACCCCTCATTTGGGAAAAGTTTTCTGTAAAACAAGTTGAAAGTCAACCTAGCTGCTGTGGCAGCAGAGGCAGAATGTTTGGAAGGAATGTTTGGAATGGACACCTTTCAAGTATTTCCAAGTCAAACCAAAAATCATGGGTGTTCTCTAATGAGTTTCGAAGACTTTCCAAGTGGTCTTCCATCCATACATTGAGTGTTGAGTTCTAGAGAAATCTTTGAGCTCATATCATTCACTGTTTTGACTCACTGTTTTAAAGATTTTGGGAAAAACTTGAATTTTCTTTCTTGAGATCTAAATGAGAGGGTTTGAGAAGGGTTTTAAAATAGAGGTTTTGAAAGTATATTTTCAACATCAAATAGATATTATGACGACTTTGAATATCAACTTCAAACTCATCATCACGAACCCCCAATATTATTGGAGAGATTCATTTTTTATTTTGAACATAACTTCAAGGGTACCTTAGAGGTATTGAAGTTATAATCATCATCTATTAAACATGTTTTTGAGGTCAAGAGCTACTATCCATAAGGATTCATTCACCTCAAACTTCATGTCATTATTTAGATGATGAAGAGCAAGTAAGTAAAAAAAGAAAAAAAAAGAAATGAGATTAAGAAGAGATGAACATAATATGAACAAGCAAGTAAATAACAATCAATAGATGATAATCAGTGTGATTTTGGACTTGTAGCTTGGTGTTTCACTCATAGATATTGACATTTGGACATGGAAGTAGCTCCCTAACTCATGAATGCTTAGAGAAATGGTGGTTGGGTGTATTGATGATGAAGTATATAGAAGGATGATGGAAGAACTTGAGTTTAAACTCACTTTCTATAGAAAATTAGTGGGAGAAGCTCCCTTTCTTTCTTCTAAACCTATCTCTATCTCTACAACTTTCTAAAACTTTCTCAAGTTTTGTACTTGCCCCCCCCCCCCCCCCCCCAAATGAAGAGCAATGGTTTATATAGGCTACTTTGGGGTGGTTTTGGGATTTAGAAAGTACTCCCATTGGTCCTAAGCATCTGTGAACATAGAACTATGTCATTTTGGTTTCTAATTAATCAATTTGGACCCCCAATCAAAATTAAAAAAATGAACTGTTCTAGGGGAGAGTGCCGCGACGGCAGTGGGCCTGTGCCGCGGCGGTAGTGGGCCTGTGCCGCGGAGACACTGTGTTGAAACTTGTAAATAAGATTGGAATTACCGGATCAATAGTTTCTTAACAAATCTTAGGCCGAGTCGCGGATCTCGTTCTCTTTAAGATGTTTCGCGGCTCTGCCCAAAGTGTGCAAGCAGTTCGCACTTGCCACGCCGTCCCCAGGATAAAACAGCCCAGAATCACCTCTGTCTCAGATTTTTCTTTGCATGAAGAAAACCTGGTATACTAACCACCTTTCTGATATAGTTGCTCGGTAACTAAAATTGGGAAGCACTCTTTTAATTTGAGAAAAACCAACCATAAACTGATTTTGCTCTCTTTCATACACTTGGAAAACTCACTGAATAGTGGAGTCATTTTCAATCCATTTTTTTACTACAACTAAGTCATTATATATATATATATATATAAAATGGAAGTCTGAGACCAAACGTTACAATTGTAACATTATGGACGTTCATAAGAACGTTATATATATATGCATTAATATTATAACGGTAAGACTAGTTAATGTTCATAAGAACATTGCATTAAAATATCATAAAGAATATTTTTAACTTTATTTATAAAATATTCAACAACTTTCAAGAAATATCATGTCCACTTTTCTAAAGCATTTCAACATCATTAAGCAAAAAATATTTAATTATTTTTATTAAAATACTCTAACACACTGCTCCTCCTTCGTCTAAATAATGCTGTTTAGGCCCCCAGAGGTTCCGGTTTTCGCGAAAAGACCCTATTTTGCCCGAAATTCACAAAAAATGCACATGAACTCCAAACTGAGGTTGTGATATACCGTTGGAAAGGTATCGGAGTCTACTTTCTATATAAAATATTTCGAAGTCAGGTCACTTTGAAAAGTTTTACGGTATTCGCGATAAAAGCCAATTTGCTCGCCTTTTTCACCTTCAAAAATTCATAATAAATTCATGATAAAAGCCAATTTACTTTCTATATAAAATATTTCGAAGTCATGTCACTTTGAAAAGTTTTACGGTATTCGCGATAAAAGCCAATTTGCTCGCCTTTTTCACCTTCGGAAATTCATAATAAATCTGTTTTAAATCTAGAAATTATGTGCGATATACCGTTGGAAAGCTATTGACCTCTAGTATCCATGAAAATGTTTAAAAATTGTTACAATGCTCCGGTTTCAAAGTCAACTTTTGGTCAAACTGGTCAAACTTGGGATTCCCGGGAAGTTTTGGAAACCTCTGGGAGCTCCCAGGAGCTGACGTTTTCGTTCGATGTTCTTTTAAAACTCATTTTAATACTTTCCACATGATCTAGAATGATTCTAGAACTTTTTGGAGAATTTGGTCGATTTTGGTCAAATCTTGGTCAAATTTGGTCAAACCGATCAACGAGGACTTTCTGGGAACTTCTGAAACTTTCGGGGGTCATTGCGAGCTGATTATTTCATCTAATTTTACTTAAAAACTCATTTTCTTACTTTTCTTACGACATAGCATGTTTCCAGAACTTTTGGTCCAAATTTGGGAGTTTTCGGGCTTTTAGGGGCATTTTGGTCATTCTGAGCATTTTGAGAAATAGAACTAACTTCCAGGAGTCCTTTTGAGTCTTTTTTTATCATTGTGAATCACCAAGCTATGGGTCTTCTAGATCTGATAGCCGACAAAATGGGGTGTCTATAGTTTGTCCCTCTTTGGCATGAACTTGCGAGGCAACGAATGTCGCAAGCGAGTGCCAAAGCTTTGAAGAGACAGGTCTTTTGGAGGCTATAGATTTAGGATAAAAAGCGTTGCAAAAGATGCAATAATGCTGAGGCTAGTGCTGGTCGCGCTCTGCGTGAGCTGCCTACGTATCCCAAGAGGAATCAGACCAGGACGTAGTTCGGGGAACAAAGGAATAAATCACACATGCACATACACAATGATCAGGCGGATGCTATGCTATAAGAGTGATATGCAATGCATGGATGTGATATGAATTGTTTCCTAAGTCCAATCATGTTTAGTGTTCAGATCCTAACATGAGCTGGTGTTGTGGGGTGTATGCCACCCCGAGTGGACTTATGTTGTGCTAGTGTTGAATCTAATGTAGTAGTTGATCCTGATAAGGATACCAAGGTGTTGAAGACTCCGGGTCTCGGGCAAACTTCTTAAGTTACGAGAAGTATTGTTTGTAAACAAAATGTAATCGAACGTGGGGTCCCAGAGGACGACAATTAAAGATAATCGACGGACACAGAAGTCTTGGATACCAAGCGATGGATGAGGAAGTTCGAGATAGCCAATTGGAGAAGGGTTTTGCGATAACCGACAAGCAAAAAAGCTCACAATAGCTGATGGGTAGGTGAGGGGGCTCATAATTTTTTATAAGGGTGTGAGGAAGCTCACGATAAGGGAGAAGCTCACGATTTTTGTTTACTGAGGAAGCTCATGATCTTTATTTAAGGAAGCTCACGATAATTGATGGGTAGGTGTGGGGCTCACAATTTTGGACAGATGAGTGAGGAAGCTCACGATAAGTAAAAAAGCTCATGATAAGTGAGAAAGCTCACAATTAGTGAGAAAGCTCACGAGTTTGGACAAAGGAGTGAGGAAGCTCACGATAAGTGAGAAAGCTCACGATTTTGGATGAAGGAGTGAGGAAGTTCACGGTAAGTGAGAAAGCTCACAATTTTGGAAGAAGGAGTGAGGAAGCTCATGATAAGTGAAGAAGCTCACGATAAGTGAGAAAGCTCACGATTTTGGACAAAGGGGTGAGAAAGCTCACGATTAGTGAGAAAGCTCACAAGTTTGGACGAAGGAGTGAGGAAGCTCATGATAAGTGAAGAAGCTCACAATAAGTGAGAAAGCTTACGATTTTGGACAAAAGGGTGAAAAAGCTCACGATAAGTGAGAAAGCTCACGATTTCGGACAAAGGAGTGAGGAAGCTCACGATAAGTGAGAAAGCTCACGATTTTGGACGAAAAGGTGAGAAAGCTCATGATAAGTGAGAAAGCTCATGATTTCAGACAAAAGAGTGAGGAAGCTCACGATAAGTGAGAAAGCTCATGATAAGTGAGAAAGCTGACGATTTTGAATGAAGGAGTGAGGAAGCTCATGATAAGTGAAAAAGCTCACGATAAGTGAGAAAGCTCACGATTTTGAATGAAGGAGTAAGGAAGTTCATGATAAGTGAGAAGGCTCACGTTAAGTGAGAAAGCTCACTATTTTGAACAAAAAGCTCACGATAAGTGAGAAAGCTCACGATTTTGAATGAAGGAATGAGGAAGCTCACGATAAGTGAGAAAGCTCACGATTTGAATGAAGGAGTGAGGAAGTTCATGATAAGTGAGAAAGCTCACGATTTTGGACGAAGGAGTGAGGAAGCTCACAATAAGTGAAGAAGCTCACGATTACCAATGGACACAGAGCCTTGGATTGTGAATAGACAAAGCTTGTCCTAGGAGTCGGCGTCTTTTGACTGTGGCGGTGTTTTTCAATCATTAGCCGATTTTTATGATGACCAATCCGGAAATTTTGTTCAGGTTCTGTTGGGGATGCTATGGGATTCTCTAAGAATCTCTCTTAACTATTTTAATTCTTAACTGAGAACCAAGATTTAACTCCAATCTCTCACGGTTGATCAAATCTTGCAATGGTCGGTCTGAAAAGCCTATTTAGGCCTCCAAGATGATTGACGGATGTGGAAGCACTAATGATGGACATGGAATCCCTAAGATGATTGACGAACTTGGCAGCCCTAGATATTAAAGAGTAAACGGGGTAGTCCGAGATAACTGGTGGATGCGAAAGTCCTACCTTAATCCAAAGGGTCTATAATAAAAGATTTACCTCAATTTAGAGGGCTGACAGCGAAGGATTTGCCTCAATCTAGAGGGCTGATGACAATAGATTTGCCTCAATCTAGAGGGCTGATAATGAAGGATTTACCTTAAATTAGAGGGCTAACACCGAAGCATTTGCCTCAATCTAGAAGGCTGATGACAATAGATTTGCCTCAATCTAGAGGGGACGATGAACATGACATATTTTGAGTAAGAGTTATGGTGAACTAATGATGATTAATGAACTGACGATGCACGAATCAAGATGACTAGTAGATAGTGAACTACTATGACTTTCATGGATTGGATTGACGATGCACGAATTAAGATGACGAGTCAACAGTGAACTACTGTGATTGTCATGGATTGGATCAACGGTTGGACTAACCGTGATCAGAAGGACTGACGATGTATGAATCAAGATGATGAGTCAGCAGTGAACTACTATAACTTTCATGGATTGGACTGACGATGTACGAATTAAGATAACGAGTCAACAATGAACTACTGTGACTTTCATGGATTGGATCAATGGTTAGACTAACCGTGATCAAAAGGACTGACGATGTACGAATCAAGATGACGAGTCAACAGTGAACTACTGTGATTGTCATAGATTGGACCAATGGTTGGACTAACCGTGATCAGCAGACCTAACGATGTACTAATCGGGATGACAAGTCGACAATGAACTACTGTGACTGTCATGGATTGAACTGATGATGAACGAATCGAGATGACGAGTCGACAGTGAACTACTGTGACTGTCATGGATTAAATTAATGATGTACGAATCGAGACGACGAGTCGATAGTGAATTACTGTGACTGTCATGGCTTGGACCAATGGTTGGACTAACTGTGATCAAAAGAACTGACGAATTGATATGCCTGCTGGGGATTAAATTGAATCTGCTCATGATGAACAACTCTTTCTTCTGAGGAAAGGATGTAGTCTTGATTGAGATACACCATATTTGTTCAGACCACTCTTCTAGAGATGAACTAGCTCTATTGGGAATGAGAAGATTCAGCTGGGGAAAGAATGGTTGCATTGTGAATAGAGTAATTCAGTCGGGGATGAAGAACATTCGTGACACAATTTTGGCTTGGTTGCTGAGGAGCTGGTAGAAGATAGCCAGTGTATCTTGTGATTGGGGGTATAACCAATGCTCGAGGGTCTTGGGACTCATATCATGTTGTAGACTTGACAAGTGCAGTAATGGTGTTTGGAATTTCTGCTTGTATCCACAGGTTTTATAATTGGTAATCACTTTAAACCCACACATTTGAGACCATTAGGACAAATGGACTTGACAGCAACAACGATGACAAGGAAAATTGAATTGGTTTGTATGAACCTTGAACTCTAATACAGTTTCGATTAGATTATTACTGACTCAACCAAAGAAGGATTGACTCGACAAAAGTAATGACACGAAATGCCTAAATTAGCATAACTAAATGTGTCTCTGCCATAAATGGTGTACTGCTCATCTTTTATGTTCACTCCTCATCTTAATATGATAATACTTTGCTGATAAATTTGGTTTTTAAAAACCCCTCCCTATTGATCTAATCAATTATCTACTTCTCCTAGGAAGTGCTTTGAATTAGTGCCTTAGTTTTTAGAACAAAAGATGCACTATTTCAAAATTTTCAAAACAACTTGGTGACTTGAAAACTTGCCCTTGGCGTGAAGGGACCGTATTAGGCAAATGGAGTTTTCCCTAGTTTGAGGTGTACGAAGTGGAATTTATAGGCAAACGAGGTGGGTGACCGAAGTTTGCCCCTAGTTTGGACAATGGTTTATTGGAGGCTTTGGGAAAACGAGGTAGGTGACCGAAGTTTGCCCCTTGTATGAAGGGTTGATAGTAAAATTTAGGCAAACGAGGCGGGTAGCCGAAGTTTGCCCCTAGTGTAGAAGGTGATTTTTGGCTTGAGGCAAGGACCGCGACTTTAATTTCGCAGATGCTCATAACTTTTTCCTAGGCACCAGTGAGGTGACCTAGCGAGCTCTTTTCTCTCTTTTGTTATTGCTCACTTTAGATTTAGCTCTAACTTTTGCCTAGGCGTCCTTTCGGATTTTTGACCTGGCGAGCCATCCTTCTTTTCTTTTTGAAAGTCTGCTTACGTACCCCCGAGCGGGGATCAGGTCCAACGTAGTTCAGGCCAAAGTCTTGAAGAAAAGGGGGTTGATTATGATGGTGTCTACCGAACCGATGCAGTTGCCTACGTATCCCCTGAGCGGGAATCAGGTCGAGCATAGTTTAGGGCAAGGTCTTGAAAGAAATTGGTTTGATTATGATGATGTCGACCGAACTGATGCGGTTGCATACGTATCCCCTGAGCGGGAATCAAGTCGAGCGTAGTTCGGGGCAAGGTCTTGAAAGAAATTGGTTGAGGGTTTCTCAAACCAATCGTCAAAGAAGTTTAAACTTAGCTCACTTGTGGTAGCCTTGAATAAAAGGATTCAGTTTCGATCTCCCTTTCTTTTCTTTTCTTTTCTTTTCTTTTCTTTCTGAGGATTGATCCTTTTCACTTTCGCCTAGCCAGTCAATTTTACTTTTCATGTAGTTGATTCTTGTGAGATCTTTTGTGAAGGAAAAAGTGGTTTAAAGTTAGAGTTTAAACGCGCAGCGGAAATAGGTTAAGTTATAAAACTTTTGGTATTCCAGGATCTACTACTCGTCAATTCCATAGATGCGTACAAGGAGGTGCAAGAATTATACCTTAGTGTCTTGAACCCAATTCTGAAACTTTAACTTCCAGCAGCCTCCACTAGATGATCTTCACCCTTATGACTCCTGCGGATGCCTGCCGGAAAGACTAGGGTTGGTGGGAACCCTAATAGAGAGGATAGGAAGGTTTTGGGAAGACTATGATAGTTTCTGCAGCTTCTGCGTATAAAAACGACGATCACCTACTTCCAGAACGCAGCTGCCCTATTTATAGATTTCCAGAACCGACCTAGACTTCGATCGATCGAAGTGACTTCGATCGCTCGAACCTTCGATCGATCGAACCATTCTCGATCGATCGAACCTGCTGACTTCAATCGATCGAACATGCTTCGATCGATCGAACCTGTCTTAACAGCTTCCTCAAGTGTCTTTCCAAGCATCCTAGCGGAGCTAAGAGTGGGACCTCCTAGGCTCTTTATTGTTGGCTCAGACCAGTTTGTTAATTACCATGACCAAACTCTTTGATCAGCAAACTAACTAACTGGTCAGTTAACGTTTATTCCACTATAAAACGATAACTGAACTCCAACGCAAAAGAACATATCCGAAGCGATAACTAGACTTGTATGGTGTACTAATGTCCCTCTACCGTCAGCATTCGTAATCATATTCAGGTAGTCGGATAACTGTTACTGTCAACCTGAATCATGATTACTTCTTGTATTCCTTGAGTCCCATTCACTACTCATGATTACCAAACATGTTGATAACTCTTATCAACAAGACTGCAGTACTCAGTAATCAACTTGGTGACATTCTCAAGGGAATGCTTACTCTGAATCAGAGGGTAGATTCTATCTTGACAATATATGTTCACAACCCTATGGACATGACATACCCAAGATACCCAGGTGTTGATCTTCTATAGACCTCACTGATTGGTAAGTCAAAGCAGCCATATCCATAGTCTGTGTTCATAATCATCTCAAGATTGAGAACACGTACCTTATACAAGTTATGAGTTCCTATTGACTGTTGACAGCCTTAAGCGTCAATAGGAAAGCTCAGGTCCGTCAATGCACTATAAGCACTAGCATATCAACTAAGAGCTACACTCTAGTGATTGAGATTAATCACTCCATCCAATGGTAGTTAATTATGCTACAGTGTAGACCTGATGAGGTATCCAGTCTCATCATCCACTGTGACATATTCTAAGTATCAAAGAATAGTAATTCGTATCTCACTTGTGTGTATCTCATACACACACGAATTGCTTACTATGATACTTAAGGACAAAACAATCATCTCATGAAAGAAACATACACAATGAAATGTAAAGCTGATATCCATATATTATAATGCTAATGTCTCATACATAAAGTAATGGTTTGAGGGCACAAACCCAACAAACTCCCACTTGCACTCATAACCATTCAGAACTACATCTAAGACCTAGACTATCTAGATGACGATCAAAGACCTTCTATGGTAAGGCCTTTGTAAACGGATCAGCAAGATTGTCAGCGGTGGCAATCTTGGTGACAGTCACATCTCCACGTTGAACTATATCTCGGATTAGGTGATATTTCCGCTCTACGTGCTTTCCCTTCCCGTGGTTCCTTGGCTCCTTGGACTGAGCCACTACCCCACTATTATCGCAGAATAGCGTAATAGGTGACAGCGACGCTGGTACCACCTCGAGTTCCATAAGGAACTTCTTGAGCCAAACAGCTTCCTTTGCGGCTTCACAAGCAGCCACATACTCAGCTTCTGTAGTTGAGTCTGCAATGCATTTCTGCTTAATGCTCCTCCAACTAACAGCACCACCTCCCAAGGTAAAGAGATGTCCGGATGTGGACTTTCTCGAATCTTTATCTGACATAAAGTCCGAGTCAGTGTATCCTACTGGAATTAACTCACTACCGCCGTACATAAGCATGTAATCTTTAGTTCTTCTCAAGTACTTAAGAATGTGCTTAACGGCTGTCCAGTGCTCTGGACCAGGATTCGATTGATACCTGCTGACCATGCCAACGGCAAAGCAGATATCTGGTCTAGTGCATAACATCGCA
Source organism: Hydrangea macrophylla (assembly GCA_033977485.1). Taxonomy (NCBI): domain Eukaryota; kingdom Viridiplantae; phylum Streptophyta; class Magnoliopsida; order Cornales; family Hydrangeaceae; genus Hydrangea; species Hydrangea macrophylla. The sequence continues at coordinate 20,474,627 of CM066998.1, forward strand.
TACATGAGACTTCCCACTGCCGAGGCATAGGGAATTCCTGCCATGCGATTCCTCTCCTCTTGTGTCTTTGGACACTGGTCCTTGGAGAACGCTAAACCATGCCTGAAAGGTAACAAACCTTTCTTCGAATTATCCATTGAAAACCTAGTTAGCACTTTCTCGATATAACCAGCTTGAGATAATCCCATTATCTTTCGCTTGCGATCCCGAAAGAGCTTTATCCCAAGAATATAGCTCGCCTCTCCTAGATCCTTCATATCGAAAGTACTAGCTAGCCAAACCTTGACCGTTGATAGCGCCGCTACATCATTCCCAATGAGTAGAATGTCGTCAACGTAAAGCACAAGAAAAACCACTACTTTTCCTTCACATTTCTTGTATACACAAGGCTCATCCAGATTCTGTATGAAACCAAACGACTTGACCGCTTGGTCAAATCGGATGTTCCAACTTCTGGATGCCTGCTTAAGCCCATAAATGGACTTTTGCAACTTGCATACCAAGTTACCTTTCCGACCAGCTATGAACCCTTCTGGTTGTTGCATATAGATGTCCTCCTCAAGATTGCCATTCAAGAATGCAGTCTTGACGTCCATCTGCCAGATTTCATAATCTAGGCATGCAGCAATGGATAAGAGTATTCTGATGGACTTGAGCATGGCTACCGGCGAGAAGGTTTCCTCATAGTCAATGCCCTCCCTCTGAGTATAGCCTTTTGCCACAAGCCTTGCCTTAAAGGTCTCAACCTTTCCATCAGATCCTTTTTTCCTCTTATAGACCCACTTGCAGCCAATGGGTTTAATATTGGCTGGAAGTTCTACAAGATCCCAGACCTGATTGGAATCCATAGATTCCAATTCAGCCTTCATAGCTTTAATCCAATGAGCTGAATCAACATCAGCCATTGCCTCTTCGTAAGTGGTAGGATCAGATTCAGATTCTATGGAGACAGCTTCAAAAACTTCTCCTAAGAACATGTATCTATCAGGCTGGCTGATAATCCTCCCACTACGACGAGGTACCGGTGCGGAAATAGGTGAAGAAGTGGTATTTTCTTGATTTTCATCGTTATCAACTGCGGGTTGGACTGAGGGCTCTCCTTCTATCTCTCTAAGATCTATCCTTCCCTTAGGTTTATGGTTCATGATATAATCATCCTCCAAGAAAACAGCATTTATACTAACAAACACTTTCTGTTCTCTTGGATCATAAAAATACCATCCATAAGTACCCTTTGGATACCCTACAAAGTAACATACTTCCGATCTAGAATCCAACTTGCTCATCTTTCCTTTAAGAACATGTGCCGGACACCCCCATATCCGGAGATGTTGCAAAGAAGGCTTGCGCCCAATCCACATCTCTCGTGGTGTCCTGGGAACAGATTTGCTTGGTACTAGATTTAGTATGTATGCAGCGGTTTCCAAAGCATAACCCCAAAGGAATAATGGCAACTCTGAATAACTCATCATCGACCTAGTCATGTCTAAAAGAGTCCGATTCCTTCTCTCCGCTACACCGTTCTGCTGAGGCGTACCAGGTGCAGTCAACTGTGACAGAATCCCATTCTGTACGAGGTGATCAATAAACTCATTAGAGAGGTACTCGCCACCTCGATCAGATCGAATGGCCTTGATATGTGTGCCCGATTGCTTCTCCACTTCAGCCCTAAACTCTTTGAACTTTTCAAAGGCTTCAGACTTGTGCTGCATTAGGTACACATATCCATACCTAGAGTGGTCATCGGTAAATGTTATGAAATACTCATAACCACCCCTTGCTCTAATATTTATTGGTCCACACACATCAGTATGAACTAATTCCAACAATGCATTGGTCCTATTGCCCTTTGCAGTCATCTTACCCTCCAAACAAGACTCGCAGACTTCCATTGGTTCGAGAACCAAATCGCCTAAGACCCCTTCTTTGACTAGTCTGCCAATCCTATTCAGATTGATATGGCCAAGCCTCATATGCCAAAGCCTTGTTGGATTAGTGGAAGGTTCCTTTCTTTTAGATGGTAAAGTTACCACTGAGTTATTAAGTTCCAAACAAGAATCTTTTGAAATATTGGGAGTAATCACATACAAACCATTTGATTTAACACCAGAACATATAAAAGAACTATTTCTTTTAATGACAACTTCAGTTCCAAAATGAAAGGAATAACCATTATTCGTTAAATTAGAAACTGAAATTAAATTACGTCTCATTAAAGGGACGTAAAGTACATCTGATAAAATCAAAACTTTATTGTCTGAAAATTCTAAAACTACGACTCCTATAGCAACCGCAGATACGGTTGCGCTAGAACCTAGAGTAAGCACGATCTCCCCATCACTGCATTTCCTGGTTGATCTGAACCCCTGCAATGAATTACAGATATGGTTAGTCGCACCAGAATCAATGCACCAAGTGTTTGAAGTATCCGTAATAAAACTTACTTCAATCACATGTGATTCAATCATACCTTGAACTCTTGTAGCTAAGAATTCTGGACAGTTCCTCTTCCAGTGGCCCTTCTCACCGCATTGGAAACACTTTCCTTTGCCTTGGCCACCCACCTTCCCTTTGCCCTTACCTTTTCCCTTAGATTTTGCAATCTTAGGGACTGGTCCAACACTTGAACCACCAGTGCTAGCTTTCTTCTTCCCTTTCTTTCCTTTCGGCATAGATCGGGAAGAGGAAGCGCTTTTCTCAACGTTCAAAACGTTGACCCCAGGTTTGATCACCCCTTCCGCTGCCAAAAGAGAACTCATCAATTCGCTCATTGAAAAATTCATTTGATGCATATTATAGTTTAGTTTGAATTGAGCGAATGATGGCGACAGCGAGTTGAGGATCATATCAACTTGGGTCTGTGCATCGATGTTGGCTCCCAAGGTCTCCAGTTCGTTTAAATAACCAATCATTTTTAAAACATGTTCTTTGACTGGAGTACCTTCTGACATCTTTGCACTCATTATCTTCTGCATGGCTACCTGTCTGGCAGGCCTGCCATGCTCCCCAAACATCTTTTTCAGGGATGTGATAATGTCACTGGCAAAATCGTTCGATTGGAATTGGTGTTGTAACACACCAGCCATTGAGGCCAGAATGTAACAACGGGCCATTCCATTCGACTTCTTCCATTTGTCGAACTCGCGTCTGGCAGCTGCAGAAGCATTTACCGCGGGTTCTTCAGGGCTTGGGGTGGTGAGGACATATATGTGATCCTCCGCAGTTAAAACGATGTCAAGGTTACGTTTCCATTCAGTGTAGTTATTTCCAGTTAACTTGTTTTGAGTGAGTATGGTGGCAAGTGGACTAAATGCAGATCCAGACATTATGATTACTGAAAATCAAACAAACAAAATAAATATGGATATCAGAATTGACAGTTTGAAATAAAAGAATCCTTAAAACTCTTATTTAAAAACAAAGTCGCCGGAATATCAAAACGAAAGAATAAAGCCTCCGTGTGGTGGTCAATGTTCGATCTTTCGATTTATCATGACTTATCCGCTATGCAACTCTTAAAAAATAGCCATGACTCCCGAACCTATTTGATCTCTAAGTTTTTGAATAATGCCCCGTGTGGGATCCCTTATCCATAGCTTAGCTAGTGTGTACCATTAACTAGGATCCAATCACAACCGTCTCAAGTAGCGCCTCCGTGTGGTGGTCACCCTCTAACGCGTCTGATTGATCCTATCCATAGGAAGTTCACATCTAGTAACCAATGAGCAGTGTACCCTCCGTATGGAATGATCACCCCTGGCGAGGTGACACAGAATACACTACTCAACTTACAATGAACCGTTAATGGAAGATCGTGGGTGTTATTTGATAAGACCCTCTCCCACTAGATTTAGTAAATTAAGGATTTTGCTTTTGAAAAATGTTTCCACACACTACCCATAAACATCCAATGTTTACTAATGTGTTGAAAACGGTTTTTGAATTTTATTTTAGAAAACTTGTTTTAAGTGCATGCAACAATGTATTATACGCCAATCACAAAACAAGCACATAAAACAAAAAACTAAAATGAAATATAGGCATTCAAACAATGCCTCTATCTCCCATGGCTCTATTTCCATAGATCCACCTTCTTGGTTTGGTCGCCTCCGGCTCCATCTTTATGGACAACGGCTCCTTGCTCCATCTTCATGGAATTTCTAATTCTATTACATTGGACCTATGCTTCTTTTGAAGCTTACAATTTATCTAGAAAAAAGAAATTAGCAAAAAGAAATAAAAGGCTAGGGAAACCGGTGCGACTTTCCTTTTCGTAGGATTGAAGCCGCAGCGCCCTTTACATACGCCTTAAAACCAAACCATTAATAAATTACAACATACACCAATCTCAAACAATTTAAATATAAATATTTAAACGACTTGGTGCCATGGGAGATAGCGACTAATTTTGCTGCAAAAGTGTTAGTCGTACACGCATCCACACATACAAAACAAATATATGTAACTATTGGAACACTTAATTGATTCACACAGTATATAAACACTTTACATACTGAATTAGAACTTAAAACAGCATCTAACTTCTCTGTCACAGTTCGATCGATCGAAGACCGTTCGATCGCTCGAACCTTCGATCGATTGAACACTGTTCAATCGCTTGAACATTCTGTTTCACAGAATGATTTAAAAATTTTACAGAAATAATTTAAGATTAAAGTATAATTTAAAAAACCCTTACAACTGTGAACAGAACACCTGGACAGAGAATCTGTCTCGATCGATCGAACACTATTCGATCGATCGATCGAACACCAGAAGGCTTCGATCGATCGAAACGAGTTCGATCGATTGAGAACAGAATGTTCGATCGATCGAAACAAGTTCGATCGATCGAACCCACCTTGCATCCTATGCAATCACAGTTTTGTATTCTGCTACAATAACACTGCAGAAACAGATCTGTGACGATGCAGTTTCGAAAACAGTTCTAAAATAAACATGCAAATCAAAACTAGGGTTCCAAAAACGCATCTATAGATCCAAACGAGCGTGGCTCTGATACCAATTGAAGGAAAAAGTGGTTTAAAGTTAGAGTTTAAACGCGCAGCGGAAATAGGTTAAGTTATAAAACTTGTGGTATTCCAGGATCTACTACTCGTCAATTCCATAGATGCGTACAAGGAGGTGCAAGAATTATACCTTAGTGTCTTGAACCCAATTCTGAAACTTTAACTTCCAGCAGCCTCCACTAGATGATCTTCACCCTTATGACTCCTGCGGATGCCTGCCGGAAAGACTAGGGTTGGTGGGAACCCTAATAGAGAGGATAGGAAGGTTTTGGGAAGACTATGATAGTTTCTGCAGCTTCTGCGTATAAAAACGACGATCACCTACTTCCAGAACGCAGCTGCCCTATTTATAGATTTCCAGAACCGACCTAGACTTCGATCGATCGAAGTGACTTCGATCGCTCGAACCTTCGATCGATCGAACCATTCTCGATCGATCGAACCTGCTGACTTCAATCGATCGAACATGCTTCGATCGATCGAACCTGTCTTAACAGCTTCCTCAAGTGTCTTTCCAAGCATCCTAGCGGAGCTAAGAGTGGGACCTCCTAGGCTCTTTATTGTTGGCTCAGACCAGTTTGTTAATTACCATGACCAAACTCTTTGATCAGCAAACTAACTAACTGGTCAGTTAACGTTTATTCCACTATAAAACGATAACTGAACTCCAACGCAAAAGAACATATCCGAAGCGATAACTAGACTTGTATGGTGTACTAATGTCCCTCTACCGTCAGCATTCGTAATCATATTCAGGTAGTCGGATAACTGTTACTGTCAACCTGAATCATGATTACTTCTTGTATTCCTTGAGTCCCATTCACTACTCATGATTACCAAACATGTTGATAACTCTTATCAACAAGACTGCAGTACTCAGTAATCAACTTGGTGACATTCTCAAGGGAATGCTTACTCTGAATCAGAGGGTAGATTCTATCTTGACAATATATGTTCACAACCCTATGGACATGACATACCCAAGATACCCAGGTGTTGATCTTCTATAGACCTCACTGATTGGTAAGTCAAAGCAGCCATATCCATAGTCTGTGTTCATAATCATCTCAAGATTGAGAACACGTACCTTATACAAGTTATGAGTTCCTATTGACTGTTGACAGCCTTAAGCGTCAATAGGAAAGCTCAGGTCCGTCAATGCACTATAAGCACTAGCATATCAACTAAGAGCTACACTCTAGTGATTGAGATTAATCACTCCATCCAATGGTAGTTAATTATGCTACAGTGTAGACCTGATGAGGTATCCAGTCTCATCATCCACTGTGACATATTCTAAGTATCAAAGAATAGTAATTCGTATCTCACTTGTGTGTATCTCATACACACACGAATTGCTTACTATGATACTTAAGGACAAAACAATCATCTCATGAAAGAAACATACACAATGAAATGTAAAGCTGATATCCATATATTATAATGCTAATGTCTCATACATAAAGTAATGGTTTGAGGGCACAAACCCAACATTTTGATCACAATTTCAGAATTCTATAATGTGCATATCGGTTCTCGGAATTTATTTGTGGTCATTCCGAGCCTTTTGAAATGTGATCTAGGCATGTTCTCATGATGTACCTTGAAGTGTACAATTCTCTGTATCACCAAAATTTTCTTCCTTTCATTTTCTACATCATTTTGATTGGCTAAGGTCAGATCTTAGAAATCAAAACCTTTTTCAGCTCTAACTTTTGCCTATGTGCCCTTTCGGGTTTTCATCCTAGCGAGCTTTTCTTTTCTTTCTTTTTCTCTTTTTTTTTCTCTTTTAATTATTTTTTTTTTGTTTTGAAAGAGGAGAAGAAACTCATTGAAAGTGTTTGACTACCATCAAGGACTAAGTCTGCACTGCTTTCAACAGACAGATTGTATGGCTCCCCATTGGATTGGGCTCAAGGCTTTGAAATGGTGGAAAAAGGGTGTTGGACAAGCCACAAGTCAGTTTCAAACATGTCTTTTCAAGATTGAGGCAAGAACATCTTTAAATTCTTAAAGTAAGACTATGCAATTCGTAGCTCTTCATCGGTGTCGACATGAAATTGACTTTGACCTTTTAGGATTTTTTTTTGTTTTGTTGCAGAAAAAATATTAGCAGAGCAAGATCTATGGTAATTTGAAAAGTGACATTTCAGTTTGATGATTCATGCATTTATGACTAGACACATCAGATTAAGCAAAATGAGATTTTATTCCATTAAAGAAGAAGGATTGCATTTCTTGGTACAGACTCAACCGAACTTTTAAAATAGACGGACTCGACCACAAGACTACTCTTGAAATAGACTTGAAACATAGAACAGACTCGACTTAACTCGGCTTGGCCTCAAATGGAGTGTCACGGTGACTCGCTTATTCTTCTTTTTTTTTTTTTAAAAGAGCATCCTCATTTGTTTTGCTAGCAAAAGTCCCAAACACCATCACTTCACCGGCACATGTTCAACATTCATGGGTATCAGCAAAAGGGATCATTCGAATAGATGAGCCAGGGGCTTTAGGTTTGATGAAGCTGACATTTTGGTTGACATAGGGTTGGATGGGTGAAAGTTTGATGATTTTTTGATCGATGAGGTCTTGGATACCATAGCGAAGGTGCATGCAGCTGTCGGTGTCGTGACCTGGGCCTTGGTGGTAGGCACAACATTTGGACATGTTACAGTTAGGCGAAGGGATACCAGCACGAGGCTGAAGAAGTTGGAGGTGCCCCTTTGTGATGAGGTTATCAAGGATAACAGACAACGGCATACCCAGGTTGGTAAAGGTTCTTGGGTTGTGGGCTTTGTTAAACATTGAGTTCAAGTGGGTCCTTGGAGTGGCTCTTATGTTTGGATATGAAATAGGATTACCCAGGCAAGGGTGTGTACTTGGACATGAGTAAGGATTCTGATGTGGAAATGGGCTTAGATAGACGGCGTCGGACAACCCATACTTCCTTTTATTGATGCTCTGCACCATCTTCTCAAATCAGCATATCCTTAAACTTAGATGTTCAATAGTGGTTTGCAGTTTGTTCACTTTCCCTTCGAGAGCTTGGTAGGCCATTAGTGGGTTTATGGTAGCCTAGGCTAGCTCGCGATCACGACAATGAATTCGGGGAGGTACAATAGTGTCCTTACCCGGGGTTACATTTTCTGCAAATAAAAGTAAAAGCCCAAATTAGCAGAGATGCAAAAATACTTCTTATGGACTCCTAGCGGGAGGAGATGATCAGAATTTTGAAGGATTTAACGATGCAAACCGAGGACGGTTGCAATAGTTATATGACTTCTGCACAATGATCGAGATGGGTGAGGATGATGATACGTATGCATTTGATGTATAAAGACTGACATGTGTGAGACTGACGGGATGTGCGTGCATGCGAACTGGCATGAATTATGTATGCATATGAGACAAGCATGCAGATGCAAGCCCTAATCGATATGATGCCCCTACTTTTAATAGATAGCAGTTAAACAAATAAGGTCCTAGCCATACAAAGTGTGCTAACCTTACTTTCTAGTATGATCATGAAGGGGTAACAGGGATTTCCGGGATACTTCAGGAATTTTGGACAGAGTTTCTGGGAGAAACAGGGATTTGGAAGATTCGGAGATATTCTAGAAGTTATTTGAGTTTCTAGGAGAAATAGGGATTTCTGGTTGATTTGGACTGAGCATCTAGGAGAAACTGGTATTTTAGGTATTTTTGAGAAATATGGATAGAGTTTTTAGGAGAAACAAGTATATCTGGGCATTTTTGGGTGATTTGGGCAGAATTTTTAGGAGAAACAAGTACTATGGGTATTTTTGGGAAAGTTGGATAGAGTTTCTGGGAGAAACTGGCTATACCGGGTATTTCTGAGAAACTGGACAGAGTTTCTGGGAGAAACTGGTTATGTCTGGGAGTTTTTGGGAGAAATTGGTACATCTAGACATTTCTGGGAAGTTTGGACAGAGTTGCTGGGATTTAGGAAAATCTGGGAGATTTGGACAGAGCTTCTGGGAAAACAGGTATATTTGGGTAAGTCGGACAGAGTATCTGGGAGAAATAAGTATATCAGAGTTTCTAAGAAAAATTGAGGTTTCTGGGTATTTTAGGAGAAGCAAGAATATCTAGGTAATTCGGACAGAGTATCTGGGGGACACAAGTATATCGTAGTTTCTGGAAAAAACTGAGATTTCTGGGTAATCTAGGGAGAAATACGGATTTCTAGGAAATCTGGGTGATTCGGACAGAGTTTCTAGGAGAAACAAGGATATCCTGATGAGTTGGGCAGAGTTTTTGGAAGAAATAGGGATATAACAGGTGAGGATGGTGATCATACTGTCTAGCAAGTTTTCATACTCTTATGTCTTAGGATCAACAAACAAGGTTTGTGGTGTATATCTTTGTGAGCATGGAGCAGGCATCCTTGTCATGGTGCCTAGGCAGGTCAACTCAATGTAATCACATGTGAGTGATTGCCTTGGGAATCATAAGAAAGAGGTTCTGTTCTATACCACATAAGTGTCTACACCGCGCAGGTAATCCCACCAGGACATATAGCAGTTATGTCACATTGTACTATCTGAAAAGATAAATGAATAGTCCTATGAAAGGTTCTACAGGAATCTATATGCAAAGGCTGGGTTTTAGTCAAAGAGAGTCCGTTGACGAGAGTTCAAATATACCGTTGGAGAGACAGTACGGAGGTTTGTACTCTTTTTGATATATCTTGGAAGGTAGAGTATCAATGGTGACTTGTTCCCTGGCACAGCAAGACCTGAACAATGTCAGCGCCGCGTTTCAGACACAGTCGGAGGGGGAAATGCAAGAGTACAATGCGATGAACCAGACATAGTAAAAAGATGATTTTAAGGATGCTTCTAATGAGTCAAACCTCTGTATTATTTTGTTTTGAAAATATATATCCCCAGCAAAGTTGCCAGATTGTGGACACGCAGAATCGCTCATCCACTCTTTTTAGTTTGTTTTGAGATTGTTTTGAAAAAGGAAAGGAAAAGGTAGGTATGTTGAAAACAGATACAGAGTCGCCACTTGGTCTTTAAGGAACCAAGAAACCTAATTTTGACTCACCCAAATGGATAAAGGGCACCAGCCCTTCATAACCAAAGAACTTGGCTCGGGGTTTTGGTACGAGAGAGAAAGGAGCCTTTGTCGCGACTAAAACACCCTCAACTCGCCCCATCTTTCGACGGGCCTCAATTAGCATCCAAATAATCATCTTATACTATGTTTGTTTCAACAAATAATACTACGATAGTATATTACATCACATAAGATTTTTGAAATGGAAGATCGAAAGATAAGATATCATTTTAAAGATCTAAGCCAAGTATCACACAATGTAAAGGTGAAAGATTACACAAACAAACTTAGGAAAAATCGTCTAATCACATATCAAGTAATCAAGTTTTCCTTTTCTAAGAGGGGACATGGATTGTTCTTGAAACAAATAAATAAAGAAATCAAAATATGCTTAGAAGGCTAGTATGATGCATGTTAATCTTTGAGAAAAGAAGACCTCTCAATCCCCGGGATGGATGAGAAAGGACGATTAGATTGAGGGGAAAACATGAACGTATAATCAAGTTCATTCTTTATAATCTTCTTAGATTAGGAGTCACGAAAGCCCCAAATCTTTGCATGGATGCAATGTATGAACCTAGAATGTGCAAAGGTTGCAGTGTGTTTGTGTACATGGACTTTCTAAAGTGGCTTAGAAGTCTAGAATGTGTATGAATGAATGAAGGAAATCATCATGGAATATGTACAAATATAGTGTGAACTACTTCCAAAGACATGAGCTAATTTGGAGTGCATGTAAGCATCAAATCAAAGGATGGAAGTAAGAGTATGCTTGTTGTGAATAGTGAACAGAACAGTAATATAATATTTTGGAAATTGAAAAGAGGGGTTAGGAATGTTTTCAATGCATGATTTTTTATGGCGATCTTCCTTATTGTGTCTAGAACACAACCCAAAATTCCAATCTTTAATAAATATTACATATTGAGAGAAATCATATGAACAATAGAGGTTACTCAGAAACAGAGTCCGTATTGTCGACTGAAATGTTAGAAAATCTTAGAAAATGTAAACAAAAGATCTAGATTGCCATATTATACAGAAGGTTCCCTAAGACATTGAAGTTCAAGGGAAAAATAAGTTGGTACCACTCCTTTTGGAAAAGTTTTCTGTAAAATAAGTTGAAAGTCAACCTAGCTGCTGTGACAACAGAGGCAGAATGTTTGGAAGGAATGTTTGGACAAAAATGGACCCCTTTCAAGTATTTCCAAGTCAAACCAAAAATCATGGGTGTTCTCTAATGAGTTAGGAAGACTTTACAAGTTGTCTTGCATCCATACATTGGGTATTGAGTTCTACAGAAATCATTGAGCTCAAATCATTCACTATTTTGACTCACTATTTTAAAGATTTTGGGAAAAACTTAAGTTTTCTTTCTTGAGATCTAAATGAGAGGGTTTGAGAGGGGTTTTGAAATAGAGGTTTTGAAAGTATATTTTCAACATCAAATAGATATTATGACCTCTTGGAATATCAACATCAAACTCATCATCAAGAACCCCCAATATTATTGGAGAGATTCATTTTTATTTTGAACATAACTTCAAGGGTACCTTGTAGGTATTGAAGTTATAATCATCATCTATTAAACATATTTTTGAGGTCAAGACCAACTATCCATAAGGATTCACTCACCTCAAACTTCATGTCATTATTTAGATGATGAAGAGCAAGCAAGTGAATAAAGAAAAAAAAAAGAAAAAAAAAAGAAATGAGATTAAGAAGAGATGAACATAATATGAACAAGCAAGTAAATAACAATCAATAGATGATAATCAATGTGATTTTGGACTTGTAGCTTGGTGTTTCACTCATAGATATTGACATTTGGACATGGATGTAGCTCCCTAACTCATGAATGTTTAGAGAAATGGTGGTTGGGTTTATTGATGATGAAGTATATAGAAGGATGATGGAAGAACTTGAGTTTAGAACTCACTTTCTATAGAAAATTAGTGGGAGAAGCTCCCTTTCTCTCTTCTAAACCTATCTCTATCTCTACAACTTTGTAAAACTTTATCAAGTTTTGCACTTGCCCCCCCCCCCCCCCCCCACACACACACACACAAATGAAGAGCAATGGGGGATTTATATAGGCTAATTTAGGGTGGTTTTGGGATTTAGAAAGTACTCTCATTGGTCCTAAGCATCTGTGAACATAGAACTACGTCATTTTGGTTTCTAATTAATCAATTTGGACTCCCAATAAAAATTACAAAAATGGACTGTTCTGGAGTAGAGTGTCCCGGCGGCACTGCCCCTCCTTTGTCCAGATAATGCTGTTTAGGCCCCCAGAGGTTCCGGTATTCGCGAAAAGGCCCTATTTCGTCCGAAATTCACAGAAAATGCACATGAACTCCAAACTGAGGTTGTGATATACCATTGGAAAGATATCGGAACCTAATTTATATATAAAATGTTTTGGAGTCAGTTCACTTTGAAAAGTTTTACGGTATTCGCGATAAAAGCCAATTTGCTCGCCTTTTTCACCCTCAAAAATTCATAATAAATCCGTTTTAAATCCAAAAATTATGTGTGATATACCGTTGGAAAGCTATTGACCTCTAGTATACATGAAAAATGTTTGAAAATTGTTACGGTGCTCTGGTTTCAAAGTCAACTTTTGGTCAAACTAGTCAAACTTGGGATTCCCGGGAAGTTCTAGAAACCTCTGGGAGCTCCCAGGAGCTGACGTTTTCGTTCGATTTTCTTTTAAAACTCATTTTAATACTTTCCACATGATCGATAATGATTCTGGAACTTTTTGGCGAATTTGGTCAATTTGAGTCAAACCTTGGTCAAACTTGGTCAAACCGGTTAACGGGGACTTTCTGGGAACTTCCGGGACTTCCGGGGGTCTTTGCGAGCTGACGATTTCATCTGATTTTACTTAAAAACTCATTTTCTTACTTTTCTTACGACATAGCATGTTTCCAAAACTTTTGGTCCAAATCTGGGAGTTTTCGTGCTTTCAGGGGCATTTTGGTCATTCTGAGCATTTTGAGAAATAGAACTAACTTCCAGGAGTCCTTTTGAGTCTGTTTCGATCATTATGAATCACCAAGCTATGGGTCTCTTAGATCTAATAGCCAACAAAATGGGGTGTCTACACGTCCATCCCCATAGTAAGCCTCATATCCAAATATATCCACCGAAAGCAATACTTCTTTCTTCCAAGTATTCTAAAACCATATAGCGTTTTGGAGAAGAAAGATCACAACCTTAAGCTCCATTGAGCATAGAATAACCAAGATTCAAGCCAAAAACCTGAATGAGAACCCAATAAGAATACTGAGAAGCACAGAGGCCAGACACAAAGGATACAAGGAGACACACGAAAAAGACACGAAACAAAACATGCCCAAGCAACCCAAGATAAGCACAGTCCACAAACACCCCATCTTTTTCTCTAACATCTTACCTAGGTAGAAGACCTGCACAAAGAGAACCTAACCCAAACATAAAAGCAATACAAACCCCTCCCCAATGGAAACCACAATAGAAGAAAATCACCACGACGCTTTGAAAAATTTCCAATCTGGTCACCCTAGTTTTAGCCAATCTGTTTGCAAAATCATTCGCCTCTCTAAAGATGTTTACAAATTCCACTGATTTTAATGAACTAATCTATCAAAGTAAAGATTTTTCACCACACCCATGGCCTGCTGTTAGGCTTTTTAACCCAAGCCAAAGCATTCCTCGAATCAGACTCAACAATCAAACCTTTCTTCCCAACCCATCCAGCTTCAATATAGAATTCCAAGGCAGACGTAAAAGCCAATGTCTTAGCTTCAATGGAATCCCGGATGCCCAAAGGGCCGCTAAAATACCACAAACCAAACCTCCACCACCTCTTTGCTCAATAAAGCCAAGTTTCTTGATTTTAACGATCCCACACCAAGGCCCCCAAACAATTTTTTCTTAGAAACCACATTCCATTTTACTTTTCTGATGCTTTTAACATTCAAACCACCACCCCACAAAAAAGCACACCGAATTTTATCAAGTTCCTTAAGTACCCCTGCTGGAGCCTTGAAGATCAACATAAAATAATTAGGGAGATTATTTAATGTTGCTTTAATAAGTGTGAGACGACCACCAAAGGATAGACGCTAAACGAGATTTAAACTTCTCCAAAATAGGTTGTCATGTTTTTAACAAAGCCGGATTCTCCCCGAGTGGAATACCTAGATATTTGGAAGGCAGGGTATCACTTCTACATCCAAGAATCTTAACCAATTCAATTCCAACATCATGTTGCCCGCCAATCATGAATAAAGAGATCTTTTTGAAATTAATCTTCAGTCCCGACACAATTTCAAAACGTAGGAGAATCATTTCACATTGCGAATAACCTCTGGGTATCAGCGAATTGAAGATGGGATAAAGACTAAAGTCCATCCAGATCCAATCCTCCCAACTTTTAATCTGCTAGCAATACCCAACTCTAGCAAATGCAGGCTTCAGCCACCAGTAAGAAGAAGGGGGACAAAGGGTCACCCTGACGAAGGCCTCTATTGAAATTAAACTCCGCCGTAGGACTGCCATTTACAAAAACAGAAGCTTTAGCCGAGTTAACACATTCCATGGCCCAGCCCCGCCACTTATCACTGAAACCCATTATGAGTGAGAACATAATTGAGGAAGTTCCAATCAACACAATCATATGCGTTCTCAATGTCTAGTTTCAAAATAGCGCCTACAATTTTGTTCTTCAAACCATCAATCATCTCATTAGTAAGCAAAACCCCATCCATAATCTGACGCCTTCCCACATAGCAGTTTGGTTCTCACTAACAAGTCTATCCACCACCCCCTTTAGCCTTCTGGAAAGAACCTTGGCAATAATTTGTATAAAGAGAAGAGAAAAGGCTAATAGGCCTATAGTCATTAAGTACAATGGGATTATCCATTTTTGGAATCAATGCTATAAAAGATGAGTTGATCCCCACAGGCAACTTCCCGGTCTCATAGAAGCAATGAAACATCTCAAGCAAATCCTTTTTCAACAAAGCTCCATGATTTCTTGAAGAAATTCAAATTCATCCCATTCGGGACTGGTGCCTTTGACCCCTCACAATTCGAAACACCCCCTGATTTATGCTTGGCATAAAGGCATGATCTATACCAACCACGACTGACGCAAATAGAGACTTGAATACAATACCATCCCAAGTTCGGACTTTCGCAATACAATGGGAAATTTTCATATTATTATCACCTTCCTTGATCCATTTCATTCTTGATTTCTGGCCACATAAAGACTTCTTGGCTCTAAATAATCTCCACAGATTCTAAGTTACTTCTTTTTTTCTCCTTGATCACATGTTGAGTAAGGTCTCAAGAATTACCCAAATCATCAATTTCAGCCAGCTTAGATTCAGCCGTTGATCAAGGTTATTTAAGGCGCAAGGCGCACTAAGGCGCAAAGGTCTCCTAGAGTCTAGGCGCGAGGCGCACTTTGCGGCACGTGCCCGAGTGAAGCGAGGCGCAAAAATGCACATTTTTTTATATGATTTAGCAGCCTGGCTACCCTTTTTAACACATATTAGTATTTTCTATATGATTTTTTTTTTATTTTTTAGTATTTTATGCCTAGTGCTTCCTCCAAAGATTAAGACATTTTTTAAAAAAATTTCTAGTACTTTTTAATTTTCTAGCATTTTTATTATTATTATTATTTTTTTTTAATTTTTTAGTATTTTCGGCCTAGTATATATATATATATCATATTTTATATTATCTCACTACATGACTACATATTATATATTGAAAAAACTTTTGCTCACCCAAAAAATGGTTCGCCAATGCTCACCCAAGCATCCCATTGGTCAATTCAGTGGGACCCAGGATTAAACAATAATATGGGACCCAGGATTAAACAAATTATTGTTTAATCTTGAGTTCCACTGCATTGACCAATGGGATGCTTGGGTGAGCATTGGTAAACCATTTTTTGGGTAAGCAAAAATGCTCTCTTGTATATTATATTGTATAGGTCATATAGATCATATATATTGGTCATATGTTATATTATATAATATAAAAAAAAAATCCTAAAGAGAAGAAAAAGAGGGGTTTTAAACCCACCGAAAGTTTGACCACAAAAAAAGGGATTTAAACCCCCCACCGACAGTGGAGAAAAAGAAAGAAAAAAAAAAGAGAAGATGAAGACGATGGGAAGAAGAAGAAAAAAAAAAGAAGAAGACATCTCAGATCTGGGCGGAAGGAGGAGGAAGAAGAAAGAAGAAGAAGAAAGAGAAAAAAAAAACGTCTCAGATTGTGGGCTGAAGAAGAAGAAGAAGAAGAAGAAGAAGAAAGAGAAATAAAAAAATAAAAAAATAAAAAAAAATATACCTGGGCTGTGAGTCTGTGACATCTCGTTTCTTCTTCTTCTTTTTTTTTTGGGTAAATTATTGGGTGATCGCCACGTGCACCTCGCGCCTCTCAAAAATGCCCTAAAAGGCGCGCCTCGCATGCGCCTGATTGAAGGGGTTGCGCCTAGCCTTAGGCGAGGCTCTAGTCTCGCGCCCGCCTGTCCCTCACGCCTCGGGCGCGCCTTTCACAACAGAGCCGCTGATATGTTAACATCAATGTTGCCGAAGCAATTCTTGTTCCAATCCTTCAACTTAGATTGTGAGCCTTTTAACTTTCCACACAAGCTGATCGTCCTTCCACCATTAGACCCAAACAAGCTGACCCAAGTTGTTTCCACCGTTTGCTTATAAGAAGGATCTAGAATCCAACAGTCCAAAAACCTAAATGGTCTTAGACCCCAATAAATATCTGTGGATGATCCGAAAGACACCTTTTCAGACCCATTTGGAATAGGCTAGAAAAAGTATTACACCACTCCACGGCCACCAAAAATCTATCTAGCGGACTTTTTCTGGAGTTAGAATCAAACCACGTGAACTTTCCACTCAGAGGCAAATCCCCAGATCACAATCAAAAGTAAAATTATTGAAATTCCCCATACCCCCAGATATTTGCGAGCAACCCGTTCTTTCATCATCTCTGCGGACTGAATTGAAATCCCCCGCCATTAACCAAGCACCCTTAATCGCATTCTTTAAAGCAAGCACTTTCTGCCAAAACAATTTTTTGTCACTGACCAAGCACGGAGCGTACACATTTGACCTTACACACTCGAATTTCTCAATTAGCCAAGAGCCCCAGATGCAGATCCATCTCTCATCAACAGAAAACCATCAATCCAGAAAGATCCTTTTGTCCACATAACACCAAGAGTTCCCGATAAACCAACAACATTCGATGCCACAGTCAAAATTAGGTGATCTCCCAATCTGCATTCATTCCAATCTATCGAAATTCTGACTCCTGGTTTCTTGTAGAAATAAAAACATCAACTGTGTATTAAATTTTGTCGAGCATTAGTCCTGAATGATCTTCCCTGAATTACATCCTTTTACCGTATTGACAGATATTTTGTGTTTCTGAAACCCTAGATACCACCAGAAAATTCTTGGGCTGGACTTCTACTTCAGCATAAGAAGATATGGGATCCAAAACTTCATATGTTTTAGTAGGCCCAGCTTCTACTAAACCGTGTATTAAATTTAGTCCACCCACCACATTGTCCAGGCTCATTCTAGGGCCCAAGCCTCCCCCACATTCCAATTCAAAATTAGATTCCTTTTCCTGAAAATCATCCTCATCATAAACATTTTTGAAACTCATCCCCATCCCCTCATCGTCTCCACCCACCAACCTTATTCACCTCTTCAACCCCTACTAGTATTTGCCACATTGTCAACAACCTGGTTTGGACTTGCTGTATCACTGGATTGGACAAGTATCATCTCTGGTACCATCACTAGAGAATTATGTTCATAAAAAAAATGGGGTGCACCATTAATAATCTGGACTGGATTTAGCAAAAAAAACCCTTGTTGCTAGCTTTGATAACTTTAACCGAGAAGCTCTTGCCATTAACCCATAAAGAAACAAATTCAACAATATCCGACACATAGGGGGTGGAAATCATAACAAAACCATGCTCAAACTCAACCAATTTCATAGTTTTCTCATCCACTGTAATAAAATGACCTCACATTTCAGCAATTCTCATGAACGTCTCAACCGACCATGCAAAAATTAGAATACCTGTACATTCAACCAAACACTTCTCAAGTAGCACGGTATGTCATTATCCCAGAGTTCAACCATAACAAACCACTATAATGACCATTGCCATCCATCCTCTTCATGAGATCCAAGGATTTTTTTTTCGGTAAAGGAGATTCAAGGAATTGTTCATCATGGAAACATAACAAAAATCAATTTCCACCCAACTTCTTAAACTACAATGTCAAACCCTTTCAAAAAACAGTTCTCTGAAAAAAAAATCCACCGCAAAATTTTTTTTGGCATAAGCAATAACACTAATGTTCAGCCAACCTCCAATTTCGGCATTTAACCAAAACCTCACAACATTTCCCTTGACTATCAAAGTTAGGCACATTCACTCCATATGCATGAGGCAAAGTGTTATGCCCATGTGGATATCGCAATTTTTCTTACCCACAGCTTTTTTAAAATTCCTTTAAATTTCAAATTCAAAACAAATGAATCGCCACTTAATTTTTAAAAGGAAAATTAAGAAACCATTTTTAAAGCAAACTGATCTTTTTAGAAACCAGAGATTAACTAGGTCCGGGGATTATGGAATGAGAGAGGAAGGAGCCCGTCGGACTAAAACACCATCTCTCATCCTATCTTGCGATAGGCCTCTACTCAACATCCTTCTAATCGAATTATTAATTTAAATGTGCCCTCAAATAATACATATGTATAAAATATACATAACAAAAGCATGTCTAAAGGGTGTAAGATTGCAAATGA
Source organism: Hydrangea macrophylla (assembly GCA_033977485.1). Taxonomy (NCBI): domain Eukaryota; kingdom Viridiplantae; phylum Streptophyta; class Magnoliopsida; order Cornales; family Hydrangeaceae; genus Hydrangea; species Hydrangea macrophylla. The sequence goes on from CM066998.1 coordinate 20,493,610, forward strand.
TAAAATATCATTCAAAAGCCACGTAATTCAGGTAGCAAGCAATATGATATGCAAATAGGGAACTAGAGAACTTACCCGGGATCCGGCCGCGAATATTTAAACGTGCGAATACATGCAAACAGATAAACCTAGGAAAAGAGTCTCTAATCCATATATACAAGTAAAGCAAGTCCTAATTCTAAGGTGTCGCGCGAAGAGTCAAAAATCAAGAAAAAATCAACAAATGAAATAAACTAGAGAGGAGATGAGAAATTGTACCTCAAATGCGCTACAAAACAAAGATTAGTCCACATGCTTCACGTAATGATATGATATCAAATAATCAATCCTGATTCCCTAGCTTAGATATATCAAACATGAAATCCAACTTTATTCAAGTAGCTAGTTCTAATCATAAGCATTAATGTACATGGATGAATGAATGTGAACAAGAATAAGACATAGATTTATTCACTAATTTGAGTCACTTAGCTTCTGGATTTAAGCTAAACTATCATTATTCAAAGTATGATTTGGGTCCCAAGACATTAGGAGACCATTTGAGTTGAAATGAATAAGATTAGACAAAAACAGTAGCAGTTTTTTTATGAATTACAGAGAACAGACCAGATCTTAAAAAATGAAAAAATCATACTTTCAATGGTTGGATCTTAATGATTTTTGGATATAATATGCCTCTGTGAGTGTAGTTTATAACCCAAAAAGAAAATCAAGGTTTGAACGGTTAGATCTCTGAGGATTGGACAAAAACCAGACATCACTCAGTATTCTACAACCTTCTGTCTAGAGTTCTTGCACGATTTTCTAAAAATAGTAAAAATATCAGAAATGCTTTGTTCTTTTTAGGGTGACTTCCTAACACATTAATATACTTAGAAAAAATTATTTTGAGTTACAAATACTTTATTAAGGTTCTGATTTACTCATTTCAAAAGAGTGTTACTGTTCTGAAACTCTGGACAGATTGTAGTGACTGTACAAAACTTATGACCAAACCACTTTAAACATGAAATCTCCTTAAAACAAAAATTACAGTGGTAAAACATTGTGTTATTGACATTTTCCCGTTAGTTTCACTTGATTCCAACGGTTAGATTTCAAACCAAAAATCTTTGATCAAACCCGGTTTATGAATCCACTGTTTCATTGTCAAGTTCCATTTTTATTTGTTAACCCCAACTATTAAATCATGAAGTTGGACTTAAACTAAACTATTTTCTCCTACCTTTTGATGGTCATTGGAGGCTAAAGACCTTTATATTTGTAGATTTCAAATGAAGTATGAATGGATTTCATGAAATCTCAAAGTAATGAACCTAAACTATGGAGATGGGCTTAGAGTCAAAACTACTTTCTCCTACCATTTGATGGTCATTGGAGATAAAGATATGACTAATACTCATGAGCCTCAAAGGAATATAGAAAGGATTCCATGAAACACCAAGCTAGAGGACCCAAATCATAAATATGGACTTGGATCCATCTATTTGCTTATAAAATGAAGTGATGATCAAACTTTGACTCCCATATGAAGCATGAGCTTACATGAGATTCAAAACATCAAACTCAAGAGTTTTCAAGAGAGATATTGAAGATCTCTAAGAGTCTTAGGAGGGAAGTAAAAAAGACACAAAAAAAAGAATGAAACAAAGAAAACTAAGTAGTTTGAAGATTAGAGACTTAAAAGAAAGAAAGAAAAGAAATAACTCATGGTAAGAGGATCACCTCCAAGCTATCCTCAAAGCTTCTCTACTTTGATAATCTTCCAAACTCTTCTTCAAGCTCTCCGAACTCTCTCTTTTTTTTTCTCTCCAAAAAATGTGTTAGTGTAATGGTATATTCTTCTTGTATATTGTTGTTGTGTGTCCTCCCAAGGAATATCCTCCTTCTTTTATAGACAAAATTACCATGTATTTTCAGTGAATTTGGAGTAAAAGACAGTTGTAAATGTCTCATTTGGTGGTACAATACGTACTTCCTGAAAATAGACAGACTGCTGCACAGGGCGGCATTCAAAAATCTCTTGCGGCAGTCAGTGGATGCCGCTGCGGCACTCCGTGAAAGCCACGGCGGCATTCCGTTACTGCCGCGCGGCTCTTAGTAAGTGCCGCGGAAAATTATTAATGGCCGCGTTTTAGTCAGCCTTATTTTATTAGTTTTTTGTTTTTATCCGCATACATATACGTATTGTACCACAAAATACGGACTGTTAAAGCAAACGGCAGTCAGAAATTGTCGGCGGCACTCGGTAAATGCCGGGCCGGCACTCAGTGACTGTCGTTCGGCACTCACTGAATGCCGTTCGGCACTCACTGAGTGCCGCCAAATACTGCCGTATGCCGTTTTTGTTGAACTTCCCCTTTTTAGGTCTTTTCTTTCCTCTTTTTTTCTTAAAGAAACTTATTTTCGAAGATTTTTTCCAAAAGTGATGTTTTATACCTGAATTCTCCTAAATACCTGGTATTTCAATCTGTGAAAATTTTACCGCGTTAGGAGAACTTTATGAAGAGCTTGGAACACTTCGAATCTTTCGGCCCTTGTCATCATCGGATGTGGAGGTGACGCTCTCCTAAATTCGACGTTTGGTCAAAATTGGGGTGTCTACAGTTTGCCCCTCTTCAACAGAGCTCGTGGAGCAACGCGTTTCACAAGCGAATGTCAAAGTTTATGTGAAGACAAGCCTTTGACCAAACTGTCGGATTTAGGTTAAAACAAAATGCGTTGCAAAAAGAGAACATGCGCGCGGTAATGGTTCACGCTGGTCGTGCTCAATGGTGAGCTGCCTACGTATCCATTCAGGAATCAGACCGAGACGTAGTTCGGGCACGGGGTCGAATACACACAAACGCAAGTAGTCACACGGATGGATGCACCTATCCTATCGTGATGCGCATGCTATGTAATGGTATCCACGAATGGACCTGGTTATGTAAGCGTTTCGCTTATCATGTCTTCTTTACGTATGACGCACATTACGTGACGCGTTAGTCAGAGAAGATTTGACTGATGCGAAGATCTATTACGGGGGTCATGAAGATGCCTTTGATTTGATTATGAGGGTTAACACAAATCTGTTACGCGGATCGAGAATATAAATCTGTTACATTCTCAGAATGAGGGTTAACGAAAATCTGTTACGAGAACCGAGAATGTAAATCCGTTACACTCTCAAAGCAAAGGATCGATGTAAATTTGTTACGCGGATCGAGAATATAAATCTGTTATATTCTCAGAACGAGGGTTAACGCAAATCTGTTGCGAGAACCGAGAATGTAAATCTGTTACACTCTCAAAACAAGGGTTAACGCAAATTTGTTGCAGAAACCGAGAATGTAAATCCGTTACACTCTCAAAATAAGGGTTAACGCAAATCTATTACGGAAACCGAGAATGTAAATCTGTTACACTCTCAAAGTAAAGGATTGACGTAAATCTGTTACGCGGATCGAGAATATAAATCTGTTATATTCTCAGAACGAGGGTTAACACAAATTTGTTGCGAGAACCGAGAATGTAATCCGTTACACTCCCAAAATGAGGATTAACGCAAATCTGTTACGTAGATCGAGAGCATAAATCTGTTATATTCTCAGAAAGAGGGGAATCACATTTAGTTGAATTTGGAGTCCACAGACTCAAATTCAAATCAATTCAAAACTTCAGAGCCCGCGGGTTCGAATTTATCTTAGTTTTCAAAATTTGGAGCCCACAGGCTCGAATTTATTTCAACTTTTTGAAATTTGGAGCCCACAGGCTCAAGTGTATTTCCACGTTTGAAATCTGGAGCCCACGGGCAAAAATTTATTTTAATTTTCAAAACTTGGAACCCGCGAACTCAAATTCAATCTAATTTTTAAAATTTGTAGTCAATATAAACCTAAAAATGACCTCCGGGGCCAAAAGTGCAATGAGGGCAAATTTTGGGGGGCTCAAATTCAATTTTTGGGACTTGATTTGAATTCTTGGGGGGAAAATGAAGATCCCTTGAACCGACATAACCGCGGCACACGCGACTTTTTGCGGCAGTCCGTGACTGTCGTGCGGCACTCACGGAGTGCCGTTGCGGCACTTGGTGAGTGCCGCACGGCAGTTTCCCAACTGCCGCGCACAGAAAAATAAGTGCCGCGTTTGAGCGGCAGTGGGTAAAACCGGCAGATTCAATTCATTTCGTTTCATTCTCTCAACTCTCTCCAACTCGAAATCTCTCTGGAGAAATTTTTCTCCCATCCTTTCTTTTCTTCTGTATTGATCTACGGTACTCACAGGTTAGTTCTACTCGATCAAAACTTGATTAATCTCTTTTATTTCCTTGTTTTTATGAAATTTCCAAGAATCTAACGCGCGAATTCTCTCTTTTCTTTGACAGATCATGGCGAGCGGTTCAGGGCACAAGAAGAAGGCCAAGTATACGACCACTCATCATCCCGACGCCACACTTTTGCTCCGGGACCCGGACGAGCACTTATCTGCCCACGCGTTCAAGCGCGAGGTAAACGCTCCCTTTTTATTTATTTCTTGCATTTCTTTCTCTGTAAGAATGCGACGTATAATCAACATAACTTTTAGATGCCCTGTTTCAAATGCGAATGCTATGCTTGTGGCGCTTTCGAGCGTCTTGAATGCTTTATTCCATGCCCTTTTAAAGAAATTTTGTATTTCTATCTTCATTCCTTATGAACTTCAAAAACTTCTCATAAAAATGAATGCTATGCCTGAATTTTCCGAGTGTTTCACCTACCCCTTATTTTTTCTGTCGACTTTTCTTAAGCACTTTTGAAAGCCGTTTGTGTTAATCAAAAAATTTTCTTAAGATTTATGAACGCGACGCGTTTTAATTGAAACTCCAAAACATTCCCCATGACTATTATACCTGTGAATTTCCTTGAGCGTTTCAAACGCCCTTTTATAATTCTAGCTTGATTCTGAATACTTGTGGACCTGTACCTCTTTCGAAACTATGCTTCCTTTGAACTTGACTTTGTTTTGAACCTTCACAAGTTTATACATATATATATATATATTTCAAAAATGTGAACAAACTCTTCTCTCTCTTTTTTCTTTTTCTTGAAATTTCTCTCGGACATCGAGTGTTTTCTCTTATTATCTTGTGAACATCTGCTGGGCTAAATACAAACGGGTGCCATGCTTGTGAAATTTCTGCGAGTATTTCCAGATTCTCCATTTCTTTATCTTTTTATTCATTTTTATGTCACTTTTCCTTGTTTCCTTACCGTCGTCTGTATATTTGTTATTGTATTATTATTATTTTTTATTTTTCCTTTTACCCAATTACTAATATCAAAACTTGTGACTCTTTCTTGCAGCTGCAACCCAAGGTGCTAAAGGGGCATGGCAGCCTCGCTCACGGGTATAAGTGGTACACACAGCTGAGAGAGCCAGTGAGAGCCTTGGTGGACGCGGCCGGGTTTGGAGACTTTGTCAAACTCTTGACGAAGAGCTCCAATGACCTGCGGCAGATTCACGCATTGTCAGAGCGGTGGTGGGACACCACCAGTACTTTCCATTTCGACTTTGGGGAGATGACGATGACTCCCCTGGACTTCTCGATGATCACGGGGATTGCCTTCGGCGGAGAGCACTTGCGGTATCTGACGGATCAGAAGTGGGACCAGGTGGAGCCATTGTTGGGAATGGTTCTGGATGAGCCTTTGGTCACAGCCCGATGGTTCATGGATACATTTAGGGGTCAGCACGGTTTCACCGATGAGCAGATGACCCGTGGTTTTCTCATGTACATGCTGGGGTGCTCTCTATTGAGCACCAAGGGCGATTGGGTCTCCGTTTCCCTGGTAGCGTCTCTGGAGCACCTAGACCGGATTGATGAGTATGACTGGACTGGTGCAGGGTTAGCCATCTTGTACCGGCATAAGGGCGACATTTCCCAGGACAGGCCTGCTTCCACTGGTGGCTATTGGAGAGCGTGGGAGGTATACCATTTTCTATATTTCACTGTTCATTACATTTTCGGAAACTTATTTAAATTGCGAGACTAACCCCTTTTCTTTTTTCTTTTTTTCTTACAGATTTGGTCCCACGAGTATCTCCGTATGATGTCCCCCGAGACACGCGATGCTGGCGTCCTCATCATACCCCAGGGGCTAAAATGGGCGAAGGATAGAGTCGGGCGGAAGACTGGGGCCCACGATTTTGTTTCGTTTAGGAACTTCCTGACGAACCTGAGGGAGCAGCACATTCACTGGCAGCCATGGCTTAGGGTGCTTCCTGATGCTCGTGCGGTGATCTGAGAGTCGGCTGGATATGACCCGACGAGACAACTTCTTGATGGGCCAGAGGGCCAGGCGTGGTACTTGGGAGAGAGGGTGACCAGACAGTCATTGACAGCCCCCGGATTCTTTGTGCCTTTCCCTCCTCCCGACTCTATGAGAGCTACAGACACACTCTAGGGTAGCGAGCTCATGGCTGCTCTGATGGGCATGGGTATTCATAACTTTGTGGACCCCCCCACCGGATACCCAACGTTCTGCGCCGCTAAGCTAATGCCGAACTTCCCTCTGATGGAAGTGACTCGGGTGAGTAACTGATTCCTCCATTCTTTTATGAGTTTCTTTCACCCTTTATTTACTTGTTTTTCTTATTAATATTTTTGTTTGCAGCCTGTTCCTGCTACGGCTCGTCCTCCTGCCTTACCTGAGTGGGATTGGACCATGTTGACTGTCTCGTTCGACGAGCCCTTCTTGACGATGATCCCCCGGCTCTCACAGGGCGCCCCTACTATTCCTCTCCATTACGATGTCGTCCTGCGTGCTTACGCGGAGGAGGGCTTGATGTATGCCCACAGCGTGCGGCAGTGGGTTCTTGGGCGAGAGTGGATGGTAAGAAACTTACCCCCGCCTCTCACTTTGACTTTGACTTTGATTGCCTCTCCTTTTTATTAATCTTTATTCCTGGTTCTTGTTTTTTTAGGCTGAGGGAGCTCGGGCGACAGCCGCGGCTCAGTTGAGGGCCCAGGTATGATTTTTATCCTTTTATTCTCAGTATTTCATTTTTTTTTCTTTCAACACTTTCTGGTTTTATCCTCTTTCATTTCAGACGGAGGAGATCAGAGTCCTGCCCCAGCAGGTAGGGCAGCTTCAGCAGCGGCTCCAGCAGTTCGGCATTCCCCTCAGCGACACTACTGGAGATGGCGATGCTGGACGAGGCGGCGGTAGCGGTGGAGGCAGCAGCGGAGGTCAAGGCAGGGGTGGCGGAAGCGATGGAGGTGTCGGCGGAGGCAGCAGGACAGAGACAGAGGAGGAGCCCCTCAGGCGTGTGACCCGTCAGGCTCGAGGCCGGGGTCGAGGTTGACCTCATTTTTTTTTTCTTATTATTATTTTTATTATTTTTTTAGTGTTCTGGGAGGATGTATATTTTACTCATATGATTGTATATATACATACACTTTATTTCGATGGCGGCTTTAGGATACCTGGTAGGATAGGCCCTAGGATGTCTTTTTTTATATTTTCTTCTTTTCATTATGCTCATTCACCGTATGCGTGACCATAGCTTGGTCCTTTTATCATGCTGAAAAACTCTTTTTCTTTCCTGTCGTATGTGGGACCATGGCTTGGTCCCGTCTTTATTTTAATTTTGAATGCTTTGATCTCTTTCTCTTATTGTACAATGAAAGTAAATGAAATGAAATGAATGAATGTACTGGTCTTTGTTGCACGTGCTGCATGATGCGCACGTTTTATTGTTTTTTTTTTATCTAGTTTTTTTGTTTACAGGTGGGCTGAGAGTGTTACAAACAAACCCTGGCCAATGTAAAAAACCTGGAACGGCATTCAGTTAGGTCTCCGCGGCACTCGGTGAGTGCCGCAGCAGCGAATGCCGCGACGGCACTCAGGGACTGTCGCCCGGCACTTCGTCGAGTGCCGTTCTATTTTACCGAATGCCGCCCTGACTCCAGGCAGATCTACCTCTATTTATACCCTCTTTTCTTCAAAACTCCACAAAACACTACCTTCTTTCATTCTCCCCTATCTCCAATGGCCCCCATTAGCTCTGAAATCCTTTTCCCGTGGATGGATACTCTCTCTGGTATCGATAGGCTCAACTTCGAGTGTTTCAGGCTAAACGACCTTTTCTCCTTCCGACGAATGATTCTAAACGAAAGTTTGCTTCAAGCCGCTGCCCGATGTTGGGATCCTTCGCTCCACGTCTTCTGTTTCGGTCATCAAGAGATTTATCCTCTGTTTGAAGAGTTCACTGCTATCCTTCATAGTGACCCTTCTGCGGATTTGACTGTTCCTCCGGTGCAAGCCGGGTATGTTCAGGACTTGGCGGCTCTTCTCCATATATCCCATGGTGTTGCGGGCTCTTTTATTCATGACAGACAAGTCGACTTTGAGCGTCTCTCCTCAGTCTATGCTCTCATCGGGGATCCTTATGACAGCGGGCATCAAGTTATACGGTGTAGTGCTCTATCGATTGCTATGCTTTCTTACTTCCTCTTTCAGTCGTCTTTCGACATTCTCATACCCATTGCCTGTAGTTTGAGAGAGATGAAGAGTGTAGTCATGCTGGTTCTTGGCAAAACTCTGATAGGTCTGGATCATGCCCATGCTACCGGGGCCATGTTATCTGTCGGGGCACCTTTTGTTTTGCAGATTTGTCTCATGGAGCGTTTGGACCTCTTTATACACCCTTCCCATCTTCGCGGGTCACTTCCTTACGATCGTATGGAGATTCACAGGTTATTTCAATCTGCCAATGCATGGCTTGGTTGGCTCCAGGGCCTCTCTTTTAGTGATATCTGTTGGGTTTGTCCGCAGTGGATTCATCGCTTTATTGCTGTGCGTCTTCCTGGGCGACCTGGCATCTGGCTGCCGGGCTTGCGTGCTACTACTTTCTACATTCCCGATCGGGTTGTCCATCAGTTTGGACTTTTACAGGATACTACTGAATCTGTGACTGCTGATTTTACCAGGGGGTCCACTTTGTGCCCTTCTATTGTGAAGGCTTTCGTTCAGGCTTGGCACGGCAGGATGGCTGCTCCGTGCCTGAGGATTCCTGCTCCGACTGTGCCTACTGCCCAGTATCTTCTAGAGATCCAGGCCTTGGTTGCGAGACGAACTTGACAGACACATGCATAATAAAGTAGACGAAAACAGGGAAAAGCTTGTCATTTTAGAAAACTTTCTGACAAACCCTGCCTACTCTTTTTACGCTTTTGAATGTGATTTCCTTTATTTTTCTTCAAGAAGTGTTGTCATCTTTTAGGAAAGTTCTAACATGTTTAATCAAAGTGCTCACCCCTTTAATTAATCTTTTATGAAGAATTCTCCTTTCAATGTCTTTACTTGCCCCCCCCCCCCCCCCCTTTTTTTTTTTATATTACAGCTTTACTCCTTCTATACCATGAATTCTCGTTTGTTTCTTTATAGTACTTATTTCAATAGCCAGGTGATCCAAAGGAGGGTCTTGTATCTGGGTTCTTTGGCTAGCAAACGAAGTTTGCCCCTGGTTTTAGGGCCTCGGAGGGGTTCTGGGCAAACGCCAGTTTGCCCCTAGTTTAGCATAGGGCTTTTTTTTCTTTTTAGGTTTTCATGGGCCGAAGGCTTTTGAGAGCCCGCCTACTTATCCCGGAATGGGTATCGGGCCTGCAGTAGTTCGGTTTAAGGCTTGAAGGAAGACGCCGCTCGGGCAGTTTTTATTTTCAATGACCGAACCAAGTAGGTTGCCTACGTATCCCCTAGCGGGAATCAGGTCGAGCGTAGTTCATCAAGGTAGGAGGTTTTGAAAGAAACGGTTTCAAGCAAAATATTTCTTGAGGCGATCGAGGTTAATTGGTTGCTTAAATTCAACCCCGTCCAGGTCCATAAGATAGGCCGCCCCTCCAGAAAGGAGAGTCTTTATGATGTACGGCCCGACCCAGTTGGGTTTGAACTTTCCTCTGGGGTCATAAACGGGCACTTTTAGTTCTTTGAGGACTAGGTCACCCTCAGCAAGCTTCCTTGGGCGGACCTTTTTGTTGAAAGCACGAGCTATTCTCTTCTGGTACCCCCGAGTATGGTTTATCGCGGCCAGCCTCTTCTCATCGAGCAACATCAGCTCCTCATACCTTCCTCGTATCCATTCTGATTCGGTGATCTCACACTCTGCCAAAACCCTAAGAGAGGGTATCTCTACCTCGACTGGGAGAACGGCCTCCATGCCGTAAACCAGTTAATAAGGTGTAGCTCCTGTAGAAGTCCTTACAGAGGTCCGGTACCCCCATAGTGTGAATGGCAGCTTCTCATGCCAATCTTTGTATGCATCTGTCATTTTCCCCAAGATTGCTTTAACATTTTTATTTGCTGCTTCTACTGCTCCATTCGTCTGAGGCCTATACGGGGATGACTGATGGCGAGTGATCTTATACTTCTCTAAGAGCGGGATAACCTCTCCTTGGAAATGACTGCCATGATCGGAGATGAACTCATTCGGGACCCCATACCTGCAGATTATGTTTTTCTCGATGAAACTCACCACGTCTTTGGCTTTCAAAGTTGCATACGAGGCTGCCTCTACCCATTTGGTAAAGTAATCGATTGCCACGATTATGTATCGGTGCCCATTAGAAGCCTTCGGAACTATCTCACCAATGATATCGATCCCGCATATGGAAAACGGCCAAGGGGTGGTCATGCTATAGAGTTGTGACGGTGGGGTATGCATCAGATTTGCATGAATTTGACACTTGTGACACCTCCTAACATATTCGCAACAATCTTTGTCCAAGGTCGTCCAATAATACCCCTGTCGGATGATCTTCTTTGCCAGCATGTGCCCAGTCATGTGGGGTCCACATACTCCCTCATGTATTTCCTCCATCATTCTCTTAGCTTCTTTCCCATATAGGCACTCCAGATTGTACCCGGTGTAGGATTTCTTCCATAGCTTATCTGCGTAAATCACAAATTGAGCGGCGAATCGTCGAATCAATTTTCTGTCCTTTTCTGAGGCTCCTTCGGGGTATTCGCCTTTTTTAATGAACTTCCATACATCTTCATACCAAGGCACTTCATCTTCTCTTTCTATGGCCGCAATTATTTCGAATGACGGTTGACTCCTCACTTCTATGGATAGCGGGATCATGGCAGTTTTGGAAGGGATTTGGATCATCGAATATAAGGTAGCCAAGGAGTCGGCTAGCTGGTTCTCTTCACGAGGGAGGTAGTAAAAAGAAATCTTCTTGAACTACTCTTTCAGACTTTCCAGGTAATCATGGTAAGGTCTCAATTTCTCATGCTTTACTCTCCAGTCTCCTCGGACTTGGGATATGACCAAATTGGAATCTTCGAAGACATCAATCTGTTCGACTTTCAAAGCCAAGGCTGCTTCCATCCCAATTATGCATGCTTCGTACTCCACGGTGTTATTGGTTGAGATGTACTTGAGTTTGACGGCTAATGGGGTAGGGGCCCCATCAGGTACTATGAGAATGATTCCAACGCCATAACCTAGTTGGTTGGCTGCTCCGTCGAAGTACATTTTCCACAGGTCCTCCTTTACCTCCATTATTCTTTCATCCGAGAACTTGAATTCTCCCTCGTCCTTGGATTCTATAGCGAGGTCGGCTAAAAACTCAGCGACAGCCCTTCCCTTCAGAGACTTGGCGGTGACATACTTGATGTCGAACTCAGCTAGCATCATGGTCCAACGGGAAATCCTATTGGTCAAGACGGGCTTTTTGAATGGGTATTTTAATGGGTCCATTCGGGATATTAGGATTACAGGGAAGGCTAGCATGTAGTGGTGAAGGCGACGGGTACACCAAACCAAGGCCCAATAGGCCTTTTCCAAAGGCGAATACTTTAACTCATATCCGACCATTCTTTTGCTCAGGTAGTAAATGGCCTTCTCCACGTGCCCCTCTTATCCTTCTTAGGCCAACATACACCCCATCGAATCTTCGGATACGGAGAGATAAAGTAGCAGGGGTCTCCCAGGCGAAGGTGGTAACAGAACAGGTGGGTTTTGGAGGTAGGTTTTGATTTTGTCGAAGGCTTGTTGGCAAGGGGCGTCCCATTTAAATTTCTCTCCCTTTCTGAGCAGTTTGAAAAGCGGATCGCAGGTTAAGGTAAGTTTGGAAATGAAGCGGCTGATGAACTGTATTCTCCCCAAGAATCCTCTCAGTTCTTTCTTACCTTTTGGTGGGTTCATTTCAGTTATGGCTTTTATCTTGGTAGGGTCCACCTCTATTCCCCTCTGAGTAATGAGAAATCCCAGTAATTTTCCAGTAGTGACTCCGAACGTACATTTCTGCGGGTTTAGCCTCATTTTGAACTCCCTCAATCTCTCAAAGAACTTTCTCAAAGCCTTTAGGTGTCCTCCCCTCTCTTTGGATTTCACAATCATATCATCCACATATACCTCCACCTCTTTGTGGATCATGTCGTGTAGTAAAGTGTTGGCAGCCCTCTGATAGGTCGCACCCGCATTCTTGAGTCCGAATGGCATGACCCTATAGCAATACGTCCCCCACGGAGTGATGAACGTGGTTTTCTCCCTATCCTCGGGTGCCATGAGGATTTGATTATACCCAGAGAATCCATCCATGAAAGATAGAAGCTCGTGTCCCACAGTGTTATCAACTAACACGTCGATGTGGGGTAACGGGAAATCGTCTTTAGGGCTCGCCCTGTTTAAATCTCGAAAATCAACGCAAACCCTAACACGACCATCCTTTTTTGGGACATGTACAATGTTGGCGATCCACTTAGGATACTCGGTGACCATCAAGAATCCGGTCTTTAATTGCTTTTCAACCTCCTCTTTTACTTTAAGTGCCCATTCTGGCCTCATTCGCCTCAATTTTTGTTTTATGGGCTTTGAATTAGGAAAGAGATGGATGTGGTGCTGGACTATTTTTGGATCAATACCTGGCATATCATTATAAGACCATGCAAAAACATCTTTGAATTCATTTAATAGATCGATTAGTTCTTTGCTTTCTTCATTGCTAAGTGTTGAGCCAATAAAAACATTTTGAGGGTGATTTTCATTTCCCAGATTAATTGTTAGGGTGTTCTCTATGATTTTGCATGCAGATTCATTTTCTTTTTCAACTAATTTTTGCAATTCATCTGGTATTTCACATTCATCACATTCATTAAGCGCATTCGAGTAGGCAGAATCAGTCATTCTTTCATTGATTTTGTTAGGAGTGATTACAACAGACATAGCGATAGTAAGACGCCTCATTTGGGCCATTACAGACTCTGGGTGAGGGGGATACTTATCACTAGACTCAAAGACCCACTCCTTGTTGGCCCCCTGCTTGAGCTCCATAGTGTTGTAACCTGGCAGCCCTCCGGTTTCTGTTTTTTCTTCCATTTCTGGCTCCGGCTCTTCTTCCAGCACATCTTCATCATTTTCCTCCTCAATCTCGACTTCCAGGCCCTTGTCTTCTTTTCCTTTTTCTTCGGCTTTCACCCCTTCTTCGCTCAACAGGTCCTGCATAACCGATCCATCCAGTACACCAATCCAATCGTTGACGGTAGCAGATTTTTCAGGCATTTACAAAAACGGGCCTTTGTACTCGGAGAATTCATGGGAGAAAAAGATCTCGAACCCCGGCTTTAAACACTTGTCTTTCTGGTCCATCCATGGCTCTGGGAAGCCACAGAAGGGGAAATCTTCTCCTTCCTTCATAAAATATCCATTGAGCGTCTTCAGGTAAGGGTCTAGTGGTGCATCGACGGCCTTTTTCTTTGCCCTCAGTTCCTTCTTTGTCGGCTGGTACCCCAAGCCATGAGTGTGAGTCTGAGTCGGAATGAGTGGGAATTCAGGCATGCCTTGAAGGTTCTTCCCCAACCCTAATCCTGGAAAGAAACCCATTCTCTTCATGATCCCTGCGACCACTGGACTGGCATACTGATCAAAATGGAGCGGTAGAAACTCTCTTGGATTTTCCTCTTCCAGCATGCTGATGAACTCGAACCCTCCTATTTTGGCTTCTTCTTCTTGCAGCTGTAATTCTAGAATCGGTGCACTTGATGATGCTTCAGGCGAACGAACCCAGTTGTCCCCGAGGATATCACAGACTTTATTCTCCCAGACATACTTAACCTTTTGATGGATCGTTGACGGTATAGCACCCAAACTGTCCAACCAAGGCCTACCTAGCAACAGGTTGAAGGAAGCGGGGATGTCGATGCCCTGGAATTCAACTTCTTTTCCAAAAGAGCCGATAATGAGACAAAGGAGGATTATCCCCATGACTGTTCTCTGAGTGTTGTCGTAGGCTCTTACCCTTTGCTCAGACGGTGCAAATGTCGACTCATCCAAGCCCATTCGCTTAGCCGTTCGGAAGGGACATACGTTGAGGGCCGATCCATTGTCAACCAGGCAAGCAGGCACGACGTTCCCCAAGCATTCGACAGTGAAATATAATGGTTTGTTATAAACGGGCCCTCCCGGAGGCAAGTCATTCGATGAGAAGGTAATAGCCAAAGTCGGGATTTTGCTGATCAGCCCTATGAGGTCCTCCGGGGTGGTGTCGATAAATATGTCAGATTGGTTAAGAGCGTCTAGGACCGCCTACCTATGGCATTTGGAGGCAATCAGCAACCCCCAAATGGTGATGTTAGCCTGAGTCTTCTTCGTCTACTTCAGAACCCTGTCTTCTTCCTCTTCTTCATTCATCTTCCCTTTTCCTTTGTCTAGATCTCTCCCCGGATGATCCTCCTCTAGCTCATGTGGTTTAAAGTATCTGTCAGACTGAGTTAAATGACTGACTTCTTCCCTTGCCCACAGATTGTCAACTTTTGAATCAACTCTCAAAGTACCCTCTACCACCTCTGTTTCTTTGTCGCTTTCGTACCAAAGATCATCCTCTACCTGGCTCATGTCTCGATCGTCAATCCCTTGGATCCACCAGTCTGACTTTCCCATTTCACTCTCCCCTGGTTGATCCTCCAAAGCACAGATTGTCGAATCCTTAGGCAGCTGGTACGACTTTCTTGGTGTTCCGGTCTTAGTGATTAGCCTAGACGAATCGAAGGTTGCTTCTTCTATCCCCAAGAGATAAAGGCCCTGCGGTCGTGGCGCAACTCGATGATTTGGAAGCGAGTTTCTAGTAACATTCGGAGCTTTGGTGGGGGGTTCCGAAATTACCTTATTATCAATGAGGTCTTGAATCTCGTGTCTTAATCTCATACACCTATCCGTTGAGTGACCCTTCTGCTGATGAAATTTGCAAAAGAGGTCCCCTTGAAAATTTGGTGGAAGCGGACTTGGTAGCGGTCTAGGTTCCAACTAACGGAGATGCCCCTTGGCTAATAGTCTATCGAGGGCAGTTGATAGTGATACTCCCAAATCTGAGAACTTCCTTGGTGTTTTGTCCCCTCCTTTCCTCGGTGCTATGTCAAATTTCCTTTTTGGCCCATTCAGTGCATTGACATCGGTAGGGCCAGAGTGACCCCCCACTTGTCCTCCGTTGGATCCATAGTTTGACCTCCTGTACCAGTTTGGTTGCTCCTCTTTCTTGATTACTCCCTCTTGGATCGCATCCTCTATCCTTGTCCCGACATCAAAAACCTCAGCAAAGGTGTTGATCGACTGGAATCTCATCTTTTCTTGATACACTGGCTATAGATTCTTCATCAGCATTCGGATCTGGTCCTTCTCAGACGGCCTTTGTACCATTTTAGCTGCCTTTCCCCTCCATCTGCTCAGGTATTCGGCGAATGATTCTTTGCTCCCTTGCCCAGTGGTCTCCAAATCTCGGACAGTGACATCCAAATCTTGATTGTACTCGTACTGTGCCACAAATGCTTTAATCACGTCCTCCCACACCCTGGTTTTGCTTGGTTCGAGAGTAAGATACCAGGATAGAGCAGCTCCAGTCAAAGTTTGTTGGAATAGGACCGCCATCATGGTTGTGCTTAAGCCGCTTGGTTGGAAAGCCCCAATACACATTCTTATATGGCTGCGAGGATTGTCGGTCCCATCAAATTTGTCAAAAATTGGCATCTTAAACCCGACAGGCAGTGTTTCACGTACTCCGTCATACAACCCCTCTAGTTCCATTAGATAGGTATCAACTCCCTGAGCCTTGCGCATCACCCTTTCCAGCCTTACGCATTACCCTTTCCAACTTATCTATTTTCTCGGTTAGTAGCTTCTCCTTCTCAGCTTTTTCTCTGTCTCTGTTGGCTCGTAGTGCATCAGTCCATTGCGCCTCTTGATCATCAAACCAATCTCCCTCCCCTCCTCCCAAAGGTGGGTCTATAACGGGCGGAACTACATGTGGTGGTCGGCGATTCAGCTCCTCTATCATCCCCATCATGCGGTTCATATTTTTGGCCTGTCGCCTCATTAGCTCTGCTTGTTGTTCTACCAGTATTCTTAACCCGGCCATTTCTTCGCTGTTTCTTTCTTCGGCCATGTCAGCGTATTCTCTTCTTACCAGCCTTGTCGTGGGATCCCTAAACCACGCTTGATTTGACGTTGATGCTATTTTTGCTCCTACAACAAATTTTGAAAATTTTCTTTTAAAATCTTTTTATCGTCCTTTTATCATGCAAAGACACTTAAAAAAACTTTCCTTTTATATGTCACGCGGATGCAATGCATGTGTGCGTGTGTGCCTATTTTATATGCCAAAAAGAGAAAACCCTAATCCTAACACATAAGCACATAAGATCCTCACCCATGTCAAGTGCGTTGATTTCTCCTCTCATTATGATCCTTACTACCTTCTCAGAGGTTGGATATTTCAAAATTTGTCAAACTTTATTTGAAAAGCATTTTTGGATGGTAAAAAGGTTTTTGAAACAATGCTTGAGAATGCTTTTGAGGGTATTAAACATTCTTTTATAGAAATGATTGGGCTTTTATTTTGAAACTCATTCTTCCCAAGATAATTTCAAGGATTTTCGAATTTATTTCTTGTGAAAGTGATCAAGTGAAAATATGCCTTAACAAAGTTTAGTTTGGGAATTTTAATTGAAAGGAGAAAAAGATTTTTTGCTTTTTTGGAAGGGTGAATGAAAACCTTGGAAAAAAGAAATCCTTTGGGTAGGGGGAGCACATGACCAGATTATCACCGTACTTTTCATGAATTTGGATACATACAAGGTCAATGATGCTTAGCTAAACATGATATAAGAAGTATAATCTTATAATCAGGGTTCAGCATGTTCTCCAAACGTCATGTAACATGAGGAGAAATTGCTAAAAGGTGATTAAAAGATTATACATCTTTCATCAAGCAAGTATCGTCATCATCTCAAGTAATCCCTTCCGGGCATACAAAACTTCCTAGCATATTATCCTAATCAAGAGTTAATTTCCTAAGATTGAAAGGTTCTATAGAAACTACTGTGCAAAAGCTGGGTTTTGGTCAAATAAGGGACCCTTGACACACATCCGATAGGATGCTTAATATACCAAATCATGGTACGAGATCAAGGGTGATCATACAGTCCCATGATGACTTGACCGACCGGGTTGCCGCGAGCCTCCAAGGTCATAGTTCCGTGCAATCGACTGGCTGGACATGCAAGTGAAATGCAACAGGCACACAAAGATTAATTAATTCGATAAAAAGGATGCTTTCGAGTCTAATCCTCAAGTGAACCCAAAATCTGAAATTCTGGTCTGCGAAACCAGAGATTCTGGGTTCGATCCCCAGTAGAGTCGCCAGATTGTGGATATCGCAATTTTTCTTACCCACAGCTTTTTAAAATTCCTTTAAATTTCAAATTCAAAACAAATGAGTCGCCACTTAATTTTTAAAAGGAAAATTAAGAAACCATTTTTAAAGCAAACTGATCTTTTTAGAAACCAGAGATTAACTAGGTCCGGGGATTATGGAATGAGAGAGGAAGGAGCCCGTCGGACTAAAACACCCTCTCTCATCCTATCTTGCGATAGGCCTCTACTCAACATCCTTCTAATCAAATAATTAATTTAAATGTGCCCTCAAATAATACATATGTATAAAATATACATTACAAAAGCATGTCTAAAGGGTGTAAGATTGCAAATGATAAAATATCATTCAAAAGCCACGTAATTCAGGTAGCAAGCAATATGATATGCAAATAGGGAACTAGAGAACTTACCCAGGATCCGGCCGCGAATATTTAAACGTGCGAATACATGCAAACAGATAAACCTAGGAAAAGAGTCTCTAATCCATATATACAAGTAAAGCAAGTCCTAATTCTAAGGTGTCGCGCGAAGAGTCGAAAATCAAGAAAAAATCAACAAATGAAATAAACTAGAGAGGAGATGAGAAATTGTACCTCAAATGCGCTACAAAACAAAGATTAGTCAACATGCTTCACGTAATGATATGATATCAAATAATCAATCATGATTCCCTAGCTTAGATCTATAAAACATGAAATCCAACTTTATTCAAGTAGCTAGTTCTAATCATAAGCATTAATGTACATGGATGAATGAATGTGAACAAGAATAAGACATGGATTTATTCACTAATTTGAGTCACTTAGCTTCTAGATTTAAGCTAAACTATCATTATTCAAAGTATGATTTGGGTCCCAAGACATTAGGAGACCATTTGAGTTTAAATGAATAAGATTAGACAAAAATAGTAGCAGTTTTTTATGAATTACAGAGAACAGACCAAATCTTAAAAAATGGAAAAACCATACTTCCAACGGTTGGATCTTAATGGCATTTGGATATAATATGCCTCTATGAGTCTAGTTTATAACCCAAAAATCAAATCAAGGTTTGAACGGTTAGATCTCCGGGGATTGGACAAAAACCAGACATCACTCAGTATTCTACAACCCTCTGTCCAGAGTTTTTGCACGATTTTCTAAAAATAGCAAAATTATCATAAATGCTTTGTTCTTTTTAGGGTGACTTCCTAACACATTAATATACTTAGAAAAAATTATTTTGAATTACAAATACTTTATTAAGGTTCTGATTTACTCATTTCAAAAGAGTGTTGCTGTTCTGAAACTCTGGACAGATTGTAGTGACTGTACAAAAATTATGACCAAACCACTTTAAACATGAAATCTCCTTAAAACAAAAATTATAGTGGTAAAACATTGTGTTATTGACATTTTCCCATTAGTTTCACTTGATTCCAACGGTTAGATTTCGAACCAAAAATCTTTGATCAAAACCGGTTTATGAATCCACTGTTTCATTGTCAAGTTCCATTTTTATTTGTTAACCCCAACTATTGAATCATGAAGTTGGACTTAAACTAAACCATTTTCTCCTACCTTTTGATGGTCATTGGAGGCTAAAGACCTTTATATTTGTAGATTTCAAATGAAGTATGAATGGACTTCATGAAATCTCAAAGTAATGAACCTAAACCATGGAGATGGGCTTAGACTCAAAACTACTTTCTCCTACCATTTGATGGTCATTGGAGATGAAGATATGACTAATACTCATGAGCCTCAAAGGAATATAGAAAGGATTCCATGAAACACCAAGCTAGAGGACCCAAATCATAAATATGGACTTGGATCCATCTATTTGCTTATAAAATGAAGTGATGATCAAACTTTGACTCCCATATGAAGCATGAGCTTACATGAGATTCAAAACATCATACTCAAGAGTTTTCAAGAGAGATATTGAAGATCCCTAAGGGTCTCAAGAGGGAAGTAAAAAAAAAAGACACAAAAAAATAATGAAACAAAGAAAACTAAGTAGTTTGAAGATTAGAGACTTAAAAGAAAGAAAGAAAAGAAATAACTCATGGTTAGAGGATCACCTCCAAGCTATCCTCAAAGCTTCTCTACTTTGATAATCTTCCAAACTCTTCTTCAAGCTCTCCAAACTCTCTCTTTTTTTTCTCTCCAAAAAGTGTGTTAGTGTAATGGTATATTCTTCTTGTATATTATTGTTGTGTGTCCTCCCAAGGAAGATCCTCCTTCTTTTATAGACAAAATTACCAAGTATTTTCAGTGAATTCGGAGTAAAAGACAAGTGTAAATGTCTCATTTGGTGGTACAATACGTACTTCCTGAAAATAGACAGACTGCTACACATGGCGGCATTCAAAAATCTCTTGCGGCAGTCAGTGGATGCCGCTGCGGCACTCCGTGAAAGCCGCAGCGGCATTCCGTAATTGCCGCGCGGCTCTTAGTAAGTACCGCGGAAACTTATTAATGGCCGCATTTTAGTCAGCCTTACTTTATCAGTTTTTTGTTTTTATCCGCATACATATACGTATTGTACCACAAAATACGGACTGTTAAAGGAAACGGCAGTCAGAAATTATCGTCGGCACTCGGTAAATGCCGGGCCGGCACTCAGTGACTGCCGTTCGGCACTCACTAAATGTCGTTCGGCACTCACTGAGTGGCGCCAAATACTGCTGTATGCCGTTTTTGTTGAACTTTCCCTTTTTAGGTCTTTTCTTTCCTCTTTTTTTCTTAAAGAAACTTATTTTCGAAGATTTTTTCCAAAAGTGATGTTTTATACCTGAATTCTCCTAAATACCTGGTATTTTAATCTGTGAAAATTTTACCGCGTTTGGAGAACTTTCTGAAGAGCTTGGAACACTTCGAATCTTTCAGCCCTTGTCATCATCGGATGTGGAGGTGACGCTCTCCTAAATTCGACGTTTGGTCAAAATTGGGGTGTCTACAGCCCATCGATATTGTTGTCCGTTTGTGCGCCTTTGATCACTTTTGCAAAAGTTCTACCATCACTGACTTTACATATTTCTTTGAGACTACCCTTGTTCTCGACAAAGCTACACTTTTATCAGTCTTCTTGGGGACAGAGTTCCTTATTTTGTAATTGACGATTTTCTTGTTGAGGGTGGTTCAAAGCAGGTAAGATTAACACCTAATTTACTGTCCAATAATCCGACCCCATTGCATCCTTGTACTGCCCTTTGAGCTGCTCTCCCATCAACAATTCAGATAAATCCAAACTTTCTCCTCCCCCCCCCCCTCCACTTGTTCCCCTTTGTTGGAATGAATATATCAACAACCTTCCCAAATTGTGTAAAAATACCTCCCAGCCACACAGTCGACCCGATCAGGATTGTTGTTCACTGACCGTTATGAACTCCAGTGATTACGTTACCTTTACCGTTATCACTTCTCAAAGCTTTTCCCTTCCTACCAACAACATGCCATTCTTCATCCTTCGATGAATAGTTTATTTTATCATACTTGACACTACCAGTAGCTTGTCTGTCACCCTTAAAGTTGTAAGGAAATTTTATGTTCTCGTACTCACGAATGCCGCTTCTCTCGTCTCTCTTTTGACCATAGCGGCATCTTTCACCTCTCTATTCTCCAGCATCTTTATCTCTGCTAGGCGATGGTTGGATTTGCCACTAGGTTTCTCCATGGTGTGTCTAGGCCAGAGGAAAAAATACACCTAGGGATATTATTTAGTTTTTAATTTTAATTTGTACACCAAGGATAAGCATAGTAATCAGTTAGAAAACTTTATGTCATAGTTTTCAATTTTTTTTAGCTTTTTGTTCTCTTATACACATGCACACACACTGATGATACATGTGCATGCTATGCCTGATGGTGAACTGCTCTTATCAGTAGGGATGGTGTTAGTGATAGCCAGTTCCATCAAGTTTTGCTTTATGAACTTGATGCCATTCGTAAGGTATTTTCAGTACATATTATTCTGTAGGCTCGTTGCCTTTACACGTATTTGTATGAACGCATGCTTCTCTAGATTGTAGGATGAATTTAATCGGTTTCCTTGACATTTACTTCACATATATATATATATATAAACAGGCATGTGCGTCCATAGAGACAAATTACGAGCCTCCGGTTACATTTGTTGTGGTTCAGAAACGTCACCACACTAGGTTGTTTGCTGACAACCATTCTGACATGAAATCTGTTGATAGCAGTGGAAATATACTACCTGGTACCAATTGATGCTCTTAACGATTCAAGGTAGTTTCTTCATTATGTAAAACCTCTTTTTGTTATGTAAAACCTCTTTTTATATTATATTTACAGGTACAATTATAGATTCTAAGATATGCCACCGTACAGAGTTCGACTTTTACTTGTGCAGTCATGCTGGCATTCAGGTAAACAAACCATTAAGTAGTAGTTGTAGCTTTTGGGTTAATTGGGTCCTGGAAAGTATTGAGAAAAATGTGAGAAATTAAAAGTAACTAACATGTACAATAAATAAATTGTAACCTATTTTCGCCTTTCTTGGCGTATTCTTTTATGCTTTCGGAGTTTCGAAGGTGCTGGTTTGTGATATTGATTTGGATTCTAACAGGGTACAAGTCGTCCCACACATTACCATGTGCTATGGGATGAGAACAAATTTACATCTGCTGCACTGCAATCACTCACAAATAACCTTTGCTATATGTAAGTGCATGCTTTATAGAAAGGATAACGTTGCTCTAAATAAAATTTGTTGGTTCTGAAAATAATCAGTTTGAAACTTGAACTTTTGAGTTAATATTATTGCCTCATTTGTTTTTCAAATTTGCAGATATGCAAGGTGCACCCATTCTGTTTCCATTGGAAAGCTCCTTTTTATTGTCAAAAAATAAATCTCTGAAATCGCAAGGAAAGAGTTGGAATAGAAACACAGTTTAGTTTTTTTTTTAAACGTGCTATCCATCTTTATTGTAGTGCCACCTATATATTATGCTCATCTAGCAGCTTTTCGAGCCAGATTTTACATGAGCCGTGATACATCTAGTTTGCGGATACTCCCTGCTGTCAAGGAAAATTTAAAATGAACTATGTATTATTGCTATAGGAGAACAGTAGTGAATATTAAGTCGGTTGTAAGTATGAAATTGATATGCAGTTAGTTATGGAATTCATACAATGAATACCACACCAAATCAGGATGGGTGTAATCGAATTGTATTAATCAGATTTAGCTAACACCAAACATGAGAGAATCTCCTTGATTCTATCCTTTTTTGGGATATAAGAATCTTTTACCAATTAGTTTTATAAACTATATTTTTTGTTGTGCATGATTTGAAGTTTTCGAAACTTAAATCCTACAATTGGTATCACAGCTAGGTTTCAAAAACTTTAAATCATGCATAATGGAAAATATACAGGTTTTGAAAACTTTAAATCATGCACAGTGGAAAATATACTTTATAAAACTAATTGATAGCTCGGATCTACTACTCGTTAACTCTATAGATGCGTACAAGAGATGGGACAAGAATTATACCTTTGTGACCCAATTTTGAATCCTTGAACTTCCAGCAGCCTCCATTAGATGGTCTTCAGTCTTGTGACTCCTAGGCGGTGCCTCGCCGCCTGGATTTTCTTCTAGGCGTTTGGAAAATTGCCTAACATATTAGGTGGGGGTCTAGGCGGGATTAGGTGGGCTAGGCGTACTGGTGTGAGATTGTAATTTCGTTAAAATAAGAAGGGAAAAAATTACTCTCACAGTTATGTCTAACATTAGAGTATGTATATGCACTAAATGTATAAGTTAATTATTAATAGATCCCTAATAGTTTTTTAAATATTAAAACCTTCTCATAATGTTTACTTATTTTCAAAAAACACCACAAACCTTTATCTATATCTATTATTTGAACTTAAAATCTATAATTATTCGTAATTAACACCACATAATTGGTATATATATCTATTATATAATTGATTTTATTGAAGAAAAAAAATATGTCTAGGTCCCGCCTAGGCATACGCCTAGGCCCCCCTCAACTGCCCGACTAGCGTCTACTGATTTTTAGAACATTGGGAAGGTTTAGGAACTCTAAAACAGTTTTGTCACACCCGTTCCAGAATTTACATGCATTTTAAGACAACATATGTGGTATCATGTGAGAAATATTCATGCTTAGTAATAATTGAGGTGGAGTTGACTGTGGGTCATTGAAGACGCGGGAATGTGGTAATTCATGTTGCATTGGCATGATTAAATGACATTTATGTGATTTAAATGTTATTTGGAATATATGGTATTTTGTGAATAGTAAATTTACCTGTGTAGAGTAAATTTCTGGTTGTTTTAATCCTATTTTAGATCATTGTGAACATTGTGGTGAGAACGTGAGTGATGTGTGGCATAAAAGGTTGGTGGTCTAGAGATTCCAAGAAATTAGTTTCTGAACGTGATTTTCGGACCCAAACGGAATCTAGACAAAAACTTTTATAAATTTAATTTTTAACTCGTGAAGTCATAAAATGGACGTGTACAACGTTTCAGGAATTAATTAGAAGTTTTGAGAACTCGTGGGGAGGTAAACGTAATTCCCGAGAGTCATGCCTATATATATAATAGTGGATGAGATTTCATTATCATCCAAACTTACAAAATATCTAGAGAGAGGAAAGAGGAAGGAGATTTGATCCTACGATCTTCCCGATGACAAACGGCGACCGTTCGTCCTTCAACTTCCAACCAAATTTCATATTCGAGTTCCTCGAGATAAGAGCTATATTTTGATACCACTTAGGCCTCGTTTGGCTAAGTTTTTCCAAAAATATAATTTATGGAAATTTGGAAAAAAAAACATGTAAATACTTGTAGGAATCACTCCTAATCGGAGATTCGACGTTTAATCGGGTTACTAGTGCTTTCCTCAAAGTTATAGGATGATTGCTCGAGGTATGAATTCCAAACTTGTGTTATATAGAAAATTTTGGATGCTTTGGATATTGTGTATGAAATTGTGATCCGGGCAAAATTCATGTGTTAAAATAAGCCCGTTAATTTTGGTGAGTACGCGTATTAAATAGCATGGTGATATGGTTATGTGAGTATGCTAAATGTCTATGTAGGTCAAAGGGGAGTTTGATATAATTTCATGTCGGGGTACGCCTCTCGGTGTTTGAGAGTTATGTAGTGACGACTACTTACTTGGTGTGGGAAGTGGCCAACCAAAGCAGATGGATGCAATGGTTGAGTGATCTTTGGCTAACCATTGGCATCGCGGTTTAAGATTTAAGACTTGTCGATATACTGGATGAATGCGTATCTCTCTCCCCAGAGACTAAATTATGTGATTTAGATGTTTAAAGCATGAATTGCCCATATGCATATGTTTAGAATTGTACACTCAGCATATAGCTGAGCAATAGAGATTTACTCTATTGCAGGTATAAAGAAAGGAAAGATGGAATGGGAGGGATGAGGCCGTTGGGATCATTCGGAGGAATTGGGGTATAGATTTTTGTAACCAAATCACAGAAGCTCTGGATTATTATTGAGTTGATGTAATATTCTTTTGAAAACCCTTTTAAGTTGGTTGGAAGTGACTTGGAACTCTTGAGATCGAGTCTTGATGTTTAACACATTGAATTTTATGTTTTATGAATATGTCGCAGCACTTATGAGATTTGATCCAAACGAGTCTTTGACTCGTTCCGTTAATATTTTCAAAACTTAGACATGCTGTCTAATATGTTTATGTGCCTTTGTTAAAGTTTCAGAATGGTTGAGAATTTATATGTTGAGTTTTGTCGTGTCTGCGACGTTTTCAAAAAAATAAAAATAGACAAAAGTGGGCTGTCCGTGAATAGTGTTTTTACAAAGGAGTTACCTTTTTTGAAAAATATTGAAATGTTCTATTTTGCTTCTAAGGTGCCTTTGGGGTCCCTAATAAAACTTTTATGGTTAATTTGAAATATAATTAACTTTTCCAATTGATACGTTTTTTATGAACTCATAGTTCAATGTTTTGTTTTTCTTCCAAAATGAACTTTGTTTTAAAGAGTTTGTTTAAGTTTCTTTTCTGCTGCTAGAGTTATAGAATGAATTGGATGAGCCTCGGTGGCGTGCCGCGTGTCCTATTTCTGCCCGTAGCGGGATGGGTCATGACATTTATTGGTATCAAAGCTATAGGTAACAAAACTTTGGGAATGTGCGATGTCGAGTGGAGGGTTGAGTAAATTGAGATATATTCTAGAATGCATCCACATATTTTAGAGATGTTTGATGCATATGGTATGTTGTTATACATACATGATTATGTTATTATCATACATGCATAGTATTTATGCATTCGTGAATCGGTGAAATCATACGGATGGCGAGCTGTGTGATGAGATGAGGCTTACCGTGCGTTATCATAGACCTTATGAAGGGACACAAGGGAGAGATGATATCTTGGTAGTGATAAACAGTTGGGTTCTAAACGAAACTATAATGATTTTTGATCGAATCGATGGATGTTTTCAACAATAGTGATGAGTGTCCTTTGAGGGATCTAGCCAAGAACTGAGTTTGAGTAGTGAACGTCAGAAGAGATTTCCTTATAGTTCACATAGAGAATGAAAAGTGATTGTTGTAGTTAAGTTCTTCAGACATGGGTTAGATGCTGTGACGTGAGAGAATAGTGATGAACAGTTGGGTTTTATTACAGAAAGATGGTCCAACAACATCTATTACTCGTGTATGAGATGGGTGATGAATCTCTCACCTTATCTTATGGTGTTAGCCTACAGTGTGATCTACGGGGTTATCTTATGATGGTACCTTATGGTATGTACGGTGTATGTCAGGTGGTTGAAGAATCTTTCAACTTATTGTACGGTATTGAGACGATTGGATGGTTGAGGAATCTCTCAACCTATCTTACAGTATGTATTGGACGGTTGACGAATCTCTCAACCTATCTTGTGGTATGTATTGGAATTGAGAAATATCTCAACGAGTTATGAGTATTGTGGTTATTGAGGAATCTTTCAACTGAACCTGGTTTCGAATGTTCGTGGTACCATGGTGGATTTAGATGTAGTATAAAGGTTAGTAAGAAAACCTACCAGATTGATTGTATAAGTGGAAAGCGGTATTTAAAAATTAACCTAGGATAAGGGATTAAGAACTGAAATGATAGAGTATGCTTTGACGGTTTGAAACTACAGTTAGTAGAAGTAACGGGTTTCAGTCAAGTATCGAAAATGGCACTGTATGAAGCGTTGTATAGGCTTAAGTGTCGATCACTGATTTGTTGGATCGAGGTTGGGGAAAGAAAGTTGTTAAGACCTACGATGATACAGTTGACTGCGGAGAAGGTAAAGCTAATTTAGGAGCGACTTTTAGAGAAGGCTTACCATACTAAATATTCAATTCATCTAGGGAGTGATAAGACATACCAAAATTTGCGAGAAAACTTTTGGTAGAGAGGTATGAAGCGAGAAGTTTCCAAGTTTGTGTCTGAGTGTTCAGCATGTTAGCAAGTCAAGGAAGAGAGACAAGTACCTGTGGGGCTATTACAACCATTACCAGTGTCAAAGTGAAGTGGGATGGGATCACGATTGATTTTGTTTCGGGATTTTCATGATCGTTTAATAAGAATGATAAGATTTGAGTTATGGTTGACAGTTTGACGAAATCAGCGCAATCTACTGATTAATACGACTAAACCTTCAAGGTTGGCAGAATTGTATGTGAAAGAGGTTGTAAGACTACACGAAGTTCCAACAGTGATTCTATTGAATCGGGATTGTAGTTTTACATCGAGGTTTTTGGAAGTCTACAAGAAGCCATGGGTACTAAACTGAGTTTCAGTACTACATTTCATCCTCAGATTGACGGACAGTCAGAACGGACGATTCAGACATTGGAAGACATGCTTAGACTTTGCGTACTAGACTTTGGGTAAGTCAATATATATTGAGAAGAGGAAATATAAATTGTAAAGACGAAGCTTTAATGAGTAAGTGAACAAAAACGGTAAGAATGGGAGGAAGACATGGTAGTACGTTTAGTACATTAACGGATATGATAGTAGAAATGTAAAATGGTTGGAGGAAAATGGTGGATGCTATGAAATACGATCTCAGTGTCCTAGATTCCAACAAGGTTGGAGAGTTTTGAGAATGTCAAATTTCACCCTAAGAAAATTTTAAAGTGTTTAAAATATTTTTAAATAAAACTTTCGTTGAGTAAGAAAATTTGTTCTAAATACTTGTGATTAGGTATCAAGTAGACCTTGGAAGATGGTATCGTGGAAAGATATGGTATGCTTAGTGCTTGGGACAAAACGGTGGTTGTCAAACGAATGAGTTCTATGTGGGCAGATTGTGAACTTGGGAATTCTAAAGGAGTTGGTGAAATGTCGTGTACCTAAATTTGGCTTGTTCCAAAGGCAAGTGTCACACCCGTTCCAGAAAATTTTAATTTTATCATGCATATTTGTAATTTGGGAGTTTATCAATGTTAGTTGATAATGGTGATGAGGTTGACTGTGAGTCAACGGTAAGGTGTCAGTAAGGACACGGGAACATGGTAGTTCATCTTGCATGGGCATGAGTAAATGGCATTTATATGATTTAAATGTTATTTGACTTATCTGGTATTCCTGTGAATAGTAATTATACCTGTGTAGTATAATTATGGTATATTGGATATTTTAGTATATCATTTTGAGAACTGTGGTGAGAACGTGAGTGATATGTTAATTAAAAAGGTAGGTTTTGTAGAGATTCCTCAGAATATAGTTTTCGAATGTTATTTTGGACCCAAACAAAACCTAGTTGAAAACTTTTGAAATTTATAGTTTTCACTCGTAAAGTTATAAAATGGGCGTGTGCGAAGTTTCAAGGGTTAATTAGGAATTTGAGAAACTTGCGGGGAGGTGAACGTAATTCCCGAGAAGTTTTTCTATAAATAGTGGTGGATGAAATTTCATTTCTCAAAACATTTCATAAATATCTAGAGAGAGGAGAGAGAAAGGGAGATTGAGCCAACGGGCTTTGCGACGCCGATAGACGACCTTTCGTCCGTCAGATTTTCTCCAGATTCAAGATTTGAACTCGTGGAGGTAAGACCTACGTTTTGATACTACTTAGGTCGTGTTTGGCCAACTTTTGTAAAAATATTAATTCTAGACTTTTGGGGAAAATCAGGTAAAACTCGTAGGAATCGCGTATAATTTGGAATCCGATGATTAATTAGTCCTCTAAACGATCCTTCAAAGTTTGAATAGATTTGCACGAGGTATGAATTCTAGATCTATGAAATATATGGATATTCATGTTTTGAACATCAATTTGGATATCTTTGGATCCGGGAGAAATTCATGTATTAATTAGGCCCGTTAATTACGCACGTATAACTGTTTATGTGAGCATGTTATGTGTCTACTTGGGTCAAAGGGGAGTTTGGTGCAAATTCATCCGGGGTAAGCTCCTCGAACCTTGAGGATTGTGATTTGATTGTGATTGAAAAGGAATTGGAATTTTGGTTGTGTCTGGATTGGAGGTGGGCCCAACCAGGACACAGTACCTGGTATGGAGGAAGGCCCAACCAGTGTACGAGATGCGTGGGAGAGGTGGGCCTCCTACGGCATCGACCAGGATGAATGCGTACCACTCACCCTAGAGACTATTTCTATGTGTTTTAGGTGCTTAAATCATGAACTGTCATATGAGCATACATTTAGAATTGTACGCTCAGCATGTAGCTGAGCAGTGGAGATGTACTCCATTGCAGGTAAAAAGAAAGACAAGAGAAAGCATGAGGAGTGAGGCCGTGGAATGCCGGGGAATCAATGGTTTATATTTTTGTTCTACTCCGAACTTGTAATACAAACCTTGAATTCGTAGTATGTTGTAATATAATCTGAACTTAGATTTAGTACTTGAAATCCCTAGTAAACGCTCTTGTATTTATGTTTTGAATGATGTAATAGAGTGGTTATATGTTGGTTTGAATTTGGAATAACCTTGAAGGGAAAAGTTACAGCTTTGGGAGTTGCTGATAGGAATCAGTCGACTGGTTTTTGATCCAGTCGACTGGATCGCTGTATTGAATGGGTTACTGCTTGGTTTCGTCTGAGGTTCAGTCGACTGGGTTGAGAAAACAGTCGACTGGATGGAGCCCCAGACCTGGACATTCTGCTGGATTGGGCACCAGTCGACTGGACTTTTTCAGTCGACTGAAAATTTTAGGCACCAGTCGACTGGGTCCCCGACACAGTCGACTGGATGGGCTGTTATATTTTGAAACCTATCTGTTTGAGATCACCAGTCGACCGGACCCTCGATCAGTCGACTGGTCCTCTGTTTTCAAAACTTTCTTTTTATCGGATTCAATTGGCCAAAACTTTTTGTAACTCTGATTCTATTGGATTTTTTCAACTCAGGGGGAAATGTTTCCTAAAGTTTTAAATTACTCAGGGTTGTTTTAAGGTTCTTTCCGCTGCGTATAGGTTTATGATGTTTGGTTGAGCCTTGGTGGCGTGCCACGTGTCCTATTTCCACGCGTAGTGGGATGGGTCGTGACATTTATTGGTATCCGAGCAATAGGTAACAAAACTTTGGGAACGTTCGACGACGAGAGGAGTGTTGAGTGAATTGCCACTTGTTCTAGTTTGTATCCATACATATTAGGGATGTTTGATGCATATGTATGTTGTTTTACATACATGCTATTGTTATTGTTGTACATGCATAGTGTTTATGCATTGAGAACTACAGGATTGTAATCATGAGTGACGAAGAGCGAGAACTATCGCCACACACTCGACGTATGAATGAAATGGCAGAGATGATGGGGAATATGGGGGAAATGATACGGAATATAGCGAAGCGACTGCCTCCCACACCCCACATCGAAGTGGAACCAATAACTGTAGTACATGCACCCAAAAATAGGGGTATGAGATCCATATCCGAGTATTTTGCTCGAAAGAAACCAATGGAATTTCATGGGACACCCGATCCAACGCTCGCAGAACATTGGATAATGGACATGGAACGAATCTTCCAATCTATTCCGATGTCAAATAGGGAGAAGATTGAGAATGCAAGTGACGTATTAAGGGGTGAAACTCAGAACTGGTGGGTAAACGTTTTAGATCAAGGGGCACCAATTACTTGGGAAGGGTTTAAGGCAGAATTCAATCGCAGGTTCTTTCCGCGAGCCGCCTATAATGCAAAGAAGAGAGAGTTTGATAACTTGAAGCAGGGAGATATGACTGTAACCGAATATACTTCTAAATATAACGCGTTGTTGGGGTTTGGTAAGGGTTTAGTGCCAGAAGAGGAAGATAGGGCAAGAAAATTTGAAGAGGGTTTAAGGGATAATATCCGGTTGAGAGTAGAGACCTAAGAGCATTCGACTGTTGCAGCAGTACAGCAGACGGCGCTTGTAGCCGAAAGTGGAATAGAGAGATCGAGACAAAATCACCAAGGAAAGCGAAGTCATGAGGGTGGTGACCGAAGTCAAGGGGGATCTCTTAAGAAGTCATTTTCACGAGGCTCTAGTTCTGGTTTTAATGATTCCAGGAGAGTACCAAGTGATATACCGTTGTGTCCGCTTTGCAACTGACCACACACTGGTCGATGTTTTCTGACCAACTTTTAGAATAGATCTACAGGGGGAAACAGTGTGAGTTCTGCGACCCATCCGCAACTCAAGTGATTTGATTGTGGTACCTTGGGACACCGAGCGAAGGATTGCCCAAAGAAGCGTTCTCAACAAGGGGCAAGTTCTATGGCTTCTAGTGGTTCAAAACCTAAACAGTCTAGTGACGGAGGACAAAGGACGGAACAACGTCAGGGAAGATCATTTCAGATGAACCCTGGAGACGTGGCTGCTACTAATACAGTGGTCTCAGGTATGGTGCTTGTATGTTCGCACTTAGCACGCATACTCGTTGATTCAGGATCTACGCATTCGTTTGTATCTTATAACTTTGTAGAACATTTAAATGTTAAGTCCACGCCACTAGGATATGATTTATCCGTTGCCGTGCCGCTTAGTAAACCGGTAGTGACATCTACTATATATAAGAACTGTGAGATCAAACTAGGCGAGAAGTTGATGACTGTAGACCTTATACCGATTGTAGTGAACCATTTCGATGTGATACTGGGAATGGATTGGTTAGCCCTTAACCACGCCACAATAGATTGTGAACGGAAAGAAGTTAATTTTCGATCACCGGTACATGGGAACTTTTGTTTCCAAGGGAGTGGGGTTACACCGCCGCCGTATTTGATTTCAGCTATCCGAGCGGGAAGGTTATTGAAAAAGGGATGTCAAGGATTCCTATGTTCAGTGACTGATGTCTCAGCAACCGAATCAAAAGTAGAAGACATTCCGATAGTGCGAGAATATCCCGATGTATTTCCTGATGACCTACCAGATGTTCTTATTGAGAGAGAGGTCGAGTTCACTATTGAGGTTATACCAGACTCAAGACCCGTATCAAAGGCACCGTATAGAATGGCACCTGTAGAATTGAAAGAGCTGAAAATCTGACTACAAGAGCTACTTAATAAGGGTTTCATTCGACCAAGTGTATCGCCGTGGGGAGCTCCAGTGTTGTTTGTAAAGAAGAAAGACGGTTCAATGCGTATGTGTGTTGATTACCGAGAACTGAACAAGTTGACAATTAAGAACAAGTACTCGTTACCCAGAATTGATGACTTATTTGATCAACTTCGAGTGGCACAAGTATTTTCAAAGATAGATTTGAGATCAGGTTACCATCAGTTGAAAGTGAAGGCCGAAGATGTTGAGAAAACAGCTTTCAGAACGCGTTATGGACACTACGAGTTCTTAGTTATGCCTTTTTGAGTTACCAATGCACCAGCCGCGTTCATGGATCTTATGAATCGAGTATTCAAGGATTATTTGGATGACTTTGTGATTGTATTCATAGATGATATTCTTATTTACTTGCCGAGTGAGATAGAACACGAGAACCACTTGAGGTTGATACTTCAGAGATTACGAGAGAAGCAACTGTTTAGTAAATTCAAGAAATGCGAATTTTGGTTATCTAGTATTACTTTTCTTGGTCACGTGATTGACAAGAATGGAGTTTCAGTTGATCCTCACAAAGTAGAAGCTGTATCTAATTGGCAGAGGCCGACATCCGTATCTGAAATTCGAAGTTTCTTGGGATTAGCAGGGTACTACCGCCGTTTTATTGAACATTTCTCAAAGATTTCTTTGCCAATGACCAAGTTAATGAGAAAGGGTGTTATTTTTGAATGGAGTCAGGAATGTGAAGACAGTTTCCAAGAGTTGAAGTCACGTTTGACGAGAGCACCGATATTGACAATACCTTCCAGAACCGAAGGATTTGTAATCTATAGTGATCCTTCACACAAAGGGTTGGGATGCGTGTTGATGCTAGGGGGTAAAGTAATTGCATATGCTTCTAGACAATTGAGGACACATGAGATTAATTATCCGACTCATGATCTGGAATTAGCTGCGGTAATTCATGCTTTGAAGATTTGGAGACACTATTTGTACGGGGAAAAGTGTGAGATATTCACAGATCACAAGAGTTTGAAATACATTTTCACCCAACGAGATTTGAATATGAGACAGAGAAGATGGCTAGAACTGATGAAGGATTATGATCTTTTGATAGAGTACCATCCGGGAAAGGCGAATGTAGTAGCCGATGCATTAAGCCGGAAGACGTCGAGGAATTTAGCCGACGGGCTAACAAAACAAAAAGAGTTGATAAAAGAAATGGAACACTTAGAATTGGATGTGATTCCAGAGAATAGTGATGGTTTAATGATGGCGATCATGGCACACCCAGATATTATTGATGAAATCAAGAGGGAACAGTTTCACGATGTTTATTTGTGCAAAATGAGGGATGAGATACCTTTGGGAAAGCGACCTGGTTTGGTATTGGAACAAGGGATTCTGAAGTTTAGGAATCGGTTATGTGTACCGAATGTGAAAGACATAAAGGAACGACTCTTAGAAGAAGCTCATAATACGAAATATTCAGTGCACCCGGGAAGTAATAAAATGTACAAAAACTTGAGAGAAAACTTCTGGTGGAAGGGTATGAAACGCGAAGTTGCTAAATACGTTTCTGAATGTTCGGCATGTCAGCAAGTTAAAGCAGAGAGACAAGTACCCGCGGGGTTACTACAGCCATTGCCAGTATCGGAATGGAAGTGGGACGAGATTACGATGGATTTTGTTTAAGGATTTCCACGATCATGTAATAAGAATGATAAGATTTGGGTTATAGTTGACCGATTAACCAAGTCAGCTCATTTTCTACCAATCAAGATGACTAAACCTTCGAGGTTAGCAGAGTTGTATGTGAAAGAGATTGTAAGACTACATGGAGTTCCAGCAGTGATTGTATCAGATCGGGATAGTAGCTTTACGTCAAGATTTTGGGGAAGTTTGCAAGAAGCTATGGGTACGAAATTGAGTTTCAGTACTGTATTTCATCCTCAGACCGATGGACAGTCAGAGCGTATGATTCAGACCTTGGAAGATATGTTGAGATTGTGTGTATTAGACTTTGGGAGTGATTGGGAGCACAACTTGCCATTAATTGAATTTGCGTATAACAACGGATTTCAATCAAGTATTGGTATGGCACGATATGAAGCTTTATATGGTCGTAAGTGTCGATCACCGGTTTGTTGGACCGAGGTGGGAGAAAGAAAGTTGTTAGGACCTGAGTTAATACAGGTGACTACTGAGAAGGTGAAATTGATTCAGGAACGTCTTAAGGTAGCTCAGAGTCGATATAAGAGCTATGCGGACTCTAAACGACGACCGATGAATTTTGAAGTGGGAGATTTCGTATACTTGCAGGTATCGCCTTCGAAAGGCATTTTACGATTTGGAAAGAGGGAAAAACTCAATCCAAGATTTATAGGACCTTTTGAAATTCTAGAGAGAGTAGGGCCGGTGGCTTATCAATTGGCCTTGTCATCAGAGTTGGAACATGTGCATAACGTATTTCACGTATCGATGTTGAGACGGTGTATGACTGATACGAGTAAGATTATTGTACCTGAACCGCTACAAATTCAGGGAGACTTGACTTATGTGGAACAACCGGTAGATATTCTAGGTCGAAGGGAACAAGTCTTAAGAACTAAGATGATTCCAATGGTGAAAGTATTGTGGCGTAGTCACACGGTGGAAGAAGCTACATGGGAAAGTGAGGAGGACATGAGGAATGAGTATCCGTACTTATTCGACGCATGAGGTAAAGTTTGGGGACAAACTTCCTTTTTGGAGGGGAGAGTTGTCACACCCGTTCCAAAAAATTTTAATTTTATCATGCATATTTGTAATTTGGGAGTTTATCAATGTTAGTTGATAATGGTGATGAGGTTGACTATGAGTCAACGGTAAGGTGTCGGTAAGGACACGGGAACATGGTAGTTCATATTGCATGGGCATGAGTAAATGGCATTTATATGATTTAAATGTTATTTGACTTATCTGGTATTCCTGTGAATAGTAATTATACCTGTGTAGTATAATTCTAGTATATTGGATATTTTAGTATATATCATTTTGAGAACTGTGGTGAGAACGTGAGTGATACGTTAATTAAAAAGGTAGGTTTTGTAGAGATTCCTCAGAATATAGTTTTCGAATGTTATTTTGGACCCAAATGAAACCTAGTTGAAAACTTTTGAAATTTATAGTTTTCACTCGTAAATTTATAAAATGGACGTGTGCGAAGTTTCAAGGGTTAATTAGGAATTTGAGAAACTTGCGGGGAGGTGAACGTAATTCCCGAGAAGTTTTTCTATAAATAGTGGTGGATGAAATTTCATTTCTCAAAACATTTCATAAATATCTAGAGAGAGGAGAGAGAAAGGGAGATTGAGCCAACGGGCTTTGCGACGCCGATAGACGACCTTTCGTCCGTCAGATTTTCTCCAGATTCAAGATTTGAACTCGTGG
This sequence comes from Hydrangea macrophylla, assembly GCA_033977485.1. Classification (NCBI taxonomy): domain Eukaryota; kingdom Viridiplantae; phylum Streptophyta; class Magnoliopsida; order Cornales; family Hydrangeaceae; genus Hydrangea; species Hydrangea macrophylla. Next base: position 20,529,241 of record CM066998.1, read on the forward strand.
AGGTAAGACCTACGTTTTGATACTACTTAGGTCGTGTTTGGCCAACTTTTGTAAAAATATTAATTCTAGACTTTTGGGGAATATCAGGTAAAACTCGTAGGAATTGCATATAATTTGGAATCCGACGATTAATTAGTCCTCTAGACGATCCTTCAAAGTTTGAAGAGATTCGCATGAGGTATGAATTCTAGATCTATGAAACATATGGATATTCATGTTTTGAACATCAATTTGGATATCTTTGGATCCGGGCGAAATTCATGTATTAATTAGGCCCGTTAATTACGCACGTATAACTGTTTATGTGAGCATGTTATGTGTCTACTTGGGTCAAAGGGGAGTTTGGTACAAATTCATCCAGGGTAAGCTCCTCGAACCTTGAGGATTGTGATTTGATTGTGATTGAAAAGGAATTGGAATTTTGGTTGTGTCTGGATTGGAGGTGGGCCCAACCAGGACACGGTACCTGGTATGGAGGAAGGCCCAACCAGTGTACGAGATGCATGGGAGAGGTGGGCCTCCTACGGCATCGACCGGGATGAATGCGTACCACTCACCCTAGAGACTATTTCTATGTGTTTTAGATGCTTAAATCATGAACTGTCATATAAGCATACATTTAGAATTGTACGCTCAGCATATAGCTGAGCAGTGGAGATGTACTCCATTGCAGGTAAAAAGAAAGACAAGAGAAAGCATGAGGAGTGAGGCCGTGGAATGACGGGGAATCAATGGTTTATATTTTTGTTCTACTCCGAACTTGTAATACAAACCTTGAATTCGTAGTATGTTGTAATATAATCTGAACTTAGATTTAGTACTTGAAATCCCTAGTAAACACTCTTGTATTTATGTTTGAATGATGTAATAGAGTGGTTATATGTTGGTTTGAATTTGGAAGAACCTTGAAGGGAAAAGTCACAGTTTTGGGAGTTGCTGATAGGAATCAGTCGACTGGTTTTTGATCCAGTCGACTGGATCGCTGTATTGAATGGGTTACTGCTTGGTTTCGTCTGAGGTTCAGTCGACTGGATGGAGCCCCAGACCTGGACATTCTGCTGGATTGGGCACCAGTCGACTGGACTTTTTCAGTCGACTTAAAATTTTAGGCACCAGTCGACTGGGTCCCCGACACAGTCGACTGGATGGGCTGTTATATTTTGAAACCTATCTGTTTGAGATCACCAGTCGACCGGACCCTCGATCAGTCGACTGGTCCTCTGTTTTCAAAACTGTTTTCTTTTTATCGGATTCAATTGGCCAAACTTTTTATAACTCTGATTCTATTGGATTTTTTCAACTCAGGGGGAAATGTTTCCTAAAGTTTTAAATTACTCAGGGTTGTTTTAAGGTTCTTTCCGATGCGTATAGGTTTATGATGATTGGTTGAGCCTTGGTGGCGTGCCACGTGTCCTATTTCCACGCGTAGTGGGATGGGTCGTGACAGCAAGTATTGGAGTAACCTGAGGTAATGAATGATGAGGCTTTGATCAATCAAGAACTTGATGAGATCCACAAAGTGTGAAGCACTAGAAAGATGACAGTTAGGAATCGGTTGGCATTGATGACCAGAGTGAGAATTTACCTTAGGGTATTGTCGTGAAAGGTATGTAAATTGGAAGTCGATATGGAATTTATTGAACACAGTGAGGCTATAATACTTTGTGGGAAGATTTAATTATCGGCTTATCCTCAGATTGTATGAGGGGATTGTATTAATGCTGTGAGCAATAGGTTATTCAGGAATAATGGATTGGAGACCCGGATAGCATAAATAAAGGAATAGAAAGTTTAAATTGGAAATTGAGTCAGATTTGACTACAGTTATGAAACATTTAATGTCGGAATAAGGTATGGTGCCTTGAGATATTATACGAAGAATATATGCTTAGTGTGAACGGTTGTCAGGAACTCGGTGAGAGTTGAGATATAGAAGTGTAATCGATATGGACTTTTGCAAAGGTGAAAGTGAAACACCAGAGATGCATAGAGTTGTAAACTACATAAATGGTAGTGAATCTACCTAGACTGATATGAGAATGGACTACATTGTAGTTGAGATCTTCGAAAGAAAAGTGATTGGCGCAGAGTGTGAGTACACTAGGTGAACACGATGGATTGTGAATTATCAACGGTTTGGGACAGGAACAGGGTATGTTCTGAACAAGAGGATATGTTATGATACACTTTGTGTTACGTGCATGATTGGCTAAGTCAAATTTTGATTAACAATGCTATTCGTTACGATGGATATTAGGGTGGTGTGTTGAGAAAGAGATGAGGTATTATGTGATATTTCAAAATAGTTGTTTTAAAACCTGAATGAGAATTGTATTGGACTTTGTTAAACATTTTAAAGTGAAAATGTTAGGGGTAACCTTCTATGTTAATTGACAGTAGTTCGAGTACAAACTTGGGAGCGATGAACGACGAATGTGTTTGACCTCACTGTAGGTGATTTGGGACATGTGTCGACTCGAACGAATAGAATGGTGCGAAATTTTCAATAGAGAATATGATTGATACCTTACGGGGCACGAATGATGGGAGTATAGTACAAGGTTGGTAAAACCTTAATGGAATGATAAGAATTAGTAGAGAAAGAGGGATACTACTGGTGTGACGCACTACCGACTATGTGATAGTCATTTCAACTGAAGTTGCCGCGATATGGATTTATTAGGAAAGAAGGATGGGAAATTGATAAGAACTTGGGAGTCGTTTGAAATGCGTTATAGTGTTACAAGTGGTTTGATGATTGGCAGAGTAAGGGATTGAATCTATAGTATGTGAAACAATTGATTGAAGCATTGACTTATCGACGAGGTATATATGTGTGATAGTACTCAGTTGTGGTTCACTTCGGGATGAAGAATCTTGTATAGATGTTAACCAGTTAAGACGTAATGTCATTGACTTTTAGTTGAATATAAAGATAGGTGAATGGGAGATGAGTTACTTCCTTCGTTTTGGTGATTGTGATATAACCTTTGGGTTTCGACAAGTATATGTGATAACTACGATGAAAGGATATGTGAGTGGACGTTGTAACGTCGTGATGTGATTTAATGTCAGATTTGACTATTGAGTAAGTTCTACTAAGGTATTGATGTTCTTATTTATCAGGATGCTTCGGGGAATTGCTAGAATTTGGTTGAATCTTCAATCGGATTGAGACGGGGGCTCTGAGGATTTATTTTCCTTAAGAGCCTGAGGATTTATTTTCCTCGTGAGACTGTGACTTCTCAGTAAAGTCATTGGTTTGTGTATGAGGCAAATGTTTGAAGTACTTGTGTGAAGTCTTGGTGACTTGAGAAGATGGTTTAAGTTTGGGGACAAACTTCCTTTTTGGAGCGGAGAGTTGTCACACCCATTCCAGAATTTAGATGCATTTTAATACAACATATGTGGTATTATGTGAGAAATATTCATGCTTATTAATAATTGAGGTGGAGTTGACTGTGGGTCATTGAAGACACGGGAATGTGGTAATTCATGTTGCATTGGCATGATTAAATGACATTTATGTGATTTAAATATTATTTGGAATATCTGGTATTTCGTGAATAGTAAATTTACCTGTGTAGAGAAATTTCTGGTTGTTTTAATCCTATTTTAGATCATTGTGAACATTGTAGTGAGAACGTGAGTGATGTGTGGCATAAAAGGTTGGTGGTCTAGAGATTCCAAGAAATTAGTTTCGGAACGTGATTTTCGGACCCAAATGGAATCTAGATAAAAACTTTTATAAATTTGATTTTTAACTTGTGAAGTCATAAAATGGACGTGTGCGACGTTTCAGGAATTAATTAGAAGTTTTGAGAACTCGTGGGGAGGTAAACGTAATTCCTGAGAGTCATGCCTATATATATAGTAGTGGATGAGATTTCATTATCATCCCAACTTACAAAATATCTAGAGAGAGGAGAGAGAAAGGAGATTTGATCCTACGATCTTCCCGACGAAAAGCGGCGACCGTTCGTCCGTCAACTTTCAACCAAATTTCATATTCGAGCTCCTCGAGGTAAGAGCTATATTTTGATACCACTTAGGCCTCATTTGACTAAGTTTTTCCAAAAATCTAATTTATGGAAATTTGAAAAAACATGTAAATACTTGTAGGAATCACTCCTAATCGGAGATCCGACATTTAATCGGGCTACTTGTGCTTTCCTCAAAGTTATAGGACGATTGCTCGAGGTATGAATTCCAAATTTGTGTTATATAGACAATTTTGGATGCTTTGGATAATGTGTATGAAATTGTGATCCAGGCAAAATTCATGTGTTAAAATAGGTCTGTTAATTTTGGCGAGTACGTATTGAAAAGCATGGTGATATGGTTATGTGAGTATGCTAAATGTCTATGTGGGTCCAAGGGGAGTTTGGTATAATTTCATGCCGGGGTACCCCTCTCGGTGTTTGAGAGTTATGTGGTGACGACTACTTGCTTGGTGTGGGAAGTGGCTAACCAGGGCAGATGGATGCAATGGTTGAGTGATCTTTTTGGCTAACCATTGGCATCGCGGTTTAAGATTTAAGACTTGCTGATAGATTGGATGAATGCGTATCTCTCTCCCCAGAGACTAAATTATGTGATTCAGATGTTAAAAGCATGAATTGTCCATATGCATATGTTTAGAATTGTACACTCAGCATATAGCTAAGCAATGGAGATTTACTCCATTGCAGATATGAAGAAAGGAAAGATAGAATGCGAGGGATGAGGCCGTTGGGATTATTCGGAGGAATTGGGGTGTAGATTTTTGTAACTGAATCACAGAAGCTCTGGATTATTATTGAGTTGATGTAATATTCTTTTGAAAACCTTTTTAAGTTGGTTGGAAGTGACTTGGAACTCTTGAGTTCGCGTCTTGATGTTTAACAAATTGAATTTCATGTTTTATGAATATGTCGTAGCACTTATGAGATTTGATCCAAACGAGTCTTTGACTCGTTTCGTTAATATTTTCAAAACTTAGACATGCTGTCTAATATGTTTATAGACCTTTGTTAAAGTTTCAGAATGATTGGGAATTTGTATGTTGAGTTTTGTCGTGTTTGCGACGTTTTCAAAAAAATAAAAATAGGCAAAAGTGGGCTGCCCGTGAATAGTATTTTTACAAAGGAGGTACCTTTTTTCGGAAAATATTGAAATATTCTATTTTGCTTCTAAGGTGCCTTTGGGGTCCCTAATAAAACTTTTATGGTTAATTTGAAATATAAGTAACTTTTCCAATTGATACAGATTTTACGAACTCATAGTTCAATGTTTTGTTTTTCTTCCAAAATGAACTTTGTTTTAAAGAGTTTGTTTAACTTTCTTTTCCGCTGCTAGAGTTATAGAATGAATTGGATGAGCCTCAGTGGCATGCCACGTGTCCTATTTTCGCCCATAGCGGGATGGGTCGTGACAAGTTTCTGCAGCTTCTGGTATAATAAAATGACGAACTCTTTTTTTTGGATGCAGTTGCCCAATTTATAGATTCCCAGAACTGAACTTACTTTCAATCGATCGAAGTGGCTTCTATCGATCAAAACACTTTCAATCAAACGAACATGTCTAGACTTCAATCAATTGAACCTATGTCGATCGATCGATCTTGTCTTGACAACATCCTCATGTAGTTATGTGCTTTTCCAAGCATCCTGGCGGAACGAAGGGTGGGACCTCCTAGATTCTTTATAATTGGCTCAGACCAGTTGCTAATTCCCATAACCAAACTCTTTGATCAGCAAACTAACCAACTAATCAGTTAACGTTTCTCCACTATAAAACGATAACTGAACTCCAATGCAAAAGAATATATCCGAAGCGATAACTAGACTTGTATGGTGTACTAATGTCCCTCTACCGTCAGCATTCATAATCATATTCAGGTAGTCAGATAATTGTTACTGTCAACCTGAATAATAATTACATCTTCCATTCCTTGAGTTCCATTCACTAGGAGTGGTAATTTTTGACACGACAACCCATTTTACTGAGACAATCCGAACACGACACGATATGACACGATTAATTTAAAATAGTTTGTATTATAGATGAATAGCACTCGAAACTAAAAATCAAACCCAAAGCGTACAACCCGATTAATGGCACGATTATGACACGAGAACCCGAATTGCCATCCCTACCATTCACCTCTCATGATTACCAAACATGTTGATAATTACTTATCAACAAGACTGCATTTCTCAGTAATCAATTTGGTGACATTCTCAAGAGAATGCTTACTCTTCATCAAAGGGTAGATTCTATTTTGACAATATATGTTCACAACCCTATGAACATGACATGCCCAAGATACCCAGGTGTTGATCTTTAAGACCTCACTGATTGGTAAGTCAAAAAAGTCATATCCACAGTCTGTGTTCATAATCGTCTCAAGATTGAGAAAACATACCTTATAGAAGTTATGAGTTCCTATTGACTATTAATACTGTCAATAGGAAAACTCAGGTCCGTCAATGTGCTATAAGCACTAGCATATTAACCAAGAGTCATACTCTAGTGATTGATATTCATCACTCCATTCAATGGTAGTTAATCATACTACAGTGTAAACCTGATGAGATATCCAATCTCATCATCTACTGTGACATATTCTAAGTATCAAAGAGTAGTAATTCGTATCTCACTTGTTTGCATCTCATACATACACGAATTGCTTACTATGATACTTAAAGATTAACAATCATCTCATGAAAGAAACATACATAATGAAATGTAAAACTGATATCAATATATTAAAATACCAATGTCTCATACATAAAGTAATGATTTGAGGGCATAATCCCAACAAACTCCCACTTGCACTCGTAACCATTCAGGACTGTATCTGAGACCTAGACTATCTAGATGATGATCAAAGACCTTCTATGGCAAGGCCTTTATAAACGGATCAGCAAGATTGTCAGCAGTGGCAATCTTGGTGATAGTCACATCTCCACGTTGAACAATATCTCAAATTAGATGATATTTCCGCTCTACGTACTTTCCCTTTCCGTGGTTCCTTGGCTCCTTGGACTGAGCCACTGCCCCACTATTATCGCAGTATAGCGTAATAGGTGACAGCGACGCTGGTACCACCACCCCGAGATCCATGAGGAACTTCTAGAGTCAAACAACTTCCTTTGCGGCTTCACAAGCAGCCACATACTCAGCTTCTATAGTTGAGTCTGCAATGCATTTCTGCTTAATGCTCCTCTAACTAACAGCACCACCTCCCAAGGTAAAGAGATGTCCGGATGTCTACTTCCTCGAATCCTTATCTAACATAATGTCTGAGTTAGTGTATCCTACTGGAATTAACTCACATCCACCGTACATAAGCATGTAATCTTTAGTCCTTCTCAAATACTTAAAAATGTGCTTAACGGCTGTCCAGTGTTCTGGACCAGGATTCGACTGATATCTACTAACCATGCCAACGGCAAACAGATATTTGGTCTAGTGCATAACATCGCATACATGAGACTTCCCACTGCCACAACATAATGAACTCCTATCATGTGATTCCTCTCCTCCTGTGTCTTTGGACACTCGTTCTTAGAGAACGCTAAACCATGCCTGAAAGGTAACAAACCTTTCTTCGAATTGTCCACGAAAAACCTACTTAGTACTTTCTCGATATAACCAGCTTGAGATAATCCCATTATCTTTCGCTTGTGATCTCGAAAGAGCTTTATCCCAAGGATGTAGCTGGCCTCTCCTTGATCCTTCATATCGAAAGTACTAGCCAGCCAAACCTTAACTGTTGACAACGTCGATACATCATTCCCAATGAGTAGAATGTCGTCAACGTAGAGAACAAAAAAAGTCACCACTTTCTCTTCACATTTCTTGTATACACAAGGCTCATCTAGATTAAGTGTGAAACCAAACAATTTGACCGGTTGGTCAAAATGATTGTTCTAACTTCTGGATGCCTGCTTAAGGCCATAAATGGACTTTTGCAACTTGCATACCAAGTTACATTTTCCACCAGCTATGAACCCTTCTGGTTGCTGTATATAGATGACCTCTTCAAGATTGCCATTCAAGAATACAGCCTTGACTTCCATCTGCCAGATCTCATAATCTAGGCATACCGTAATGGATAAGAGTATCCTGATGGACTTGAGCATGGCTATCGGCAAGAAGGGTTCCTCATAGTCAATGCCCTCCCTCTATGTATAACTTTTCGCTACAAGCCTTGCCTTAAATGTCTCAACCTTTCCATCAAATCCTCATTTCTTCTTATAGAACCACTTACAACCAATGGGTTTAAAATTGGCTGGAAGTTATACAAGATCCTAGACCTGATTATAATCCATAGATTCCAATTCAGCTTTGTTGGCCCAAATGTGGAAACCTTAGAGGGGGGTGAATAAGATTTTAGCGGAAATTAACCTTTAAAAACTTAATAGCAAATTAAACACAATCACAAGCAATTATGTAAAGAGTTAAGGGAAGAGATACTTGCAAACCAATTTTTCAAGTGGTTCGACAATCGCACCCCGCGGCCTACGTCCACCCCTCAAGAACACCTCTTGAGGATTTCTTTACTCCGATCTACTTCATGGGTGTAGACCAACCGTTCCCGGAGCACTTACGGGTGTGCACCAAACCGTTACAAGAGCCTTCAATCTCTCCCAAAGAAGAACACCTCTTCTTTGCACACAAGGATTACTAACCCTCAACCTTTACAAATTTGATTTGAATACAAATTGATAACTCTCTCTCAAAAGTGGATAATACAATTAAAGCTCACTATAATTTTGCTCTCTCAAGAAATACAAATGAAAGATTTGAGCAAATTGATAAACTCACACAACTAGGGCTCAAATGATAATGTTTAAAGATCAAAGAGATGTGTGATCAATACTATGTTTTCCAATCAAAATCTCAACCCCAAATAGCTTGGGAAAACATGTATTTATAGGCCTTGGAAGATTATAGTCGTTGGTGGCAAGTTTGGTAATTAAAAGCCCCTTTAAAAACTAGCCGTTATTGCCTTTCAGGTCGATTTAGTCGACTGGACCTTGAAGCAGTCGACTGGGCCTTGAAGCAGTCGACTGAGATGTGTTTACAGAGGGTTCTGTTTGCATTCTGCTCACTTCAGTTGACTGTATCGGGCCTTCAGTCGACTGCCCCTCCCTGTTTGATAGCCAGACACATCTCCACTAAAATGGCCATAACTCCCTCTACAAAAATCAGATTTGCGATCCGTTTGATGTTTTGAAAACTATATTCAAATACCTTTCCAACCATATAAGATTCAACATTTAATTATTTTCCAATTGGTTGGGACATTGCTTTAAAGATGACCCATTTAAAATTTATTTCCAAAACTTTAACTTTTAGAGTTTGTTTGAGCCCCTATGAGTGTGAGATCAAGATGCCTTACAATGATGGTCCTAGATTTCAACCAAGGATGAAATATCTTCAAGTCTTCAAGCTTGATCCTTGTTGATCTCCTTGTAATCTTGATTTACATCAATTAAATCTCATGCACACAAAGATGTTAAAACATTGATACAATATTAATACATGAGATTTTATATGAGCATAAAAATGACTATGATAATAACAAGGAATGAAACAATATGAATCATGTCATTATCATAGCATATTTGACATCATCAAAACATAATTAAATATGCCTTAATATACCTTAAGGCTAACAATCTCCCCATTTTTGTTGATGGTAAACAACCAATGAAGGATATGCCAATATAAGCACATTTGGTCATTTTCATATTATCATTCATAATGGATATCATATGTTAAGGAACATGAATGATAACTACCCAAATACTTCTCCCCAATACTTCTCATATTTCTCCCCCTTTGACATTATAAAAAAGATTTGGGGATAAAATACAAAGCTCCCCCTCACAATAGGCATACAAATCAAAAGGCCAAAATGATACCAAAAATAAACAAATATAACCACATGTGAGCTAATGAAACATGAAAGTGCTCCCCCTAAGTATGTGTAATGATAAAAGATACCAAATGATATGAAAAGAGAGCATATTCTCCCAAAAGATACCAATAATAAAGTTGGAGAACTCAAGTAAACATATCATGGAGGCAATATGATACCAAAAGTAACTAAAGTGAGCGTAATATCATGATACCAACAAATTAAGCCAACTAAAATGAACATAGTAATATGTTCCCCCTCAACATATGCATATATGAATGAATATTAATTATGGGATCAACATTATGCGTTATCTCCTTAGAAGAATGAAATAGCTATGAACATCAAAACAAAATAACTTAATAAATCAAACAAGATTAGCATGCTATCAAAATCAAGAGAAATATCGAAACAAGTTAATCTAACCTACTCCTACCAGGCTTAAGGTGAGAGATTTAACCATTGTCCAAGCACCTCTTGGATGCAACATTTGCCGAGAAAGTAGGAGAGGATCCTTTTACAACCCAAATCATGTTAATTTTCTTACGAAATGAACATTTGTAATTAACATGCCCCTTTTTCATGCAATAATGACAAGTTACATGGGGGAGGGTCTCATTTGAGATTGATTCCTTAACAAAAAATTTATTGTGAGGAATTTGAGAATTTGAAGTAGAGGATGTGGTCTTTACAAAGAAGCTTTTGTACTTCTTTTCCTTATATGTGGGATTAAATCCCAAACCGGCCTTATCAAAAACACATTTTTGTTTTCCCAAAAGCATATTCAAATTTTGTTCACCTTGGGTAAACTTGGCAAAAGTTTTTGTCAAATCATCCACCTCCTTTCTCAATTTAACCTTTTCCTTTTAAATAAATTCACTTGAAGGTTGATTGGTTGAAACAAGCTTTTCTTTTCTCAAAATTTCATTTTGAGATTTTAACTCATCTAATTGCTTTTTCAACTCCATATTTTCTTGTTCAATCTCATTTGAAGATTGTGCTCTTAAAACATGTTTTTCTTTTTCAATTTCAAAGATTCATTTTGGGATTTCAAAATATTTAACTCATTTGAAAGTTTGGAAAAATTCTTTTTAAGAGTTATATATTTTATTCCCAAATTTTCCAACTCCTCATGTAATTCTTCAAATGCACTTTGAAGTTCATCATAATCATGAGATTGAATAATTGAGGTTGGTTTAGAATTTACCCCATTTGCTAGAACTACTTCTTTGTTGCTTGAGTTGTCATCGGATAAGTCACTATCCGAGTCATCCCAAGTGGACCCTTTTGACATTTTCTCATTCTCCTCTTCTTTTTCATTGGCAAATAGGCATATATAACTTTCTTCTTTCTCTTGTACAAAATCCTCTTTTTGCACTTCTTGTTGATGGGTTAGGTTTTCAACATTTCCTACAGCATCATCAACTCCTATTTGCAACTCAAGGAATTGATTAGTAGCATTATGAATATTTTCTAACCATAACCAAATTTCATTAGCATTAGAGCATGAACGAATTCTATTATATGTGGTATTATCTAAAGCTTCATATAGAATTTTCATAGCTCTAAGATTCAATAGAAAATTGTTTTGATCACTTTCATTCCACTCAATCTTTGGTTTGGGAGAAAAACCATTTTTGACAATGCTCCAAAGATTGTAGTCAAGTGAAAGAAAACAAATTTCTATTCTCATCTTCCAATGATCATACTTATGATCACTCAACGATGGAGGAGTGCTAATACAATATCCATTTTCAAAAAATGTAGTTTCCATGGATCTTAACTCAAAATTTTCAAAAATCTTTTGAAAAAGAAGAGCCGAGGCTCTGATACCAATTGTTGGCCCAAATGTGGAAACCTTAGAGGGAGGGTGAATAAGGTTTTAGCGTAAATTAACCTTTTAAAATTTAATAACAATTTAAACAAAACTCAAACACAAATGTCACAAGCAATTATGTAAAGAGTTAAGGGAAGAGATACTTGCAAACCAATTTTTCAAGTGGTTCGGCAATCGCACCCCGCGGCCTACGTCCACCCCTCAAGAACACCTCTTGAGGATTTCTTTACTCCGATCTACTTCACGGGTGTAGACCAAACCGTTCCCGGAGCACTTATGGGTGTGCACCAAACCGTTACAAGAGCCTTCAATCTCTCCCAAAGAAGAACACCTCTTCTTTGCACACAAGGATTACTAACCCTCAACCTTTACAAATTTGATTTGAATACAAATTGATAACTCTCTCTCTAGAGTGGATAATACAATTAAAGCTCACTACAATTTTGCTCTCTCAAGAAATACAAATGAAAGATTTGAGCAAATTGATAAACTCACACAACTAGGGCTCAAATGATAATGTTTAAAGATCAAAGAGATGTGTGATCAATACTATGTTTTCCAATCAAAAACTCAACCCCAAATAGCTTGGGAAAACATGTATTTATAGCCCTTGGAAGATTATAGCCGTTGGTGGCAAGTTTGGTAATTAAAAGCCCCTTTAAAAACTAGCTGTTATTGCCTTTCAGGTCGATTCAGTCGAATGGACCTTGAAGCAGTCAACTGGGCCTTGAAGCAGTCAAATGAGATGTGTTTACAGAGGGTTCTGTTTGCATTCTGCTCACTTCAGTTGACTGCATCGTGCCTTCAGTCGACTGCCCCTCCTTGTTTGACAGCCAGACACATCTCCACTAAAATGGCCATAACTCCCTCTACAAAAATCAGATTTGCGATCCGTTTGATGTTTTGGAAACTAGATTCAAATACCTTTCCAACCATATAAGATTAAACATTTTATTATTTTCCAATTGGTTGGGACATTGCTTTAAAGATGACCTACTTAAAATTTATTTCCAAAACTTTAACTTTTAGAGTTTGTTTGAGCCCCTATGAGTGTGAGATCAAAATGCCTTACAATAATGGTCCTAGATTTCAACCAAGGATGAAATATCTTCAAGTCTTCAAGATTGATCCTTGTTGATCTCCTTGTAATCTTGATTTACATCAATTAAATCTCATGCACACAAAGATGTTAAAACATTGATACAATATTAATACATGAGATTTTATATGAGCATAAAAATGACTATGATAATAACAAGGAATGAAACAATATAAATCATGTTATTATCATAGCATAATTGACATCATCAAAACATAATTAAATATGCCTTAATATACCTTAAGGCTAACAATCTCCACCTTTTTGATGATGGTAAACAACCAATGAAGGATATGCCAATATAAGCACATTTGGTCATTTTCATATTATCATTCATAATGGATATCATATGTTAAGGAACATGAATGATAACTACCCAAATACTTCTCCCCAATACTTATCATATTTCTCCCCCTTTGACATTATCAAAAAGATTTGGGGATAAAATACAAAGCTCCCCCTCACAATAGGCATACAAATCAAAAGGCCAAAATGATACCAAAAATAAACAAATATAACCACATGTGAGCTAATGAAACATTAAAGTGCTCCCCCTAAGTATGTGCAATGATAAAAGATACCAAATGATATGAAAAGAGAGCATATTCTCCCAAAATATACCAATAATAAAGTTGGAGAACTCAAGTAAACATATCATGGAGGCAATATGATACCAAAAGTAACTAAAGTGAGCGTAATATCATGATACCATAAAATTAAGCCAACTAAAATGAACATAGTAATATGTTCCCCCTCAACATATGCATACATGAATGAATATTAATTATGAGATCAACATATGCATATATGAATGAATATTAATTATGGGATCAATATTATGCGTTATCTCCTTAGAAGGATGAAATAGCTATGAACATCAAAACGAAATAACTTAATAAATCAAACAAGATTAGCATGCTATCAAAATCAAGATAAATATCGAAACAAGTTAATCTAACCAACTACTACTAGGCTTAAGGTGAGAGATTTAACCATTGACCAAGCACCTCTTGGATGCAACATTTGCCGAGAAAGTAGGAGAGGATCCTTTTACAACCCAAATCATGTTAATTTTCTTACGAAATGAACATTTGTAATTAACATGCCCCTTTTTCATGCAATAATGACAAGTTACATGGGGAAGGGTCTCATTTGATATTGATTCCTTAACAAAGAATTTCTTGTGAGGAATTTGAGAATTTGAAGTAGAGGATGTGGTCTTTACAAAGAAGCTTTTGTACTTCTTTTCCTTATATGTGGGATTAAATCTCAAACCGGTCTTATCAAAAACACATTTTTGTTTTCCCAAAAGCATATTCAAATTTTGTTCACCTTGGGTAAATTTGGCCAAAGTTTTTGTCAAATCATCCACCTCCTTACTCAATTTAACCTTTTCCTTTTCAATAAATTCACTTGAAGGTTAATTGGTTGAAACAAGCTTTTGTTTTCTCAAAATTTCATTTTGAGATTTTAACTCATCTAATTGCTTTTTCAACTCCATATTTTCTTGTTCAATCTCATTTGAAGATTGTGCTCTTAAAACATGTTTTTCTTTTTCAATTTCAAAGATTCATTTTGGGATTTCAAAATATTTAACTCATTTGAAAGTTTGGAAAAATTCTTTTTAAGAGTTATATATTTTATTCCCAAATTTTCCAACTCCTCATGTAATTCTTCAAATGCACTTTGAAGTTCATCATAATCATGAGATTGAATAATTGAGGTTGGTTTAGAATTTACCCCATTTGCTAGAACTATTTCTTTGTTGCTTGAGTCGTCATCGGATAAGTCACTATCCGAGTCATCCCAAGTGGCCCCTTTTGACATTTTCTCATTCTCCTCTTCTTTTTCATTGGCAAATAGGCATATATAACTTTCTTCTTTCTCTTGTACAAAATCCTCTTTTTGCACTTCTTGTTGATGGGTTAGGTTTTCAACATTTCCTACAACATCATCAACTCCTATTTGCAACTCAAGGAATTGGTTAGTAGCATTATGAATATTTTCTAACCATAACCAAATTTCATTAGCATTAGAGCATGAACGAATTCTATTATATGTGGTATTATCTAAAGCTTCATATAGAATTTTCATAGCTCTAAGATTCAATAGAAAATTGTTTTGATCACTTTCATTCCACTCAATCTTTGGTTTGGGAGAAAAACCATTTTTGACAATGCTCCAAAGATTGTAGTCAAGTGAAAGAAAACAAATTTCTATTCTCATCTTCCAATGATCATACTTATGATCACTCAACGATGGAGGAGTGCTAATACAATATCCATTTTCAAAAAATGTAGTTTCCATGGATCTTAACTCAAAATTTTCAAAAATCTTTTGAAAAAGAAGAGCCGAGGGTTTGATACCAATTGTTGGCCCAAATGTGGAAACCTTAGAGGGAGGGTGAATAAGGTTTTAGCGGAAATTAACCTTTTAAAATTTAAAAACAATTTAAACAAAACTCAAACACAAATGTCACAAGCAATTATGTAAAGAGTTAAGGGAAGAGATACTTGCAAACTAATTTTTCAAGTGGTTCGGCAATCGCACCCTGCGGCCTACGTCCACCCCTCAAGAACACCTCTTGAGGATTTCTTTACTCCGATCTACTTCACGGGTGTAGACCAAACCGTTCCCGGAGCACTTATGAGTGTGCACCAAACCGTTACAAGAGCCTTCAATCTCTCCCAAAGAAGAACACCTCTTCTTTGCACACAAGGATTACTAACCCTCAACCTTTACAAATTTGATTTGAATACAAATTGATAACTCTCTCTCTAGAGTGGATAATATAATTAAAGCTCACTACAATTTTGCTCTCTCAAGAAATACAAATGAAAGATTTGAGCAAATTGATAAACTCACACAACTAGGGCTCAAATGATAATGTTTAAAGATCAAAGAGATGTGTGATCAATACTATGTTTTCCAATCAAAATCTCAACCCCAAATAGCTTGGGAAAATATGTATTTATAGGCCTTGGAAGATTATAGCCGTTGGTGGCAAGTTTGGTAATTAAAAGCCCCTTTAAAAACTAGCCGTTATTGCCTTTCAGGTCGATTCAGTCGACTGGACCTTGAAGCAGTCGACTGAGATGTGTTTACAGAGGGTTCTGTTTGCATTCTGCTCACTTCAGTCGACTGCATCGGGCCTTCAGTCGACTGCCCCTCCCTGTTTGACAGCCAGACACATCTCCACTAAAATGGCCATAACTCCCTCTACAAAAATTAGATTTGCGATCCGTTTGATGTTTTGGAAACTAGATTCAAATACCTTTCCAACTATATAAGATTCAACATTTAATTATTTTCCAATTGGTTGGGACATTTCTTTAAAGATGACCTACTTAAAATTTATTTTCAAAACTTTAAATTTTAGAGTTTGTTTGAGCCCCTATGAGTGTGAGATCAAGATGCCTTACAATGATGGTCCTAGATTTCAACCAAGGATGAAATATCTTCAATTCTTCAAGCTTGATCCTTGTTGATCTCCTTGTAATCTTGATCTTCATCAATTAAATCTCATGCACACAAAGATGTTAAAACATTGATACAATATTAATACATGAGATTTTATATGAGCATAAAAATGACTATGATAATAACAAGGAATGAAACAATATGAATCATGTAATTATCATAGCATATTTGACATCATCAAAACATAATTAAATATGCCTTAATATACCTTAAGGCTAACAAGCTTTCATAACTTTAATCCAATGAGCTGAGTCAACATCAGTCATTGCCTCTTTGTATGTGGTAGGATCAGATTCAGATTCTATGGAGATAGCTTCAAAAACATCTCCTAAGAACATGTATCTGTCAGGCTGGCTGACCATCCTCCCACTACGATGCGGTACCGGTACGGAAATAGGTGAAGAAGTCGTATTTTCTTATCTTACATTGTTATTAACTGTGGGTAGAACTGAGTGCTCTCCTTCTATCTCTTTAAGATCTATCCTTCCCTTAGGTTTATTGTTCATGATATAATCGTCCTCCAATAAAACAACATTTGTACTAACAAACACTTTCTGTTCTCTTGGATCATAAAAATACCATCTATAAGTACCCTTTGGATACCCTACAAAATAACATGTTGCCGATCTAGATTTCAACTTGCTCATTTTTCCTTTTAGCACATGTGCTGGACACCTCCATATCCGGAGATGTTGGAAAGAAGGTTTGTGCCCAATCCACATTTCCCGTGGTGTCCTAGGAACTAATTTGCTTGGTACTAACTTTAGAATGTACGTAGCGGTTTCCAAAGCATAACCTCAAAGAAATAATAGCAACTTCGAATAACTCATCATGGACCTAGTCATGTCTAAAAGAGTCTGGTTCCTTCTCTCTACTACACCATTCTGTTGAGGTGTACCTGGTGCAGTCAATTGTGACAGAATCCCATTCTGTATGTGTCACGTCCCGGAATCGCCCAAACAATTTTAGGACACGTGGCATGCCACCAAGGCCTTACACAAGTGATTAAAGTTTTAAAATAAGTTAAAAATAAGCTTAAATCAAAGAAGCTCAACCAACAAAGAGCAAAATCATGTCCTTGCAATCAGCCAAAAACCCGATTTTAGCAAATAGTAAATTCTCAAAGAATATTACCATATCAAATTGAAATCAACACTAATGCTTTAAACCATTTAGAATAAAACCAAAGTCACAAATATGAGCTTCCAAGTTCAAGCAAGAGTTTTTAAATACTCTAATAAAAGTACTAAATATAACCATTAACCGATCAAACCCAAAGAGTAAAACTCCAAAATTAACGTCCCAAACTAACCTAAGCTCCATACATAAACATTTAACCACAAAAAACATGTATTACAAGAATCAAGGTCACCAACTCCTATCATACAAGTTTTACACCAACTATGTTACAACATACACTACCATCGGGATTTGAAACTAATTACAAACATATCACAAGTTTAACACTAAAAAGTAGGTAACTATTAACAAAATTACAAACAGGTTATGATGGTTATATCTGGGATATCTGGACAGAGTTTCTAGGAGAAACAGGTTATGATGGTGATCATACTGTCTAGCTAGTTTTCATACTCCTATGTCCTAGGACCAACAAACAAGGTTTGCGGTGTATATCTTTGTGAACATGGAGCAGACATCCTTATCATGGTGCCTAGGCAGGTCAACTCAATGTGATCACATGTGAGTGATTGCCTTGGGGATCATAAGAAAGAAGTTCTGCCTCATGCCACATAAGCATCTACACCGCGCAGGTAATCCCGTCAGGGCATACAACAGTTATATCACATTGTCCTATCTGAAAAGATAAATGAACAGTCCTATGAAAGGTTCTACAGGAATCTATATGCAAAGGCTGGGTTTAGTCAAAGAGGGTCCGTTGACGAGAGTTCCAATATACCGTCAGAGAGACAGTACGGAAGTGTTTACTCTTTTTGATATACCTTGGAAGGTACAATATCAACGGTGACTTGTGCCCTGGCACAGCAAGACCTAAACAATGTCAGCGCCGCGTTTCAGACACAGTCGGAAGGGAAAAATGCAAGAGTGCAATGCGATGAACCAGACACAGTAAAAAGATGATTTTAAGGATGCTTCTTATGAGTCAAACCTCTGTATTATTTTGTTTTAAAATAAAAATCCCCAGCAGAGTCGCCAGATTGTGGACACGCGGGCTTCCACTGCTTTGTTTGATTTTGAAATTTAATTTGGATCAAAGAAAGAGAAAATGGTCTGTTGAAAACAGATACAGAGTCGCCACTTGGTCTTTAAGGAACCAAGAAACCTAATTTGACTCACCCAAATGGATAAAGGGCACCGGCCCTTCATAACCAAAGAACTTGGTTCGGGGTTTTGGTACGAGAGATGAAGGAGCCTTTGTCGCGACTAAAACACCCTCAACTCGCCCCGTCTCTCGACGGGCCTCAATTAGCATCCAAATAATCATCTTATACTATGTTTGGTTCGACAAATAATACTATGATAGTATATTACATCACATAAGAAAATTTGAAATGGAAGATCTAAAGATAAAATATCATTCATAAGATCTAGTCAAATATCATGCAATGTAAAGTAAAAGATCACACAAATAAACCTAGGAAAAATCGTCTAATCATGTATCAAGTAATTAAGTTTCCTAATCTAAAGGGGGACATGAATTGTTCTTGAAACAAATAAACAAAGAAAATCAAGATATGCTTAGCAAACTAGTATGATGCATGTTAATATTTGAGAAAAAGGAAGACCTCTCAATCCCCGGGACGGATGAGAAAGGATGATTAGATCGAGGGGAAGCATGAACGTGTGATCATGATCATTCCTTATAATCTTCTTAGATTAGGAGTTACAAAAACCCCAAATCTTTGCATGTATGCAATGTATGTATCTAGAATGTGTCAAGGTTGTAGTGTGCTTTTGTGTTCATTGATTCCTAGAATGACTTAGAAGTCTAAAATGTGTATGAATGGATGGATGAAATCAACATGGGATATGTAAAATTGTAGTATGAACTACTTCCTAAGATATGTACTAATTTGGAATGCATATAAGCATCAAATCAAAGAATAAAAGTTAAAATGTGCTTGCTGTGAATGGTGGACAGAACAGTAACTAGATCTTTGGAAAATTGAAAAGAGGGGTTAGGAATGTTTTCAATGCATGATTGTTTATGGAGATGTTCCTTATTGTGTCTAGAACACAACCAAAAAATCCAATCTTTAATAACTATTACAGATTGAGAGAAATCATATGAACAACAGAGGTCACTCAGAAGCAGAGTCCGTACTGTCGACTGAAATGTCAAAAAATCTTAGAAAATGAAAATGAATGATCTAGAGGCCCATTTTATACAGAAAGTTCCCTACGACATTGAAGTTTAAGGGAAAAATAAGTTAGGACCACCCCTTTTGGAAAGGTTTTCTGAAAAGGGAGTTGGAAGTGGACCTAGCTGCTGTGACACCAGAGGCAGAATGTCTGGAAGGAATGTTTGGGTCCAAGTGGACCATTTTCAAGTATTTCCAAGTCAAGCCAAAAATCATGGATGTTCTATAATGAGTTAGAAAGACTTTCCAAGTGGTCTTGCATTCATACATTGAGTATTGAACTCACAATAATTCCTTGAAGTTAAATGACTCACTGTTTTGAGGGTTTTGAGAAAAATAAGGTTTATTTCTTGAAATCAAAATGAGGGGTTTAAGAGGGTGGTTTTGAAATGGGGGTTTTGAAAGTATACTTCCAGAACTTGGATGAATATTCTAACCACTTGGAATATCAATTCCTAACTCATTTCAAGAACTTCCCAAGTATTTGCAAAACATGGTTTTATTTGGAAACCAAACTCAAGAACCTATGGGAGTATGATACATGAGAGGATAGATGATACATGATATGATATAGAATGTTAAAAGTGGTAAAGAACATGTTTATGGGATATGGGTTCATCTAGATACAAGAGAGTGTTGCATCAAAGTGTGAAAGTCAAAAAAATGACATACTGTGAATAGTGGACAGACTGTATGCATTACTTTGTAGCATCATAATGGGAGGTCAAACATGCCTAGAAAAATGTGGAAAAAATCAGAGATCATCCTTATTGTGTCTAGAAAACAACCGAAAAAGCAAAACCTCAATAGCTATCACAGAGTAAAAGAAATAAATCAGAATGTACACATGACTCAGAAATAAAAGCTGCACTGTTGACTGATTTTGTATGATTTTTCATAAATCAAAGAAATGATTTATGATGACCCATTATATACCAAATGTTTCCTAAGACACCCAAGTTTCATAAAAAAAATAGAAAAGATATATGTACAGTGACGAAAACATCCAGAATAAGTGAAAAAATTTAGGTAAACATTCTTTGAGAACAGAGGCAGATTTTAAATATGAACTTCTTAAATCCGAAAATAATAATTTCACACCTCTATAATTGATGGAGAAAATTGGAGACAAACTATGATGTCTTAGGAAGATTTTCCAAGTGGTTTCATCATCATAACTCAGGTATTTAATTCAAAACAAATCTTTGAATCTGAACAGCTCACTGTTTTGGATCATTCTTGAAGAAAATGGATTTGGGTTTTGAAATAGAGTTTGAGTTCTTGATTGGGGGTTTTGAAATAGATGTTCAAAGCATGAAATTAAACTCTTGAGATGACCATGTGACCACTTAGAACCTCATCCAACCTTGAATCATCAAAGAACTCCCAATATTATTTGCACAAACATAGTTTTGTTTGAGAATATGACTTCAAGAATACATATGGATGTATTGAAGGTAGAATCATCATCCATCAAACATGTCTTTGAGGTCAAGAGCTACTATCCATAAGGATTCACTCTCCTCAAACAACATGTCATCTAGATGATGATGAACAACTAAATAATCAAAGAAAAGTCAAAAAGAAATGAGGTTAAGAGAGAGATGAACATCAAAGTAAACAAGCATTCAAATAGCAATCAATAGTTGATAATCATTGAGATATTGGACTTGTAGCTTGGTGTTTCACTCATATATGGAGACATTTGGACATGGAAGTAGCTTCCTATCTCATGGATGCTCAAGAATGGTGGTTGAAAGAAATGCTTGGGTGATTGAAGTTTTGATAGCAAACTCAAGTAAAAAGAAAACTCACTTTGATGGATGAAAATAGAAGAAGAAGACTACTTCTTTTCTTTCTCTCTCTATATTTCTCTAGAATTTCTTCCTAAGCTCTCTCTAAGCTTCCATGTCTCTCCTCTAAATGGAAGTAAATGGCTTCTTTTATAGGCAAAGGAGGGGTGGTAAATGGAGTTTTAAAAAGTTTAAAATGGTCTCCCATTGGTCCAAAATAAGCTGGGAACCAAAACTACGTCGTTTTGATTTCTAATATATCAAATTGGACCCCCAAAATAAATTACAAAAACATACTGTTCTGGGGGAGAGTGCCGCGACGGCACTGGGCCTGTGCTGCGGCAGCAGTGGGCCAGTGCCGCGGCGGCACTGCTCTTCCTTAGTCCAGATAATGCTGTTTAGGCCCCCAGAGGTTCCGGTATTCGCGAAAAGGCCCTATTTTGTCCGAAATTCACAGAAAATGCATACAAACTCCAAATTGAGGTTGTGATATACCGTTGGAAAGGTAATGGAGTCTACTTTACATAATAAATAGTTCGGAGATAGGTCACTATGAAAAGTTTTGCGGTATTCACGATAAAAGTCGATTTGATCGCCTTTTTTTCGCCTTTGGAAATTCAAAATAAATTCATTTTAAATCCAGGAATTATGTGCGATATACCGTTGGAAAGCTATTGACCTCTAGTATCCATGAAAAATATTTGAAAATTATTTTGGTACCCCGATTCCAAAGTCAAATCTTGGTCAAACTGGTCAAACCTGGGATTCCCGGGAAGTTCTGGGAACCTCCGGGAGCTCCCAGGAGCCGACGTTTTCGCTCGATTCTCTTTTTAAACTCATTTTAATACTTTCCACATGATCTAGAATGATTTTAGCGAATTCAGACGATTTCGGTCAAATTTGGTCAAACCTTGGTCAAACTTGGTCAAACTTGGTCAAACCGGTCAACGGGGACTTTCCGAGAACTTCCGGGACTTCCGGGGGTCTCTGGGAGCTGACGATTTCATCCGGTTTTACTTAAAAACTCATTTTATCATTTTTGTTACGACATAGCATGTTTCCAGAATTTTGGGACCAAATTTGGGAGTTTTCGGGCTTTCAGGGGCATTTTGGTCATTCTGAGAATTCTGAGAGATAGAGCTGACTTCTAGGAGTCCTTTTGAGTCTTTTACGATCATTGTGAACCACCAAGCTATGGGTCTCCTAAATCTGATAGCCGACAAAATGGGGTGTCTACAGTTTGCCCCTCTTTAGCAGGAACTTGCGAGGCAACGCATGTCGCAAGCGAGTGCCAAAGTTTTGAAGAGACAGGACTTTTTGGAGGCTATAGATTTAGGATAAAATGCGTTGCAAAAGATTCAATGATGCTGAGGCTAGTGCTGGTCACGCTCTGTATGAGCTGCCTACGTATCCCAAGGGGAATCGGACCAGGACGTAGTTCAGGGCACAAAGGAACAAATCACACATGCACAACAAGATATGCGGATGCTATGCTATGAGGATGATATGCAATGCATGGATGTGATATGAATTGTGTCATGAGTCTTATCATGTCTAGTGTTATGATCCTAGTATGAGCAGGTGCTGTGGAGTGTGCCACTCCGAGTGGGCTGGTGTTGTGCTAGTGTTTGTGATTGTGATGTGGTGGATAACTCGGATAAGGACATCAAGGTTTAGAAGACTCTGGGTCTAGGGGCAAACTTCTCAAATTACGGGAAGTGTGCTTTACAATCGAATGGGATCGGATGTGGGGTCTTTGAGGATGACAACTAAGGATAACCCATAGGTGAGGGAGTTCATGAAAACCGACAGTTTTATAATAACCAAAGTAAGGAGGCTCATAATAAGTGGGGTAGCTCACGATAATTGACAGGTGAGATAACCGGAGCGAAGAAGCTCACGATAAGTGAGGAAACTCATAATAACTGACAGGTGAGAAAGCTCATGATAATCAGTGGACACGGATCCTTGAATTGTGAATAGACAGTGCTTGCCCTGGGAATCGGGGTGATTTGACTGCGGGTGATGTTTTCAATCATTGGCCGATCCTTATGATGACAAGTCCGGAGAATCGGTTCGGACTTCTGTTGTCTTCTGCTGGGGATGGTAGGGGACTCTCTGAGAATCTCTATTCAATTCTTGACCTAGAACCAGGATCCATCTCTGAACCTCTCGTGGTTGGTCAGATTTTGTAATGCTCAATCCAAAAGAACCGGTTAGGGCCTTCGGGAGGTAATGGACTCTCTGAGAATCTCTCTCGGCGCTCAATCCAAGAGGGCCGGTCAGGGCCTTTGGGAGCTGGTATCTTTTGGTTTCTGTCCTCAGGGGATGATGTAGGGTTCTCGGAGAATCTCTTTTCTTGATCAGGAACCAGGACCCATCTCTGAATCTCTCACGGTTGATCAAATCTTTCGGCGCTCGATCCAGGAGGGCCGGTCAGGGCCTCCGGGAGCTGAAGGATAATGTACTCTGCTAGGAAGAAGGAAATACGTCCATTAAATGGGAGTCAAGGTATCATTTTGTTTGTGACAGAGATGATTTGTGGTGGTTTGACACTGATGGAGGGTGATAATCAATAACAACTTATGGACTTATGTTGCTAGGATGAAAGAAGATCATCAACAGCCACTCATGGACTTATGTTGCATGAGCGAAGGAAGACAGTCAACAACCACTCATGGACTTATGTTGCTAGGACGAAGGAAGATCGTCAACAGCCACTCATGGACTTATGTTGCATGAAGAAAGATGAAAGATCAATAGCCACTCTTGGACTTATGTTGCTAGGAGAAAGGAAGATCATCAACAGCCACTCATGGACTTATGTTGCATGAACGTAGATGAGCAACAGCCACTTATGGACTTATGTTGCTAGGAGAAAGGAGGATCATCAACAGCCACTCATGGACTTATGTTGCATGAAGAGAGATGAAAGATCAACAGCCACTCATAGACTTATGTTGCATGAAGAAAGATGAAAGATCAACAGCCACTCATGGACTTATGTTGCATGAAGAAAGATGAAAGATCAACAGCCACTCATGGACTTATGCTGCTAGGAGAAAGGAAGATCATCAATAGCCACTCATGGACTTATGTTGCATGAACGTAGATGAGCAACAGCCACTTATGGACTTATGTTGCTAAGAGAAAGGAGGATCATCAACAGTCACTCATGGACTTATGTTGCATGAAGAGAGATGAAAGATCAACAGCCACTCATGGACTTATGTTGCATGAAGAAAGATGAAAGATCAACAGCCACTCATGGACTTATGTTGCATGAAGAAAGATGAAAGATCAATAGCCACTCATGGACTTATGTTGCTAGGAGAAAGGAAAATCATCAACAGCCACTCATGGACTTATGTTGCATGAAGAAAGATGAAAGATCAACAGCCACTCATGGACTTATGTTTCATGAAGAAAGATGAAAGATCAACAGCCACTCATGGACTTATGTTGCTAGGAGAAAGGAAGATCATCAACAGCCACTCATGGACTTATGTTGCTTGAAGAAAGATGAAAGATCAACAGCCACTCATGGACTTATATTGCATGAAGAAAGATGAAAGATCAACAGCCACTCATGGACTTATGTTGCTAGGAGAAAGGAAGATCATCAACAACCACTCATGGACTTATGTTGCATGAAGAAAGATGAAAGATCAACAACCACTCATGGACTTATGTTCCTAGGAGATGATGGTCAACTTTTGGCGGTTTGGAAAGGGATGAAATTTGCATTTGCCCTAAGTTTGGACACTTCTCATGCTGACGCCTCCTCTGGTGCAGTAATAGTGTTTGGTACTCCTTCTTGCATTGTCATTAGAATGCTCTTTATAACTTGATTTGAAAAATTCATTATTCGTCACTATTGACTTACGCATTTGAGACTACGACAGACTCTTTTTCTGAAAAAAGACTATGACAGACTCAGAAACTGACAGACACCGACGCGCGAGGGCGACACATTCAACACTGAAATGAAACAAGCTCGACTTGCCAAAACTTAATGTGCTCTTGTCATAAATGATGTACCATTTCTCTTTTGTGTTTACTTCTCACCTTAACATGGCATCACTTTGATGGTGAATCTTTTTTTTGAAAATTCCTCCCAACTGATCTAATCAATTTCTTTGCTTCTCCCAAGATGTGCTTTGAATTAGTGCCTTAGCTTATAGAATAAAAGATGCTCCATTTCCATCTGTTCAAGACAATGTTTGTGACTTGAAGGCTTACCATTGGTGTATAGGGATCGGGTGGCAAACGAAGTTTGCCCCTAGTTTGAAGGGCGTGAAGTGGGATCGGTAGGCAAACGAGGTAAATGAAATTTGCCCCTAGTTTGGAGGAAGGTTCATTGGAGGTTTTGGGCAAATGAGGTAGGTGACCGAAGTTTGCCCCTTGTATGAAGGGTAGATAGTAAAATTTAGGCAAACGAGGCGAGTAGCCAAAGTTCGCCCCTAGTGTGGAAGGTGATTTCTGGCTTGAGGCAAGGACCGTGACTTTAATCTCTCAAATGCTCATAACTTTTTCCTAGGCACCAATGAGGTGACCTAACGAACTCTTTTCTCTCTTTCGTTATTGCTCACTTTGGATTTAGCTCTAATTTTTTCCTAGGCGTCCTTTTGGATTTTTGACCTAGCGAGCCATCCTTCTTTTTTTCCTTTTTTTTTAAAAGTCTGCCTACGTACCCCCAAGTGGGGATCAGGTCCAACGTAGTTCGGGCTGGAGCTTGAAAAAAATTGGGCTATTTTTATGGGTAGAGCGACCGAACCGATGTGGTTGCCTACGTATCCCCGAGTGGGAATCAGGTTGAGCGTAGTTCAAGGCAAGGTCTTGAAAGAAATTGGTTTGATTATGATGGTGTTGACCGAACCGATGTGGTTGCCTACGTATCCCCGAGTGGGAATCAGGTCGAGCGTAGTTCAAGGCAAGGTCTTGAAAGAAATTGGTTTGATTATGATGGTGTTGACCAACCGATGTGGTTGCTTACGTATCCCCGAGTGGGAATCAGGTCGAGCGTAGTTCAAGGCAAGGTCTTGAAAGAAATTGGATTGATTATGATGGTGTCGACCGAACCGATGTGGTTGCCTACGTATCCCCGAGTGGGAATCAGGTCGAGCGTAGTTCAAGGCAAGGTCTTGAAAGAAATTGGTTTGATTATGATGGTGTTGACCGAACCGATGTGGTTGCCTACGTATCCCCGAGTGGGAATCAGGTCGAGCGTAGTTCAAGGCAAGGTCTTGAAGGAAATTGGGTATGAGGGTTTCTCAAACCAATCGTCAAATAAGTTCAAACTTGAGCCACTTATGTTAGCTTTAAATAAAAGGATTCAGTTTCAATCTCCCTTTCTTTTCTTTTTCTTTTTTTTTTTTTTTTGTTTTGTTTTGAGGATTGATCCTTTTCACTTTCGCCTAGCCAGTCATTTTTACTTTTCATGTAGTTGATTCTTGTGAGATCTTTTGACTGCAATCTCATAACTCCGGAATGTGCATGTCAGCTCTCGGAATTTATTTTTGGTCATTCCGTGCCTTTTGAAATGTGATCTTGGCACGTTCTTAAGATGTATCTTGAAGCGTATGATTCTCTCATTTGTTTCATCAAAATTTTCTCCAACATTTTGACTGGCTAGGGTCAGATTTTGGAAATCAATACCTTTTTCAGCTCTAACTTTTGCCTAGGTGCCCTTTCGGGTTTTCAACCTAGCGAGCTTTTTCTTTTCTTTTCTTTTCTTTTCTTTTCTTCTTTTTCTTTTTTTTTTTTTTTGAAAGTGGAGATGAAACTTGCTAAAATGTTTGGCTACCATCAAGGACTAAGTCTGTATTGCTTTCAATCGGACAGATTGCATGACTTCCAATTGGATTGGGCTTAAGGCTTTGAAATGGTGGAAAAAGGGTGTTGGGCAAGCCCCAAGTCAGTTTCAAGTATGTCTTTTCAAGATTGAGGTAAGAGCAACTTTAAATTCTTAAAGTAAGACTATTCAATTCTCAGCTCTTCATCAATGTCAGCGTGAAATCGACTTTAACCTTTCAAGATTCTTTTTTGTTTTGTTGTAGAAGAATTATTAGCAGAGTAATATCCATGGTAATTTGAAAAGTGACACTTCAGTTTAGTGATTCATGCATTTATGACTAGGCACATCAGATTAAGCAAAATAAGATTTCATTCCATCAATAGAGAAGCTTTACAGACTTATTAACAACTCGATGACAGACAGACTTGATCACAAGACTAGAATTGAAATGGACTCGGAACATAGAACAGACTCAACTTGACTTGACCTGGTCTCAAATGGAGTGTCTTTACGACCCATTTATTAAATTTTTTAGCAGAAGTTCCAAACACCATCACTTTACTGCGTAGCTTCAACATTCATTAGCATCGACGGAAGGGATCATTCGATCGGTTGGTCCAAGCCAAGATAGTGGATTGGATTGGGGTGCGGTGCATCATCTAAGAGATCCTGAATTGAGTGACGGAGCCTCTTACAGTTGTCGGTCTCATGGCCTTGTGTAGACACCCAATTTTGACCACACTGATAGGATTTAGGGTGGACAACGTCTTGGAGGATTCGATGATGAAAAGTACCCCGTGGAAGGTACTGGATTCCACACAATCAGAAGATCGGACTTCGGAAAGTGACTTCAAGCTCAGAAAAGCCCTTTTCCATGGATAAATCCCGGTTTTGTCAAAATCATCTCTCAGAATTCATATTCTCTCAGGGTTATATGAACATTAAGTGTTCTAAACGCAGTATTCTAGGTATCCAGAGATTCAATTTTAAAGAAAAGTTCGAAATCGACGCACATTTGAAAGCAATTTTGGAAAAGACGTCATTTGATTTCAAAAAGACGACGAAAGTTCCGGAGGACTTCCGGACTTCAATTGGACTTCAATTCTCATTATAAAACCTCTGGAAATATTTTTATACTGAAATTCAACCTGACAGCTTTCCAACGGTACGTAAACGGACGATTTCGGACACCAAAAAGCATTTTTACAAAAATCTGGAAAAGCAGTGCACGTGATTTTTGAAACAGAGCTTGTGGGTGACCAGAGGGACCCAAATAGTAAATGGCAGTTTTGGGTATGGGGGTGGCGGGTCCCACCATAACCGCCACTTCCATTTGTGTCCTCCACGGAGCTTTTTGAGTTCCAGACCCTTCTAGAAGCTTCCCACTGCGAGGAAATTGCCTGGAAATTGCGTTTAAGCTCCGAAATGGCCATTTTAACCCTCTTTTAAGCTCTAAAAATCCTGTTTTAACCCTGAAACTTAAGAGCTAAGTCTTCAAAACTCTATATAAGATCTCATACATCTCATATGAGATCACATCTTAACACACTAGACACTTGGAAGAGATACACTTGAATATACTTGGAGATACAAACACACATAGAAGCACATACAAGAGAGATAAGTATACTTTGAATATACTTTCAATTTAGGTGAATTCTAGAGAGAGAAAATTATGAATTGAATTTAGATTAACTTAGGCTAATTAGACCACAATTTGAACATCAATTGCCTCCCTCAACTTCCATGGATGAGTGCTTGAAGAACACTTGAATAACACTTGAAGAAGAAGATCTTCAAATCAATTTTGGTCTTGTAATTGAGAATCCTCCAAGAGGTAAACACTATAGTTCATCTCTAATTCCTACTTTGTATATATAGATCTATAAGATTTGGATCTAACTTAGTTCTATTTCTACTTATTAGAACACTCATCTTCTTCCTCTCATGTTCTTCACACACTCACATAGTTAGATCCAAATCTCTTTGATTTTTATTGATAATTTACAATTAGAGATTGTTTTTCACTTTGATTTTCAATTTTGGTTTCATTCTTCAATTTTAGTTTAGATTCATGCATACATGATTATATATATATACATATATCTATTTTGAATTCCATGATGGTTTGGAAATATGATCTATGAGAAGGATGATTTCTATGTTCATACCTATCTCTTGATTATTCCTATTACCTAGAATTCCTATTGAATTTCATCTCCAACATGATATTTATAAGTCCCTTTGATCCTTGATCTAAAAGTTCTTCATAGAACTTGAGGGCTAAATTGATTGGGAATCATGATAATTAAGTTGATCTATGAGTTTGATCTCTCTAATAAGCTTCAACTATCACTGAAATGTTTTCCTCACACTTTAAAATGAACTAGATAAAAATTCAGCAAAGCAGATTGGTTTTGTCCATTAGATTTGGTCCATCAAAACCCATAGTTTGATGGATTTCAAATTTTCTGGGTAAACTTTGATGAATTAGCTTTCATCCGGTCCGTTTTGAGAGCTTTTAGGATTCATATACTATTTTTAGAAATTGTTGAGAAATCGGTTGACAGATTTGAACATCGTCTCTTTGTGCTTGAATTTCAGAAAATCTATAATAGTTATCGACGTTCCGCTTTTTGGGGATGATTCCTAACTCATATATCTATATGCCGATGTAAAATCGTGAGCATACGATCGAGTTAGGATCGTTTTCTAAGCGTTTAAAGTTGATACAACTATTCTGGAATTTTCTAAGTTTAATTACAAATATGATTATGTATACAAAATGGTCATACCTTGATCACTCAACAACAATTGATGAATAAAACTTGGTTTAGAAATCACCTAGGATAAATGGATGAGAGATCAAAAGCTTAAATCAACTTGGTTAACATGATTCATGAACTTCTATTATATTTCTTTTATGATTTGCATTCATTTGTCAAATGATACCAAATTTCCAGAATAACAGAGTCTGTTTAAAACACTTTTTCAGACATCTTATGATTACAGAATGTCCATGGGTTTATTTTTGTCATATACTACAATGAAATAGCTTTCTTTTGACACCAAATAGAGCTTCATATGATTTTTGTAGATTTAATTATGATTTTTACAAGAACAGTGGACAGTCCTGATCCACTGTTCCCAAAACATTTATTTCTCAAACAATAAAATTGATATTGAGGTCCCACTTTTTGGAGAAGTTCCCTAAGACATGTATCTAACTTTCTGTAAAAGGGTTTTTACCCAGCTCATGTTTAAGACCACTTTTGATAGGATTCATTAGAGGTTGCTGAATCTGGAAATTTGATTGATGACATGTTTTCTTTGTTTATCATGCATATCATTTGTTTGCTTGTATTTTTGCAATGCTTGGGTATTCTTTGGTATATTAGTGCAGAGAATTAAGTGCCTCGGACCCGGACGTCGATTTGTGGTTTGCCTCGTCTACATGTGGCTTAGTGCCCATGTATCGTGTACTATCTCTATCCTTTCTCTTAGAATTTTTCTAGGTTTACAACTTTGATTTCAACGACACATTTCCTTTAGGATAAGTCTCCGTTTATATGATTATTTGTTAGAGACATCTTATCTAGGATTGTTGCATGATTGCATTGCACGTTTCCATTCTTTTTGCTTTCGCAACTCCGCTTGAGTCAACCAATGTAAGTCTTCTCGTTCCCTTTGCATATCATGACATGTTTACTTTATTTGCATCGGTCCCGGGCGGGACTAGCCACTGTGAGTATACTTCTCCCTTGTATTGCATGAGCATCCGCTTTCTACTTGATTTAGTCTCTTGAAATGATTTTCATTAGATGTTTCTTTTTGCCATGTATATATCTATCTAGTATGTTTGAGGAAACAACATCTATTATGAATTAATAACAAGGATATTTGAATCAAGGCCTACCATTCGGTAGGGCGAGGAGGGGGTGCTTTAGTCCTGCTTGGGCTCCTTCCCCTCTCGTACCAAGACCCCCGAACCTTGTTTCTGGTAATGAAGGGCGAGTAACCTTATTCAATTTTGGGCGAGTCAAACTTGGGTTTCCTAATTCCCGATAAAAATTAGGTGGCGACTCTTTGTCTCTAGGATCGCGTGAGGAAGTCCTAGTTTTCCCTGAAGTGTGCTCCTTGGGATCCGTCCCGGGACACTATCGAGGGAGAGCGCCAGGATCTCCTCCTCCATTCGCAGCGGTCCACAATCTGGCGACTCTGCTGGGGATTTGAACATGAAACCGATGGTTTCTTGTTCTTCGAGGGTTTGACTTGAGCCAAAGAATATCCTTGTTATTAATTCAATAATCATGTTGTTTCTGCCTGCATTTGCACTTGCATTGTTCTTTCACCGCGACTGCTTGAGATCATTGCCTTGAAGATAGAGGGCCCTCTTTCCTCTATTTGTCAAGAGTTTTGGTAGCATGTAGTCACCGTTAGCCTTGTACCTCGTGCGGTATATAGAGCCTATGTGTGAACGGCACGCCCTCGGGGAGGCGGTCAACCACACCGTTGAGCTTGCTAATGGACCCTTTATGAGACTAAAACCCGGCCTTTGCATATAGTTTCTATAGAACCCTTCAATTAGGATCTTGATTATCATCTTTGATTAGGACAATGTGATGAATTACTTGCGCTTGCCCGTAAGGGATTATGTGGATGATGAGGACGTGTATGCGAAGGCATCATCAAACCTTGTATGGTGGATTCCTCTAGGATAGTATGGTCTTTATCCGAACATCCAATCACTATTTGAGGACAATTTTGAAAATTTTTGAAATTATAAGCACTTCTTTGAAAAACCCCAAGTCTTTTGAAAATTCCAAGAATATCCCTTTTGAAAATTTGCTTTGAGATTCACTTTCACAAAATTCTCCTTAGATTTTAGAGAATTTCAAAATTCCTATTTCCAGAAATCATGATCACACTTTGATGATTCAATTTCAAATTCTCCTAGATTTTAGAGAATTTCAAAAAAAAAAAAATTTTACTTTGGTCTTCAAGAAATCATGATGATTCAATTTCAAAATCTTCCTCTCAGATCTTAGAATTTCAAAATTCCCACCTCAATTTTTAAGAATCATGATTTCTCACCACAAGCATTGATGGTTCAATTTGATTTTGAAAAATTACAAATCTCCCCATCTCTTTCAAAGATTTTCATGAAAAATTTCAATTTTTAAACATGAACCATCAAGAATTTCAAAACTCAAAATCCTTGGATAATGATTGGATTAGTAGGGTGATTAGCATACTCAAGGAATCTTATGTGCTTATGTGCTGATATGCTAGGTCTAAGCTAGATTAAGGTGCATTGCATTTAGATTAGATTGCATTTCATCTGCATTACATGCACTACACGAGCATTGCATATACGACTCACGAGTGCGACGCCTCTAATATACTTTTAAAAAAAGAAAAGTTTTGTTTTCCTCAGAATTTTGAAAGCTTGAAAAGATTTCTTTGATTTTAAGAAAAATGTTTTTGAAAAAGGAAATGATTTTCCATTTATGATTTCCATCTTTGTAAATCCACCTTCTTATATCATTCTTTGAAAAATTCTTTTGCAATAAAGATACCTGATTATTTGAAAATCCCTAAATAAACCAGATAAGAAAAGATAGGACCGAAAAGTTGTACTCCTTTCTGGGTCAGAGCTCCGAACAGCCGTTTGGTCAGATCAGGGTTAGAAGAAGGAACAGCCGAGTCGACTAGGGTTGAAGATATGACATACGAAGCGGATATGGAAGCCAGATTGGCCGCAATGCAAGCTGCCTTGGATCAGAGCAGGGAGCAGAATCGAGAACAACTTGCCACTATGATGAGAATGATTGAGCAGCTAACTAATCCACCACCACCACCTCCAGAGCATCATGAAGAAGAAGATTTTGGGGAGACAGTTCAACCAAAGGTTCAGCTAGATCAGGAAATTCAGGACAAGTTGGCCAAGATCGACAAACTAGAGAGTGTGATCAGAAAGAGCAAAGGGGTGGATGAGTATTTGTTCGATGTTGAAGGGTTGTGTGACGCTCCAAAAGCCAAACTCCCAGAGAAGTTTAAGATGCCGCATATTGAATTTTTCAATGGAACCGGAAATCCAAAGAGCTATCTGAGGCTTTATGTAGGAACTTTGCAGCCCATGGGCATTGGATCTGACCTCTTCGCTCTATTGTTTCCAAGAGTTTTGAGTGGAGCAGCACTTTCATGGTACTTGACGTTGGAACCAGCCATAACCAGAGATTGGGAGGCATTGGCCAAAGCTTTCGTGGCTCAATATTCATATAACCAGTTGTTTGATGTAACTGCAAGAGATCTAGAAACCACCCGACAAGAGTACAGGGAATCCTTCGCAGGTTTCCTTACTCGTTGGAGAGCTAAAGCTGCTCAAATGACTAGCAGGCCAGCGGAAAAAGATCAGGTCCGAATGATCATCAAGAATCTACAGCCCGAATACTTGGAAAGGCTAGAATTTCAGTCCATTGTGAGTTTCGAACAGCTGTTTGATGTGGGAACTTTGATAGAAGATGCCATTAGAGATGGAAAGATCAAGAAAGAAAGCACGAGCAATCGATACAGAAAGACAGAAAGGCCAGTCTATCATCAGTCTGCTGACGTCAACACACTATCTCCTCAGCCTTTTCAGAAAGAGCGTCGAAGTATGGCTAATGCAAGAGGAAGTCAAAATCAGAAACAGTCGAGAGAGAAAAGAGAATTTTCCGACTTGGGGATGCCACTAAGCACCGCACTTGAAAGAATGATAGAAAAAGGGTACTTGCAGAAATTGGAACCTAAACCAAAGCCAAATCCACTTCCACCGGGTTTCAAAACAGAGTTCTTTTGTGACTTTCATCAAGGCCGTGGACATAGCACAGATAGATGCTGGAGACTTCGCCATGAAATTGAAGACTTGATTGAAAAAGGGGTCATCTCCCCTCCTCCCTCTCAGCCAAATGTTCAGAAGAATCCTCTCCCTAATCATAAGGGGAACATGCCAAATGTTAACTTTGTAGAAGAAGGATCTCAGATTTATAACCCAAAGATCTACATCACATCCTCGAATCAACCAGCTATGGATGTTCAACTTCCGGAAGACGCTGCAATTTGCATCTTGAGGAATATGGAAGAGGAAGAATGGGTCGAAGAAGCACTGGCTTTTGAAGAAGAAATAGCCAACGGAAATCTTACAATTGAATGGTGGGATCCCAATGCCATCACCGACGACTCGATCTGGTATGAGGAAGAAAAGCCCATAGAAGCAGTCACCGAGAAACAAAGCACTGAGCCGATAGAAGAATTGCTAAAGCCTGTCGAGAACCTTGAAATCAAAGATGACGATCTTATTGCAATGATGGAAGAAGAAGAAGATTGGTGGTATGATGATGAGGATGATTCCGTTAATAATACCATAATCCCCGATGATTCTGTTTGGAAAATCACTGTTGGCACCGAAAAGTTAGCCAAAGAACTTGAGTCTATCTGGATCACCAATGAAGCAAACCACTTGACCCGTTCCGGACGTCATTTCAAGCCTCATGAGTTAGAAAATCGTGGAAAAGAAACATGGAATGAGAAAGAAGTCGTCAAAGCAAAAGAGGCTGGTAAAGGAGCCGTGAGCGAAGAAGAAGATGAAATCCTAAAGCAATTGAAGAAAACACAAGCTTGGATCTCAGTATGGGGATTACTTATGACCTCTCACAAACACAGGCAGGCCATGCTCGATACTCTCAATCGTTTGGATGTTTCTGTCAATACTACTCCCGAAGATCTAGTAAACATGATCTCTTCAAAGCCTTGTAAGCCTGTAATCACATTCACAGATGAAGATTTACCGCCGGAAGGGGCACACCACAACAGAGCTCTCTACATCACTGTACATTGCCTGGGGAATAGAGTACCGGTCTGCTTGGTAGATAATGGGTCAGCCTTGAATGTATGTCCTCTCCAAACAGCTCTCAGAATGGGGTTGTCTATTTCAGAACTCTTGCCATCAACACAAACTGTGAGGGCCTATGATAACACCAAAAGGGCCATTGTGGGAATGATTAAGTTGAAAATTGAAGTCGGGCCATTAAACAAAGAAGCTGATTTCCAAGTGATTGATATTCCGGCTAGCTTTAATCTGCTATTGGGACGTCCGTGGTTACATGTGAATGATGCAGTCGCCTCCACTCTCCACCAGAAAGTCAAGTTCATCTGGAAAGAGGATGTGGTAACAATCTTTGGGGATAGCTGGATCAAAGAAGAAGGGACAAGCCATGGTCCTGTGCTAGAAGTCCAAACACCGGAAGAAGAAAATGAATTGGGAGGATTCAACTTTGTGGGAATGATAAATGAAGGAGCTAAGAAAAAGAAATCCGTTTGGGATCGACTCAGCTATGAGAAGAAACTTCCTGATGTATCTGTCTGGGGCGAAGAAATCACTCCGATCAAGAAAAAGAAGCCGTTCATCACCGGACGCGAATATAGAAAGATGTTCGAGAAGGGAAACCCGGTTGCCAAAGATCTACAAGAAGAAGTGGGACAGAATTGGATCCCTGAAGTCATGCCATTGTACTTTGACCAGTATGCCAATCCTAAAGTGGCTCATATGGTGCGGAAGATGAACTATTTTCCTGGAATGGGACTAGGTCGTCGTCAACAAGGAATAACTGAACCACCGAACTTCCACGAACAGAAAGATAAATCTGGGCTTGGGTATCAATTGACTGAAGAAGATAAGAAGAAGATGACAAAAGGAAAAGGGCCGATGGTTGTTTCTGGGCCAAGAATCCTGAATGGATACTTCGTGAAAGAAGGCGATGACTTTCCCTTCTGTGGGTTCCCTGAACCATGGTATGATCCGGCTACCAAGAACATTAAGCCTGGATTTGAGATTTTCTTCAAACATGAGTTCTCCGACTATGAGGATCCGTTCTTGTATACTCCGCCTATCAAGAAAGAAAGGAAGGACTGGGCTGAGCTGATGACAAGTGATGATTTGAACATGCTAATGGATGAAGAGCTGAACATGCTGATGGATGCCGAAGAAGCACTGGGAAATGTGAAAGAAATCAAGCCAATAGAGGGAGCTCTGAACAATTGGGTGATAGAATCGGAAGTCAACAAGTCCCCTCCCCCATTTCCCCGGAAGTCTGTAAAGGCCAATATGAGCCATGATGTTGAGTCCGCTTTTGCTTTTGATGTACCCAAAAATGTTAATGAAATGAACGAGGATTTTGCTTACTCTTCTGTGTCTGATGATCTTGATTTTGAAATTTCTGAGGATTTGCAAAGATTAATTGAAAATGAAAATGAATCTGCATGCAAGATTATTGAAGAAACTTTGCTAATAAACTTGGATAATGAAGATAATCCACAAAATGTTCATATTGGCACCACGCTCACTTCACAAGAAAGCAATGAACTAATCAACTTATTAAAAGAATTTAAAGATGTTTTCGCTTGGTCCTACCAAGATATGCCAGGCATCGATCCAGAGATTGTCCAACACCACATCCCTCTCTTTCCAAATTCAAAACCTGTTAAGCAAAAGTTGAGACGCATGAGACCCGAATGGACTTTGAAGATCAAAGAAGAAGTTGAGAAACAATTGAAAGCTGGATTCCTGATGGTAACCCAATATCCGGAATGGATAGCCAATATAGTTCCTGTGCCAAAGAAGGATGGAAGGATCCGTGTATGTGTTGACTTCAGAGATCTAAACAAGGCTAGTCCTAAGGATGATTTTCCGCTTCCACACATAGATGTTCTGGTAGATAGCACCGCGGGGCATGAGTTGTTATCATTCATGGATGGTTTCTCAGGGTACAATCAGATTTTAATGGCACCCGAAGACAGAGAAAAGACTACATTCACAACTCACTGGGGGACGTATTGCTACCGAGTAATGCCATTTGGGTTAAAGAATGCCGGAGCGACCTATCAGAGAGCTGCTACTACTTTGTTACATGACATGATCCATAAAGAGGTAGAAGTTTATGTGGATGATATGATTGTTAAGTCCAAAGAAAGAAGTGGGCATTTAACAGCACTCGCCAAGTTCTTTGAAAGATTAAGGAAATACAGAATGAGATTGAATCCACAGAAGTGTACTTTTGGAGTTACCACCGGAAAGCTGCTGGGATTTCTCATCACACAGAGAGGAATTGAGGTTGACCCCACAAAGATCAAGGCTATTATGGATATGCCGCCTCCGACAAATGAAAAGGAAGTAAGAGGATTTCTGGGAAGAATCCAATTCATCAGCCGCTTCATATCTAAGCTCACTGCTACTTGCGATCCGCTTTTCAGCTTGTTGAGAAAAGGGAAGAAATTCGAATGGGACAATCAATGTCAAGAAGCTTTTGACAAGATCAAGGCTTATTTATCAAACCCACCGGTTCTTTCACCCCCGAAGTCAGGGAAGCCTTTGCTGTTGTACTTATCCGTGTCAGAGAATGCTATGGGATGCATGTTAGCCCAAGAAGGAGATGAAGGGCGTACAGAGAAAGCCATTTACTACTTAAGTAAAAGGATGACTGGATACGAATTGAAGTATTCTCCGTTAGAAAAGACATGTTGGGCTTTGGTTTGGGCCACTCGTCGTCTGAGGCATTATATGTTGGCCTTCCCTGTTGTTTTAATCTCCCGAATGGATCCTTTGAAGTACCTATTTGAAAAACCAGCATTGACCGGAAGAATCTCCCGATGGACATTGATGCTATCTGAGTTTGACTTGATACATGCTACGAGTAAATCTGTTAAAGGAAGGGCTGTCGCAGAACATTTAGCAGAACATCCGATAAATCTGGAAAACGAAGGAGAGTTCATGTTCCCTGACGAAGGATTGATGGAATTAAAAGAAGATGTGTGGAAAATGTATTTTGATGGAGCTGCAAACCAGAAAGGATATGGAGTGGGGATCATCCTTGTATCCCCTGAAGGAGCACATACCCCGTTCTCTATTAAGCTGAAGTACACTTCCACCAACAACACTGCTGAGTATGAAGCTTGTATCTTGGGGCTAGAAGCCGCATTGACTTTGGAGGTAAGGAAACTTGATGTATTCGGGGATTCCAATTTGATCATATCCCAAGTTCGAGGAGATTGGAAAGTCAAGGAAGAGAAGTTAAAACCCTATCATGAGTATCTTGATTCTTTACGAACTCGTTTCTTGCATATCACGTTCTTCTACCTACCTCGAGAAGAAAATCAGCTAGCAGACTCTTTGGCTACTTTAGCGTCAATGATTGAGATTCCTGTGGGGATAAAGCTAACTCCTTTGATGATTGAACAAAGGGAAAAGCCGTCTTATGAGATGATTGGGGAAATAGAAGAAGCAGAAGAACTTCCGTGGTACACCAACGTGTGGAACTTCATTGAAAATGGGGAATATCCGGAAAGCGCCTCCGAGAAAGACAAGAGAGCCATAAGAAGATTCTCGGCTCAGTTCATGATTTGTGGTGGAAGTCTATTGAAGAGATCTTACAATGGATTCAACTTGACATGTCTATATGGAAACAGTGCGAGAAAGATGATGGAGCAAATTCACGAAGGGGTGTGTGGTCCTCATATGAGTGGACACATGTTAGCTAAGAAGATCATCCGACAAGGATATTATTGGACTACTATGGACAAGGACTGCTATGAATATGTCAGAAAATGTCACAAATGTCAGATCCATGCCAATATGAAGCATGTGCCGCCGTCACTGCTATACAACATGACTACCCCTTGGCCATTCTCAGTTTGGGGAATAGATGTTATTGGAGAAGTAACCCCGAAGGCGTCTAATGGGCATCAATACATCCTGGTAGCAATTGATTATTTCACAAAATGGGTGGAAGCAGAGTCTTATGCGACATTGAAGGCTAAAGATGTGGCCAGATTTATCAGAAGAAATATAATCTGCCGATACGGGGTCCCTCATGAGTTGATATCCGATCATGGCAGTCACTTCCAGAAAGAGGTTTTGGATCTACTAGAAGAATACAAGATCATGCACCACATGTCAGCGCCGTATAGGCCACAAACAAATGGGACAGTTGAAGCAGCTAATAAGAATTTGAAGACGATCCTAAGAAAGATGACTGATACATACCGAGATTGGCATGAGAAGTTACCGTATGCACTGTGGGGATACAGAACATCTATCCGAACATCTACAGGAGCCACTCCTCATTCATTGGCTTACGGAATGGAAGCAGTACTCCCAGTTGAAATAGAACTACCATCTTTGAGAGTTGTGGCAGAATCCGAGATTCCAGAATTTGATTGGCTAAGAGATAGATATGAGGAGCTAATGTTACTTGATGAGAAAAGGTTGGCCGCAATTGATCATGTGCATGTGTATCAGAGAAGAATAGCTCGAGCATTCAACAAGAAGGTCCGTCCAAGAAAACTTGAGGAAGGCGACCTTGTGCTTAAAGCCTTAAAAGCACCCGTTTTCGATCCTAGAGGGAAATTCAAGCCAAATTGGGTTGGCCCATACGTCATCAAGAAGCTTCTCTCTGGAGGAGCGGCATACCTGATGGATCTAGATGGAGTTGAGTTCAATCAGCCAATCAACATTGACCGTCTCAAGAGATACTATGCTTAAAAGCCTTTTCTTTCAAAACCTGTTCTTTCAAAACCTCCAGCATTCGAGGAACTACACTTGACCTGATTCCCACTTGGGGATATGTAGGCAACCTGCTCGGTTCGGTCACTGCTCCTGAAACCCTCAACCATACTTTCTTTCAAGACCTGGCCGAACTACTTTGGATCTGATTCCCACTTGGGGATAAGTAGGCGAGCTTTCCTGGCTCTCGATCCCTGAACCTTGCAAACTAGGGGCAAACTTTCAAGTTTGCCCAAAGCCTCAAGATATCACTGCCACACTAGGGGCAAACTGCGTTTGCCCAAACTTCCATTTATCTCTATCAACTAGGGGCAAACTGTCGTTTGCCCATACCTCGCTACCTGTCCTCTCTGGATCACTTGGCTATCAGAATTAAAGCACCTAAGTGAAAAATCTGGTAATTCTTGATATTAAGTTGAAAAGTTTTTTAGCAATCTAAAGATGTGAATCTAATGTCAAGACTGAAACATTATGTGGAAAATTTTCAAAAGCTTCAAGATTACATGCAAAGCCAACACAATATCCTGCTACAAGATAAAATCTCATTTTCAAAACATGCAAATCCTTAGAAAATTCAAATATCCAAGTCAAAAGACATTGTCGAGAAAGAGGAATCGTCAGAAATTTCCTTTCCCTGTAAAATCGAGTCCTGTGTGTCAGTGTGCAAAGTGTCAATCAAATCAGTCTCGTGACAAGGGATGCAAAGCGAAACAGAAGGATAGCATAAAGCAGCATCAAGCAAAGTCAAGAGTACAAGCCCATCAAGTCTCAGACAGAATACATCAACATCAGTCTCAGCACAGAAAGCAAGAAAAACAGAAAGATAGTCATGGGTGCATATGATCATCATCAGCGACGACGAGTAGCCCGTGGGTACCGAGCAGGCATATCTGAGGCCGTAGAGCTATCATCATCTTCAATTTGGCGCCTTCACCTAGACCCACCAGCCCCACCAGAAGGGCCTGCATTCATCCGCTCCAACTGTGATTGAAGCTGCCTAACTTGAGCCACCTGTGGAAGAAAAGAATCAGTATAGGGGTTTGAAAAAGCAATGAGATAAGAAGAAAAGGTCAAGAAATTTACCAGGGCCGCATCACGGTCTATGTAAGTCTGGCACATGCCATCCCACTGCAAAGAGAAGAAAGATATGGTCAGAAAGATCAGAAGAATCAGAGGTAATGAGTTCAGAAATTACTTACATGTCCCTCACGAGCAAGGCTCCAAGCCCTCAGATTCTGTGCATAAGCTCGCTCTTCATTGAAAACGGCTCGGGGAACGGACTCATGTTGTTCTGAAACTAGCTGAGGCTCTACAAGATCACGGGGGATCTCTACAGAAGATATAACTCCGCGCAGCATGGTCGAGGCTCGCCAATCACAAGGAGGAATGAGAGGTAGAGGTCGACCAGGGCCATCCACAAAAGAACTCCCCTGCAAATGATGATGAGAAATAAGATAAAGCAAGCATTCGATCAGAAATGAAGAAGTCGTGAAATACCTGCGGGTCATCCGAGAGCGGGAAATTAGGCATCAGATGAGTAACCCTGAAGACGTCATAGTTCTCCTCAAACAGAGTAAAAGAGGCTGAAGGAATTCCGTTCAAAGCATTAATAAGATCTTCATCTTCCAAATTCTGCGCCGACCTCATACAAAAAGGCGGATCCTGTGGCACTAAGAGACGATCCTCCAAATCAGTCTGAGGAGCTACTCTCTCTCCAAGATACCACTCAAGAACAGAGGGACCCTCAAGAAGAATCCTCTCTCCAGTCATCTGTCTAGCTAAGCCAATCTCAGTCACATCTCCATTTGTCACCCAAGGATGCCAGTTAACTTGGGTGAATCTGAGACGGGTAAGAAAATCCCGGCAAGAAATAACATTATGAGCATCATTCTTGGTACCTACGGCTTGGCGACGCCACTTCAGAGCCCGTGGAAAAATATGAATCTCTTCCTCCCGGAATGATGGAGCCGTCATGGAGAAATACTCAAAGGCCCACACCTACAAGAGAAAATAAAGCAGTGGTCAAAACAGCAGAACATCAAATGATAAAAACTGGAAATGAAAATATTTTCAGTACCTCCCAAGCTCTCCAGAATCCGCCGAATCCAGGGGATTTGCCTCGAGAATGCTCCCCCATATGACTATACAGAATGGCTAAACCAGCAGAGCCCCAATCAAAATCTGCAATCTCCTCAAGATTTCGAAGACTATCAAGCATATTCAATGTAATTCGCTCAGCTCGAGTAGAAAGAAGAGAGCAAATACAAGATGAAAGCACGGGTAAGATGCATATCGGTAAATTGAGCCGCTCTTTCAGAAGGCCTGAAGTTGTTGATGAACCATGTGATGCCTACGCTCGATCCGTGAAGATCTCTCTGGGATGGGATGATGCCTAGGAGACGCTCAATGATAGTAGGATGTCTATGGATGTTCTTTGCAAAGGCAAGACGATGCCCGCCAAATGAGATGCCGGTTATCATTGCAAAATCAAGAGGGGTCATGGTTATCTCCCCAAAAGGCATGTGAAAAGTATTTGTGGAATCCCACCACCTTTCAGCAAGAGCTTGAATCATGGCCAAATCATTAGTCGATCTCTCCAATAAGGTTACAAACGACCCAAAGCCCGCTTGCTTGATATTGGCTACTACTTGGGGACGCGACTCCGACAATTCATTAAACCATTCAAGGCATTTTCCATGGCTACCATGACCTCTAAGATGACCAACCACATTCTAAAAAGAAAAAGGATGATTTCTAAGGAATCGCAAGAATAAAGAGACACGTATGAAGATGTGAAACAAAGGAGTAATTAAAGAATGGGTTACCTCTTGACGAAAGGCCCTCCTAGAGATATGATTTAGTGGATTTTTCATGGTTGCATACTCCATGGTTTGAGTTGATGAAGCTCCACTAGCTTGAAATTGGCTTCTACGTGTTCTAGAACTTTCACCTTGTCCATGGGAACTCATGGTTGTTGATGCTTGAAGCTTGAAGATAAGAGGTTGAAGATGATGAATAGTAAAAACCTTGGTACTTGAATCCCCTAGAATAGGGAGGAGTTGATGAAATCAACAAAGTTTTTGG
Organism: Hydrangea macrophylla; assembly: GCA_033977485.1. NCBI lineage: Eukaryota > Viridiplantae > Streptophyta > Magnoliopsida > Cornales > Hydrangeaceae > Hydrangea > Hydrangea macrophylla. Next base: position 20,572,183 of record CM066998.1, read on the forward strand.
AGGTTTTAATGCAAGAAATCACTCAAAACATCAAGAAATTGCAAGATTTGAGCACCTTAGAAGGAAGAGGTGATGCATTGAAGAAGAAATGAATGAAGAACAAAGAAGAAAATGGGTTTAAAACCCCAAAGTTGCGGCTGGCGGTTCCCAAGGGGGTGTGGGGAACCGCCATTTACTATTCACTTCCTGCCATTTCCCCATTTTGCTCTATATTCGCGTTTTGACCCCCGGAACTCTTGATTTGATCCCGGATTGGTCCATTTTTGATATATAAGCCTTGAGAGTGCTTAAAACTTGTTGGAATTGGTCTAGAGGACCTCTGGAGATTTGAATCTTGGTAAAAATCCATTCAAGAATTGAAAAAAAAAAGTCCCCCAGATGAGAAGAATCAAAGGCACCGCAGCCTGAAAGTGGCCGAGAAACGGCAAACTCCCGTCGTTTTGGGATTGATTATGAGTTGTCTTAGAAAATGGACATTTGAGTCTACTGTCGCTTGAGAATTACATCCAGAAAGGACTTTCAGAAGATGGGTCAGAATGCGAGATGTTCAGAAAGGGTTAGAGTAAGCCTGACGTGTTGCAAGAATGATTGCATTGGTCGAAGCACCAATATGAGTCTCAGAAAGAATCAGCAGGGCCTCCAGAAAATGTGCTCGCGTCCCAGAAACCTCAGATATCTCCTCAAGCAGAGAATTTCCAGATATTGTCAAGATAAAGGGTATCTCTCAGAATTTGAGCATCAAAATCGCCTCCAGAATACAAGGTTTATGCCAAGCATCATGTATCCAGGGTTGCCTCCAGAATACAAGGTTTATGCCAAGCATCATGTATCCAGGGTTGCCTCCAGAATGTAGGGTTTCTCTCAGAATCGTGGGTTGCCTCCAGAATGTAGGGTTTCTCTCAGAATCAGAATCGTGGGTCGCCTCCAGAATACAAGGTTTATGCTAAGCATCCAGGGTTGCCTCCAGAATACAAGGTTTATGCCAAGCATCATGTATCCAGGGTTGCCTCCAGAATGTAGGGTTCCTCTCAGAATCGTGGGTTGCCTCCAGAATGTAGGGTTTCTCTCAGAATCAGAATCGTGGGTCGCCTCCAGAATACAAGGTTTATGCCAAGAATCGTGTATCCGTGGGTTGCTCTCAGAATGTGGGGTTTCTCTCAGAATCGTGGGTTGCCTCCAGAATGTAGGGTTTCTCTCAGAATCAGAATCGTGTATCCAGGGTTGCCTCCAGAATGTAGGGTTTCTCTCAGAATCATGTATTTCTCAGCATCGCATATCAGGGTTGCCTCCAGAATGTAGGGTTTCTCTCAAAATCAGAATCGTGTATCCGTGGGTTGCTCTCAGAAGAAGGGTCATCTCTCAGAATTTGTGTATCTCTCAGAATCCGTGCATCAGAACAGAAGATTTGTCCTCAGAAGAAGGGCCTGTTTCAGAAGAACAGAGGATTTGTCTCCGGCAGAGAGACCTGTTTCAGAAGATTTGTTTCTAGACCTGCCACAGAAGATTTGTCCTCGGAAAAAGGGCCTGTTTCAGAAGAACAGAAGATTTGTCTCCGGCAGAGAGACCTGTTTCAGAAGACTTGTTTCCAGACCTGTTACAGAAGATTTGTCTAGAAGAAAGACCTGTTTCAGAAGAGCAGAAGATTTGTCTCCGGCAGAGAGACCTGTTTCAGAAGATTTGTCCCCAGCAAAAGGACTCTACATCAGCAATCGTCCCCAGCAAAAGGACTCTACATCAGCAATCGTCCCCAGCAGAAGGACTCTACATCAGCAATCGTCCCCAGCAGAAGGACTCTACATCAGCAATCGTCCACAGAAGAAGGACCTGTTTCAGCAATCGTCCCCAGCAGAAGGACTCTACATCAGCAATCGTCCCCAGCAGAAGGACTCTACACCAGCAATCGTCCCCAGCAAAAGGACTCTACATCAGCAATCGTCCCCAGCAGAAGGACTCTACATCAGCAATCGTCCACAGAAGAAGGACCTATTTCAGCAATCGTCCCCAGCAGAAGGACTCTACATCAACAATCGTCCCCAGCAGAAGGACTCTACATCAGCAATCGTCCCCAGCAGAAGGACTCTACACCAGCAATCGTCCAGTTGTTTGACATGACTCAGAATTCATCCAAGATACTTCGCTATTTCAAGAGTCGTCCAGGATACAGATGACGCCTACGAGCCTTAAGATCAGAAGAATAACTTTGACAAAAACCTCGAGAATCATCCAAGATACCTTTAGCATATTCGACTGTGAGAGAGAGTCGTTGCATCCTTTGCATTAGATTTTGCATCTAGGGAACCCTTGAGGATGATTCCTCCAGCACTTTCACATTTCATGTTTTCATATTGCACCAGCATCCTAGGATAGGAGCATTTCATCCGCATTGTTGTTGTTTGTTTTCCGTTTTCCCGCGCGCTTGAACTACGCCCTGGTCTGATTCCTGGAAAGGATACGTAGGCAGCTCCAGCGGAGCACGACCAGCATCAGCTTCAACTTAGCCGCCTCTACCCAGCATTGCATTGCATTCTTGCATTCGTAATTTCTTGATTTTCTCTGATTTTGAATTTCTTGATTTTGCGAATTTTTTTGTTTTTCCTAAAACCTCTCAGTATGGTTATTTGGGTGCCTTCAAGGCTTTGGCACTCACTTGCAGTTCACGTTGTTCACAACAAGCTCTGCCAAAGAGGGGCAAACTGTAGACACCCAATTTTGACCACACTGATAGGATTTAGGGTGGACAACGTCTTGGAGGATTCGATGATGAAAAGTACCCCGTGGAAGGTACTGGATTCCACACAATCAGAAGATCGGACTTCGGAAAGTGACTTCAAGCTCAGAAAAGCCCTTTTCCATGGATAAATCCCGGTTTTGTCAAAATCATCTCTCAGAATTCATATTCTCTCAGGGTTATATGAACATTAAGTGTTCTAAACGCAGTATTCTAGGTATCCAGAGATTCAATTTTAAAGAAAAGTTCGAAATCGACGCACATTTGAAAGCAATTTTGGAAAAGACGTCATTTGATTTCAAAAAGACGACGAAAGTTCCGGAGGACTTCCGGACTTCAATTGGACTTCAATTCTCATTATAAAACCTCTGGAAATATTTTTATACTGAAATTCAACCTGACAGCTTTCCAACGGTACGTAAACGGACGATTTCGGACACCAAAAAGCATTTTTACAAAAATCTGGAAAAGCAGTGCACGTGATTTTTGAAACAGAGCTTGTGGGTGACCAGAGGGACCCAAATAGTAAATGGCGGTTTTGGGTATGGGGGTGGCGGGTCCCACCATAACCGCCACTTCCATTTGTGTCCTCCACGGAGCTTTTTGAGTTCCAGACCCTTCTAGAAGCTTCCCACTGCGAGGAAATTGCCTGGAAATTGCGTTTAAGCTCCGAAATGGCCATTTTAACCCTCTTTTAAGCTCTAAAAATCCTGTTTTAACCCTGAAACTTAAGAGCTAAGTCTTCAAAACTCTATATAAGATCTCATACATCTCATATGAGATCACATCTTAACACACTAGACACTTGGAAGAGATACACTTGAATATACTTGGAGATACAAACACACATAGAAGCACATACAAGAGAGATAAGTATACTTTGAATATACTTTCAATTTAGGTGAATTCTAGAGAGAGAAAATTATGAATTGAATTTAGATTAACTTAGGCTAATTAGACCACAATTTGAACATCAATTGCCTCCCTCAACTTCCATGGATGAGTGCTTGAAGAACACTTGAATAACACTTGAAGAAGAAGATCTTCAAATCAATTTTGGTCTTGTAATTGAGAATCCTCCAAGAGGTAAACACTATAGTTCATCTCTAATTCCTACTTTGTATATATAGATCTATAAGATTTGGATCTAACTTAGTTCTATTTCTACTTATTAGAACACTCATCTTCTTCCTCTCATGTTCTTCACACACTCACATAGTTAGATCCAAATCTCTTTGATTTTTATTGATAATTTACAATTAGAGATTGTTTTTCACTTTGATTTTCAATTTTGGTTTCATTCTTCAATTTTAGTTTAGATTCATGCATACATGATTATATATATATATACATATATCTATTTTGAATTCCATGATGGTTTGGAAATATGATCTATGAGAAGGATGATTTCTATGTTCATACCTATCTCTTGATTATTCCTATTACCTAGAATTCCTATTGAATTTCATCTCCAACATGATATTTATAAGTCCCTTTGATCCTTGATCTAAAAGTTCTTCATAGAACTTGAGGGCTAAATTGATTGGGAATCATGATAATTAAGTTGATCTATGAGTTTGATCTCTCTAATAAGCTTCAACTATCACTGAAATGTTTTCCTCACACTTTAAAATGAACTAGATAAAAATTCAGCAAAGCAGATTGGTTTTGTCCATTAGATTTGGTCCATCAAAACCCATAGTTTGATGGATTTCAAATTTTCTGGGTAAACTTTGATGAATTAGCTTTCATCCGGTCCGTTTTGAGAGCTTTTAGGATTCATATACTATTTTTAGAAATTGTTGAGAAATCGGTTGACAGATTTGAACATCGTCTCTTTGTGCTTGAATTTCAGAAAATCTATAATAGTTATCGACGTTCCGCTTTTTGGGGATGATTCCTAACTCATATATCTATATGCCGATGTAAAATCGTGAGCATACGATCGAGTTAGGATCGTTTTCTAAGCGTTTAAAGTTGATACAACTATTCTGGAATTTTCTAAGTTTAATTACAAATATGATTATGTATACAAAATGGTCATACCTTGATCACTCAACAACAATTGATGAATAAAACTTGGTTTAGAAATCACCTAGGATAAATGGATGAGAGATCAAAAGCTTAAATCAACTTGGTTAACATGATTCATGAACTTCTATTATATTTCTTTTATGATTTGCATTCATTTGTCAAATGATACCAAATTTCCAGAATAACAGAGTCTGTTTAAAACACTTTTTCAGACATCTTATGATTACAGAATGTCCATGGGTTTATTTTTGTCATATACTACAATGAAATAGCTTTCTTTTGACACCAAATAGAGCTTCATATGATTTTTGTAGATTTAATTATGATTTTTACAAGAACAGTGGACAGTCCTGATCCACTGTTCCCAAAATATTTATTTCTCAAACAATAAAATTGATATTGAGGTCCCACTTTTTGGAGAAGTTCCCTAAGACATGTATCTAACTTTCTGTAAAAGGGTTTTTACCCAGCTCATGTTTAAGACCACTTTTGATAGGATTCATTAGAGGTTGCTGAATCTGGAAATTTGATTGATGACATGTTTTCTTTGTTTATCATGCATATCATTTGTTTGCTTGTATTTTTGCAATGCTTGGGTATTCTTTGGTATATTAGTGCAGAGAATTAAGTGCCTCGGACCCGGACGTCGATTTGTGGTTTGCCTCGTCTACATGTGGCTTAGTGCCCATGTATCGTGTACTATCTCTATCCTTTCTCTTAGAATTTTTCTAGGTTTACAACTTTGATTTCAACGACACATTTCCTTTAGGATAAGTCTCCGTTTATATGATTATTTGTTAGAGACATCTTATCTAGGATTGTTGCATGATTGCATTGCACGTTTCCATTCTTTTTGCTTTCGCAACTCCGCTTGAGTCAACCAATGTAAGTCTTCTCGTTCCCTTTGCATATCATGACATGTTTACTTTATTTGCATCGGTCCCGGGCGGGACTAGCCACTGTGAGTATACTTCTCCCTTGTATTGCATGAGCATCCGCTTTCTACTTGATTTAGTCTCTTGAAATGATTTTCATTAGATGTTTCTTTTTGCCATGTATATATCTATCTAGTATGTTTGAGGAAACAACATCTATTATGAATTAATAACAAGGATATTTGAATCAAGGCCTACCATTCGGTAGGGCGAGGAGGGGGTGCTTTAGTCCTGCTTGGGCTCCTTCCCCTCTCGTACCAAGACCCCCGAACCTTGTTTCTGGTAATGAAGGGCGAGTAACCTTATTCAATTTTGGGCGAGTCAAACTTGGGTTTCCTAATTCCCGATAAAAATTAGGTGGCGACTCTTTGTCTCTAGGATCGCGTGAGGAAGTCCTAGTTTTCCCTGAAGTGTGCTCCTTGGGATCCGTCCCGGGACACTATCGAGGGAGAGCGCCAGGATCTCCTCCTCCATTCGCAGCGGTCCACACCTTGGTCTTGGTGGTAATCACAATACTTGGATTCATTATACCCAAGAGGTGGGTGATTAGGAGGCTTACTAGGCTCCAAAGGTACAAGGTGGCCCTTTTAAACAAGGTGATTGAGAGCGGAGGATAAGCTCATGTCAAGTGGTATGAAGACTCTTTGGTTTCCTTTCTTGTGCCTCTTACTGCAGTCATTTTGGCTTGATGATGGGCTTAAGGCATTGACATCTAGGCTCTCTTGATCTTCACCAAAGGTGTGGGGTCTCTTTTCCTTTTTCAGTGACCCAGCTCCATTGATTTTTCCTTCACAGATAGCATCCTCGATTCTAGTTCCAACCTCAAACAACTCTTCAAATGTTGAGATGGACTGGTAGAATAGTTTTTCATGGTATACTGGTTGCAGGTTCTTGACCAGCATACGTACTTGCTCTTTCTCAAAAGGCCTGTGGATCATTTGGGCTACTTTATTCCTCCATCTGCTCAAGAATGCAGTGAAGGACTCATTAAAATTCTGCCTGGTAGTTTCCAGATCTCGGATGGTGACATCAAGCTCTTGGTTATAGGAGTAGTGATCAATGAAAGTTTTAGAAACATCTTCCCAAACTCGGGTCTTGGAAGTTTCAAGAGTTAGGAACCAGGATAGTGCGGCTTTCTGGAGGGTTTGAGGGAACAGCATAGCTATGTGCTCATGGGTGCAGCCCATTGACTGGAAAATGCTCATACAAAACTTCACGTGGCTCTTCGGATTTCCAGTTCCGTCAAAATGGTCGATTTCAGGCATCTTGAAGTTGTCGGGTAGCCTCACCTTGTTGGGCTCAAACAATCCTTCCAGATCTAACATGTAATCGTCGACTCCCTTACTCTTCCTTAGTATGTTCTCAAGCTTGTCGACCTTGTCCATTTTCTCTTGGAGCTTTTTCTCATATCCAGGCGGCGGGACCCCTTGAAACCATTCTTCTTCCTCATTATTCTCGGGATGCGGTCCAAATCCAGGCGGTGGTGGTGGCATGAACCCTTATGGTGGTGGGAACCTAGGTGGGTACTGTGGTTGCTGTTGTCGGAACTCTTCCATAAATTTCAAAACTTGAGTCAGCCGATCTGACTGTTGATTGATTAATTCAGTGACCTTGGCTTCCAAAGTTTTCTGATTCATGTTGAATTTTCTCGGTGGACTGATTCTAACCAAATGACTGTTCGAACTTCTGACCCAGGATGGGGATCTCAGTGGCTGATTTTGGGAATCTATAATGACCTATAGATTCTAGAGGAGTGTATCAGATTCTGATAGTGATGACTTTAGAGACAATGACAGTGATGTTAAGGAAGATGGACTGACTTATGTATAGACTGACTGAGATAGTGTGCGCAGACTGATGAGAATGGTGCATGCACATGAGACAAGCATGCGGATGCAAGCCCTAATCTATATGATGCCCCTACTTCTAACAGATAGCAATTAAACAAATAAGGTCCTAGCCATACAGAGTGTGCTAACCTTACTTTCCAGTATGATCACCAAGGGATAACAGGGATTTCCGGGATACTTCGGGAATTTTGGATAGAGTTTCTGGGAGAAACATGGATTTGGAAGATTCGGAGAAATTTCTAGAAGTCATTTGAGTTTCTAGGAGAAATAAGGATTTCTGGTTGATTTGGACTGAGCTTCTAGGAGAAACTGGTATTTTGGGCATTTCTGAGAAATATGGATAGAGTTTCTAGGAGAAACAAGTATATCTGGGAAGATAGGACAGAGTTTCTGGGAGAAACTGGTATATCTGGGAAATCAAGGAGATTTACACAGAGTTTCTGGGAAAAACGGGTTAGTACGGTTATATCTGGGATATCTAGACAGAGTTTCTGGGAGAAACAGGTTAATATGTATCTAGGATGTCTGGACAGAGTTTCTGGGAGAAAAAGGTTAGTATATATCTGGGATGTCTGGACAGAGTTTCTGGGAGAAACAGGTTAATATATATCTGGGATGTCTGGACAGAGTTTCTGGGAGAAACAGGTTATGATGGTTATATCTGGGATATCTGGACAGAGTTTCTGGGAGAAACAGGTTATGATGGTGATCATACTGTCTAGCTAGTTTCCATACTCCTATGTCCTAGGACCAACAAACAAGGTTTGCGGTGTATATCTTTGTGAACATGGAGCAGACATCCTTGTCATGGTGCCTAGGCAGGTCAACTCAATGTGATCACATGTGAGTGATTGCCTTGGGGATCATAAGAAAGAAGTTCTGCCTCATGCCACATAAGCGTCTACACCGCGCAGGTAATCCCGTCAGGGCATACAACAGTTATATCACATTGTCCTATCTGAAAAGATAAATGAACAGTCCTATGAAAGGTTCTACATGAATCTATATGCAAAGGCTGGGTTTAGTCAAAGAGGGTCCGTTGACGAGAGTTCCAATATACCGTCAGAGAGACGGTACGGAAGTGTTTACTCTTTTTGATATACCTTGGAAGATACAGTATCAACGGTGACTTGTGCCCTGGCACAGCAAGACCTGAACAATGTCAGCGCCGCGTTTCAGACACAGTCAGAAGGGGAAAATGCAAGAGTGCAATGCGATGAACCAGACACAGTAAAAAGATGATTTTAAGGATGCTTCTTATGAGTCAAACCTCTGTATTATTTTGTTTTAAAATAAAAATCCAAAGCAGAGTCGCCAGATTGTGGACACGCGGGCTTCCACTGCTTTGTTTGGTTTTGAAATTTGATTTGGATCAAAGAAAGAGAAAATGGTCTGTTGAAAACAGATACAGAGTTGCCACTTGGTCTTTAAGGAACCAAGAAACCTAATTTGACTCACCCAAATGGATAAAGGGCACCGGCCCTTCATAACCAAAGAACTTGGTTCGGGGTTTTGGTACGAGAGAGGAAGGAGCCTTTGTCGCGACTAAAACACCCTCAACTCGCCCCATCTCTCGACGGGCCTCAATTAGCATCCAAATAATCATCTTATACTATGTTTGGTTCGACAAATAATACTATGATAGTATATTACATCACATAAGAAAATTTGAAATGGAAGATCTAAAGATAAAATATCATTCATAAGATCTAGTCAAATATCATGCAATGTAAAGTGAAAGATCACACAAATAAACCTAGGAAAAATCGTCTAATAATGTATCAAGTAATTAAGTTTCCTAATCTAAAGGGGGACATGAATTGTTCTTGAAACAAATAAACAAAGAAAATCAAGATATGCTTAGCAAACTAGTACGATGCATGTTAATATTTGAGAAAAAGGAAGACCTCTCAATCCCTGGGAAGGATGATAAAGGATGATTAGATTGAGGGGAAGCATGAACGTGTGATCATGATCATTCCTTATAATCTTCTTAGATTAGGAGTTACAAAAACCCCAAATCTTTGCATGTATGCAATGTATGTATCTAGAATGTGTCAAGGTTGTAGTGTGCTTTTGTGTTCATTGATTCCTAGAATGACTTAGAAGTCTAAAATGTGTATGAATGGATGGATGAAATCAACATGGGATATGTAAAATTGTAGTATGAACTACTTCCTAAGATATGTACTAATTTGGAATGCATATAAGCATCAAATCAAAGAATAAAAGTTAAAATGTGCTTGCTGTGAATGGTGGACAGAACAGTAACTAGATCTTTGGAAAATTGAAAAGAGGGGTTAGGAATGTTTTCAATGCATGATTGTTTATGGAGATGTTCCTTATTGTGTCTAGAACACAACCAAAAAATCCAATCTTTAACAACTATTACAGATTGAGAGAAATCATATGAACAACAGAGGTCACTCAGAAGCAGAGTCCGTACTGTCGACTGAATTGTTGGAAAATCTTAGAAAATGAAAACGAATGATCTAGAGGCCCATTTTATACACAATGTTCCCTAAGACATTGAAGTTTAAGGGAAAAATAAGTTAGGACCACCCCTTTTGGAAAGGTTTTCTGAAAAGGGAGTTGGAAGTGGACCTAGCTGCTGTGACACCTGAGGCAGAATGTCTGGAAGGAATGTTTGGGTCCAAATGGACCATTTTCAAGTATTTCCAAGTCAGGCCAAAAATCATGGATGTTCTATAATGAGTTAGAAAGACTTTCCAAGTTGTCTTGCATTCATACATTGAGTATTGAACTCACAATAATTCCTTGAAGTTAAATGACTCACTGTTTTGAGAGTTTTGAGAAAAACAAGGTTTATTTCTTGAAATCAAAATGAGGGGTTTAAGAGGGTGGTTTTGAAATGGGGGTTTTGAAATGGGGGTTTTGAAAGTATACTTCCAGAACTTGGATGAATATTCTAACCACTTGGAATATCAATTCCTAACTCATTTCAAGAACTTCCCAAGTATTTGCAAAACATGGTTTTATTTGGAAACCAAACTCAAGAACCTATGGGAGTATGATACATGAGAGGATAGATGATACATGATATGATATAGCATGCTAAAAGTGGTAAAGTACATGTTTATGGGATATGGGTTCATCTAGATACAAGAGAGTGTTGCATCAAAGTGTGAAAGTCAAAAAACTGACATGCTGTGAATAGTGGACAGACTGTATGCATTACTTTGTAGCATCATAATGGGAGGTCAAACATGCCTCGAAAAATGTGAGAAAAATCTGAGATCATCCTTATTGTGTCTAGAAAACAACCCAAAAAGCCAAACCTCAATAGCTATCACATCTTAAAAGAAATAAATCAGAATGTACACATGACTCAGAAATAAAAGCTGCACTGTTGACTGATTTTGTATGATTTTTCATAAGTCAAAGAAATGATTTATGATGACCCATTATATACCAAACGTTTCCTAAGACACCCAAGTTTCATAAAAAAAAAATAGAAAAGATATATGTACAGTGACGAAAACATCCAGAATAAGTGAAAAAATTCAGGTAAACATTCTTTGAGAACAGAGGCAGATTTTAAATATGAACTTCTTAAATCTGAAAATAATACTTTCACACCTCTATAATTGATGGGGAAAATTGGAGACAAACTATGATGTCTTAGGAAGATTTTCCAAGTGGTTTCATCATCATAACTCAGGTATTTAATTCAAAAAAAATCTTTGAATCTGAACAGCTCACTGTTTTGGATCATTCTTGAAGAAAATGGATTTGGGTTTTGAAATAGAGTTTGAGTTCTTGATTGGGGGTTTTGAAATAGATGTTCAAAGCATGAAATTAAACTCTTGAGATGACCATGTGACCACTTAGAACCTCATCCAACCTTGAATCATCAAAGAACTCCCAATATTATTTGCACAAACATAGTTTTGTTTGAGAATATGACTTCAAGAATACATATGAATGTATTGAAGGTAGAATCATCATCCATCAAACATGTCTTTGAGGTCAAGAGCTACTATCCATAAGGATTCACTCTCCTCAAACAACATGGCATCTAGATGATGATGAACAACTAAATAATCAAAGAAAAGTCAAAAAGAAATGAGGTTAAGAGAGAGATGAACATCAAAGTAAACAAGCATTCAAATAGCAATCAATAGTTGATAATCATTGAGATATTGGACTTGTAGCTTGGTGTTTCACTCATATATGGAGACATTTGGACATGGAAGTAGCTTCCTATCTCATGGATGCTCAAGAATGGTGGTTGAAAGAAATGCTTGGGTGATTGATGTTTTGATAGCAAACTCAAGTAAAAAGAAAACTCACTTTGATGGATGAAAATAGAAGAAGAAGACTACTTCTTCTCTTTCTCTCTCTATATTTCTCTAGAATTTCTTCCTAAGCTCTCTCTAAGCTTCCATGTCTCTCCTCTAAATGGAAGTAAATGGCTTCTTTTATAGGCAAAGGAGGGGTGGTAAATGGAGTTTTAAAAAGTTTAAAATGGTCTCCCATTGGTCCAAAATAAGCTGGGAACCAAAACTACGTCGTTTTGATTTCTAATATATCAAATTGGACCCCCAAAATAAATTACAAAAACATACTGTTCTGGGGTAGAGTGCCGCGGAGGCACTGGGCCTGTGCTGCGGCGGCAGTGGGCCAGTACCGCGGCGGCACTGCTCTTCCTTCGTCTAGATAATGCTGTTTAGGCCCCCAGAGGTTCTGGTATTCGCGAAAAGGCCCTATTTTGTCCGAAATTCACAGAAAATGCATACGAACTCCAAATTGAGGTTTTGATATACCGTTGGAAAGGTAATGGAGTTTACTTTACATAAAAAATAGTTCGGAGATAGGTCACTTTGAAAAGTTTTGCGGTATTCACAATAAAAGCCGATTTGATCGCCTTTTTTTTTGCCGTTGGAAATTCAAAATAAATTCATTTTAAATCCAGGAATTATGTGCGATATACCGTTGGAAAGCTATTGACCTCTAGTATCCATGAAAAATATTTGAAAATTATTTCGGTACCCCGATTCCAAAGTCAAATCTTGGTCAAACTGGTCAAACCTGGGATTCCCGGGAAGTTCTGGGAACCTTCGGGAGCTCCCAGGAGCCGACGTTTTTGCTCGATTCTCTTTTAAAACTCATTTTAATACTTTCCACATGATCTAGAATGATTTCGGCGAATTAAGACGATTTCGGTCAAATTTGGTCAAACCTTGGTCAAACCTGGTCAAACCTTGGTCAAACCGGTCAACGGGGACTTTCCGGGAACTTCCGGGACTTCCGGGGGTCTCTGGGAGCTGACGATTTCATCCGGTTTTACTTAAAAACTCATTTTATCATTTTTCTTATGACATAGCATGTTTCCAGAATTTCGGGACCAAATTTGGGAGTTTTCGGGCTTTCAGGGGCATTTTGGTCATTTTGAGAGATAGAGCTAACTTCCAGGAGTCCTTTTGAGTCTTTTACGATCATTTTGAACCACCAAGCTATGGGTCTCCTAAATCTGATAGCCGACAAAATGGGGTGTCTACACATAGTCTCTGACAATTACTAGTTCACTCCCACCACTACCGGCTAGCCCGCGGCTCCACTCCCCAAGCCCACGTGACTAGTCATGACCCATGCCCTCACACGTGCAGTCCCATAGGCCTCTGGCGGTCGTGGTCATCACCACAAAGATTACCTCATAGTGGTATAGGACTAGCAATTTCCATTGACCCAAAAAGGCAACTCAATATGCTCATTTAATCATTACACCGTGCTTTCACAAATAAATTGGGTCTAATTTAGCCACATGGCTTTTGCCCAATAATAAACTAAATAAGTTGAATTAAGCAAATTAGGCATACTTTGGCATCACAATTAAACCCAACATGAAAATCATCAAATTATAAAAATTAACATCACTCACCTCTTGGGTTCGCTCCTAATCTTGAAATTAAAGTCCTACTAGGAACCAGGTACAAATCCTATACAAGAACTACAAGTTATGAGCTAAACCCCCAAAATGAGTCGCAGAAAAACTATTGCAGAACCCAATAAAACTAGTGCCAATAGATTATACTCAACTCCAGGAGTCCGAATATATAGCCTGTTTTAAAATCGACGTCGTTAGGTCGTCAATCGGCGTCGATAAGTTTGCCGTCAAAACTTCCGTCAAAATACATCTCGTATATCTCTGTCTGTAAATCTAAACCAAATGAAGGAGATGATGACTCATATCCAACGTGCCTTGAATATAATAATTTTAGTTTTTATTATGAAGTCCATACTAGTTTTCCAATTTTGCAATTACGCCCTACTAGTATTAAACTGTATTAAAACTATCCCAAACTTAAATGGGTATTTGTCTATGTCTCGCATGGGTCCCATAAGTGGTTCCATATAATTATATGAAGTTGCTAATTAGCCTACTAATTATGTAACGTGTTCAATTCGTGCTCACAAAGGTACCATAACTGACCCCAAAAGTGGTCATCACCTAATGGCATGATATTAACAACAATAAAATAATAAACCATTTAATAAACATTTAGACACATAGGGTATTCCACATATAATGTCCCATCCCAACTGGGATCCACCAACACATCCCAACTTGGGATTGCCATACTGGCCATAACTGGGTTCCCAACTGGACACTCATAATCAACTTAGTGGGTGAATCCTACCTCCAATAAGTGTCACATAATACATTAATTAACATTAACTCATGATTATGCATGCTAAAGCAATATTAAATATAAACCATGGGAGCGGGTGTCACATCTCTCCCCTCCTTAAAAAGGAGTTTGTCCCCAAACTCATAGTTCCTCATGTCTCGAATAAGAATGGATACTTTCCTTTCATTTAATCTTCTCTTTCCCACGTGGCTTCCTCAATAGAATGATTTCGCCACAGCACCATAACTAAAAGAATAGTCTTTGTCCGCAAAACTTGCTCTTTTCTGTCAAGAATCTTGACTAGCTGCTCGATATAAGTCAAGACTTCCCTGACTTCCAACGGCTCTAGAATAATTATTTTCTTTGGATCTGATACACATCTTCTTAACATTGATATATGAAATACATCGTGTACATTAGCTAACTCCAATGGCAACTCCAACCGATAGGCTACCGGTCCAACTCTCCCAATAATCTCAAATGGGCCAACATACCTTGGATTTAACTTCCCACTTTTCCCAAATCTCGTAATACCCTTTGAAGGTGATACTTTTAAGAATACAAAATCTCCAACTTCAAACTCCATCGGTCTTCTTTTCAAGTCTGCATAGCTTTTATATCTACTTTGAGCTATTTGAAGTCGTTGTTGTATTATCTTTATCTTCTCCGTAGTTTGCTGAACAATTTCAGGCCCTATCAATCTTCTCTCACCAATCTCAGTCCAACAAAGTGGAGAACGACATTTATGCCCATATAAAGCTTCAAAAGGTGCCATCACAATACTGGATTGATAACTATTATTATAAGCAAATTCAGCCAATGACAAGTGCTCTTCCCAGTCACCTTTAAAATCCAAAACACAAAGTCAAAGCATATCTTCTAATATTTGAATCACACGCTCTGATTGTCCATCGGTTTGAGGATGAAAAGTCGTACTGAAACTCAATCTTGTACCCATCGCTCTCTGCATCCCTTGCCAAAATCTTGATGTAAATGCACTATCTCGGTCTGAAACTATAGATACTGGAACGCCATGAAGTCTCACAATTTCTTGAGCTTACAATTCAGCTAATTTCTTCGGATCATTGGTCTTGATTGGTAGAAAATGTGCTGACTTGGTCATCGATCAACGATTACCCATACACTGTCATTTGACTTCCTAGACCTCGGTAAACCTCCCACAAAATCCATTGTGATATTTTTCCCATTTCTACTCTAGTATAGGTAATGGTTTCAATTTTTCCGCTGGTTTCTAGTGTTCCACCTTTACCCTCTGGCAAGCCACACACTTTACAACATATTCAGCCACTTCAAGTTTCATCCCTGACCACCAATAGATTTCCCGCAAGTCATGATACATCTTAGTGCTACTCGGATGGATTGAGTACCTCGTATTGTGTGCCTCTTCAAAAATTACTTCCTTGATACCATCTATATTGGGTACACAAACCCGATTCTTGAATTTTAATATACCATTCTCAAAAGTAAATTCTAGTTGCTTACCTTCAGGTATCTCATCATGAATCTTCTTCAATATTGGATCTTGAAGTTGCTTAGCTTGAATTTCATCAATAAGAGACGGTTGTACAATAATGGCTGTCATTAGAACACCTCTAGTTTCTGGAATCACTTCTAACTTCAATTGCTCCATTTCCTGAATTAACATTTCTTGCGAAGTCAAAGCATAAGCCAGATTGTTTGTTGACTTTCGACTTAATGCATCGGCCACCACATTTACTTTCCTTGGATGATATTGGATTGTTAAGTCATAATCCTTCATTAGCTCTAACCATCTCCTCTGCCTCATATTCAAATCCCGCTGTCTAAACAGATATTTTAAACTCTTATAATCGGTGTAAATTTCACACTTTTCCCTATAAAGATAGTGCCTTCAAATCTTCAAGGCGAAGATCACTACTGCTAATTCAAGATCATGTATTGGGTAATTTATCTCATATGGTCTCAATTGTCGTGGGGCATATGCAATCACCTTGTTGTTTCGCATCAAAACACAGCCTAAGCCCTGATATGAAGCATCACTGTATATCACAAACCCCTCAGTCCTCGAAGGAATAGTTAGTATAGGTGTCGTCATCAAACGAGTCTTCAATTCAATAAAGCTTTCCTCACATTCTAGACTCCAAACAAAATGAACATCTTTTCGCATAAGTTGTGTCATTGGCATCGCAATTCTTGAAAAATTTTCCACAAAACTTCGGTAATATCCAGCTAATCCCAATAAGCTTCGTACTTCTGGCACACTTGTCGGTGGTTTCCAATTGGCCACAGCTTCAATCTTTTGCGGATCCACTGATACACCCTCATTTGATATTACGTGCCCAAAAAATGCTATCTCAGTTAACCAGAATTCACATTTTTTTCAAATTTTCGAACAACTTCTTTTCACGGAGTCGCTATAGAACCAACCGTAGAAGTCTCTCGTGATCCTTGGAATATATGAGGATATCATCTACGAAGACAATGACAAACTCATTTAGATAGTCTTTGAATACTCGATTCATCAAATCCATAAATGTTGCGGTGCGTTCGTAACTTCAAAAGGCATAACATGAAATTCATAATGACCATAACGAGTCCTGAATGTTGTTTTCTCTACATCTTCCTCTTTGACTTTTAATTGATGGTAACCCGATCGCAGATCAATCTTAGAAAAGACCTGGGCTCCTTGAAGTTGATCAAACAAGTCATCAATTCTAGGCAACAGATATTTGTTCTTGATAGTTAACTTGTTGAGTTCCCGATAATCGATACACATCCTCATAGTCTCGTCTTTTTTCTTGACAAACAAGATTGGTGCACCTCCCACGGCGATACACTAGGTCGAATGAACCCTTTATCTAGAAGATCTTGTAACTGAATCTTCAGTTCTTTCTGTACGGTGTTTTCGATACTTGCTGAGACCCCGAGGCTACTTCAATAGTAAATTCAATTTTTCGCTCAACTAGTACATCAGGAAGATCTTCAGGGAACACATCTGGGAACTCTCGTACAACTGAAATATCTTCTACTTTAGTCCCTGTGACCCGTGTGTCAATTATTGAACATAAGAACCCCCGACATCCTTGCTTCAACAACTTGCCTGCCCGTATTGCTAAAACCAAATAGGGTGGTGCTACAACACCAGTTCCCTGAAAACTAAACTCCCCTTGTCCCATTGGTCAAAAAGTAACTCTTTTCCGTTCACAATCAATTGTAGCTTGGTTTGTGGATAACCAGTCTATACCCAAAATTACGTCACAATAATTAATGGACAACGGAATTAAATTCACCGTCAAAACCCTATCATTTACCCTGATATCACACGCTTTAAATATTGATGAAGTTGCCATGGGTTTACTTGAGGGTAACGATATCGACAAATCAAACCCTAAAGGTTCTGACATGTTGTCTAAGTGTTTAACAAATTCATGTGCAACAAAAGAATGTGTTGACCCTGAATCTATCAAAACATGCGCCGGGTGTGAGCAAATGAGTAATGTACCTGATACCACGGAATCGGTAGATGCGGCATCCCCCGGTGTTAATCGAAAATACCTTCCTTGTCTTTGTTCAGGCCCTTTTCCTTTGTCCACACTTGCTCCTAGTTTTGCTCCAATTGAAACCACAGAGCTCATCCCTCGTTGTCGTCTGGTTGGGCAATCTTTTGCTTGATGTCCTAACTGTCCACATTCGAAACATTTTCCTTTCATGTCTGGATTTATACTACCCGTATTTTGAGTTCGAGCTTGTGAGCAATTCCTCGCTATATGCCCTTTCTGCCTACAGATGTTACATACAAGGGTTAGGTGGCACAAACCCCCATGTTGACGATTATAAGTTGGACATAATGGGCGACTCTCCCCAAAAAATGAACTTCCCCTTTGAACTCCCGAGCTAGAACCAGAACCTCGCGAGAATGGCTTCTTAAAGAAACCTTGTCCTTTACCTTTTCCCTCAGCTGGCTGCTTATTCTGTTGGCTCTGTTTATACTTGTCAATATCTCTTTCTGCTATCAAGGCAACATCTTGTACATCGGTAACTTTTCAAAGTTGATGTGTATCCACTCGCCTTCTAATATTATTCTATAGGCCTTCTTCAAATTTCCATGCCCTATCCACTTCCCTTGGTACTGTTCGATGTGCAAACCGAAGTAGGCTATTGTATTTTGCTACATACTCATTCATTGCCATGTCCCCTTGTTGCAGATTTGCAAACTCACCGCCCACCTGAGTCTTGACGGATGCTGGAAAGTACTGCTTATAGAAAACTTTCAGAAATCTGTTGCAGGTCTCCAGTGCCCCTTATTCAATCACATTTACCCACCAGTTATGGGCTTTACCTTTCAAAGTATCTGTAGAGCACATTATCTTCTCCCCAACTGTACACTCCACCGCCCGAAAGATATGTTCCATATCCATTACCCAATGATCAGCTTGTGATGGATCTGGGCCTCCATCAAATTGACTGGGTTTTCTTTTATAAAATTGTTCAATGACTCCCCATTCAGCCCGTGGTTGTGGGTTTTGCGAGTCTATCACCACCCACTCGATCACTTACTGCCCTTACAAAATTGCTTACCACTTCTTCTAGATGGTCCATCCTCGATTGAGGTGAACGTTCTCGATTATGATCCATTCTTTACCTGTCAGTCATTTTACATAAATATATTGCATTCCATGCTAGCATATTATATAACAACATAGCAGAAATTACTCAGATGCATTCATGAAATGCATCTACATGCTCAACATCTACACGTACTCTCAATCGTCGTCTCTCGTACCCAAGATTTTAAGTCTATCACTCTGATACCACTAAATGTCACGCCCCGAAACCGCCCAAACGATTCTAGGACACGTGGCACGCTACCAAGGCATTACACAAGTGATTAAAGTTCCAAAATAAGTTTTAAATAAGCTTAAACCAAAGAAGCTCAACCAACAAAGGGCAAAATCCTATCTTTGCAATCAGCCAAAAACCTTGTTTTAGCAAATAGTAAATTCTCATGTAATATTACCAAATCATAAGTTAAAATCAACACTAATGCTTTAAACCATTTAGAATAAAACCAAAGTCACAAATATGAGCTTCCAAGTTCAAGTAAGAGTTTTTAAATACTCTAATAAAAGTACTAAATATAACCATTAACTGATCAAACCCAAAGAGTAAAACTCCAAAATTAACGTCCCAAACTAACCCAAGCTCTATACATAAACATTTAACCACCAAAATCATATATTACAAGCATCAAGGCCACCAACTCCTCTTATACAAGTTTTACACCAACTATGTTACAACATACACTACCATCGGGATTTGAAACTAATTACAAAAATATTACAAGTTTAACACTAAAAAGCAGGTAACTATTAACAAAATTACAACAACTTCCCAGACCCATAAGCATAAGCTAGCCAAGCGACTTCCCAGCTCACTTCCCCAATTCCTCGCCGCGATCACCTACGATGGTTATTTAATAACCACTACAATATATAAGCTATATGCATGTGAGCAATCCCAATCATGAACATGGATAATAAACACGCTCAATTCAACATATTACAAAGAACTATAGTCTCTGGCAATTACTAGTTTACTCCCACCACTACCGGCTAGTCCTTGGCTCCACTCCCCATGCCCACGTGACTAGTCATGACCCACGCCCTCACACGTGCGGTCCCATAGGCCTCTGGCGGCCGTGGTCGTCACCACAAAGATTACCTCATGGTGGTATAGGACTAGCAATTTCCATTGACCCAAATAGGCAACTCAACATGCTCATTTAATCATTACACCGTGCTTTCACAAATAAATTGGGCCTAATTTAGCCACATGAATTTTGCCCAAAAATAAACTAAATAAGTTAAATTAAGCAAGTTAGGTATGCTTTGGCATCACAATTGAACCCAACATGAAAATCATCAAATTATCAAAATTAACATCACTCACCTCTTGGGTTTCGCTCCTAATCTTGAAATTAAAGTCCTACTAGGAACCATGTACAAATCCTATACAAGAACTACAAGTTATGAGTTAAACCCCCAAAATGGTTCGTAGAAAAACCATCGCAGAACTCAATAAAATTAGTACCAATAGATTAGACTCACCTCTAGGAGTCTGAATATATAGCCTATTTTAAAAACCGACGTTGTTAGGCCCGTTAATCGGCGTCGAGAAGTTTGCTGTCAAAACTTCCATCGATATACGTCTCGTATATCTCTGTCTGTAAATCTAAACCAAATGAAGGAGATGATGACTCATCTCCAACGTGCCTTGATTATGATAATTTTAGTTTTTATTATGAAGTCCATACTAGTTTTCCAATTTTGCAATTATGCTCCTACTACTTATTAAACTGTATTAAAACTATCCCAAACTTAAATGGGTATTTGTCTATGTCTCGCATGGGTCCCATAAGTGGTTCCATTTAATTATATGAAGTTGCTAATTAGCCTACTAATTATGTAACGTATTTAATTCGCGTTCACAGAGGTACCCTTAACTGACCCCAAAAGTGGTCATCACCTAATAACATGATATTAACAACAATGCAATAATAAACCATTTAAGCTTTAATAAACATTTAGGCACATAGGGTATTCCACATATAGTGTCCCATCCCAACTGGGACCACCAACACATATCCCAACTTGGGATTGCCATACTGGCTATAACTGGGTTCCCAACTGGACACCCATAATCAACTTAGTGGGTGAATCCTACCTCCAATAAGTGTCACATAACACATTAATTAACATTAACTCATGATTATGCATGCTAAAGCAATATTAAATATAAACCATGGGAACGGGTGTCACAATACGAGGTGATCAATAAACTTATTTGAGAGGTACTCGCCACCTCGACTAGATCGAATGATAGTGATGTGTGTATCCAATTGCTTCTCCACTTCAGCCCTAAATTCTTTGAACTTTTCAAAGGCTTCAGACTTGTGCTACATTAGGTACAAATATACATACCTAGAGTGGTTATCAGTAAATATTATGAAATACTCATAACCATCCCTTGCTTTAATATTTATTGGTCCAGACATCAGTATGAACTAATTCTAACAATGCATTGGTCCTATTACCTTTCAAAGGAAAGGGCATTTTGGTCATCTTACCCTCTAAACATGACTCGTAGACTTCCATTGGTTCGAGAACCAAATCGCCTAAGACCCGTTCTTTGACTAGTCTGCCAATCCTATTTAGATTAATATGGCTAAGCCTCATATGTCAAAGCCTTGTTGGATTAGTGGAAGAATCCTTTCTTTTAGATGGTACAATTACCACTGAGTTATTTAGTTCCATATTAGAATCTTGAGAAACAATTGGAGTTATCACATACAAGCCATTTGATTTAATACCAAAACACACAAAAGAACCATTTCTTTTGATCACAACCTCAGTTCCAAAATAAAAAGAATAACCTTTATTCAATAAATCAGAAACTGAAATTAAATTACATCTCATTAAAGGGACGTAAAGTACATATGATAAAACCAAATTTTTATTGTCTGAAAATTCTAAAACTACCACCCCTATAGCAACCGTAAAAACGATTGCGCTAGATCCCAAAGTTAGCACGATTTCTCCATCACTGCATTTCCTGGTTGATTTGAACCCCAACAACGAATTACAGATATGGTTAGCCGCACTCGAATTAATGCACTAAGTGTTTGAAGTATCCGTTATAAAACTTACTTTAATCATACGTGATTCAATTATACCTTGAACTCTTGTAGCTAAGAATTCCGGACAGTTCCTCTTCCAGTGACCCTTATCACCACATTGGAAACACTTTCATTTGCCTTGGCCACCCACCTTTCCCTTGCCCTTACCTTTTCCCTTAGATTTTGCAATCTTAGGGACTGGTATAACACTTGGACCACCAATGTCAGTCTTTTTTTTTTCCTTTTCTTACCTTTCAGTGCAGATTGGGAAGAGGAAGAGTTTTTCTCAACGTTCAGAACGTTGCCCCCTGGTTTGATCACCCTTCCGTTGCCAGTAAAGAACTCATTAATTTGCTCATTGAAAAATTCATTTGATTCATATTATAGTTAAGTTTAAATTGAGCGAATGACGGCGACAGCGAATTGAGGATCATATCAACTTGGGTCTGTGCGTCGATGATGGCACCTAGGGTCTCCAGTTCGTTTAAATACCCAATTATTTTTAAAACATGTTCTTTGACTGGAGCCCCTTTTGATATCTTCGCACTCACTATCTTTTGCATGGCAATGGCAGGCCTGCCATGCTCCCCAAACATTTCTTGTAGGGATTTGATAATGGCACTGGTAGAATCATTATTGGTGTTGCAACACACCAGCTATAGAGGCCAGAATGTAGCAACGGGCCATTCCATTCGGTTTCTTCCATTTATCAAACTCGTGTCTAGTAGCAGCTGGAACATTTGAAGCGGGTTCTTTAGGGCATGGGGTGGTGAGAACATATATGTGATCCGTCACAGTTAAAACAATGTCAAGGTTACATTTCCATTCAGTGTAGTTATTTCCAGTTAACTTGTTCTGAGTGAGTATAGTGGCAAGTGGGGTAAATGGAGATCCAGACATTATAATTTATTGAAAAAAATCAACAGACAAAACAAATATGGATATCAGAATTTGACATTTTTGAAATAAAAGAATACTTGAAACTCTTCTTTAAAACAAATTCGTTGGAATATCGAAACGAAAGAATAAAGCCTTCGTGTGGTGGTCAATGTTCGATCTTTCGATTAATCATGACTTGTCCACTATGCAACTCTTGCAAAACAAGTTATGACTCCCGATCCCTTTTGATCTCAAAGTTTTTGAATAATGCTCCGTGTGGGATCCCTTATCCATAGCTTAGCTAGTGTGCACCATTAACTAGGATCCAATCACAACCGCCTCAAGTAGTGCCTCCATGTGGTGGTCACCCTCTAACATGTCTGATTGACCCTATCCGTGAGAAGTTCACATCTATTAACCAATGAGTAGTGTATCCTCCGTATGGAATGATCACCCCTGGTGATATGACACAGAATGCACTACTCATCTTACAGTGAACCATTAATGAAAGATCGTTGGTGTTATTAATAAGACCCTATCCCACTAGTTTTAATAATTATGGATTTTGCTTTTGAAAAAATTATTTCTACACATTATCCATGAACATCCAATGTTTACTAATGCGTTGAAACAGTTTTTTGAATTTTGTTTTAGAAAACTTGTTTAAAGCGCATGCAAGTAGTAACAATGTATAAAACGCCAAACACAAACCAGCACATAAAACAAAAACTAAAACCGAAATAAAGACATTCAAATGATGCCTCTATCTTCATGGCTCTATCTCCATAGAAGCTCTTCTTGGTTTGGTCACCTCCGGCTCCATCTTTATGGACAACGACTTACTCCTCCATCTCATGGACTTCCTATTCTATTACAAAAAATCCTATGCTTTTTTCGAACCTTACAATTTTTCTAGAAAAGGAAATAGCAATAATAAAATAAAGAAAGCTAGGGAAACCGATGCGACTTTCCTGTTCGCAGGATTGAAGTCGCAGCGCCTTTTACATATGCCTTAAAATCAAACCAAAATAAATACAACACACACCAATCTCAAACATTAAAAATGAAAATTAACATTCTTGGTGCCATGGGAGACAGGGGACTAATCCTTGCTGCAAAAGGGTTAGTCGTACGCACATTCACGCATATACAATAAATATGTGTAACTATTGGAACTCCTAATTGATTCACATAGTACATAAACTCTTTATGTACCTATTTAGAACTTAAAACATCATCTTAGTTCTCTGTCACACTTTGATCGATCAAATACCTTTTCTTGGCCCGAAATGGAAACCTTAGAAGGGGGGTGAATAAGGTTTTAGCGGAAATTTAACCTTTTAAAAACTTAATACAAATTAAACACAATCACAAACAATTATGTAAAGAAAGAAGGGAAGAGAAACTTACAAATCGAGTTTTCAAGTGGTTCGACAATCTGCACACTGCGGCCTACGTCCACCCCTCAAGAACACCTCTTGAGGATTCCTTTAATCAGACCTACTTCACGGGGGTAGATCAAACCATTACAAGAGCCTTCAATTTCTCCGAAAGAACACATCTTCTTTGCACACAAGGGTTACTAACCCTCACTCTTTCCAATTAAATGATTTACAAATTTAGCTCTCTTTCTCTCTCTAGAGTGAATAATACAATTAAAAGCTCACACAACAACTCCTTAGTGAGTAGATAATACAAGTGAACGCTCACTACAATTTACTTTGTCAAGAATTATAATTGAAATCTAGAGTAAATTGATTTTTCACTCAAACTAGGGCTTAAATGGGAATGATAATTAAACAAGATGTTTGAATGATTTTGTTAATGTTACTTGTTGTTTATGACCCTAAAATACATCCCTATATATAGCTTTTGAAAGATTCTAGCCATTGGGAGTGGTTAGGGGGAGTAAAAATAATTTTTGGAGAGTTTAAAAGTTTTGGAGAGTTTAAAAACTAGGCGTTAGTGCATTCTGCGCAGTCCAATCTACTGGATCGAATGTTCGGTCGACTAGGAAGTTTATACCAAAGAATGGACATTCTGTTGTGAAATTTGGTCGACTGAACAGTAATCTGGTCAACTTGAATAGTAATCCGGTCGACTTAAATTGTAATCAGGTACACTATACATTAAATTTCTCTGTTGACTGGTTTTTGCTGTTTTTCGCAGATTGACACCACTTTACTAAAACGGCCATAACTCCCTCTACAAAACTTGTTTTTGCGATCCATTTGAAGATACGAAAACTAGATTCAAATACCTTTCCAATCATATAAAACTCAATATCTAGTTCTTTACCAATTAGATTAGGTTTGGTTTTAAAGATGACCCATCTGCAAAGGGTTCTTCATTTTGACTTAGCCACTTGAAAACTTTTGTGAACTGAATTTAATTGAGTGGTCTAAGTATGTTTAGGTCCTTAAAAGTATTTTAAAGTGTGAGATCAAGGATCCTAAAGTCTAATTAAAGTTACTTGAGCCCCTATGAGTGATTGATCAAAAATCTTACAAATAAATCCTAGTCTTTAACTAAGGATGAAAAAAATTTCAAGTCTTCAAGCTTGATCCTTGTTGAGCTCCATCACTCTTGGACTTCACCATATGCTATCTCATGATCTCAAACAAAGTTAGAACATTTAAGTTCATGAATAAAGAGATTAGCATAACGAAATTGACATGATAATTCATTGGAATAGAATCATTAAGAACATGTAATTATCACTAGATTTATCATCTTCAAAACAAACATAAATAATGCCTTAAATAAATTCAAGGCTAACACCTTTCAATCGATCAAACTTTCAATCGATTGAACCATGTCCAATCGATTGAACCTGAGATTTCACAGACAAATTTTTTATTTTTCAGAATATTGTAAAAAAATTAAAATAATTAATGTTTCAAAAATGTGAAATCACTTGGACAGAGAATCAATCTCGATCGATCGAACAAAACAAAGTTTGATCGATCGAAAACAATTCGATCTATTGAGAACAGATAGTTCGATCGATCGAAACAGCCATGCATCCATCCAGTGCAATCACGGATTTGTATTCTACTACGTAAATACTGCAGAAACAGATCTGTGACGATGCAGTATAAAAAACAATTCTAAAAGACAACTTGTAAATCAGAACTAGTGTTCCAAAACGTATCTATAGATCCAAACAAGCGAAGCATCATATCTCTTGTGTGTGCTAGCAGATTTAGCTAGCTAGCATTTCATAGATAAAGTTTTAATAATAATAATAATAATAATAAGGGTTTAAGTACTATTTAGTCCCTTGAACTTTGGAGCTAATCTAACGTTGGAACTTGATGTTCCAAAAGTGGCACATAAAACCCTAACGTTACTTAAGTACTCCATATAGTCCAAAAATAGATAGACGTTTAAAATCCAATAATTTAAAAGTTATTATTAACTCATTTTTTTATAAGGTAAATATCATCTACTTTTTTTGAGGTTTAGTCTAATAACACTCGTCTCTCTTGACATTTTAGGAGTAACACTTACCTCCCTTATTTGCAAACTTTCGTAACAATTAATCCCCTCCGTTAACTGGCCGTTTAAAAACTAACGGATAACTATGACATCACTAGATATAATTTTAAAATACATAAAATGCCCCTGTATTGGTATGATTCAATTCATTTATATCCATATATATATATATATATACAACTATATATAGAGAGAAACTTATCTCATTTCTAAATTTAAATTCATTTATATTACGTACAGTGCATGTATATATATACACACACAATATACATAAATGAAATCCATATCCACAGCCACCCAATTTCAAATTCTCATCCACAGGACCACAGAAGCAAATCAAATGCAATATTTAGATCTCGAACAGACAAACACACATCGATCACAACAATTGCTCACATCGGCTTCGCTCATTGCACTGGAATTCACAAATCAATGCGTCGAATTCCAAATTGAAAAATCTGATCAATTGGATTAGAAAGTTCAATTTTAGTAAAGGTCACAGATCTTAGTAGAATGCGAATCGAGTTCGAATCGTAGAACCAGGGGCGATTAGAGAGGGAGGTTAGAGTGAGAAACCATAGAGATTGAATCTCTAGGGATTGGAACAAACGAGTTTACATTAAATTAGGAGGAGAATTTGATAAAATAAAATTAAAAAGTTCAGATTCAAGCTCCGATACAAGTAAAGGTCACAGATCTTCACAAATACTAATTGGTTTCGAATCATAGAATCATAGGCGATTTAATCGTAGAACCAGAAATTGTAGAGATTGTATTTTTAAATGAATTTACATGAAATTAGAGATTGGAGAAGTCAATACCCTTGGAATAAAGAGGGCTGTGGAGGTCGTCGGTCGGTCATTGTCGTTGGCAGTGAAGGCCACTGGTGATGGGGCTATTTGATTGTTGAAGATGAATTTTTTTTATTAAACTATTATAAACAAGCAAGGGTAAACAAGTAATTTAGCCAACTCATTTAACACCGTTAGCAATCAAACTCTGACAGGGGAGTCAGTGTTACTCCTGAAATGTGGAGGGAGGTAAGTGTTATTAGACTAAGCCTCAAGGGAGGTAGGTGATATTTAAACTTTT
This sequence comes from Hydrangea macrophylla, assembly GCA_033977485.1. Lineage (NCBI taxonomy): Eukaryota > Viridiplantae > Streptophyta > Magnoliopsida > Cornales > Hydrangeaceae > Hydrangea > Hydrangea macrophylla. The sequence continues at coordinate 20,599,530 of CM066998.1, forward strand.
TTTTTTTTTAATAATCCCAATGGGTACTAAAGTGAGACACTCTCTAAACTTTAGGGAACTAAATAATGTAATAATTAATATCTACATTGCATCAAACAAATGGGATTAAAGATCCTTTGCTTCTGTTCAGGCTTGCTTTGGCTTGGTTGGCCTGAAAATAACTACTCAAACAAGAAGGAACGTTTGCCAAGGCAGCTTCTTGGCATCGTCTTTGTTTCTGTCAGCCCTTTCCCTTGTTTTGTGCTTTTCTATATATCCGGGTGTCCCTTGTAAACATTATACACAGTATGTATTAGGTCAAGTGAGAGAACGGAGAAGAAGGAAGAGGATCTTCAAAACGACGTAATTTAATAAGGGTAAAATAATAACTTAACTGATTCAATTAACTTCATTAGCCGACAAATTCAGACAGGGGAGGTTAGTGTTACTACTCAAACGTGGAGGGAGGTAAGTGTTATTAGGTCATACCTTATATGATATTTACCCATTTATTTATTTATTTTTATATTTACATATTTATTAACCCCTTTCAAAAAATTAATTATTATTTTCAAATAACAACCAAAATTAATACTGCCAAACTAGAAAATTAATTATATATATATATATATTTCCAAGGAAAAAATGATCACTATTGTTATTATCGTTGTGAATATATTTGTTAAAACAAGTGAAGGATGATATATAAGGATTATAAAAGCTGGGAAATCATTTATTATTTTATAATTCAAGTTATTTGCCAAGTCAATTGAAGGTTCATATTAATTGTTAATTATTTATTTCAAATGCACTATTTTAAAATAGAATAATTCAAAAAATTAGGCAATTTGTGCAACCAAACAGGCCCTTTACATAGCTAGAAAGAAGTGGGTCATTTCTCCACTTAATGTGGATCAAGATTTTAAGGGTAAATTACACTTTTTACCCTTGTAGTTAGAGGGTTGTGATACTTTAGTCCCTGCACTTTCAATTTGAGCATTTTAGACTCCAGAGTTTTATAAGTGTGGCAATTAAGTCCAATCAGATCTTTTATAATTAAACTTAGAACACTAGTTGTTTAAAGAATTATACTACACTCCTCAGAAGTTTTCTTAAATTTAAAATTTTCTCCTTTATTTTACTTTATTTAAAAATTTTTTTTTTTTTTTAATATCAAACTAGTTTACCACCGCCTTCAATCAATCTGGTATCAGAGCTTGATTCCTCAGCCTGGTAGCCTAGTAAGTTTGTTATATGAATATTAGACATACAGAAGAACCAGAATGTAACAATATAAATAATTCATCATAATAGAACAAAATGATAAATTAATAAATGTTCTAGAAATTGTTAACAAAGTTAGACATCTACAAAATCTTGTGCAAAAAAAGAAAAGAAAGAAAAACAATTACTAGTAATTAGGGAAGAAGACCTGAAACCTTTAGATTCATACCCTTGACCCAGGGCCGGCCCTGAGATTGTGAAATTCTCATGAGGCCCTAAGCGAACATGAGAAGAAAGTTTTTTTGCGCCCTTTTTTGTCCTATTTTTATATATAATACATGTATATATAATTATTTTTTTAGGCCCTATTTTGCCCTATTTTTATATATAATACATGTTTTTTAGCCAAACAATGCTTTATTTTTGGTCCTCTTTTTATATATAATGCATGTATATCTAAGGCCCTATTTTTTTTAGGCCTTATTTTGGCCCTATTTTTATATAATACATGAATTTTGGCCAAACAAGGCCTTATTCCAAGGCCAAACAAACTCTAATTTTTTGAGACCTCAAGCAGTCGCCCCGGGCCGCTGGCCCAAGGGTCGGCCCTGCCTTGACCATACAGTAGTGAAGATCCACCAGAATTTCCTTTCGAATAATTAATCCATAAAAAATACCTAAAATTTAAAAAAAGAAAAAAGAAAGAAAGAAAGAAAAGAGGCTTAGTAATCCATAAATAGAAAAATACCTAAATAAAAAGACTCATTTTTTTTCTAGTACCTTTTTTTATTTTAATTTTTTATTTATGGATTACTAATTTGAAAGGCTTTTCAGGAGGATCTTCTCTATATGGGCAAAAATTCTAAGTCTTCTTCCATAATTACTAATTGTGGTTTTTTTTTTTTTTTATATGTTTTTTGTGCAAGATTTTGTAGATGTCTAACTTCGTTAATAATTTCTAGTCGATAATTTTCATAATTTTTAATAAGTCATTATAATGTTTTTATTAATAAATTATTTTGTTCTATTATGATTTGCAATGACGTTGAGTTATTTAAATTATCATATTCTACTTCTTCTGTATATCTAGTACTAATATAATAAACTTGCTAGGTTGTCAGGCTTAGGAACCATGCTCTGATACCATATTGATTGAAAGCGGTGGTAAAAATAATTCGATATTCAAAGAAAAGAGAAAATACTAAATTTAACTTTTGGTGGTTTAGTATAATTATTTAAACTACTAGTGTTGTAAGTTTAATTATAAAAGATCTAATTGGACTTAATTATCACACTTATGAAACTCTAGGATCTAAAATGCTCAAATTGAAAGTGCATGGACTAAAGTGTCAGGACCTACTAACTACAAGGGTGAAAAGTACAATTTACCCAAAATAATATTTAAGCTTGTAGATGTAAACTAATTTAATTTATATTGCTTCTATGATTTTGATATTTTTATATCTTTAATTATTTGAGTTCGGATAATGTTCTATGAAATTCATTTGAGTTACCGAATTACATCACGTTAAGTTTTTTCTTAACTCGTAAAATCCAAAGCCAGAATGGCCACACAAAGCTAATAATGCCGTTTCAATCAAATAGAGGGCTTCAAAGAAGACGGTTTGTTTAAGGCCACTTTTTCAAATGTTTTATTATTATTATTATTAATTTTTTTTTTTTAAAGTGAGAATCAAAATTGTTTTTTTCTTTAATTTTCAATTGAATTTATAAAAATGAAAATAAAAAATGTGTTTGATTCTACATTTTCTACGTTGAAGGGAAGTTGAAGGCGAGATAAGTCGCGTGGTCACCTGTTTTCGTTATTAGAATTTCAAGAAATGACTTAGTTTTTGTATTTTGGACAAATAATGAAAACACTACTGACCCGTAAGGAAAACGGCTACCGAAATACGTTTTCAATTGACATTTTCTGAAAAAATGAAACAAACAAAAAACAGCAACATTACCAAACATGCTCTTTAATTTGTGACGGTCTCAAGACAAGCATATGTAGAAAAGGATGCGAGGTAGGAATATTAGAGACAAGCATACTAAAAGACCCAAGCAAAAATGAATTATCTTCATTAGAGCAGTTAAACTTTTTCCTATTCTGCAATGCTACCACTAGTCTAGAGATTAAGAGTGAATATTCTTTCTTTTTCCAAAGCTAACCATGATCACTTCCATCTCTCCCTCTTGAATCAGTGGTTTGCACTATGAAGAATTGTAGGCGAGCAGCCCGAAGACGAGAGAGCAATAGACTATTAGAGAAGTAAAAGAAAAAGGAAATGAAAGCCACAAGCAAAACCCATTTCGGTAGTATTTTCTTTTGTGTTATGTTGAAATAACATACGAAAAAAAAAAAAATCTAAAATGCACAAGAAATTCAAGAAAAGAGGAAGAGAAATGACTCACAAAAATATAGTATTTTTAAAATTATTTTCACAGTATTTTTATTTTCTATTATATATATTTCCTCACCATTTTCCTTCTTAATCAAACAAAGGAAAGTACATCTTTCTATATGTTTTCTATTCCTTTCCTTTGGCTAAATCAATGAATCAAACAGAGCCAAAATGTGAATTCAGACAAAACCCATGATCCAAACAAAGCCTATATCACGCAATAGATTTGAGTTTAATTGTCCACACCCATTGCCATGCTCGCTACAGAAATTCTGATAGTGGTATCTCCTGCGTCTGTTTTTCTTTCAACTACACAGAAACAAGACTGCACATACATGCACACACATTTACCTATACAAAAATTTTTTGGAACACTGAAGACTCATGGTCTGGTCTTTTATTAATTCAACCATCAATACTCTGATACCCATATTCAATCAGTCAAAAGATATTATTCAACGGAAATATAGGCACTAGGTAGTTTCTTGTCTTGGCCTTGGGTAAACTTTAAGTAGAAAATTTTCAAGTTATTTGATGACATGGTAATGGTATCACAAGCCAATAAAATTTCAATGTTCGAACACGTCAATCCTAATTTTACAGAAAAGACAGTTATGTGTTAGGATTGTATCTCTGTGTAATAGTAAGGTGATACAGATGGCGCAATATCACCTTTACGTTAACACTTTCTCCTACTTCGCGTGCACAACCTGTTTACACCCTAGTTTCACGGTTAGCCCAAGTGATTCAAAGGATGACACATGGAAAGAAGCTCCATCGTAAATACAAGACTATGGCTTAGTGCAAGAGAGGGCCGATGGACAAGACCGGTGTTGCGGGGCCGGCCCTGACCCAAGGCAACCAAGGCAGTTGTTTTAGGCCTCCAATATCATAGGGCCCCCAACCAAATAAAACTCTATATATCAGATATAGCATGTGCAAAAATCAAATATAGCCCATAACCAATTGTGTTGGTAACTATATATATTTTTTTACAACAAAAATGCATGATCAAAGTTTGCTTTGGGCCCTCAAAAAGTCAGGCTGCCACTGCTGTGTTGGAACAACCAATCAAGACGAGGGCACACACATGTCATACCCACAAGGTCAATGAACAGTAATAACAGCCTGAGGATTATAACCAAGATGGCCAATGGTGCAAATGGGCAGTCTGAAGTACTCTGACTAACTATAAGATAGCAGGCTTCGCAACCGCTTATACAAGGCTGGCTGCTATAAACGGGAACAGGTCCACATCAGACTGAGGTGATCGGACACCAGACAACAGTCAAAGCAGCACCTATGAAGGCTAGGATGGCAAGCCGATGAAATATTAGACCTAACAAAACGGACCGGGTATCAAGATCAGCATCAAACAGAGACAGATGAGTACAATAGACCGAGTACTTACATGGAAGATGCAAACACGTAAGAGTGGTTCCCAGCAGTTACCAGAATAGGGGAACATGGCACAGAACATGGGAAAACACGCCACTAAGCAAGATAGTTGCCAAGGTCTGAGAATAACTGACCCGCAGCAGAGAAAACCCACTCTACACCCAAATGCTGCCCCGTGCAAAACTACTTATTTTATTTCCAATTTCCTGCTTGTTTCAACTTTGTTCAAGCTTTTGAAAGTAGGTACCCAACAACCTTTATTTCCAGTTCTATCCTTCATAGTTCAGCACTTACTTTCAAGTGAGTGACTATTTCCAGCTTTTGATTAATGAAGATTAATACTAATTCAACATCCATTGTTAAGGTATTCTAGTCATGATGGGAAATGTAGGTGTACTTTTTTTCTACTCTTTCTTTTATTTTATACTTCCCTATCATTAGTGTACCATAAAGCTTATTTGCTTCAAGACTGCTTAGGACTTTAAAGGGGGTTCATTCCTACTCCTTGGACGATCACGCAAACTAGAACTTGTTGAAATAGGAAGATCTGTTCACCTACACACACTTGAGTTATTAGAAACTCTGGCACGCTCAGAAAATCACACATCACAGAAACCATGTACCTAGAATTGAAGAGCAGTGAACACCACCATTGCAAATTAGCTCAACGTTTTTCAAATTCAACCAGTTGCCAGAAAAAAGTTTGGTAAAAGATGAAGGTCAAGTATATTACAGAAAAGAAAAGGCAAAGAGATGCTTTTGCACAACCATTTGATTTACAGGAACTCAAGAGGAAACCGTCTACTGATTCACCAGTATAAATTTGGACAGACATGGACACAACATTCCTAATGTTTTGCTTGTTTACTCATTCACTCAAGTTTTTTGGTCTGGCAAAAATGTTTCATCTAGATACAAAACAGAGGGAGTCCTAAGAGCTGACACTTTCTGCATTCTCTTCACCGACTAAACAAAAATTAGAGAATGGGGACTTCTAAACATATACACAAGGGTTAGCATGATAAAAATAAAATCGGTTTAGATCCCGTTACACTTCAGTCATATATGATCCAGGTATATTATTTGAATTTGGGAACACATTTACGCATGATATCCTCCAAAATAAACATTTTTCAAAAGTCTTAGTATATAAAAGGGAAGATAAGTAATTGGTTTATTTGAGAATTTAGAATAACACGAGTGGGTACAGTTTGTTACAAATATATATATATATATATATATTTTTTTATTCGCCATATCCTAGCCGTGTCTATCCTACTTCCTTAGCTTTTCCGTCTATCCTACTTCCTTAGGTTTCCCGCATTGCCATGTCCTTATTGTGCCATATTCATGCTACAGAAAATGAAACAAAGCTCTACAATCCAAATATAAATTGAGGAAGTACAAATAATTGGTGAAGATAAATACCTATCACAAAGGAAAGAAAAGGTGCAAAATGTAATTTTTGGCCCACACTGGCCCCACATTGTATTTGTCCACAAAAAGAATAGAAAATTTCACATTACAAGAGAAGAACCAACTATTTAATTTACACAAGAAGTATTATCACCGGGTTAATACCCAACTTTAAGTTTTTTTTTTAAAAAAAAAAAAAAAAAAGTCAATCTATGCAGTATTTAAGAGCTGAACATGCTTTTATCTTACAAGACCAACAAACATCAAGGAAGAAGAGATTCTTGGAGGGGAAAAAATAGCATAAACAAGCAGTTCATTCAATTAGTTACAGAACTGAAGTTTTTCCAATACTTTCAAGGGAAATTATGTCAGAAGATAATGAACCACAAGATTAGCTTTTTCTACAATATCTGAAAATAAAAACAAAGACAAAACTGCATACCAATGATTTTAGAATATCTCAAAAAGATACAAGACTGCGTACCTATTATTATTGCTATTGGCAGCTAATCCGCGACAGATCTGCACAGAACCTGCAGATAAGGCATTTAAATCTTAACAACGATTAAAAGACAGTTATTCAGCAGAGGATTTCATGACAAGCAATGTTTTTTCAGCTGGTTTCTTCTAGTTCCACAAACCATCACCTCTGTTTTCCCGATACTCTAAATGTAACAAGAATTGACGATTGAAGACTAGGCACCCTCACAATCTTCACAACGCTCTACCAAAATAAGTATATCGTTCCTTTATCCTAAATGTCATCCCATACAAAATGTACCAAAATATAAATGCTTGATTCATGACCTTTAGATTGGAATCCCATGCCCTTGGCTACGTCCATGTTTCCCCAGCTGAACTTTGATTATAGTAGCTTGAAAACATTATTCGGAACTAGCACCACTCAATGAGTCTGCAGACTGTAGCATTTGAAGGACAGTAAATGTAAGTCTAATTTATAGAGACCTCGTCTCCTAACATTTGCACATTCCTCGTCTCCTAATGTTTGCACATTCCTAAGTATAACATGAGGAAATCTAGATATACTAATTGACCCCACTCAACCCAGTTCTTCTCATCACGTGATTTCCAATTCATCATGGTTAAATAGAGTCTACTTATAGGGCTTTTGGGAATGCTTAAAACAGGATTAGGTTAAGACCCCGGCTCACAGTTATTTGGTTTTCACGAAAATTTGGGTCGAATTGGTTTGATAAAAAACCATTTCTTCCTATGTAACAAAAGGTTACAACCCCTAACAGATATAGTCAGACCAATATAGTCACAACCTATGTTACCCAGACTCGGGTACGGGTGTCGGGTACAGACTCGGGTACGGGTGTCGGGTTCGTCCAATTTTAAAGATTTTACACTATTTTGAAGGATCGGAAAGAAAAGTACCCTTATCCGGGTGTCGTGTCGGGTACGGGTACTCCATGAATTATAAAGGGTCCGGGTAACATAGGTCACAACTAGGGGTGCAACTCGGGCGGGACCCAAAGGATTTTGGTTCTGCCCAGACCCGAGCCTGAATTCAAGCAGTCTGCCCAAGCTCGAGCTCGAGCCCGACATAAACCCAAACTTGTCAACCCCAGCCCGGTTTGTGAATTAGTTCTATAACCCGAGCCCGAGCCTGAATTGAGCCCGAATTACAAATTTTTTTTTTGGTGCAAATTGATTTTTAGTATGTAAACAACAATATGTAGAGTATCAAATCTATTTTTTATTATTTAGATTTGAGAAAAAACATTCATATATTAATTTAGTACTAGAATAATATCTGATAGTGTATTATTATCACTAAAAAATACTAGAATATAGTAAAAAATAATACATAAATAAAATTCGGGCTCGGGTTCCACGGGTTAGCAAGTTTTTGTCCAAGGCCCGCCCGAATTCAATTCGGGCTTCCAAATTGCTGCCCAGGCCCGCCCACTATGAAAGTATTATGGGCCCAAGCCCGGGAATTTTCGGGCCGGACTCGGCTTCCAGCAGGTTGACCCGCCCGACTTGCAGCCCTAGTCACAATGCTCATCCTCTAATACGAACCACCTCACAATCATAGTCTTTTTAAGTCACCAGTAGCTCGACAAACTTAAATTGTTAGAGAATGGGCCCAACAATGTATATCAAGCTTCAACACCCTCCTCACGTGCGAACTCGTCCAACAAACTGAACAACCCAACCTCCATCATAGCGGATATAAATAACAAAGTGCAAATATGCACACTAGAATGGGAACGGAAATTGGAACCCAAGACCTTCGACAAGCAAGGTTCTGATGCCATGCTAAGTCACCAGTTGCTCCAAAAGCTTAAGCTGCTTGAAAATGGACCCGACAACGTATTTCAAGCTTGAACAAGTCATAACAAAAGTACCTCATTCTTCCTTTAAAGAATTATGTCACTGAAACAAGGTCGCAACCCATATTTTGGTCTCGCCCTTGTAGGGTTCTTTGAGGTTGGAAAGCACATTTTTTTTTTTAAACATATAGGGCTACTCTAGGACTTCAGAACACACTTATATACTTGTAACAAAAAAATTAACCATTGCATGAACCAGTAGGCAAAAAGACAAAAACCCGTCAAAAAAGATACCAGAAAGACAGAAGAAAACTCTCAAAGTCAAAATGATAGAAATTGACTACCACAAGCACATGGCATGTGCCAGCATCTTAAAAAGAAGGGTGAAAATTCAAATGACAGGTCTAATTGTGCTTGGAATATAATTTTGACACGCATTTCAACAAGGTCAAATCGAAGGATATAAATCAAGGAAACCCATGATTGGCCCACGAGTTTCATAACTTCACCTATACTATGTAATCTCAATAAGACAATATAAAACTACTAGATCAACATTTTACAACTCAACCACCAAAAATAAAACAAACTTTAAGAGAATCAGGGCTTACCTCGTTCAAGCTATAAATTCTAAATTCTTAAACACCCCTTCCATTGATCCCTTACCCATCCCCAAATGATTACCATTATTTCTTTATGCTATTTTAGTCTAAGGTTATCTTTGTACTTTTGCACATTACATTATCTATATGCAAGGTGTAAGGGCAAGAGTGTTTGGTTCCCCTAATTTCTTTCCAACTCTTCTGCAGATGTGTTTGGTTGCCCTAATTTCTTCCAGCTCTTTAGTAGGTACCTTAGTTTTCATAAAGTTGGTGCATGCAATGCCTCTCCCCCCAATGCGTCCACAATTTTTTCTTCTCTCTCTATTATAACCCTGTGAGACAAAATCTCTTTCTTCATCCAATATGATCACGGATATTCTGTACACAAACCTATAAATACGTTTACATGTGCTATATACAAATAGATCTACACAAACTAATATAAAGGCAAAATCTGATAAGTCTCTCGATTTGTATTTATACTTTGTATAATTATTTATTTAAGCCTACATAAAGCACAATTTAGAAATGGAAATATTTAAAAAGATAGGTACCAAACATACTTATGCTTGGGCTTACTTTTAAGTTTTAAGCAACAACGAAACAATTAAATTGCTCTTTCTGCTTATTAAGATCTTCAAAACAAAAAAAAAACAGTAGCTAGAACTTCTGTACTGTTCCCTACATTAGTAGTCATATGTTTTCCTATCTTTGGATAAGTGCTACTTTTCCTATTGAGTTGGTAGTAGCATAACATTTGAGTTGTTGTCTACCATATCTTTATCTGGATGATAGTGGTTCTGCCTACTTTCTTTTACTTATGGCAAGTTTGCACCGTCCAGAATTAAAATGAGCGGCCAGTTCACAACTTTAGAGCATTTCAATGTCAAATTCCATCATCTTGATTGCAGTTGTCTGAAAAATGATAGCTCTGGGAAAGTTATGCTTAAAATCATCAGTTATGTCATCTTAAATAATCAAATAATAACGAGCATCCGGAGAAACATGATAAAATTTTACTTCTTTCTCAATGAACTAATCATGATGATGGATTACCAGAAGTGAAGAAAGCAGGAATAAATAGCAATCAGGATATAAGAATACTGAGATCATTACATAAACAAAATGGGTTCAGAACTATTTCACATCATAATTCCAATAAACAGCCTACTGAATATATTTGCATCTATAACTGTACAATGCAATAAATGATAAATAGCTCACAACTACCTTTAGCCATAGATTAAACTGGACACTCAAAAAGATTATGGAAAATGAAGAGAAAAGAAAACGAAAGACACCAAAATGTGACCGAGCAACATGACTAATGTTTTTTTTTTTTCCTTTTTTTCCCCCCCTTAACTGTAAGAATCAATATATCAAGAGATTCAAATAGGAACATAGATTGAGCAAGGGGCTGTTAAAGTTGAGCAAATAAGAAGAGATCAAGGGGCTTTTATTCCTTGTTACCGAATCTCTTGGCGATGATAGGACGCACATCATCAGCATCTGCGAGGGTTTCTAGGAATGGAAGTAACGAAATTAGTGCAGAGTCTGATGGGTCATCAAACCAACTCTTAATAGGAATCCCGTTATTGACTTGCAACTGGAAAACCTGAAATCAACAAAAGAGAAGAAGGCTCAACAATTAGAATGTTTCTACAAGATTTGGGGCTTTTCTCTCATGTTACTATAAACCAAACCTGACCTAATGGTTTTGGTGACTAATAGAAATGGAAAGAATGGACCCCAAATTTGATCCAATTGATCAAATACAGCACAATACATTCTAATATATGGTAGTCAGATCTTCATGACTTTCGGTTCAGGAAACAAAAGTAATAGTTATTTTGTAGGAGAGTCAACACCCAACCCTCCTAAATCCGAAATTTGTGGTGAATAGAGATGGAATGGTCCAAACGATATCTAATTTAAAATGCGGCATAATAATCGATAAAGATGGAATGGTTCATCTAATTTCTAGTCCAAATTCAACACATCTTAGAAGTGCTCTTTGGACCTGCTTCAGCCAAAACGTGCTTCTGGGGCCCTTGAAATTTATATAAACAAGCTAATATGTATTTTGGGTCCCCAGAAGCACGTTTGGGCCCTAACTTGCATTTGAAAAATTATTCCAAACAGAGCCTTAATCTCACATACCCATCTCCCTTTATAGAAAGAATGAAACGGGACAATCATAGTTCAAAATGATTACAATAAACATCCACCAAAAAAGATATGAGCAAAGTTGAGAACCACCTAACACATGGAAGAAGTGCTCTACCTGTGGAGAATTATCAATTATAACAATTTTTGCAAGATCAACACCTAAAATTGTCAAGTCCTTGGTGTAATTCCCATCTGAGAAAATGCACGATTCTCGATAAGCTCTACGTGAAATAAGCTTTCCATCTGGATCCAGAATATCCAGAAGTTGTTCAGCATAGATGCTTTGGCTGGCTGTGAAAACTACAATTTCAAACATCTCTGCAACTCTCTCCAAGAATGTCCGAAGATAAGGTCTCTGTTTTACATACACAATGTGCTCTTTCATGTTGAATAACACAGGAAATGAGAAGTCCGCATCATCACTATGTTCTAATGTAGAGTGTACAAGAGTTTCTGCACACATGAAACCACACAAAGAAACTTTGATAGCATGGACATATGTAAAAATGATATATGCTTCTACAATATAGAGCGATTTCTTGAAAGATCAAAAAAATAACTCACATACATTGTTATCAAATAGTAAATCATATCGTGAATCGGTTTACCAAAATTACGAAAGATGAATCGTAAGATTCACCTTTTCCAAAATAAATAATGACATCTGTGTTTATATTGAATACATATAAAACATGGATGATGCTTAAAATGAACAAAAGAACAATTAAACACAACATGCAATATCAAGGCTCAAAATGTTGAAACTTTCCATGTAAAAATTCAAAGTTCACAGTCATGAATACAAAATTGTATTGAATCGTGAATCGTATCAGGTTGTATGAAACTCGAATCAACTCGTATGAATCGACTGATCCTAATTACCATGCTCATATATAGCAGTGGAGAATGACATCACATACATCTTATACTTCATAACAACACAAAATAGTTACAACTTAAAATACAAGTAGCAATTATCACGATCATCCGTAAACATACAGGAGGGTCAAATTTTTCTTACCATCCAAATCAAGTACTAGAGTGATATGTTTGGTTCTTTCCTTCGGCAATATGTTGGGCCGAAAATCTGTTTCCACATCTGGTACGTCCGGCAGATTTCTGATGAACATTTGCGGATCAAAAGATTCTGATTGGTCCAAATCAGGATGTGGACTAACATCTGATTCTTCATTGCAGGTTCTTATCTGATGGATTGCCATATATAAGCTCGAATCTTCTGAATCTATAGCTTCTTCACATGTTCTTCCATCGTGGCTGTTGCTAGTTTCAATTGTATCCTCGAGGAGAGGCAATATCATGCAATCCTCAGTCATATCAAACAGTATACTTGGCTCATCGCATCTGTAATTTGAAAATGCATTAGATTCGGTAATATTGCCATACACCGAGTCGCGGGTCATGGGTAATATCGTCATGTCAGAAATATAGAAATCTGAAACATTGCAAGAGGTTCTGCTGCCATCATCACTGTCGTCAGCTTGCAATAGTGGCACTTCATTTTCTTCATTGTTGCCTAAAGTAAGATGAGGGAGACAAGCAAGGTGCAATAGTCAGGTCATGATTAATTGTTAATTGTTACGGCTACTGGAATCAGTCGATTTAGGACTTGATTCAAGTTTCAAACAACCCAATATCATTCATGATTTATAATTTTGAATTTAGAAGTTTTAAGTGAAACACTTTCAACATTTTGAGCCTTGATACTGCATGAAACTTGTGCTAAATTGTTATTTTGTTCATTTCAAGAACTGTACATGTGTTACCATACGTATAGTATGTATAAAAATATTGATTTTCTCAAATTTGAATGTCACAATTCTATATGATTCAAGATTCATAATTTTAGCACACGAATTCACAATTTGTCAACAATGGTGACAGATGTCTTTAGCAATCTCTGATTTACTGGAAACAAATTCTCGCCCGAAATCATTCAACTAAGAGAAGAGATTTGGGTCATACCAGCATCAATGTCAACATTTGATTCACCATGAACTTCAATTGATTCTAGAATAGGCGAGAAAATCGTCTCCAAGTTTGACTGGCCGCTGACTACTGTAGAGTCCTGCAATCAATTGATCCACCATAGACTATTACCACAATACTGGAGTCTAGATCTAAGGAGCACACAGTAAAGTTCTTTAGTTATCACATATATACATATATTATAAAGTGGAATCAAAAGCCTGCCACGTGGCAGTTCCATGATTTTTCTCAATTTTCTTATTTTTTTCTTGATTTTTCTCAATTTTCTTATTTTTCTAATTAGAATTTTCCTTTTCTTCATACCAATATAATATATATATATATATATATACGATGAGGATCAAGTGTGGACCCCTAAGGAGCGGACCAAGGGACGAACCACCTCTAGCGACGATAATTTTCGTTGCTAAAAGGTGGTCCTGTCCCTTGGTCCGCTCCTTAGATTCCGCTTAAAATCCGGATTGTATATAATATACACACAAAAAAAATGGTTACTTCCGTATTTGAATACAACTGCCACAAAAAACCCACTTTATCAACAAGAGATTGAACTTTAAACGAATTGTTAGCAAAAAGCTACCCCAAAACAAATCACATTACATAAGATATACACACATATATTATAGTATATATCGTAAATGGTTTTAAAAGTTGTACCACATGTTGTGACAGTAATCTATGGTACCACATGTCACTACATATATTATTGTATATATCGTAAATAGTTTAACAGTTGTCCTACATGTTGTGACAGTGATCTATGGTACCACATGTCACTGCGTAGGGTATTTAGAACCCAAATTTGGGATTCAAGCATAATGCTCATGATATAAGTCTACCTTAAACTACATTTTTAAATCTTCTATATATATATATATGTATCAAGTTACTGAATATCTCTTATATTAAAGTTTCAAAACTTTTTTTTCTCATAGATTAGATACTTATCAAAAGAGAGATAAAGCACATTTCAAATATAGTCAGAGAGATAAACATTGTTCTGCGACTACATTTCAAGTTTTAACCATAAATCTTAAAGCATCCGGTTATATGACGAAACCTAAAATTTTAGTCAAATAAAAGTTACACAACTATACTTAACATAAAACTCATCTAATTATCTCATAATTAAAATTTGAAATATTGAGGTTAACTAATCCAATGATCTTATTACAGAAATTGTAACTTTTATCGATATAAGTTGTATACATACACAAAATTCATATACATGATACATCCCCATTGATAAGGATCATTTTTTAATTCAATCTGTACTATAAATTCTCTGAAGCAAAATCGTTTTCATTATCGTTCAAAGCAATTACTATCTGCTTTACTATTACAACCCCCGGGTTGGCTTCTTTCGTACCCAAACATTCAATAGGGAAAACACCTCTTTTTTTTTTTTTTGGGTCAATGGAAAACACCTCATTTAGTTCCTCTATTTATCCTTCTTTACCCTACTCATCTTTTTATTTAAATAAATATTGAAAAAGTATATAGTGTATACCTATTAGAACTTACTCCCAGCAACACTCTTATGTTCAACGTATGTACTCAAAAACTTTCAGAAGAGATAATGTTATGCCCGTAGATCATTACCGGATTACGAACTGTCACAAACTAACCTTTTTAAAGGCATCAAGAACAGTACGAAAAAAAAAAAACAATTTTTTGGAACGAAAATAGGACTGTTGATTGAAGGATCTTTCATTAGATCTACTTCTGCATGATAACTAAAGAATTGACTATTATTTTTTTAAGAGCATAGGCAGGCATGCTTATGAAAATATGATCATCATATTAAAGCATTAGAGTCAGAAAAAATCTTTGGCAAAGTTTCTTGTTCTCCTTTTTAGCTGAAGGAAAAATGGAAGCAGCACACATAAATTCTCTGCAGATTACATGTGAACAAGGATAAATTTGCAAAACACATGAAAAAACTCTGTACACGTTTTCTACCGCTTTAATGCACAAGGAAAATTTCAAACAACTAGCAGCAACAAAATAATAATGTGTAGATGAATGTGCAGTATATAGTTTTACTGTAGATGATATCTTAAATGAAAAACATGTGAAAGAAAAAATTCCAGAAATAGATATCATAACACTTATAACTATTAAGTTTATATGGTATTAACTCTTTACCATTCCCTCCATAGTTTCTGACTCAACTAAAGGTGATAGCTGCTTCTGAAACTGAAAATTTTCACCATCTAGCAATTCAGTACAGTCAATTGCGTCATCTCCATTGTCCTGAGTATGCACTTTATTGCACAAAGAAAATACAAGAACAGTAAGTAAGCAACTTAAAACTAGCAAGTTAATGTTAACCTTTTTTTTTTTTTTTCCTCTCTCTACTGCAAAAGGAAGTACTAAGACTCAAGGAAAACTCAAAGAGATCACAACCAATGCAAAATGATACTTGAATATCTTACCCTTTGAGTTCGACATTATTTTCAGACACACTCAATGCAATATTATTACTAAACAATGATTAAAATGATCCAGATTTTCCATTTAAGAGAAAGAATAAGTGAACACTGTAGAGAAAAGAATAAAAAAAGAAAAGGGAGAATATGCAAATTAATATCTTGCTTTAAGCAGTATAACTTAAGATTCGAAAATATTCAAACAATAATAAACCTCTTTCATAACTATTATAAGATTTTCTATCGATCTCCGTAATCTACATACATTTTTTATTTATCATTTGTGTTTAAATTCAAATGGCTCCCACATCCAGGCTTCAGTTTCTTTTACATTAAAAAGAAACATATCGCACATAAATTTTGGACAAACGAAGGCACGTCATGTAATTGTTTTAATTGGATGAAATCCATGTGGACTTGAGTTGAATTAATAATAAATTTCCTATGCCAGACACAAATACAAACAAATAGATCTTAATAATAACCACAATCAGATCAATAATTGGGTCAAATCGAACCTTGACACAACCTATTAACTTTAAATCCAGGAGTTGGTGTACTCTTACACTAGTTTATCTTCCTTGGAAGAGATAATAATAGATCAATTCCTTAGGCAATCTCATAATGAAGGAAACAAAACACTTTTGTTCTTGAAGCAATAGGAAAAGATTATAAAAGAAAATATATATTTGTTTGACTCAGCAGGACCAAAGGCCAATTTTTTTCCTATGCAATTTCTGTATACAAAGTCAAAGGGTTTCTCATCCTTCTCTTCATTGCGCTCTGTCTTTCCTCTGTTTAGTAAAACCGCCGACTTCTTTTAAAAACTTGAAAATTTTCAAAAATCAGTTTCATTCTGCTATATGCCCATCTCCATGCTTTTTTCTCTGCAGTGTCATATTTATTAAACCATTTTACCAATCCACATTTTACAAATCAAAACTACAACTAGGATATGATAGAATATAATTTGGCTAATGTTAATACCAAAGCAGTCGCTAAAACTTTTAGTGACACTTCTGCTTTGGCACTAGCAATTTCTGCTTTGGCATTAGCATTTCCCTATAATTTAGGCCAAAATAAGTACCTTGTAATTACACTAAAATTTCATTCTAGGTCACGTTATTATTTGGAACACTTAAGGCCCTCAAATTAGAAACATGTGTCATTTAGGGACAACTGTTGGCGGCATTCAAAAAATGACAGAGTGCAGCACGTGGAGAGCCCAAAATGAAACTTTGGTAAAATTACAAGGTACGAAAATGTTTTTAAGCCCTACTTTTTTTTAAGGCAAGTGCCCTCCACATGGTCCATTACCTCTTTTTTTTTTTTTTTTTTGATGTCGTTAACAATTGTCCTTAAATGACACTTGCTTACCAATCGAGGGCCTTAAGTGCTCAATTAGTAATAGAGGGACTAAAATGAAACTTTGGTGTAACTACAGTGTGCTAAAATGTGTTTTAGCCCACACTTTATAGGCTATAGCGCTATTTTCTAGTTGCAGATAAAATGAAAGAAAATAGACTAAGGTGGTTGGTGTGTGTAATGCAAATCACTAACAGAAAAGCAAGAACTGCACTATCTACGGACAAAATATTAACCGAGGATAATGCTAGAGGCGAGTAGGGAGTAAAGTGAAATAGCAAACAAGGGTGGATGGAAGAGAGGGCTAGGGTGGGCTATAGCCAAGAATCAAAATTTCGTTACGGTCTAGTGTTTCGATCTGCACGGAAATGGAAACGGAAACGTTTCGGAAACACGGGAAAAATTTGGAAACATTGAGACACTTGTGGAAACATTGCTTCAATTTTAACTGTATGCACATAAGAAGCTAATAATTGAAAATACATGATGATTTAGTCGCCAATCTACTTTTAAGTAGTTCAAAGAATACATAAAACAATTCACACAGAATAGAAAAGTATACTAATTAACACTTTTCATTAGTCTCTTATAATTATGTACTTAAGATATTTTTTTTGATAACCTATATACTTAAGATACTAAATTTGTTAAGATAATCAATGATTAATATAAGAAAATTTATAATTTCTATAAAAAAAAAAAGTTACATATATATAAATATATTTTATTTTTTTGAGAAAAAAAATTATAATTGGTATGCCACTATTATAAGACTAATTAGTCCCAACTGCAATTACTTATATAAGACCAGTTATATTATAATACATATCTATACACTATACAGAGAGAGAAGTGAAGTAAGAAATGTCGTGCAGAGAGAGAGAGAATGGACTTGCAATGTCGTATGGAGAGAGAGAGAGAGAGAGAGAGAGAGAGAGAGAACAGACCAGCGAAAGAGGAAGAAGAAGAAGAAGAAGAAGAAGAAGAAGAAGAAGAAGAAGAAGAAGTGTGACTGCCGAAGGAAATCCTAGGTCTAGTGAAGAAGAAATCAAGCAAGAGAAATCAGGGAAGTTCAATTTCTCAGGGAATCTCTGTCATTTTTCCCCCAATTTCTTTTTATTCAATGATTGTGCGTCCAATTTCTTCAATCTCTGCTTCCCTTTTCAGTTTTTTCAAGTGGGTCGAAACATACAGAATCATCATTGTTTCAATTGAATCACAGGAATTTCATGATTCATAGTGGGTTTCATTTCGGTGGCTAGCGAAACCGAAATGTTTCGGCTGTTTCGTACGACACGAAACAAAACGAAACGAAATTTTGATCCTTGGCAATAGCCCACCCCAATTTTTAGGGGGAAAATTTTACATGGCCAAAAAAAAATACTCCCTCTATCCACATTTCCTTTTTTGGATTTCCCAAAATAAGTGTCCACTTTGAAAGTAAACTACAAAATTTAATAAACTCCCTATAATACCCTTACAATAAAGACAAAGTAGCATTTATGTGTGGCCCCAAAATAAGTAGGAAGTCAAACACCTATCACACCCAAGGGCAAAATAGGAAAGTGACTATGTAATGGACCCAAAAAATTAATATAATACATCTTTCTTATTAAACAATGAGCAAACTTGAAGTGGATAGTTATTTTGGAATGGAGGGAGTTTTATATGTAATATATGTAATCCGCCC
Organism: Hydrangea macrophylla; assembly: GCA_033977485.1. Classification (NCBI taxonomy): domain Eukaryota; kingdom Viridiplantae; phylum Streptophyta; class Magnoliopsida; order Cornales; family Hydrangeaceae; genus Hydrangea; species Hydrangea macrophylla. Next base: position 20,618,523 of record CM066998.1, read on the forward strand.
CCCCCTAAATTTTGGGAAAAAAAATGTGTAATATTTTGTCCCAAATGTAATTTAGCCTTCCTTGTATATTTGTCACATTACCTTTTCTCATCACTTTTTAGTTTAACCCAACCCAAATTATTCTACCATTGGTCAAGCTTAACAAATTATAACAAGCTATCAATCCCTATGATCAAATAATGGAGATATAAAACAAATTCTACCCATAAATATGTACTAATAGACTAAAAAAATCGCCACGGGGGCGCTGCCCTAGACCGTATAGCTTCGCCATAGTATCCCTCCAATCAGAACCTTTCCCCCCCCCCCCCCCCCCCACCCCAATAAAAAATTCTTGCTCTGCCCTTGATAGCAAACTGAATGTATGTAGCTGGCTCCAAGTACCTGGGACAAAGCATTGCTTATTGAACTAAGCATTAGAATTTTCTCCATGCATTTCCCCCTTTTAATGTTAAAAATTCTAGGCATATTCACCGGTTAACAAAAAAGAAATGCAAAATTGTGTGTTACAAACTTACAATGCACAAGTATACAATACATGATATAAAGCATAAAATCAAGCTACAGATATGCAATGTGTTAGAGCCCATGTGAGTTAGCTTCTGAAAAAAAGCACTTTTTGGAATAAGAAATTTTTTAAAAAGAAAAAGATACAAATTGGAGTGTTTTGGAAAAGCAATTTTTTAGCTTTAAAAGCGAATAAGATTTTCTAAACATCTGTAAAAAAAAAGCTAATCTAAAAGGTCACAACTTTTTCAATAATCACCTACGAGTGATTGCTGGTTACGGAAATGATAGCCATGACAGGACATTCTACTGGCAACCTTGGAACAGTATACTTCCATAGTTACACTACATAAACTTAAACCGTCTTTAAACAAAAAGATCTACCACCCATTGAAGCGAAGAAAAGATCTTCCTCGGCAAGACTTGTTAAATACAGATTCTTACCTTCTTGACAATTCTGAACACAGGCCTCAAACTCTGCTGCCTGTCGAGAAATCCTAACACGAGAACAACAATCCTTGGATATCATATTTGACTTTTGGCATACTCGAAGACCATTTTTTTCTCTTAAACAATCCGTGGTTGACTTGGTCTTCATTTTTAATGATGGCATTTAGTTTGTACTCGTGATCACCACAATCTTGATCTGAGAACATCAGCGGGATACAAAACCCCTCTAATCGAATGAGCAACAGGAGACCGTCTGTTCAATAACTGGGACAAGCAGACAAGACATGTCAATTGAATAGAAACAGTATATAGATATATAGATATGTATATATAAATAAATATGTGTATATCAATCTTAACACAAAGAGACCCAATAACTATGAAATGCATCAGAGTAAATTATAGTAGCATTAGAAGCAAATTACATTCCAGATAAATAATCTATGTTAATTCAACAACCTCATACTTCAAGGAGAGTGAACTAAGCACATATAAGAAATGTTGTATTTCAAAGTAGACTTTCAACTTTTCTATGATAAAATTACATCAATCAAATCCTGGTCTAATTCCATTTACTTGAAAAATTGAGATGTGCCATATGAACAGATGGATGAGAGCCTCTTACATTATATTCTAATCTACAATATCATATAAATATGCTATCTTTTATATATTTGAGACGTGTCATGTATATGTATCCAACTTTTAGACGCATTTCAAGTTATGTACCCGAACCTAAGATATAGAGCTTATGGAGGTCTGACACCTAGACAAACACCTGCATGCAACATGCATATCCGAGTTCGCGCAACACAGATGATGATGATGATATGTATTCACTCATTTATTCTTTTCCTTTCTGTAATGTGCAAGAACTCGCAAGTATTCAATGTGCTGAATTTGACAATATAGGACATGACCTTTAAACTTACTCACAAGCATATAAATCCAGGATTGAAAATTAACAAATGGCTGACCTGGAATCGTTTCATGGAATCGTGGCACTGACAGAATTCATTATGGAAAAAGATGGCCTCCACATCTTTTACAGGGAATGATCATGACTATAGATCAACACTTGGTAGTATATTTTACCAGCACAAGTGGAAATTTATAAATAAGATCTATCGACATTTCATTGTTCAGATGGTTTGGTGACAGGGCCTATTACCCCATCAAAGTCAATTGTGTGACACTCCTAAAAATAATTGAATTGACTTTAAGTTAATTTTTTCGATTTCTCCAGCGACAGTGAGTAATTTTAATCACAAGCCTGCAATGAGCACGATACTGCATGGAATATAGATAAGGGTGATGCTAATGCCATAGCACAAAGTGTTAATGCCAAAGCACAAAGTCGCTAAAAGTTTTAGCGACACTTAGGTGACTGTCGCTATAACATTTAGCGACACCTTCTTCTTTGGCATTAGCACTAGCCTATAGATAATGCTACTGTAGCAGGAAAAAAAAATGTTATTCTTGGTCATGTAAGGATGGAAACTATTTGTAAATATACTTGTGGCTTTATGTTTATTTGGCCTCACAGGTTCAGAGATATGAATCTGATTTACGAATGGGTTTAGGAAACTCAATCATGATGTGACAAATCATATATTGAAGTTCAAGAAAAGTGTTCTTAGAAACACAATTATGTTTTGAAAAGTAAAGGATGTGTTTTAGAAAATACAGTTTGTGGGAAAGAAATGCTTATAACCACCTCACAGACATATGAACGAACGTGAGGCCTCTAATTATTAATCAGGTAAAACCGAGCGGACTTGTTTAGTTCCTCTTTGTAAGCAATATTTCTTTTGTTTATGAGTTTATCCTCTGTATTCATCAACATTAAATGTTAGCAGATCATGAAACCATATGTTAATTAGCTTAAGCCTCATCTCTTTGCTATCTACAAGCAGTGTTCTAAAAATCGGCCTAGGCGGCCGCCTAGGCGGCGCCTGGGCGCTAGGCGGTGCCCGGACGCCGAGATTTTCGCTAGGCGTTTGAGAAAATCGGCCAGTGGATTAGTCGGCCTCTAGGCGGTGCTAGGCGGGCTAGGCGGTGCTAGGCGGTGCTAGGCGGGCTAGGGTGAGAATGCTAGAGAGTCTTATTTGGTTCCAACTCTTTGAAAAAAAAACCCTAACATTAGTATATATATACACTTAAGGTTTAAGTTAATTATGGAGAGATCCCTAATAGTTTTTTAAATACTAAAACCTTCTAATAATCTTTACTTATTTTAAAAAAAACACCACATAACCTTTAAATATATATGTATCTATTATTTGAACCACAAATCTATAATTTATTTTAATTAACACCACATAACTGGTATATATATCTATTATATAATTAATTTTATTTATAAAACAAATCCGCCTAGGCCCCGCCTAGGCGTCCGCCTAGGCCCCTAGGCGCTAGGCCCCTCTTCGCCGCCCGACTAGCGCCTAGCGATTTTTAGAACATTGTCTACAAGAAGTGAACAAGTATTCGCAGTTCATGAAATATATCTACACTTCACATGCAATGGTTTTAGTCGTAAGTCGCAACTAATATAAAATCCTAAAATGGAACTTCTACAGCAATTCTGTTATGAAAACCAAGAATTCCCTTTCTTATTACTGATATATATACACATATAAAAAATAGGAAAATGCTAAGTCCACCGGTTTTGTGCACCTAAACTATCCACCTGTCGTGGCAGTTTTGAAATTAATTCGAACTTTGTTTGGTAACTGATGAATAATTTTAGAAATCTACATCCGCAGGTGTATTATTTAGGTGTCCCATTTAGGTGTACCTAGCATTACTCATAAAAATATGTGTGTGTAATATATATGCAAGGTATAATACACATAAAAGATGTTCTAAACACACACACATATAAGAATTGAGAAAGAGTAACGAATAAAAAAATAAAAACAGCACATAGAACAGGTTGAAAATTAAACAGATTTAGAAGAGCAAACCATCACAGAGCCACCAAAGTAGACCGGTTCTGTGCACCTAAACTATCCACCTACTGATATGTCGTGGCAGTTTTGAAATTAATTCGAACTTTGTTTGCTAACTGATGAATAATTTTGGAAATCCACATTGGCAGGTGTATTATTTAGGTGTCGCATTTAGGTGTACCTAATATTACACATAAAAACATGTGTTTGTGTGTGTAATATATATCCATGGAATAATACACATAAAAGATGTCCTAAACACATACACATATAAGAATTGAGAAAGAGAAACGAATAAAAAATAAAAGGTTTAATTACACTCACCTTCCTTGTGTTTTGCCTTAATTACACGGAACTCCCTCGCATTTTGAAAAATTACACGAACCTCCCTTAAAATTAGTATTCTATAACACTTTCCCCTTAAAATTAATATTTGTAACACTTTCCCCCTTAAAGTGTAAAAAAAACCAGGCATAAGGGAGGTCCGTGTAATTTTCCAAAATGCGAGAAAGGTCCGTGCAATTAAGGCAAAACACAGGGAAGGTGAGTGTAATTAACCCAAAATAAAAACAACACATAGAACAGGTTGAAAATTATACAGATTCAGAATTGAGCAAACCATCACAGAGCCACAAAATGATTCAAGTAAAACCCAAAATATGAAGTCAAAAGTCATTGGAAATTGAAAAACTAATATTAGCAAAAACAGGTACTTTACAACAATTCAAAAATATAAAACCAACGATCACACAGGAATTGAAATCAATCTACAAACATAAACCCTAGAGAGGAACAACAACAACCTGAACTGACAGTTTGTACTGTTGAATTATCTGTTATACAGTTGAATACACATATATAAATCAAACTACAAATATACGACGATATAATCAACTAATTAAGCTAAAATTAAATTAAAATTATTAGATAAACATATTTACAAACCTATTTGTACTGTGTATCAACCAAGTTTCTCGCTCTCTCTCTCTCTCTCTCTCTCTCTCTCTCTGCTTGACGCGGTTTCTCTCTCTCTCTAAAAAGTCTGTCTTTCTCTCTCTAAAAGTCTGTCTTCTCGTTTGGTCTTTTCTCTCTCCAATCAGGGACACCTTTAAACTTCCCGAGATGGAATGGTCAGGTGGCAAATTGTTTGACGGCTAAACGGACGGCTGTGATCATATGTTTGTTTTTATTTGCACCAGTAGAAAGTTGACACGTAGCAAGAAAGCAAACGTCAGCATGGCGTATTACACGTGCAGCTTCACGGAAAGAGAGGAATCTTGTAACGAAATGACGGAAACGACCAATACCACGTGCAATACACGCTCGTATTGTCAGCAGACAATTGATTTTTTCGGGTAAATTATACAGCATGAACTCGTTAGTTTGCCGGATAGAATAAATGAGTATTGTATAAAAGTATAGTAGTTGTACTGTAATAATTAACTACAAGATAAAATAGTGTAATATTATTTTTCAACTGTGTTTGGTTTGTGCCGTATGTGTTGATAAAATAAAAAAGGGTTCAGTCTACTTTTTGGAATTTTTACCCAAGGCATCACTATAATGTCAATATGTCCCTGACCCATCACTGTTTCAATTTATTTCTTAAGCTTATCACTTTCTTAGGCCAAAAAATTCGCAATAAGAAGTCGCTATTTCAAATAGCGACTTTATACCAAAAGGAGAAGTCGATACTTCAAGTAGCGACTTCAGTGTAATATAAATCGCTACTTCAAGTAGCGACTTTATCAGCAATTCTCCATCCTGCAGTAACATTTCAGCAGCCTCCTCCCTGTAAAAAAAGATCACAACATTAAAATATTTCACAATTCAACAATTAACATATTTATCAACCAACAATATCAATACATTTTTTAATCAATCCACTAATATCTGTATACAATAAAAAGCGAGAAAGATAAAGAGAGGGAGAGAGAGGAAGGGAGAGAGAGATAGAGATAGTGGGAGAGATGGGAAAGAGAGATAGTGAGAGAGATTGGTGTATTCTTCTCCCAGATAGTAACCATCATTGTAGGCTCCGTCACCTGCAGAATAAGGTACAGGGTAGTCTGGATAGGGAAAAGTCTAGGCAACAAAGATCGTCAGTTTACTGAGAGGTGAGTGAGTATAAACTATCAAGGTACCAGTTATCTGAAGTAAACACAAGCTTATGAAGACACGAGTTAACATCTTACTATAATAATAATATCTTACTCATTTATTCAACATCGTTAACCAACCATTATCGTCTTGTTACTCGAAGACTGATGATCAACATACTCTCTAGAAAGAACAGACTCAATCGTTTTACATATGTAGATCTACCATCATTCTGTCCATTGCTCGTTAAGGATATAAACCATCCACCGCATTCATGGACACCACGTCAGTCCATCCCCCGCTCGTTAAGGATATCAACCATCCACCACATGTCAGGGATACAACGCTTTGAATAACAGTACATCAAATCTATGGCCACGACTTATCGTTGTATATCAGTGATCCCCATCCACCGGTCGTTAAGGATATAAAACCATCCACCGCTCGTTAAGGATATAACATGGATCATCTAGCTACCTTAGGACTACATGGTCCTACTCACTGCTCGTTAAGGATATAGCCCATCCACCGCATGTGTACGCATAACATGACCAGACATCCGCCCACATACCATTCCCAGAACTTATCAAACCTACTTAAACTCAGTACTACTATCGATACATGACAATTCCCATGTGGCTGACTACTCTGATTGAAAGAAACACAATCAAACTCATACATGAACTGCATTATATCTAACGTCATTTCGTTAATTCATTAAACTTATTCACACTAATCTTTGTTGTCACATTATCCCTGATTAACCCAAAATTGCATCACAGAAGTCCAAATCGATAAACGAACAATCGAACCCTTTATATAATAAATAGGCAAATGAAACCATGTTCTGCCAATACCAATCGGTTGGGATAAGGTCCAATCGATTGGGATAAAAGTCATGACAATCGATTGAGGAAATTGGCAATCGATTGGGTCTAAAATAATGTCAATTGATTGCTAACATTGGCAATTGATTGGGATGTCAATCGATTGGAATTCTACCCAATATTGGGTCCAGACTGATGACAATCGATTAGAATAATGCCAATCGATTGGCACTTCGTCTCTACCACCAGATTAATAAAACAACATATATAAACATCATAGGGATACATTTAACACGTCTAAACTTCATAATAACTTGTATAGACATCAAATAGAGGGACCAAGTGAGTTAGGACTCACCTAGGGCTTGTTTGGCATTGTGTAAGCTTGAAACCTCAAGTTCTCTCTCTCTCTTCCTCTTCTCTTTCTCTCTTCTATGTCCAACTCTCTCTTCTCTGTCTCTTCTTCTTTCTGCTTTCTTCTTCTTTTTCTGCTGTCCTTCTTCTCTTCTTCTTCTCCCAAAGAGTGAGTGTGTGTGGGGGTGTGTATATATATATACTCACAAGATGTGCCTCTCTATCTTAAAGCTGTGAAAATAGCCCCAAGGCTAAGAATAAATGCATATATATAGAGGTTGAGAGTGCCACACGTCCAAAGCTCAAGCAAAGAAGAAAACGTGTCTCGGCTTATACCAATCGATTGGTAATAATGGAAATCGATTGGTAACAGATATTTGAAGGCAGTCAATTGGAATAGATGGCAATCGATTGGAATATGTTGCCACGTCATAAATTCAAGTCGGTAAAATGCCAATCGATTGGGAACATGCCAATCGATTGGCAACCAAAAAATAGCAATTGATTGGGAAACAAAGGAAATCAATTAGTATCTAAATTTTACCAAAAGAAAAGGAAAGGTTATACAAGGATAGAAATGAAATACCAGGTCTTATTATATATCAAAAATACAGGGTATTACATCATCTACCACTCATTAAGGATTTCGTCCTCGAAATAAAAAAACATACAAGGTTTAAAACAAAAGAAGAAACTTCTCTTGCATCTCTGACTCTAGTTTCCACGAAGCTTCTCCTTCATCATGATACTTCCACTAAATTTTGACCAATGAAATCTCCTTATTCCTGAGCTTCTTGATTCCACGGTCTAAAATACGAACTGGTCCTTCATGGAATGTAACATTGTCGTTGACTTCAATATCCTCGAAGTTGATCTTATGCACAGAGTTGTGAGCACACTTCTTCAGCATACTAATGTGAAAAACATTGTGCACTCCTGACATCTTTGGTGGCAACGCAAGGCGATAAGCAACTTTCCCAACACGCACTAAAATCTTGAACGGTCCAGCGTATCGCGGCGATAGCTTGCCTCTCTTCTGACCAAATCTGACGGTACTTCGAACAGGTGAAACCTTGAGTTAGCATGTGATCTCCAACTGCAAACTCCAAGTCTTTACGTCGCTTGTTAGCATAACTCTTGTGTCGGGTCTGAGCTGTCTTCATCTTTTCACGTACGATATGGATCTTCTCGCTGGTCTCTCGTACCATCTCTGGCCCAAGAAGTTGAGTATCTCCGACTTCGATCCAACACAGTGGTGATTGGTAAGGCCTTCCATACAAAGCTTCAAACGGTGCCATCTCTATGCTTGAATGATAACTGTTGTTGTAGGTGAACTCAATCAAATGTAAGTGCGTCTCCCAAGAATTCTCAAAATCAATAACGTAACTGCATAACATGTCCTCCATTACTTGATTAACTCGTTCAGTCTGCCCATCGGTGTGCAGATGAAAGGCTGAACTCAAGTTCAATGTTGTTCCCATCGCTGTCTGGAGACTCATCCAAAATTCTGCAGTAAAACGCGAATCTTGATCTGACACGATAGAAACAGGTACTCCGTGTAACCGTACTACTTTTTGTAGATATATTCGGCTTAAACGTTCTACTGGATACTGTAGGCGATAAAATGTGCCATCTTTGTAAGTCGATCCACGATTACCCAAATAGCATCGTGGTTCTGCTATGACTTTGGCAATCCTACCACAAAATCTATGGTGATGTGTTCCCATTTCCATTGAGGAATCGGTAACGGTTGCAGTTATCCCGGTGGTTTCTGATGTTCTGCCTTTACTTGTTTACAAGTAAGACACTGAGATACGTACTCAGCTATTTCACTCTTCATCCTTCCCACCAGAAATTCCTTCAGATCCTTGTACATATTTGTACCTCCCGGATGAATGGTCATTCGTGACTTATGTGCTTCATCAAATATTTCTTTCCGGAGATTTTCTTCGTCAGGTATATAGAGTCTACCTTTACATCGTAAGGCTCCATTTGTACCGATACTCCAGATCTCTGGTTCTTTTACTGACATCTTGGCGAACCATAACTTCAAATCTTCCGTAGTCTGTTGAGTTTCTATGATACGACTAATCAAAGTTGGCTATACCATCAAACATCCAAAATGTTGTCTTTCCATTGGTTCTACTGGCTGAAGATTGAATTCGGCTAAAACTTCCAATGATATCCATTCTCGGGTTAGTAACGCAGTAATTACTAGTCGAGGTTTAAAACTCAAAGCATCTGCTATGACATTTACTTTACCTGGATGGTATTGCAACGAAAAGTCATAGTCCTTGAGTAACTCCATCCATCTTCGTTGTCGCATGTTTAGCTCCTTATGAGAGAACAAATATTTCAAGCTCTTATGATCGGAAAACAGATCAAAATTTTTCCCATAGAGATAGTGCCTCCAGATCTTCAATGCAAACACTATTGCTGCTAGTTCCAAATCATGAGCAGGGTAGTTCTTCTTATGTACCTTCAATTGTCTTGATCCATATGCAATGACATTCCCATCTTGCATTAGTACACACCCAAGTCCTTGGTCCGATGCATCACTATAGATCATGTACCTTTTTCCACTTTTAGGTATCGCAAGTACCAATGCAAAAGTCAATCTTTCTTTTAACTCCTGAAATGCACCCTCATGCTTGTCTGTCTATTCGTACTTTATCTCCTTCCTTGTCAAATTCGTCAAAGGTTCCGCATACAACTTATTATCTCGAAGTGTCTGTAAAGCAATCTGCAAGTGCTCCCTGTGGTCTTCTTCCGTCTTTGAGTAGATCAAAATATCGTCGATGAATGCTATAATGAATTTATCCAGATATGGTCTGAATACTCTATTCATTAAGTCCATGAATACTGCTGGAGCGTTCGTCAATCCAAAAGGCATAACTAGAAACTCGTAATGCCCATAGCTTGTTCTGAACGCAGTCTTCGACACATCCTCTGGTCAAACTAAAAGTTGGTGATATCCCAAACATAGATCGATATTAGAGAAAATCCTTAATCCTTGCAACTGGTTGAATAGGTCATCTATCCGAGGAAGTGGATATCTATTCTTGATCGTTACCTTGTTCAACTCCCTTTAGTCCCTACAGAGTCGAAGTATTGTCCCTTCCTTCTTCTTTACAAATATAACTAGTGCTCCCCAAGGTGATGTGCTCGGAAGAACAAATCCTAGATCTTCAAGTTCCTGGACTTGCTTCTTCAGTTCCAACATCTCAGTTGGTGCCATCTGATATGGAGTCTTGGAAATAGGCATTGTTCCAGGTAATAATTCCATACAGAAGTCTATTTTCCTTTTTGGTGGAAGTCCTTTATTATCCTAGAATAGATCCTGAAAGTCTTGTACAGTAGGTATCTGATCCATCTTGAGTTCCGTATTTGTGCCCCCGATTGTAGCCAAACTACTCATAAGAAACATGTCGATCGCCGTCTGACACTGGAATTTAATTATCGGTCGTCCTGGTATCAGAAATACAATCGTCCTGGTAGGGCAATCCAAATTGGCACTATACTTAGTTAACCAATCCATTCCTAGGATAATGTCGAACTCTGACATTGACAGAACTACCAAGTTTGCTGGAAGATTCTTATCTCCCAAAGTCAATGGACAATCTTTACATACTTTACCCAACTTAACAGTCACTCCCAAAGGTGACACAGCATTAAGTGTTGGCTCAAGTGGCTGAGGTTCTAAACCTAACTGATGTACAATCTTAACAGTAATAAAAGAACGTGCAGCTCCAGTATCAAATAAAGCTTTAACTGGGCTATGAAAAAGTACAAGCGTACCTTCCAAATACTGCTATTCATCGGAATTAAAGCCTGCTTCTCCTGGGATTATAGCATTCATCCATATCTGATCTGGAGGTCCTTGAATCCCTTGAACTGGTGCCCCATTGTATCCTTTCCATAGTGCACGACAGTCTCTGCTCAAGTGCCCTGGCTTGTTGTAATTTCGGCAGTTAGCACCCATCCAGTGGTTAACCCTGGAAGCTGTGCAGAATGTTGCAATGTGCCCTGGCTTTCCACAATTAAAGCATCCTCCACTATTACTTGGCAGGGTTGTTAGTAACGCTTGAGGTTATGATCCTCGCTGTTGATGTTGTTGGGTTCGAAGATAACTCTGCTGGGGCTTCCTTGTTCCTTCCCTGGTTCTCTTATTGCCTTAAAAATTTCCCTGAGGTCCCCACCCTTGGGTATTCCTCGGTAGTTGTGTCTGGAAATTCCTCTATTGGAAGTTCCTTGATGGTTGTAGTCGATTCATCTATGGTCCCTATACTGGATATGCATCATTCTCTAGACTTACAGCAAGTCTGACTAGTCTTTTAAAACTCTAGTTCAGGTGACCAATCGTCATATGGCGAAGATGGGGATTCAGTCCCTGGTGAAATCTTTTCACCTTCTTCTGTAGAGTGTTAATCATATGTTGAGCGAATCTGGACAATCGCTCAAACTGGGTGGTATATTCTCTTACCATCCAATCTCCTTGAACTAAGCTCATGAAATTCTTTTCCTATTGATCCTTTTCATCTTCTAGAAAATACTTCTCCAAAAATCTTCCCTTAAAGGTTTCCCAGGGCATTACTCTAGCAACATTCATCCCTATAGTTGCTCGTTCAGCCTCCCACCAATGTGCGGCAGCATAGGTGAGCTGGAATGTAGCAAAACGATGCTTATCTTGCTCGCTGCATTCTAATGCTTCAAAGATCAACTCCATTTCCCTTATCCATTGCTCAGCTTTCCGTGGTTCTACTAACCCATCAAACTTCTCGGGACGTAATCCACTGAAATTTGCCAGTAACTTGTCTCCTATTTGCCTCTGTTGGAACACTGCAACTGGGGGTTGAATAGGTCGTTGATTAGTAGCATTGTTGTAAGTATCGCCTACATGCTCCATCCGTTGTATAAATGCTTCAAAAACTCCAGATGAATCCATTCCTTTTCGGAATAGGTGCTCTAATTCATGCTTGGTTATTTCTCAAGGGTCCTACCATAATGATAACGAGTGATGCCTATAGAAGACACATCGATGAGCTGAAAATCTTCTTGCAGAAACGAAAACAAGATAGGGCGAGAAGCAACAAAAATTAACAGTTCTACAAAACAACACATCAAAGCAACCATACGATCAATATCAAAAGTACTGCTCGTATATATATTAAAAGATGTACTACATAGTACACACTAGTCAAACTGTGTGCCACGTAGGACAAAGCTAAAACAGTACTAAGGTCAGCTATTTACAATGCTATGACTACTACTGATAATACCTATACAAAGCTATGGTCAAATAGCTATCTCTAAAGCTCCCAAAAATCATGTGGACAACATGTCCTGATAAAACTAACAAAAACATAAACCCCCTGCAGATACTGACTCAAAAGTCGTCAGCATCTGATCCTACTACTTGTGCATCATCCTCAGGTGCAATGTCCATCTCTACCGGTGGATCATCCTCGGCTGGTGCTGCTGCTCCTACTACTATCCCAATATCCTAGTCCTCGACAATGTAACGCCCTGTATTTTATTATCATTAATAAATAAATATTGCATTTTATTTCCATGAGTATTTTAATTTAATTTCTCTTTGTAATAATTATCTGGGGTCAAACCGTAATTTTCAAAACATTTTCTATGGTTTCAAAATCGATATCTATATTTTTGTATAACCGGGAATTGAATTCCTACATTAATATAATTTTCTGTATTTTTATTTCAACCGTAAAATACCAGTTTTGGGAATGGGCAGTATAATTTTACCTCTGTGTGTGTATCATTGCGTGAGCTCAACACACACAAGGGTATCTTGTGTACACATTAGTGCAGTGTGTGCGTAACTTGGTGCTGGAAGTGCTTTGTGAGTGTGTGTGAAGTGTCATGTGTGTTTTATATGCATAGTGCTAAGCACTTTGCATATGATATATACACCCACTAATTCCCCCCTTTTGGACTACCTCTGATCTCTCTCGGCAGCTCTCTCTCTCTCAATCACTCACTCACAGTCTCTCATCTCTCACTCCCAAACTCTCTCAATTCTCTCAATCACTCTCTTGCTCTTTCAAGATTACACACACATCCAGATTATATATATACATACTTAGTCACATACATAGATATATACATATATCACAAGAACTCAAGAACGGAGGAGGAAATTCTCAACTACGGATTATTACGGCGGAAGTCCTCGGCCTTTAAATTTCTGTATAATCATCTCTGTGAGTAATTTAAACTCACTCTCAATGTCTATATATGTAAATTTCAGTATATATATGTGTGTATATGTGTATATATATCAAAACACCATTAAAGCTTGAGAATTGGAGTTTTAAAAATCGTAACCAAAATCGATTCTGTAAATTGGGAATGGAAGATATTGATCCCAATAGGCTACGGTTCGAATCCTACGGAGTAATTCATCCGTATGGCGACGTATTGATGATTTTAAGTTTTGTCACTTTAACTTTAATCACGAAAATCAAGAGATACAATCCGTATTAGTTAAAATTGATCGCGTATTCGTAATCTACGCGGAAAACCGAAGAAAACCGTATATCATATGACATAATTGAAACAGAAAACAGAAATGGGTAAATTTCAGTCCAAAACCAGAAACAGGGGAGAAGACGAAGAAGACAACATTCTGCAAGAACTCGCGCGCGCGACCCGCTCGCGCGAGGCTCGCTCGCGCGGCCCGCTCGCGCGGACCCTTTCCCCCTTCGCGCGCGCGGCCCGCTCGCGCGGACCCTTTCCCCCTTCGCGCGCGCGATCCGCTCGCGCGATCTGCTTTCCCCTTCGCGCGCGCGATCCGCTCGCGCGATCTGCCCTCTCCCTCGCTCGAGCGGCCCGCTCGCGCGACCTGGCAGTTTGAACAGTTTTTGTATTTTCTTATTAGGGACTATTTGGAAAATGTTTTAAAAGTTTTAAAAGAACTGTTTGGCTAATGTATTGTTTTTAAAGGCTTATGTTTTAAGAATTGTACGAACAAGCACAACTAAGGTCGAAATTTATGCTCGTACAATTATCCGGTTTTGTGATTTATTAACGGTGTTATTTATGAAACATTTATATACATATTCGGGTTGAGGTTGTGTCAACATGCATGTGTGTGAGAAAGCGTGAAAAGAGTAAAGGGGTGGCGGTCTAGTGTACGACTTAGATATCGATCGGATAGTTTTCCTGGTATCTAAGGCGCTCGTTTCGGATATCGATGGATATTATTCCTGGTATCCGAAGCGATGGTATTGAGTACGACTTAGATATCGATCGGATAGTTTTCCTGGTATCTAAGGCGCTCGTTTCGGATATCGATGGATATTATTCCTGGTATCCGAAGCGATGGTATTGAGTACGACTTAGATATCGATCGGATAGTTTTCCTGGTATCTAAGGCGCTCGTTTCGGATATCGATGGATATTATTCCTGGTATCCGAAGCGATGGTATTGAGTACGATTTAGATATCGATCGGATAGTTTTCCTGGTATCTAAGGCACTGTTTTCGGATATCGATGGATATTATTCCTGGTATTTGGAGATGATAGTGTTGTGTTCGACTTAAATATCGATCGGATAGTTTTCCTGGTATCTAAGGCGCTGTTTTCGGATATCGATGGATATTATTCCTGGTATTTGGAGATGATAGTGTTGTGTTCGACTTAGATATCGATCGGATAGTTTTCCTGGTATCTGAGGCGGAAGCATGGTATGTGACCTCAATACCGATCGGATAGTATTCCTGGTATTGGAGGCGATAGTATAACGTGTGAATCGGATGAATGAGTAGTTATTACCCCTGGTATCTGAGATGATGTATTGATTGAATTGAGTTGTTTTAAAGAAAAGAATTGGCAATATAAGATATTATACGATTCATGTACAATTACATATTTATTGCTTACTATCTTCCCCCGTGACTTATGTTGGAATTGGAACCTTGAATAAAATTACTGTAAATGTTAAAATGGACTTTTGTTTTATATGCTTATATATACATTGCGAGCACTTGTTTATTTTGCTCACCAGCTTGCAAAAGCTGACGGCGTCGATGCGTCCTGGACTGTATGTCCAGATTTTCAGGGTCAGGAGCAGCCAGAGTTCGTTGACTATGCTAGTTAGAGGCAGGAGTCTTTCCAGGAAGCTGCTTTATATTTCTATTGTCTTTTATTTGGGGTTGTAATAGACTTTATGATAGTTTTGAATAAGGGCGGTTTGTGCCTAAGACCTCGACTTATGTAATAGTTTAGTAAGTTTTAAATTTTGGAGTTTATGTTTTGTTAGTAACCTCTTATTAGAATGTTTGTTAAGTTATCTGTTGCAGGGACAATTGGTCATACTCACTTGTCACGACCTACGAGTCCATAAAGGAAATTAAATGCTTTCCTGAATTATGCTACGTCGGGGCGTGACAGGCTTTTTGGTATCAGAGCCAGGTTATGGCTCGACCAATTGTCCAAAAACACATAGGATCTCCCGTTAAGATAGAATTGAGATAAGATAGTTCGACTTTATTCCGTGTCTAGACGTTTTCTATCGTTTAGAATTTTCTTTCTTCTCGAGAGGTTGACCGAATTCTGTTGATTGATGGATAGGTACCGTTCTCTCGATCAGATGGCTAGAAGAAATCTCAGGAATCGTCCCGCTATTGAAGATGCACCGCCAGTAATAGATCCAACCGGGATGTTCGAAGCTTTTGTAAGGAGGTTGGAGAGGGTTAGTGATCAGAACGCAAGGAACAATAATCAGAATGGGGATTACAACGGGAATGGGAGGCAAGCCCACCAGACTGGAGACAAGCTTCTCAAGGAATTTCGCGCTCTACGACCTGAGTATTTTGCTGGAACTGATGAACCCTGGCAAGCGGAACAGTGGCTACGTCAGATGGAGCGTATCTTTGAGACCATAGAGTGCACTGATCTGGAAAAGAAGCGTCTGGCTATCTTTCAGTTGTCTTATGCAGCGGCTGATTGGTGGGATGCAGAAAAGGCGACCATAGGGGAAGAAGCTGCAAGGAGAATGCCGTGGGTGGTGTTCAAGGAAAGGTTTCTCGAGAAGTATTTCCCCGAAGAAGAGAAGGACAAGAGGGAAAAAGAGTTTATGGAGTTGACTCAAGGGAATCTGACTGTCCGAGAGTACACTACTCGATTTGAGCGTCTGTCTCGCTTTGCTCCACATATGGTGGACACACCCCAGCGGAAAATCAAGAAGTATCACCGAGGTCTCAACCTGTCTCTCAGACATTTGACTATGGGGCATCTGGGCCAGTCATTTGAAGCTCTGGTGAGATTGGCTACGGGGTTAGAGAATGATGGGTGTCAGAATTCGAAGCCGCTTGGAAATCGACCTCCGCAGAAGGGTTATCCCGGACAGAAACCAGGGTACCCTCAAGGATAGAAAAGGACCTGGGATGGAGGGAAGAAACCTCAACAGACACAAGCAGTTCAGCAGTATCAGCCTCTAGCAATAGAAGGGGCCAAAAACAACAACTGCTTCAATTGTGGAGTTCCCGGTCATCGAGCTAAAGATTGTAGAGCACCTAGGCGTACGGATCGTCCAGGAGTTGTGTGCTATAATTGTGGCATGCCAGGTCACATAAGTCCGGACTGCAAGGCTCCTAGGAAAGGTAACTATGGTCAGCAAGGACAAGCCCGTTTGAATGCTGTCATTCCCGAGGCTGCTGGCTATGAGGAGACAGGGTATGAAGAAGGTACCAATGAGGAGGGACCGCCCGAGCAACGAGCAGTGGAAGGTACTCTAACTTTGTTTAACTCTCATGTTAAAGTTTTATTCGACACGGGTGCTACACATTCTTTTATATCTGTTAAGATCGTTCAGAAGTTGGGTATCATACCGCATCGTTTAGAGGAAGCTTTGAGTGCTGTCTCACCCTTAGGGACCACAGTCAAGTTATTACATGTGTGTAAGGATTGTCCTCTTCGGTTTGGAGACCGCGAACTTTTGGCAAGATTGGTGGTTCTGTCGATGAAGGAGTTCGATATAATCCTGGGAATGTATTGGCTCGAGAAGAATCATGCGAAGTTGGATTGTGCAAAGAAGAAGATCACATTTGCGGACGAGGGGAATCAACTCTTCGATTTCCAATGTAACCCTTCGGGTGACATGTTCCTCACTAGATGCCTAGCAAACATTGAGGTTGTCAGTGCAGAGGTGACAGTATCATCTATACCGGTAATCAAAGAGTTCGAGGAAGTATTCCGAGATATTTCAGGATTACCGCCGGAAAGGGACATAGAATTCTGTGTGGAATTAGTGCCAGGTACTCGACCTATAACCAAGGTTCCCTACAGGATGGCCCCTACAGAGTTGTTGGAGCTGAAGGAACAAGTTCAAGAACTTGAGAAGTTGGGTTTTGTTCGTCCAAGTACTTCACCCTGGGGAGCACCAGTGTTGTTTGTGAAGAAGAAGGATGGGTCAATGCGGCTGTGTATTGACTACCGAGAACTGAATAAGGTTACTATCAAGAATAAGTATCCTTTACCTCGGATAGACGATCTGTTTGATCAGTTGCAAGGAGCCACGACCTTTTCTAAGATTGATCTACGGTCAGGGTATCACCAGTTGAGGGTGCGGAAGGAAGACATACCTAAGACTGCTTTCAGGACGAGATACGGACACTATGAGTTCTTAGTAATGCCGTTTGGGATGACAAATGCTCCAGCTGTGTTTATGGACTTGATGAACAGAGTATTCAAGACATACTTAGATCAGTTCGTTATTGTCTTTATTGATGATATTTTGATCTATTCCAAGTCAGAGGAAGAGCATGAACAACATCTGAGGATCGTGTTGCAGACTCTCAAGGATCACCGCCTGTATGCTAAATTCAGCAAGTGTGAATTCTGGCTTCAGGAAGTTAAGTTTCTCGGGCATGTGATCTCTCAACAAGGAATCGCGGTTGACTCATCAAAGACCGATGCAGTGGCGAATTGGACTCGGCCGACCAATGCTACAGAAGTCAGAAGTTTTCTGGGACTAGCTGGTTACTATCGGAGATTTGTAGAAGGTTTCTCAAAGATAGCAGCCCCGTTAACTGGTTTAACTAAGAAAGATTTGAAGTTTGAATGGACTGATAAGCATGAACGCGCTTTTCTGAAATTAAAAGAGAAATTGACAACAGCGCCAGTGCTTGCGATACCAAGGGATGGTGAGAAGTTCACTATTTTTAGTGACGCCTCGTATCAAGGATTGGGATGTGTCCTTATGCAAGACGAAAAGGTTATCGCCTATGGTTCAAGACAGTTGAAGCCGAATGAATTGAACTACCCAACTCATGATTTAGAGCTGGCAGCAGTAGTGTTCGCGCTTAAGATCTGGAGACACTACCTCTATGGGGAGAAATTTGATTTGTTCTCAGACCACAAAAGCCTTAAGTATTTGTTTACTCAGAAGGAGTTGAACATGAGGCAACGTCGGTGGATGGAACTGATCAAGGACTACGACTTCACATTAGAGTACCACCCCGGTAAGGCTAACGTAGTCGCTGACGCCCTAAGCCGGAAACCTCAAGGAATGATTGCTTCATTGATGTTGAGGGAATGGAAAGCCTTGGAGACAATCGCAGAATTTGATGTGCAGATTTCTGAGGGAAGTATCGGGCAACACTTTGGATGCTTGGTAGTACAACCAACACTTGTGAGTCGAATCATCGAAGCCCAGAAGGAAGGTGAGAAGTTTCAAGCATGGTTCGCCAAGATGTTAGAGAAGGACCCGACAGAATGGAAAGTTGGGGCCGATGGAGGATACCGATGTCGAGACAGATTGTGTGTGCCAGATTCAGGAGGTTTGAGAAAAGAAATTCTCGAAGAAGCACATAAATCAAGACTGACAGTACACCCAGGAGGAACAAAGATGTATAAAGACCTGAAGAGAAACTTCTGGTGGGAAGGGATGAAACGAGAAGTAGCCGAGTTTGTGTCTAAATGTTTGACTTGTCAACAAGTGAAGGCCGAACATCAGAGACCCTCGGGATTGTTACAACCCTTACCTGTCCCAGGATGGAAGTGGGAGCACATAACTATGGATTTTGTGGTTGGATTACCCCGGTCACAACAGAATCATGACGCGATTTGGGTAATTGTGGATCGTTTGACGAAGTCCGCACACTTTATCGCGTACAATATGACTTACCCAGTAGAAAGGATGAGTCGAATGTACCTACAGCAAGTGGTGCGACTGCACGGTGCGCCTGTGTCAATTGTATCAGACCGCGATGCACGTTTTACCTCAGGATTTTGGGAAAGTCTGCAGAAAGCTATGGGAACTTCGCTCAAGATGAGTACTGCATTCCATCCTCAGACCGATGGGCAGACCGAGCGTGTTAATCAGATTATGGAAGATATGCTCAGAGCTTGTGCAATTGACTTTGAAGAGTCTTGGGAGACGCACTTACCTTTGGTTGAATTTGCGTATAACAACAGTTATCACTCGAGTATTGGAATGGCGCCGTTCGAAGCTTTGTACGGACGGCCATGTCGATCTCCATTGTGTTGGGCTGAAGTGGGAGATACAGAACTGTTAGGACCAGATTTGGTGAGAGAGACCAATGAGAAGATTTCACTGGTCAAGGAAAGGATGAAAACTGCACAGAGTAGACACAAGAGTTATGCGGATCGACGTCGAAAGGACTTGGAGTTCAGTATTGGAGATCACGTACTCCTTAAGGTTTCACCCGTTCGTGGAATAATACGTTTTGGTCAGAAGAGAGGGAAGTTGGCACCTCGTTTCATCGGACCGTTCGAGATTTTGGAGCGTGTTGGGAAAGTGGCTTATCGGCTCGCGTTGCCACCAAAGATGTCTGGTGTTCATAATGTGTTCCATGTCAGTATGTTAAGGAAATACATACGGGATCCTTCACATGTGGTTAATTTTGATGATATTGAGACGAGTCAGAATGTTGTCTACAAGGATAGACCTGTGAGGATTCTTGACCAGAGTATCAAGAGGCTGCGAAGAAGAGACGTTCCTTTGGTTAAGGTTCAGTGGAGGCATCATGACGAAGGAGAGGCGTCGTGGGAGTTAGAGTCAGACATGAGGACTAGATACCCCGAGTTGTTTCAGGATTAGTTAGCTCAGATTTCGGGGCGAAATCTCTGTTAAGGTGGGTAGGGTGTAACGCCCTGTATTTTATTATCATTAATAAATAAATATTGCATTTTATTTCCATGAGTATTTTAATTTAATTTCTCTTTGTAATAATTATCTGGGGTCAAACCGTAATTTTCAAAACATTTTCTATGGTTTCAAAATCGATATCTATATTTTTGTATAACCGGGAATTGAATTCCTACATTAATATAATTTTCTGTATTTTTATTTCAACCGTAAAATACCAGTTTTGGGAATGGGCAGTATAATTTTACCTGTGTGTGTGTATCATTGCGTGAGCTCAACACACACAAGGGTATCTTGTGTACACATTAGTGCAGTGTGTGCGTAACTTGGTGCTGGAAGTGCTTTGTGAGTGTGTGTGAAGTGTCATGTGTGTTTTATATGCATAGTGCTAAGCACTTTGCATATGATATATACACCCACTAATTCCCCCCTTTTGGACTACCTCTGATCTCTCTCGGCAGCTCTCTCTCTCTCAATCACTCACTCACAGTCTCTCATCTCTCACTCCCAAACTCTCTCAATTCTCTCAATCACTCTCTTGCTCTTTCAAGATTACACACACATCCAGATTATATATATACATACTTAGTCACATACATAGATATATACATATATCACAAGAACTCAAGAACGGAGGAGGAAATTCTCAACTACGGATTATTACGGCGGAAGTCCTCGGCCTTTAAATTTCTGTATAATCATCTCTGTGAGTAATTTAAACTCACTCTCAATGTCTATATATGTAAATTTCAGTATATATATGTGTGTATATGTGTATATATATCAAAACACCATTAAAGCTTGAGAATTGGAGTTTTAAAAATCGTAACCAAAATCGATTCTGTAAATTGGGAATGGAAGATATTGATCCCAATAGGCTACGGTTCGAATCCTACGGAGTAATTCATCCGTATGGCGACGTATTGATGATTTTAAGTTTTGTCACTTTAACTTTAATCACGAAAATCAAGAGATACAATCCGTATTAGTTAAAATTGATCGCGTATTCGTAATCTACGTGGAAAACCGAAGAAAACCGTATATCATATGACATAATTGAAACAGAAAACAGAAATGGGTAAATTTCAGTCCAAAACCAGAAACAGGGGAGAAGACGAAGAAGACAACATTCTGCAAGAACTCGCGCGCGCGACCCGCTCGCGCGAGGCTCGCTCGCGCGGCCCGCTCGCGCGGACCCTTTCCCCCTTCGCGCGCGCGGCCCGCTCGCGCGGACCCTTTCCCCCTTCGCGCGCGCGATCTGCTTTCCCCTTCGCGCGCGCGATCCGCTCGCGCGATCTGCCCTCTCCCTCGCTCGCGCGGCCCGCTCGCGCGACCTGGCAGTTTGAACAGTTTTTGTATTTTCTTATTAGGGACTGTTTGGAAAATGTTTTAAAAGTTTTAAAAGAACTGTTTGGCTAATGTATTGTTTTTAAAGGCTTATGTTTTAAGAATTGTACGAACAAGCACAACTAAGGTCGAAATTTATGCTCGTACGATTATCCGGTTTTGTGATTTATTAACGGTGTTATTTATGAAACATTTATATACATATTCGGGTTGAGGTTGTGTCAACATGCATGTGTGTGAGAAAGCGTGAAAAGAGTAAAGGGGTGGCGGTCTAGTGTACGACTTAGATATCGATCGGATAGTTTTCCTGGTATCTAAGGCGCTCGTTTCGGATATCGATGGATATTATTCCTGGTATCCGAAGCGATGGTATTGAGTACGACTTAGATATCGATCGGATAGTTTTCCTGGTATCTAAGGCGCTCGTTTCGGATATCGATGGATATTATTCCTGGTATCCGAAGCGATGGTATTGAGTACGACTTAGATATCGATCGGATAGTTTTCCTGGTATCTAAGGCGCTCGTTTCGGATATCGATGGATATTATTCCTGGTATCCGAAGCGATGGTATTGAGTACGATTTAGATATCGATCGGATAGTTTTCCTGGTATCTAAGGCGCTGTTTTCGGATATCGATGGATATTATTCCTGGTATTTGGAGATGATAGTGTTGTGTTCGACTTAGATATCGATCGGATAGTTTTCCTGGTATCTAAGGCGCTGTTTTCGGATATCGATGGATATTATTCCTGGTATTTGGAGATGATAGTGTTGTGTTCGACTTAGATATCGATCGGATAGTTTTCCTGGTATCTGAGGCGGAAGCATGGTATGTGACCTCAATACCGATCGGATAGTATTCCTGGTATTGGAGGCGATAGTATAACGTGTGAATCGGATGAATGAGTAGTTATTACCCCTGGTATCTGAGATGATGTATTGATTGAATTGAGTTGTTTTAAAGAAAAGAATTGGCAATATAAGATATTATACGATTCATGTACAATTACATATTTATTGCTTACTATCTTCCCCCGTGACTTATGTTGGAATTGGAACCTTGAATAAAATTACTGTAAATGTTAAAATGGACTTTTGTTTTATATGCTTATATATACATTGCGAGCACTTGTTTATTTTGCTCCCCAGCTTGCAAAAGCTGACGGCGTCGATGCGTCCTGGACTGTATGTCCAGATTTTCAGGGTCAGGAGCAGCCAGAGTTCGTTGACTATGCTAGTTAGAGGCAGGAGTCTTTCCAGGAAGCTGCTTTATATTTCTATTGTCTTTTATTTGGGGTTGTAATAGACTTTATGATAGTTTTGAATAAGGGCGGTTTGTGCCTAAGACCTCGACTTATGTAATAGTTTAGTAAGTTTTAAATTTTGGAGTTTATGTTTTGTTAGTAACCTCTTATTAGAATGTTTGTTAAGTTATCTGTTGCAGGGACAATTGGTCATACTCACTTGTCACGACCTACGAGTCCATAAAGGAAATTAAATGCTTTCCTGAATTATGCTACGTCGGGGCGTGACAATCATGTCGTCAACCTCCATCTCCTCAACATCAAATGCTGGCTCGCAACATCGGCGATCAACTCGGCAAAATCCCCAACAATAGCCATAGCATCCGCTAACGCAACCTGTCCTATCGGAAGTCCGGCTGGCTGTGCAACCATCGCTGCTACCCACTCGACGGCCATATTGGCAATAGCTGCCATATGAAGTACGAGTCCTGCTGGTAAATCAAACACCATGGGTATCTCTGGGATGACTACCTCCTCTACCTCAGGCACAACCGCAATATCCTTTAGAATCTCAACTCCCCCTACTCCTAAGTCCTCCTCAATAACAACCTCCGGGTCCTCCTCTCGATCCTCCTCTGGCTCCTCGTCATCCTCAACTGGCTCGATGTCCTCTACGGGGTCCTCCTCTATCATCGGCTCGGTCTCTGCTGACTCTGGCTCTTCAGGCTGCTCCTATGGCTCTGGAATGGGTACCTCGAGTACTGGTGATGGTGGCACTACTGTAGGTACTACCTCAATAGGTCCTCCAAGAATAGCCAGTAACTCGATAGCATCTATTTCCAACTTACTCTCGATCAATCGTAGAATCTCCTGATAAATATCTCTGTTAATCCTCGCGGAATGGTAAGCATCCATACGCATCTGGGTCGGGTGAGTCCATCCATCAACATAGAGAGCCTTCCATATATCCTTCTCTAAATAATGACTGGCTATCTGTTACATGCGATCTTGGTAATGATCTGGGTTAGTTGGTTCCACAGTATCCCCATGGATCATGTGTACTCTATAAGAGTCATCCACAAATCTATGAAATGCTGGATCCATGCTAACCTGCAAAGAAAAACTATCTATCGTCAAAAGGATGATCTTTTCTCAAACTCATATCTTATCTCAGGGATCTTAAAATGCTAGGACCAAATGGTGTGGAATCATTATTAAATGAAAGTATCACAACCTAGTGCTCTGATACCAAAAATCTTGTTACGCCCCGAACTAGCAAAAATAGAGAAAAATAAATTTACTTTTTGGGTCTATAGGGAATGACGGGTGAATGTCACTAATGATCTATACCACACAGTACTAGTCTACAACAAGAATAGTAATAAAAACAAACTGGATACAAATAGTCATTGCTTCTATTACAAACATCAGAGTTATTACAACAGTAAAGCTACAGCAGAAGTATACAAGGTTTGGAAGCAACATATACCCAAGTACCAAATATAACAAAGCAGTCTAAATAGAAATACATGAACTATTAACTATCTCCAGGTCTTCAGCTAGCGTACACGTCAGCGTAGTAGTCCTCCCCAGCATAGACATCATCAGTGGGACCATCCTCGGTGTATTCTTCTCTCGGATAGTAACCATCATTGTAGGCTCCGTCACCTACAAAATAAGGTACATAGTAGTCTGGACGGGGGAAAGTCCAGGCAATAAAGGCCGTCAGCTTACTGAGAATTGAATGAGTATAAGCTATCAAGGTACCAATTATCTAAAGTAAACACAAGATTATGAAGACACGAGTTAACATCTTACTATAATAATAATATTTTACTCCTTTATTCAACATCGTTAACCAACCCTTATCGTCATGTTACTCGAAGACCGATGATTAGCATACTCTCTAGAAAGAAGAGACTCTATCGTTTCATATATGTAGATCTACCATCATTTTGTCCATTTCTCGTTAAGGATATAAACCATCCACCGCATTCATGGACACCACGTCATTCCATCCCCCGCTCGTTAAGGATATCAACCATCCAGGGCATATCAGGGATACAACGCTTTGAACAACAGTACATCAAATCTATTCTATGACTTATTGTTGTATGATGATGCCAGAATTTGGTAAGAGTAAAGTAGAGCAATTTTAGGAGAGAGAGAGAGAGAGTGAGAGACTATTTTTTTGTATGTGGTTCGGCCCTATTAATGAAGGTACCTACGTCCACGGGTGTGTCTGAACACGTTCACTAGCAGATCACCGGCGGGCCTGGTGAGCCAACAAAGAGGGGCGGCACTACCAGTAATACCGGCCGGGTGTATGCGTATAATGGTGAATTTTATAGAGGTGCTGTGTAGACTAAAGAGTTGGCCCTTTCAATGGGGGGTGAGTGGTCTCTTTTATAGATGTAAGAGACCTACTCGTACATGGATAAGGAAACATAATCCAATTAATATAGATTGGCATTAATTGTGGGGGTTTCCTCATTGGATTAGGAAATAGCTTGCATTTTCCATTAGTCTTCTAGCTTGAGTAGGAAACTGCCCGTAATACTCGGGATCACGCCTGTGAGGCTCAGGATCATGCTTGTGGGCTCGGATGGGCTGTTCCCGCGGTGAGATGTGCCTGTGCGGTTTTCTCGACCTATTGGCCGAGTCAGGGATGAACCGCTCGGGATGATGAGTAGACTAGACTGCTCAGGATGATGCTTGTCCGAGGAGTTGTACACGATTTGACCGGGACTTGGATTCGCTGCTGGTTTGAATCACTCGATCATAGGATAGAGCCAGATTTGGGCGTACCACTGTATACCAGTGATCCCCATCCACTGCTCGTTAAGGATATAACATGGATCATCTGGCTACCTTAGGACTACATGGTCCTGGTCACTACTTGTTAAGGATATAACCCATCCACCACATGTGAACGCATAACATGACCAGGCATCCGCCCACGTATCATTCCTAGAACTTATCAAACCTACTTAAACTCAGTACTACTATCAATACACGACAATTCCCATGTGGCTTGACTACTCGAATTGAAAGAAACGGAATCAAACTCATACATGAACCGCATTGTATCTAACGTCATTTCGTTAATTCATTATACTTATTCGTACTAATCTTTATTGTCACATTATCCCTGATCAACCCAAAATCGCATCATAGAAGTCCGAATCGAGAAATGAACAATTGAACCCTTTATATAATAAATAGGCAAAGGAAACCATGTTCTGCCAATGCCAATCAATTGGGATTAGGTCCAATCGATTGGGATAAAAGTAATAACAATTGATTAAGGAAACTAGCAATTGATTGGGTCTAAAACAATGTCAATCGATTGCTAACATTGGAAATCAATTAGGATGTCAATTGATTGGAATTCTATCCAATCGATTGGGTCCAGATTGATGGCAATCGATAGGAATAATGCCAATCGATTGGCACTTCGTCTCTACCAGCAGATTAATAAAACATCGTATATAAACGTCATAGGGATACATTTAACACGTCTAAACTTCATAATAACTTGTATAGATATCAAATAGAGGGACCAAGTGAGTTAGGACTCACCTAGGGCTTGCTTGGCTTTGTGTGAGCTTGAAACCTCAAGTTCTCTCTCTCCTCCTCTTCTCTTTCTCTCTTCTCTGTCTCTTCTTCTTTCTGCTTTCTTCTTCTTATGCTTTCCTTCTTCTCTTCTTCTTCTCCCAGAGAGTGAGTGTGTGTGAGGGTGTGTATATAGATATATATAGATGTGTGTATATATACCCACAAGATGTGCCTCTCTCTCTCTCAAAGCTGTGAAAATAGCCCCAAGGTCAAGAATGAATGCATATATATAGAGGTTGAGAGTGCCACACGTCCAAAGCTCAAGCAAAGAAGAAAACTTATCTCAGCTTATGGCAATCAATTGGTAATAATGGCAATCGATTGGTAATAGATATTTGAAGGCAATCAATTGGAATAGATGGCAATCGATTGGTATGTTGCCACATCATGAATTCAAGTCGGTAAAAATGGCAATCGATTAGGAACATGTTAATCGATTGGCAACCAAAAAGTTGCAATTGATTGGGAAACAAAGGAAATCGATTGGTATCTAAATTTCACCAAAAGAAAAGGAAAGGTTGTACAAGGATAGAAATGAAATAAAAAGTCTTATTATATATAAAAAAATACAGGGTATTACAATTTCTGTGACCAAGGTTCATTGTAGAGGACATATAAGTGTGGCTTTGCTCAACCTTTATGACTTCAAACATCTCGTGTCGTTTCAATCTTGCCCGTAGCTGCCACTTGCAACCTTGTGATGCCAATTCACATTTCAATGACTAACGATCTGGACTGGTTTGATCCACCGTGTACCATTGATGTGTTCTTATCGAGTATAAGTCTATAAATCTCTTAAGATCATATTTGGTATTTGTGGATATCGTAGTTTAACTACCCACGACTTTTGTTTAAATCCTTTTTCAAATTCAAATTTAAATTAAAAAATGATGAGTCGCCACTTAATTTTTTAAAAGGAAAATTAAGAAACCATTTTAAAGCAAACCGATCTTTTGGAAACCAGAGATTAACTAGGTCCGGGGATTATGGAATGAGAGAGGAAGGAGCCCGACGGACTAAAACACCTTCTCTCATCCTATCTCATGATAGGCCTATACTCGACATCCTTTTAATCGAATTAATAATCTAAGCATGCCCCTCAACTAATACATATGTAAGTATACATTGCAAAAACATGTCTAAAGGGTGTAAGATTGATAATGACAAAATTTCATTCAAAATCACTTAATTTCAAGTAACAAGCAAGATGATATGCAAAATAAGGAACTAGAGAATTTACCGGTGCAATGCGTGCAAATAAACAAAACCTTAGTAAAGGAGTCTCTAGTTACATATATACACATAAGGCAAAACTTAATTCTAAGGTGTCTTATAAGTAGTCGAAAATCAATAAAATTAATAAATGAATAAATTAGATATATTTATTGAATTCCTAAGTAATAAATCTTAACCTAAGATGAATTCTAATTACAAGTATCAGTCTATATGGATGAATGCATATGAATATATGAATATGAACAAGATAAAGCTATGAACTATTCATTGATTTGGATCATTTAGCCTCTAGATTTAAGCTTAACTAATCATTATTACAACATGGTATAAGCCCTAAGTCAAGAAAAGATCATTTGAACTATTACTTACAAAGTTTGTCAAATCTGTCATAAGGTTCCGAAAATTCCAGAGAGCAGATCTGAACTTCAAGAAAATAAAAGGCATGGTTCCCATGGTTTGATCTTGATGATTTTTGATACAGAGTTCCTCTGTGAGTCTAGTTGTTAACCCAAAAAGAAAATCGACAATTGAACGGTTCAATCTCTGGGAATTGGGAAAAGACCAGACATCTCTTAGAGAGCTACAACTCTCTGTCCAGAGATATTGTTTGATTTTTTAAAATTACTAAACGAATCAGAAACACTTTGTTCTTTTAGGAGATCTTCTTAACACATTAAACTTCTTATAAAAATTATTTGAAGTTAAAAATGTTTGAATAAAGGTCTGATTCACCCATTTCAACATTGACCTTCTATTCTGGAATTCTGGACAGAATATGGATGCTCCATTAAACTCATGATCAAACCAAGTTAGCCATGGAATCTCACTAAAACAAAAGTTTTAGTGCTAAAACTTCGAGTTATTGATAGTTTCCCGTTGGTTTCACTCAATTCCAACAGTCTGATGTTTAACTAAAAATCCTTGATTAAAAACAGTTTATGAAACCACTTCTTTCATTATCAAGTTTATCTTTGTTTGTTAACCCTAACTACTAAACTAAGAAGTTAGACTTAAACCAAACCACTTCTCCTACCATTTAATGGTCATTAGAGACTAAGGACATTTATACTTGTGGATTTTAATGAAGTATGAAGAGACTTCATAAAATCCCACGACAAAGAACCTAAACTATGGAGATAGGCTTAGACTCAAACTACTTATCTTACCATTTGATGGTCATTGGAGACTAAGGACACTTATACTTGTAGATTTTAATGAACTATGAAGAGACTTCATAAAACCCCAAAGTAATGAATTCAAACTATAGATAAAAGCTTGGACTCATTGACCCAATACACTAATATCAACCTTAATCCTGACATAAATCATGAGTTTATGAGAATATTGAGGGATTCTAAGCTCAACAATTCAAATAAGACATTGAAAGTCTCATGAATTCCAAGAAATAAATATAATCAAGAGAAAGGAAACCAAAGTTCAAATATCATTTAAATCAACTTCAAGATTCACTTAAACTTTAAACCTTAAGCTATTTTAATCCAAACTAATGATATGAGAGTTCAATCACAATCTGTGTGGTGTGTGATGAAATGAGGTGGGATGAGAGCTTTTGAAAATGTGTTAAAGATCCTAA
Source organism: Hydrangea macrophylla (assembly GCA_033977485.1). Classification (NCBI taxonomy): domain Eukaryota; kingdom Viridiplantae; phylum Streptophyta; class Magnoliopsida; order Cornales; family Hydrangeaceae; genus Hydrangea; species Hydrangea macrophylla. The sequence goes on from CM066998.1 coordinate 20,647,893, forward strand.
GAATCTACATATTGTGATTGAACTTTGAATAATGGAACTAAATAATCTAGAGTTTACCTCTAATTATCCTCAACTCCTTGGTTGTTCTTGGACTTTTCCAAGATTAATCAAGCTCTTCTTCTAACTCTCTCTATTACTCTCTTAATTTAGAAGATTTTCGAAGAAGAATCAATGTAGGGATGCTAACATTCCAAATTCCAAGTCTAAAAAAAGGATCCTTTATAATGGGATATTCACCTATCTTATATCGGCAAATTTTGAGAGGGTATTCCAGTAAATTCACAACAAGAAACCCTAATTCGGATGTCCTTCTAAGGGTACAAATGTACTATATCAAAGCTGGCAGTCACAAAAATGCGGCACTCAATGGAGATAGAAGCGGCACTTACTAACTACCGGTGCGGCACTCAGAGTGTGCCGGTGTGGTAGTTGTTGAATGCCGTGACAACACTTAATGAGTGCCGCAGAGGACTCTACGAACTACCGTCTTTTCGTGAACCTTCTTTTTCTGCGACACTTGGTGGAATTCGCGGCATTCTCAGAGTCCCATTCCGGCACTGTGTGAAGTGCCGCAACAGCAATCCGAGACTACCGCAGATGCTGTCATGTGCCGTTTACTCTATATTTTTTTTTCTTTTTCTCTATTTTCTTCTTCGTTTTGAATCAAAAGAGCCTTTTGAAGAGCTTGAGTTACCTTTGGAAGTTCTATATTAGTCGTTCCTTGTCATCATCGGATCTTAGAGGTAACACTCCCCTAAGTTTAATGGTTCGGTCAAAATTAGGGTGTCTATAGTTTGCCCCTCTTTGGCAGAGCTTGTGAAGAAACGCGTGTCACAAGCGAATGTCGAAGCCTGTGTGAAGACAAGCCTTTGACCGGGCTATTGAACTTAGGTAAAGTCAAAATGCATTGCAAAAAATGGTCGCACAAACCGTTGGTCGTGCTCAACAGTGAACTGCCTACGTATCCTTTCAGGAATCAGACCGAGATGAAGTTTGGGCCAGGGTTAAACATACATAGATGTGTGGCCATCTCGGTCGGACAGACAAACGTGACGTGACTGGGCGACGCTTTACGACTTAAGCCCCAGTGTCAACACGAGTTTGCTCTCTGACATGTTTTCTGAAAATGATCTGCAGCCCTTCGGCCGTCGGATATGTTTTCTCAAAATGATCCACAACCCTTCAGCCTCGTCAAATATGTTTTCTCAAAATGATGCGCAGCCCTTCGGCCTCGTCGGATATGTTTTCTCAAAATGATCCGCAACCCTTCGACCCCGTCAGATATGTTTTCTCAAAATGATCTGCAGCCCTTCGGCCCCGTCGGATATGTTTTCTTAAAATGATCTGCAACCTTTCAGCCCCGTCGGATATGTTTTATCAAAATGATCCGCAGCCCTTCGGCCCCATCGGATATGTTTTCTCAAAATGATCTGCAGCCTTTCGGCCTTGTCGGATATGTTTTTTCAAAATGATTCGTAGCCCTTCGGCCCCGTTGGATACATTTTCTCAAAATGATCCGCAGCCCTTCAGCCCTGTCGGATATGTTTTCTCAAAATGATCCGTAACCCTTCAGCCTTGTCAGATATGTTTTCTCAAAATAATCTGCAGCCCTTCGGCCCCGTCGGATGTGTTTTCTCTAAGTTTTACAATTTTGGGAGTTCAAATAGACTCAAAATCTTTCTCGATTTTCAAAAATCAAGAGTTGAATCTGACTCAAAATCTTTTCACCTTTTCAAAGTCAAAAGTCAAATAGACTCAAATTCATTCAAATTTTCAAAATCAGGAGTCGATCGGACTCAAATTCATTCAAATCTTTGAAATCAGGAGTCATTCAGACTCAAATTCATTCAAAATTTCAAAATCAGGAGTTGACCAGACTCAAATTCTTTTAAATTTTCAAAATTAGGAGTCGACCAGACTCAAATTCTTTCAAAATTTTAAAATCAGGAGTCGCACAACTCCGAAAAGTATTTTCTGGGATAAAAGTGCGAAAAGTGGGCAAAATCAAGGGGATTTATGTTCAAATTTTGGGGCTTATTTTGAATTTTGGGGGGAAATCAGCGGTACTTAAACCACCTCAATCACGGCACATGCCTCAAAATGCGGCAGTCCGTGAATGCCGTGCGCCACTCACGAAGTGCCATTGTAGCATTTGGTGAGTGCCGCCCGACAGTCTATAGACTGCCGCGCACAATTCCCCGAGTGCCGTTCGAAGCGACAGAAAGCTTATACTCAATTTTTTTCATTTCATTTCATTCAGTTCTTAATCTCTCAAAGACGAAGCTCTCTCTGGAGATTTTTCATCTTTTCCTTACATTGATCCTCGGGGTTCATAGGTAAGTTTCTTCGGATCAAAACTTCATTATTCCCTTTATTTTTGTTATTCTCTTGATTAATTCCAATGTTTAACTCTCAATTTACTCTTCCTTTCCTTGCCAGGTTATGGCTAGTGGTTCAGGGAGCAGGAAGAAGGCCAAGTACACGACCACCCCTCATCCTGATCCTACATTCTTACTCCGGGACCCGGTCGTACACTTGTCTGCCCGAGCTTTTCAGCGAAAGGTAGACACGCCTTCGCTCGCTCTTTTCTCTTCCAGTTAATCTTCCATGAATCTCGTGAATATGGTGACATAAATTATATTCTCCCATGTGATTGTGATGCATGATAAAAACTCCTCATGTCTCTCACGAATGCAATGCGACTGCCGTTCTTGTAGATCCATGTTTATTCGTTTGATTTCAAAGCTTTCCATTCTTTTTTTTTTCTTACCTTTTCAAAAAGCTTATGAATGCAATGCATGTCAACTCTATACGTTCTTCTGTGGGTATGACTGTTATGCATATGGATTTTTCGAGGGCCACAACCGCCCTTTTATTCATTCATATCCACTTTCATCGCCCTTTAATCTATTTTATTATTCCTCTTTCAATCTTTCTCAAAAATCAATGAAAGCAAACGCATGTCAATCAAGACTTCATACATCCCCTCATAAACACGACTTTCATGCTTACGGATTTTTCAAGTGTTGCAGTCGTTCCCTTTTATTCTTTCATTCTTTATTTTCATTTTATCCTTATCAATTTTTTATTTCTTTATTTCATTCCTTTTTTTCTTTTATTTGTTTGCTTATTGATATCAAACTTTGTGATTTTGCAGCTTCATCCTGATGTGCTGAAAGGGCACGACAGCTTGGCCTATGGCTATGCATGGTACAAGGATCTCAATGAGACCGTACGGGGCTTCATCGACGCTGCGGGCTTTGGAGACTTCGTCCAACTTTTTACGAAGAGCTCCAACGATCTGAGATAGATACATGCTCTCTCCGAGCGGTGGTAGGATACCACCAACACATTCCACTTTGATTTCGGGGAGATGACGATGACCCCGCTTGATTTCTCCATGATCATTGGGATTCCCTTCAGGGGAAAGTGCCTCTATTACCTGGACACAGTGACAGAGTGGGACCGGGTTGAGCCGCTTTTAGGAGTCGTCCCTGAGGAGCCCTTGGTCATAGCCAAGTGGTTTATGGACATGTTCAAAGGCCAGCAGGGCTTTTTAGATGAGCAGATGGCCTGGGGCTTTATCATTTATATGTTAGGGTGCTCTCTGCTGAGCACCAAGGGTGATCAGATCTCCGTAGCACTGGTGGGGTCCCTGGAGCACATGGGAGAGATCTATCAGTATAGCTGGGCTGGTGCGGGATTAGCCATCCTGTACAAGCACATGGGGGACATTTCCCAGGATCAGCCAGCTTCCACCGATGGCTTCTGGAGGGCGTGGGAGGTATGTCTCTTCTTTTATGCTAATTCCAATTTAAACCCTTGCATTTTTCTTTTTGTTTCCTTAATATGAATCCCAAAACTTATGATTTTTCTCTTTTCTTTTCTTGCAGATTTGGTCCCACGAGTATTTGGACATGATGTTGCCCGAGATGCGACTAGCGGACACCTTCATTATGCCTCAGGGACTGAAATGGGCGAAGGATCGGGTCGGGCAGAAGACCAAGGCTTACGACTTTGTCTCGTTCAGGAATTTCCTGATGAATCTACGAGAGCCACATGTTCGATGGCAGCCCTGGCTCGACGTGCTTCCTGACGCTCCTTAGGGGATATGGGAGTTGGCTGGGTACGACCCACAGAGGATTTTACTAGACAGGCCAAAGGCTCAGGAGTGGTACTTGGGAGAGAGGGTGACCAGACAATCGCTGGTGGCTGAGTCATTCTTCGTGCCGTGTCCCCCACCTGAGTCGATGAGGGCTACAGGGACCCTCCAGGGTTCCGCACTCATGGTTGCCTTGGTTGGGTTCTCCATTCAGGGTTTCGTGGAGCCTCCAGATGGGTATGCAGCTTTCCAGGCTGCCAAGTTGATGCCGAACTTCCCTTTGATGGAAGTGATTCGGGTAAGTCCCTCTAACTTTTCAATTTCCTTTTAGTTCTTAATCATTCATGTATATCTCCTTATTGGATTCACTTTTTCCTTTATAGCCCGTTCCTACTACAGCTCGGGTTCCAGCTCTACCGCCTTGGGATTGGAGCCTTAGGACGGTCTCCTATGGCGAACAGACCACGACTATGGTCCCCAGATATCAGGCGAGTGCTCCCACCATTCCACTCCAGTATGACCATGTCCCGCGGGACTATGCGGAGGAGGGCTTACTCTATGCTCATAGTGTGAGAGAGTAGATCTATAGCCGAGAGTGGAGGGTAATCTCTAAAACTTGCCCTTTGGTTTAAATCTTGCATTCTCATTCTAACATTCTAACCTTCCTTCCCTTGACTCAGGCTGACGGGCGTGCAGGCAGCTGCTGAGGCTCATGTGAGAGCCTTGGTAAAAACAAATGCTCCTTTTTTACTTATACTCGTTTTTAGCACTTTAACTTTTAAATACAACTTTGTAATTCGATCTTTTTTCTCCGTTCAAGAGGAATAGAATGGGGCTTTGGCTCGGTAGGTAGGAGAGCTTCAACAGTGACTTTAGCAGTTCGGCATTAGCTTTAGCGATGCCCCTGGGGATAATGGTGCTAGACGAGGTGGACGTAGCAGTGGCGGTCGAGATGGAGGCAGAGGTGGGGGCAGAGGTGGAGCGAGCTGGACAGAGTTGGAGGAGGAACCCCTCAGACGCGTTACGCGTGGGCCGGGGTTGACTTAGCCCTTCTTTTCTTTCTTTTTATTTATGAGTGTTTTGGGGAGGGTTCACATACTTGGATGACTGTATTGTTAGGAAACTGCATTTCCAGAATCCGTTGACAGTGTGTATAAGTTGGTACTGCAAAAATTTCATGAAATCTATAATAACCCTACAAGGGCGGAACTAGGGTTACCTTGAACTGCAAAAATGGATTGCTGTAGTAGACGAATCGAGAACACGAGCTCGATAACAGCTCACGATCTTCTACCGTATTCCTCCGCTGCCAGAATATCGAACTGAGTGTGGGCTCTTTCGAAATCCTTTCTATTTTCTGCTCTCCCTCTTTTTCACTCTCTTTTCTATTCCGAGTTATAATTCTCTATATAGAAAAACGCTAGCTGATGAGAGAGCCAAAGCAGCATATATATAGGCTACGATAGGGACCATAAGAAGTCAGGCTTCCTTATGGAATTAGGAATAGGCTTCCTTATGGAATTAGGAAACCCTAATTCAAACTGAATCAGATTCCTATTTCCATAAATTATAATTCATATCACTAAAGAATTATAATTACACTCCTACCCTTATCTCAAAAATAAATTTTGAGCTCCATGTTATTAAATGCTTATTATCTCCCCATGTTAAGATTACATATATCCATTAATTAAATATAATTACTGACAATCATATTTAATTAATTTCTTAAAATTCCTTGAGATCCTCTGCTTAACTTATCTGATATGTCAGATTCAAAATCCACCTGCAGGGTTTGACATAATCAAAACTTATAAGCTTTCTCAAGGGGATATCATCAATCCCAAAATTGAGACATGGATTCCATCATTAATTAATATCCACCACACAATTAATATTGCCACCCAATCCAATGAGATATTGACCCATTTAAGAATCTCACCCTTTTGGGGATCAAAGTGTAAATATCAAATGTACGTGTCTACAAATTAACTTAAGGATTTAGAGCATAAGCACTCATAATAGCCATGATGTATTAATTATCTTATAAGTCAGTATAAAGATAATTACCCCAAGTCAGTCCCGTTTAATACACAAAGTGTACCAGCATAGTGAGTTAAAACTATACCGTTTTCCGTAGTCAAGACAAACCTACTACAACACCATGCTGCAGTCCTACCGATGGTGTGTCCAATCACATCTAAGACTGTAAACCAAAATCTTACATTCAATAATATCTAATGGCCTGATCTTCCGTATGTAAGCCGAACTCTACACACCAAACCACCTACTATATAGAATGAGAGACACACATGCATAATATTAAATAAATAATATAATACAAACATTGCCCACACAGATTCTGATAAAAAAATGGATTAATTGATTTTATTAAATGAATAATAAATCAACTACATAAAGCATGGCTTTTAGTATATATCCCTAACAATCTCCCACTTAGACTCAAAGCCATGATGCGACACACCTTACTCCTATCCCATCTACATGACTGTCAAAAGTCTTGGCCGGTAAGCACTTGGTGAAAGGATCTGCCAGGTTATTTGCTGATGCTATCTTGGTCACTTCAACATCACCTCTTTGTACGATCTCTCGTATCAGGTGATACTTACGCTCAATGTGTTTTCCCTTCTTATGGGCCCTTGGTTCCTTTGAGTTAGCAACCGCTCCGCTATTATCGCAATAAAGGGTAATAGCCGATTATACCGTAGGTACTACTCTTAGATCCATAAGGAAGTTTCTGAGCCAAACGGCCTCCTTAGCGGCTTCCGAAGTAGCCACATACTCGGCTTCCATGGTGGAATCAGCAATACATGACTGCTTGATACTCCTCTAAGTAATGGCTCCACCTCCTAGGGTAAACACATATCCTGAGGTAGACTTTCTGAAATCCCTATCTGACATGAAATCAGAATCTGTGTACCCAATGGGTACAAGACTGTCTGCTTGGTAAACTAACATATAGTCTCGAGTCCTTTTCAGGTACTTGAGAATATTTTTCACCGCAGTCCAATGTTCTTGCCCTGGATTAGACTGATATCTACTAACTATGCCAATAGCAAAGCAGATGTCAGGTCTAGTACATAGCATAACATACATTAGGCTTCCTACTGTCGAGGCATAAGGAACTGCCTTCATCTTCTCTATCTCATCAGGTGTCTTAGGACACTGATCCTTAGATAGAGTAATTTCGTGTCTGAAAGGAAGGAATCCCTTCTTGGAATCTTGCATGCTAAACCTTGCAAGAATATTGTCAATATAAGTGCCTTGTGACAAGATCAACATCCTATTCTTGCGATCTCGCATAAGCTTGATCCCTAGGATGTGACCGGCTTCTCCCAAGTCCTTCATATCGAATTGACTGGACAACCATACCCTTACAGAAGATAATACCCCTACATCGTTTCCGATTAGCAAGATATCATCCACATATAGTACTAAGAACACCACCACTCTTCCATCAAGTTTCTTACACACACAAGATTCATCCGCACATTGATCAAAACCAAAAGACTTGATTGCTTGATCAAAGCGGATATTCCAAGACCTAGATGCCTGCTTAAGTCCATAAATGGACTTCTTAAGCTTGCACAACATGTGTTCTTGGCCCTTCGCAATGAACCCGTCTGGTTGCATCATATAGATGCACTCGTCAAGATTCCCATTTAGAAATGCTGTCTTGACATCCATTTGCCAAATTTCGTAATCGAAATGTGCAGCAATGGATAAGAGAATCCGGATAGACTTCAGCATTGCCACTGGCGAAAAAGTTTCCTCATAATCGATTCCTTCTTTTTTAGTGAACCCTTTCGCAACAAGCCTTGCTTTAAAGGTTTCCACCTTACCGTCTGCTCCTCTCTTCTTCTTATAGATCCACTTGCATCCAATGGATTTTATTTCATTGGGTGGTTCTACAAGATCCCAGACTTGATTGGAGTACATGGACTCCATTTCAGACTTCATAGCCTTTTGCCAAAGATCTGTATCTTTATCTTGGAGTGCTTCATTGTAGTTACAGGGGTCGGTACCTTGTTCATCACGGACCCGGTCATAAGACTCTCCCAAGAACATATACCGGTCAGGTTGAATAATAACCCTCCCACTACGATGAGGCACAACCCGTGTCTGTGCATCACTGATATTTTGTTGTGAAGATTCTAAACCTAATACACCATTATCTACATGTTGTACTGGTTCAGGAACCTGCGTGTTAATGGTTGGTTCGGGATCTACATGAGTTTCGATAATCCTCCCACTACGACGTGGTAATGGAATATCGATAACTCTTTCTTGTGGTGTTTCTTCTCGTACCGTTGGTATCGAAGAAGTATGTCTCGGTGTCTCTCCTCTCATTTCCTCTAGAACAATACGACTTCTGGGCTTGTGGTCCATAACATAGTCCTCTTCTAAGAATGTGGCATTGGTGCTAACAATAACCTTCTGATCCTTAGGACTATAAAACAGACCACCTTTAGTTCCTCTTGGATACCCACCAAAGAAACATACTTCTGCTCTTGATTCCAACTTTTCTGCGTTCCCTTTCAGCACATGTGCTGGACTACCCCAGATCCGAATATGCCGCAGACTAGGCTTTCGCCGAGTCCACAATTCCGTGGGAGTAGTAGGTACTAACTTAGATGGTACCAAGTTTAGAATGTATGCAGCTGTCTCTAATGCGTGTCCTTAGAAGGAAATTGGTAAATCCGAGTAACTCATCATAGATCTTACCATGTCCATGAGAGTCCTGTTCCTTCTTTCTGCTACACCGTTCTGCTGAGGCATACGGGGTGCAGACAATTGGGATGTAATCCCTTGCTCCAATAAGTATTCCCTAAACTCTCCCAAGAGGTACTCTCCATCACGATCAGATCGTAGTGTCTTGATACATTTACCTAGACGCTTCTCCGTTTCAGCCTTGAAGTCTTTGAATTTCTCAAAGCATTTAGACTTACGCCGCATCAAATAAATGTACCCATACCTTGAGTAATCATCTATGAAAGTGACAAAGTACTCAAATCCCCCTCTTGCTTGGACAGTCATAGGACCACACAAACCAGAGTGAACCAGTTCCAACGGCTCTTTTGCTCTATAGCCCTTGGCCGAGAATGGCCTCTTGGTCATTTTACCTTCCAAGCAGGATTCACAAACTGGAAGTGCCTCCACTTCCAATGAGCCTAATGACCCATTTTGAACCAGTCTTTGAATCATTTTCAAATTAATATGACCAAGGGGTAAGTGCCAAAGATGCGTTTGGTTCATCCTCGAAGGTTCTTTTCTCTTAAATGGCAAACTATTTGTGTTATTCAATTCATTAAGTTGCAGTATAGGAGAGATAGGATTTATAATATAAAGATCATCCACCAATTGACCAGAACAAATAAAACGTTTATTTTCTTTAATAACTACTACTTTATTAAAATGAACTGAATATCCATTCTTTACTAAACTAGAAACTGAAACTAAATTCCTTCTAATAGAAGGTACATAAAAATAATTTCTTAATATTAAAATTCTATCTCTACCAAAACTAAGATGTAGATCTCCTACTGCAACTGCTGCTACTCTCGTAGCATTTCCCATATATAGATAAATCTCTCCATCACTGAGCTGCCTGGTTCCCTGGAACCCCTGCAAAGAATTGCATACATGATCAGTGGCTCCCGTATCTACACACCAGGTACCGGTAGATCGGACCGCTAAACACGATTCAACAACTAGTAAATGAGATTTACCTTGATTGTTCTGTCTGGCGAGATAAACTGGACATTGCTTCTTCCAGTGTCCTGGCTGCTTGCAAACAAAACATTTGCCTTTAGGCTTTCCCGGTTGTCCTCGTGGCCTTTGGATTGGCGGAAGACCCGCGACCTTCTTTTGAGCCTTTTTCATTTTCTTCTTGCCTTTCGGCTTTGAAGCAAAACCTTTCTCAAACACAAGAGCACTCCCTAACTTTCTGTTGAGACCCTCAACTTCCTGGAGTTCTTTAAGCAGCTCCGCCAAAGTATATTTAAATTTATTCATGTTGTAATTGAGGCGGAATTGCTTAAAAGACTCTGGTAGTGACTGGAGTACGATATCGACCTGGGTTTCCCCGTTGATTGTAGCTCCAAGGATCTCTAGTTCATTAAGAAGAGATATCATCTTAAGAACATGATCCCTTACAGGCGTCCCCTCAGCCATGGTTGTGTTCATCAAGTCTTTCATGGCAACCTGCCTAGCAGCACGACTTTGATCCCCGAACATCTCTCGGAGGCTCTCCATCATGTCATAGGCGCTGGCCATTGACTGATGCTGATGTTGCAGCACATTTGACATGGATGCCAAAATGTAACACCGCGCCATCTCATCAGTCTTGAGCCATTTCTTGTGAGCCTGGGTTTCCTCAGCGGTTGCTCCCTCACCAGGTTGCTCAGGACATTCTTCAGTAAGCACAAACTTGTACTCTTCAGCAGTTAATACAATATCCAAATTCCTTTTCTAGTCTATATAGTTTGGTCCAGTAAGTTTATTTTCTTTAAGTATAACATCAAGTGGATTGAAAGTACCCATTTAAAAGCCTGAGAATCACATAACATAAATAATTTTGTTTGGGCAAAAATTACTATGGATTCGAGTTGAAAATATTGGTTCCCTCTACCATATTTGAAAGGAATCCGCCAGCAACTTGATACACTGCGAATAGTATGACTCGATGGGAAGCCATATACTATCCATCACTTGTTCAGATAGACAATTGCCTTTTAATTTTACTATCCAGGCAATATACTTTGCCTAATAAAATTAAACTGCTGACTTGCTTTGGTCCTATAAATAATAACAGTGACTCAGATGGAGAGGATATTATTATTTATAACTAAGTGTAATACCATCACTTAATTCTAGGTCAAGAGTTCCATGAGGAACACCTCTGATGGAGAGGTGACCCACACCAACAATCACCCAAAACATTCTTTTAAAGAAGTTTGTACTGATAATTCCTTGATCAACTACATCCGATAGGGAGGATGACACTAGAGCCATCACACAAAATTAATCATATCATCTACAAACCAGTGATGGAGACCATGGGATTTATACTTGATAAATTCCCTCTCCCACTTAGAATTTTAAAAAAATTTGAGGGTTATAATTTTTTAGAAAAACTTTTAATTTAATTAATAAAAAATAATGGAATACTTGACAAGGATTAATTCATCCTTACTAGTGAAACCCACATGTGTAGATAATAAAATTATTCTATTCTCATGATTTTAGAAAATAAGTACTTATGTTTTCAAATTATGGAATTATTTTTATTTCTAAATACACATTTAGTTGTCCATTATTTTAAATTAATATAAATTAAACATGCAGCTAGACATCTAAAATAGGTCTGGGAATAATTATCCATGTTGTCCTATTCATTAAACATGAAACAATAATAATCATTCAATCACATATAAATAAGGAAACCACAATAAAATAGGAATCCCACTATTATGGTCAAGCTGCAACTCTTGTGAAGAAATCTTCATTGAACCCGATTAGCTCTATGTCGCCACTACGCAACGGGGGTCGAGCTGCCCGGTCAGCTCGCGCTGCCAGGTCAGCTCGCGGGGGTCGAGGGGGCAGCGCCCCCCGCGGGGTTTCCGGGGCAGTGCCCCGGAAGCTAAATTCGATTTACCATCAGCAACTGCCTTCCAGAACTATTTTCTGAAACAGTCTTCTGAAACTGCCTTCTGAAACTGCTTCTAGATTGCTGTCGAAAACTGCTTGTAAAACTGCTCTCACGAACCATCTTCACAGATTTACTTGAGATATATTACTTAAACCCTATGCCTCCGTGAAGGAGTTCACATGCTATATATTTACAGTAAATTAACTACGCATCAATCAAGTGTGAGATCCAATACATACAAATCCTATGCCTCCATAAATGAGTTCACATGCTATATCAAAACAGCAATATTAACCACGAATAAACCCATCGTGGGATCCAATCACACAAAACCAGTGACCACAATAGTGGAATAAGAACGCTGCAAAATATGGGTTAGCACAGATCTACGTTCTATCCATCCATCAATGCACGCATAAGATCTGTTTTATTGGACAACATGGTTGCGTCCAACCTATACGCAGAATCAACGTTGCTCTGATACCACTGTTAGGAAACTGCGTTCCCAGAATCCGTTGACAGTGTGTATAAGTTGGTACTGCAAAAATTTCATGAAATCTATAATAACCCTACAAGGGCGGAACTAGGGTTACCTTGAACTGCAAAAACGGATTGCTGTAGTAGACGAATCGAGAACACGGGCTCGATAATAGCTCACGATCTTCTACCGTATTCCTCCGCTGCCAGAATATCGAACTGAGTGTGGGCTCTTTCGAAATCCTTTCTATTTTCTGCTCTCCCTCTTTTTCACTCTCTTTTCTATTCCGAGTTATAATTCTCTATATAGAAAAACGCTAGTTGATGAGAGAGCCAAAGCAGCATATATATAGGCTACGATAGGGACCATAAGAAGTCAATAAGGAATAGGCTTCCTTATGGAATTAAGAAACCCTAATTCAAACTGAATCAGATTCCTATTTCCATAAATTATAACTCATACCACTAAAAAATTATAATTGCACTCCTACCCTTATCTCAAAAATATATTTCGAGCTCCATGTTATTAAATGCTTATTATCTCCCCATGTTAAGATTACATATATCCATTAATTAAATATAATTACTGACAATCATATTTAATTAATTTCTTAAAATTCCTTGAGATCCTCTGCTTAACTTATCTGATATGTCGGATACAAATTCCACCTGCAGGGTTTGACATAATCAAAACTTATAAGCTTTCTCAAGGGGATATCATCAATCCCAAAATTGAGACATGGATTCCATCATTAATTAATATCTACCACACAATTAATATTGCCACCCAATCCAATGAGATATTGACCCATTTAAGGATCTCACCCTTTTGGGGATCAAAGTGTAAATATCAAATGTACGTGTCTACAAATTAACTTAGGATTTAGAGCATAAGCACTCATAATAGCCATGAAGTATTAATTATCTTATAAGTCAGTATAAAGATAATTACCCCAAGTCAGTCCCGTTTAATACACAAAGTGTACCAGCATAGTGAGTTAAAACTATACCGTTTTCTGTAGTCAAGACTAACCTACTACAACACCATGCTGCAGTCCTACTAATGGTGTGTCCAATCCCATCTAAGACTGTAAACCAAAATCTTACATTCTATAATATTTGATGGCCTGATCTTCCGTATGTAAGCCAAACTCTACACACCAAACCACCTACAATATAGAATGAGAGACACACATGCATAATATTAAATAAATAATATAATACAAACATTGCCCACACAGATTCTCATAAAAAAATGGATTAATTGATTTTATTAAATGAATAATAAATCAACTACATAAAGCATAGCTTTTAGTATATATCCCTAACATGTATCACACACACATATATATTTTTTACTGACGGTTTTCGGACAACCGCGATAGGATTAGGCACCTGTATTACTTTTTTTCCTACATACTTTTTTTTTATGATTGCGGCCATGGCTTGGCCCTGTATTTTATCTTTTACTGCTTTTTTTCTCTTTTTTTTTTGGTTGTGACCATGGCTTGGTCCTATGCTTTTATCATTATGACTTCTACGAATACTATCACTTCTATTACCCTTTTATATGAATGAATGAATGAATGTGACCATAGCTTGGTCTTGTTGCACGTGTTGCATGATGCGCACGTTTTTATTGTTTTTATTCATTTTCCGTTTGCAGGTGGGCTGAAAACATTGCAAACAAACCATGGTCAAAATAAAACTCCATGCGATACTCAGTTAGTCCTCTGCGACACTCGGCGAGCACCGTAGCTGCAGTCCGTGACTGCCATACGATAATTGCTGATTGCCGTGCGGCATTTTGATGAGTGCCGCGACACTTTATCGTGTGCCGCGGGTAGGTAAGGGCAGATTCTCTCCTATTTATACCCCCCATTTACCCCAACCCAAAACTCCATCGAACACTCTTCTCTTTTACCCATTTCCATGTCCTTCCTTCTCAAATGGCCTCTATTAGTTCCCGAATGCTCTTCCCATGGATAGATAGTCTCTCTGGCATTGAAAAACTCAACTTCGAGTGCTGCTGACTAAACGACCTCTTCTCTTTTTGACGGATGACTTTGAACGAAGGCCTACTTCAAGCTGCTATTAAGTGTTGGGATCCCTCATTATATGTCTCTCGCTTTGGCTTTCAAGAGGTCTGCCCCTTGTTTGAGGAGTTTAGCGCTATTCTGCACACGGATCCTTTTGCCGAGTTGATAGTTCCTTTGGTTCAAGCTGGGTATGTTTAGGATTTGGCCACTCTTCTTCGTATATCCCGAAATACAGCAGGCTCTTTTGTTCATGTTAAACAGATTGATTTTGAGCGCCTTTCCTCCATTTATGCTCCTATGGGGGACCCATATGACAGTGGGCATCAAATCATTCGGCGTAGTGCACTATCAATAGCTATGCTTACATAATTCCTCTTTCAGTCTTCTTTTGATGTGCTCATACCCATTGTGTGTGGCCTACGGGAGATGAAAAGTGCCGTTATGCTGGTTCTTGGCAAAACCTTGATTAGTGTGGACCGTATTGATATTGCTGAGGTTATGTTATCTTTGGGGACACCCTTTGTGTTACAGGTTTGGCTCATAGAGTGTTTTGATCTCTTCATACACCCCTCACACCTTAATGGACCACTTCCCTATGACCATATGGAGGTTCATTGCCTATTCTATTATGCCAATGCTTAGCTTGGTTGGCTTCGAGGCCTTTCTACTGGTGATATCTGTTGGGTCTGCCCGCAGTGGTCTTACCTTTCCGCTGCTGTACGACTTCCGGGACGACCTGGTATTTGGTTACCTGGCTTGCATGCTACCACTTTCTATATTCTTGGCCAGGTGGTTCGTCAGTACGGGCTTCTCTAGGATATTACTAGGGTTATTACTGCTAATTTCACGAGGAGTTCGATCATGCGCCCTTGCATTGTGAAGGCTTTCACTGAGGCTTGGTATGATAGGGTGTTAGCTCCCTTTTGGTGAGTTCCTGCATTGCTCGTACCTACTACTGAGTGCCTTCTTCAGATCCAGACTCTAATCCAGAGACAGACTTCATAGACATCCATGGATGAAAGTAAAACAATATGACAAAGCTTTATTTTACAAAATTTCTGACAAGTCCTGCCTATCCTTTTACGCTTTTGAATGTGACTTCTGTTATTTCTCTTCCCAAAGAGTGTTTTCATTTTTAGGAAATGTTCTAACATGTTTAATCAAAGTGTTCATTCTTCCGATTAATCTTTTGAGTTATGAAAATTTTCCTTTTAATGTCTTTTCTTGGCACTTTACATTGCTTTTGAGTTTTGCCTAAAGTTTTAATCATTCTATACCATGAATTTTCATTTATTCTTTTACAGTACTTATTTTAATAGCCAGGGGATCCAGAAACAGGTTTAAAGTAATTATCTAGGTTCTTCGGATAGTAAGCAAAGTTTGCCCCTGGTTTTGGGGCTTCAGAGTGGTTCCGGGCAAACACAAGTTTACCCCTAGTTTAGCACAAAGTTTTTCTTTTTAGG
The DNA here is from genome assembly GCA_033977485.1 of Hydrangea macrophylla. Lineage (NCBI taxonomy): Eukaryota > Viridiplantae > Streptophyta > Magnoliopsida > Cornales > Hydrangeaceae > Hydrangea > Hydrangea macrophylla. Next base: position 20,663,646 of record CM066998.1, read on the forward strand.
TTTTCATGGACCAAAGGCTTTCGAGAGCCCGCCTACTTATCCCCGATTGGGCATCAAGTCCGAAGTAGTTTAGTTTAAGACTTGACGGAAAGTGCCATTTAGGAAATTATTAGTGACCGAACCAAGCAGGTTGCCTACATATCCCCTAGCAGGAATTAGGTCAAGCGTAGTTCATCTATGTAGGAGGTTTTGAAGAAGGGGTTTCAAGCAAAATACTTTTTGAGGTGATCGAGGTTAATTAGTTGTTTAAATTCAACCCCGTCTAGGTCCATAAGATAGGCCCGCTCCTCTAGAGAGGAGAGTCTTGATGATGTATGGCCCGTCCCAGTTGGGTTTGAATTTTCCTCTGGGGTCATAAACAAGCACTTTTAGTTCTTTGAGGATTAGGTTACCCTCAACAAGCTTCCTTGGGCGGACCTTTTCGTTGAAAGCATGAGCTATCCTCTTCTGATATCCCCGAGTATGGTTTATTACAGCTAACCTTTTCTCATTGAGCAACATCAATTCCTCATACCTTCCCTATGTCCACTCTAACTCAGTTATTTCACATTCGGCCAAAACCCTTAGAGAGGGTATCTCCACCTCGACAGGAAGGAAGGCTTCCATCCCATAAACCAGCGAATACGGTGTAGCTCCTGTAGAAGTTCTCACAAAAGTCTGGTATCCCCATAGCACAAATGGCAGCTTCTCATGCCAATCCTTATACGTGTTCGTCGTTTTCCCCAAGATTTCTTTGACATTCTTATTTGCCGCTTCTACTGCCCCATTCATTTGCGGTCTATATGGCGATGACTGATGATGGGTGATTTTATACTTTTCCAGCAGTGGGATGACTTCCCCTTGGAAATGACTGCCGTGATCAGAAATGAACTCATTTAGGACCACATATCTGCAAATTATGTTCTTCTCGATAAAACTCACTACATCTTTGGCCTTCAGAGTTGCATATGACGCAGCTTCCACCCACTTGGTAAAATAATCGATGGCCACGATTATGTATCAGTGCCCATTGGAGGCTTTTGGAACTATCTCACCAATAATATCAATACCCCAGACTGAAAACGACCAAGGCGTAGTCATGCTATAGAGCTGGGATGGAGGGGTGTACATCAGGTTTGCATGGATTTGGCACTTGTGGCATCTCCTCACGTACTCATAGCACTCTTTGTCCAGGGTTGTCCAATAATACCCTTACCAAATTATCTTCTTTGCCAACATGTGCTTGTTCATGTGGGGTCCACAAACTCCTTCATGTATCTCCTCCATCATTATTTTGGCCTCCCTCCCGTACAAGCATTCTAAATTATACCCGGTGTATGACTTCTTCCACAATTTTTCCACATAGATCACAAATTGTGCTGAGAATCTTCGAATTGCTTTTCTATCTTTTTCCGAGGCTCCTTCGGGGTATTCTCCCTCCTTAATAAAATTCCAGACATCCTTGTACCATGGCACTTCATCTTCATTTTCTAGATCTGCGATCATCTCAAAAGAGGATTGATTCCTTATCTCTATGGATAGTAGGACTATGGTGACTCCCGAGGGGATTTGTATCATCGAGGCTAAGGTCGCTAGGGAATCTGCCAATTGGTTCTCTTCGCGGGGGAGGTAGTAGAACGATATTTTCTCAAACTGCACCTTTAAGCTCTCCAGGTAGTCATGGTAGGTTTTAACTTATCATGCTTCACTCTCCAATCCCCTCGTACTTGGGATATGATCAAGTTAGAGTCTCTGAAAACATCGATCCTTTTGACTTTCAAGGCTAGTGCGGCTTCCGAAAAGTTTGATAGCTAACGGTGTAGGAGTTCCGTTTGGTGCCACAAGGATGATTCTGACCCCATAGCCTAACTAATTAGCCGCTCCATCGAAATACATTTTTCACAAATTCTCCTCTATCCCCATCACTCCTTCGTCTGGAAACCAAAACTCACCCTTTTCTTCTGATTCTATTGCAAGATCAGCCAAGTACTCAGTGATAGCTCTTCCTTTCACGGACTTGGTAGTGACATACTTGATATCGAATTCAGCTAGCATCATGGTCCACCAGGAAATCCTACTGGTCAACACGGGCTTTTCAAACAGGTATTTGAGTGGGTCCATTCGGGATATTAGGGTTACGAGGAAGGTTAACATGTAGTGCCTAAGGCGTCGGGTGCACCAGACCAAAGAGCAACAGGTTTTTTCTAAAGGCGAATATTTTAACTCGTATCTGGTCATCCTTTTACTCAAGTAATAAATGGCTCTTTCTGGGTGCCCCTCTTCTCCTTTTTGGGCCAACATACTCCCTATTGAATCTTCGGACACGGAAAGGTACAGCAGTAAAGGTCTTTCGGGTAAGGGTGGTGACAAGACAGGCGGGTTTTGAAGGTAGGTTTTGACCTTCTTGAAGGCTTGTTGGCATAGGGTGTCCCATTCAAACTTCTCCCCTTTTCTAAGCAGCTTAAATAAAGGGTCACAAGTTAGGGTGAGTTTTGAGATAAAACGGCTTATGAACTGTATTCTACCCAAAAATCCCCTTAACTCCTCGTTCTTGGGTGGCTGTATTTTGACTATGGCCTTTATTTTGGTCGGGCCTACCTCTATCCCTCTCTAAGTGATGTGAAACCCCAACAACTTTCCGGTAGTGACCCCGAAGGTGCACTTCTAAGGGTTTAACCTCATTCTAAATTCTCTTAACCTTCTGAAGAACTTTCTCAACACATCCAAGTGTCCTTTCCTCTCTTTAGATTTTATAATCATATCGTCCACATACACTTCTACCTCCTTATGGATCATATCGTGCAACAACGTTGTAGCGGCCCGCTGGTAAGTTGCGCCTGTATTTTTGAGCCCAAACGACATCACCCTATGATACGAACCCCACCCACGAAGTGAAGGAACCTGTACAAAATTTGACCCCAGATCAGTTCTCTAAGAAAATAAATGGATGGAATGTGTTGACGCCACAAACAGTTGTGAAAGACTGTTTGATAAGTCGAAGGTTGAACGCCACAGATAAATCTGATAAGTTCAATTAGTTCTAAAAGAACCAAAGAGATTACTCTCACTTTTTATCTCAAAAATAGTCTCCCTTTTTCCATTACTAGAAACAGAAATATATAGTGGGTTGGAACATCCCTCCAACCATAAGATTTAAATGCAAAGTTGGTTGGAAAGAAATAAATGCAAGTAGTTGGAACATCCTTCCAACCATAGGATTAAATACCGACTTGTTTTCTTAGCATACCTAATACAAAAGACCACTTCAACTTATCAAAAGGTTGGAAATATACATAAACTCCCAACTAACAGTCATAATGATCAAACTCTCAACTACCAACCAACTTATTTGATGAAATTGGTCCAAATCAGACCTCATTATCACAAGCATATATTAGGTTAATGAATTCTTTTCCCCTATTTGGGCCACTCTTGGAAATCATAGATTCAGCCCAACTTTCTCGGATCAGCCCAATAAGTGCTTCTTTGAACCTTTTAGCCCTTGCCCTTGTGATTGGCCCAACTGGAACATGTAATGGATCCTTAGTGCCCCTTGTTCCGTATCATTCCCTCCCTCTTGAAAAGGATTTGTCCTCAAATCATCACCTACATCAAAAGGACTTAAATCAGTAACATTAAAGGTAGCACTAACATTGTACTCACTTGGCAAATCCAACTTGTATGCATTGTCATTGATACGCTCCAGAACTTGAAAAGGACCATCACCCTTCGGAAGTAGCTTAGAACGCCTTTGTGTCGGGAATCTTTGTTTCCTCAGGTGCAAACAAACCCAATCTTCGGGTTCAAAAATCAGTTGTCGTCGCCCTTTATTAGCATGTTTTGCATATTGCTCTGTCCTCCTCTCAATGTTGAGCCTGGCTTTCTCATGTATCTGTTGAACAAATTCAGCCTTTTTCTTTCCATCAAAATTAACACATTCAGATAAAGGTAATGGTGTTAAATCTAATGGAGCTAAAGGATTAAAACCACAAACAATTTCAAATGGTGAAAACTTAGTAGAAGAATGAACAGAACAATTATAAGCAAACTCAACATGCGGTAAACATTCTTTCCAAGTTTTGATGTTCTTTTGAATAATGGCCCTCAACAAAGTAGACAAAGACCTGTTTACTACTTCGGTTTGACCATCAGTTTGTGGATGACAAGTAGTAGAGAATAATAACTTAGTTCCTAACTTATACCACAAAGTCTTCCAAAAGTAACTTAAGAACTTAGCATCCCTATCCGAAACTATAGTTCACGGCATTCCATGTAATCGCACAATTTCTCTAAAGAACAAATTGTAGACACCCCATTTTGTCGGCTATCAGATTTAGGAGACCCATAGCTTGGTGGTTCACAATGATCGAAAAAGACTCAAAAAGGACTCCTAGAAGTTAGCTCTATTTCTCAAAATGCTCAGAATGACCAAAACGCCCCTGAAAGCCCAAAAACTCCCAGATTTGGACCAAAAGTTCTGGAAACATGCTACGTCGTAAGAAAATGATAAAATGAGTTTTTAAGGAAAACCGAAAGAAATCGTCAGCTCCCAGAGACCCCCGGAAGTCCCGAAAGTTCCCCGAAAGTCCCCGTTGACCGGTTTGACCAAGGTTTGACCAGAGTTTGACCAAGTTTGACCGAAATCGTCCGAATTCACCAGAATCATTAAAAAAGTATTAAAATGAGTTTTAAAAGAGAATCGAACGAAAACGTCGGCTCCTGGGAGCTCCCGGAGGTTCCCAGAACTTCCCGGGAATCCCAGATTTGACCAGTTTGACCAAGATTTGACTTTGGAATCGGGGCACCGAAACAATTTTCAAATATTTTTCATGGATACTAGAGGTCAATAGCTTTCCAACGGTATATCACACATAATTCCTGGATTTAAAACTAGTTTATTATGAATTTTCGAAGGCGAAAAAGGCGGCCAAATCGGCTTTTATCGCAAATACCGTAAAACTTTTCAAAGTGACCTATTCCCGACTTATTTTTTATGTAAATTAGACTCCATTACCTTTCCAACGGTATATCACAACCTCAATTTGGAGTTCGTATGCATTTTCTGTGAATTTCGGACAAAATAGGGCCTTTTCGCGAATACCGGAACCTCTGGGGGCCTAAACGTAAATTTCTGGGCGTCTGAGGAACAGTGCCGCCGCGGTACTGGCCAACTGCCGCTGCAGCACAGGCCCAGTTCTGCCGCGGCACTCAACCCTCGCAGAGTCCATTTTTGTAATTTTTTTTGGGGTCCAATTTGATTAATTGAAAACCAAAACGACGTAGTTTTATGTTCACAGATGTTTGGGACCAATGGGAACACTTCTAAAATCCCAAAACCACCCCAAATTGGCCTATATAAACCCCCCATTGCACTTTATTTTGGGGGAGTCAAGTGCAAAAGCTTGAAAAGTTGTAGAGAAGAAGAGAGATAGAGATAGGTTTAGAAGAGAGAAAAGAAGCTTCCTCCTACTATTTTGCTATAGAAAGTGAGTTCTAATCTTGTGTTCTTCCATTACCTCTCTTATACTTCATATCCCAAACATCCCCAATCACCATTCTTGAGCATTCTTGAGTTAGGAAGCTACTTCCATGTCTAAATGTCAAAATCTATGAGTGAAACACCAAGCTACAAGTCCAAAATCACATTGATTATCATCCATTGATTATTATTTACTTACTTGTTCATATTATGTTCATCTCTTCTTACCTCATTACTTTTTTATTTTCTTTATTTACTTACTAGTTCTTCATCATCTAAATGATGACATGAAGTTTGGGGTGAGTGAATCCTTATGGATAGTAGCTCTTGACCTCAAAAACATGTTTGATAGATGATGATCATAACTTCAATACCTCCAAGGTATTCTTGAAGTGTATTGAAGTTATGTTCTAATAAAAATAAGTTTCTCTAACAATCTTGGAGGTTCTTGATGATGAGTTGAATGTTGGCATTTTAAGTGGTCATAGTCTTTATTGAGTATTGAAAATACACTTTCAAAACCTCTATTTCAAAACCCCCCTCAATCCCTCTCATTTTGATTTCAAGAAAGAAAACCTTATTTTTCCCAAAATCTTCAAAACAGTGAGTCAAAACAGTGAGTGAGCTGAGTTCAAAGATTTATCTAGAACTCAATACTCAACATATGGATACAAGACCACTTGGAAAGTCTTCCTAACTCATTGGAGAACACCCATGATTTTTGGTTTGACTTGGAAGTACTTGAAAATGGTCCATTTGGACCCAAACATTCCTTCCAAACATTCTGCCTCTGCTGTCACAGCAGCTTGACTAACTTCCAACTTCCTTTTCAGAAATATTTTCCAAAAGGGGTGGTACCAAATTATTTTTCCCTTAAACTTACATGTCTTAGGGAACTTTCTATATAAAATGGGCCTCTAGATCATTCGTTTTCATTTTCTAAGATTTTCTAACATTTCAGTCGACATTACGGACTCTGTTTCTGAGTGACCTTTGTTGTTTATGTGATTTCTCTCAATATGTGGTAGTTATTAAAGATTGGATTTTTGGGTTGTGTTCTAGACACAATAAGGAACATATCCATAAAAAATCATTCATTGAAAACATCCCTACCCTTCTTTTCAAATTTCCAAAGATCTAGTTACTGTTCTGTCCACTATTCACAGCAAGCACATTTTAACTTTTATCCTTTGATTTGATGCTTATATGCATTCCAAATTAGTTCATATCTTAGGAAGTAGTTCATACTACAATTGTACATATCCCATGTTGATTTCATCTATCCATTCATACACATTTTATGCTTCTAAGTCATTCTAGGAATCCATGAACACAAAAGCACACTACAACCTTGACACATTCTAGATACATACATTGCATACATGCAAAGATTTGGGGTTTTTGTAACTCCTAATCTAAGAAGATATAAGGAATGATCATGATCACACGTTCATGCTTCCCCTCGATCTAATCATCCTTTCTCATCCGTCCCGGGGATTGAGAGGTCTTCATTTTTCTCAAATATTAACATGCATCATACTAGTTTGCTAAGCATATCTTGATTTTCTTTATTTATTTGTTTCAAGGACAATTCATGTCCCCCTTTAGATTAGGAAACTTAATTACTTGATACATGATATTAGACGGTTTTTCCTAGGTTTATTTGTGTGATCTTTCACTTTACATTGCATGATATTTGACTAGATCTTATGAATGATATTTTATCTTTAGATCTTCCATTTCAAATTTTCTTATGTGATGTAATATACTATCACAGTATTATTTGTCGAACCAAACATAGTATAAGATGATTATTTGGATGCTAATTGAGGCCCGTCGAGAGACGGGGCGAGTTGAGGCTGTTTTAGTCGCGACAAAGGCTCCTTCCTCTCTGGTACCAAAACCCCGAACCAAGTTCTTTGGTTATGAAGGGCCGGTGCCCTTTATCCATTTGGGTGAGTCAAATTAGGTTTCTTGGTTCCTTAAAGACCAAGTGGCGACTCTGTATCTGGTTTCAACAGACCTTTTCTCTTTCTTTGATCCAAATCAAACAAGTTTCAAAAGCAAACAAAGCGGTGGAATTCCGCGTGTCCACAATTTGGCGACTCTGCTGGGGAATTTTTATTTTCAAAACAAAATAATACAGAGGTTTGACTCATAAGAAGCATCCTTAAAATCATCTTTTTACTGTGTATGGTTCACCGCATTGCACTCTGCATTTTACCCTCTCGACTGTGTCTGAAACGCGGCGCTGACATTGCTCAGGTCTTGCTGTGCCAGGGCACAAGTCACCGTTGATACTGTACCTTCCAAGGTATATCAAAAAGAGTAAACACTTCCGTACTGTCTCTCTGACGGTATATTGGAACTCTCGTCAACGGACCCTCTTTGACTAAACCCAGCCTTTGCATATAGATTCCTGTAGAACCTTTCATAGGACTGTTCATTTATCTTTTCAGATAGGACAATGTGATATAACTGCTGTATGCCCTGACGGGATTACCTGTGCGGTGTAGACGCTTATGTGGCATAGAACAGAACCTCTTTCTTATGATTCCCAAGGCAATTACTCACATGTGATCACATTGAGTTGACCTGCCTAGGCACCATGACAAGGATGTCTGCTCCATGCTCACAAAGATATACACTGCAAACCTTGTTTGTTGGTCCTAAGACATAGGAGTATGAAAACTCGCTAGACAGTATGATCACCATCATCACCTGTTCCTGTCATATATCCCTATTTCTTCCAGAAACTCTGCCCAACTCATCAGGATATCCCTGTTTTCCTAGAAACTCTGTCCGAATCACCCAGATTTCCTAGAAATCCCTATTTTCCCCCAAATTACCCAGAAATCTCAATTTCTTCCAGAAACCCCGATATACTTGTGTCCCCCAGATACCCTGTCCGAATTACCCAAATCTTTCTGCTTCTCCCAGAAATCCTATTCGAACTCCCCAGGTATCCTTGTTACAGCCAAAATCCCAGAAAATCCATGTTTCTCCTAAAACTCTACCCAAGCTTCCCATAAATCCAAATTTCCTAGAAATACCCAAGGTACTTGTTTCTCCCAGAAACTCTGCCCAAATCACCCAGAAACGCCCAGATATACTATCCATATTTCTCAGAAATACCCAAAATACCAGTTTCTCCTAGAAGCTCAGTTCAAATCAACCAGAAATCCCTATTTCTCCTAGAAACTCAAATGACTTCTAGAAATTTCTCCGAATCTTCCAAATCCCTGTTTCTCCTAGAAACTCTGTCCAAAATTCCCGAAGTATCCTGGAAATCCCTGTTATCCATGTTATCCCTTGGTGATCACACTGGAAAGTAAGGTTAGCATACTCTGTATGGCTAGGACCTTATTTGTTTAACTGCTATCTGTTAGAAGTAGGGGCATCATATAGATTAGGGCTTGCATCCGCATACTTGTCTCATGTGCATGCACCATTCTCATCAGTCTGCGCACACTATCTCAGTCAGTCTGTACATAAGTCAGTCCATCTTCCTTAACCTCACTGTCATTGTCTCTCTAGTCATCACTATCAGAATCTGATACACTCTTCTCGAATCAATAGGTCATTATAGATTCCCAAAATCAGCCACTGAGATCCCCATCCTAGGTCAGAAGTTCGAACAGTCATTTGGTTAGAATCAGTCCGCCGAGAAAATTCAACATAAATCAGGAAACCTTAGAAGCCAAGGTCACTGAATTAATCAATCAATAGTCAGTTCGGCTGACTCAAGTTCTGAAATTTATGGAAGAGTTCCGACAACAGCAACCACAGTACCTACCTAGGTTCCCACCACCACAAGGGTTCATGCCACCACCACATCCTTGGACCACCTACTCAGAAAGGGCCACCTACAGCTCCTCCCTCACAAGCCGCTACCGGACCCCATACCGTCCCACTACAACATGAGCCTACGATGTGCTTACCACCAAAATCTAGGCCATGCCATCGATCAATGCATCCGCCTCCGCCATGACATTCAGAACCTCATAGAGGATGTATCCCATCCTAATCCTATCCACTATCTTGGCTTGGATCAACCACTCGGGTGATCCCTTTGATGATGTCAATGAGTGTTGAAGCTATGCAGTAAAGTGATGGTGTTTGGAACTTCTGCTAAAAAAAATAAATAAAAAGAATAAGTGAGTCACTGTGACATTCCATTTGAGATCAAGTCGAGTCTAGTCGAGTCTGTTGTATATTTTGTCTATTTCAAGTTTAGTCTTGTGGTCGAGTCTGTCTGTCACCGAGTTGTTAATGAGTCTGTAATCCTTCTCTACTGATGGAATGAAGTCTCATTTTGCCTAATCTGATGTGCCTAGTCATAGATGCATGAATCGCTGAACTGAAGTGTCACTTTTCAAATTACCATGGATATTACTGTGCTAAAAAAAATAATAATTTTTTTATTCAAACAAAATCCTGAAAGGTCAAAGTCAATTTTGCGCTCCGATGAAGAGCTGAGAATTGAATAGTCTTACTTTAAGAATTTAAAGATGTTCTTACCTCAATCTTGAAAAGACATACTTGAAACTGACTTGGGGTTCGCCCAACCCTTTTTCCACCATTTCGAAGCCTTAAGCCCAATCCAATTGGGAGCCACGCAATGTGTCCAATTGAAAGCATTACAAACTTAGCCCTTGATGGTAGCCGAACATTTCAGTGAGTTTCATCTCCACTTAAAAAAAAAAAAAGAAAAAGAAAAGAAAAAGCTCGCTAGGTTGAAAACCCGAAAGGGCACCTAGGCAAAAGTTAGAGCTGAAAAAGGTGTTGATTTCCAAAATCTGACCCTAGCCAGTCAAAATGTTGGAGAAAATTTTGATGAAACAAATGAGAGAATCATACGCTTCAAGATACATCTTAAGAACGTGCCAAGATCACATTTCAAAAGGCACGGAATGACCACAAATAAATTCCGAGAACTGACATGCACATTCTGGAATTCTGAGATTGCGATTGAAAGATCTCACAAGAATCGACTACATTAAAAAGCAAAATTGACTGGCTAGGCGAAAGTAAAAAGGATCAATCCTCAAAACAAAAAGAAAAAAGAAAAAGAAAAGAAGGGGAGATTGAAACTGAATCCTTTTATTCAAAGCTACCACAAGTGGCTCAAGTTTGAACCTCTTTGACGATTGGTTTGAAAAACCCTCAACCAATTTCCTTCAAGCCTTGCCTTGAACTACGCTCGACCTGATTCCCACTCGGGGATACGTAGGCAACCACATCGGTTCGGTCAACACCATCACAGTCAAACCAATTTCCTTCAAGCCTTGCCTTGAACTACGCTCGACCTGATTCCCACTCGGGGATACGTAGGCAACCACATCGGTTCGGTCAACACCATCATAGTCAAACCAATTTCCTTCAAGCCTTGCCTTGAACTACGCTCGACCTGATTCCCACTCGGGGATACGTAGGCAACCACATCAGTTCGGTCAACACCATCATAGTCAAACCAATTTCCTTCAAGCCTTACCTTGAACTACGCTCGACCTGATTCCCACTCGGGGATACGTAGGCAACCACATCGGTTCGGTCAACACCATCATAGTCAAACCAATTTCCTTCAAGCCTTGCTTTGAACTACGTTCGACCTGATTCCCGCTCGGGGATACGTAGGCAACCACAACGGTTCGGTCACCACCATCATAGTCAAACCAATTTCCTTCACGCCTTGCTTTGAACTACGCTCGACCTGATTCCCGCTCGGGGATACGTAGGCAACCACAACGGTTCGGTCACCCCACCTACCTAAAAATCAACCCGCTTCTTTCCGACCATGGCCCGAACTACGTTGGACCTGATCCCCACTTGGGGGTACGTAGGCAGACTTTAAAAAAAAAGAAAAAAAAGGATGGCTCGCTAGGCCAAAAATCCGAAAGGACGCCTAGGAAAAAATTAGAGCTAAATCCAAAGTGAGCAATACCAAAAGAGAGAAAAGAGCTCGTTAGGTCACCTCACTGGTGCCTAGGAAAAAGTTATGAGCATTTTAGAGATCAAAGTCACAGTCCTTGCCTCAAGCCAGAAATCACCTTCCACACTAGGGGCAAACTTTGGCTACTCGCCTTGTTTGCCTAAATTTTACTGTCTACCCTTCATACAAGGGGCAAACTTCGGTCACCTACCTCGTTTGCCCAAAACCTCCAATGAACCTTCCTCCAAACTAGGGGCAAATTTTGGTCATTTGCCTCGTTTGCCTACCAATCCCACTTCATGCCCTTCAAACTAGGGGCAAACTTCGTTTGCCACCCGATCCCTATACACCAATGGTAAGCCTTCAAGTCACAACCATTGTCTTGAACAGATGGAAATAGAGCATCTTTTATTCTATAAGCTAAGGCACTAATTCAAAGCACATCTTGGGAGAAGCAAAGAAATTGATTAGATCAGTAGGGAGGAATTTTCAAAAATAAGATTCACCATCAAAGTGATGCCACGTTAAGGTGAGAAGTAAACACAAAAGAGAAATGGTACATCATTTATGACAAGAGCACATCAAGTTTTGGCAAGTCGAGCTTGTTTCATTTTGGTGTCAAATATGTCACCCTTGTGTGTCGGTATCTGTCAATTTTGAGTCTGTCATAGTCTTTTTTAGGAAAAGAGTCGGTCGTAGTCTCAAATGTGTAAGTCAATAGTGACGAATAATGAATTTTTCAAATCAAGTTATAAAGAGCATTCTAATGACAATGCAAGTAGGAGTACCAAACACTATTACTGCACCAGTCAAGGCGTCAGCATGAGAAGCGTCCAAACTTGGGGAAAATTTCATCCCTTTCCAAAAATCTTCTAGCAACACAAGTCCATGAGTGGCTGTTGATCTTTCGTCTTTCTTCATGCAACATAAGTCCATGAGTGGCTGTTGATGATCTTCCTTTCTCCTAGCAACACAAGTCCATGAGTGGCTGTTGATCTTTCGTCTTTCTTCATGCAACATAAGTCCATGAGTGGCTGTTGATGATCTTCCTTTCTCCTAGCAACATAAGTCCATGAGTGGCTGTTGATCTTTCGTCTTTCTTCATGCAACATAAGTCCATGAGTGGCTGTTGAAGATCTTCCTTTCTCCTAGCAACATAAGTCTATGAGTGGCTGTTGATGATCTTCTTTCATCTGTCCAACATAAGTCCATGAGTGGCCGTTGATGACCTTCTTTCATCCTGAAGCAACATAAGTTCATCACCCTCCTCTTTCAATATCAAAACCTTAAACCCCGCACCATCCCCCAAAGACAAAAGAAGAAAGATACCAGCTCCCGGAGGCCCAGACCGACCCTCTTGGATTGAGCACCGCAGGATTTGATCAACCGTGAGAGATTCAGAGATGGGTCCTGGTTCCTGATCAAGAAAAGAGATTCCCCGAGAACCCCGTATCATTCCCCGAGGACAGAAGCAGAAAGATACCAGCTCCCGGAGGCCCCGACCGGCCCTCTTGGATTGAGCACCGCAAGATTTGATCAACCGTGAGAGATTCAGAGATGGGTCCTGGTTCCCGATCAAGAAAAGAGATTCCCCGAGAACCCCGCATCATCCCCCGAGGACAGAAGCAGAAAGATACCAACTCCCGGAGGCCCCGATCGGCCCGTAAGATCCCGATCAAGAGAAGCAGTTGAAGAGAGATCCTAGAAAGAGTCGCTTCATCCCCAGGAAATTCAATTTAATCCCCAGCGGACGTATCGATTCATACACCGTCAGTTCAATCACGACAGTCACAGTAGTTCACTGTTGACCCATCACGGACACTTCTTCCGGTCACGGTTAGCCTAACTATTTGATCTGATCAATAATAGTCACAATAGTCCATTATCGACTCATCATCTTTTTACCAATCGCGCTCATTCAAAATATGCCATCTTAGGCTTCTATCAATGGGGCTTCCATGATCATCGCTTGACATCTCAGGATTTCATGTCCATCACTTGACTTCTGTGTCCGTCTCTTAATTCCCAGGGTATTCGTATCCGTCGGTTAAACGGCATCTCCGATTATAGTCCTCTGGGACCCCACGTTCGATTACATCTGCTTACAAAGCACACTTCCCAAATTCCAGAAGTTTGCCCTTAGACCCAGAGTCTTCTAAACCTTGATGTCCTTATCCGAGTCATCCACCACATCACAGTCACAAACACTAGCACAACACCAGCCCACTCGGAGTGGCACACCCCACAGCACCTGCTCATACTAGGATCATAACACTAGACATGGTAGGACTCATGACACAATTCATATCACATCCATGCATTGCATATCATCCTCATAACATAGCATCTGCCTGTCTCGTTGTGCATGTGTGATTTGTTCCTTTGTGCCCCGAACTACGTCCTGGTCTGATTCCCCTTGGGATACGTAGGCAGCTCACGCAGAGCATGACCAGCATTAGCCTCAGCATCATTGCATCGTTTGCAACGCTTTTTTTATCCTAAATCTATAGCCTCCAAAAAGACCTGTCTCTTCAAAGCTTTGGCACTCGCTTGCGACATGCGTTGCATCGTAAGTTCATGCCAAAGAGGGGCAAACTGTAGACACCCCATTTTTTCGGCTATCAGATTTAGGAGACCCATAGCTTGGTGGTTCACAACGATCGAAAAAGACTCAAAAAGGACTCCTAGAAGTTAGCTCTATTTCTCAAAATGCTCAGAACGACCAAAACGCCCCTGAAAGCCCAAAAACTCCCAGATTTGGACCAAAAGTTCTGGAAACATGATATGTCGTAAGAAAAATGATAAAATGAGTTTCTAAGTAAAACCAGAAGAAATCGTTAGCTCCCAGAGACCCCCGGAAGTCCCGGAAGTTCCCCGAAAGTCCCCGTTGACCGGTTTGACCAAGGTTTGACCAGAGTTTGACCGAAATCGTCCGAATTCACCGGAATCATTAGAAAAGTATGAAAATGAGTTTTAAAAGAGAATCGAGCGAAAACGTCGGCTCCTGGGAGCTCCCGGAGGTTCCCAGAACTTCCCGGGAATCCCAGATTTGACCAGTTTGACCAAGATTTGACTTTGGAATCGGGGTACCGAAACAATTTTCAAATATTTTTCATGGATACTAGAGGTCAATAGCTTTCCAACGGTATATCACACATAATTCCTGGATTTAAAACGAGTTTATTATGAATTTTTGAAGGCGAAAAGGCGGTCAAATCGGCTTTTATCGCAAGTACCGTAAAACTTTTCAAAGTGACCTATTCCCGACTTATTTTTTTATGTAAATTTGACTCCATTACCTTTCCAACGGTATATCACAACCTCAATTTGGAGTTCGTATGCATTTTCTGTGAATTTCGGACAAAATAGGGCCTTTTCGCGAATACCGGAACCTCTGGGGGCCTAAACGTAAATTTCTGGGCATCTGAGGAGCAGTGCCGCCGCGGCACTGGCCCACTGCCGTCGCGGCACAGGCCCAGTGCCGCCGCGGCACTCAACCCTCACAGAGTCCATTTTTGTAATTTTTTTGGGGGTCCAATTTGATTAATTGAAAACCAAAACGACGTAGTTTTATGTTCACAGATGTTTGGGACCAATGGGAACACTTCTAAAATCCCAAAATCACCCCAAATTGGCCTATATAAACCCCCCATTGCTCTTCATTTTGGGGGGGCCAAGTGCAAAAGCTTGAAAAGTTGTAGAGAAGAAGAGAGATAGAGATAGGTTTAGAAGACAGAAAAGGAGCTTCCTCCTACTATTTTGCTATAGAAAGTGAGTTCTAATCTTGTGTTCTTCTATTACCTCTCTTATACTTCACGTCCCAAATACCCCCAATCACCATTCTTGAGCATTCTTGAGTTAGGAAGCTACTTCCATGTCTAAATGTCAAAATCTATGAGTGAAACACCAAGCTACAAGTCCAAAATCACATTGATTATCATCCATTGATTGTTATTTACTTACTTGTTCATATTATGTTCATCTCTTCTTACCTCATTTCTTTTTTATTTTCTTTATTTACTTACTAGTTCTTCATCATCTAAATGATGACATGAAGTTTGGGGTGAGTGAATCCTTATGGATAGTAGCTCTTAACCTCAAAAACATGTTTGATAGATGATGATCATAACTTCAATACCTCCAAGGTATTCTTGAAGTGTATTGAAGTTGTGTTCTAATAAAAATAAGTTTCTCCAACAATCTTGGAGGTTCTTGATGATGAGTTGAATGTTGGCATTTTAAGTGGTTATAGTCTTTATTGAGTATTAAAAATACACTTTCAAAACCTCTATTTCAAAACCCCCCTCAATCCCTCTCATTTTGATTTCAAGAAAGAAAACCTTATTTTTCCCAAAATCTTCAAAACAGTGAGTCAAAACAGTGAGTGAGCTGAGTTCAAAGATTTCTCTAGAACTCAATACTCAACATATGGATACAAGGCCTCTTGGAAAGTCTTCCTAACTCATTGGAGAACACCCATGATTTTTGGTTTGACTTGGAAGTACTTGAAAATGGTCCATTTGGACCCAAACATTCCTTCCAAACATTCTGCCTCTGCTGTCACAGCAGCTTGACTAACTTCCAACTTCTTTTTCAGAAATATTTTCCAAAAGGGGTGGTCCCAACTTATTGTTTCCTTAAACTTCCATGTCTTAGGGAACATTCTGTATAAAATGGGCCTCTAGATCATTCGTTTTCATTTTCTAAGATTTTCTAACATTTCAGTCGACATTACGGACTCTGTTTCTGAGTGACCTTTGTTGTTTATGTGATTTCTATCAATCTGTGGTAGTTATTAAAGATTGGCTTTTTGGGTTGTGTTCTAGACACAATAAGGAACATCTCCATAAAAAATCATTCATTGAAAACATTCCTAACCCTTCTTTTCAATTTTCCAAAGATCTAGTTACTGTTCTGTCCACTATTCACAGCAAGCACATTTTAACTTTTATCCTTTGATTTGATGCTTATATGCATTCCAAATTAGTTCATATCCTAGGAAGTAGTGCATACTACAATTGTACATATCCCATGTTGATTTCATCCATCCATTCATACACATTTTAGGCTTCTAAGTCATTCTAGGAATCCATGAACACAAAAGCACACTACAACCTTGACACATTCTAGATACATACATTGCATACATGCAAAGATTTGGGGTTTTTGTAACTCCTAATCTAAGAAGATATAAGGAATGATCATGATCACACGTTCATGCTTCCCCTCGATCTAATCATCCTTTCTCATCCGTCCCGGGGATTGAGAGGTCTTCCTTTTTCTCAAATATTAACATGCATCATACTAGTTTGCTAAGCATATCTTGATTTTCTTTGTTTATTTGTTTCAAGAACAATTCATGTCCCCCTTTAGATTAGGAAACTTAATTACTTGATACATGATTAGATGATTTTTCCTAGGTTTATTTGTGTGATCTTTCACTTTACATTGCATGATATTTAACTAGATCTTACGAATGATATTTTATCTTTAGATCTTCCATTTCAAATTTTCTTATGTGATGTAATATACTATCACAGTATTATTTGTCGAACCAAACATAGTATAAGATGAGTATTTGGATGCTAATTGAGGCCCGTCGAGAGACGGGGCGAGTTGAGGGTGTTATAGTCGCGACAAAGGCTCCTTCATCTCTCGTACCAAAACCCCAAACCAAGTTCTTTTGGTTATGAAGGGCCGGTGCCCTTTATCCATTTGGGTGAGTCAAATTAGGTTTCTTGGTTCCTTAAAGACCAAGTGGCGACTCTGTATCTGGTTTCAACAGACCTTTTCTCTTTCTTTGATCCAAATCAAACAAGTTTCAAAAGCAAACAAAGCGGTGGAATTCCGCGTGTCCACACAAATCAGCAACATGTGAAGCATCATCAGTTTTGTGACATGGAATGAAATGGGCCATCTTAGAAAATCGATCTACAACCACAAAAATGGAATCTCTACCTCGTTTAGACCTAGGTAAGCCTAGTACAAAGTCCATCGAGATATCAATCCAAGGCGCACTAGGGATGGGCAGTGGAGTGTATAAACCGTGTGGTTGCACTCGAGATTTTGCTTGCCTACATGTGACACACATATCACAAATTCTCTCAACATCCCGTTTCATATGTGGCCAATAGAAATGTTCCTGCAAAATAACTAAAGTTTTGGCAACTCCAAAGTGTCCCATTAACCCTCCACCATGCGATTCCCTCACTAACAAATCTCTCAAAGAACAATTAGGCAAACACAACTTATTCTCTCGAAACAAGAAACCATCATGCCTAAAATACTTCCCAGTTGCAATTTTCTCACAAGCTTGATATTCAACACTAAAATCAAGGTCATCAGCATATAACTCTTTAATATGTTCAAACCCAAGCAATTTAGCATTGAGAGTAGAGATTAGGGCATACCTGCGGGAAAGTGCATCTGCCATGATGTTTTCCTTACCTTGTTTGTACTGAATGACGTATGGAAACGTCTCGATGAACTCCACCCACCGTGTGTGTCTCTTGATCAGCTTGTGTTGGTCCTTCAAATGTTTTAAGGATTCATGATCAGTGTGAATCACAAACTCCTTAGGCCATAGGTAGTGCTGCCATGTCTCTAAAGCTCAAACCAATGCATACAACTCCTTGTCATAAGTAGGGTAGTTCAAGGCTGCCCCGCTTAATTTCTCACTAAAGTATGCAATTGGTCGTCCTTCTTGCATTAGAACAGCGCCAATCCCTAAACCTGAAGCATCACATTTAATATCAAACATCTTTGAAAAGTTAGGTAAAGCCAATAAGGGTGCATTGGTCAGCTTTTGTTTGATCAATTGAAATGCCTTCTCTTGTTCTTCACCCCATTTGAACCGAACATTCTTTTTGATGACTTCAGTGAGTGGTGCGGCTATGCTGCTGAAATCTTTCACAAACCGCCGGTAAAAACTAGCAAGTCCATGAAAACTTCGAACATTTCCTACACTTGCGGGACTCGGCTAATCTTGTATTGCCTGCACTTTGTGCACTAACAACAAATCCCAGAAATACAAGTTTATCGGTGCAAAAAGTACACTTTTTCAAATTAGTAAATAACATTTCTTCCCTAAGCACATCTGAAACTGATTTCAAATGTACTTCATGATCAACCAAGTTTTTGCTATAAATGAGGATATCGTCAAAGTAGACAACAACAAATTTGCCTATAAATGCACGCAAAGCATGGTTCATAAGTCTCATAAAAGTGCTTGGAGCATTAGTCAAACCAAAAGGCATGACTAACCATTCATACAAACCATATTTTGTTTTAAAGGCAGTTTTCCATTCATCTCCTTCTTTCATTCGAATCTGATGATAACCACTCTTTAAATCAATTTTAGAAAACACACAAGAACCATGCAGCTCATCTAACATATCATCTAAACGAGGGATAGGATGACGATACTTTACCGTTATGTTGTTGATGGCTCGACAATCAACACACATTCTCCACGTCCCATCCTTCTTAGGTACTAACAATACTGGAACTGCATATGGACTAATACTTTCTCTCACGTACCCCTTTTCCATCAGTTCACTAACCTACCTTTGAAGTTCCTTCGTCTCCTCTGGATTACTCCTGTAGGTTGGTCGATTTGGAATAGTTGCACTGGGCACGAAATCAATTTGATGCTCAATCCCTCAGATTGGAGGTAAGCCATAGGGTGTTTCCTCGGGAAAGACATCCTCATAATCGTGCAAAAGAGTCACAATAGAACTAGGCAAAGAGGGGTTAAGTTCATTAGTGTTCAAAAATGCCTCCTATATAAGTACAAGTATAGGCTGATTTGAAAACAACGCTCTTTTCATCTCACTCGCTTTTGCATAGAAATTCTTTTGTTTTCCCTCTTTTTTTCTCTCAATGACTTCACTTTTCTTTTCTTTTTCTCTCTCAATCTTCTCGATCTCTGTCTTTTTTTCACTCTTTTTCTCTTGATCACTCTCTTTTTGCATCCTCACTTGATCCTAAACCTATTTTGGTGTCAATGGAACAAGAGTGATTGGTTTTTGATTGAGTACAAAGGAGTATTTGTTGGTGAATCCATCATGCTTGACTCGTCGATCGAATTGCCATGGTCGGCCCAATAGTAGATGTCCTGCTTGCATCGGGACTACATCACACAAAACTTCATCTTGATATTTTTCAATGCGGAAAGAAACCATCACCTGTTTAGTAACTCTTATTTCTCTGAAATTATTGAGCCATTGCAATTTGTAAGGCCGTGGGTGTGTAATTGTTGGTAGCCCTAATTTCTCCACCATTGTAGTGCTAGCAACATTTGTACAACTACCTCCATCAATAATCACACTACACACCTTGTTTTGCACATGGCATCGAGTATGAAAGATATTTTCTCGCTGCACCTCTTCCTCTTCTTTAGCTTGCATATTCAAAGCCCTCCTTGTTACCAACAAATCACCATGAACTGCGTACTCCTCACAACCCACATCCTCCAATGGTGGCATAGAGTCAGTATCGCCTTCATCCTCGGTCTCAATTTCACCATCATCTCGCAACACCATAACCCTTTTGTTCGGACATTGGCTCGCTATATGACCCCTGCCTTGGCATTTAAAACACTTGATATCACGATTTCGAGTGTTGGAAGAATCGGATTTTCCTTGATTCCCATGGCTAGTCCTTTCTTGCATTTGTTCAGTTTTGGGCTTAGCCGTGACTTGCTTCTCTTCCTTTTGCATGAAACTCGACGTCCAAGAAGAACTCGAGGTAGGATTACATCGTGCGTTGCTGCCCCCCCTTGACACGACTAAATAGTTGTGCACTCTTGTGCAACACCCAAGTGTAGGTGATCGTGCAAGTAATACTGGATAAGTCCAGGTCGATCCCACAGGGAAGGAATAGGGAGAATGTCTACTAAGTTATAACCTAAAGAAAAAGAAAATAAGAATGAATGATTGGAGGTGTACTAACAAATCCTAATTAATTAAATTAAACTAAATAATAAACTAAAACTTATAAAAACATAACTAATTAAATAAATAAACTAAAGGATTTAGAAATACGTGAATCCACATTGATCCTAACCATCTACCATGCATACTCATTAACGTTCGATGGAGTTCATTCATTTTCAGCATTCCGTATTTTTCTAAAGATAAAGAATAAATAGCCCTTTCATGACCAGGACTACATCATCATAAGTGATTTAAAATACTTAGAAGACGGTTTAAAACAATGGTAATTACTTGCACTCTAAATGGTGTTAGCATTCAAAGTGGTTTTCAAAAGTCATTAAAGAAAATAGCCTTAAGGCTTTAAGTTCTAAAAACTGTTGTGACAAACTGAACTTATAGGGACAATTTGTTGACAGATTTCTAAAACAAAAAGTCATGAAATACTTAAAAGAATCATCTCAGGAATTAACATGTTCGATCGATCGAAGCGCTCTCGATCGACCGGACATCATCATCCTTCAATCGATCGAAGTGCCTTTGATCGCTTGACTATGGCCCTGGTTCAATCGATCGAAATACCTTCGATCGATCGAGCCCAAGGTTTCTAAAGATTGCATGGCAGAGGTTGGGAATCAATGTTTCATCACATATTCCCACGTCTAAACTACGGAAACATGAATAAACTAATACAGAAACAGTAACCTAAAGTAATCATAGCATATAAACTAATAACAATCAAATAACAAGGATTGAAAAGAAAGACCTGGATATAATGTGAAATAAACTTGTAATAATCATGAAATCCACTTGAATCTTTAATAAACTTCAATATATTAATGGAAAAGAGGAAAAATAACATGAATCTAACCTAACCTACTCCTATTCTAACCCTAAAACTACCCTAAACTGCTGTTTTTTGCGTTCTGGAGCGTCCTCCCTTCGTCTGGCATCAAAACGACTTATATATAGGGTTCCAGCAGAGTTTACGCAACTTTTGGGTGAATACGAAGTTCGATTGATCGAGCTTAGTTCGATCGATCGAAGGTTCGATCGATTGAACTCTGCTCAATCGATTGAACTCTCTGATTTTGACAGCTCTGCGCACCGATGGGAGAATGGCCATAACTTTTCACTCGGATCTCGGATTGACCTCCCGTTTATGGCCACGCGACCATAACTCAAAGATCTACATTTCATATCTCTGGAAAAATCTTCCAAATCTGAAGTTTTCATTATCAAAATTGGCATTGTTTCACCTGCTTCGGTTGTTCTATCCACCAGAATCACTTTTCTTTAGCTACACTTCATTGATTTACATCCTAATACCTAAAAAACAATGCAAAAACATATGTTTTAGCATTAACACAATAAAAATAACATTCTTATTAGAATGCACCTAAATATAGGGACTTTGGAGATAAAAGTATGCATAAAGGACCATATAATACGCTATGAACATGCACTTTTCACCTCGAATCACATCCCCAACTAGCTCGTTGCTAGTCCCTAGCAATGAAGCGAACTACAGCAATGTTTATTTGAACTCTAAAAATTGAAAACAAAAGAAAGTAAAAATTCTAAATCACTTTCGCAGGAATCGCGATTGCATTTAGGCTATGCAACAAGCCTTTAAACCCCTAGGTTCCCCCTAGTGGACGAGTGTTGTGTCGTGAGGGTTTGTAGTGAATCTACCCACAAAATTCATGTTTATGGTAATGGTTCTAGTTTAAATGTTGTCAAGAAAATTTTCTCTCATTTAGCAATATAGTTAAGCTCAACAATCTCATGAAACTCTCTAGTATGCCATAGCAATGCAACACACACATTACAGTTAATCTACTATCAAAGTCATTAGAATATTCCATACCTGTTAATCTTCAAGTGTGTGTGTGAATGGACAACCAAAATACAAAACTTCAATTTCAAAGCTTGCATAACCTAAGACGCTATCAAGATGTTCATTTTGACTCAACTCTCACCGGGATTACACTCTCAAGATGAAATCACTCCTAATTAGGTGTAATAATTGTCACTCATGATATGGAAGCTATAAAGAGTAAATGTTAATGGAATCTAATGCTTCTCATATCTATATAGAAAAATGGAGATTTTAGTGCACAAAGTCTCATGAAAGGATACTTTTCACTAGAAGAGCGAGATACCGTGGAGAACCCTCTCATTACTTTAACTTCAAATCCAATTACTTAAAATCATTAGGACTTTGAAAAAGAGGTGTTTGATTGAAAAGAAAGAGGCTTGTGATTTTCAATTGGGTCGAAGGATGTGATTGGAATACCTACTACATTGTACGCTTTTCAAACTGCCCCACATCTCCAATCTCTCTCTTCTTCTCTCTTTTTTTTATTTATTTTTTTTTCTTTCCCACACTCTTCTTTTTATTATTTTATTTTTTTCTTTTTTCTTTGGTAACAACCATTGGCATTTTTATTTTCTTTTCATGCTTTTCTTTCTTTTTTCTTCATTTTTTTTGCCAACTTTCCCTTATTCACACAACCAAACTTCTTGTCAATGCACACATCCCAATCACTCCTAAATACAGAACTGAGCTTGAACTCCTAATTTGGAGCTAGGTATAGACTTTAGAATTGTGAAGACAAGGAAAATATGATAAGACTCAAAGGGTGAAGTAAAGGAATAGAATAGAGGTAGGCCAAAGCTGTATTATGCGTGTATGGTCAAAAGATGGCCTAAATCATCTTCTAAGTTAATAGGATAATTCATTTTAGTAAATTCAAGATCTCTAGATTTGGTAAATCCTGAACGTTCTCTTCTAGTGATCAGTCAAAATGAAGAAGAAAAATGAGACTTTCAACGAATTAATACGCTTTTCAAAAAGTAAGAGTAATTTTATAAAACCCTCAAGAATAAAGAATGGCACAAAAGCTCACTTGGGTTATTAGTCTCCACTACAATCTCTCAAGACACCTAAGCTATGCTTACTAATCCATTCTAGCTAAGTACAAGATTGTCACAACGTGCTCAAAGTTGTTTGAAGATTAAAAAGCATAAAACATACTAAAACTAAGATAGTAAAGAAACTACCATAGTGTATCACATACTAATAACATACAAAAAAATAACACTAATGCATCATAACTAACTACATAAACTAAGAGAGAAATACAAGAACCATTTTATTATCTTTAAAAATATATATATAAATTTTGAAATTTTGATAATTTTAATTTACTGAGTTTGAGTTGCATGTTGCTAAGCAGGTGTATTGACACGAAAGCATAAAAAGAAATAAACGAGGCATGCAATGACTCACTCCCCCCAACTAAAACTAAACACTGTCCCCAATGTTCTAAACTAAGCACATGGACATATGTAAAGTAAAGCGAGAGAAGGAAGGATGCTACCTCGAAGCATTAATATCCAATTTTTTTTTAAGTTACCTACAAAATCATTAGTAGCAACAAGGAAAAATAGAGAATATAATAGAACTACTCGGTAAATAAATTCGGTTAATCAAGATTTTTATCATAAATTAATAACCAAAATTTTTGAGGATCTTCCCAGTGAAATAATTTAACAGTGAGAAGAACATTAGGATCCTCATAAAATTGCAACTCCCCCCAACTAATGTCAGGCTCAAGGTCAGAGGAGATGATGCAAAACCAATGGCTTTCAAAGTTATTGGGGACAGTTATAAGAGGAATACCACACTTTTTAGGAATTACACTCAAGGAAAGATCTTTGGTGTTGGTATTTTCTATAACAGCCTCAATTTTTTTATTATCAAAAACAGGCGGAGGCCATGGTTCGATAAAAGGGGCAGGGTCAAAGTAATATTCTAATTTAGTGTTATTATCCTCCTCTTGTCCTAGAACAGAATCTATGGAGATATGATCACATGAATGGGATTTCTGTTCTATGTAAATAGTTTTGGAATGGACTTGGATAAAACTATTTATTTGGGCCTTAATATCATTATTACTCAAGAAGGTCAAGCAGTCTAGGAGATTACTAGCTTCTTGTTGAAGTTTAAGATCATCTAATGTGGGCCCAATAGTTTCTAAGTCCTCTCTCAAAGAATTTTGAAAGTTAAAATTTTGTGAAAAACATGTGCTAGAATCCTTACCATCCTCTTCCACAACACATTCTATTTGTTCAATATTAGGGTACACATGATTTTCAAGCTCGGGATGAGAGCATTGATTGATAGAGAGGATGGGTGATGGGCAACTTGGTGACACCACCTCTTCGACCGAAAGAGGTGAGGGTTCGTGAATATTGCATGAATCTAAATCAAATTTAGAATTTTTAATAACGTCCTCCCTAGGGTCACTATCAAAGGTAGGGGTAGAGTCAACAGGGGACTCATCCTTTCCTAATTGCGTGCAGTCACCTAAACTCTCATTATCTGTAAAAACCTCATTCTCATCCGTGTAACTCTTCTCACTATATATGTCATCTATTGAGGTTCTCTGGACAAAGGAATTGTGCAACTTTATCCAGGCAGTGAAGGAGTTGATGCCTAGGGTTGTATAATGAGGAGAAGATGGATGTACAACTTCATGATTCATGGTTTGGTTTTGGAGTTCTTGTTGGGTTATGACTTTCTCGAATGAGTTGTTAACCTCATTCGGTATAAACCTGTCATTGTCCTCAAATTCCATTCCATTATTAGTGTCTTGAAATTTAGGTTGTAGTGTTGAAGGACTGGTATAGTCATTTAAAGGTTGGCTAGAATATACTTGTTGATATCTAGTTTCTAATTTATCTAGTGCACTATCTAGCCTTTTCATTTCACTAAGTAGTAATTTTAACATACCATTATCCTTAACTTGGTTATTCTCCTCATTATTACTATATGAAGTTTCGCCCCATTGTTGTTGGTAATAGTCCCCTTCCCATTGTGTTTGTGTGCAAGACACCTCAGAAGAAAAGTCTTGGTGCATTTGATAATCGTGGGAACTACTATCATATCCTACATTATTATTTTGGTTATATCCCATTGCGATTGATAGAACTCTCCATGTGGAGGTTCTTGATATGTTTGATAATATGGGAGATTACCACTATTGTTTTCCCATTGTGGTGGTTGGTAGCACTTGGTTTGATATTGCGTGTCATAAGTGGGTGCTTGCCAACTTGGGGGATAATTATATTGATTTTCAAGTGTGTTTGTGTTGTACGGAGGGTAATATGAATAAGACATGTTTGTCCAAAATATTTAAACGATAGAATTTTAATTTTTTTTTCTTGTGAGAGAAAAAGTCCAAAAGTCTTTTTTTTTTAAGAGTAAGAAAAATTGGAAATAACTTAGTAAAATCATAACCTAGTTGCCTTCCCCGGCAACGGCGCCAAAAACTTGACACGACTAAATAGTTGTGCGCTCTTGTGCAACACCCAAGTGTAGGTGATCGTGCAAGTAATACTGGATAAGTCCAGGTCGATCCCACAGGGAAGGAATAGGGAGAATGTCTACTAAGTTATAACCTAAAGAAAAAGAAAATAAGAATGAATGATTGGAGGTGTACTAACAAATCCTAATTAATTAAATTAAACTAAATAATAAACTAAAACTTATAGAAACATAACGAATTAAATAAATAAATTAAAGGTGTTAGAAATATGTGAATCCACATTGATCCTAACCATCTACCATGCATACTCATTAACGTTCGATGGAGTTCATTCCTTTTCAGCATTCCGTATTTTTCTAAAGATAAAGAATCAATAGCCCTTTCATGACCGGGACTATATCATCACAAGTGATTTAAAATACTTAGAAGACGGTTTAAAACAATGGTAATTACTTGTACTCTAAATGGTGTTAGCATTCAAAGTGGTTTTCAAAAGTCATTGAAGAAAATAGCCTTAAGGCTTTAAGTTCTAAAAACTGTTGTGACAAACTGAACTTATAGGGACAATTTGATGACAGATTTCTAAAACAAAAAGTCATGAAATACTTAAAAGAATCATCTCAGGAATTAACATGTTCGATCGATCGTAGCGCTCTCGATCGATCGGACATCATCATCCTTCAATCAATCGAAGTGCCTTAGATCGCTTGACTATGGCCCTGGTTCGATCGATCGAAAAACCTTCGATCGATCGAGCCCAAGGTTTCTAAAGATTGTATGGAAGAGGTTAGGAATCAATGTTTCATCACATATTCCCACGTCTAAACTACGGAAACATGAATAAACTAATACAGAAACAGTAACCTAAAGTAATCATAGCATAAAAACTAATAACAATCAAATAACAAGGATTGAAAAGCAAAACCTGGATATAATATGAAATAAACTTGTAATAATCATGAAATCCACTTGAATCTTCAATAATCTTCAATATATTAATGGAAAAAAGGAAAAATAACATGAATCTAACCTAACCTACTCCTAATCTAACCCTAAAACTACCCTAAACTGTTGTTTTCTGTGTTCTGGAGCGTCCTCCCTTTGTCTGGCGTCAAAACGACTTATATATAGGGTTCCTGCAGAGTTTATGAAACTTTTGGGTGAATATGAAGTTCGATCAATCGAGCTTAGTTCGATCGATCGAAGGTTCGATCGATTGAACTCTGCTCAATCGATTGAACTCTCTGATTTTGACAACTCTGCGCACCGATGGGAGAATGACCTCGGATTGACCTCCCGTTTATGGCCACGCGATCGTAACTCAAAGATTTACATTTCATATCTCTGGAAAAATCTTCCAAATCTGAAGTCTTCATTGTCAAAATTGGCGTTGTTTCAGCTGCTTCCGTTGTTCTATCCACCAGAACCACTTTTCTTTAGCTCCACTTCATTGATTTACATCCTAATACCTATAAAACAATGCAAAAGCATATGTTTTAGTATTAACACAATAAAAAGAACATTCTTATTAGAATGCACCTAAATATAGGGACTTTGGGGATAAAAGTATGCATAAAGGACCATATAATATGCTATGAACATGCACTTTTTACCTCGAATCACCCCTCTTGAGTTGGCGCTCAATCTTGACAGCCATGTGTACCATATCTTCAAGTTCCACATAATGCCACAATTCTACCAAATTGGCAATTTCTCGGTTTAATCCACTAAAAACCTAGCCATAGTTGCCTCCCGGTCCTCCTCTACATTTGCTTGTATCATAACCATTTTCATTTCCTGATAATAATCATCTACACTCTTGGTGCCTTGTCTAAGGCCTTGCAATTTCTGGTACAACTCCCGGTAGTAATGACTCGGCACAAATCGCCTCTTCATTACAGTTTTCATTTCTTCCCAAGTCTTAATGGGTCGATCTCTATTTCTTCTCCTGTTTAACACCAATTGATCCCACCAAACAATAGCATAGTCAGAAAACTCAATGGCTGCAAGTTTGACCTTTTTAAGCTCAGAATAGTTATGACAATCAAACACCAATTCCATCTTCCTTTCCCATTCAAGATAAAACTCCGGATCATTTTTACCTTGAAATGACGGAATCTGCATCTTAATACTACCCAAATTGTTATCTTCCAGATTCCTAGCTTCCCTAAATCGCCCACCATTTCTCCTATTGTTGATAATTGGATCTCGATCATCTTCCTCACCAAACCCTTCCCCAAAGTATTCCTCCTCTTCATCTCCCACTCCCCTCGGATGAAATCTCTCCCTTTTTTGTGCATTAGGAGCGATTCGTGGCTGCCCCCGTTGTGTCCCCTCTTCTACCCTATCCAACCTATCATGCAACTGCTCTAGTTCTGCCCTCATCATCCGTCTCATTTCCCCCATTAAAGCTTGGATTTGCAGATTTGGAACAACAAGTTGTTGAACTTCGTCATTTGTGCCTCTTTCTTGATTTTTTCCCATGCTTTCTGCAAGAACGGGTTAGAAAGAAAATTGAACAGATCCTCACTACACTCCCTTACGTGTTTCACTCAAGAATACAATTCACTCAATTTCCCTCGTGTTTCACTCAATAAATTTGGCTTTTACCCTCTAATGCGCTCACCACTCTTGCCTTTTTCCACTCGTAGTAATTCTCGCTTGGTTCTTATCGAGTTAATCGAACAAGAGTCAAATTTTCAGTGGCAATTCACAAAGGTTTATACCAAAGGAATTCAGATTTTGAAGCAAGAGAATAACGATCTCAGAAAATTAGGTTCCAAAAGCACACGATACCAATTTTTTTCAAAAATTTTTTGCTGTGGAGTAAAGTTGGATTTGGACTCCCTAAAACATAAATAATGAGAACACGAATAAAAATTTTAAGTCGGGTTTTTGGTACTCTATTATTATTTTTTTCGGATCCTTTCTTTTTGTTTTTGATCCTTAGCTTTCTTTTTTTTTTTTGATCCTTAGCTTTCCTTTTTTTTTTATCCTTAGCTTTCCTTTTTTTTTAATATATATATATATATATATATATCTAGCACCCGAATATTGACTGAGACACACAAAAACTAAAAAATTGAAATTCGGAAGCAAAGCTAAATTCGGACTCAAATCAAACAAGAAAAGGGAAACTGATATTAGGATTTACTGATCCTAAACAAAAGAAGACTCAAGAAAATTGGCAGTAAATAAATAAAGATAGCAAACCTCACTTAGAGCCAAGCTCTGATACCAACAGATACGAACCCCGCCTACGAAGTGAAGGAACTCGTACGAAATTTGACCCCAGATCGGTTCTCTAAGAAAAGGAATGGATGGAATGTGTTGACACCACAAACAGTTGTGAAAGACTGTTTGATAAGTCGAAGGTTGAATGCCACAGATAAATCTGATAAGTTCAATTAGTTCTAAAAGAACCAAAGAGATTACTCTCACTTTTAATCTAAAAAATAGTCTCCCTTTTTCCATTACTAGAAACAAAAATATATAGTGGGTTAGAACATCCCTCCAACCATAAGATTTAAATGCAAAGTTGGTTGGAAAGAAATAAATGCAAGCAGTTGGAACATCCTTCCAACCATAGGATTAAATACCAACTCGTTTTCTTAGCATACCTAATACAAAAGACCACTTTAACTTATCAAAAGGTTGGAAATATACATAAACTCCCAACTAACAATCATAGTGATCAAACTCTCAACTACCAACCAACTTATTTGATGAAATTGGTCCAAATCAGCCCTCATTATCACAAGCATATATTAGGTTAATGAATTCTTTTCCCCTATTTGGGCCACTCTTGGATATCATAGATTCAGCCCAACTTTCTCGGATCAGCCCAATAAGTGCTTCTTTGAACCTTTTAGCCCTTGCCCTTGTGATTGGCCCAACTGGAACATGTAATGGATCCTTTAGTGCCCCTTGTTCCGTATCACCCTATAACAGTATGTGCCCCACGGCGTGATACAAGTTGTTTTCTCCCTATCTTCGGGTGCCATTAGAATTTGGTTATACCCTGAGAACCCATCCAAAAAGATAGGAGTTCATGTCCCGTTGTATTGTCTACAAACACATCAATGTGAGGTAAAGGGAAATCGTCCTTAGGGCTGGTCTTGTTCAGATCCCGGAAGTTGACACAGACCCTAACATGATCGTCCTTTTTCAGGACATGCACAATATTGGCAATCCATTCTGGATACTCAGTGACCATTAAGAATCCGGCTCTCAATTGCTTTTCAACTTCCTCTTTGACTTTGAGTGCCCATTCAGGCCTCATTCGCCTCAATTTTTATTTTATAGGTTTTGAATTAGGAAAGAGGGGAATATGATGTCGGACTATTTCTGGATCGATACCTGGCATATCGCTGTAAGACCATGCAAAAACATCTTTGAATTCATTTAATAGATTGATTAATTCTTTGCTTTCTTCTTTGCTAAGTGTAGAGCCAATAAAAGCATTTTGAGGATTATCTTCATTTCCTAGATTGATCGTTAGAGTGTTCTCAATGATTTTACATGCAAATTCTTTTTCTTTTTCAATTAATTTTTCCAATTCATTTGGTATTTCATGATCATCACATTCATCACATTCATTAAGCGCTTTCAAATAGGCAGAATTAGTCATACTTTCATTGATTTTCTTTGGAGTGATTACAACAGACATGAAAATTGAAAGACGCCTCATTTGGGCCATTATAGACTCCGAGTATGGGGGATACGTATTACTAGACTCGAAAAACCCACTCTTTCTTGCTTTCTCCTCCCAGATCAGTGATGAAGCATTCCTCTAGATCCCCTATTTTGGTAATCTCTTCTTTTTCCGGTTCTTCCATATCATTCTCCTCGTCTTGCACCTCTTCTACCAATCCCTCAGCATGTTCTTTTCCGACCTTGTCTTCCATGATCTCTTCTTGGCCTGTTCCCCCGGCTTTTGTGCTTTCTTCGCCCAATAGGTTTTTCATGACTGAGCCATCCAATGCACCAATCCAATATTTAGCAGTAGCTGACTTCACAGGCACCTGCAGATATGGATCTTGATACTTAGAGAATTCGTGGGGGAAGAAGATCTCAAACCCTGGCTTTAAACAATTGTCTTTCTGATCTAGCCATGGTTCTGGGAAGCCACAAAAGGGGAAATCCTCTCCCTCCTTCACAAAGTCTCCATTGAGCGTCTTCAGGTAAGGGTCTAAGGGTGCGTCAGTTGCTTTTTTCTTCTCTCTCAGTTCCTTCTTTGATGGTTGATAACCCAGACCATAAGTGTGAGTCTGAGTGGCAATCTTTGGAAATTCTGGCAGACCTTGAAGGTTCTTTCCTAGTCCCATGCTTGGGAAGAAACCTATCTTTTTCATGATACCAGCGACCAACGGACTCGTGTACTGATCGAAATATAGCGGCATGAACTCTCTCGGCTTCTCTTCCTCCAACATGTTAATAAACTCGAACCCCCCCAGACTTGTCTCCTTTTCCTGGAATTGTACCTCTAGAACCGGTGCACTTGATGAAGTTTTAGATGAACGGACCCAACTATCCCTGAGAATATCACAAACCTTGCTCTTCCAGACACACTTGACTTTCTGATGAACTGTAGATGGTATAGCACCCAGACTGTCTAGCCACGGCCTTCCTAGCAGCAAATTCAAAGAAACATGGATGTCGATGACCTAAAATTCAACTTCCTTTTCCACAGGCCCGATAGTGAGATGAGAATTATTCCTATGACCATCCTCTGAGTGTTGTCATACACTCTCACCTTCTGCTTAGATGGTATGAATGTTGATTCATCCAAACCCATGCGCTTAGCTATTTGGAATGGGCACACGTTTAGAGCAGATCTATTGTCAACAAGACAAGCAGGCACTGTGTTTCCTAGGCATTCAATAGTGATATATAGTGGTTTATTATGAACAGGTCCTCCCAGAGGTAGGTCGTCAGATGAGAAGGTAATAGCCAGAGTCGGAATCCTACTGATCATTTCCATGAGATCTTCTGGTGCTGTATCGATAGAAACATCAGATTAGTTCAAGGCATCAAGAACTACCTACCGATGACGTTTGGAAGCATTCAACAATCCCCATATGGTAATGTTGGCCTGAGTCTTTCTCATTTACTTTAGAACCCTATCTTCTTCCTCTTCTTCATTCATTTTTCCTTTTCCCTTATCTAATTCTCTACCTGGGTGGTCTTCCTCTAACTCGTGCTGCTTGAAATACCTTCCTGATCGAGTTAAATGACTAACTTCTCCTCTTGCCCACAAATTATCGATTTTCGGAGTAGCTTTTGAACCTTCTTTCCCTATCTCTATCTCTTTGTCACTCTTGTACCACATATTGTCTTCTACCTAATCCACATCTTGACTATCGGCTTGTACCACCAATCTGATTGCTCTATTGTTTCCTTTTTCCATGCCCTGGACTGATTCCCAATCATACAGATCCCCAGATCTCCCGGTAATTGATAATACTTCCTCGGTTCCCCAATCTCGTGATCAGCTTAGATGGATCAAACGTCACTCTTTCTACCCCTAAGAAGTAGAGACCTTGCGGTGGTGGTACGTCATGATGATTTGGTAACGGGTTCTTAGTAACATTGGGAGCCCTGATAGGCAGTTCAGATATCACCTTATTATCAATGAGGTCTTAGATTTTGTGCCTTAGCCTTTTCACCGATCTGTAGAATGATCCTTCTATTGGTGAAACTTACAAGAGAGATCCTCTCAAAAACTTGGAGGGAGTGGGCTTGGTAAAGGTCAAGGCTCCAACGGACGAAGATGTCCCTTCGCTGTTATCCTATCAAGGGCGATTGACAGTGATACCCCTAAATCTAAAAACTTCCTCGACTGTTTGTCCCCTCCTCTTCTTGGTGTTATATCAAATTTCCTCTCCGGTCCACTCAGTGCATTGACATCGGTGGGGCCAGACTGACCTCCCGAATGTCCTCCATTCGACCCATAATTTGGCCTCCTATATCTATTCGGCTGTTCTTCTTTCTTAATCACCCCTTCTTGAATCGCGTCCTCTATTCTCACTCTCACATAAAAAACCTCAGCGAAAGTGTTGATTGACTGGAATCTCATTTTCTCTTGGTAGATAAGTAAAAGGTTCTTCATCAACATTTGGATCTGGTCTTTCTCGCATGGCCTCTGTACCATCTTAGTTGCTTTTTCCCTCCACCTACTTAGATTCTCAGCAAATGACTCCTTGTTTCCCTACCTGTTGGTCTCCAAATGCCAGACTGTGACATCCAAGTCTTGGTTGTACTCATACTGTGCCACGAATGCCTTGATCACTTCTTCTCAAACCCGGGTTTTGCTTGGTTCAAGAGTGAGGTACCAGGATAAGGCGGCTCCAGTTAAAGTCTCCTGAAATAAGACAGCCATCATGGCAGTGCTCAGCCTACTGGGATGGAAAACTCTGATACACATTCTCACATGGCTGCGAGGATTCCCTGTCCCATCAAACTTATCAAAAATTGGCATTTTAAAACCGGCAGGCAGTGATTCACGGACCCCATTGTACAGACCTTCCAGCTCCATTAGGTAAGTATCGACCCCCTGAGCTATGCGCATCACCCTTTCCAGCTTCTCGATCTTCTCGATCATTATCCTCTCTTTGTCAGTCTTTTCCTTTTCCACCCTTTCCCTCTCTAATCTAGGAATCTCAACTCTCGACATCTTTGGGTCATCGTACCAGCCTTCTTCCCTGACGGGCGGGTCGTTAATTGGTGGATTTACAACCAGTGGTAGGCGTTCTATTGCTTCTATCATGACCATCATCCGGTTCATATTCTCAGCCTGTCACCTCACCTGTTCTGCTTGTTGTTCTACCAGTGTCCTCAGTTCTGCTACTTCCCCGGTACCCCTTTCGTCTTCCATTTCAGTGTTGCTTCCCTTTCTTACTAACCGTGTTGAGGGTCCTCTAAACTAGATGCTGCTCAAATCGGATGCTATTTTTTACCCTACAACCATTTTTTTAAAAATACTTTACTTCCTTTTTCACTCTCTTTTCCCCTTTTTTTATTATTATTTTTATTTATTTATTTATTATTATTTTATTTTTAATGAATGGTTCAAATGTCATACATATGTAATGCATGTGTGTGTGTGTGTGTGCCTACTCTATATGCAAAAGAAAAGAAAATCCTAATACTACCACATAAGCATATAAGCACATAAAATCCTCCTCCATGTCAAGTACGCTAATTTCTCATTTCTTTGTGATCTTCACTACCCTTTCAAGGACTGGGTATTTAAAATTTTTAAAATTCATTTGGAAAGCATTTCTTGGATGAAATCTTTCGAAAACAATTCCTGGGAATTCTTTTGAAAATGATGATGACTGAAATTTCGTTTTAAAATTCATTTGAAAAGCGCTTTTCCCAAAAACGATTCCCAAGATTTTGGTTTTCTTTTTGAGGATGAGATTATACCTCAACGAGGGTTGACTTGGAATTTTAACTCCACAGATTTTGAAAGAGCGATTAAAAACTTTTGGAATGAAGATGGAAAAATCTGTTTACTTTCAAAGACATGTTTAAGATTCTTTGGGTAGGAGGATCACGTGATCGAATTATCACCGTACTCTTCATGAATTTGGATAACATACAAGGTCAATGATGCTTAGCTAAACCAAATATTCAGAAGGGTAATCTTTCAATCAAGACACAGCATATTTCCCAAATGTCATGGGACATAAAAAAGGATTTTCTACGAAGTGTTTGAAGGGTTACACTTTCTTTATTAGGTAAGCATTGTCATCATCTCAACTAATCTATTTCGGGCATACAAAACTCCATAGCACATAACCCTGATCAAAGAATTTGATTCCCTAGATTTGAAAAGTTCTATAGAAACTATCGTGCAAAGGTTGGGTTTTGGTCAAATAAGGGACCCTTGACACACACTAGATAGGATGCTTCATATACCAAAGCTTGGTACGAGATCAAGGGTGATCACATAGTCCCATGATGACTTGACCGACCGGGTTGCCCCAAGCCTCCAAGGTCATAGTTTCGTGCAATTGACTGGATGGACATGCAAGTGAAATGCAACAGGCATACAAAAATTAATTAATTCGATTAAAAGGATGCTTTCAAGTCTAATCCTCGAGTGAACCCAAAATAAAAAATTCTGATCTGTGAAACTAGAGATTCTGGGTTCGATCCCTAGCAGAGTCGCCAGATTGTGGATATCGTAGTTTAACTACCCACAACTTTTGTTTAAAACCTTTTTCAAATTCAAATTCAAAAATGATGAGTCGCCACTTATTTTTTTAAAAGAGAAATTAAGAAACCATTTTTAAAGCAAACTGATCTTTTGGAAACTAGAGATTAACTTGGTCCGGGGATTATGGAATGAAAGAGGAAGGAGCCCGACGGACTAAAACACCCTCTCATTCTATCTTGCGATAGGCCTCTACTCGACATCCTTTTAATCAAATTAATAATCTAAGCATTCCCTCAACTAATACATATATATGTATACATTGCAAAAGCATGTCTAAAGGGTGTAAGATTGCTAATGACAAAATATCATTCAAAGTCACTTAATTTCAAGTAGCAAGCAAGATGATATGCAAAATAAGGAACTAGAGAACTTACCTGGGATCTAGCCGCAAATGTTAAACATGCAATGCATGCAAAAAAACAAAACCTTAGCAAAGGAGTCTCTAGTTACATATATACACATAAAGCAAAACTTAATTCTAAGGTGTCGTACAAGTAGTCGAAAATCAATAAAATTAATAAATGAATAAACTAGAGAGGAGTTTTGAGAAATCATACCTCGATAGCGCTACAAAACAAATGATTAGTCCACATGCTTTAAACAAGATATATTTATTGAATTCCTAAGTAATAAATCCTGACCTAAGATGAATTCAAATTACAAATATCAGTCTATATGGATGAATGCATATGAATATATGAATATGAACGAGATAAAGCTATGAACTATTCATTGATTTGGATCATTTAGCCTCTATATTTAAGCTTAACTAATCATTATTATAACATGGTATAAGCCCTAAGTCAAGAAAAGATCATTTGAACTATTACTTACAAAGTTTGTCAAATCTGTCATAAGGTTCCAAAAATTCCAGAGAGCAGATCTGAATTTCAAGAAAATAAAAGGCATGGTTCCATGGTGTCATCTTGATGATTTTTGGACACAGAGTGCCTCTGTGAGTCTAGGTTTTAACCCAAAAAGAAAATCAACAATTGAACGATTCGATCTCTGGGAATTGGGAAAAGACCAGATGTCTCTCAGAGAGCTACAACTCTCTTTCCAGAGATATTGTTTGATTTTTAAAAAATAATAAACGAATCAGAAACACTTTGTTCTTTTCAGGAGATCTTCTTAACACATTAAACTTCTTATAAAAAATAATTTGAAGTTAAAAATGTTTGAATAAAGGTCTGATTCACCCATTTCAAAACTGACCTTCTGTTCTGGAATTCTGGACAGAATATGGATGCTCTATAAAACTCATGATCAAACCAAGTTAGCCATCGAATCTCACTAAAACAAAAAATGTAGTGGTAAAACTTTGAGTTATTGACACTTTCCCGTTGGTTTCACTCAATTCCAACGGTCCGATGTTTAACTAAAAATCCTTGATTAAAAAATAGTTTATGAAACCACTACTTTCATTGTAAAGTTTATCTTTGTTTGCTAACCCCAACTACTAAACCAAGAAGTTAGGCTTAAACCAAACCACTTCTCCTACCATTTGATGGTCATTGGAGACTAAGGACATTTATACTTGGGGATTTTAATGAAGTATGAAGAGACTTCATAAAATCCTAAGACAAAGAACCTAAACCATGGAGATAGGCTTAGACTTAAACTACTTATCCTACCAGTTGATGGTCATTCGAGACTAAGGACACTTATACTTGTAGATTTTAATGAAGTATGAAGAGACTTCATAAAACCCCAAAGTAATGAATTCAAGCTATGGATAAAAGCTCAGACTCATTGACCCAATACACTAATATCAACCTTAATCCTCACATAAATCATGAGTTTATGAGAATATTGAGGGATTCTAAGCTCAAGAATTCAAAAAAGACATTGAAAGTCTCATGAATTCCAAGAAATAAACATAATCAAGAGAAAGGAAACCAAAGTTCAAATATCGTTTAAATCAACTTCAAGATTCACTTAAACTTTAAACTTTAAGCTATTTTGATCCAAACTAATGATATGAAAGTTCAATCACAATCTGTGTGGTGTGTGAAGAAATAAGGTGGGATAAGAGCTTTTGAAAATGTGTTAAAGATCCTAAGAATCTACATATTGTGATTGAACTTTGAATAATGGAACTAAATAATCTAGAGTTTACCTCTAATTATCCTCAACTCCTTGGTTATTCTTGGACTTTTCCAAGATTAATCAAGCTCTTCTTCTAACTCTCTCTATTACTCTCTTAATTTAGAAGGTTTTTAAAGAAGAATCAATGTAGGGATGCTAACATTCCAAATTCCAAGTCTAAAAAAAGGATCCTTTGTAATGGGACATTCACCTTTCTTATATAGGCAAATTTTGAGAGGGTATTCCAGTAAATTCATAGCAAGAAACCCTAATTCTGATGTCCTTTTAAGGGTACAAATGTACTATATCAAAGCTGGCAGTCACAAAAATGCGGCTCTCAATGGAGATGGAAGCGGCACTTACTAACTGCCGGGGCGGCACTCAGAGTATGCCAGTGTGGCATTCGTTGAATGCCGTAACGGCACTTAATGAATGCCGTAGAGGACTCCACAGACTGTCGTCTTTTCATGAACCTTCTTTTTCTGCGACACTTGGTGGAATTCACAGCATTCTTAGAGTGCCATTCTGGCACTGCGTGAAGTGCCGCAATGGCAATCCGAGACTACCACAGATGCTGTCATGTACCATTTACTTCAATTTTTTTTTTTCTTTTCTCTCTTTTCTTCTTTGTTTTGAATTAAAAGAGTTTTTTGAAGAGCTTGAGTCACCTTTGGAAGTTCTAGATTAGTCATTCCTTGTCATCATCGGATCTTATAGGTAACACTCCCCTATGTTTAATGGTTCGGTCAAAATCGGGGTGTCTATAGTATTGAGCATCATACCCTTCACCAACTCGTCTCGATCTGGATTCCATATCCTACCCTGAATGTTTGAAGCATAACATGCCTCTCCAGTATGGATGCCTAAGTTAAAGGATGTAAAAGTTGATGAATAAGCCTCAAATAAAGCATTTTTAGGATTTATTTGGACAATCGACTCAATATCTTCAATATCATTGTCTGAATCATCTCTCCCAATCATCTCTTCTGCATGCACATCTTCTTCATCTGAGTTTTCTGAAGTCAAGCTGGTGTCCATCCTTTTGTGTGCCCAATCATCACCATCTCCGTAATCATCTGAATTGAACTGCACATCAATTGCTTGTTCTGAAACAATGCCTTGCATTGGAATTCTGTATTCAGTCTGACTATTTTGTAATGGATTTGAGCGATCCATATGTTGTGTAGACGTGGAAGGCAATAAATATGTTTGAGCTTTTGCCTTCTTATGTCAATAGAGAATTGTACAACCTAATCTAATCATCTAATGTTTGATGGGCCTCGGGAAGATTCTATGTCTCGGCATATAGATGTCATGCCTCGGGGAAGCAGAAATAGAGATAATAAATTCCTTTTTGGTACCGCATTGTCATCTATTCAAACCAACAAATACAATGATAGGCAAGATGCTATTCATAGAACATATAACATAATCAGAGGCTATAACGGAAACTCATACATCACAGTCTACTAAAAACTATTACAACAGCTGGCTTATAGTCTGAAGCCTACAACAATAATAACAGCAGTACAACAAATATATAACTAACTATTATAAAGTGGTACGTTTTCGTCTTTAAGCCTTCAACTCCAAGTCCAGTGGAACATCAGACCTCCGTCCTCAAGTCCTGCAAAGCTCTAGACATTTTAATGTCTAGGGCATAAACGCCATTAGCTTTGAATACAAAGCTGAGAGAGTACATCAACTCACTCCTCATCGGTTACTGTTCAACATCTTAAAATACGATTAATCTCTTATCAATGACATCACTTGCAAATATAGCAGAGGTCTCATTAAACTATACATGAAATACATGATAATAGGAATCATGTTAAATAAAGACAAAGATATGTATTGATGATGCCAAAAATTGGTAGAACAATAGGAAGAGTCAAACAAGTAAGATTTGAGTATGGTTCAACCCCGTTAACTAAGTGACCTACGTCCATGTGTATGTCGGAGCACTAGCACTAACAAATCACTGGCGGCCTTTGGTGAACCAATAATCAGGGTGGTACTACTAGAGACCGACTGGGTATATGCATATGAGTGTTGTGTACTGCTATTCTGTGAAATAAGAATATGATCCCCTTCATAGGGGTGAGCAACCCCTTTTATAGGTATAAGAGACCACTCGTATAAGGCAACCAGATAGATTAGGAAACCCAATCTAATTACAATTGATTTACACAAATCATGGGAGTTTCCTAAGTGAATTAGGAAACAATTGGCACCTTCCATTAGTCTTCTAGCTAAGATAGAAAACTATTTGGAGCCTTACGGAGCAAGTCATGGTACATGCCCGATTTGTGCTTAACATGGAAGGAGCTCGTACCATACACCTGGGTCGTGGGCCCGAACCGAGTGATCTTAGTCGGACCTAGGATGGACATGTAGTGAGCGCCATTAATGGGTAACTTGGCATTCCATAGCTGAGGTGGCAGAGGCTAACTTTGACTGTATTTTTGTGCATATCAGCTGCCTCCCATTTTCGAGGCTAATGTGATGTTTCATCAGATGAGGGTTGGAAATCAGCTCAACTCGGTATACCGCTCGGGACCCTACCCTGGACACTACTCGGGGTCAGACTCATCGCCATGGCTAGTCGGGGGTTGTAACGAACAATGGACTTGGGAACTTGGGATCAGTAGTTACCATATGTCAAGAAGTGATTGGTTGGTCAGGATCCAACAAGGTTAGTGTTAGTGTAGCCGAATAGTCATATTATAACCGGACTGTCATGTCGCGTATTTAATGCGCACACCTTTTGAGGTGTCACTTCACGTGCCTGAGGTGACAGTTGTCAGACAATTTTGGAGGGAGTTATGTAGGACTATTGGATCTGATTTGATCTGGGCCATCTATGCTACATGTATAAGGAGTACTTACACATTTTTGCCATTCTTGCTGTTCAGAGATAGAGACTACCGAGCGATTTAAGAGAGAAAGCACCCAGTAATGCTTCCCGAGCTATTTTTTGCGCTCAATTCATGTAAGTCTCCATTTTTCCAGCCTTTTTATTCACTATACTATCCTTTTCTTCTCTTTTTTTCATTCCTGAGTGAGGCTAGAGAATGGGAATCCCCTAAGGCTAGCGAGGGAGTGGGACTTTTTCTTCTTTAGGTTCTGCTTCTTTCTCAGATCGGGTAGTACAATAGAACAGTTGAACCGATCAGGTTATCCCAGGGTGGTTCTATCTGAGTGCTACTTTACCCTGAAAACCTTGTACCTCTTTCCTTTCAGGCTTTTAACACTATTCCCCCTGTACCTTAGACTCAGAGTTCTCAACCTATACCTTGATCGTTAGTTACTCCCTTGGCTGGTTGCAGAAGCCTTAGAGATGTGCCATTAGAAATGTGCCATTTAGGGTTCGATTCATCTTCCCTATCGAAAGACGAGCAATCACGGTCAGGGACCCTGGACACAAGCTTAGATCCCCTATCTTTGACCCCATCTGACCAACATAGTGAAGGTAGGA
The DNA here is from genome assembly GCA_033977485.1 of Hydrangea macrophylla. Taxonomy (NCBI): domain Eukaryota; kingdom Viridiplantae; phylum Streptophyta; class Magnoliopsida; order Cornales; family Hydrangeaceae; genus Hydrangea; species Hydrangea macrophylla. Next base: position 20,704,097 of record CM066998.1, read on the forward strand.
TCCTTATCCGGGTGTCAAATGATGAGGCGGGTCAGTTGTCTCTGTCTCTCGAGGCTCAGGCGATGAGGCGTCGATCCCGAGTAGTCCTGAGGTGGTGTTTGTCTGTGAGTTTATCCCCACCAGTTTGCATGTCACCGACTTTGAGTGAATCAGGGATAAATACGACATTCCTAACCAGTGTTCCTTGATCGCCATTGTCAGAGGGGCCCATATATACTGGTTAGGATTCGTTATCCTTTATGAGGATGCCTTTATGGCTGGTTTTTGTATCCCTTCCATCTGATCGCCTAGGACATTCTGATCTACCTTGGGATTGCTCCCGGGCAGTTGGCCCCGAACGGTTAAAGATTCCTGTCCATTTCTCTCTGGTCCAAGCCTCTAGGTATGAACTCACCCTTCAAAAGTTCTTATGGACCCACTGACCGTACCCAGTGCACAGGAAGGTCGGATTCTTTTCTCTAGGAGCTATGCAGGGGAAAAAAATCATCATCAACTGCCCGAGCAACAACAAGGGGTGGAAGAATAAATTGTTCCAAGTGTCCACCCCTGGGATCTGTGAGGAGTCCTAGGAGTTCAACTGAGGACTTCTTGGGTGGGGAAGCTGAGGAGTAAACCCCTGCTCTGCGTCTTCCTCTCTTTTTTCTTCTGCTATTTTCGCAATCATGGAATTAACTTTTTCATGCTCTATTTTGCAATGGGGTTAGCTAACCTACTGAGCATCCCTGAGGAGTACCAGAATAGGATCCGGGGTTTGGCAGACCTGCCCACTAACATTTGGAATATGTTGACTTGGTTGGGAGATCAAAAAGTCACCTACGAGCCAGACCAGCCCATAGAAGCAACTGTGTTTCCTCAAATTATTCCTAGTGAGCTCTTGCTACTTCAGTTATTTTCATTGCTCTCTCGATCACTTATTTCCTTCCCTTCTTCTTCTTTTGCAGAAATGGGTCCCCGGAGTGATCCCGAGGTGTTAAGGACCCGACAGGCCACTATTGCCGCCCAGATGGCAGGAAGGAGGAAAAGACTAGCCGCCGAGACCGCGGGCAATGATCAGTCATTCAGGGGACTAAGGCCGGGGCCGATGACCCACCAAGAGCTAGGGAAGACATCGGTTCCCCGAGTGGTGGTGGTACCAGACACTGCTCCTAGGGTAGATTTACCATCCGGGACGCCGCTAGGGGAGTCAGTAGAAATCTGTGAGAGGGTCAGGCCGGGCCTCCTCTCGAGACAGGAGGAGACATGTGCCAACATATCTCCCCAAGCTTTCTAGGGGTGGCTGTATAGCCTCACCCACTTCATAAGTAATCTTGCCCTACTGCTTCCTTCTTCATCCTGTTTACTACAATGACTGATCGGTTATGCTTGTTTTTCGTAGGTTGGCTGCATGGTTGCTGGGGCTAAGTCCTTCCTTCCTTCCCTCCTTGGCTGGGAGAGCCACCACTGCTGAAGCCGCCCTCTTAAAGGAGAGGGTCGCTCTGGAGGCCAAGGAGACAGCCCTGGCCATAGAGAGGGACAAGGTCAAGGGCTTGGCTCTAAGTCTGGGAGCGGTGTAGACAGAGTTAGTGATTGCCTTGGCAAAACTAGAGACCACTCGAGTCAGTTAAGCAACGATGGAGGCTGGGGAGAAGGCTATGTCTGAGGCGGCGGCCACAGGGTCTACCGAGGAGGCTTTTGATGATGGCTTCTTTCAGGGCTACAAGGACCTGAAGAGAAGGTTGGCCCGAGACCATCCCGAGTAGGACATCTCGACTTACAAGGGGATGGACTCTGACTACTAGGACATGTAGCCTGCCACCGAGGAGGTACCAATGCCGAGGGCCCACCGGTCGAGGATGCTGCGCTGGGTGGGGAAGTTGGAGAGATTGAGGAGGTGGTCATTATTGACAACTCTTAGCTTCTTTTTTTGTCGTTTGTTTGTTTATTTGTTTTTTTGGGGAGGCTGCTATAATTGCCCCCAAGTATTATACATTTTTTTTATTGTTAATGAAAAAGGCCCTCTGTGGTCACTTTTTGCACCAACTATTTACATTCTTGTACTTGCCTATTTGTAATTGCCCGAGCCTGACCGATTATTAGTCTAATCAGAACCCTACCTTAGCAAACATTGTAGGACTGACCTGTAGGGAACACTTGGTCTTATAGGGACCTGTACTTATATACTTCCTAAGTCGAGCCATTGACAGCTTGGGGGTTTGAAGGTCCCGTCCGATTTAGTGTAGGATTTTGGTCCTATTACTGCCCGGACGATTTCTCTGGGCACTGTAGGTACTTAGGAATGTTTTGGAATTCTGAGCCCTGTTAGTGCTCAGTGTGATTTCCTATTTTAGTCCAGTATCTCCCTGTCTCCCAAGCTTTTGCTAAGATGTGCGTTCATGGAGGGAGTGACCGTAGGGAACCGACCTAGAACGTTAGTAGTTCTAGGGTCTTTTTTAGCTTGCTATCGTTAGCCACCTAGGGGGATTTGCCCCCATCGTAGGTTCAGGGCCTAAGCAAAACTGGTGACTCGGGCGTGGTCCTGAGGTCCTTTTATGCCTCAGGAGTGAGATCTCGAGGTCTTTTTGTGCCCCGGGTGTGGTCTCAAGGTCTTTTGGTTCCTCGGGAGTGATCTTGAGGTCTTTTGCTCAATGGAACACAGGATGAAGAATCGTCTTGCAAAATGAAAGATTTTTATTCCATATATAAATAGAACTGCTCGGGAAGAGCTACAAAGTTCCTAACCAATACTGATCTGTGCTTCATTGAAAGTATTTACGGAGGTGCTGTACATTCCAAGGGTGAGATAGGCCCTACCCGTCTAAAGTCTGTAACCAGTAGGTGCCTGGGCGGTTAACCTGTGTAACCCTATAAGGTCCTTCCCAGTTTGGCCCCAACATTCTGTGGCTCGGGACTTTGGTAGACTGGTTTACCACCTTTAGGACTAGGTCTCCTACTTGGAAACTGTGGTGCTTGACCTTAATGTTGAAGTACCATGACACCCGCTGCTTGTAGGCTACTACTTTCAAATATGCCCAGTCCCTTTTTTCTTCCACCAGGTCGAGTTCCCCTCTGAGGGCTTCCTTATTGCCTTGCTTGCTATAATTCGCCACCTGGTATGATGGCATCCCGAGTTCTATGGGAACTACCGCCTCGAAGCCATAGGTGAGTGAGAACGGTGTCTCTCCTGTTATGGCTTGGGGTATGGTACGGTAGGCAGCCCACAGAAGGGTCGATAGTTCATCAGCCCAAAGTCCTTTGGCCTATTCAAGCCTAGTTTTAATGGACTACAAGATTGTCTGATTTGTCACCTCGACTTGGCCATTTGCTTAAGGATGCTCGGGAGAAGAGTAGTGATTGGATATGCCATAGCTTGAGCAAAATTGCCTGAATACTGGGGTGTCGAACTGCCTACCATTGCGGTTGACCAATACTCGGGGGATGCCAAACCTACTGAGAATGTTTCTTTCGATGAAACTCTCCATCTTTTTCTCGTTGATTGTTGCTAAGGGCTCAGCTTCTGCCCACTTAGTGAAATAGTCCATAGCGATGATGGCGAATTTGACTTGGCCTTTTGCCATGGGAAGGGGCGCGACTATGTCGATGCCCCACTAGGCGAATGGCCATGGGCTGAGGATCAGGGTCTAAAATTTTCCCAGTCGGTTGATCATGGCTGCGTGCCTTTGGCACTTATCACATCATTTGACGTACTCTTAAGAGTCTCAGGTCATCATTGGCCAATAATAACCTTACAGCAAGGCTTTGCGGGAGAGCATCCAGCCTCCAACATGGCTTCAACACATCCCTTTTTGGATTTCATGTAGTATACCTTGGTCCTGGGAAGGATGGATGCATCGGAGATAGGGGATAGAGAACCCTCTTTTGTAGAGCACACCGTTGACGAGGTGGTATCGAGCCGTTGGTAACTAACCTGACGGGCTTCATCTTTCTCATCCGGTAAGACACCGATTCTGAAGAACATCATGATCGGATCCATCTAGATGGGCGGTAAAGCAACCGGGTCAACCTCCATACCTCCTGAGTTGACCACACTGGGCTTGGGTAAGTATTCTATCCTTGTCTTGGGTAGGTCCAACTCAGAAGATGAAGCGAGGTGGGCTAACTGATCAGTCCTTATATTCTGTTCCCTTAGGATTTGCGTGATGGAGAACCCCTCGAGCTTCTTTGCAACTGTGTGGATGAGGGCTAGGTAGGCTACCATATTGTCTTCCCGAGTTTCATACTCTTGATTAACTTGGTTGACCATGAGCTAGGAGTCGCTGTACCCTTGGATTTGCTACGCGCCCATTGAGTGGGCTAACTATAACCCGACCAACAAAGCTTCATACTCAGTCTCGTTATTAGAGGCCCAGAGCCCGAACCTTTGTATGTACTCCAGCTGGATCCCATCGGGTATGATCAGGATAATACTTGCCCAGCTGCCCTATTTGTTGGAGGACCCGTCCACATAGAGCACCCAAGTCGGTGTACTAGGTTGTAGGCTGGGCGGTAGTTTGGGCAGGGTGAGTTCCTCGACCGGATCTTCTGGATATGTGAACTCTATGAGGAAATCTACTATAGCCTATTCTTTGATTGCTGTTCGGGGTCTATAGACCACTTCAAATTCCTCCAACTCTAATGCCCACTTAATGAGCCTCCCGGACATTTTAGGCCGATTGAGGACCTGACGTAGCGGCTGATTTGTGAGGACCACATTGATATGGGCTTGAAAGTATGGGCGAAGTCTCCAGGTAGAGGTGACAAAGGCGAAGGTGAGCTTCTCGATGCAGGAGTGTCGACTTTTTACGCCTTGGAGCGCTCGACTTGTGTAATAGACCAGGAACTATATCCCGTGCTCCTCTCGGATGAGGGCTGAGATTACTACTGAGGGTGACACTGCCAAGCAAAGAAATAGTTCCTCCTTTGGTATGGGCATTGAGAGCAGGGGAGGTGATGTGAGGTACATCTTGAGTTTCTGAAATACCTCTTCACATTCTTCTGACCACTGGAAAGCTTTGCGGAGGATTTTAAAGAATGAAAGGTAGCTCGGGACACAAATTTTTTGACTACCGCAACCCGCCTGACCAAACTTTGAACTTCCTTTGTTAAATTAGGTGATAGCATGTTGATGATTGCTTGGATTTTTTTGGGATTCGCCTCAATTCCCCGCTTGCTGACTAGGTGTCCCAGGAACTTCTCGGACGAGACTCTAAATGTGCATTTGACCTGGTTTAACCTCATTCAGAACATTGTTAAGATGCTGATGGCCCCAACCAAGTGCTCGAGATGGTCGGACTCGTCCCAGCTTTTGACTAGGAGGTCGTCAACATACACCTCCATCGTTTTTCCAATCAGATCTTTGAACATGTGGTTGACCGGGCACTGATAAGTTGCCCTGGTGTTCTTGAGGCCAAAAGGCATTACCTTGTAGCAATAGGTCCCCTGGTCAGTGATGAAAGAGGTCTTCTCTTTTTCCTGGGGGTACATGCTGATTTAATTGTATCCTGAGTAGGCATCCATGAATGAGAGCAGTGAATGGCCGGCCGTGGAGTCCACCAGGAAGTCTATCCTTGGTTGTGGGTAGCAATCCTTGGGATAGGCTTTGTTTAGATCAGTTAAGTCTACACACACCCTCCACTTCCCATTGCTCTTCTTGACCAAGACAACATTGGCCAACCACTCGAGATAGTGGACCTCACGGACTAATTGTGCTTTGAGAAGTTTCTTAACCTCTTTGCGCACTGCTTATTGCCTTTCAGGTGCCATGCCCTCCTCTTTTGGTTGACCGGGAGGGAGTTCGGGTCAATGTTCAGTCGGTAGGACATGATGTGGGGATCAATTCCAGACATGGCCTCATTGCTCCAAGCGAAGACATCTTAGTTTTCTCTCAAGAATTGGATTAGCTTTTCTCTAAGACCTGGTTCTAAGAGAGCATTGATGTTGACAGACTAGTCAGGGAACTACGGATCTAGGGTTACTTGGCTGAGCTCTTTGAATTGGGTGACACCATTCTTAGCATCCCTCGGGTCCATTTCCTCAATGTTTAGTGTTTCCGAGATTGCCTCTTTGCGCAGAGAACCGACGTAACAACTCTGTGCGGTCACTTGGTCTCTGCGTAGGCTTCCCAGCCCCTAGGAGGTTGGGAACTTGATCACTGGGCTATAAGTTAACACTGCCACCTTGGCTTTATTGAGCGTGGGAATAGGCGAAGGGGGCTTCCACTACAACAAAATTTGTGAGCACAGAGACCTGCTAAGGGTAGATCCCCATGAGGACGGGTAATTCGATCATTTTGAATAGTTGTGTGCTAGATCTGTTGAACCCTACCAAGGGAGTGGCCACTGTTTGAAGCTGATCCCTTGATATCTCGAACTGATCGAAGGCTGAGGCAAAGAAAATATTTGAGGAGTTGCTGGTGTCCACCAATACTCTCTTTACCATGTAGTTAGCTATAGAGAGCGTCTCCACCAGTTGATCATCGTGGGGGCAATGCAGGTCCTTTACATCGTCAGATGAGAAATGTCAGCATATCGGTCAGTGGGGAGCTAGCTAATTGGACATGTAGGACATCCGCTCGTGATGCCTGACCATGCCTCTTTCTGGCCAACTGTGAGTCCCATTCGCCCGAGGTTCCCCCTGAGATCACGTTGATTTGACTGAGGGGCCGTTGCTGCTCGGGTGCTCGGTTGTCTGGCCATGGTCGTCTGTTTGGGGTGATGAACTTGGTAAGGTGTTCCTGCTCAATGAGCTTTTTGATGGCAATCTTGAGCTTGAAGTAGTCCTCGGTATTGTGGCCATGATCCCGGTGGTAACGGCAAAATTTATCCTAACTGCTCTTCTCCGTCGGGCTTTTCAGCTTTATAGGCTTCTTGAGCAACCTCTGTGCCTCTGCCACGACCATAACCTCATGGATGGGCTGGGAGAGCTGTGTAAATGCAATCGGAGCCTGATCCCGACCTCTTCAGGGCTAATCTGGCTTTGGCTTCTTTCCCGAGCCCCTTTCAGGGCCTTCGCATTTCATCTTTGGCCTCAGGGAACCGTCCTCCGCTTGGCTTACGCATATGGACTTCAGAAACTCGTCGATATCGATGTACTTTCCCACCCTCACTGAGAGTTCCACAAAAGTGGCTGGGCGGTTATGGTGGAATGACGTGGCTACTTTAGTGTTCTGAACTCCTGAGCAGAAGGTAGTGATCGCGATTGCCTCATTCAGGTCGTGGATCTGGAGCTTCTACTGGTTGAACCGATCAACATAGTCTTTCAAGGATTCTCCTTTCTGCTGGTTTACGATAAGTAGTTGGAGGTCTTGCTGTGGCCTACCGAGCATACCAACAAATTGGCTGACAAAGAACTTGGTGAGTTCTTTAAAATCATTGACCGATCAAGGCTTCAAGGAGTGGAACCACTGCGTTCTAGGGCCCCGCAGAGTGCTTGGGAAAGCCAAACAATGCAGCTTGTCAACATTGGTTTCTAGTGGCATCTGAGCCTTGTACATCTGAACATGATCCACTAGGCCCCTGAGCCATCGTACGAGTCAAGATGAGGCTGTTTAAATTTACGCGGGATGGTGAACCCTGTTACCCGTTCGGTAAATGTTTACTCAGTGTCTGTGTTGGTGTGGTGGTGACCTGGCTTCTTCAATTTCTCAATCTGTTTTTTTAGGTCATTAATCTAGGCCTCCACATCTTCCCGACCAGTGTTGTGCCTGGGCTTCGTATCTCGGGGTCGCATCCAGGCTTAGTATGGTAAGTTAGGTCAGATGAGGAGGCCTCTTCTTCAAAGTGCGTTGTCCTCAGGGATCGGGCTCGGCTCTAACTTCGATTAATTGTGTGCCTAAGATCGCTTCGGTTCCTAGCCAAGCGGTCCTGGGCCGATTCCTGGGCCTGTCGCTCTAACCCTTCCCCTTTGGCAGCGTGTCTGTCATTGATAATGTCTCTGGCGTCCCTTGGGTGGTTCAGATTGGCCCGGGCACGTTGCTTGGTCCGTATAGGATCCCGACCGCGCTTGTTGTTCCCGAGCCGCTCAACCTCTTGGGGAGACGTTTGTGCAGTAGGGCATGTCGTCTGGTACGTTGAGGTTCCTGACCATGGTCGTCGTTCCCGAGCTACACCTCTGTCTGCGGGGGCTTGTTCTATCGGGCTAGCAGAGCCTCGAGTTGTCGCTGGGTTGACGCTGGCCCTCCAGAAGCTGCTCTAATGCTGTAGTGACTTGCTCAGGGGTCATGGAGACAGCTGATTGGTTGGCCGGTGGATCCGCCTGATCCGTCTACTAAGCGGTCTTCTTGTTCTTCTTCGGAGGCATGACGATCAGTCAAAGACTTGTTTTTGGGAGAAATCTGTCGTTCCCACAAACGACGCCAAATTGACGATGCCAAAAATTGGTAGAAGAATAAGAAGAGACAAACAAGAGAGATTTGATTGTGGTTCGGCCTCGTTAACTAGATGACTTACGTCCACGTGTGCGTCGGAGCACTTGTACTAACAAATCATCGGCGGCCTTTGGTGAGCAAACAATCAGGGCGGTACTACCAGAGACTGACTGGGTATGTGCGTATGAGTGTTGTGTACTGCTATTCTATGCAATAAGAATGTGATCCCCTTCATAGGGGGTGAACGACCCCTTTTATAGGTATAAGAGACCACTCGTACAAGGCAACCAGATAGATTAGGAAACCCAATCTAATTACAATAGATTTACACAAATCATGGGAATTTCCTAAGTGGATTAGGAAACAACTTGCACCTTCCATTAGTCTTCTAGTTGAGATAGGAAACTGTTTGGAGCCTTACAGAGCAAGTTACGGTACATGCCCGAGCTACGCCTACCGTGGGACGAGCTCGTACCGTACACCCTGGCCATGGGCCCGAACCGGGCGGTCTTAGTCAGACCCAGGACGGACGCGTAGTGATTGCCATTAATGGGTGACTTGACATTCCCTGGCTGAGGTGGCAGAGGCTAACTTTGACTGGATATTTTTATGCATATCAAATATCATAATATAATATCTCATCACGCTATTCAACAAATTCATGCATGCAACCCATGCATCCATCCCATGCATTCATCTTTACGTCGGGACGCTGAATCCACGGCTGAACCATCATCTATTCTATCCATACCTATATCCATGTTCATAATCGTATCCATATTCTTATTCTCACTTGTATCCATACATTAATACAATAATATCAATCTGATATCTATACGTCGATACCACATAACTAAGCCAGCATGCCATACCGTTTGCTTACCCAGTGGTGTCCTACTTCACACAATCCCTTGATAGGTTATTGGTTGTCTACATGGTACATCCTATCTGTAAACGATGGAAGCGGCACTTCGGACGTCTTCTACGATGTGTATACCCTCACTGGTCGTCGATACGATGAGAATATATTAGGGCACTAGTCAGACGTAATCGTTAATGGTGCACTGGATGTCTTCAACAGTGCATATGCATCACTGGATGTCTTCAACAGTGAGAGGCACACTAGGAACTCTAGTCCCAAGTCCACTTGGCTCGTCAGCTGTTGATCCCACGGATCTAAGGTACACATATCTTGTTATTCCACATAAAGGTACATATCCCATTTCTCATCATATTCTCTTATCTCTTCATGCTACTATCCTATGCATCCTGACCACATGTCGTGAAATGCCAGATATAGGAATTACCACATGCTCTATATTTATCATATCTACTCATCAACTGGTTATTTGCATACATTTATGTTCTGTCCAGCATATAGTCAAGCAATAGTAACATATGTCAGTTAACCAATTCATCTTGATCAACATAAAATCGCTAACATAAAATTATGTTGTTTAATCACATATCCGATATCATAGCATCATGTATGGCATAACTAAATAAACATTTGTACAACTAATAACATCTAAGGTATATCATAACTAATTTATAACATAACAACATATAAACCATGATAATCTATTGGAATAATATTTAATCGATTGGAAACCATGATAATCGATTGGTATCAATGGCAATCAATTGGACTCCATCTTCTTCCTCAAAATAGTTTGGTTTTATGGAAAATGTTTGGGTTCATCTTCTTCTTATGCACGTTATTAATCACACATAAACATCCCAAAACACCCCTCTTGAGTGAGTTAATAAACTCACCTTACTCCAGCGTTCTGGTGACGGCATTCTGAGCTCCGCGGCAACAGCAGCTATGGTGAGTTCTCTCTCTTCATTTCTTCTTCTTTCTCTTCTCTAGTCTCTTCTCTCTCTCTCTCTCTCTCTCTCTCTCTCTCTCTCTCTCTCTCTATTCTCTTCTTCTTCTTCTTCTTCTCTCCAACTCAAGAGGGTATATTTATATCATACACACACACATATACACACACACATAGAGTTATATATATATAGATATATAGAACACACACACACACACACACACACACACACACACACACACACAAGCTCTCTCTCTCTCTAACCTCCCTGAACTTCCCAAACACCCACACACATGAAATAACACACATATATATATATAGAGGGAGGGAAAGGGCAGGTGGCAATTCCAGTGCATAAGGATCAGGCCATTGGCAATTGATTGGGACCAGGTGGCAATCAATTGGGGTAAGATATTTTATGGTAATCGATTGGAATGAAGAGTAATCGATTGGGATAGGGACACGTCATGAATTCATGTCGGTAGCATATCAATCGATTGGGAAAGATGGCTATCGATTGGGAACCAAAAAGTGGCAATCGATTAGGAATATGGCAACCGATTGGGAACCAAATTCACCCAAAGACTAGGAAAGGTACTAGGGGTATATATATATGAAAATATAGGGTATTACATTATCCACCACTTATCAAGAGATTTCATCCTCGAAATCTAAAGCAGTAGCCCCTATAACAAAAAAAAAAAAACCATCTCGCAAGACATACTAAAAAATGCTCAAGTTCTCATTTTACATAAACGATTACATCAGCGTCCAATGGGTTAAGTTTTAAACACGCCATACGAAGATATCAACGATCTGGGAATACTAAGGTGACAACTACCAATCTCAGAATTTAGATATATGAAATTCATATGTTAAATTTTGGGAAGAGATCCTAGTCATAGGGTTTAGCTGTGAATAGATTATGATCCCTAGGATCTATCTAAATAACTAGTCTCCAAACGCAGAAGGTTCCGTCCCCAGGTCAAATTCTACAGTGCGAGGGTTCTACCGACCATGTGTTCTAATCTCATTTAAGTTGTAGCAAAGCATTGCCGACTACTTCCGTCTCTGAAGATGCTTCGTATTGTGCTGAGGATGTCTCTACTGCCTCGTCGGTTGACTGTCTCTTATCTCTGGACTCCTCGTTATGATCGTCAACATCCTCAGTCGGTCTCTTGTTGTACACGATGTCCTACGACATCCCTACTAATTCTCGTGTTATCGTCGTCTCTCAGTATGTTAACTTGAAAGCATTATGACTCTAGCATCGTAACTGGTGATTTAGACTTCCTCACGTGTCTCCAAATTCCCACGTACTATTGATATAATTATCTCTTCGTGGTTGTATACTTGTTTTACTTCCATGTACTAATTAAATATGTTAGGTAGGGCTATATATTGATTTTATGAGTCGATCTACTATATAACATTTTGTCTGGATGAAAGCAACAGACAATCGGTGTTGAAAAGCATTCTTCTGCAGTATCCATTGGAATTTTGGTGTTAACTCTGCGTCACTAGTATCCTTTTTCGTATACCCACAATCTTCTAGTTCATCCTCTCTTGTCAAGGCTACATCTTAAGAAAATTGAGATTCCTCATCTCTAGTCTTTGTTCAACTTACCAATGGTTGGCGTAATCTTTCGTGTAGGGAGGCAAATGATGTCATATAGGGATACAATTGATGTCTTAAGGGGATGAAAAAGAAGTCATATGGGGATTCAATTGATGTTATACAGGGATACAAATGATGTTATATCCATCCTTAGATAACTACTATTAATCAGTGTCAAACAAATTGTTCAGCTATCTACAATTTATGGTATAGGCTCAAAATTATATGGTGAGGTGATTAGTCTAATCCTCTTACTATCAAATCAAAAGAATGCTAACTTCTTGCAATATCAGGATCATATGTAATACAAAATGTAGGTGCTGAGTGTTGTACTTTCTGTCTATCGTCCTTGTCTAAGTTGAGATCATTATTTGTTCTACGAGTTTGCCCTTGTAGTACTCGTTACGGTGGAACATTGTGTTGTGTCTCTAGCTCTGGACAAAATTTACAAACATGACCAACTTTACTGCAGTTAAAACACCGTATTCCCCATTTCCTTGATACTCTGCATTCTTGGGAATGGTGTTCCGGTACTCCACAATATAGCAGATATCTCTTTCCCTATGTTGTGTTGGATTTTGATTCTTTCCTGTCATTTCCCTTTCTCTTGCGCTTCTGGAGATTGCCTATGTAACTTCTCTCTATGTTTCCTTGTTGAATTTGGTTGGCTGCCAATACAATCTGACTGTCCCTTCCTCTCTGATGCATTAGGAAAAACTGGTTATTTTTTGGAAATGTTTGATCAAAGTATGGTCCTTCACTACTTTGAGTGTCATCTTCTAGTTTCGTTGCCATTTCTACCAGAGCTTTGAAAGATTGGTTTAAATGTCCTATAGTCATATGACGGATATGCGGAACTAGTCTCTGATGATATCTCTTGATCTTCTATCTCGGTGTATCAATCATATGCGGTACAAATCGTGATAGTCTCTCGAATTGAGTTTTATATTCGGGCATTGTCAAACTACCTTTGACTAATTGTATGAACTCCACTTCCCTTTTGTTCTTCTCGGATTATGGGAAGTATTTTTCTAGAAATCGAGTCTTGAATGATTCCTATGTCATCCTTTCTATAGCTTCTTCACCTATCGTAGCTTTCACTGTGTCCCACCAATCTGCTAGTGAGAACGTCAATTGAAATATTTTCAAACATCTTTCCTAAGTGTCAGTACATTCGAGCGTCTCAATTATCAATTCTATTTGGCGAATCCATTGCTCAGCTTGCCATGCTCCCCGTTAATCTGGTGAAGGTTCCTGGTTGAAGAGCACGGAATTCCTATAGCAAATTGACTCTTGTCTGACGTACTGGTGCTTCATTGCCGATGACACGATCTGCACGATTGATAATTTGTTCCATACGATGGATGAAAGCTCCGACCATTCCTATTGGATCTATCTTAGGAGGTACTACATCAGGTACTCCATTCAGTTGGCCCGGGTTCCCTCAAGTCATTCTAACCATAATGAGTGTTGGTAGTGTTCATTGTCACTGCCTACAAATGAAAATCTATTCGGTCAGTCAGCTGAAGCAATGAAATGGAACATGAGGTAACAAATATATAGTACCACTATATAATACGATCACATCAAGTAATACAAATATAATAATATAACTATAGAGGTCAGTCTACCTACCAGGTATGCTTAAAGGTATCTATTCTCAAATCAAGGGTTACTAGACCACAGAATCTACGCGTAACATCAAATCTAATTGTTCTATTTCTATTCTCAAATTCCAAACTACAAGTACTACTCAACTAACATAGAAGACCACTTAACTAACATGTGGCTGAAGGCAATAGGATAATCTTATCCAAAACCTCGTTATACTTTTAGGTTATACTGGCTGTTCTGAGATCGCTCAGGAATTCATCAGCGTCTAAAATCCAACGGTTCTACACTTATGATCTCCACAATCACAACTAACTCTAGATGCCTTGTTCTCTGTGAACTCAGCTACCAACAATTCTAATAATTTCTTATTGGCCTCGGCAGTTACTGCTCTCCAAAGAAACATCGTCAGACGGATTCTTCTAACTTCTCATCTACATGACAAGATAAAAGTTCTATCTCATCTCAGCTAATCCTCATGCTATCGATATTAACTTAGAACTTAGGTTCTAACACAAAAGACAAGCGGTTCGCAATGAAAACCTAGGCTCTGATACCAAAAATCCTATCACGCCCCAGGGAAGAAAAAATAGAGAAAATCAATTCCTTTTTGGTCCCGTAGACCCATGACTGGTTACTAACCACATTGCCATCTATTCAAACCAACATATACAACGATAGGGAGTATGCTATTCATAGAACATATAACATAATTAGAGGCTACAACGGAAACTCATAGGTCACAGTCTACTAAAAACTATTACAGTAACTGACTAATAGTCTGAAGCCTACAATAATAATAATAGCTGTACAACAAATATACAACTAACTATTACAAAGCGGCACATCTTTGTCTTTAAGCCTTCAGCTCCAAGTCCAACGGAACATCAGACCTCTGTCCTCAAGTCCTGCAAAGCTCTAGACATTGGAATGTCCAGGGCATAAATGCCATCAGCTTTGAATACAAAGCTGAGTGAGTACATCAACTCACTCCTCACCCGTTACTGTTCAGCATCTTAAAATGCGATTAATCTTTTATCAATGACGTCACTCGCAGACATAGCAGAGGTCTCATTAAACTATACATGAAATACATGATAACAAGAATCATGTTAAATAAAGACAAAGATACATATTGTGGTATAATATCTCATCACGCTATTCACCAAATCCATGCATACAACCTATGCATCCATCCCATGCATCTATCTTTACATTAGGATGCTGAATCCACAACTGAACCATCATCTATTCTATCCATACCCACATCCATGTTCATACTCGTATCCATATTCTTATTCTCAGTTGTATCAATACATTGATACAATAATATCAATCCAATATCTATACGTCGATACTACATAACTAAGCCAGTAGGCCACACCGGTCGCTTACCTGGTGGTGTCTACTTCACATAATCCCTTGATAGGTTACCAGTCGTCTACACAGTACATCCTATCTGTAGATAATGAAAATGGCACATTGGATGTCTTCTATGATGTGTATGCCCTCACTGGTTGTCTACACGGTGATAATATATCAGGGCACTAGCTGGGCGTTATTGTCAACGGTATACTGGACGTCTTCAACAGTATATACACATCATTGGACGTCTTCAATAGTGAAAGGTGCACTAGGAACTCGAACCGTCCTGCGTCCACTCGGTTCGTTAGCCATTGATCCCACAGATCTAAAGTACACATATCCTGTTATTCCACACAAAGGCACATATCCCATTTTTCATCATATTCTCTTATCTCTTCATGCTACTATCCTATGCATGCTGACCACATGTCGTGAAATACCTTACTCTATATATAGGAATTACCACATGCTCTGTATTTATCATATCTATTCATCAACTGGTTATATGCATGCATTTATGTTCTGTCCACCATATAGTTAAGCAATAGATATGACAGTTAACCAATTCATCTTGATCAACATAAAATCGCTAACATAAAATCATGTTGTTTAATCACATATCCGATATCATAGCATTATGTATGGCATAACTAAATCAACATTTGTACAACTAATAACAACTCAGGTATATCATAACTAACTTATAACATAACAACATATAAACCACACTGCTCTTACCTAATTAATTGTCCAAATAAGGTAATCAATTCGATTAGAAAGGCAATCGATTGTACAAAGGGCAATCGATTGGGATATCAATCGATTGGAAACCATGGCAATCGATTGGTATCAATGGCAATCAATTGGACTCCATCTTCTTCCTCAAAATAGTTTGGTTTATTTAAAAATGTTGGGGGCTCATCTTCTTCTCATGCACGTTATTAATTATACATAAACATCCTAAAATACCCCAGTTGAGTGAGTTAATGAACTCACCTTACTCCGGCGTTTCGGTGATGGCGTCTTGAGCTCTACGACGGCAGTGGCAATGGTGAGTTCTCTCTCTTCTCTGGTCTCTTCTCTCTCTCTCTGTCTCTCTGTGTGTGCGTGTGTGTGTTCTCTTTCTCTTCTTATTTTTTTTCTTCTTCTTTTTCTCTCCAACCCGAGAAGGTATATATATATTACACACACATACACACATGGTTATATATAGATATATAGAACACACACACACACACACACAAGCTCTCTCTCTCTCTCTGTCTCTCTCTCTCTCTCTCTCTTTCTCTCTCTCTAACCTCCCAGAACTGCCCAAACACCCGCACACACGAAATAACACATATATATAGAGGTAGGGAAAGGGCAGGTGGCAATTCCAGTGCATAAGCATTAGGCCGTTGGCAATCTATTGGGACCAAGTGGCAATTGATTGTGGTTAGATATTTAATGGCCATTGATTGGAATGAAGGGCAATTGATTGGGATAGGGACATGTCATGAATTTAGGTCGGCAGCATATCAATCGATTGGGAACCAAAAAGTGGCAATCGTTGGGAATATGGCAATCGACTGGGAACCAAATTCACCCAAAGGCTAGGAAAGGTACTAGGGGTATATATATCTAAAAATACAAGGTATTACAATAGATCCATAGAGTTTATAGCCGTATTGGTTGATGCTGTTTCTAGTATTACTTAAACACTTTCGTCATCATTTACTTCAAATGGTATAAACTTGGAAACTTGAAATCCAAGAACCGACGGAAACCTACAAGTGAACTTCAATCGAACACTTTTCTGATCAACCCCTATTTTGTTGCAGACTTTCCTAACAAGTTCAATGTATTGAGCGTCGGTTCTCAAACGAATGTAACTTCGACAATTACTATCGTAGTATAGGCCATCTGCTCTAATGCACATGTTCCCCTCCCCCCCAATACTACATTATAGTCACAATACTAGCCATTTTAATACCTTCACATTTGCAAATTCAAGTGTAAGTAATGAACTAAAAGCTTATAAACATGAGATCGATGGTTCATTGACTCCATTTGTTGGGCTTTCAAGTTAGGTTATAGTGTCCCATGGTTGTACCCTTTAAAGTATTTGTTCATCTAAAGTTTTAAAATTAGTGGTCTGGTTTTGTTTGGTTCATTGATTTCATGAGAAAAAGAGCGGGGAAAGGAAATCAAGAATTGGGAAGCATAACAAATAGGGGGCGCATCGAATTACAAATTGAGGGAGTATAGTGTGGATATCGCAGGAAACCATGCTTGCTTTTTTTCAAAACAAATAAGAGTCGCCACTTAATTTTAAGGAAAGAAATTAAGAAACCATTTCAAAGGGAACTGTTCTTTTGGAAACCAGAGATTAACTAGGTCTGGGAATTATGGAAAGAGAAGGGAAGGAGCCTGGCGGACTAAAGCACGCCCTCTCATCCTATCTTGCAATAGGCCTCTACTCAACATCTTTAAAATTAAATTAACAATTTAAGTATGCCCTCAAATAATACATAGATAAATATACATTTTCAAAATCATGTTGAAAGGATGTAAGATTGCTAATGATAGAAGGCATACAAAACCAATTAGGTTCAAGTAGCAAGCAAATAATATACAATAGAGAATGAAAAAATTTACCTAGGATCCAGCCACAATAAAAAAATGTGCAATGCATGCAAAAATAGAAATCCTAGGAAAAAATTGTCTCTAATTCATATATACATATAAGGCAAAAATCCTAATCTAAGGTGTCGCACATAGAGTCAAAAATCAATAAAATCAAATAATAAAATACATGAAAGGACACTCAAAAAATCATACCTCAAAAATGCTACAAAACAGAAGTTAGTCTACATGCTTGAACATAATGTTATATCGAATTTAACCTAAATCTAACAAGAATGGAGAGGGTTGACGAAATTATAAATTCTTTCTAATTGTTGAAGTCGTGACATTCCTATAGATATACAAGTCTCAACGGGAAGATCCAGAGGGACCTTAATCTAGAGCCAATGTAATCTCAAAATAGTTGGAAAGAATCCATGACTAAGTTTAACCAATCACAATTTATTTCAATAATCTACAATCTAGCATCCTAAAATACAAGTATTCCTACCTAGACATGATAATCATGAATACATGAGCATGAACAAGATATGAATTATTCATTGATTTGGATCTTTTAACCGCTGGATTTAAGTCCAATTAATCTTATTCAAAGCACGGTTTAAGTCCTAAGGCATTATAAAATCATTTGGATCATAATTGGTAAGATTTACCAAATCCATCTCAGAATTCAGAATTTACAGAGAAGAAACCAGATATTCAAAAATAGAAAAGTCATAGTTCTCATGGTTTGATCTTAGTGATTTTTGGATATGGTGTGCCTCTGTGAGTCTAGTATCTAACCCAGAAAAAAAAATCAAAGATCATATGGTCAAATCTCTGCGAATTGGACCAAGACCAGACATCACTTAGAATTTATCAACTCTTTGTCCTGTATGATTTATTAAAAATAGCAAATTAATCTCAAACATCTCAAATTTCTTGGAGAATGTCATTAACTCATTATAGTTTGTAGGAAAAATAATGTAAGACAAAAACTATATGGTTAAAGCTCTGATCTATTTATCTTAAAAGATGTTCACTGTTCTAGAATTCTGGACAGAAAGTGACTAATTTACAAATTCTAAGATCAAACCACCCTAACCACATAATTAAGACAAAATAAAAATCAAAATTGTAAATCTCTATGTTATGAACACATTCTAACTGGTCTCATTCAAATCCAATGGATCATGATTTAATTAAAAATCTTTGATCACAGCTTATCAATGAAGTCACTACACCATTGTTGAATGAATGTTCATTATTTGAATCCAACTTGATCCAAAATTCTAGAGAGGACCAAATATTGATTATGTCCACCAATCAAAACATAGAAGGAATTCATAGACTTAGCCTTGAAGAGGCCTTAATGAGGATCTCATAAAAGGATCCAAAAATGGGCAAGGACTTACTCAATCTCATGAATATATTTACATACTTGGACTTATTTGAATCCAACAACCAAACCATGAAAATTGGCTTATTCAAAGTTTAATTCCTCTCTCAGGTTGATGATCCTTGAGGAATCATGACTTATCTTGTTTGATTCTCCTCTCAATTCAATGGTCCTTGGAGACTAAAGACTCTAACCCACATGAATTTTAAAGAAATATGAAGAGGATTCCATAAAACTTCTAATTGGGAGACCCAAATCATGAATATAAGAGTAGGACCCACTAATTGTACATGAACATAGCTAAGATCAACCATAATTCTCATATAAATCATCAATTTATAGAAAATTAAGAGATCAAACTCAAGAAATTCAAATGAGATATTGAAGATCCCATGATTTTTCAAGAGAAGATCATGAACAAAAACAATTGAAATATAAATCAACTTGATGATCAAAATCAAATTTCACCTAGAAAAATTATTTCACATTAAATCCATGGTTATTTAGATACAAACCAACATATGTAAATGAAAATTAAATCACAATTCAGGTGGTATGTGATGAAAGGGGAATATAAGAGACTTTTTGAAAATGTGTAAAGATCCTAAGTTTTTCTATGAATCGTGATTGAATTAGGATAAAAAATGGACTAAGATTAGAGATTTATCTCTGGAATTTCTCAGAATTTGATTGATTTGGAGAGATCCAAGCCTTGTAAGCAATACTCTTCTTCTTCTTCCTTGAAGCTTTAAGGT
Organism: Hydrangea macrophylla; assembly: GCA_033977485.1. Lineage (NCBI taxonomy): Eukaryota > Viridiplantae > Streptophyta > Magnoliopsida > Cornales > Hydrangeaceae > Hydrangea > Hydrangea macrophylla. Next base: position 20,723,619 of record CM066998.1, read on the forward strand.
CCTTCAATGGAGATTTGAAGAATTGGGTGAATTGGGTAAGGTTTCTATGGGGTTTTGGATTTTTTCTCTCTATATTTCTCTAAGAACAAACTCAATTTCCAAAATTTTGCTTCTCTCTCTAAGATTTAAGTCTCATCCTCAATGAAGATGAGGCGGCACTCAATGAGTGCTGTAATGCCATTCACAAACTGCCATTCATTTAATTTATGTATTATTTAAGACATTAAATGTAATCAAGGAAATACCTTTCATTTGGATTCAATAAATGTCTAAAAAATCAAAATCCTTAAGAAAAAAAGTCAACTCTCCCTCCGAAGAAAAAATATTGATTTTCTGCACAATTCTCCTTAAAAGCCTTTTGATTTCACCATGATTTCTTTCATTTAAATATGCTTAAAAATCATTTTTAGAATAAGGGAGACCCAATGAACAATTACCGAGACTTTTCATCTTGAAATTCAAAAATTTTACAATTGACCTCCTTTTGACCTGTTGACTTTTCACTGGATCAACTGCTGACTTTTGTTGACTTTTTTGGGGTTCATGCTAAATTTCTCTCATTTTGAAAATGGTTTTAAGATGCTCCAAGAACAATGCCGTGTGTCTATATGTGTTCAAAACTCATGGTCCACAAGGTGACGGGTAGATAGGAATTTTAGTCATTTTGGTTGAAAAGGGCAATTTTGGACCGAGATTCTTCTTGGAAGAGAATCAAATTGCTTGTAAGAGTCTTGATTCTGACAAGACATATTAATCATTGATCTCCAGAGGTAAACCCCCCTAAGTTTAATAGTTCGGTCAAAATTGGGGTGTCTACGTATAGTATTAAGTGTGGCATTACAAAATTGGGGCGCATCGGATTAAAAATAAGGGGAGCATAGCATTACAAAAATTAGGAAGCATAGCATTACAAAAATTGGCTGAGCATTACTCTGTGTGTGTGTGTGTGTATGTATGTATGTTTGTGTGTGTATATGTCTGTGTGTATGTACATTGTGTGTGTGTGTATGTGCGTGTGTGTGTCTGTGTGGCAGCTAACACACACACACACACACACACACACACAGAGTCTAGGACACACTGATTCATCGTCATAGAGAAAAAAATTTGGTTAATGGGGGAAAGGAAGAAGAAAGAAGGGACGGACTTGGTCATGTTCCACTGAAGTCGCAATTTGAAGTAGCAACTTCTCTTTTGTTCTGAAGTCGTTATTTGAAGTAGCAAATTCTTATTGCGTATTTTTTGGCCGAAGTCGCTACTTCAAGTAGCGACTTCTAAGAGAGTGATGGGTTTGGTAAATAAGTTGAAACAATGATGGGTCAGGGATATATTGGTCCCATAATGATGCTTCGGGTAAAAATTCTTACTTTCTATATAGAATTTAAGTGTCAGTCTATTACTTTATTAAAATAAAAATATCAATATTTTTGTAAAAATAAAAAAAATCATCAAATTTACATGACGTTTTGGAGCAGCTTTTTATAAGATTAGGATAAATTCTTTGAAAATTTGGGAGCAAGTCGTTTCAAAGTTAGGTGCAACTCTTCACAAGGATGGGAACAAGTTTTCACAACATTAGGAGCAGTCATCACAACGTTTTCGCGCGAGTTTACAACATGGAAACCATAAAGTAGATTAAAATACAAAATAACAATTTAAAAGTTGATATATATTTTAAATTTTGTTGATGACTGTTTGTAGGCACCCCAATTTTGACCAAAGTTGTTGAACTTAGGGGATTATTACCTCTGGGACCAATGATGATAATGTGCAATAGAATTCTACCAATTTTGTTGCTCCTCTTTCTTGATTAACCCCCTTCTTGGATTGCATCCTCTATCCTTGTCCCGACATCGAAAACCTCAGCAAAGGTGTTGATCGACTGGAATCTCATTTTTTCTTGGTACACTGGCTGTAGATTCTTCATCAACATTCGGATCTGATCTTTCTCAGACGGCCTTTGTACCATTTTAGCTGCCTTTCCCCTCCATCGGCTCAGATACTCAGCGAATGATTCTTTGCTTCCCTGCCTGGTTGTTTCTAGATCTCGGACGGTGACATCCAAATCTTGATTGTACTCGTACTGCGCCACAAATGCTTTAATTACTTCCTCCCAAATTCTGGTTTTGCTTGGTTCGAGAGTAAGGTACCAGGACAGAGCAGCTCCAGTCAAAGTTTGTTGGAATAGAACCGCCATCATAGTTGTGCTCAAGTCGCTCGGTTGGAAGGCCCCAATACACATTCTTATATGACTCCGAGGATTTTCGGTGCCATCAAACTTATCAAAAACCGGCATTTTGAACCCGGCGGGCAGCGTCTCGCGGACCCCGTCGTACAGGCCTTCTAACTCCATTAGATAGGTATCAACCCCCTGAGCCTTGCGCATCACCCTTTCCAACTTCTCTATTTTCTCGGTCAGTTGCTTCTCCCCCTCAATCTTTTCCCTTTCTTTCTTCTCTCTTTCTACCCTGAGTGCTTCGGTTCTCGGCATCTCTAGATCATCAAACCAAACTTCTTCTCTGATGGGCGGATCCGGGTTCGGTGGGTTTACGACTGGCAGATCTACAACAGGTGGTGGACATGCTATTGCTTCTATCATAACCATCATACGATTCATATTCTCGTCTTGCCTCCTCATCTGTTCAGCTTGTTGCTCTACCAGTGTTCTTAGTTCTGCCACTTCCCCAGTGTCTCTTTCCTCTGCCATCTCGAAGTCTTCTCTTCTTCTTACTAACCTTGCTGTGGGCCCTCTAGACCAAACAATGCCTGTATTAAGTGCTATTTTTGCCCCTATATAAAAATTTGAAAAAAGGTTTTGTTGGTTCTTTTTTTCAAAAAGAATTTGCTTACTACCATTATTTGAAAGTTTTGGGAATGAATGGTCCATATGTCACACGGATGCGATGCATGTGTGTGTGTGTGCCTATTCTATATGCCAAAGAAACGGAAAATCCTAATCCTAACACATAAGCATATAAGCACATAAAAATCCTTACCCATGTCAAGTGTGGTAATTTCACCTCTCATTGTGATCCTTACTACCCTTTCAAAGGTCAGGTGTTCAAAATTTTTCGAAAAATATTTCTTAAAATGATGAGATCTTTCAAAAACAATTCTCAAGGATTCTGAACGAGAACAAAGATTTCTCGATAAAGATGACTGGGTTGAAATTTTGAAATTCATTTAAAGAACATTTCTTCCAAAAAAATAGCTCCCAAAATTTTCGATTTTTCCTTAGAAAATGATTATGTGAAAATATACCTTAACAAGGGTTGATTTCAAATATTCTTTTTGGAAAGAGCGATTGAAAACTTTTAGGATAATGATGGCAAAAATCTGTTTGCTTTCAAAGATGGATTAGAAATTCTTTGGGTAGAAGGATCACACGATCGGATTATCACCGTACTTTTCATGACTTTGGATACATACAAGGCCAATGATGCTTAGCAAATCATGATACCATAGATGTAATCTTATAATCAACGTCTAACATATTCCCAAATGTCATGGGACATGAAGAGGAATTGCTCAAAAGTGATTAAGAGTTTACACATCCTATATCAAGTAAGTATCGTCATCATCTCAAGTAATCCCTTCCGGGCATACAAAACTTCCTAGCATATAATCCTAATCAAGAATTGACTCCTAAGATTGAAAGGTTCTATGGAAGCTACTATGCAAAGGCTGGGTTTTGGTTAAATAAGGGACCCTTGACACACATCCGATAGGATGCTTCATATACCAAATCATGGTACGAGATCAAGGGTGATCACACAGTCCCATGATGACTTGACCGACCGGGTTGCCCCGAGCCTCCAATGTCATAGTTCCGTGCAATCGACTGGCGAGACATACAAGTGCAATGCAACAGGCACACAAAATTTAATTAATTCGATTAAAATGATGCTTTCAAGTCTAATCCTCGAGTGAACCCAAAATCAGAAATCTGGTCTGCGAAACCAGAGATTCTGGGTTCGATCCCCAGCAGAGTCGCCAGATTGTGGATATCGCATTTTTCCTCTTACCCACAGCTTTTCTTTTAAAATACTTTCTCAAAATCAATTTCAAAACCAATGAGACGCCACTTAATTTTTAAAAGGAAAAATTAAGAAACCATTTTTAAAGCAAACTGATCTTTTTAGAAACCAGAGATTAACTAGGTCCGGGGATTATGGAATGAGAGAGGAAGGAGCCCGTCGAACTAAAACACCATCTCTCATCCTATCTTACGATAGGCCTCTACTCAACATCCTTCTAATCGAATTATTAATTTAAATGTGCCCTAAAATAATACATAGGTATAACATATACATTACAAAAGCATGTCCAAAGGGTATAAGATTGCAAATGACAAAATATCATTCAAAAGCCATGTAGTTCAAATAGCAAGCAAGATGATGTGCGAATAAGGAACTAGGAAACTTACCAGGGATCCGGCCGCGGATATTTAAACGTGCAAATGCATGCGAATAGGTAAAACCTAAGAAAAAGGGTCTCTAATCCATATATACAAGTAAAACAATTCCTAATTCTAAGGTATCGCGCATTAAGTCAAAAAATCAATAAAATCAAAAAATGCAATAAACTAGAGAGGGGATGAGAAATTGTACCTCAAATGCGCTACAAAACAAAGATTAGTCCACATGCTTCACATAATAATATGATATCAAAGCAATCAATCATGATCCTCTAGCTTAAATCTATTAAGCATGAAATCCAACTTTATTCAATAGCTAGTTCTAATCATAAGCATTAATGTACATGAATGAATGAATGTGAACAAGAATAAAACATGGATTTATTCACTAATTTGGATCACTTAGCCTCTGGATTTAAGCTAAATTATTGTTATTCAAAACATGATTTGGGTCCCAAGACATTAGGGAACCATTTGAGTTGAAATAAATAAGATTAGACAAAAACAGTAGCAGTTTTTTATGAATTACAGAGAGCAGACCAGATCTTAGAAAATGGAAAAACCATACTCCCAATGGTTGGATCTTAATGATATTTGGGTATAATATGCCTCTGTGAGTCGAGTTTATAACCTAAAAAGAAAATCAAAGTTTGAACGGTTAGATCTCCGGGAATATGGAAAACACTAGACATCACTCAGGATTCTGCAACTCTCTGTCCAGAGATCTTGTACGATTTTCTAAAAATAGCAAAAAGATGAGAAACACTTAGATCATTTTAGGGGATCTTCCTAACACATTAAGGTATCTAGGAAAAATTATTAGAAACCTCGGAAACTCTATTATGATTATGATTTATGAATTTCAAAATGGACTTGCTGTTCTGAAATTTCGGACAGAGAGTTGCATGCTTTAAAATCATGAGACCAAACCACCTTAGGCATGGAGTTTCATCAAAACAAAAATTACAGTGGTAAATCATTGTGTTATTGACATTTTCCCGTTTGTTTCATTTGATTCCAACGGTTAGATTTTGAATTAAAAATCTTTGATCAAAAACAGTTTGTGAACTCACTGTTTTCATTTGACAAGTCCAACTTTTGTTTGTTAACCCCAACTATTAAACCAATGAGTTGGACTTAAAACCAAACCATTTCTTCTACCATTTGATGGTCATTGAAGACTAAATACATCTATATTTGGAGATTTCATTGAAGTATGAATGACCTTCATAAAATCTTTAGACATATGAACCTAAACCATAGAGATTAGATTAGATTCAAACCATTTCTCCTGCCATTTGATGGTCATTGGAGACTAAAGACACACATACATGTAGGTTTTAAATGAAGTATGAAGAACTCCTCAAACCTAAGAAAAAGATTAGCTTAAGCCATGGAGATGGACTTAAACTAGGCTACTTCTCCTACCATTTGATGGTCATTGGAGACTAATAACACTTGAACTCATGGGTTTCAATGAAGTATGAAGGACTTCATAAAACCTCAAAGTAATGATCTCAAACTATGGATGAAGTTTGGACTCATTAACTCAATATACTAAAAATAAACCTCAATCCCCTCATGAATCATGAGTTTATAAGGACATTGAAGGACTCTAAACACATGGATTTAAGTAAGACATTGAAAGTCTTATAAATCCAAGGAGATAAACATAATCAAAAGAAAATGACCAAGGCTTTTCTTCAAAATTTTATTAAGCTTTAACCATTGAACTATTTTGATCCAAACTAATGACATAAAAGCTCAATCACAATATATGTGGTGTGTGATGAAATGAGGTGAGAAGAGAGGTTTTGAAAATGTGTAAAAGGTCTTAAGTATCTATATATTGTGATTGAGCTACTAAATACACTAATTAGTTTAGAGTTTTACCTCTAATGATCCTCAACTTCTTGGTTGCTTTAAGGCCTTCCAAATGGTGATTAAGCTCCTCCTTTGCTCTTTCTTCCAACAAACCTCTCTAATACTCTTTTGATTTTGGGTGAGAATCAATATAGAAATCCCAACATTCTAATGTTCTACCTCTCAAACAAGGGATATACACCTTCTATTTATAGGCAATCTTTAGGGGGGCATTTTGGAAAATTCGCAGCCAAAACCCTAATTTCCGCCGCCACTTTGAAGGTATAAACTGACCTACTTTCGGACAAACTGTCACAAAAACGCGGCACTTGGAGAAACGTAGCGGCATTCACTGAGAGCCGTTGCGGCACTCACTGGATGCCAGAGGGGCACTTGCTGAGTGCCGCACCGGCATTCACTGACTGCCGTTCGTGCACCCTGACTGCCGCTGCACTGTAATTCAGCACTATTCAGCACCTTAATTTCATTTCATGTCATTTAAGTAAATGTCGTTTAATTTATGTATTTACTTAAGATATTAAATGTAATTAAGGAAATACCCCTCATTTGGATTCAATAAAAATATCTAAAATATCAAAATCCTTAAGGAAAAAAAAGTCAACTCTCCCTCCGAAGGCAAAATATCGATTTTCTGCACAATTCTCCTTAAAAGCCTTTCGATTTCACCATGATTCCTTTCATTTAAAAATTCTTAAAAATCATTTCTAGCATAAGGGAGACCCAATGAACAATTACTGAGACTTTTCATCTTGAAATTCAAAAATTTTATGATTGACTCCCTTTTGACCCGTTGACTTTTCACTGGGTCAACTGTTGACTTTGTTTTTCGGGGTTCATGCTGAATTTCTCTCCTTTTTCTTTTATTTTTAAATTGAAAGAGCTTTCGGAAGAGTTTGAATCACCTGTGGAAGTCCTAGGTTAGGTCAGACATCGTCATCATCGGATCTTAGAGGTAACACTCCCCTTAATTCGACGCTTGGTCAAAATTGGGGTGTCTACAGTTTGCCCCTCTTTGACAGAGCTTGTGGAGCAACGCGTGTCAGAAGTGAATGTCGAAGCCTGTGTGAAGACAAGCCTTTGACCAGACCGTCGAATTTAGGTAAAAACAAAACGCATTGCAAAAACGGCTACACAAACGGTTCATGGTGGTCGTTTTCGATGGTGAGCTGCCTACGTATCCCATCAGGAATCAGACCAAGACGTAGTTCGGGCAGGGATCAAACACACACGAGCGCAGGTAGCCACACGGATGGATGCACCTATCCTGTCGTGATGCACATGCTATGCAATGGTATTTTCTTGAATTGACCTGATCATGCGAATGTCATGCTTACCCTACATCGTGTCTATACGACGTACTTTACACGATGTGCTGATCAAAGAAGATTACCGAATCTTGGACTGATGCCAAATCTGTTAAGAAAGCTACTTTTGACTGAACATCGAAGGTTGGCGTAAGTCTGTTGCGAAAACTAAAAATGCAAATCCGTTACACTTTCAAAAAAAGGATCGTCGTAAATCAGTTGCGAGGATCGAGAATATAAATCTGTTATATTCTCGAAACGAGGGTTAACGCAAATTCGTTGCAAGAACCCATAATGTAATTCTGTCACATTCTCAAACAAAGGATCGTCGTAAATCTGTTACGAGGATCGAGAATATAAATTCGTTATATTCTCAAAACGAGGGTTAACGCAAATCCGTTGCAAGAACCGAGAATGTAATTCCGTCACATTCTCAAACAAAGGATCGTCGTAAATCTGTTACGAGGATCGAGAATATAAATTCGTTATATTCTCAAAACAAGGGTTAACGCAAATTCGTTGCAAGAACCGAGAATATAATTCCGTCACATTCTCAAACAAAGGATCGTCGTAAATCTGTTACGAGGATCGAGAATATAAATTCGTTATATTCTCAAAACGAGGGTTAACGCAAATCCGTTGCAAGAACCGAGAATGTAATTCCGTCACATTCTCCAGCAAAGGATCGTCATAAATCTGTTACGAGGATCGATAATATAAATTCGTTATATTCTCAAAACGAGGGTAAACGCAAATTCGTTGCAAGAACCGAGAATGTAATTCCGTCACATTCTCAAACAAAGGATCGTCATAAATCTGTTACGAGGATCGAGAATATGAATTCGTTATATTCTCAAAACGAGGGTTAACACAAATCCGTTGCAAGAACCGAGAATGTAATTCTGTCACATTCTCAAACAAAGGATCGTCGTAGATCTGTTACGAGGATCGAGAATATAAATTCATTATATTCTCAAAATGAGGGTTAACGCAAATCTGTTGCAAGAACCGAGAATGTAATTCCGTCACATTCTTAAACAAAGGATCGTCGCAAATCTGTTACGAGGATCGAGAATATAAATTCGTTATATTCTCAAAACGAGGGTTAACGCAAATCCGTTGTAAGAATAGAGAATGTAAATCCGTCACATTCTCAAACAAAGGATCGCCGTAAATCTGTTACGAGGATTGAGAATATAAATCCGTTATATTCTCAAGACGGTGCTCATAGTTTGGGAGCCTACAGGCTTAAATTTATCTTCAAATTTTCAAAATTGGGAACCCGCGGGCTTAAATTTACTTCAACTTTTCAAAATCTGGAGCCCGCGGGCTCAAATTCATTTCAATTTTTCAAAATCTGGAGCCCGCGGGCTCAAATTCATTTCGATTTTTCAAAATCTGGAGCCCGCGGGCTCAAATTCATTTTAACTTGAGGACCAATTTGATCCTAAAAAACAGCCTCAGGGGCTAGAAGTGCAATGAGGGTAATTTTTGGGGGACTTAAGTTCAATTTTCGGGACCTGATTTGAATTTCGGGGAGAAATGAAGGTTCTTTGAACCGACTTAAATGCGGCAGACGCGGATTTGTGCGGCAGTTCGTGACTACCGTGCGTCACTCACGGAGTGCCGTTGCGGCAGTCAGTGAGTGCCGCTCGGCAGTCCGTCAACGGCCGTGCACAGAAAATTGAGTGCCGCGGGTAGGTGGGGTTCCATTCTCCTATTTATACTTCTTCCTCCCCAATACTCCGCAAAACACCATCTTCCCTTCTTTACTTTCTCCCCAAATGGCTCCCATTAGCTCCCAAATCCTTTTCCCATGGATGAATACCCTTTCCAGTATTGATAGGCTCAATTTCAAGTGTTTCAGACTAAATGATCTCTTCACCTTCCAACGGATGAACTTAAATGAGGGCCTTCTTCGAGCTGCTATCCAATGTTGGGATCCTTCGCTCCACGTCTTCCGTTTTGGTCATCAAGAGATTTGTCTTTTGTTTGAAGAATTCAGTATACTGACCCTTTTGCGGATCTGACTGTTCCGTTGGTGCAAGCCGGCTATGTTCAGGACCTGGCGGCCCTTTTCCGTATATCCCGCGGTGCCGCGGGCTCTTTCATTCATGACAGACAGGTAGACTTTGAGCGTCTTTCTTCGGTTTACACTCTCATTGGGGATCCTTACGACGGCGGGTATCAAGTTATACGGCGTAGTGCTCTATCGATTGCTATGCTTTCTTACTTTCTCTTTCAGTCGTCCTCTGACATTCTCATACCCATTGCCTGCGGTTTGAGAGAGATGAAGAGTGTAGTTATGCTGGTTCTTGGTGAGACTCTGATAGGTCTGGATCACGTCCATGCTACCGGAACCATGTTATCTGCTGGGGCACCTTTTGTTTTGCAGATCTGGCTCATGGAGCGTTTGGACCTCTTTATACACCCTTCCCATCTTCGCAGGTCACTTTCCTACGATCGTATGGAGATTCACAACTTGTTTTACTCCGCCGATGCATGGCTTGGTTGGCTTCAGGGCCTCTCTTCCAGTGACATCTGTTGGATCTGTCAGCAGTGGGTTTATCGCTCCATTGCTGTACGTCTTCCTGGGCGACCCGACATTTGGTTACCGGGCTTTCGTGCTACTACTTTCTACATTCCCGATCGGGTGGTCCGTCAGTTTGGACTTTTGCAGGATACTACTGGATCTGTGATTACTGATTTCACCAGGGGGTCCACTTTGCGCCCTTCTATAGTGAAGGCTTTCATTGAGGCTTGGCTCAGCAGGATGGCTGCTCCATGCCCAGGGATTCCTGCTCCGACTGTGCCAACAGCTAGGTATCTTCTAGGGATTCAGACCTTGGTTGCGAGATGAGCTTGACAGACGCATGCATAATAGAGTAGACAAAAACAGGGAAAGGCTTGCCAAAAACTTTCTGACAGACCCTGCCTACTCCTTTTTTACGCTTTTGAATATGATTTTTTATTTTTGATTTTTTTTTCAGAAGTGTTGTCATCTTTAGGAAAATTCCAACATGTTTAATCAAAGTGTTCACTCCTTCGATTAATCTTTTATGAAAAATTCTCCCTTCAATGTCTTTTCTTGGCTCTTTACTTTACTTTGTGTTTTGCTTAAAGCTTTATTCCTTCTATACCATGAATTCTCATTTGTTTCCTTATAGTACTTATTTTGATAGCCAGGAGATCCAGAGATGGGTTTCAGGTAAATATCTGGGTTCTTCGGATAACAAACGAAGTTTGCCCCTAGTTTTGGGACTTCAAAGTGGTTCTGGGCAAACGCCAGTTTGCCCCTAGTTTATCATAGGGCTTTTTCTTTTTAGGTTTTCATGGGCCGAAGGCTTTTGACAGCCCGCCTACTTATCCCAGAATGGGTATTAGGCCTGCAGTAGTTCGGTCTAAGGCTTGAAGGAAGACGCTGCTTGGGCATTTTTATTTTTAATGACCGAACCAAGTAGGTTGCCTACGTATCCCCTAGCGGGAATCAGGTCAAGCGTAGTTCATCAAGGTAGGAGGTTTAGAAAGAAACGGTTTCAAGCAAAATATTTCTTAAGGCGATCGAGGTTAATTGGTTGCTTAAATTCAACTCCATCTAGGTCCATGAGATAGGCCGCTCCTCCAAAAAGGAGAGTCTTAATGATGTACGGCCCAACCCAGTTGGGTTTGAATTTTCCTCTGGGGTCATAGACAGGCACTTTCAGTTCTTTGAGGACTAGGTCACCCTCAGCAAGCTTCCTTGGGCGGACCTTTTTGTTGAAAGCACGAGCTATCCTCCTCTGGTAGCCCCGAGTATAGTTTATTGCGGCCAGCCTCTTCTCATCGAGTAACATCAACTCCTCATATCTTCCCTGTACCCATTCTAATTCGGTGATCTCACACTCTGCCAAAACCCTAAGGGAGGGTATATCTACCTCAACTGGGAGAACGACCTCCATACCGTAAACCAATGAATAAGGTGTGGCTCCCGTTGAAGTTCTCACTGAGGTTCGATATCCCCACAAAGCGAACGACAACTTCTCATGCCAATCCTTATATGTATCCGTCGTATTTCCAAAGATTGCTTTAACATTCTTATTCGCTGCCTCTACTGCCCCGTTCGTCTGTGGCCTATATAGAGATGATTGATGGCGAGTGATCTTGTACTTTTCCAGGAGCGGGATAACTTCTCCCTGGAAATGACTGCCATGATCGGAGATAAACTCATTCGGGACCCCATACCTGCAGATTATGTTTTTCTCGATGAAACTCACCACGTCTTTGGCCTTCAAAGTTGCGTACGAGACTGCCTCTACCCATTTTGTAAAGTAATCGATTGCCACGATTATGTATCGGTGCCCATTGGAAGCCTTCGGAACTATCTCGCCAATGATATCAATCCCCCATACGAAAAACGGCCAAGGGGTGGTCATGCTATAGAGTTGTGACGGCGGGGTATGCATCAGATTTGCAAGCATCTGACACTTGTGACACCTTCTAACATATTCGCAACAGTCTTTGTCCAGGGTCGTCCAATAGTACCCTTGTCGGATGATCTTCTTTGCCAGCATGTGGCCATTTATGTGGGGTCCACACACTCCCTCATGTATTTCTTCCATCATTCTTTTAGCTTCATTCCCATATAGGCACTCCAAATTGTACCCGGTGTAGGATTTCTTCCATAGCTTATCCGCATAAATCACAAATTGAGCTGCGAATCGTCGAATCGCCTTCTTGTCCTTTTCTGAGGCTCCTTCGGTGTATTCTCCTCCTTTGATGAACTTCTACACATCTTCATACCAAGGCACTACATCTTCTCTTTCTATGGCCGTGATCATTTCAAATGATGGTCGATTCCTCACTTCTATGGATAGCGGGATCATGGCTGTTTTGGAGGGGATTTGGATCATTGATGCTAAGGTGGCTAATGAGTCGGCTAGTTGGTTCTCTTCACGAGGAAGGTGGTAGAAGGAAATCTTCTTGAATCGGGCCTTCAGACTTTCCAGGTAATCATGGTAAGGTCTCAATTTCTCGTGCTTTACCCTCCAATCTCCTCGGACTTGGGATATGATCAAATTGGAATCACCGAAGACATCAACACGTTCGACTTTCAAAGCCAAGGCTGCTTCTATCCCAATTATACATGCTTCGTACTCCACGGTGTTGTTGGTTGAGTTATACTTGAGTTTGACAGCTAATGGGGTAGGGGTCCCATCGGGTGCTATAAGAATGACCCCGACCCCGTAACCTAGTTGATTGGCTGCTCCGTCGAAGTACATTTTCCACAAATCCTCTTTTACCTCCATTATTCTTTCATCTGGGAACTTAAATTCTCCCTCGTCTTCGGATTCTATAGCGAGGTCGGCTAAGAACTCAGCGACAGCCCTTCCTTTTACAGACTTGGCAGTGACATACTTGATGTCGAACTCAGCTAGCATCATGGTCCAACGGGAAATCCTACTGGTCAAGACGGGTTTTTTGAATAGGTATTTTAATGGGTCCATTCGGGATATCAGGATTACAGGGAAGGCTAGCATGTAATGGCGAAGACGACGGGTACACCAAACCAAGGCCCAACAGGCCTTTTCCAAGGGCAAGTACTTTAACTCATATCCGACCATTCTTTTGCTCAAGTAATAAATGGCCTTCTCCACGTGCCCCTCTTCTCCTTCTTGGGCCAACATACACCCCATCGAATCTTCGGATACGGAGAGGTAAAGTAACAGGGGTCTCCCAGGTGAAGGTGGTGATAGGACAGGTGGGTTTTGGAGGTAGGTTTTGATTTTCTCGAAGGCTTGTTGACAAGGAGCATCCCATTCAAATTTTTCTCCTTTTCTGAACAATTTGAAAAGTGGGTCGCAGGTTAAGGTGAGTTTGGAAACGAAGCAGCTGATGAATTGTATTCTCCCCAAGAAACCTCTCAGTTCTTTCTCATTTTTTGGTGGGTTCATTTCGGTTATGACTTTTATTTTGGTGGGGTCCACCTCTATTCCCCTCTGAGTAATAAGAAATCCCAAAAATTTCCCGGTAGTGACTCCAAACGTGCATTTCTGCGGATTTAGCCTCATTTTGAGTTCCCTCAATCTCTCGAAGAACTTTCTCAAAGCCTCTAGGTGCCCTTCCCTCTCTTTGGATTTCACAATCATATCATCCATATACACCTCCACTTCTTTGTGGATCATGTCGTGTAGTAAAGTGGTGGCAGCCCTTTGATAGGTCGCACCTGCATTCTTAAGTCCGAACGGCATGACCCTATAGCAATATGTCCCCCACGGAGTGATGAACGTGGTTTTCTCTCTATCCTCGGGTGCCATAAGGATTTGATTATACCCAGAGAATCCATCCATGAAAGATAGAAGCTCATGTCCCGCAGTGTTATCGACCAACACATCAATGTGGGGTAATGGGAAATCATCTTTAGGGCTTGCCCTGTTTAAATCTCGAAAATCAACGCAAACCCTAACACGACCATCCTTCTTTGGGACAGGTACAATGTTGGCAATCCACTCAGGATACTCGGTGACCATCAGGAATCCAGCCTTTAACTGCTTTTCAACCTCCTCTTTTACTTTAAGTGCCCATTCTGGCCTCATTCGCCTCAATTTTTGTTTTATGGGTTTTGAATTGGGAAAGAGAGGAATGTGGTGCTGGACTATCTTTGGATCAATACCTGGCATATCATTATAAGACCATGCAAAAACATCTTTGAATTCATTTAATAAATTGATTAGTTCTTTGCTTTCTTCATTACTAAGTGTGGAGCCGATAAAGACATTTTGAGGATTATTTTTATTTCCTAGATTAATCGTTAGAGTGTCCTCAATAATTTTGCATGCAGATTCTTTTTCTTTTTCAATTAATTTTTGCAATTCATCAGGTATTTCACATTCATAACATGCATTAAGCGCATTCGAGTAGGCGGAATTAGTCATACTTTCGTTGATTTTGTTAGGAGTGATTACAACAGACATAGCAATAGTAAGACGCCTCATTTGGGCCATTACAGACTCTGGGTGAGGGGGATACTTATCACTAGACTCGAAGACCCACTCCTTGTTGGCCCCTTGCTTGAGCTCCATAGTGTTGCAACCCGGCAGCCCTTCGGTTTCCATCTTTTCTTCCTTTTTCTGTTCTTCCTCTAGCTCGTACTCTTCTTCCAGCACATCCTCGACATTCCCTTCTTCAGCCTCGACTCCCAGACCCTTGTCCTCTTCTCTTTTTTCCTCAGCTTTTACCCCTCCTGCGCCCAACAGATTCCGCATGACGGTCCGTCTAGTACACCGATCCAATCGTTGACGGTAGCAGATTTTTCAGGCTTTTGCAAGAACGAGTCTTCGTACTCGGAGAATTCATGAGAGAAAAAGATCTCGAACCCTGGCTGTAGACATTTGTCTTTCTGGTCCACCCATGGTTCTGGGAAGCCACAAAAGGGGAAATCTTCTCCTTCCTTTACGAAGTAACCGTTGAGTGTCTTTTGACAAGGGTCCATTGGTGCGTCCGCTGTCTTTTTCTTTGCCCTTAGCTCCTTCTTTGTCGGCTGGTACCCCAGACCGTGAGTGTGAGTCTGTGTAAGGACTTTTGGGAACTCAGGCAGGCCTTGAAGGTTCTTCCCCAGCCCTTATCCCGGAAAGAAACCCATTTTCTTCATGATCCCTGCGACCACTGGACTGGCATACTGATCGAAATAGAGCGGTAGAAACTCCCTCGGCTTTTCTTCTTCCAACATGCTGATGAATTCGAACCCTCCCATTTTTGCTTCTTCTTTCTGCAACTGTAATTCCAGAACTGGTGCGCTTGATGATGTTTCGGACGAGCGAACCCAGCTGTCCCCGAGGATATCACAGACTTTATTCTCCCAGACATACTTAACCTTCTGATGGATCGTTGATGGTATAGCACCCAAACTGTCTAACCAAGGCCTACCCAGCAACAGGTTGAAGGAAGCGGGGATGTCGATGACCTAGAATTCAGCTTCTTTTCCAAAAGGGCCGATAACGAGACGAATAAGGACTATTCCCATGACCATTCTTTGGGTGTTGTCGTAGGCTCTTACCCTTTGCTCAAATGGTGTAAATGTTGACTCATCCAGGCCCATTCGCTTAGCCGTTCAGAAAGGACATACGTTGAGAGCTGACCCATTATCAACTAGGCAAGCAGGCACGACGTTCCCCAAGCATTCGATAATGACATATAATGGTTTGTTGCGAACGGGCCCTCCTGGAGGCAAGTCATTCGACGAGAAGGTAATAGCCAAAGTCGAAATTTTGCAGATCAGTCCTATAAGGTCCTCCGGGGTGGTATTGATGGATACGTCAGCTTGGTTCAGAGCGTCTAGGACCGCCTG
Source organism: Hydrangea macrophylla (assembly GCA_033977485.1). Taxonomy (NCBI): domain Eukaryota; kingdom Viridiplantae; phylum Streptophyta; class Magnoliopsida; order Cornales; family Hydrangeaceae; genus Hydrangea; species Hydrangea macrophylla. Next base: position 20,739,547 of record CM066998.1, read on the forward strand.
CCTATGACGTTTGGAGGCAATCAGTAACCCCCAAACGGTGATGTTAGCCTGAGTTTTCTTCATCTGCTTCAGAACCCTGTCCTCTTCTTCTTCTTCAATCATCTTCCCTTTTCCCTTGTCCAATTCTCTCCCCGGATGATCCTCCTCTAGCTTATGCGGCTTGAAGTGTCTGCCAGACCGAGTTAAGTGACTGATTTCTTCCTTTGCCCACAGATTGTCAACTTCTGAATCAACTTTCAAAGTGCCCTCCACTATCTCCGTTTCTTTGTCACTCTCATACCAGAGGTCATCTTCTACCCGGTTCTCGTCTCAACTGTCGCTCCCTTGAATCCACCAGTCTGACCGTCCCATTTCATTCTCCTTTAGCTGATCCTCCAAAGCACAGATCGTTAAATCCTCGGGTAGCCGGTATGGCTTTCTTGGTGTCCCAGACTTAGAGATTAGCCTAGATGGATTGAAGGTTGCCTCTTCTATCCCCAAGAAATAAAAGCGTCGCGGTGGTGGTACGGCTCGGTGATCCGGAAGCGGATTTCTAGTAACATTCGGGGCTTTGGTAGGGGGCTCTGAAATTACCTTGTTATCAATGAGGTCCTGAATCTCGTGCCTTAGTCTCATACATCTATCCGTTGAGTGACCCTTCTGCTGATGGAACTTGCAAAAGAGGTCTCCTTGAAAGTTTGGCGGAAGCGGACTTGGTAGAGGGCGAGGTTCCAACTGACGGAGATGCCCCTTGGCTAACAATCTATCGAGGGCGGTTGACAGTGACACTCCCAAATCTGAAAACCTCCTTGGTGCTTTATCCCCTCCTCTCCTTGGTGCTATGTCGAACTTCCTTTCTGGCCCATTCAGTGCATTGACATCGGTAGGGCCAGAGTGACCCCCCGTTCGTTCTCCGTTGGACCCATAGTTTGGCCTCCTGTACCGATTTGGTTGCTCCTCTTTCTTGATTACCCCTTCTTGGATTGCATCCTCTATCCTTGTCCCGACATCGAAAACCTCAGCAAAGGTGTTGATCGACTGGAATCTCATCTTTTCTTGGTACACTGGCTGTAGATTCTTCATCAACATTCGGATTTGATCTTTCTCAGACGGCCTTTGTACCATTTTAGCTGCCTTTCCCCTCCATCGGCTCAGATACTTAGCGAATGATTCTTTGCTTCCCTGCCTGGTTGTTTCTAGATCTCGGACGGTGACATCCAAATCTTGATTGTACTCGTACTGTGCCACAAATGCTTTAATTACTTCCTCCCAAATTCTAGTTTTGCTTGGTTCGAAAGTAAGGTACCAGGACAGAGCAGCTCCAGTTAAAGTTTGTTGGAATAGAACCGCCATCATAGTTGTGCTCAAGCCGCTTGGTTGGAAGGCCCCAATACACATTCTTATATGACTGCGAGGATTTCCGGTGCCATCAAACTTATCAAAAACTAGCATTTTGAACCCGGCGGGCAGCGTCTCGCGGACCCCGTCGTACAGGCCTTCTAACTCCATTAGATAGGTATCAACCCCCTGAGCCTTGCGCATCACCCTTTCCAACTTCTCTATTTTCTCGATCAGTTGCTTCTCCTTCTCAGTCTTTTCCCTTTCTTTCTTCTCTCTTTCTACCCTGAGTGCTTCGGTTCTCGGCATCTCTAGATCATCAAACCAAACTTCTTCTCTGATGGGCGGATCCGGGTTCGGTGGGTTTACGACTGGCGGATCTACAACAGGTGGTGGACGTGCTATTGCTTCTATCATAACCATCATACGATTCATATTCTCGGCTTGCCTCCTCATCTGTTCAGCTTGTTGCTCTACCAGTGTTCTTAGTTCTGCCACTTCCCCAGTATCTCTTTCCTCTGCCATCTCGAAGTCTTCTCTTCTTCTTACTAACCTTGCTGTGGGCCCTCTAGACCAAACAGTGCCTGTATTAAGTGCTATTTTTGCCCCTATATAAAAATTTGAAAAAAGGTTTTGTTGGTTCTTTTTTTCAAAAAGAATTTGCTTATTACCATTATTTGAAAGTTTTGGGAATGAATGGTCCATATGTCACACGGATGCGATTCATGTGTGTGTGTGTGCCTATTCTATATGCCAAAGAAACGGAAAATCCTAATCCTAACACATAAGCATATAAGCACATAAAAATCCTTACCCATGTCAAGTGTGGTAATTTCACCTCTCATTGTGATCCTTACTACACTTTCAAAGGTCAGGTGTTCAAAAGTTTTTGAAAAATATTTCTTGAAATGATGAGATCTTTCAAAAACAATTCTCAAGGATTCTGAACGAGAACAAAGATTTCTCGATAAAGATGATTGGGTTGAAATTTTGAAATTCATTTAAAGAACATTTCTTCCAAAAGAATAGCTCCCAAAATTTTCGATTTTTCCTTAGAAAATGATTATGTGAAAATATACCTTAACAAGGGTTGATTTCAAATATTCTTTTTGGAAAGAGTGATTGAAAACTTTTAGGATAATGATGGCAAAACTCTGTTTGCTTTCAAAGATGGATTAGAAGTTCTTTGGGTAGAAGGATCACACGATCGGATTATCACCGTACTTTTCATGACTTTGGATACATACAAGGCCAATGATGCTTAGCAAATCATGATACCAGAGATGTAATCTTATAATCAACGTCTAACATATTCCCAAATGTCATGGGACATGAAGAGGAATTGCTCAAAAGTGATTAAGAGTTTACACATCCTATATCAAGTAAGTATCGTCATCATCTCAAGTAATCCCTTTCGGGTATACAAAACTTCCTAGCATATAATCCTAATCAAGAATTGACTCCTAAGATTGAAAGGTTCTATGGAAGCTACTATGCAAAGGCTGGGTTTTGGTCAAATAAGGGACCCTTGACACACATCCGATAGGATGCTTCATATACCAAATCATGGTACGAGATCAAGGGTGATCACACAGTCCCATGATGACTTGACCGACCGGGTTGCCCCGAGCCTCCAAGGTCATAGTTTCGTGCAATCGACTGGCGAGACATGCAAGTGCAATGCAACAGGCACACAAAAATTTATTAATTCGATTAAAATGATGCTTTCAAGTCTAATCCTCGAGTGAACCCAAAATCAGAAATCTGGTCTGCGAAACCAGAGATTCTGGGTTCGATCCCCACCAGAGTCGCCAGATTGTGGATATCGCATTTTTCCTCTTACCCACAGCTTTTCTTTTAAAATACTTTCTCAAAATCAATTTCAAAACCAATGAGTCGCCACTTAATTTTTTTAAAAAAAAATTAAGAAACCATTTTTAAAGCAAACTGATCTTTTTAGAAACCAGAGATTAACTAGGTCCGGGGATTATGGAATGAGAGAGGAAGGAGCCCGTCGGACTAAAACACCCTCTCTCATCTTATCTTGCGATAGGCCTCTACTCAACATCCTTCTAATTGAATTATTAATTTAAATGTGCCCTCAAATAATACATAGGTATAACATATACATTACAAAAGCATGTCCAAAGGGTATAAGATTGCAAATGACAAAATATCATTCAAAAGCCATATAGTTCAAATAGCAAGCAAGATGATGTGCGAATAAGGAACTAGGAAACTTACCCGGGATCCGGCCGCGGATATTTAAACGTGCAAATGCATGCGAATAGGTAAAACCTAAGAAAAAGGGTCTCTAATCCATATATACAAGTAAAACAATTCCTAATTCTAAGGTATCGCGCATTAAGTCAAAAAATTAATAAAATAAAAAAATGCAATAAACTAGAGAGGGGATGAGAAATTGTACCTCAAATGCGCTACAAAACAAAGATTAGTCCACATGCTTCACATAATAATATGATATCAAAACAATCAATCATGATCCTCTAGCTTAAATCTATTAAGCATGAAATCCAACTTTATTCAATAGCTAGTTCTAATCATAAGCATTAATGTACATGAATGAATGAATGTGAACAAGAATAAAACATTGATTTATTCACTAATTTGGATCACTTAGCCTCTGGATTTAAGCTAAATTATCGTTATTCAAAACATGATTTGGGTCCCAAGACATTAGGGAACCATTTGAGTTGAAATAAATAAGATTAGACAAAAACAGTAGCAGTTTTTTATGAATTACAGAGAGCAGACCAGATCTTAGAAAATGGAAAAACCATACTCCCAATGGTTGGATCTTAATGATATTTGGGTATAATATGCCTCTGTGAGTCTAGTTTATAACCTAAAAAGAAAATCAAAGTTTGAACGGTTAGATCTCCGGGAATATGGAAAACACTAGACATCACTCAGGATTCTGCAACTCTCTGTCCAGAGATCTTGTACGATTTTCTAAAAATAGCAAAAAGATGAGAAACACTTAGATCGTTTTAGGGGATCTTCCTAACACATTAAGGTATCTAGGAAAAATTATTAGAAACCTCGAAAACTCTATTATGATTATGATTTATGAATTTCAAAATGGACTTGCTGTTCTGAAATTTCGGACATAGAGTTGCATGCTTTAAAATCATGAGACCAAACCACCTTAGGCATGGAGTTTCATCAAAACAAAAATTACAGTGGTAAATCATTGTGTTATTGACATTTTCCCGTTTGTTTCATTTGATTCCAACGGTTAGATTTTGAATTAAAAATCTTTGATCAAAAACAGTTTGTGAACGCACTGTTTTCATTTGACAAGTCCAACTTTTGTTTGTTAACCCCAACTATTAAACCAATGAGTTGGACTTAAAACCAAACCATTTCTTCTACCATTTGATGGTCATTGAAGACTAAATACATCTATATTTGGAGATTTCATTGAAGTATGAATGACCTTCATAAAATCTTGAGACATATGAACCTAAACCATAGAGATTAGATTAGATTCAAACCATTTCTCCTGCCATTTGATGGTCATTGGAGACTAAAGACACACATACATGTAGGTTTTAAACGAAGTATGAAGAACTCCTCAAACCTAAGAAAAAGATTAGCTTAAGCCATGGAGATGGACTTAAACTAGGCTACTTCTCCTACCATTTGATGGTCATTGGAGACTAATAACACTTGAACTCATGGGTTTCAATGAAGTATGAAGGACTTCATAAAACCTCAAAGTAATGATCTCAAACTATGGATGAAGTTTGGACTCATTAACTCAATATACTAAAAATAAACCTCAATCCCCTCATGAATCATGAGTTTATAAGGACATTGAAGGACTCTAAACACATGGATTTAAGTAAGACATTGAAAGTCTTATAAATCCAAGGAGATAAACATAATCAAAAGAAAATGACCAAGGCTTTTCTTCAAAATTTTATTAAGCTTTAACCATTGAACTATTTTGATCCAAACTAATGACATAAAAGCTCAATCACAATATATGTGGTGTGTGATGAAATGAGGTGAGAAGAGAGGTTTTGAAAATGTGTAAAAGGTCCTAAGTATCTATATATTGTGATTGAGCTACTAAATACACTAATTAGTTTAGAGTTTTACCTCTAATGATCCTCAACTTCTTGGTTGCTTTAAGGCCTTCCAAATGGTGATTAAGCTCCTCCTTTGCTTTTTCTTCCAACAAACCTCTCTAATACTCTCTTGATTTTGGGTGAGAATCAATATAGAAATCCCAACATTCTAATGTTCTACCTCTCAAACAAGGGATATACACCTTCTATTTATAGGCAATCTTTAGGGGGGCATTTTGGAAAATTTGCAGCCAAAACCCTAATTTCCGCCGCCACTTTGAAGGTATGAACTGACCTACTTTCGGACAAACTGTCACAAAAACGCGGCACTCGGAGAAACGTAGCAGCACTCACTGAGAGCCGTTGCGGCACTCACTGGATGCCGGAGGGGCACTTGCTGAGTGCCGCACCGGCATTCACTGACTGCCGTTCGTGCACCCTGACTGCCGCTGCACTGTAATTCAGCACTATTCAACACCTTAATTTCATTTCATGTCATTTAAGTAAATGTTGTTTAATTTATGTATTTACTTAAGACATTAAATGTAATTAAGGAAATACCCCCCATTTGGATTCAATAAAAATATCTAAAAAATCAAAATCCTTAAGGAAAAAAAAGTCAACTCTCCCTTCGAAGGCAAAATATCGATTTTCTGCACAATTCTCCTTAAAAGCCTTTCGATTTCACCATGATTTCTTTCATTTAAAAATTATTAAAAATCATTTCTATCATAAGGGAGACCCAATGAACAATTACTGGGACTTTTCATCTTGAAATTCGATAATTTTATGATTGACTCCCTTTTGACCCGTTGACTTTTCACTGGGTCAACTGTTGACTTTGTTTTTCGGGGTTCATGCTGAACTTCTCTCCTTTTTCTTTTATTTTTAAATTGAAAGAGCTTTCGGAAGAGTTTGAATCACCTGTGGAAGTCCTAGGTTAGGTCGGACATCGTCATCATCGGATCTTAGAGGTAACACTCCCCTTAATTCGACGCTTGGTCAAAATTAGGGTGTCTACAAAAGGGAAAGCATATAGAGAGGAAGTATCATCTCATCAGAGATATAGTTCAGGATGGAGACATGACTGTTACCAAGATTGCCACTGTGGACAATCTTGCAGATCTATTCAAAAAGGCATTGCCGCAGAAGGCCTTTAATCATCATCTAGATAGTTTAGGTCTCAGATGTAATTCAAGCTGGTTATGAGTGCAAGTGGGAGTTTGTTGGGATTGTGCTCTCAAACTTATTACTTCAAGTGTTAGACATTGTGACATTTATATCTATGGATATTAGTTTATATGTTATTATGTATGTTTCATGAGATGAATATTTCTTTGATTGTAATCCTTAGACATCTCTGTAAGTTATTTTATGTATGTATGAGATGCATACATGGGAGATATGAATTACTATTCCTTGATGTTTAGAATTGTCATAGTGGATGATGAGATTGGATACCTCATCAGGTTTACACTGTAGCATGATTAACTACCATAGGATGGAGTGATGTATCGCGTTCACTAGAGTACATGACTCTTAGTTAATACGTTGATGCTTATAGTGCATTGATGGACTATAAGTTTTTCTATTGACATTAATCATTGTCAACAGTTGATAGGAACTCATAACTTGTATATGATACGTGTTCTTAATCTTGAGATGATTACAAACACAAGTAATGCGCATGGTTACTTTGACTTACCAATTAGTGAGGTCTTCAAGATCAACACCTGGGTATCTTGGGTAATTATATTTCATGATGTTGTGAACTTATTTTGTCAAGATGGAATCTACCCTCTGTTACAGAGTAAGCATTCTCTTAAAAATGTCACCAAGTTGATTACTGAGAACTACAGTCCTGTTGATAAGTATTTATCGACATATCTGTTAATCATGATAGGTGAATGGGACTCGATGATTAGAATATGTATTCATAATTTAGGTTGACAGTACTGGTTATCCGAATACTTAAATGTGAATACAAATGCTGAAGATAAAGGGACATAAGATTGTGGATACCGGCATTTGGTCCCACTTTTAATTTTAAAACACAATTTCTTTCAAATTCAAATACAAACAGTCGCCACTTAATTTTTAAAGGAAAATTAAGAAACCATTTTAAAAGCAAACCGATCTTTTGCGAAACCAAAGATAAACTGGGTTCGGAGATTATGGAATGAAAGGGAAGGGAGCCCAGTAGACTAAAACACCCCCTTTCATCCTATCTCGTGATACCCCTCTACTCAACATCCTTTTTAATCGAATTATTAATCTAAGCATGCCCTCAACTAATATATATGTATATATGCATTACAAAAGCATGTCAAAAAGGGTGCAAGATTGCTAACGATAAATAGCATCTAAAACCATGTAATTCAATTAGCAGGCAATATGAATGCAATATGGAACTAGAGAACTTACCCAGGATCCCGCTGCAAATACTAAACGTGTAATGCACACAAAATAGAAATTCTAAGAAAAGGGTCTCTAATCACATATACACATAAAGCAAGACCTAATCTAAGGTGTCCCGCATGGAGTCGAAAATCAATTAAAATAAAATAATAGAATTAACTATAGAATGTTTGAGAAATTGTACCTTGATTGCGCTACAAAACAAGGGTTAGTACACATGCTTTAGACAGGACATATAATATCAAATAATCATTCCTAAAAACGTCTAACTTAAATTTATCAAGTAGAAAAAGAATTGATATGATTATGAATTCCTTCTAATTAGTTGGAAATGCACCATTTCTATAGATATGCAAGTCTCAACTAGGAGCCAATGCAATGTCCATATTGGAGTGGTATAGTCCGAACATGATTACAATGAATTCATAATTATGTTTACAAAATGAATCCTAATTACAAGTATCAATCTATATGGATGAATGTATATAGCTACATGAATGTGAACAAGAGTGAGCTATGAAGTTATTCCTTGATTCGGATCATTTAACCTTTAGGTTTAGGTTTAACTAATCATTATTGAAGAATGGTTTAAGCCCTAGGTCATAGAAAAGTCATTTGGACTATTATTTATAAAGTTTACCAAATCTGTCCTAAAATTTTGAAAATTGCAGAGAGCAAATCAAAACTTCAAAAATTGGAAAAGCATGGTTCTCATGGTTTGATGTCAATGATTTTTGGACACAAGATGTATATGTAAGTCTAGCTCCAACCTAAAAAGAAAAATCAAAGATCAATGGTTCAATCTCCGGGAATTAGACAAACACTAGGCATCACTCAGAAATTTACCACTCTCTGTCCATAGATTTTGTACGATTTTTTAAAAATAGTAAAAAAATCAGAAACACTTTAATCTTTTTAGGGTACCGTCCTAACACATTAAGCTACTCAGAAAAATTTATTTAAGGCCAAGAATTCTTGATTGAGGCTCTGATTTGTTTATTTCAAAGAGATGTTAATGTTCTAAAATTCTGGACAGTTTTGGTTATTTCACAGAAACCATGACCAAACCACTTTAAACATGAAATCTCATTAAAACAAAAATCACAGTGGTAGAACTTTGTGTTGGTGATAATCTCTAGTTGGTTTTATTTAATTCCAACGGTCCATTATTTAATTAAAAATCTTTGATCAAAAGTAGTTGGTGAACTCACTGCACCTTTTGTCAAATGCACCTTTTATTTACTAACTTTAGCTATCAAGCCATTAGGTTTGGCTTATCCTAAATTACTTTTCCTCCCACTTGGTGGTCCTTGGAAACGAATGACACTTGCACTTATAGACCTCAATGAAGTATGAAAAGAACTTCATGAAATCTCCAAATAATGAACCCAAACCATGGAGGTAGGTTTAGATTAATTTACCAAATATACTAACATCAACCTCAATCCCCTGGTAAAGCATGAGCTTACAAGAAAACTAAGGGATTTCAAGTCAATAGATTCAAGTAAGATATTGAAAGTCTTATGAATTCTAAGAGATGAATGTAATTAAAAAGAAAAGAGAAAGAAAGAGGAAACTAAGACTCAAATAACATCTAAGTATACTTCATGATTTGTTTAACCTTAAACCTAAGGTCATTTTGATCCAAATTAGTAAAATACAAGTTCAATCACAACATTAGCATGTGTAAAGGATTCCAAGAAGTCCTATGTATTGTGATTGAACTTGAAATAGAGACTTAATAACTTAGAGGTTATCTCTAATTATCCTCAACTTCTTGGTTGTTTTTAGGATATTAGCTAATCAAACTCTCCTTCTAGCTCTTCCTTCTAAAAAAACTTGCTCTTAATAGTGTTTAGAAAATTTTAAGAGGTTGAAAACAAATAAATTTAAGAATCTAAGCCAAGATACTAACCAAATCAAGATCCTTTGTAATGGGATATTCATCCCTTATATATAGGCAATTTTTGAAAGGGTATTTCAGTATTTTCAAGGGTAAAACCCTAATTTTAGATGTCCTTTTGAAGGTATAAAATGTACTATTGCAAAGCTGGTAGCCACAAAAATGCGACACTTAACGGAGATGGAAGTGGCATTCAATGAGTGCCGGAGCGGCACTCACTGACAGCCGGCGCGGGATTCAATGAATGCTGCGGAAAACTCTACGGACTGTCGTTTTTTCTGGAATTCTGATTTTTATGGCATTTGATGTATATTTGCGGCTCTCACTGACTACCGTCACAGCACTTGCCAACTGCCGTACGACAATCAGGGAGTGCTGCAAATATAAGCCATGTGCTGTTTTTCTTCTATTTTTCTTTTCTCTCTCTTTTTCTTCTTCTCTCTCTTTTGTTTCAATTGAAGAGCCTTTTGAAGAGCTTGGATCACCTTTGGAAGTCCTAGATTAGTCGAACAATGTCATCATTGGATCTAGAGGTAACACTCCCCTTAATCTGATGTTCGATCAAAATCGAGGAGTCTACAAGTATCACCCTATAAGTCTAGTGATCGCTTCAGATATGTTCTTATGCATTGGATTGCAGTTATCGTTATTTAGTGGTACTAATGTTAACTGATAGGTTAGTTAATTTTCTAATTAAGGAGTTTAATCTAGGAGGGATTAATAACTGATCTAAGCTAATAATTAAGAACTCATAAGATCCCATTCTTAGCTTCATAAAGAATGCAAGAAATATATAAAAGGAGAGTATCAATTGATTGGACCTTGTGCCCAATTGATTGGATAGGCAATTGATTAGACTTCTGCCCAATTGAATAGGATGGAAATCGATTGGGCTTTTTGCCCAATAGATTGGACCTATGGTCGGTTGCAAAATAAAATGTATAGAACATCATTTTTAGCTCCCAGGAAGTCCAAACCTATTTCTACGCGTTCTAGACCTTCTTTCTCTCTCTATTAGGGTCCTTACCAGCCCGAGTCATTTCAATTCACATGAGAAGACATCAGAGTGAAGATCTGCTAGAGGAAGCTACTGGTCACACATACAAAGTATTTTAGAATTGGGTTGAAGACCTAAGAGATATCTCCTTCCTACTACCCATCGCTAGATTCAATAAGAAGTAGATCTTGAATACCTAAAAGTTTTATATAAGACTTTTTGCTGCGTAATTAGATTTTCAAAAACTAAACCAACAGGATCTCAACGAGCTAATGGAAGATATTCCACCCGTAAGCTCCTAGTTAACCTAGAGGATGAGGCTTCACTGTACGAGTCAGACGTGGATGATTTTTGAGATAGGACCCCTAAGATTTATATTTTCTTTGATTGATAGGACATATTGCCCACTTTTGATGATTATTGTGATAACTACTGATAGTAGTCTTTTTGTATAGAAAGTGAGCCACTAGTAGTGGATTGTAAATAGTTTATATCTAGATATGTATTGGTTCATGTACTATGCGGTACATAGTTTGACTAGCATGTACTGCGTAGTACATATTTTGAGTATCTATGAAAGATCACCTTTAGAGTTATCATTGATGTCTATCTCGTTATTGTTTATCTGATTTGATATACTTGTGGATATAGAATTGATAGTATACCATTTTGTTTGCATTATTTTGATGCTATGTCTCCGAAAAAATTGAAGTCTAATCGATAGATCCTTATATAGGTACACAGCACACGAATAACCATGGTTGGACCTACGAGACAATAAGCCCAATGAAGAGTACCCATTTCCCCAGGCATGGACCCAATAGGCGCATTCAAGGCATTCATGCAACGTATGGAGTATATTGACACCAACTACAACAATTCCAACAATAATATTCATAACAACGTCAATAATAACAGCAACAACAATGGAGTACCCCCAATACAGATAGGGGGCAAACTACTGGAACATTTTCATGCTTTGCGTTCGTAGAAGTTTGATGGCATGATAGAGTTATGGAAAGTAGAATAATGGCTTCAGGAGATGGAGTTGATCTTTAAAGCGCCCGAGTGTAACAAGCTAGACAAGCGACGTTTGGCTACATTTTAACTGACCTACGTTGTAATACCCTATATTTTTAGTTGTATATTTATAAATGGAATTCCATTATGTATGGCTTAATCTTGTAACTTTACTTTACCATTGGTGTATTCAGTGACCAATCGATTGGACTAATGTACCAATTGATTGGCAACTTTGAATATTCGATCGATTGGAACTTATACCGATCGATTGGCAAGTGACCGCCTTAGACCAATCGATTGATATCTTCCCAATTAATTGCCTTTATAAATATTTGAGTCTAATCGATTACCAAAAGTGCCAATTGATTGGTTGGGAGCTAAACTTGGTCTCCAAGTTTGCTCGGGTGTTGACATGTGGCATTCTCACTCTATATATATGGGATGATTTCGTGGCTGGGGGGTTGTTTAACAGAATTTTGGTGAGAGAGAGTGGTAGATGTATGTGTACACACTCATATAGAAACATATATATACCTACACACACACACACACACATATATATAGATACACATACATATACACACACACACTACAGAAGACAGAGGAAGAAGAAGAAAGAAGGAGATAGAAGGGGAAGGGAGAAGAGACAGAGAGGAGAAGGAAAGAGGAGAGAGAGAGAGCTTGGCTCCATAGCCACCCATACCTACACACACACACACCATAGGTGAGTCCCAATCTCACTCGGTCTCATTAACATAGAGTTTTACATGTTTTAAATAAGAAAAGACGTAGCAAACCACGTCCCCTAAACGTTTAAGTCCTGGACTACCAGTCTCGGTGAAGAAGACGAAGCCCCAATCAATTAGTACTTTTCCCAATCGACTACTAATGATGTGGACATAATCAATTGGTGTATTTCTATTGTCTTTATCCCAATTAATTGCCAAAGTTTTCAATTGATTGGCATTGATTGTGATCCAATCGATTGGAAATTTTCCCAATTGATTGTTACTACTTTTTATCCAATCAATTGGACCTCTATCTCAATCGATTGGAAGAACAAAATGTTGATATTTCTTGTTAGTTGATCTTATCGCTGCTTAGTAATTTAAATGATGTTCTGAAACCCCAACATGTAATATGGTAGTAGATAAGAGATAAACGTCAAATCATAGTAACATTAAGAGTAATGGATAATGTTCATACCTTAGATAACGTAGTAGTCATGAATCATTTTGGAGTTATCGTTTCGTTTCATTCAATATAGTCAGTCCACATGGGAATGTCTTGTATCAGTATTAGTACGAAACTTAGGTATATTTGCTAAGATCTGGGAATCTGGCATGGGCAGCCACTTGGTCATGATATGTTCTTAAAAGCCGGTGAGTTGTTAATATGTTCTTAAAAGGTAGTGAGCTGGACCAAGTAGCCCTAAGATAGACCAGGTGATCCATGATATGTTCTTAAAAGGCGGTGAACTATAAATATGTTCTTAAAAGGCAGTGAGCTGGGATCACTGGTAGATGACTTTAAGTTGTGGCAATAGATTGATATACGTTGTTCAAACGTTATGTCCCAGTAATGCAGTGAGTTGTGAATATATTCTTAAAAGCTAGGGACGGACTGACGTGGTGTCCATGACATGTAATGAGATATGAATATGTTCTTAAAACCAGTGGACGAAATGATGGTGTATCTATAGAGTTAAACTAACAAGACTATTCCTCAATCAAGAATACGTTGTCGGCCTTCGGGTGGCAAGATGATCACAATCAGATAATGGATTGAAATAAAGAAGATATTAATAGTAGCATTAACTATATATCGTTCTATAACATGTAATTACTTCACATCTTTGGTACTGTGTTAGTTTTCTACTCACTTAGTGATGATGCAATTTTTGGTAGTGGTCTGATTTAGGGTTTAGGAGCATATTAAAGTATGAGAGAGAGAGAGAGAGATAGGCAGCGTATTTGTATGTGGTTCAACCCTGTTAATAAAGGAACGTTCGTCCACGTGTGCTTATTTGTCAGTGCTTCCTCTGGATAGAAAACTGTTTATAGTGACTGGTGTAGGTGGCCTTGATGATCCAATAATAAGACTGGAACTATCAAGGGACTGCCTAACACGACTGCTCTTAGGTTTCTAGGGAGAAAGACAACACAGTATGTTAGGGCTAGTGTTGAATTCGCCTCCTCCTTTGAGGGGATGGGAGGATCCTTTATAGAAGGAAGAGTACTTCCTTATAAGGCATTTTAGTTCGATTAGGTAACTATTGATAGCCTGTGATGACAGCTGCATAACTAGAATGTTTCCTAATCTGTTTAGGAAATAATTGATGCGAATTTGATGGTTTCCTAGCTGGTTTAGGAAGCTACTAGAGTCCGAACAACTTGGGACGTGCCCCTGAGTTAGCTGAGCTAGACCTAAACTGTATTGTAATTGGACTGCCGCTGCGGCACTCTCCCCCAAACAGCTCCATTTTTGTAATTAATTTTGGGGGTCCAAATTGAATAATTAAAAACCAAAATAACGTAGTTTTATGTTCATAGATGTTTGGGACCAATGGGAACACCTTTTTAATCCCAAAACCACCCCATATTGGCCTATATAAACCCCCCTTGACTCCTCATTTTAGCGGTGGCAAACATAAGTTTTATAGAAGTTGTAGAGAGAAAGTATTAGAGATGAGGTTAGAATAGAGAGAAAGAGAGCTTCCTCTGATTTTCAACAAGAAAACGAGTTCCCAACCTTTTTTTTTACTTCATTACTCCTCTTTACTTCACATTCAATACATCCAACCACCATTTTTGTGAGCATTTATGAGATAAGAAGCTACTTCTATGTCCAAAGTCATTATATATGAGTGAAACATCAAGCTACAAGTCCAATATCATATTGAATATCATCTTTGATTGTTTACTTGTTTGTTTATATACTATGTTCATCTCTTCTTATCCCATTTCTTTTTGATTCTTTTGTTTACTTACTAGTTCATCATCATCTAGATGATGACACGATGTTTGAGGTGAGTGAATTCTTATGGATAGTAGCTCTTGACCTTAAAAATATGTTTGATAGATGATGATTTTAACTTCAATACATTCCTATGTTTTCTTGAGGTTATGTTCAAAATAAGCAATACTCTCCAACAATCTTGGAAGTTCTTAATACGAGTTTGATGTTGATATTCTACGGTATTATAATCTCCATTTGATGCTGAAAATATACTCTCAAAACCTCTATTTCAAAACCTTTTAAACCCTTATTTTGATTCCAAGAAATAAAACTCTAGTTTTTCTCAAAATCTTCAAAACAATGTGTTATATAAATTCAAAATAACACTCTGAGCTCAATACTCAATGGATGATTGCAAGACCACTTGGAAAGTCTTCCTAACTCATTAGAGAACACCCTTGATTTTTGGTTTGATTTAAAAACACTTGGAAGAGTTTCATTTTGACCCAAACATTCCTTCTAGACATTCTGTTTTTGCTGTCACAGCAGCTAGGTTGACTTTCAACTTGTTTTCCAAAAAACTTGTCCAAAACGGATGGTCCGAACTCATTTTTCCCTTGAACTTCAGTGTCTTTGGAAACCTTTTGTATAATATGGAGCTCCAAATGTTTTGTTTTCATTTTCGAAGATCTCTCTACATTTCAGTTGACAGTACAGATTCTATTTTTGAGTAACCTCTATTTTTTTAAATGATTTCTCCCAATGTGTAACTTCAATGTTAATTTGGCTTTTTGATATGTGTTCTAGACATAGTAGGGATGATCTCTATAAACAATCATGAATTAAAAACATTTCTAACCTCACTTTTCCATTTTTACAAAATCAGTTCACTATTTTGTCCACTATTCACAGCAAGTATGTTTTAGTTTTTATTCTTTGATTAGATGTTTACATGCAATCCAAATTAGTTCATCTCTTAGAAAGTAGTTCATACTACATTTGTACATGATATGTACAAAAATATCTGGTCAAAATCAAACTACCACATCATCACAGAGACGCTGAGTCATCTGGAAAGGGTGCCTACCATTCAGCCATCCCGAGTTGCTCGGTCCATACCGCCCGGTCTGGGACCACAGCTTGGGCTTACGATACAGACTTGTCCCACAGTGGGCGCAACACGGGACTACCCCGTGGCTTGCTCTACAAGGTTTCAAGCAGTTGCCTATCTCAGTCAGAAGACTAATAGTACAAGTAGTTTCCTAAACCACTTAGGGAGCTTCCATGATTTATGCTAATCACTCGTAATCGTATTTGGCTTCCTTAATCAGCTAGTTACCTTGTACGAGTGGTCTCTTGCATCTATAAAAGAGACCGTTCACCCCCATTAAGGGGGATCACATTTTCTTATCTTACGGGAAGCTACATAGATCACTCATAAGCATACACCCGGCCGATCTCTGGGAGTACCGCCCTCTTTGTTGGTTCACCAAAGGCCGCCGGTGATTTGTTAGTGAACGTGCTCCGACGCACACGTGGATGTAGGTCATCTAGTTAACGGGGCTGAACAACATACAAATTCCCTTTGTCTCTTTCTCTCCTTAGATTGCCCTTGTTGTTCTTACCCAATTTTTGGCATCATCAACTTGGCGCCGTATGTGGGAATCGACAAGTTCTCTCAGAAAAACAAATCACTTAAATGATCGTCATGCCTCCAAAGAAGGGTAAGAAGACCACCCCAACAGGTCAGGTGGACTCACAGCCCGGGCAACTGACCACCTCCATAACCTCCGAGCAGATCATTGTGGCTCTCGTACAACTCTTAGAGGGCTAGCGGCAGACTCAATAGCAGATCAAAGTGATGTTGGCCCGCCAGGACAAACTCTCTCAAGCCGAGGATCGACCCGGGAACGATGCACGTGATAGCATGCCCGTATGGACTCCACGACGCGCCTGTATGGCACTAGTATCTCCTCCAGCTATGAGGCGGTCTAGGAACGGTAAGCATAGTCACGGTCCCGAGCAGACCCGGCGACGTGCTTGGGCCAACCCAAGCCGGGCGAGAGATGCCAGAGAGATTATCAATAGTCGGCGCACCACTAGAAGAGAGGGGCATGAACAAACGGCCCGGGGATCAGCTCGAGAACACCCATGCCAAGAGCCATGGAAATCTTAGGCACACGATTATGCAGATCCAGAATCATGACCTGTCCCCGCGCACAACGCACTTCGAAGAGGAGGCCTCATCGTCCGACCCGACACACTGCTCAGATACGGAGCAGAAGACCGATCAGAAAGATGTCAAGGCCCAAATTGAGGACCTACAGAAGCAAATCAAGAAATTGAACCACAAGTCAGGCCATGACCACACCAATACAGAAACTGAGTCACCCTTTACCGTGTGGATCATCGGATTTCCCATCCCGCGAAAATTCAAACCACTGCAACTTGATTCTTATGACGGTTCAGGGAGCCTGGTGGATTATGTTTGAACATATAATGTCTAGATGGCGCTGGTCACCACTGCTAATGAACTACTGTGACTGGCCTTTCCTAGCACCCTAAAAGTCTCGACCGTGTTTTCCATGCACTAAAACCCCGAACGGTCATTGATTTCAAAACACTCAGTAAGCGCTTCATTAGCCAGTTTGTGGGGATGCTCGACCGATCACAGCCAGACACCCAACTATTGGCTGTCAAGCAGCATAGGGGGGAATCCTTTAAAGATTACATTGATCATTTCAATAAGTAAAAGCTCCAGATTTGCCACCTGGACAAAATGCTCGCTATCAGGGCCTTTTACTCAGGAGTACAGCACACCAAGGTTGCCGTATCGTTTCACCATGACCGACCGGCCACCTTGGTTAAACTTTTGGAGATGTTTAGAAAGTACATTGATATGGAGGAGTTACCAAAGTCCAAGTGTGCTACCTTTGCAGGAGATGAGTCCCCGAAATCCAAATATAAACGCGAAGGCTCCGAGAAGGGCTCGGGAAAGAAGCCGAGGCAGGATCAGTAGAGAGGTGGTCGGGACCAGGCTCTGATTGCCTTCATGCCTCTTTCCCATCCTATCCACGAGGTCATGGATGCTGCCAAGACCCAGAGGCTGCTCCAATAGCCAGCAAAGCTGAAGAGCCTGCCCAGGAAGAGAAACTGGGATAAGTTTTGCCGGTATCATAAAGACAATGGACATAATACAGAGGACTGCTTCAAGCTCAAGATTGCCATCAAAAAGTTGATTAAATAGGGTCATCTCGCGAAGTTTATCACGACAGATAGACGACCTTGGCCGGACACCTGAGCTCTTGAGCAGCCATAACCCCTCGAGCAAATCAATGTGATCTCTAGAGGAACTTCGGGTGGAGGGACTCATAATCAGCTAGGAAGAGGCATGCTCGGCCATCTCGATCGGATTTCTGGCATGTCCAATCCGCTAGTTCCTTGCCAACCAATGTGCTGACATTCTCATTCGACAATATAAAGGATCTGCACTACCCCCATGACAATTCACTGGTGGTGACGTTGTCTATAGCAAATTATGTGGTCAAGAGGGTATTAGTGGACACAAGCAGCTCTTCTGATATTTTGTTTATCTCAGCTTTTGATTAGTTTGGGATATCAAGGGATTGGCTCAGACTAGTAGCCACTCCCCCGGTAGGGTTCAACGGATTTAGTACACAACTGCTCAATTCGATCGAGCTTCCAGTTCTTATGGGGACCTATCCCCAGCAAGTTTCTGTACTTGCAAATTTTATCGTGGTAGAAGCCCCGTCCGCCTACAACGTCATCCTAGGGAGGTCGTCGCTCAACAAGGCCAAGGCAGTTATGTCAACATACAGCCTAGTGGTCAAGTTTCCAACACCCCGGGGTCCCAAAAGCCTGTGTGAAGACCAAGCTACTGCCCGGAGCTGTTATGTCAGCTCCTTGTACAGAGAAGTAGTTATAAAAACATTTAATATTCAGGAGATGGACCTGAGGGACATAAGGGATGGAGTAGGTCCAGTAGAGAAGCTGGAACAAGTGGTGCTGGACCCCCAACTCCTCGACCAGTTCGTCAGTATTGGCACTCTCTTAGAGCCAGGCATCAGGGAAAAGTTGATCTAGTTCCTGTGATAGAGCCAGGACGTCTTCGCCTGGTGCCACGAAGACATGCCTAGGATAGACCCATGAGTTATGTCCCACCGTCTCAACATCAACTCAGATTCCTGACCAGTCAAGCAGAAGAGAAGGGGCATGGCCCCTGAAAGACAAGTGGTAGTGCGTGAAGAAATTAAAAAGCTTCTGAAGGTGAAGTCCATCCGAGGAGTCCACTATCCTGACTGGTTAGCAATTGTGGTACTAGTCAAGAAAAGCAATGGGAAGTGGAAAGTGTGTGTGGATTTCACCGACCTGAACAAGGCCTGCCCCAAGGACTGCTATCCGCTACCTAGGATAGACCTCCTTGTGGACTCCACGGCTAGCCACTGACTTCTTTCATTTATGGACGCCTACTCGGGGTACAACTAGATCAGTATGTATCCCGGGAACAAAGAGAAGACTTCCTTCATCACTAACCAGGGTGCGTATTGCTACTAGGTGATGCTTTTCGGCTTAAAAAATGATGGGGCAACATATTAACGTCTGGTCAATCACATGTTCAAAGATTTGATCAAGAAATCAATGGAGGTGTACATCGATGACCTCGTAGTCAAAAGCTGGGATGAGCCCGACCATCTCAATCACTTAGCTGGGGCCTTCAACATCTTAAGAAAATTCCGGATGAGGTTGAACCCGACTAAGTGCACATTTGGAGTCTCGTCCGGGAAATTCCTTGGGCACTTAGTCAGTAGGCGGGGTATCGAAGCAAACCCCAAAAAAATTCAGGCTATTATTAACATGCGGTCACCCAGGTCCACCAAGGAAGTTTGGAGTCTGGCTGGATGGGTAGCCGCACTCAACAGGTTCGTCTCCCGAGCCACCGATCAGTGTCTATCGTTCTTCAAAATCCTCCGTAAAGCGTTTTAAGACCTCAAGAAATACCTGACATCGCCTCCTCTACTCTTAACACCCATACCGAAGGAGGATCTATTCCTTTACTTAGTAGTGTCACCTTCTGCCATGAGCTAGGTGCTTATTCGGGAAGAGCACGGGATACAGTTCTGTGGACACGCGGAATCGGACCACTTCTCTGGTTTGAGATTGTTTTGAAAAGGAATTTGACTTGGATCAAAGAAAAGAAAATGGTCTGTTGAAAACAGATACAGAGTCGCCACTTGGTCTTTAAGGAACCAAGAAACCTAATTTTGACTCACCCAAGCGGATAAGGGCACCGGCCCTTCATCACCAAAGAACTTGGTTCGGGGTTTTGGTACGAGAGAGGAAGGAGCCTTTGTCGCGACTAAAACACCCTCAACTCGCCCCGTCTTTCGACGGGCCTCAATTAGCATCCAAATAATCATCTTATACTATGTATGGTTCGGCAATTAATACTATGATAGTATATTACATTACATAAGAAACTTGAAAATGGAAGATCTAAAGATAAGATATCATTCATAAGATCTAAGCCAAATATCACACAATGCGAAGTGAAAGATCACACAAATAAACCTAGGAAAAATCGTCTAATCATATATCAATTAATCAAGTTTTCCTAATCTAAAGGGGACATGAATTGTTCTTGAAACAAATAAACAAAGAAATCAAAATATGCTTAACAAGCTAGTATGATACATGTTATTCTTTGAGAAAAGAAGATCTCTCAATCCCCGGGACGGATGAGAAAGGATGATTAGATCAAGGGGAAGCATGAACGGGTGATCGAGTTCATTCCTTATAATCTCCTTAGATTAAGAGTTACAAAAACCCCAAATCTTGCATGAATGCAATGTATGTATCTAAAAATGTGCAAAGGTTGTAGTGTGTTTTGTGTACATGGATTTCTAGAATGACTTAGAAGTCTAAAATGTGCAAGAATGAATGAATGAAATTAACATGGGATGTGTACAAATGTAGTATGGACTACTTCCTAAGATATGAACTAATTTGGAATGCATATGAGCATCAAATCAAAGAATGAAAGTTGAAATGTACTTGCTGTGAATAGTGGACAGAACAGTAGCATGATCTTTTGGAATTTGAAAAGAGGGGTTAGGAATGTTTTCAATGCATGATTTTTTATGGAGATGTTCCTTATTGTGTCTAGAACACAACCCAAAAGGACAATCTTGAATAGCTATCAGAGATTGAGAGAAATTATATAAACAATAGAGGTCACTCAGAAACAGAGTTCGTACTGTCGACTGAAATGTTATAAAATCTTAGAAAATGAACAATAATGATCTAGAGGCCCATTTTATACAGAAAGTTCCCTAAGACATTTAATTTTAAGGGAAAAATAAGTTAGGACCACCCCTTTTGGAAAAGTTTTCTGGAAAAGAGGTCGTAAGTTGACCTAGCTGCTGTGACAGCAAAAACAGAATGTTTGGAAGGAATGTTTGGGTCCAAATGGACCATTTTCAAGTACTTCCAAGTCAAGCCAAAAATCATGGGTGTTCAATGGTGAGTTAGAAAGACTTTCCAAGTGGTCTTGCATCCATATGTTGAGTATTGTGTTCTAGAAAAATCTTTGAACTCAACTCACTCACTGTTTTGACTCATTGTTTTGAAGATTTTGGAGAAAACAAAGTTTTGTTTCTTGAAACCAAATGAGAGGGATTGAGAGGGGTTTTGAAATAGGTGTTTTGAAAGCACATTTTCAATACTCAATAAGGATTATAGCCACTTAAAATGTCAACATTAAACTCATCATCAAGAACCTCCAAGATTGTTGGAGAGATTTATTTTTATTTTTGAACATAACTTCAATACATTTCAAGAATACCTTGGAAGTATTGAGGTTATGATCATCATCTATCAAACATGTTTTTGAGGTCAAGAGCTACTATCCATGTCACGCCCCGACGTAGCATAATTCAGGAAAGCATTTAATTTCCTTTATGGACTCGTAGGTCGTGACAAGTGAGTATGACCAATTGTCCCTGCAACAAATAACTTAACAACATTTCTAAAGCAAAGGATACTAACAGAACATAAGCTCCGAAATAAAAACTTACTAAACTATTACAATAGTCATAGTCTTAGGCACAAAACGCCTTATTCAAAAGTCTAAACTAGTTTATTACAAACCCCAAATTAAAATACATAGGAAATATAAAGCAGCCTCCTGGAAAGTCTCCTGACTCTAAGTAGCATAGTCAAAATACCCTGGCTTCTCCTGACCCTGAAAATCTGGACATACAGTCCAGGACGCATCAACGCCGTCAGCTTATGAAAGCTGGTGAGCAAAATAAACAAGTGCTCGCAATGTATATATAAGCATATAAACAACGGTGCAATTTTAACTTAACAGTAACATATTCAAGGTTCCAATTCCAACATAACCCACGGGGGAAAATAAAGAAAACAATAAATATGTGACCATGCATGAGCAATGTAATATCTCATCTTTCTGACTCTTTTCTCTCAACTAAACTCAACACAAACAAACCATTATCTCAGATACCAGGAATACTATCCGATCAATATCCAAAACAGCACACCAAACTATCGCTTCAGATACCAGGAATAATATCCGATCAATATCTAAGCCACACTCAATACCATCATTTCGGATACCAGGAATAATATCCGATCAATATCCGAAACAAGCGCCTTAGATACCAGGAATAATATCCGATCGATATCTAAGCCGTACACAACACTACCACCATCGCTTCGGATATCAGGAATACTATCCGATCAATATCCGAAACGCGCGCCTTAGATACCAGGAATATTATCCGATCGATATCTAAGTCGTACACAACACTATCATCTCCAAATACCAAGAATAATATCCGATCGATATTGAGGTCGCACAACTAGAACGCCACTCTTTACTCTTTTCACACTTTCTCACACACATGCATGTTGACACAACCTCAACCCTAATATGTATGTCAATGTTTCATAAATAACACTATTAATAAATCACAAAGCTGGAATAATCGTACGAGTATAAATTTCGGCCTTAAACATTCTTACAAGTCCAAAGTTTAACAGTGAGCCTTTTAAAACAGTGTATTTGTCAAACAGTTCTTTAAAAACTTTTAAAACATTTTCCAAACAGTCCCTACTAAGGAAACATAAAAACTGCTAAAACTGCCAGATCGCGCGAGCGGGCCGCGCGAGCGAGGGGGAGGGTAGATCGCGCGAGCGGATCGCGCGCGCGAGGGGAAAGGCAGATCGCGCGCGCGAGGGGAAAGGCAGATCGCGCGAGCGGATCGCGCGCGCGAGGGGGGGAAAGGTCCGCGCGAGCGGGCCGCGCGAGCGAGCCTCGCGCGAGCGGGTCGCGCGCGCGAGATGTTGCAGAACCCCATCTTCTTCGTTTTCTCCCCTGTTTCTGGTTTTGGACTGAAATTTACCCATTTCTGTTTTCTGTTTCAATTATGTCGTGCAATATATGGATCTCTTCAGTTTTCCGCGTAGATTAAGAATACGCGATCAATTTTAACTAATACGGATTGTATCTCTTGATTTTCGTGATTAAAGTTAGAGTGACAAAACTTAAAATCATCAATACGTCGCCATACGGATGAATTACTCCGTAGGATTCGAACCGTAGTCTATTGGGATCAATATCTTTCAATTACAATTCACGGATTCGATCTTGATTAACTTTTTCAAAGCTCCATTTTTAAGTTCTAATGGTGTATCATATATATATACACATATATACACATATACATACAGAAATATACATATATAAACATGGCGAGTGAGTTTATAATACTCACAAAGACGATTATACAGAAATTTAAAGGCCGAGAACTTCCGCCGTAATAATCCGTCGTTGAGAATTTCCTCCTCCGTTCTTGATTTTGGTAACCCAATATGTGTATATATATGTGTGTCTAAGTATGTGACTGATTATATATATAAACTGTATGTGTGTGTTGTGTGATCTTGAGAGAGCAAGAGAGTGATTGAGAGAATTTGAGAGAGTTTGGGAGTGAGAGATGAGAGACTGTGAGTGAGTGATTGAGAGAGAGAGCTGCCGAGAGAGAGATGAATCAAATGGGGGATAAGTGGGTGTATAAATGATATGTAAAGTGCTTAGCACTATGCATATAAAACACACATGACACTCCACACACACTCACAAAGCACTACACACACATTCCACTAAACACAGCACACACTGCACTAATGTGTACACAAGATACCCTTGTGTGTGTTGAGCTCACGCAATGATACGCACACACAGGTAAAAAAAAAATATACTGCCCATTCCCAAAACTGGTATTTTACGGTTGAAATAAAAATACAGAAAATTATATTAATGTAGGAATTCAATTCCCGGTTATACAAAAATATAGACATCGATTTTGAAACCATAGAAAATGTTTTAAAAAAATTACGGTTTGACCCCAGATAATTATTACAAAGAGAAATTAAATTAAAATACTCATGGAAATAAAATGAAATATTTATTTATTAATGATAATAAAATACAGGGCGTTACACCCTACCCACCTTAACAGAGATTTCGCCCCGAAATCTGAGCTAACTAATCCTGAAACAACTCGGGGTATCTAGTCCTCATGTCTGACTCTAACTCCCACGACGCCTCTCCTTCGTCATGATGCCTCCACTGAACTTTAACCAAAGGAACGTCTCTTCTTCTCAGCCTCTTGATACTCTGGTCAAGAATCCTCACAGGTCTATCATTGTAGACAACATTCTGACTCGTCTCAATATCATCAAAATTAACCACATGTGAAGGGTCCCGTATGTATTTCCTTAACATACTAACATGGAACACATTATGAACACCAGACATCTTTGGTGGCAACGCGAGCCGATAAGCCACTTTCCCAACACGCTCCAAAATCTCGAACGGTCCGATGAAACGAGGTGCCAACTTCCCTCTCTTCTGACCAAAACGTATTATTCCACGAACAGGTGAAACCTTAAGGAGTACGTGATCTCCAATACTGAACTCCAAGTCCTTTCGACGTCGATCCGCATAACTCTTGTGTCTACTTTGTGCAGTTTTTACCCTTTCCTTGACCAGTGAAATCTTCTCATTGGTCTCTCTCACCAAATCTGGTCCTAACAGTTTTGTATCTCCCACTTCAGCCCAACACAATGGAGATCGACATGGCCGTCCGTACAAAGCTTCGAACGGCGCCATTCCAATACTCGAGTGATAACTGTTGTTATACGCAAATTCAACCAAAGGTAAGTGCGTCTCCCAAGATTCTTCAAAGTCAATTGCACAAGCTCTGAGCATATCTTCCATAATCTGATTAACACGCTCGGTCTGCCCATCGGTCTGAGGATGGAATGCAGTACTAATCTTGAGCGAAGTTCCCATAGCCTTCTGCAGACTTTCCCAAAATCCCGAGGTAAAACGTGCATCGCGGTCTGATACAATTGACACAGGCGCACCGTGCAGTCGCACCACTTGCTGTAGGTACATTCGACTCATCCTTTCTACTGGGTAAGTCATATTGTACGCGATAAAGTGTGCAGACTTCGTCAAACGATCCACGATTACCCAAATCGCGTCATGATTCTGTTGTGACCGGGGTAATCCAACCACGAAATCCATAGTTATGTGCTCCCATTTCCATCCTGGGACAGGTAAGGGTTGTAACAATCCCGAGGGTCTCTGATGTTCGGCCTTCACTTGTTGACAAGTCAAACATTTAGACACAAATTCGGCTACTTCTCGTTTCATCCCTTCCCACCAGAAGTTTCTCTTCAGGTCTTTATACATCTTTGTTCCTCCTGGGTGTACTGTCAGTCTTGATTTATGTGCTTCTTCGAGAACTTCTTTTCTCAAACCTCCTGAATCTGGCACACACAATCTGTCTCGACATCGGTATCCTCCATCGGCCCCAACCTTCCATTCTGTCGGGTCCTTCTCTAACATCTTGGCGAACCATGCTTGAAACTTCTCATCTTCCTTCTGGGCTTCGATGATTCGACTCACAAGTGTTGGTTGTACTACCAAGCATCCAAAGTGTTGCCCGATACTTTCCTCAGAAATCTGCACATCAAATTCTGTTATTGTCTCCAAGGCTTTCCATTCCATCAACATCAATGAAGCAATCATTCCTTGAGGTTTCCGGCTTAGGGCGTCAGCGACTACGTTTGCCTTACCGGGGTGGTACTCTAATGTGAAGTCGTAGTCCTTGATCAGTTCCATCCACCGACGTTGCCTCATATTTAACTCCTTCTGAGTAAACAAATACTTAAGGCTTTTGTGGTCTGAGAACAAATCAAATTTCTCCCCATAGAGGTAGTGTCTCCAGATCTTAAGCGCGAACACTACTGCTGCCAGCTCTAAATCATGAGTTGGGTAGTTCAATTCATTCGGCTTCAACTGTCTTGAACCATAGGCGATAACCTTTCCGTCTTGCATAAGGACACATCCCAATCCTTGATACGAGGCGTCACTAAAAATAGTGAACTTCTCACCATCCCTTGGTATCGCAAGCACTGGCGCCGTTGTCAATTTCTCTTTCAATTTCAGAAAAGCGCGTTCATGCTTATCAGTCCATTCAAACTTCAAATCTTTCTTAGTCAAACCAGTTAACGGGGCTGCTATCTTCGAGAAACCTTCCACAAATTTCCGATAGTAACCAGCTAGTCCCAGAAAACTTCTGACTTCTGTAGCATTGGTCGGCCGAGTCCAATTTGCCACTGCATCGGTCTTTGATGAGTCAACCGCGATTCCTTGTTGAGAGATCACATGCCCGAGAAACTTAACTTCCTGAAGCCAGAATTTACACTTGCTGAATTTAGCATACAGGCGGTGATCCTTGAGAGTCTGCAACACGATCCTCAGATGTTGTTCATGCTCTTCCTCTGTCTTGGAATAGATCAAAATATCATCAATAAAGACAATAACGAACTGATCTAAGTATGGCTTGAATACTCTGTTCATCAAGTCCATAAACACAGCTGGAGCATTTGTCATCCCAAACGGCATTACTAAGAACTCATAGTGTCCGTATCTCGTCCTGAAAGCAGTCTTAGGTGTGTCTTCCTTCCGCACCCTCAACTGGTGATACCCTGACCGTAGATCAATCTTAGAAAAGGTCGTGGCTCCTTGCAACTGATCAAACAGATCGTCTATCCGAGGTAAAGGATACTTATTCTTGATAGTAACCTTATTCAGTTCTCGGTAGTCAATACACAGCCGCATTGACCCATCCTTCTTCTTCACAAACAACACTGATGCTCCCCAGGGTGAAGTACTTGGACGAACAAAACCCAACTTCTCAAGTTCTTGAACTTGTTCCTTCAGCTCCAACAACTCTGTAGGGGCCATCCTGTAGGGAACCTTGGTTATAGGTCGAGTACCTGGCACTAATTCCACACAGAATTCTATGTCCCTTTCCGGCGGTAATCCTGAAATATCTCGGAATACTTCCTCGAACTCGTTGATTACCGGTATAGATGATACTGTCACCTCTGCACCGACAACCTCAATGTTTGCTAGGCATCTAGTGAGGAACATATCACCCGAAGGGTTACATTGGAAATCGAAGAGTTGATTCCCCTTGTCCGCAAATGTGATCTTCTTCTTTGCACAATCCAACTTCGCATGGTTCTTCTCGAGCCAATCCATTCCCAGGATTATATCGAACTCCTTCATCGACAGAACCACCAATCTCGCCAAAAGTTCGCGGTCTCCAAACCGAAGAGGACAATCCTTACACACATGTAATAACTTGACTGTGGTCCCTAAGGGTGAGACAGCACTCAAAGCTTCCTCTAAACGATGCGGTATGATACCCAACTTCTGAACGATCTTAATAGATATAAAAGAATGTGTAGCACCCGTGTCGAATAAAACTTTAACATGAGAGTTAAACAAAGTTAGAGTACCTTCCACTGCTCGTTGCTCGGGCGGTCCCTCCTCATTGGTACCTTCTTCATACCCTGCCTCCTCATAACCAGCAGCCTCGGGAATAACAGCATTCAGACGGGCTTGTCCTTGCTGACCATAGTTACCTTTCCTAGGAGCCTTGCATTCTGGACTTATGTGACCTGGCATGCCACAATTATAGCACACAACTCCTGAACGATCCGTACGCCTAGGTGCTCTGCAATCTTTAGCTCGATGACCGGGAACTCCACAATTGAAGCAGTCGTTGTTTTTGGCCCCTTCTATTGCTAGAGGCTGATACTGCTGAACTGCTTGTGTCTGTTGAGGTTTCTTCCCTCCATCCCAGGTCCTTTTCTGTCCTTGAGGGTACCCTGGTTTCTGTCCGGGATAACCCTTCTGCGGAGGTCGATTTCCAAGCGGCTTCGAATTCTGACACCCATCATTCTCTAACCCCGTAGCCAATCTCACCAGAGCTTCAAATGACTGGCCCAGATGCCCCATAGTCAAATGTCTGAGAGACAGGTTGAGACCTCGGTGATACTTCTTGATTTTCCTCTGGGGTGTGTCCACCATATGTGGAGCAAAGCGAGACAGACGCTCAAATCGAGTAGTGTACTCTCGGACAGTCAGATTCCCTTGAGTCAACTCCATAAACTCTTTTTCCCTCTTGTCCTTCTCTTCTTCGGGGAAATACTTCTCGAGAAACCTTTCCTTGAACACCACCCACGGCATTCTCCTTGCAGCTTCTTCCCCTATGGTCGCCTTTTCTGCATCCCACCAATCAGCCGCTGCATAAGACAACTGAAAGATAGCCAGACGCTTCTTTTCCAGATCAGTGCACTCTATGGTCTCAAAGATACGCTCCATCTGACGTAGCCACTGTTCCGCTTGCCAGGGTTCATCAGTTCCAGCAAAATACTCTGGTCGTAGAGCGCGAAACTCCTTGAGAAGCTTGTCTCCAGTCTGGTGGGCTTGCCTCCCATTCCCGTTGTAATCCCCATTCTGATTATTGTTCCTTGCGTTCTGATCACTAACCCTCTCCAACCTCCTTACAAAAGCTTCGAACATCCCGGTTGGATCTATTACTGGCGGTGCATCTTCAATAGCGGGACGATTCCTGAGATTTCTTCCAGCCATCTGATCGAGAGAACGGTACCTATCCATCAATCAACAGAATTCGGTCAACCTCTTGAGAAGAAAGAAAATTCTAAACGATAGAAAGCGACTAGACACGGAATAAAGTCGAACTATCTTATCTCAATTCTATCTTAACGGGAGATCCTATGTGTTCTGGACAATTGGTCGAGCCATAACCTGGCTTTGATACCAAAAAGCCTGTCACGCCCCGACGTAGCATAATTCAGGAAAGCATTTAATTTCCTTTATGGACTCGTAGGTCGTGACAAGTGAGTATGACCAATTGTCCCTGCAACAAATAACTTAACAACATTTCTAAAGCAAAGGATACTAACAGAACATAAGCTCCGAAATAAAAACTTACTAAACTATTACAATAGTCATAGTCTTAGGCACAAAACGCCTTATTCAAAAGTCTAAACTAGTTTATTACAAACCCCAAATTAAAATACATAGGAAATATAAAGCAGCCTCCTGGAAAGTCTCCTGACTCTAAGTAGCATAGTCAAAATACCCTGGCTTCTCCTGACCCTGAAAATCTGGACATACAGTCCAGGACGCATCAACGCCGTCAGCTTATGAAAGCTGGTGAGCAAAATAAACAAGTGCTCGCAATGTATATATAAGCATATAAACAACGGTGCAATTTTAACTTAACAGTAACATATTCAAGGTTCCAATTCCAACATAACCCACGGGGGAAAATAAAGAAAACAATAAATATGTGACCATGCATGAGCAATGTAATATCTCATCTTTCTGACTCTTTTCTCTCAACTAAACTCAACACAAACAAACCATTATCTCAGATACCAGGAATACTATCCGATCAATATCCAAAACAGCACACCAAACTATCGCTTCAGATACCAGGAATAATATCCGATCAATATCTAAGCCACACTCAATACCATCATTTCGGATACCAGGAATAATATCCGATCAATATCCGAAACAAGCGCCTTAGATACCAGGAATAATATCCGATCGATATCTAAGCCGTACACAACACTACCACCATCGCTTCGGATATCAGGAATACTATCCGATCAATATCCGAAACGCGCGCCTTAGATACCAGGAATATTATCCGATCGATATCTAAGTCGTACACAACACTATCATCTCCAAATACCAAGAATAATATCCGATCGATATTGAGGTCGCACAACTAGAACGCCACTCTTTACTCTTTTCACACTTTCTCACACACATGCATGTTGACACAACCTCAACCCTAATATGTATGTCAATGTTTCATAAATAACACTATTAATAAATCACAAAGCTGGAATAATCGTACGAGTATAAATTTCGGCCTTAAACATTCTTACAAGTCCAAAGTTTAACAGTGAGCCTTTTAAAACAGTGTATTTGTCAAACAGTTCTTTAAAAACTTTTAAAACATTTTCCAAACAGTCCCTACTAAGGAAACATAAAAACTGCTAAAACTGCCAGATCGCGCGAGCGGGCCGCGCGAGCGAGGGGGAGGGTAGATCGCGCGAGCAGATCGCGCGCGCGAGGGGAAAGGCAGATCGCGCGCGCGAGGGGAAAGGCAGATCGCGCGAGCGGATCGCGCGCGCGAGGGGGGGAAAGGTCCGCGCGAGCGGGTCGCGCGCGCGAGATGTTGTAGAACCCCATCTTCTTCGTTTTCTCCCCTGTTTCTGGTTTTGGACTGAAATTTACCCATTTCTGTTTTCTGTTTCAATTATGTCGTGCAATATATGGATCTCTTCAGTTTTCCGCGTAGATTAAGAATACGCGATCAATTTTAACTAATACGGATTGTATCTCTTGATTTTCGTGATTAAAGTTAGAGTGACAAAACTTAAAATCATCAATACGTCGCCATACGG
Organism: Hydrangea macrophylla; assembly: GCA_033977485.1. NCBI lineage: Eukaryota > Viridiplantae > Streptophyta > Magnoliopsida > Cornales > Hydrangeaceae > Hydrangea > Hydrangea macrophylla. The sequence goes on from CM066998.1 coordinate 20,770,178, forward strand.
ATGAATTACTCCGTAGGATTCGAACCGTAGTCTATTGGGATCAATATCTTTCAATTACAATTCACGGATTCGATCTTGATTAACTTTTTCAAAGCTCCATTTTTAAGTTCTAATGGTGTATCATATATATATACACATATATACACATATACATACAGAAATATACATATATAAACATGGCGAGTGAGTTTATAATACTCACAAAGACGATTATACAGAAATTTAAAGGCCGAGAACTTCCGCCGTAATAATCCGTCGTTGAGAATTTCCTCCTCCGTTCTTGATTTTGGTAACCCAATATGTGTATATATATGTGTGTCTAAGTATGTGACTGATTATATATATAAACTGTATGTGTGTGTTGTGTGATCTTGAGAGAGCAAGAGAGTGATTGAGAGAATTTGAGAGAGTTTGGGAGTGAGAGATGAGAGACTGTGAGTGAGTGATTGAGAGAGAGAGCTGCCGAGAGAGAGATGAATCAAATGGGGGATAAGTGGGTGTATAAATGATATGTAAAGTGCTTAGCACTATGCATATAAAACACACATGACACTCCACACACACTCACAAAGCACTACACACACATTCCACTAAACACAGCACACACTGCACTAATGTGTACACAAGATACCCTTGTGTGTGTTGAGCTCACGCAATGATACGCACACACAGGTAAAAAAAAAATATACTGCCCATTCCCAAAACTGGTATTTTACGGTTGAAATAAAAATACAGAAAATTATATTAATGTAGGAATTCAATTCCCGGTTATACAAAAATATAGACATCGATTTTGAAACCATAGAAAATGTTTTAAAAAAATTACGGTTTGACCCCAGATAATTATTACAAAGAGAAATTAAATTAAAATACTCATGGAAATAAAATGAAATATTTATTTATTAATGATAATAAAATACAGGGCGTTACAATCCATAAGGATTCACTCACCCCAAACTTCATGTCAGCACTTAGATGATGATGAACTAGTAAGTAAATAAACAAAAGAAAAAGAAATGAGATAAGGAGAGATGAACATATATATAATCAAAGCAAGTAAATAGCAATCAATAGATGATAATCAATGTGATTTTGGACTTGTAGCTTGGTGTTTCACTCATAGATTTTGACATTTGGACATGGAAGTAGCTTCCTATCTCATGAATGCTCAAGAATGAGGGTTGGAGTGGACTTTGAATGTGAAGTATATAGAAGGATGATGGAAGAAAACAAGAATAAAACTCACTTTCTTATGGAAAATCAATGGGAGAAGCTCCCTTTCTCTCTTCTAAACCTATCTCTATCTCTCTTCTTCTCTACAACTTTTCAAGCTTTGCACTTGGCCCCCCTAAAATGAAGAGCAATGGGGGGTTTATATAGGCCAATTTGGGGTGGTTTTGGGGTTTTAGAAGTACTCCCATTGGTCCCAAACAACTGTGAACATAAAACTATGTCGTTTTGGCTTTCAATTAATCAAATTGGACCCCCAAAAAAATTACAAAAATGGACTCTGCGAGGGATGAGTGCCGCGGCGGCACTGGGCCAGTGCCGCGGCGGCACTGCTCCTCAGACGCCCAGAAATTTACGTTTAGGCCCCCAGAGGTTCCGGTATTCGCGAAAAGGCCCTATTTTGTCCGAAATTCACAGAAAATGCATACGAACTCCAAATTGAGGTTGTGATATACCGTTGGAAAGGTAATGGAGTCTACTTTACATAACAAATAGTTCGGGGATAGGTCACTTTGAAAGGTTTTGCGGTATTCGCGATAAAAGCTGATTTGATCGCCTTTTTCACCTTCGGAAATTCAAAATAAATTCGTTTTAAATCCAGGAATTATGTGCGATATACCGTTGGAAAGCTATTGACCTCTAGTATCCATGAAAAATATCTGAAAATTGTTTCGGTGCCCCGATTCCAAAGTCAAATCTTGGTCAAACTGGTCAAACCTGGGATTCCCGGGAAGTTCTGAGAACCTCCGGGAGCTCCTAGGAGCCGACGTTTTCGCGCGATTCTCTTTTAAAACTCATTTTAATACTTTTCTAATGATTCTGGTGAATTCGGACGATTTCGGTCAAACTTGGTCAAACTTGGTCAAACTCTGGTCAAACCTGGTCAAACCTTGGTCAAACCGGTCAACGGGGACTTTCGGGGAACTTCCGGGACTTCCGGGGGTCTCTGGGAGCTGACGATTTCATCTAGTTTTACTTAAAAAAAAATAGCATGTTTTCAGAACTTTGGGACCAAATTTGGGAGTCTTCGGGCTTTCAGGGGTATTTTGGTCATTCTGAGCATTCTGAGAGATAGAGCTGACTTCCAAGAGTCCTTTTGAGTCTTTTACGATCATTGTGAACCACCAAGCTATGGGTCTCCTAAATTTGATAGCCGAAAAAATGGGGTGTCTACAGTTTGCCCCTCTTTGGCAGGAACTTGCGAGGCAACGCATGTCGCAAGCGAGTGCCAAAGTTTTGAAGAGACAGGACTTTTTGGAGGCTATAGATTTAGGATAAAAATGTTGCAAAAGATGCAATGATGAAAAAAAGATGCTGAGGTTAGTGCTGGTCGTGCTCTGCGTGAGCTGCCTACGTATCCCAAGGGGAATCAGACCAGGACGTAGTTCAGGGCACAAAGGAACAAATCACACATGCACAACAAGACATGCGGATGCTATGCTATGAGGATGATATGCAATGCATGGATGTGATATGAATTGTGTCATGGGTCCTATCATGCCTAGTGTTATGACCCTAGTATGAGCAGGTGCTGTGGGGTGTGCCACTCCGAGTGGGCTGGTGTTGTGTTAGTATTTGTGACTGTGATGTGGTGGATGACTCGGATAAGGACACCAAGGCTTAGGAGGCTCAGGGTCTGGGGGCAAAACTTTTGAAACTTGGGAAGTGCGTTTTGCAAACGAGTGAGGCAGATCAGATGTGCTTTGTTTAGCAGACGACAGCCAAAGGTGACCGAGGGATTTTGTGATAAAAATGGACAGATGAGAAAGCTCATGATGATCAGTGGACACGGATCCTTGAATTGTGAATAGATAGTGCTTGCCCTGGGAATCAGGGTGATTTGACTGTGGATGATGTTTTCAATCGTTGGCAGATCCTTATGATGACAAGCCGGAGAATCGGTCCGGACTTCTGTTATCTTCTGCAGGGGATGGTAGGGGACTCTCTGAGAATCTCTCTTCTTGATCGGGAACCAGGATCCATATCTGAATCTCTCACGGTTGATCAAATCTTTCGGTGCTCAATCCAAGAGGGCCGGTCGAGGCCTCCGGGAGCTGAAGGATAACATACTCTACTAGGAAGAAGGAAATACGTCCGTTAAATGGGAGTGAAGGTATCATTCTTATTTGTGACAGAGATGATTTGCGGTGGTTTGACACTGATGGAGGGTGATAATCAATAGCAACTTATGGACTTATATTGCATGAATGAAGGAGGATGACCAACAGCCACTCATGGACTTATGTTGCTAGGAGAAAGGAAGATCATCAATAGCCATTCGTGGACTTATGTTGCATGAAGAAAGAGAGATCAATAGCCACTCATGGACTTATGTTGCTAGGAGAAAAGAAGATCATCAACAGGCATTCGTGGACTTATGTTGCATGAATGAAGGAGGATGACCAACAGCCACTCATGGACTTATGTTGCTAGGAGAAAGGAAGATCATCAACAGCCATTCGTGGACTTATGTTGCATGAAGAAAGAGAGATCAATAGCCACTCATGGACTTATGTTGCTTGGACGAAGGAAGATCATCAACAGCCACTCACGGACTTATGTTGCATGAACGAAGATAGATGATGGATCAACAGCCACTCATGGACTTATGTTGCTAGGAGAAATGAAGATCATCAACAGCCACTCATGGACTTATGTTGCATGAACGAGGAAAGATGATGAATCAACAGCCACTCATGGACTTATGTTGCTAGGAGAAATGAAGATCATCAACAGCCACTCATGGACTTATGTTGCATGAACGAAGAAAGATGATGGTCAACAGCCACTCATGGACTTATGTTGCACAGATGAAAGAAGATCATCAACAGCCACTCATGGACTTATGTTGCATGAACGAAGAAAGATGATGGTCAACAGCTACTCATGGACTTATGTTGCACAGATGAAAGAAGATCATCAACAGCCACTCATGGACTTATGTTGCATGAACGAGGAAAGATGATGAATCAACAGCCACTCATGGACTTATGTTGCTAGGAGAAATGAAGATCATCAACAGCCACTCATGGACTTATGTTGCACGAACGAAGAAAGATGATGGTCAACAGCCACTCATGGACTTATGTTGCACAGATGAAAGAAGATCATCAACAGCCACTCATGGACTTATGTTGCATGAACGAGGAAAGATGATGAATCAACAGCCACTCATGGACTTATGTTGCTAGGAGAAATGAAGATCATCAACAGCCACTCATGGACTTATGTTGCATGAACGAAGAAAGATGATGGTCAACTTTCGACGGTTTGGAAAGGGATGAAATTTGCATTTGCCCTAAGTTTGGACGCTTCTTATGCTGACGCCTTGACCGGTGCAGTAATGGTGTTTGGTACTACTGCTTGTATTGGCATGCTCTTTATAACTTGATTTGAAAATTTTATTAGTCACTATTGACTTACACATTTGAGACTACAACAGACTCAAAAACTTGACAGACATTGACGCACGAGGACGACACATTTGACACCAAAATGAAACAAGGTCGACTTGCCAAAACTTAATGTGCTTTTGTCATAAATGATGTACCATTTCTCTTTTGTGTTTACTTCTCTCCTTAACGTGGCATCACTTTGATGGTGAATCTTATTTTTGAAAATTCCTCCCTGCTGATCTAATCAATTTCTTTGCTTCTCTCAAGATGTGCTTTGAATTAGTGCCTTAGCTTATGGAATGAAAGACGCTCCATTTCCATATGTTCAAGACAATGTTTGTGACTTGAAGGCTTACCATTGGTGTAAAGGGATCGTGTTAGGCAAACGGAGTTTGCCCCTAGTTTGAGGTGTACGAAGTGGAATCGGTAGGCAAACGAGGTAAATGACCGAAGTTTGCCCCTAGTTTGGAGGAAGGTTCATTGGAGGTTTTGGGCAAACGAGGTAGGTGACCGAAGTTTGCCCCTTGTGTGAAGGGTAGATAGTAAAAGTCAGGCAAACGAGGCGGGTAGCCGAAGTTTGCCCCTAGTGTGGAAGGTGATTTTCTGGTTTGAGGCATGGACCGTGACTTTAATCTCTCAAATGCTCATAATTTTTTGCCTAGGCACCAGTGAGGTAACTAGCGAGCTCTTTTCTCTCTTTTGTTATTGCTCACCTTAGATTTAGCTCTAACTTTTGCCTAGGCGTCCTTTCAGATTTTCGACCTAGCGAGCCACCCTTCTTTTCTTTTTGAAAGTCTGCCTACGTACCCCCAAGTGGGGATCAGGTCCAACGTAGTTCGGGCATGGTTGGGAAGAAGCGGGTTGATTTTTGGGTAGGTGGGGTGACCGAACCGATGCGGTTGCCTACGTATCCTCGAGTGGGAATCAGGTCGAGTGTAGTTCAAGGCAAGGCTTGAAGGAAATTGGTTTGATTATGATGGTGTTGACCGAACCGATGTGGTTGCCTACGTATCCCCGAGTGGGAATCAGGTCGAGCGTAGTTCAAGGCAAGGCTTGAAGGAAATTGGTTTGATTATGATGGTGTTGACCGAACCGATGTGGTTGCCTACGTATCCCCGAGTGGGAATCAGGTCGAGCGTAGTTCAAGGCAAGGCTTGAAATAAGGGGTTTGAGGTATGAGGGTTTTTCAAACCAATCGTCAAAGAAGTTCAAACTTGAGCCACTTGTGGTAGCTTTGAATAAAAAAGATTCAGTTTCAATCTCCCTTTCTTTTCTTTTTCTTTTTCTTTTTCTTTTGTTTTGAGGATTGATCCTTTTCACTTTTGCCTAGCCAGTCAATTTTTGCTTTTCATGTAGTTGATTCTTGCAAGATCCTTCAATCGCAATCTCAGAATTCCAGAATGTGCATGTCAGCTCTCGGAATTTATTTGTGGTCATTCCGTGCCTTTTGAAATGTGATCTTGGCACGTTCTTAAGATGTATCTTGAAGCGTATGATTCCCTTATTTGTTTTATTTCTTTCATTTTCTCCATTATTTTGACTGGCTAAGGTCAGATCTTGGAAATCAATACCTTTTCAGCTCTAACTTTTGCCTAGGTGCCCTTTCGGGTTTTCAACCTAGCGAGCTCTTTTTTGTTCTTTTTCTTTGTTTTTTTTTTTTTTTTTGAAAGTGGAGATGAAACTCACTGAAATGTTTGGCTACCATCAAGGACCAAGTCCGCACAGGTTCGCATGGCTATCAATTGGGTTGGGCCCAAGGCTTTGAAATGGTAGGAATGGTGGAAAGGGTATTGGGCAAGCCCCAAGTCAGTTTCAAGTATGTCTTTTCAAGATTGAGGCAAGAGAACCTTTAAATTCTTAAAGTAAGGCTATTCAATTCTCGGCTCTTCATCAGTGTCAGCGCAAAATTGACTTTGACCTTTCAGGATTTTTTTGTTTGAGTAAAAAAAATTTTTTTTTTTTTAGCACAATAATATCCATGGTAATTTGAAAAGTGACACTTCAGTTCTGCGATTCATGCATCTATGACTAGGCACATTAGATTAGGCAAAATGAGACTTCATTCCATCACTAGAGAAGGTTACAGACTCATAACAACTTGATGACAGACGGACTCGACCACAAGACTAAACTTGAAATAGACAAAACACACAACAGACTCGACTGGACTTGACCCGGTCTCAAATGGAATGTCACAGTGACTCGCTTATTCTTTTTTTTTTTTTTTAAAAAGAGCATCCTCATTTGTTTTGATAGCAAAAGTCCCAAACACCATCGCTTCACCGGCACAGGTTCAACATTCATGGTCCTCAGCGAAGGGGATCATTGAAATGGATAGGTCATGGGTTGGTCCAGACCGAGGTAGTGAATTGGATTGGGGTGCGGCGCATCATCTAAGAGATCCTGAATTGAGTGACGGAGCCTCTTACAGTTGTCGGTCTCATGGCCTTGGTCTTGGTGGTAATCACAATACTTGGATTCATTGTACCCAGGAGGTGGGTGATTAGGAGGCTTACTGGGCTCCAAAGGTACAAGGTGGCCCTTTTGAACAAGCTGATTGAGAGCGGAGGATAAGCTCATGTCAAGTGGTGTGAAGACTCTTTGGTTTCCTTTCTTGTGCCTCTTACTGCAGTCATTTTGGCTTGATGATGGGCTTAAGGCATTGACATCTAGGCTCTCTTGATCTTCACCAAAGGTATGGGGTCTCTTCTCCTTTTTCAGTGACCCAGCTCCATTGATCTTGCCTTCACAGATAGCATCCTCGATTCTAGTCCCAACCTCAAACAACTCTTCAAATGTTGAGATGGATTGGTAGAATAGTTTTTCATGGTATACCGGTTGCAGGTTCTTGACCAGCATACGTACTTGCTCTTTCTCAGCAGGCCTGTGGATCATTTGGGCTACTTTATTCCTCCATCTGCTCAAGAATGCAGTGAAGGACTCATTGAAATTCTGCCTGGTAGTTTCCAGATCTCGGATGGTGACATCAAGCTCTTGGTTGTAGGAGTAATGATCAATGAAAGTTCTAGCAACATCTTCCCAAACTCGGGTCTTGGAAGTTTCAAGGGTTAGGAACCAGGATAGTGCGGCTTTCTGGAGGGTTTGAGGGAACAGCATAGCTATGTGCTCATGGGTGCAGCCCATTGACTGGAAAATGCTCATACAAAACTTCACGTGGCTCTTCGGATTTCCAGTTCCATCAAAACGGTCGATTTCAGGCATCTTGAAGTTCTCGGGTAGCCTCACCTTGTTGGGCTCAAACAATCCTTCCAGATCTAACATGTAATCGTCGACTCCCTTACTCTTCCTTAGTATGTTCTCAAGCTTGTCGACCTTGTCCATTTTCTCTTGGAGCTTTTTCTCATATACAGGCGGCGGGACCTCTTGAAACCGTTCTTCTTCCCCATTGTTCTCGGGAGGCGGTCCAAATCTAGGCGGTGGTGGTGGCATGAACCCTTGTGGTGGTGGGAACCTAGGTGGGTACTGTGGTTGCTATTGTCGGAACTCTTCCATAAATTTCAGGACTTGAGTCAGCCGATCTGACTGTTGATTTATTAATTCAGTGACCTTGGCTTCCAAAGTTTCCTGATTCATGTTGAATTTTCTCGGCGGACTGATTTTAACCAAAAGACTGCTCGAACTTCTGACCCAGGATGGGTATCTCAGTGGCTGATTTTGGGAATCTACAATGACCTATAGATTCGAGAGGAGTGTATCAGATTCTGATAGTGATGAGTAGAGAGACAATGACAGTGAGGTTAAGGAAGATGGACTGACTTATGTACAGACTGACTGAGATAGTGTGCGCAGACTGATGAGAATGGTGCATGCACATGAGACAAGCATGCAGATGCAAGCCCTAATCTATATGATGCCCCTACTTCTAACAGATAGAAGTTAAACAAATAAGGTCCTAGCCATACAGAGTGTGCTAACCTTACTTTCCAGTATGATCACCAAGGGATAACAGGGATTTCCGGGATACGCTGGGAATTTTGGATAGAGTTTCTGGGAGAAACATAGGTTTGGAAGATTCGGAGAAATTTCTAGAAGTCATTTGAGTTTCTAGGAGAAAAAAGGATTTCTGGTTGATTTGGACTGAGCTTCTAGGAGAAACTGGTATTTTGGGTATTTCTGAGAAATATGGATAGAGTTTCCAGGGGAAACAAGTATATCTGGGCATTTCTGGGTGATTTGGGCAGAGATGTTGGATTTTTGGAGAATCTGGGAGATTTGGGCAGAGCTTCTGGGAAAACAGGTACTTTGGATATTTCTAGGAAATTTGGATAGAGTTTCTAGGAGATAGGACAGAGTTTTTGGGAGAAACTGGTATATCTGGGAAATCAGGGAGATTTAGACAGAGTTTTTTTTTTTTGGGAAAAACTGATTAATATGGTTATATCTGGGATATCTGGACAGAGTTTCTGGGAAAAATTGGTTAATATGGGTGTATCTGGGATATCTGGACAGAGTTTCTAGGAAAACTGGATAATATGGTTATATCTGGGATATCTGGACAGAGTTTCTAGGAGAAACTGGACAATATGGTTATATCTGGGATATCTGGACAGAGTTTCTGGGAGAAACAGGTTATGATGGTGATCATACTGTCTAGCTAGTTTTCATACTCCTATGTCCTAGGACCAACAAACAAGGCTTGCGGTGTATATCTTTGTGAACATGGAGCAGACTTCCTTACCATGGTGCCTAGGCAGGTCACTCAATGTGGTCACATGTAAGTGATTGCCTTGGGGATCATAAGAAAGAAGTTCTGCCTCATGCCACATAAGCGTCTACACCGCGCAGGTAATTCCGTCAGGGTATACAACAGTTATATCACATTGTCCTATCTGAAAAGATAAATGAACAGTCCTATGAAAGGTTCTACAGGAATCTATATGCAAAGGCTGGGTTTAGTCAAAGAGGGTCCGTTGACGAGAGTTCCAATATACCGTCAGGGAGACAGTACGGAGGTTTTTACTCTTTTTGATATACCTTGGAAGGTACAGTATCAACGGTGACTTGCGCCCTGGCACAGCAAGACCTGAACAATGTCAGCGCCGCGTTTCAGACACAGTCAGAGGGGGGAAATGCAAGAGTGCAATGCGGTGAACCAGACACAGTAAAAAGATGATTTTAAGGATGCTTCTTATGAGTCAAACCTCTGTATTATTTTGTTTTGAAAATAAATATCCCCAGCAGAGTCGCCAGATTGTGGACACGCGGAATCGGACCACTTCTCTGGTTTGAGATTGTTTTGAAAAGGAATTTGACTTGGATCAAAGAAAAGAAAATGGTCTGTTGAAAACAGATACAGAGTCGCCACTTGGTCTTTAAGGAACCAAGAAACCTAATTTTGACTCACCCAAGCGGATAAGGGCACCGGCCCTTCATCACCAAAGAACTTGGTTCGGGGTTTTGGTACGAGAGAGGAAGGAGCCTTTGTCGCGACTAAAACACCCTCAACTCGCCCCGTCTTTCGACGGGCCTCAATTAGCATCCAAATAATCATCTTATACTATGTATGGTTCGGCAATTAATACTATGATAGTATATTACATTACATAAGAAACTTGAAAATGGAAGATCTAAAGATAAGATATCATTCATAAGATCTAAGCCAAATATCACACAATGCGAAGTGAAAGATCACACAAATAAACCTAGGAAAAATCGTCTAATCATATATCAATTAATCAAGTTTTCCTAATCTAAAGGGGACATGAATTGTTCTTGAAACAAATAAACAAAGAAATCAAAATATGCTTAACAAGCTAGTATGATACATGTTATTCTTTGAGAAAAGAAGATCTCTCAATCCCCGGGACGGATGAGAAAGGATGATTAGATCAAGGGGAAGCATGAACGGGTGATCGAGTTCATTCCTTATAATCTCCTTAGATTAAGAGTTACAAAAACCCCAAATCTTGCATGAATGCAATGTATGTATCTAAAAATGTGCAAAGGTTGTAGTGTGTTTTGTGTACATGGATTTCTAGAATGACTTAGAAGTCTAAAATGTGCAAGAATGAATGAATGAAATTAACATGGCATGTGTACAAATGTAGTATGGACTACTTCCTAAGATATGAACTAATTTGGAATGCATATGAGCATCAAATCAAAGAATGAAAGTTGAAATGTACTTGCTGTGAATAGTGGACAGAACAGTAGCATGATCTTTTGGAATTTGAAAAGAGGGGTTAGGAATGTTTTCAATGCATGATTTTTTATGATGATGTTCCTTATTGTGTCTAGAACACAACCCAAAAGGACAATCTTGAATAGCTATCAGAGATTGAGAGAAATTATATAAACAATAGAGGTCACTCAGAAACAGAGTTCGTACTGTCGACTGAAATGTTATAAAATCTTAGAAAATGAACAATAATGATCTAGAGGCCCATTTTATACAGAAAGTCCCCTAAGACATTTAATATTAAGGGAAAAATAAGTTAGGACCACCCCTTTTGGAAAAGTTTTCTGGAAAAGAGGTCGTAAGTTGACCTAGCTGCTGTGACAGCAAAAACAGAATGTTTGGAAGGAATGTTTGGGTCCAAATGGACCATTTTCAAGTACTTCCAAGTCAAGCCAAAAATCATGGGTGTTCAATGGTGAGTTAGAAAGACTTTCCAAGTGGTCTTGCATCCATATGTTGAGTATTGTGTTCTAAAAAAATCTTTGAACTCAACTCACTCACTGTTTTGACTCATTGTTTTGAAGATTTTGGAGAAAACAAAGTTTTGTTTCTTGAAACCAAATGAGAGGGATTGAGAGGGGTTTTGAAATAGGTGTTTTGAAAGCACATTTTCAATACTCAATAAGGATTATAGCCACTTAAAATGTCAACATTAAACTCATCATCAAGAACCTCCAAGATTGTTGGAGAGATTTATTTTTATTTTTGAACATAACTTCAATACATTTCAAGAATACCTTGGAAGTATTGAGGTTATGATCATCATCTATCAAACATGTTTTTGAGGTCAAGAGCTACTATCCATAAGGATTCACTCACCCCAAACTTCATGTCATCACTTAGATGATGATGAACTAGTAAGTAAATAAAGAAAAGAAAAAGAAATCAGATAAGGAGAGATGAACATATATATAATCAAAGCAAGTAAATAGCAATTAATAGATGATAATCAATGTGATTTTGGACTTGTAGCTTGGTGTTTCACTCATAGATTTTGACATTTGGACATGGAAGTAGCTTCCTATCTCATGAATGCTCAAGAATGAGGGTTGGAGTGGACTTTGAATGTGAAGTATATAGAAGGATGATGGAAGAAAACAAGAATAAAACTCACTTTCTTATGGAAAATCAATGGGAGAAGCTCCCTTTCTCTCTTCTAAACCTATCTCTATCTCTCTTCTTCTCTACAACTTTTCAAGCTTTGCACTTGGCCCCCCTAAAATGAAGAGCAATGGGGGGTTTATATAGGCCAATTTGGGGTGGTTTTGGGGTTTTAGAAGTACTCCCATTGGTCCCAAACAACTGTGAACATAAAACTATGTTGTTTTGGCTTTCAATTAATCAAATTGGACCCCCAAAAAAATTACAAAAATGGACTCTGCGAGGGATGAGTGCCGCGGCGGCACTGGGCCAGTGCCGCGGCGGCACTGCTCCTCAGACGCCCAGAAATTTACGTTTAGGCCCCCAGAGGTTCCGGTATTCGCGAAAAGGCTCTATTTTGTCCGAATTTCACAGAAAATGCATACGAACTCCAAATTGAGGTTGTGATATACCGTTGGAAAGGTAATGGAGTCTACTTGACATAAAAAATAGTTCGGGGATAGGTCACTTTGAAAAGTTTTGCGGTATTCGCGATAAAAACTGATTTGATCGCCTTTTTCACCTTCGGAAATTCAAAATAAATTCGTTTTAAATCCAGGAATTATGTGCGATATACCGTTGGAAAGCTATTGACCTCTAGTATCCATGAAAAATATCTGAAAATTGTTTCGGTGCCCCGATTCCAAAGTCAAATCTTGGTCAAACTGGTCAAACCTGGGATTCCCGGGAAGTTCTGAGAACCTCCGGGAGCTCCTAGGAGCTGACGTTTTCGCGCGATTCTCTTTTAAAACTCATTTTAATACTTTTCTAATGATTCCGGTGAATTCGGACGATTTCGGTCAAACTTGGTCAAACTTGGTCAAACTCTGGTCAAACCTGGTCAAACCTTGGTCAAACCGGTCAACGGGGACTTTCGGGGAACTTCCGGGACTTCCGGGGGTCTCTGGGAGCTGACGATTTCATCTAGTTTTACCTAAAAAAAATAGCATGTTTTCAGAACTTTGGGACCAAATCTGGGAGTCTTCGGGCTTTCAGGGGTATTTTGGTCATTCTGAGCATTCTGAGAGATAGAGCTGACTTCCAAGAGTCCTTTTGAGTCTTTTACGATCATTGTGAACCACCAAGCTATGGGTCTCCTAAATCTGATAGCCGACAAAATGGGGTGTCTACAAGTTCCCAGTTTATTACACCAGTCGAGTGCTTCAAGGCACAGAAAGCCAATACTCCTGCATCAAGAAGTTGGCCTTTGCCCTCAACACCTCCACCCGGAGACTCTGCCCATACTTCCAGGCCCATGTCATGGTGGTCCGGAAGGCTCGTTAATTCGATATTGGAACTAGAAGAATATGAAGTAGTTTATAGATGCCAGACAGCGATCAAGGGACAGGTAGTGGTAGATTTTCTCATGGAGTTCACATATCCAAAAGGCATAGACGAAGAGCTCGACTCACCAGTTATACTGCCCGGTCTATAGCCTAACATCCTGACCTGGGTACTTTACATGGACGGGTCGTCCAATAAATGAGGCAGCAGGGTAGTGATCATCCTGACCACGTCTAACTAGATCCAGTTAGAGTATGCACTAAGGTTTGGGTTATGGGCCTCTAACAAGGAGGCCGAGTACGAGGCCCTATTGGTTGGATTGCAGTTGGCTACTTCGATGGGGCACAGCAGGTCCAAGGGTACATCGACTCCCAGCTAGTGCTCAATCAAGTCAATCAGGAGTACGAAGCTTAGGAGGATAGCATGGTCGCTTACCTAGCCCTTGTCTGCACGGTCTCCAAGAAGCTTAAGGGGTTCTTCCTCACACAGATCTTGAGAAAAGAGAATTGAGAGCCGACCGGTTAGCCTGCCTCGCTTCATCCTCCGAGTCAGACCTACCTGGGATAAGGATAGAATACTTACCCTGGCCCAGTGTGGTCAACTTAGAAGGCATGGAGCTTGAACCAGTCACCTGAAGGCCCAACTAGATGGATCCGATCATGATGTTCCTCACGACTGGTACTTTAGCAGACGAAAAAGAAGAAGCCCAACAGGTAAAGTACCGGGCAGTCAGATACCACCTTGTTGATGGAATCCTCAACCAAAGGGGGTTCTCTATCCCGTATATCCGGTGCATCCACCCTACACAGGTCCAAGGAATATTGCATGAAATCCATGAAGGAGTGTGTAGAAGCCACGTTGGAGGTCGGGCACTCTCCTGAAAGGCCCTGTTGCAAGGCTATTACTAGCCAGTAATGGCTCGGGATTCCCAAGAATATGTCAAGCAGTGTGACAAGTGTCAGAGATATTCACCTATGATCAACCACCCAGGAGAGCTCCAGACACCAATCCTCAGCCCCTGGCCGTTCGTTTAGTGGGGTATTGATATCGTCGGTCCCCTTTCGATGGGAAAATGACATATTAAGTTCGCAGTCATCGCCATGGACTATTTCACTAAGTGGACAGAAGCCGACCCCTTGGCAATGATCACCGAGAAAAAGTTGGAGAGCTTCATCAAGAAAAACATCCTCAGTCTGTTTGGCACCCCAGGGTCCTGGTTAGTGACAATGGTAGGCAGTGCGATACGTCGGTGTTCAGGCAATTCTGCTCGGGCTATGGTATATCAAATCACTACTCTTCTCCCGAGCACCCTTGGCCAATGGCCAAGCTGAGGTGATAAACCGTACGATCCTGCATTCCATTAAAACTAGACTTGAGAACGCCAAAGGACTCTGGGCTGATGAACTACCAACACTCATGTAGGCATACTGTACCACTCCCCGAGTGGCCACAGGGGAAACCCCTTTTTTCCTTACCTACGACTTTGAGGCAGTGGTCCCCATAGAGCTCGGCTTACCAACATACCGAGTAACAAATTTCAGTGAACGGGACAACAAGGAAGCCCGTAGAGGAGAGCTCGATCTGATAAAGGAGAAAAGGGATCGGGCATATCTAAAAGTGGTAGCCTATAACCAGCGAGTCTCTTGATATTTCAATAGTAAAGTAAAGCACCGTAGTTTTTAGATAAGAGACCTCGTTCTTAAGGCAGTAAACCAGTCTACCAAAGTCCCGAGCCATGGAAAGTTAGGGCCAAACTGGGAAGGACCATACAAGATTACCCGGGTCAACTGACCGGGAACCTACTGGATACAAACCCTAGACGGGCAGGACTTGTCTCACCCATGGAACGTATAACATCTCTGCAAGTACTTTTAGTAACACATGGATAAGAACGGGCTAGTATGGGTAAGGAAATAAAGATTTTTGCTTTTCTGTACACTACACCAAAACAGCCAATTTGTCACCCTTTTTATCGCTAGCTTTGTCACTATCTGTCTTCGACAGTGAAGACCATAAATGTACCCTCAATGAAATATTTTCTAGACACTTTAATTTCCCTCCCAATTTTTCTCATATCCCTCCTCAATCTTAAATTATCACTTAGATCTTTCCAAAACCTCCATTTGCTCACACTCACTCCCCCGAAAACCCCCATCTGTTCACTTTCATACCCTCTTCTCCCTCTTACTCCCCGAAACCCCCATTAACTCCCTCTCTCTCTCTCTCTCTCTCTCTCTCTCTCTCTCTCAGATTAAAGCCAAAATTAGGTCAAGAGAGAGAAATGGGATAAGAGAAGGCGACGAGAGAGAAACCACCGAATGTGCACCACACCACCGCCTCTCACCGGACCGCTGTTCCACCGCCACTCAGCCGCACCATCGTCGCTCCACTGCCACTCAGCTGAACTCTGGTGAGTCTCCAGCCTCTCTCTCTCTCTCTCACACACACATATACACACGCACACACACACAGAGATCTGTACAGATCTCTTTCTCTGTCTCTCACTCTCAAATATGTTCCAGATCTCTACAACTAGATCTCTCTCTCACACACCAGACCTCATATCAATTACCCGGCACTCTCTCTCTCCACCGATTGCTATCTCTTTTTGCCTTCTTCTTTGACCCTGCAGATCTGCAATGCTTTGTGCTTCTTCTTCTTCTTCTTCTTTCTATCGATGTTGTTTTTATTCATTTTTTTTTCATGATCCCGAACTCAGGTTGTTTCATGTGTTTGATGCAGATTTTAGATTCTCCAGATCATTTACTTATGCTTCAGTTATGAAATTGTTCAATTAGACCTTTTGTGTATTTGTTAGGTGCTTGAATTGATTTCTTATATATAAAAAAATAGATAGATTTCTAGTTTTAGGTTTTGATTGGATTAGGTTTGTTTTGAGTCATGGAAACATAGAACCTTCAATCTGAGAATATTTTCCTCATCAAATTTGGATCCTTTGGACAAACTGGGTGATCTTAACAATCTAATATCCTCCATCTATGTGTCTTGTTGACAGTGCTACAAAGAAGTTTGCATGTTGCATTGTGTTTTAAGTCTGTGCATTTTTATACTAATGAACTCTATCACTTAGGATTCAGGGAGATAAATATCTTATCTAACCTAGTAGATTGTTAAAAGTAGAGAGCATTTTTGCTCACCCTTTTTTGGTTCCCCATTGCTCACCCAGGCCTTTACTAGGTGACGTGTCCCATTTCATTCCTATTTTTCCCCCGTACTATCAACATAATTACTAGAATGAGACACATGTCACCCAGTAAAGGCTTGGGTGAGCAAAAATGCTCTCTTTAAGGTAATGTTAGATATGATAATTGTCAAGTTCAGAATTTGCTACCATTTTAGTAGTCGTATGCTCAATAGCTTCAGAGGTTTTCTAATACATAAGTCATGTGATGTAGGACATAGTTACTGGTTTTTGCTTGCTGGAGTGGGCAATATTGACTTGAGGAGAAAGACAAATTATCTTATTGTGGATTCTAGTAAGTATTGATCCCTGAATTCTAATATATTTTTATGCGGGAAAGTTTTAGATTGTAAATGAATAAGTATAGATAGCTAATCTCATTTGTTTATTACATTTATGAACCACAAAATCTCTTCAATATCATATAAATCCATTTTTGATTGTAACTTATACATTTGTTTTAAGGATATTATTAATATAGGGTCTGTATAATTGGGAGACAGAGAAAAAGATAATGTGAAACAAAACCAAATAAACTTTGGTAAGACTTAGATTCAAGTACTAGTTATGATGGAATTTCAAGATTTAGGAGCTTGCATCAGTAATGCTTTGCCTCAAAATCTTCCATCTGCTTTCTGCTGATTTTGTACAATGTCAAATCCACCTATTTGTATATTGATATTTGATTTTTGATTGTGTTTTCAAGATTGCCTTTTTTTGTTTTTACTAATTTTTTTATCTTCAGGATTTTGACTTGTATGGAATTCTTGCAGAGACTGATAGGCTGGGTATTGTATGCTTTAGTAATTTACTTAGCCTACCAGAACAAGACAAATGGGTTTATAGTGATGGGAAATCAACAATATGCATCACCTTCATTTGGCAATGTATAAAGAGGCCATAATATTTTGCCTATTTCTAGAACTTTTCAAGTAACCAAGTTGACTGTAAGTATCCAAAACTGTGTTATTTATATCTGAGTTCTCTTTAGATATTTTTAGTTTTGTTTAACAAAATCACACTAAACATGTGTACTAACAAGTGGTAGATATATGCTTCAGTCTTTTCTGACTCACATTTGGTTTAGTAAATTTATATATGAGTACCCATATTGATGATGTTGGGCTCTTGTTAAGCATGAATTTTGTGTATGCTTGCTTATGTTAATCTGATTAATATCTGCGTAATCTTTCTCCAGAATGCAATCGCAGGCTACAGAACTGAATGAAAAGTTAGAAGTCGTGAATCGTGAAAGAAAGAACAATATATTTGAAGCAGCCGGCATAAATTCGAAGCAACCGATAGAAAATCGTTTTATTTTTCTTTTGTTTTGAGATTTTGGGAATTGGGAAATTCGAATATTGTAATAACTCTAGTGTACATTTTGATTGCTAAATTCATTTGCTTGTAAATTAAATTTTATTTCTAAATATCCATTATTCATTTGTCTTTTACTTTATTTTGTTTTTATTTGTTCTTTTGTGTCATGCCCACGGGCACATGCAAGGGTAATTTTTGTTTATAAGTAAATTGTATCGTGCTGAATTGGAATTGCATTTTTTTTTCAATTTCTTTCAGAATTGTCACAATTCTAAACAGTGACAAAAAAGTCTTTTTTTTTTTTTTTTTTTTTTTTCAGAATTGTCACAATATTTGTCAAGGTTCAATGCGGTGACAAATTGAAGGCAATTTTCACCACGTTTGTCACGGTTCAAAGTGGTGACAAATTGAAGGCAATTGTCACCACATTTGTCATGGTTTGAGCAGTGACAAATTGAAGGCAATTGTCACCACATTTGTCATGGTCAGAAGCAGTGACAAATTTCATATTTTGTCACTGTTCAAAACGGTGACGAATTTCATATTTTGTCATGGTCCCCCCTTTAAGGGTATGAAATGTCACGGTCCAAACCACAATTGTCACGGTTATGAGCGGTGACAAATTTTTTTGTCAGCCCCGGAAATGCCACGGTCTTGAGTAGTGACAAAGGCCCTTTGTCACCTCCACAAGCAGTGACAAATCAGGCATTTTGGTGCAGGGGTAGCTCTTTTCGAGTAGTTTTTATTTATTTATCAAATTAAATTATACTTTTGTAAAACAACCCTTCATCCTGTGTTCCATTCAACCAAAAGACTTCATGCCCACACTGGAGGCACAAAATACCTTGGGCCCACACTCCATGCACAAAAGACCTCAGACCCACACCCAAGGCACAAAAGACCTCGGGGTCACATCGAAGGCACCGACTTTGCTTAGGTCCATAACCAACAATGGGGGCAAATCCCCCTAGGTGGCTAATGATAGCAAGCTTCAAAGGACCCTATAACCACCCACGTTCTAGGTCGGTTCCCTACAGTCAATCCCTCTACCAATGCCCACCTCAGCAAAAGCTTGGGGGCAGGGGGATGCTGGACTAAAATAGGAAATCACACTGGGCACTAACAGGGCTTGGAATTCTAGAACATTCCGAAGTAGCTACAGCGCCCAGAGAAACCGTCCGGATAGTAATAGGACCACCGGGCAGGACCTTCAAAACAGGTCCCTACAAGACCAGGTGTTCTCCATCGGTCACAGTCCTAAAACTTTTGCTAAGACACAGTTTCAGTATAACTAACAACCTGTCGGGCACGGGCAATTAAAAATAGCCAAGTACAAAAAAAAAACACAATGATAAATGATTAATGCAGAAGGGCGACCTCAGAGGACCATTTCATTAATAACAAAGATATGTACAAAGTCTCGGGGGCAGTTGTAGTAGCCTCCCAAAAAGGAAAAAAGAAAAAGCAGGTACGGAATCTAAGCGTCGTCCATGACGGCCACATCCTTCGTCTCACTAGCCTGTTCTCCCCGGGTAGCCTCCCCGCCCGGAGCAGCATCTTCAGCAGGTTCGGCCCCAGCAGCAGAACCTACAATAGAAGAGGGACCCATATCGTAGTAGTCCAAGTCTATCCCCTCGTAGGACGAAGTGTCCCACTCGGGACTGTCTCGGGCTAGCCTTCTCTTCAGGTCTTCGTAGCCCTACAAGAATCCGTCGTCAAAGGCCTCCTCTATGGACCCTGCCACCACTGTCTTGGCTAGAGCCTTCTCCCAAGCCTCTGTCGCCATTAGATTAGCCCCGGCAGCCTCCAAATCAGCCAAGGCAGTCGCCAGCTCTGCTTGTGCAACACCTAGGCCTAGAGCCAAGCGCTTAACCTTGTCTTTCTCTATAGCCAAGGTGGCCTCCTTAGCCTTCAAGGCTACCCGCTCCTATGACAAGGCATCTTTAGCAGCGGTGGCCCTCCCAGCCAGGGAGAGTAGGAAGGACTCAGCTCCGGTGGCCATGCAGTTGACCTGCCAAAGAACAAGCATAAATTGGTTGGTCAATAAAGCAAATAGACTAAATAGAAAACAAAGAATGAAGGAAAAAGTGGTAGAAGTACTTACAAAGTGGGAGAGGCTGTACAGCCACCCCTAGAAGACCTGGGGAGATATGTTTGCACACATATCCACCTGACTTAGGAGAAGGACTAGCCTGACCCTCTCCCTGATCTCCGCTGATTCTCCCAGTAGAGGCCCGGACTGTAAATCTGCCCGGGGAGCAGTCTCCTCCACCATCCCCACACGGGGAACCAATGACTCTCTGGGTTCCTGGTGAGTCATCGTCCTGTGCCTTATTCGCTTGAGCGGGCGGTCGCTGCCCGCAGCCTCGGCAGCAGACCTCTTTCCCCTCTCCGCCATCCTGGTGGCGGCGGCGGCCTGTCTGGCCCTTAGCTGCTCTTGATCTCTCTTGGGGCCCATTTCTGCGAAGGAAAAAAGTCATGCGATTAGAATCGAGAAAAGCAGTAAAAAATGGCCAAAGCCAAATAGTTCACCCGAACACTTACCCGGGATGATTGAAGGAAAGACAGGGGCTTCAACAGGCTGATCCGGATTGTAGGTAGCCCTAAAGTCACCCGTCTGGGTTAGCACATTCCAGATGTTGGTGGGGAGATTCATTAAGTGCCTGATCCTGCCTTGGAACTCCTCAGGGATGCTTGGTGGGTAGGCTAACCCCGCTGTAAAGCAAAACATGAAGTAGTTAGCCCCATGATCACATTCAAAGGCAAAGAAAAAAGAAATATCGGACTGGCTTACACCTCAGTTCCCCCGCCCAAGAAGTCCTCAACTGGATTCCTGGGGCCTGCTTACAGAGCTCGGGGGTGGAAACTTGGAAGAACTTATTCTTCCACCCCTTATTGTTGCTCGGGCAGTTGACAATGATTTTTCTCCCCTGCCAAGCCCCACAGAGAAGTTCCCGAACTCCTCTTGCACAGGGAATGGCCGGTGGGTCCACAAGGACTCTTGGAGGTGAGTTCATACCCGAAGACTTGAGGCCAGAGAGAGATGGACCCATCAGAAACCTCCAACCATTTAGGGCTAACTGCCCGAGAGAGATCCCAAGGTAGATCAGGACGTCCTGGGCAACTGGGTAGAGGGGGATGCGCAATTCAGCCATGAGGGCATCCTCGTACAAAGTGACAAAACCTAGTTGATGGAGGTGGGCCCCGCTGGCGTGAACGGCCAGGGAACAACCATTAGGAATAGTGTACCAGTCCCTAATCTAGCTAAGGTCTTGGGTACACAAGGTTGAAGGGATAAACTAGCAGGCAAATGCCACCTTCGGGTCAGGTCCCTTCGGTGCCTCATCACATGAACCCCACGAGACGGAGGCTACCGAGGCCTCCTAGCCCGACTCGTCGTCTGACTTTCAGATAGGGATCCTACCCTCCCTATGATGGTCAGATGGGGTGGCAAAAGGCTGGTCCAAACTTGTGTTAGGGGTCCCAAATTGTGACTCTTCATCCTCTGACCAGGAAGAGGAATCAAAGCCGGAGTGACACATCCCTGGTACTCCTACGGTGGAACGAGAAAGTAAGTGGCGACCTAGGTATGGGTTAGAAACTTTGAGTCGGAGGTACAGAGGAGGTAGGGTTACAAGCCTAAAGGGCAAGGAGTATAAGTTCTTCAAGGTAAGGTAGCACTTGGTCAAAACTACCCCGGGATAACCCGCTAGGTTCAACTGTCCTGCTGTACCGCCAGACCTAGAAAAAAAGCAAAACCTAAGAAAGAAAAAGTCCCACTCCCGTGTAAGCCCTAGTGGATTCGTCCTCTCTAGCTTCACTCAGGAAAGAAAAAGAAAGAGGTGAAGGAAGAGAACAGTGAATTGAAACTAAGGAAGTGAAGACTTACAAAAATTGGAGTAGAAAAAGAGCTCGGGAAGCTTGATCGGGAACTTTTTTCTCTCAAACTACTCGGTAAGCTTGTCTCAGGGCAGCATGAATGAAGGAAATGAACAGGTGTCCTTTGTATATAAAGCGAGAGCGGTTCAGATCAGATCAGATCCAATAGCCAGGAAACTTTCTCGCCTAAACTACCTGGCTGGTGTCTCCTCGGGCACGTGAAGAGTTACCTCAAAAGGCGCGTGCATTAAATATATGATGTGATGGTTCGGTTATGATGCAACTATTTAGTTACGCTAACACTGACCTCATCGGATCTTGATCAGACCAACCATCCCTTGACGCGTGGAAACAACCAACTTTGGTTCCTGAGGCTACCGTTCGGTTTAAATCCCGATTAACCAACGCAGTGGGTCTGGTCTCGAACAACCTCTCGGGAAGGGTCCCTAGCGGCATATCGAGGTATACAAATTTTCAATCCTTATCCGATGAAGCATCACATCAGCTTTGAAAATGGGGGGCAGCTGATATGTACAAAAATATTAGGTCAAAATCAAACCGCGACATTAGCACGAAGACGCTGAGTCATCTAGAAAGGGCGCCTACCATTTAGCCATCCTAGGCTACTCGATCCATACCGCCCAGTCTGGGACCACAGCTCGGGCTTACGATACAGACTCGTCCCACAGTGGGCACAACCCAAGACTGCCCTGTGGCTTGCTCTATAAGGTTTCAGGCAGTTGCCTATCTCAGTCAAAAGACTAATGGAAAGTACAAACAATTTCCTAAACCACTTAGGGAACTTCAATGTTTTATGCTAATCACTCGTAATCAGATTTGGCTTCCTAAATCAGCTAGTTACCTTGTACGAGTGGTCTCTTGCATCTATAAAAGAGACCGCTCACCCCCATTAAGGGGGATCGCATTTTCTTATCTTACACTATATAGATCACTCATAAGCATATACCTGGCCAGTCTCTGGGAGTACCGCCCTCTTTGTTGGTTCACCAAAGGCCGCCGATGATTTGTTAGTGAACGTGCTTCAATGCACACGTGGATGTAGGTCACCTAGTTAATGAGGCCGAACCACACATAAACTCCCTTTGTCTCTTTCTCTCCTTAGATTGCCCTTGTTGTTCTTACCCAATTTTTGGCATCATCAGTACATATCCTATAATGATATTCTTCATTCATTCATGTATATTTTAGACTTCTAAGAACTTTAGAAAATCCATGTACATAAATACATCACTACCTTTGCACTTTCTTGGCTCATCCGTTGCATCCATGCAAGATTTGGGGCTTTTGTGACTCCTAATATAAAAAGATTATAAGGAATGAACGTGATCACATGTTCATGCTTCCCATCGATCAATTCTTCCTTTCTCATCTATCCCAGGGATTAAGAGGTTTTCTTTTATCAAGAATCAAAATGCGTCATACTAGTATGTTAAGCATATTTTGATTTCTGCGATTATTTGTTTCAAGAACAATCCATGTCCCCTTTAGATTAGGAAACCTTGATTATTTGATATGTAAATAGATGATTTTTCCTAGGTTTGTTTGTGTGATCTTTTACTTTTGCATTGTGTGGTATTTGGCTTAGATCTTATGAATGATATCTTATCTTTTGATCTTCCATTTCAAAATTCTTATGTAATGTAATATACTTATCATAATATTAACTGTCGAACCAAACATAGTATAGGATGATTATTTGGATGCTAATTGAGGCCCGTCGAAAGACGGGGCGAGTTGAGGGTGTTTTAATTGTGACAAAGGCTCCTTCCTCTCTTGTACCAAAACCCCAAGCAAAGTTCTTTGGTTATGAAAGACCGGTGCCCTTTATCTGTTTGGGTGAGTGAAAATTGGGTTTCTTGGTTCCCTAAACACCAAGTGACAACTCTATATCTGTTTTCATAGACTTTCACCTTTCACCTTTCTTTCTTTTCTTCAAACATTTCAAAAAGGAAAATCAATTTCGAAACCCCGCGAAAGAATGGGGGTGGCCCTCGGAGGTCGCGTGTCCACACAGGGCATGATGGGATTTTTGGTATAAGACCCCCAGGTTGATACTTTCGCTCACTAATTATCCTACAACACTCAGTCCTAGAACTTTGAGATCCCTATAGGTGAGTATTAAGATTAGTTGTCACGCCTCAGCGTAGCCAAAATAGGAAAAATTTAAAACATTTTCTGTTTTGGTCCAGTGGATACATGACAAGTTGAGAATCACATGATTGTCCATAATAAGAAAGAACCAAGACAAACAGTAAATGTAAGCAGTAATAATAAACACGGTGGTCTAGGCATACTAGATATTAAACCTCCATATCAGAGTCATAAATCTCGTTATTACATCACTGTAGAGAAGAGGAAAAGGAAAGAGAATAGTATTTTGGGCATAAGCCCTACATCAGAATAAAAGTCCAGCACCTAGTGCCTCAACTATTAACAAAAGATAAATAAACAAAAAGTCTTCAACTTTCACCAGCTAGCATGTGAAGTCGTAACCTTCCTCGAAATATTCCTCTTCCAGGTAGTCAGCCTTTGCAAGATCTGTATGTTTGATTGTCCAGGACATAAAAAGTTGCCAACTTGAATACAAGCTGAGTGAGTAAACATAATACACTTGAACAGGCTCATAAAACATTGTTAATCCGTTAAGAAAGTAAATCATTCTTCTTTATGCTTTAGAAAATCATTATCCTTAAGTCTTATTAATCCTATTCTTGGCATACTATGTATGTTTGGAACGTTCAACGACAATGTTCAAACTTTGGAAACACAACTGACATCAATCGATTGATCACTTTGGACTATTTCTCCAATCTGTACCAACTTGACATTTCAGTTTGAACCACTGGTTCAATCTTACAATCTCGACTTACTTTGGATCACCGATCCAATCTTTAGACCACATGCCCAATCTTATACAAACTCGACTCTTTGCATGCATCTGACATGAGTGCCATTGTCCTCGGATATCTCTGCCTTATGGCCATTGGTTTACCATCTTGTCATCTTTATCTTACGGCCACTTACTTAACATCTCTGCCTTATGGCCACATTACATAATAACCCCAATCTTATTCCATTCAGCCTTGGTTAACTTGTCATCTCAACCTTATGACCACTTGCTTGACATCTCTGCCTTATGGCTGATTAACCATCTCAACACAACTGACTTTCACAGAACCGACGAGGTACAACTACTCTTGCCCCGTTACCTTATGTGGATGCAATGACATCTTACGACATCACGGTACTCATTACTCTTTTGCAATTTGATCACACAAATGAATAATTATAAAAGACTAACGGATACGATCATCTCCTTAGCATTGTTATTACAGCTTACGTTTCATCAACTAACGCACGTGGAACAATTCGTTAATGCACATTATTATTGGGATCAAGTGCTTAAGTACAACACTTTATTCTTTTTGGAGTTTACATATCTTGCACGTATACAATATACCAGTTCATTTCATCATTCACTTACTATAGAAACCATGTTCTTTACTAAACCTGTAGGCTCAATCGCTCGCCTTTATAAATTTTAGGAAATTTTAGGATTCCTTAGTTTTCTTATTATAAAAGTTGTACACTTCTAAAGTACAATTACTACAATACAATGTGCATCTTCCAGTAAGTACATACAAGTATGTATATTAAGTACAATTCAAGGTATAACCATCACAGCTCATAGTATACACCACTTTACTTAGATCATCATAATTATAACATGCAACTACGCAAATTTCCAAAATGTTGCTAAACTGGAGCGCTCAGGCCTTGCCTATTTGTGGGGTTCAAGCACTCGTGCTTGTCCGAGCACTCGGGTTTGACAGTTTTATAGCAGTTTAGTTAGTTTAATACATAACTTTGTTTCTAACTACTTGAATGTTATATGTATGGCTATGGATCATTGATTTACTTAATAAAATATGTATTTAAAGTGAGTATAAGTACTCACGAAGATCTAGATGACCAAGATGATGCAAAAGATAATGATTATGAGATGAGCGATGATCAAGCTCCAAAGTGACTTCAATCCAAACTTCAAGGCTTCTAAACTTCTCCTCATACACTTTGATGTTCAAAACACAACTCCAGAACTTCAGTTCATTCAATGTGAGTGCGTTTTATGTACAATAGGATGTGTGAATCATGAATTGGAGGCCGTGCATGGTGAATTGATGAGGAGTTGTATGTATAGAAACATGAACTCTCAAGCTCTCTCTCAAGAACACTCTCTATATTATAGAGTTCAAAATAAATTGAATGCGAAGAGAATGCAGGGTATTTATAGACTCTCCAAGCCTAGGGGTAAAATAGTCTTTTCACTCATTTTAGAGCTCGAGCGATCGCATGATGAGCTTGAGCACTTGGGGCTCCTGCTTTAATAATCCTTCTAATATTTTAAGAGTTCAAAGGTTTAAGAAATAAACATTCATATAAACATTCATCAACACTCCTTCATATACGATTGTTACTTTCACATACAGTCACAAAAATATAGGAATACATCCATATATAGATGATTACAGATAAAAGGGGCTACGTCTCACTAAACAACTCTGGGTACTTTTCTCTACCACCCAACAAAAGATTCATCCCCAAAATCTGAGCTACGTCTCACTAAACAACTCTGGGTACTTTTCTCGCATAGCGGATTCCTTCTCCCACGAAGCTTCATGTTCGTCATGATGATTCCATTGAACTTTCACCAGTGGGGTCTCCTTGTTCCTTAATTTCTTGATTTCTCTCCCTAAGATTCGCACTGGTCTCTCGGTGTATGATAACCTACTGCCCACCTCAATATCTTTAAAGTCAATCTTGTGCGATGATCCATGCACGTACTTTCTCAGCATGCTGATGTGGAACACATTGTGTAATTCGAACATCTTTGGCGGAAGTGCTATTCTATAGGTGACTATACCCACGAGTTGTAGTGGGGTGAAAGCTTCCCTCTCTTCTGTCCAAATCTTTTCATTCCTCTTACTGGGGAAACCTTTAGCTAGACATGATCTCCAACACAGAATTCCTAATCCTTCATTCTTTCCCTGACGATGTTGATTTTTTCATTAGTCTCCCGAACCACATCTAGTCCCAAGAGCTTGCCTTCTCCAGTTTCTACCCAACAAAGCGGCTAATGACATAGTCTTCTATATAATGCTTTGAACGGTGCCATTCCAATGCTTGAATGATAGATGTTGTTGTAGGCAAACTTGATGAGTGGAAGATATGTCTTCCAAGTGCTTTTGAAGTTTATTATGCACGCTTGCAACATATCATCCAGTACTTCATTGGTCTGCTCTGTTTGTCCATTAGTCTGGGGATGAAAAACAGAACTCAACTTCACGAAGCCTAAAGTGGCTTGCAAACTCTCCCAAAATCCAATGGTGAAGCACAAATCACGATCCGAAATGATCAAAATGAGCATACCATACAGTCGAACGATCTGTTGCAAGTAGAGTTGGCTCATCTTCTCGACTTGATAAGTCTTGTTGTACGCGATGAAGTGTGCTGACTTGGTGAGTTAGTCCATAACTACCTAAAGCGTGGCATGGTTTTGTTGTGACCTTGGCAATCCCATGACGAAGTCTATAGATATGTGCTCCCATTTCCATCCTGGTACGTGCTCCTATTTCCATCCTTGTACGGGTAGCGGTTGAAAAAGTCCTAATGACCTTTTATGCTCAGCTTTGACTTGTTAACAAATGAAACACTTCAAGACATGCTCTGTGATGTCTCTCTTCATACCTTGCCACCAGAAACTCTTTTTTAGTCCTTGTACATCTTTGTACTCCCCGAGTGAACTGTTAACCTTGACCGGTGTGCTTCATTCATTACTTCTTCTCTTAATCCATCATCCTTTGGCACACAAAGTCTACCTCGACAGTGGAGGCTCCCATCTTGCCCAATATTCTATTCCTTCAGATCCTTGGCCATTGCTTTCTCAAACCATTGATGCAATTCTTTGTTCTTCTTTTGGGCTTCAATAATGTGACTAATAAGGGTTAGTTCTATAACAAGGCATCTAAAATGCTTCCCTTCTTCTAAATTTACTGCTTGAATATCAAACTCTACCAGGGTTTTTTAGCGCTTGCCATTCTCTAATCATCAAGGAAGTGAGTTTGCTATGGGGTTCCCTGCTTAAAGTGTCGACGACCACATTCATTTTACTGGGGTGATATTACCAAGTGAAGTTATAGTTTTTAAGCAACTCCATCCAACGTCGCTGCCTCATATTTTGGTCCTTCTAAGAGAATAGATACTTGAGGCTCTTATGATTAGAGAATAGGTCAAACTTCTCTCCAAACAAGTAATGTCTCCAGATTTTGCAAGCGAAAACAATGGCTACAAGCTCCAAATCATGCATTGGGTAGTTCACCTCGTGCAATTTCAGTTGTTGCGACCCATTAGCGATCACCTTACCTTCTTGCCTAAGCACACATTCGAGTCCTTGATATGACGCATCGCTGTAGATAGTAAATCTTCCTCCACTTAGTGGTATGGTAAGCACTGGTGCTGAGGTTAACCTTTTCTTTAACTCATAAAAGGTGCGTTCATGCTTGTCTAACCATTCAAACTTAGAATCCTTCTTGTTCAAGGTAGTTAATGGTGCGGCTATCTTCGAGAATCCTTCTATGAGTCTCTTAATAGCCTGCCAATCCGAGGAAACTCTATACTTTTGAGGCATTAGATGGCCTATTCCAATTCAAGACAACATCGGTCTTAGCCGAGTCTATTGCAATTTCCACAAAAGAGACTATATGCCCTAGGAATTAGACCTTTTTCATCCAGAACTTGCATAAACTTAGCATATAACTGATGACCCTTAAGCATTTACAACACAATCTGAACATATCTCTTGTGTTCTTATTTCATCTTTGAGTAGATCAATATATCATCGATAAACACAATCACAAACTGATCCAAGTGTGGTGGAACACCCTATTCATCGGATCCACAAATACTACCAGGGCATTAGTGGGTCCAAACGACATCACCAAGAACTCGTAGTTACCATATCTAGTTCTAAAAGTAGTCTTCGGTATGTCTTCCGATCGAACGAGCAGTTGATGATATCCCAACCGCAGGTCTATCTTTGAGAATGTCGTCACTCCTCACAACTGATTAAATATATCATCTATCTAAGAGAGAGGATATTTATTCTTGATCATGACCTTGTTTAACTCTCAATAGTCAATATAAGGTCAGAGCGATCCATTCTTGTTCTTCACAAACAACACTGGCACTCCCTAGGGCGATGTACTTGGTTGAATGAATCTCAAATCCTCGAACTCTTGAACTTGTTTGTTCAACTCTTGCATCTATGGTGGAGCCATCCAATAAGGGGTCTTAAAGATTAACAATGTCTGTGGTACCAACTCTATATAGAAGTCAATCTCCCTCTCGCGTGGTAACCTAGAAATCTCTTGAAACACTTTCGGGAAATCTCAAACTATGGGTATCTGGGCTATAAAATTATCAGTTCTAGAGCTCTCCAAATTAGCTAGATGACTAGTTAGGAATGCGTCGCACGAAGGGTTACACTAGAAATAGAAATGTGATAAACAGGGGCATTTGTAGAATACACCTGCGCTATAATACAAAAATGTAATGATTTAGTTTACAATCCCTCGATTTATTTACAGTTGAGTTACAATGTGTAGTTTAATACAATGAGATGATTCTATGATGAATTTTGTTGTGTTAGATGTTCTTCTGTGCAGATTTGCTGTGTTGTTATGAGTAGGAATGGTTGACAGGAAAAAGGGTAAAACATAATTGCAAGGAGAACATATTAAAGTGAAAAGACAGTTTCGAGCGATCGAAGATGGTTCAAACGATTGACTGTTCGATAGATTGAAGATGTTTAAGTGCTTGAGGATTCCTAAGTTCAATCGATCGAGAGTTTTTCAAGAGATCGAGCATGGTTTTACTAGATTTTTGCAGGCACATAGTAGAGACGTATTGTTGATAACCCTAGCTAGGTTTTTCTATAAATATATGTTGTAAGCACGTCCAGAGGGACGCCCACTTTTTGGTTTTATAATTTTATATATAAAGAGAGAGTTTACTTTGAATTTTGTAGGTTTCTATTGCTTGTATATTGAAATAGTTGGATTTTTATTGCAAGTTAATACAAGTCTACGTTTTAGGTTTCATAACTTAGTTCTCTTTACATTCTGTTTATGGTTACAGCAGTTCTAATATATTTTAGTCGTAGGTGTTTGTTTTAATCCATAGTTTTCATAGTTTTTATGTTTAAAACCAAAGCAAACCAAACACAGCCTTAACTATGTTTAATGATAAAAACCTATTTTCTGCACTTAAAACCATATCTGAGTAGTTCCTTAGTTGGGAGATCACGATGAAACAGTGATCTCCAACCTCTGCCATGCACAATAGAGAATACTTGTGTTCAATCAATAGAAGGTATTTCGATCGATCGAACCAGAGATACAGTCAAGCGATCGAAGACATTTCGATCAATTAAAGGATGATCCAGTTCGATCGATCGAGAGCGCTTCAATCGATCGAACATGAGAATTCCTGAGATGATCCATTTTAGTATTCCAATACTTTCTATTTTTAAGATTCGTTATCAAATTGTCTAGATAAGCTCAGTTTGTCCAAACAGTTTTGAAACTTAAAGTCTTAAGGCATTTTGTTGAATGACTTTTGCAAACTACCTTGAATGCTAACACCATTGAGGGTGTGAGTCGAAACTATTGTTTTAAACAGTCTTCTAAGTATTTTAAATCAATTGTGATGATATAGTTCTGGTTATGTAAGGGCTATTGATTCTTTATCTTTAGAAAAAAATACGGATTACTGAGAAGGGATGTACTCCATAGAACGTTAATGAATGTGCATGGTAGATGGTTAGGTCATTGTGGATCGTGTGATCACAACGTTTTTCCTTTATTAAGTAAAACCCGTTTTAAATATTGCTTTAGTTAATTAGTTAATTGCTAGTTTAATTTAGTTGCCTTATTTTCTAGTAGTTGTTAATTCGTAGAACTTTGTGTTCTACACTTGCCTTTAAGTTATTAATTTTTTTTTTATTTTGAGATTAGTCTAAGTTAGTGATACATACAAAAATATCCAGTCAGAGTCAGCCTCTGCCACCTCAGCAAGGAATCCTGAGTCATCCGATAATGGCGCTTACCACGCAATTATCCTGGGCCGTCTATCTAAGACCGCCCGGTTCAGACCCACAGGTTCAGAGCACAATGCAGGCTCGCCTCACGGTAGGCGCAGCCAGGGTGTCTCATGATTTGCTCTACAAGGTTCCAGGCAGTTTCCTATCTTAGCTAGAAGACTAATGGAAAGTGCAAGAGGTTTCCTAATTCGCTTAGGAAACTCCCGTGATTTGTGTTAATTAATTGTAATTAGATTGTGCTTCCTAATCAGTTTACTTACCATGTATGAATGGTCTCTTGCATCTATAAAAGGGACCACTCACCCCCTTTGAGGGGGATCGCATTCTGATCCCACAGAATCACAACTTCATATTGCACATGTACTCTGCCTGGTCGGCCTCTGGTAGCTCCAAGCCTGTTGGTTCACCAAAGTCCCCCAGTGACGTTCATATCATAGTGCAAGTGCTCTGACACACCGCGTGGACATAGGTTCCGTCATTAACAGGGCCAAACCACATGCAAACCTCTTTTATCTCACTCTTTTAGTTCTTACCCAATTTTTGGTATCATCAGTTTGGCACCGTCTGTGGGAAATTGACAAATTTTCTCAAAAAAATAAATCTCTTGACTGATCGCGATGGCTTCTCATAAGAATAAGAAGACTGCTCAGCTGACGAATCAAGAGGATCCACCGGCCGACCAGTCAGCAGTCTCCATGACTATCGAGCAGGTCACTGTGGCATTGGATCAAATTCTGGAGAGCCAGTGCCAAACTCAGTAGCATATTGAAGCTTTGCTGGCTTGATAAAATGAGGTACAAAATAGGAATGATGAGCATGTTTGGGTGCCCGAGCAGACCCCACAATGTACCCTTTCTACACTGATAAATTCCCAGATCAGGGGGCAACCCAGGAATGATGAATGTGGCCGAGATCCGAACTAACACGACAATGTTCCCGGGCTAACTCGAACTGCACGGAGGATGCCAGGGACATCATTAACAATAGATGCATTGCCAGAAGGGATGGGCAAGAGCGACAGACCCGGGAATCAGCCTAGGACCGCCCGGCCAGGAGCTAAAATGATCTTATGCGCACGATTAATCAGAGTCATAGCCGAGCCCTGTCCTTGAGGATGGCACACTTTGAAGAGGATGCCTCATCGTCCGACCTGACCTACCGCATAGATTCAAAGTGAAAGATCGATCGAGAGGATATCAAGGCCCAAATCAATGACCCACAGAAATAAATCGAGAAACTGAACCGCAAGCCAGGTCATAACCACATCAATACTGATACTGAGTCACCCTTCACCGTCCAGATCACAGGATTTCCCATCTCGCAAAAAATTTAAACAACCCCACCTTGATTCTTGTGACGGCTTAGGAAGTCCAGTTGACCATGTTCAGACATACAAGGCTCCGATGTCATTGGAAACTAACACCAATGAACTGCATTGCTTGGCTTTCCCTAGCACTCTAAGGGGTTCTGCAGTACAATGGTTCCACTCCTTAAGGCCCTAATCGGTTGACGATTTCAAAGAACTTAGCAAGCATTTTGTCAACTAATTTGTGGGTATGCTTGGCAGGCCACAGCAGGACCTCTAGCTGCTTACTGTCAAGCAATGAAAGGGAGAGTCCCTGAAAGATTATGTCAATCAGTTCAACTAGTAGAAGCTCTGGATCTACAATCTGAATGAGGCAGTCATGATCATCGCCTTCTATTCAGGAGTTCAAAACACTAAGGTGGCCATGTCGTTTCACCATAACCAACCGACCAATTTGGTAGAACTCTCAGAGAGAGTGGGAAAACACATTGATACTGAGGAGTTTTTGAAGTCTAAACGTGCAAGCCAATCAGTGGATGAAGTGGAAACTCGAAGGCTCTGAGAAAGGCTCGGGAAAGAAGCCAAAGTCAGATCATCCCCGAGAAGGTCGAGACCAGGCTCTGATTGCTTTTATGCCACTCTCCCAGCCTATCTAGGAGGTTATGGTTATGGCTGAGGCTCAGAGGCTGCTTAAGAAGCCAACAAAGCTGAAGAGCCTGACCGAGAAGAGGAACAGGGACAAGTTTTGCCGATACCATAGGGATCATGGCCATAATACTGAGGACTGCTTCAAGCTTAAGATTGCTATCGAAAGGCTCATCGAGCAGGGTCACCTTGCCAAGTTTGTCATTATAGATAGATGACCACAGCCAAACACTCGACCTCCCGAGCAGCTACAGCCCCTCAGTCACATCAACGTGATCTTTGGAAGAACATCGGGTAGAGGAGACTCGCACTTAACAAGAAAGAGGCATGCTTGGGCATCTTGAGCAGATGTCTTGCAGGTCCAGTCTACTAACTCCCCGCCAACCGAAGCACTAACATTCTCATCTGATGATGTAACGGACCTGTATTAGCCCCACGACGATCCACTAGTGGTGACGCTCTCCATAGCCAATTACATAGTAAAGAGGGTGTAAGCAGAGATAGACAACTCTTTGAAATTCTGTTGGCCTTAACCTTTGATCATTTCAAAATATTGAGGGACCGGCTTTGTTCGATGGCAACTCCCTTGGTCGGATTCAACGGTTCAAGCATACAACCACTTGGGATGATCGAGCTGCAGGTCTTGATGGGAACCTAACCACAGTAGGCCTCATTGATGGCCAACTTCATGGTAGTGGAGGCTCCATCCGCCTACAATGTCATCCTCGGGAGGCTAATGCTCAATAAAGCCAAGGCGGTTGTATCGACCTATAGTCTGGTTGTCAAGTTCCCAACCTCCTAGGGTCTGGAAAGCCTAAGAGAAGACCAGGCAATCGCTTAAAGTTGTTATGTTAGCTCCCTATGTAGAGAGGCCATTGCAAAAACACTGAATGTCCAAGAGATGAATCCGAGGGACACTAGGGACGGGGTAGGCCCAAGTGAAGAGCTCAGCCAAGTGATGTTGGACCCGTAGTTTCTCGATCGGTCCATCACCATTGGTACTCTCTTGGAACCGAGTCTTAGGGAAAAAATAATCTAGTTCCTAAGAGAGAGCCAAGACGTCTTCGCCCGGTGCCATGAAGACATGCCCAGGATTGATCCTCGAGTCATGTCCCACCGTCTCAACATCAACCCGAACTCTCGACCGGTCAAGCAGAAGAGAAAAGGTATAGTTCCTGAAAGGTAGGAAGTAGTATGTGAGGAAATCAGAAAACTCCTCAAAGCAAAGTCCATTAGGGTAGTGTAGTATCCTGACTAGCTATCCAATGTGGTACTGGTCAAGAAGAGTAACAAAAAGTGGAGGATGTGCGTGGACTTTACCGACCTGAACAAGGCTTGTCCCAAGGACTGTTATCCACTGCCTAGGATAGACCTCCTTGTGGACTCTACGGCCGATCATTCACTCCTCTCCTTCATGGATGCCTACTCGGGATACAATCAGATCAGCATGTATCCCAGGGACGAAGAGAAGCCTTCTTTCATCACCGACCAGGGGACATATTGCTACAAGGAGATGCCCTTCGGCCTCAAAATGCCAGGGCAACTTATGAACGCCTGGTCAATTACATGTTCAGAGATTTGATTGGGAAGTCAATGGAGGTGTACGTTTACGACCTCTTGGTCAAATGCTAAGACGAGTCCAACCATCTCGAGCACATGGCTGGGGCCTTCGGCACCTTAAGAAAGTACCTGATGAGGTTGAACCCGGCTAAGTGCACATTTAGAGTCTTATTCAAGAAGTTCCAGGGACATTTAATCAGTAGGTGGGGAATCGAGGCATACCCGAAAAAATTCAAGTATACCTCATTTTGGTTTCTTAATTTTCTTTAAAAGACTTTTCCTTGTGTAAAAACAATTTTAATTTTAAGATTGTGGATATCCAGTATTTTGGGCCCACTTTTAATTTTAAAACATTTTTTTAAAAAAATTTCAAATACAAAGAGTCGCCACTTAAGTTTTAAAGGAAAATTAAGAAACCATTTTAAATGCAAACCGATCTTTTGCGAAACCAGAGATTCTGGGTTCGATCCCCAGTGGAGTCGCCAGATTGTGGATACCGGCATTTAGGCCCTCTTTTTAATTTTAAAATAAATGTTCAAAAACAAATGCAAAGAGTCGCCACTTAATTTTTAAAGGAAAATTAAGAAACCATTTTAAAAGCAAACTGATCTTTTACGAAACCAAAGATAAACTAGGTTCGGGGATTATGGAATGAAAGGGGAAGGAGACCGGCAGACTAAAACACCCCCTTTTATCCTATCTAGTGATACGCCTCTACTCAACATCCTTTTTAATTGAATTATTAATCTAAGCATGCCCTTAACTAATATATATGTAGACATACATTACAAAAGCATGTCAAAAAGGGTGCAAGATTGCTAACGATAAAATAGCATCCAAAACCATGTAATTCAATTAGCAAGCAATATGTATGCAATAGGGAACTAGAGAACTTACTTGGGATCCCGCCGCGAATATTAAATGTGTGATGCATTTTCGTTAAAAGACTTTTCCTTGTGTAAAAATGTTCTAAACATGCTGAATCAAAGTTTGCGCTTTTCTAATATTTTTAGGTTATGAAATTTTTTCCTCCCAATGTTTCTTTTAGCTTCTATTACTTTGCTTTGAGTCTTGCTTTAGAGCTTTAATCATTCTATACCATAAATCCTCATTTGCTTCCGCACAATATATATTTTGATATCCAATAGATCCAAAGACGGGTTTAGATATTATCTGGGTTCTTCGGATTAGCAAACAAAGTTTGCCCTAGTGTTGGGGCTTTGATGTGGTTCCGGTCAAACGCAAGTTTGCCCCTAATTTGGCATAGAAAAACTCAAGACATTAAATTTTGTCAAGAGTTGGGTTTTATTTGGACCGAGGGCCTTAAGAGCCTGCCTACTTATCCCCGAGTGGGTATCAGGTCTGTAGTAGTTCAATCAAGGCTAGAAGGAAAGTGCCTTTCAGGCAGGATTTTACGACGAAACCGAGCAGGTTGCCTACGTATCTCCTAACAAGAATCAGGCCAAGCATAGTTCATCAAGGTAGGAGGTTTTGAAAGACAAGGTTTGAAGCAAAATATTTCTTGAGGCGATCAAGGTTAATTGGCTGTTTAAATTCAACCCCATCTAGATCCATAAGATAGGTAACCCCTCCGGAGAGAAGCATCTTAATGATGTATGGTCCGACCCAGTTGGGCTTGAATTTTCCTCTAGGGTCATAAACGGGCGCTTTAAGCTCTTTAAGGACTAGGTCTCCCTCAGCAAGCTTCCTTGGGCGAACCTTTTTGTTGAAAGCACGAGCTATCCTTTTCTGATATCCCGAGTATGGTTTATATTAGCCAACCTCTTAACATCAAGTAATATCAACTCTTCATATCTCCCTCGCAGCCACTCCAGTTCGGTTACCTCATATTCTGCCAAAACTCTTAAAGATGGTATTTCAACCTCAACCGAAAGAACAATTCCATCCCATATACTAATGAATATGGCGTAGCTCCTGTCGAAGTTCTCACAGAAGTTTGATATCCCCATAATGTGAATGGTAATTTCTCATGCCAATCCCTATATATATCTGTCATTTTTCCCAAAATTGCCTTAACATTCCTATTATCTGCTTCTACTGCTCCATTTGTTTGGAGTCTATGACAAGCGGGGGTATTTGTAAAATACAACCGCTCTAAAAGAAGAAAATACACTGATTTAGTCTACAATTCCTTTATATATCTACAATTTGGATTACAATGCTAGCTTTTACATAATATGATTAATCTATGATAAGTTGTATTGTTTTAGCCATAATTTGTGCAGATCACTGCTTGTTGTGTGGAGAAATGAATAAGTAGGATGAAAGGGATGCTGGATTTTAAGGAAGACAGTTGAAACATGAAAAGTGAGTCTCGGGTGATCAAAGATCATTCAAGGAATCGAGGTTTCGATTGATCAAAGGAGGTTCAAGCGCTCGAGCATTCCAGAAGTTCAATCGTTCGAGTGATGTTCGATCGATCGAACATGGCTTTTATCAGAACTTACACGCACGCAACAGAGAGAAAGTGTTTAACCCTAGTTTTAGGTTAATGTATATATACTCATTGTATTTACATCCTAGAGGACACCCACTTTAGTTTTTATCAGTTTCAGAGAGAGAGATAGAGAGTTTTACATATTTTTGTAGGTTTGAAGCTTATATATTGCTTTTGGGATTGCTTCCTATTGTTTAATATAAGTTTTCCTATTCTAGGTTTATTTACATTCTAGTCGCTTAAAATCGTAGTTTAATCTATTAGCATTGATAGTATCGTAGTAGTAGCTCTAAATCACCATTATTTTTCATAGATTTCATGCTAGAATCACAACCAAACATGCCCTTAATGGATTTTTACGTTAAAACTAAATTTGTGACACTCCAGACCATGTCTGAGTAGTTCCTAGGTTGGGAGATCATGATGAAACAATGATCTCTAGCCTCTGCCATACAGCAGTGTAAAACCTGCACTCGATCGATTGAAGTAATTCGATCGATCAAAGCAGACAGATAGTCAAGCAATTGAAGACATCTCGATCGCTCGAGAGATGATGATATTCGATCAATCGAATGCCCGTCGATCGATCGAACATTCAGATTCTTGAGTAGTCCTTTTGTAGTATTCCAAGACTTTTTCCTTTTGAGATTTGTTATCAAACTATCCCGAAATGCTCAGTTTTTCTAAACAGTTTCATTACTTTAAGCCTTAAGGCATTTTTCTTCAATAGCTTTTGCAAACTATTTTGAATGCTGACACCATTCAGAGTGCGAGACTCAACTATTGATTAAAACCGCTTTCATGTGTTTCGATTTAACTGTGATGATATAGTCCCGGCCATAAAAGGACTATTGATTCTTTATTTTTAGGGAAATACGGAATACTATAGATAGACACACTCCTTAGAGCTTAAATGTAACTACATGGTAGATGGCATGATCGCTGCGGATTCGTGTGATCCCAACATTCCCTTTTTTTATAAAGAAAACCGTTTTTAAAATATCGCTTTAGTTAATTAGTTAATCATTAGTTTAATTTAATTTAGTTGCTTTAATTTTAGTAGTCACTTCGTGGAACTTTGTGTTCTACAACCTTTCAAATATTGATTTTTTATTTTCCTTTTAGAGATTAATCTAGGTATTAAGTTTTTAACCTTCCCTGTGGGATCAACCTGGTCTTAACCAAATTACTACTTGCACGATTACCTACACTTGGGTATAGCACACAAGCGCACATAGATTTTTTGCCGTGTCAGTCTATATGGGGAAGATTGATGGCGGGTGATCCTATACTTCTGTAAGAGTGGGATGACTTCTCCTTGGAAATGGCTACCATAATCGAAAATAAATTCATTTGGGACCCCGTATTTGTAAATTATGTTCTTCTCGATAAAACTCACCACATCTTTAGCTTTTAATGTTGCATATGACGCTGCTTCCACCCACTTGGTAAAATAATCTATCGCCAAAATTATGTACCAGTGTCCATTGGAGGCCTTCAGAACCAATTCGCCAATGATATCGATGCCCCACACAGAAAGTGGCCAGGGGGTGGTCATGCTATAGAGTTGGAAAGGCGGGGTATGCATCAAGTTTGCATGGATTTGGCACTTATGGTACTTCCTAACGTACTCAGGGAAATCTTTATCCAGAGTCGTCCAATAATATCCTTGCCTAATTATCTTTTTGGCCAACATGTGCCCTTTCATGTAGGGCCTGCAAACACCTTCGTGTATCTCTTCCATCATTCTTCTTGCTTCTCTGCCGTACAAACATTCCAAGTTATAATCGGTATATAAGACTTCTTCCACAATTTTCCCACGTAAATCACAAGCTGGGCTGAAAACCTTCGAGTTGCCTTTTTATCCTTTTCTGAAGCCCCTTTAGGGTACTCTCCCTTTTCAATAAAACTCCAGGCATCCATATACCAT
This sequence comes from Hydrangea macrophylla, assembly GCA_033977485.1. Lineage (NCBI taxonomy): Eukaryota > Viridiplantae > Streptophyta > Magnoliopsida > Cornales > Hydrangeaceae > Hydrangea > Hydrangea macrophylla. The sequence goes on from CM066998.1 coordinate 20,808,907, forward strand.
GGCACTTCTATCTCCTCTCCTGCTTTAATGGCTGTGATTTGTAGGGCTTGTGCCCTCAAACCATTACTTTATGTATGAGACATTGACATTATAATATATCGATATCAGCTTTACATTTCATTGTGTATGTTTCTTTCATGAGATCATTGTCAATCCTTAAGTATCATAGTAAGTAATTCATGTGTGTATGAGATACATACAAGTGAGATATAAATTACTATTCTTTGATACTTAGAATTTGTCACAGTAGATGATGAGACTGGATATCTTATCAGGTTTACACTATAGCATTATTAACTACCATTTGATGGGGTGATATATCTCAATCATTGGAGTTTAACTCTTAGTTAATATGCTAGTGTTTATAGTGTATTGATGGACCTAAGCTTTCCTATTGACACTTAAGACTGTCAACAGTCGATAGGAACTCACAACTTGTATAAGGTACGCGTTCTCAATCTTGAGACAATTATGAACACGGACTGTGGATATGGCTGCTTTGACTAACCAATCAGTGAGGTCTATGAAAGGTCAACACCTGGGTATCTTGGGTATGTCATGTTCATAGGGTTATGAACATATATTATCAAGATAGAATCTACCCTCTGACACAGAGTAAACATTACCTTGAGATTGTCACCAAGTTGATTACTGAGAACTGTAGTCTTGTTGACAGTAACAGTTATCCGACTACCTGAATATGAATGCTGATGGTAGAGGGACATTAGTATACCATACAAGTCTAGTTATCAGTTCGGATATGTTCTTTTGTGTTGGAGTTCAGTTATCATTTTATAGTGGAGTAAACGTTAATTGACCAGTTAGTTAGTTTGCTGATCAAAGAGTTTGGTCATGAGAATTAACAGCTGGTCTGAGCCAACAATAAAGAGCCTAAGAGGTCCCACTATTAGCTCTGCTAGGATGTTTAGAAAGGCATAAGAGGTTCTTGTCAAGATGGGTTCGATCGATCGAAGGAGTTTCAATCGATTGAAGTCTAGGTAGGTTCGAGCGATTGAAAGGTGTTCGATCGATTGAAAGTTTGATCGATCAAAGCCACTTTGATCGGTCGAAGGTTAAAGTTGAATTTGGAAATCTATAAATAGGGCAGCTGCATACAGGGTTTAATAATCGTCGTTTTTCCGATACGAAAGCTACAGAACCTGTTTAGGGCTTCCAAACCTTCCCCTCCTCCTTATTAGAAATCCCACCATCTCTAGTCTCTCCAGGAAGAATCCACAAGAGTCATAAGGGTGAAGACAACCTAGTAAAGGTTGTTGTATCACCAAGGAAGAAGAATATCAGAATTGGGTTCAAGACCTGAGGTATAATTCTTCTCCCTCTTGTTAGTACGCATCTATAGAATTAACGGGTAGTAGAACCGGGCATACCAATAAGTTTTTGAAAATTGGTTTTCCGCTGCGCGTTTAAATATTAATTTTAAACCTAATTTCCCTACAATTGGTATCAGAGTCACGCTTGTTTGGATCTATAGATGCATTTTGGAACACTACTTTTGATTCGTATGTTGATTTTAGGACTGTTTTCAAAACTGCATTATCACAGATCTGTTTCTGTAGTGTTTTCGCAGTAGAATACAAATCTGAGATTGCATTGGATGCATAGTGAGTTCAATCGATCTAAGTTGTCTCGATTGATCGAATCTCTCTGTTCTCAAGCCATCGAACTTGTTTCGATCGATCGAGACTAATTCTTTGTCTAGGTTTTCCTTTCACAGTTTTAAAAGGTTTTAAAATTAATTACGTTAATTTTATATTATTCTGTAAAAATTTTCAAAACATTATATGAAATTAAATGTCCAATCAATTAAACTATCGAAGCTTCAATCGATCGAACATTTGCCGATCTTGTTCGATCGATCGAAGAGTGACAGAGATGTGAGATGCTGTTTTGAGTTCTAAAGAGTTTATGCACTATGTGAATCAATTAGCGATTCCAAAAGTTAATTATATATGTTTTATGTATGTGTGGATGTGCGTATGACTAACCCTTTTGTAGAAGATTATTCTGCTATCTCCCATGGCACCGATCATCAACAAATATTTTATTTTGTATTTAAATATTTGTGTTTGGTGATTGTTGCATTTAATTATTGGTTTGATTTTAAGGCATGTGTAAAGGGCGCTGCGACTTCAATCCTACGAAAAGGAAAGTCGTACCGGTTTCCCTAGCCTTCTTTATTTTCTTCTTGTTGATTTCTATTTCTAGATAAATTGTAAGCTTCGAAAGAAGCATAGGTCCAATGTAATAGAATCAGGAAGCCCGTGAAGATGGTCCATGAAGATGGAGCTGGAGGCGATCAAACCAAGAAGGAGGTTCTACAGAGATAGAGCCATGGGAGAGAGGCATCGTATGGATGCTTTTATTTCATTTTAGTTTTTTTTTATTTTATGTGCTTTGTTTGTGATTGGCATTTAATTATATTATTACAACCTGTATGCGCGTAAAAAAAGTTTTCTAAAATAAAATTCAAAAACCGTTTTCAACACATTAGTAAACATTGGATGTTTTATGGGTAATGTGTGGAAACAATTTTTCTAAAAAGCAAAATCCTTATTTACTAAATCTAGTGGGAGAGGGTCATAATAAAACACACACGATCTTCCATTAATGGTTCACTGTAAGATGAGTAGTGCATTCTGTGTCCCCTTACCAGGGGTGATCATTCCATACAGAGGGTACACTACCCATTGGTTACTAGATGTGAACTTCCTACGGATAGGATCAATCAGACATGTTAGAGGGTGACCACCACACAGAGGTGCTGCTTGAGGCGGTTGTGATTGGATCCTAGTTAGTGGTACACACTAGCTAAGCTATGGATAAGGGATCCCACACGGGGCATTATTCAGAAACTTAGAGATCAAATAGGTTCGGGAGTCATAACTTGTTTTACAAGAGTTACATAGCGGACAAGACATGATTAATCGAAAGATCGAGTATTGCCACCACACGGAGGCTTTACTTTTTCATTTTGATATTCTAGCGACTTTGTTTTAAAATAAGAGTTTAAAGGATCCTTTTATTTCAAACTGTTAAATTATGATATCCATATTTATTTTGTCTTTTGATTTTTCAATAAATCATAATGTCGGGATCTACATTTGTCTACTTGCTACCATACTCACTCAAAACAAGTTAATTGGAAATAACTACACTGAATGGAAACGAAACCTTGACATCGTATTAACTACGGAGGATCACATATATGTCCTCACCACCCCATGCCCTGAAGAACCCACGGTAAATGCTTCGACAGCTGTCAGATTCGAGTTCGATAAGTGGAAGAAGTCAAATGGAATGGCTCATTACTATATTCTGGCCTCAATGGCTGGTGTGTTGCAACACCAATTCCAATCGAATAATTCTACCAGTGACATTATTGAATCCCAGAAAAAGATGTTTGGGGAGTATGGCAGGCCTGGCAGGCAGGTAGCTATGCAGAAGATAATGAGTGCAAAGATGTCAGAAGGGACTCCAGTAAAGGACATGTTTTAAAAATGATTGGTTATTTAAATGAACTGGAGACACTAGGTGCCAACATCGATGCACAGACCCAAGTTGATATGATCTTCTATACGCTGTTGCCGTCATTCGCTCAATTTAAACTAAATTATAATATGAATAAAATGGATTTTTCAATGAGCGAATTAATGAGTTCTTTATTGGCAGCGAAAGGGGTGATCAAGCCTAGGGGCAACATTCTGAACGTTGAGAAAAGCTCTTCCTCTTCCCGATCTACGCCGAAAGGCAAAAACGGGAAGAAGAAGGTTGGCACTGGTGGTCTAAGTGTTGGAACAATCCCTAAAATTGCAAAGTCTAAGGGAAAAGGTAAGGGCAAAGGGAAGGTGGATGGCCAAGGAAAAGGAAAGTGTTTTCTAATGCGGTGAGAAGGGCCACTAGAAGAGGAACTATCCAGAATTCTTAGCTACAGGAGTTCAAGGTATGATTGAATCACATGTGATTGAAGTAAGTTTTATTATGGATACTTCAAACACTTGGTGCATTGGTTTTGATGCGACTAACCATATCTGTAATTCATTGCAGGGGTTCGGATCAACTAGTAGATGCAGTGATGGGGAGATCGTACTTACTCTAGGTTCTAGCGCAACCGTATCTGCGGTTGCCATAGGAGTGGTAGTCTTAGAGTTTTTGGACAAGACAATAGTTTTATCAGATGTACTTTATGTCCCTTTAATGAGACGTAATTTAATTTCTGTTTCAGATTTATCAACTAAAAAATATTCTTTTCATTTTGGAATAAAAGTTGTCATGAAAAGAAATGGTTCTTTTATATGTTCTAGTGTTAAAACTAATGGCTATATTTTAAAAGATTCTTGTATGAAGCTTAATAACTCAATGGTAACTGTACCATCTGAAAGAAAGGAACCTTCCACTAATTAAACAAGACTTTGGCATATGAGGCTTAGGCATATCAATCTAAATAGGATTGGCAGACTAGTCAAAGAAGGGGTCATAGGCGATTTGGTTCTTGAACCAATGGAAGTTTGCGAGTCTTGTTTAGAGGGTAAGATGACCAAAAGGTTTCTGCAAAGGGCAATAAGACCAATGCATTGTTGGAATTAGTTCATACTGATGTGTGATGTCCAATAAATATTAGAGCACGGGGTGGTTATGATTATTTCATAACATTTACTGATGACCACTCTAGGTATGGATATGTGTACTTGATGTGGCACAAGTCTGAAGCTTTTGAAAAGTTTAAATAGTTTAGGGCTGAAGTGGAGAAGCAATTGGGAACACATATCAAGGCCATTCGATCTGATCGAGGTGGCGAGTACCTCTCTAATGAGTTTATTAATCACCTCGTACAGAATGGGATTCTGTCACAGTTGACTGCACCTGGTATGCTGTAGGCACTCCATTTTGTCAACTATCAGATTTAGAAGACCCATAGCTTGGTGGTTCACAATGATCGAAAAAGACTCAAAAAAGGACTCCTGGAAGTTAGTTCTATCTCTCAAAATGCTCAAAATGACCAAAATACCCCTAAAAGCCCAAACACTCCTAGCTTTGGACTGAAAGTTCTGGAAACATACTACGTCGTAAGAAAAGTAATAAAATAAGTTTCAAAGCAAAATCGGGTAAAATCGTCAGCTCCCAGAGACCCCTGGAAGTCCCAGAAGTTCTCGGAAAGTCCCCATTGACTGGTTTGACCCAAGTTTGACCAGGTTTGGCCAAAATCATCCAAATTCTTCAAAAAGTTTTGAGATCATGCTAGATCATGTGAAAAGTATTAAAATGAGTTTTAAAAGAAAATCGGACAAAAACGTCAGCTCCTGGGAGCTCCCAGAGGTTCCTAGAACTTCTTGGAGATCCCAGGTTTGACCGATTTGACCTAAAAGTTGACATTGAAACTGGAGTGACGTGTTATTTTTCAAATATTTTTCATGGATACTAGGGGTTAATAGATTTCCAACAGTATATCGCACATCAATTCTGGATTCACAACAAAATTTACAATGAATTCCTGAAGGTGAAAAAGACGATCAAATAGACTTTTATTGCAAATACCGCAAAACTTTTCAAGGTGACCTGACTCCAAACTATTTTTTATAAAAATTAGACTCTATTACCTTTCCAATAGTATATAACAAGCTCAATTTGGAATTCATACGCATTTTCTATGAATTTCGGATGAAATAGAGCCTTTTTGTGAATACCAGAACCTCTGGGGGCTAAACAGCATTATTCGGACGTTGAAAGAGCAGTGCAACCGTGGCACTGGCCCACTTCCTCGTTGGTATAGGCCCAATGCTGCCACAGCATTCTCCCTCAGAACTATCCATTTTTGTAATTTATTTTGGGGGTCCATTTTGATTAATTGAAAACCAAAACGAGGTAGTTCCTTGTTCACAGACATTTGGAGCCAATGGGAGCACTCTTTAAATCCCAAAACCACCCCAAATTGGCCTATATAAACACCCTTTGACTTCTCATGTAGGGTGTAGCAAATGAAAACTTAGAAACATTTTAGAGAGAAAGTCGTAGAGATAAGGTTAGAATAGAGAGAAAAGAATCTTCCTTCTTTGATTTTTAACTAGAAAGTAAGTTCGAAACTTTGTTTTTTTACTTCATTACTTCCATTTACTTCACATTCAATACATCCAACCACCATTTTTGTGAGCATTTATGAGATAGGCAGCTTCTTCCATGTCCAAAGTCATTACATATGAGTGAAACATCAAGCTACAAGTCCAACATCTCTATGATTATCGACTATTGATTACTATTTACTTGCTTTATATATATATATATATGTTCATCTCCTCTTCCCCTATTTCTTCTTGATTTTTCTTTGATTACTTACTAGTTCATTATCATCTAAGTGATGACATGAAGTTTGAAGTGAGTGAATTTTTATGGATAGTAGCTCTGAACCTCAAAAACATGTTTGATAGATGATGATTAAAACCTCAAATGGAAAGAATGTCCTCCAATAATCTTGGAAGTTCTTGATATGAGTTCAATGTTGATATTTCAAGTGGTCATAACCTTCATTTAAATGCTGAAGATGCACTCTCAAAACCTCTATTTCAAACCCCTCATAAACTCCCCTTTTTGATTTCAAGAAATAAAACCCTATCCTTCTAAAAAATCTTCAAAACAGTGAGTGACATGAGTTCAAAGATTTCTCTAGAACCCAATACTCAAAGAATTAACATAAGACCACTTGGAAAGTCTTCCTAACCCATTAGAGAACACCCATGATTTTTGGTTTGACTTGGAAACACTTGGAAGGGTTCCATTTTGACCCAAACATTCCTTCCATACATTCTACTTTTGTTGTCACAACAACTAGGTTGACTTTCAACTTGTCTTTCAGAACACTTTTCCAAAAGGAGTGGTCCCAACTCATTTTTCCCTTGAACTTAGGTGTCTTAGGGAACTTTTTGTGTAATATGGGCCTCTAGATGTTTTGTTTTCATTTTCTAAGATTTTTTGACATTTCAGTCGATAGTACAGACTCTGTTTAAGAGTAACCTCTATTGTTTATATGATTTCTCTCAATATGTAATAGTTATTGTAGATTGGATTTTTTATATGTGTTCTAAACACAATAAGGATAATCTCCATAAAACATTAAAAACATTAAAAACATTCCTAACCCCACTTTTCCATTTTTACAAGATCAACTCACTGTTCTGTCCACTACTCACAGCAAGCATACTTTTACTTTCATTCTTTGATTTGATGCTCATATGCACTCCAAATTAGTTCATATCTTAGGAAGTAGTCTATACTACATTTGTACATATCCTATAATAATTTTCTTTATGCATTCATGCATACTCTAGACTTCTAAGTCACTTTAGAAAGTCCATGAACACAAATACACTACAACCTTTGCACATTTTAGGACCATGCATTGCATCCATTCAAAATTTGGAGTTTTAACAATTCTTAATCTAAGAAGATTATAAGGAATGAATTTGATCATACGCTCATGCTTCTCCTTTTGATCTAATCATCCTTTCTCATCCGTCCTGGGGATCGAGAGATCTTCTTTTCTCAAAGATTAACATGCATCATACTAGCTTGCTAAGCATACTTTGTTTTCTTTGATTATTTGTTTCAAGAACAATCCATGTCCCCTTTAGATTAGGAAAACTTAATTACTTGATATGTTATTAGACGATTTTTCCTAGGTTTGTTTGTGTGATCTTTTACCTTTGCATTGTGTGATATTTGGCTTAGATCATATGAATGATATCTTATCTTTTGATTTTCTATTTCAAAATTCTTATGTTATGTAATATACTATCATAATATTAATTGTCGAATCAAACATAGTAAAAGATGATTATTTGGATGCTAATTGAGGCTCGTCGAGAGACGGGGCCAGTTGAGGGTGTTTTAGTCGTGGCAAAGGCTCCTTCCTCTCTCGTACCGAAACCCTAAACCAAGTTCTTTGGTTATGAAGGGCCGGTGCCCTTTATCCATTTGGGTGAGTCAAATTAGATTTCTTGGTTCCTTAAAGACCAAGTGACAACTCTGTATCTGTTTTCAACAAACCTTTCTTCCTTTTTCTTTTCTTCGATCCAAATCAATTTTAAATTAATTGAAAGAGTGGAAGACCGATTCTGCGTGTCCACATATGCCTCAGCAGAATGGTGTAGCAGAGAGAAGGAACCGGACTCTTTTAGACATGACTAGGTCGATGATGTATTATTCCGAGTTGCCATTATTCCTTTGGGGTAATGCTTTGGAAATCGTTGCATACATACTAAATCTAATACCAAGCAAATCTGTTCCTGGATACCACGGGAGATGTGGATTGGGCGCAAGCCTTCTTTGCAACATCTCCGGATATGGGGGTGTTTGGCACATGTGCTAAAAGGAAAGATGAGTAAATTGGATTCTAGATCAGAAGTATGTTACTTTGTAGAGTATCCAAAGGGTACTTGTGGATGGTATTTTTATGTTCAAAGAGAACAGAAAGTGTTTGTTAGTACAAATGCTACTTTCTTGGAGGATGATTATATCATGAACCATAAACCTAAGGGAAGGATAGATCTTAGATAGATAGACGGAGAGCCCTCAGTCCAACCCGCAGTTGATAATGATGTAAATCAAGAAAATACCAAGATTATTAGACAGCCTGATAGATACATGTTCTTAGGAGAAGTTTTTGAAGCTGTCTCCATAGAATCTGAATCTGATCCTACCATATATGAAGAGGCAATGACTGATGTAGACTCAGCTTATTGGGTCAAATTATGAAGGCTGAATTGGAATCTATGGATTCTAATCAGGTCTGGGATCTTGTAGAGCTTCCAGCCAATATTAAACCCATTGGTTGTAAGTAGGTCTACAAGAGGAAAAGAGGATCTGATGGAAAGGTTGAGACCTTTAAGGCAAGGCTTGTAGCGAAAGGTTATACTCAGAGGGAGGGCATTGACTATGAGGAAACCTTTTCGGCGGTAGCCATGCTCAAGTCCATTAGAATACTCTTATCCATTGCTGCATGTCTAGATTATGAGATCTGACAGATGGACGTCAAGACTGCATTCTTGAATGGCAATCTTGAGGAGGACATCTATATGCAACAACCAGAAGGGTTCATAGCTGGTGGTAAAGGGAACTTGGTATGCAAGTTACAAAAGTCCATTTATGGGCTTAAGCATTCATTTTGACCAAGTGGTCAAATCATTTGGTTGTATACAGAATCTGGATGAACCTTGTGTATACAAGAAGTGTGAAGGAAAAGTGGTGGCTTTTCTTGTGCTTTATGTTGATGACATTTCTACTCATTGGGAATGATGTAGTGGCATTGTCAAGGGTTAAGGTTTGGCTAGCTAGTACATTCGATATGAAGGATCTAGGAGAGGCGAGCTATATTCTTGGGATAAGGCTCTTTCAGGATCGCAAGCGAAAGATAATGGGATTATCTCAAGCTGGTTATATCGATAAGGGGCTAGCTAGGTTTTCAATGGACAATTTGAAAAAAAGGTTGGTTACCTTTCAGGCATGGTTTAGCGTTCTCCAAGGACAAGTGTCCAAAGAAATAGGAGGAGAGGAATCGTATGGAAGGAATTCCCTATGCTTTGGCAGTGGGAAGTCTCATGTATGCTATGTTATGCACTGGACCAGATATCTGCTTTACCGTTGGCATGGTCAGTAGATATTAGTCGAATCCAGGTCCAGAGCACTGGACAACTGTTAAGCACATTCTTAAGTACTTAAGAAGGACAAAAGATTACTTGCTTATGTACGGCGGTAGTGAGTTAATTCCAGTAGGATACACTGATTCGGACTTTATGTTAGATAAAGATTCGAGGAAGTCGACATCCGGACATCTCTTTACCTTGGGAGGTGGTGCTATTAGTTAGAGGAGCATTAAGTAGAAATACATTGCAAACTCAGCTATAGAAGCTGAGTATGTGGTTGCTTGTGAAGCTGCAAACGAAGCTATTTGGCTCAAGAAGTTCCTCATGGTACTCGAGGTGATACCAGCGTCGCTGTCACCTATTATGCTATACTGCGATAATGGTGGGATAGTGGCTTAGTCCAAGGAGCCAAGGAACCACGGAAAGGGAAAGCACGTAGAGCGGAAACATCATCTTATTCGAGATATTGTTCAATGTGGAGATGTGACTGTCACCAAGATTGCCACTACTGACAATCTTGCTAATCCGTTTACAAAGGCCTTGCCACAGATGGTTTTTGATCGTCTCTAGATAGTTTAGGTCTTAGATGTAGTTCTAAATGGTTATGAGTGCAAGTGGGAGTTTGTTGGGTTTGTACCCTCAAACCATTACTTTATGTATGAGACATTGACATTTTAATATATGGATATCAGCTTTACCTTTCATTGTGTATGTTTCTTTCATGAGATGATTGTCAATCCTTAAGTATCATAATAAGTAATTCGTGTGTGTATGAGATACATACAAGTGAGATACGAATTACTATTCTTTGTAGGGGTGAAAGAAAAAAACAAAAAAAACCGATCAAACCGACCGAACCGAACCGAACCGAGCGATTTTGGTCGGTTTACAATAGGGGTCGGTCGGTTTCGGTTTAATTTTCTACAAAAAATCAATTTTCGGTTCGGTGACGGTTGCTAGTTATTTTGGACTGACACCGACTGAACCGAACCAACTTAGTTTTTGTATATAGCAGATATTATATACGTTACTGATTTAAAACACCTCTTTCCCAGTCCCAAGACCTTGTTTCTCTGTTTTAATATTCTCACCCACTCTTATTTCTCCCAAGACTACAAGACATGACGTGACTCTTTCTCTCTCTTCATCTCATTTCTCCCAAGAGTCAAGACACACATACACTCTCTCTCTCTCACTCTCTCTCTCTCTCTCTCTCTCTTCATATTCTCGGTACCTACTCTCACTTCTCCCAAGAGTTGACTCTCTCTCTCTCTCTCTTTATCTCTTCATCAAAAGACATGACTCTCTCTCTCTCTCTTTCATTTCCCCCAAGACACATTCTCTTTCATCATATTTGGGTGACCCCCAGTCTCTCTCTCTAGCACTTCCCATCCCTAACCCTCTTTAACTCACCACCAGTCCACCATCATAACTTGATCTCTACTCTCTCTCTCTCTCTCTCTCTCTGTGGCCACAATCTCAAGCCTTATGCAAAGATGCACCAGCAGCACCACTACCACACTCTTGTGGCATTACCGCCCCCACCGAACACTGAAGTTGCTGTCACTTTGCCTCACTATCATCTGTGACTTGGTTGGTTGAAACCCCATCTTCTCCATTATCAAAGCCCACATGTTATTCATCACACAAAGATGGAGTGTGCATGTGTTTATGTGTCTATATATATAGATAGAGAGTGAGATGATTTACATCTTTAGGTGGTTGTTTCATTTTGATTAATTGATTCATTTGCTAATTTAGTGATTCATTTTGATTAATACATATATGTGTGTATCTAGTCCTATGTTGCTCATCATCTATTGGTCTTCTTTTCTTCTTTCTTTTTGGCCTTTTCCTGAGCAATATTGGTTTCCTTATTTCACTTGGATAGTACCAAAACTGAAACCGAACCAAATTGAACCGAAGCTAGTTTGGTCAGTTTGGTTCGGTTATAGAACCTTTTCGGTCAGCTTCAGTTCCCAGTGTAGCAAAAATTGAACTATCGATTTGGTGCAATTTTTACTCCAAAAATCGACCGAACTGAACTGATTTCAGCCTTAATTCTTTGATACTTAAAATTTGTCATAGTGGATGATGAGACTAGATATCTTATCAGGTTTACACTGTAGCGTAATTAACTACCATTAGATGGAGTGATAAATCTTAATCATTGGAGTTTAACTCTTAGTTAATATGCTGGTGCTTATAGTGCATTGACGGACCTGAGCTTTCCTATTGACACTTAAGACTGTCAACAATCGATAGGAACTCACAACTTGTATAAGGTACGTGTTCTCAATCGTGAGACGATTATGAACATAGACTGTGGATATGGCTGCTTTGACTTACCAATCAGTGAGGTCTATAAAAGATCAACCCCTGGGTATCTTGGGTATGTCATGTTCATAGGGTTATGAACATATATTGTCAAGATAGAATCTACCCTCTGACAGAGTAAGCATTCCCTTGAGAATGTCACCAAATTGATTACTGAGAACTGCAGTCTTGTTGATAAGAAGTTATCAACATGTTTGGTAATCATGAAAGGTGGATGGGACTAAAAGAATACAAGAAGTATCCATGATTCAGGTTGACAGTAACAGTTATTCGACTACCTGAATATGATTACGATTGCTAATGGTAGAGAGACATTAGTACACCATACAAGTCTAGTTATCGCTTCGAATATATTCTTTTGCGGTAGAGTTCAGTTATTGTTTTATAGTGGAGTAAATGTTAACTAACTAGTTAGTTAGTTTGCTGATCAAAGAGTTTGGTCATGGGAATTAATCGCTGGTCTGAGCCAACAATAAAGAGCCTAGAAGGTCCCACTCTCAGCTCCGCTAGGATGTTTGGAAAGGCACAAGATGTTCTTGTCAAGACGGGTTTGATCGATCGAAGAAGTTTCGATCGATTGAAGTCTAGGCAGGTTCGAGCGATCGAAAGGAGTTCGATCGATCAAAAGTTTGATCGATCGAAGCCACTTCGATCGGTCGAAGGTTAAAGTCGGTTTTGGAAATCTATAAATAGGGCAGCTGCATACAGGGTTTAATAATTGTCATTTTTCCTATACAAAAGTTGTAGAACCTGTTTAGGACTTCCAAACCTTCCCCTCCTCCTTATTAGAGATCCCACCATCTCTAGTCTCTCCGAGAAGCATCCGCATGAGTCATAAGGGTGAAGACAACCTAGTGGAGGCTGTTGCATCACCAAGGAAGAAGAATATCAGAATTTGGTTCAAGACCTGAGGTATAATTCTTCTCCCTCTTGTTAGTACACATCTATAGAATTGACTGGTAGTAGATCCGGGCATACCAATAAGTTTTTGAAACTTGTTTTTCCGCTGCGCGTTTAAAGATTAATTTTAAACCTAATTTCCCTACACGATCATCTCAAATGAGGGCCGGGTTCTCTCATCTATGGATAGAGGAATCATGGTAAGTCCTATAGGGATATGGATTACTGAGGCCAAGGTCGCTAAGGAATCGGGTAGTTAATTCTCTTCACGAGAAAGGTAATAGAATGAGATTTTTTTAAATTGCACTTTCAGGCTCTCCAGGAATTCATGGTAAGGTCTCAATTTGTCTTGTTTTATTCTCCAATCATCTCTTACTTGCGATATTATCAAATTAGAATCCCCAAAGACATTAAATTTATCAATTTTTAGAGCCAAGGCTGCTTCCATCCCAATTGTCCATGCTTCATATTCTGTCATATTATTGGTTGAATTATACTTAAGCTTGACGGCTAATAGGGTAGGGTCTCTTCTCGGTGATATTAGGATGATTCCGACTCCATAACCTATCTGATTGGCAGCTCCATTAAAGTACATTCTCCATAAATCTTTCTTCACCTCCATTACCCCTTCATCAGGGAACTTAAACTCCTCTTTCTCCTTGGATTCTATGGCAAGGTCAGCTAGATATTCGGCCACTGCTCTCCCCTTGACAGATTTGGAAGTGACATATCTTATATCGAATCCGGCTAGCATCATGGTCCACCGGGAAATCCTACTGGTAAGGGTTAGTTTTTCGAATAGGTATTTGAGTAGGTCCATTGAGGCTATTAGTGTTACAGGAAAGGCTAGCATATAATGCCTGAGGCATCGGGTACACCACACTAAGGCCCAACAGGCTTTCTCTAGTGGTGAGTAGTTTAGCTCATATCCGGTCATCCTTTTACTCAAATAGTATATCGCTCTTTCCACACTCCCTTCTTCTTCTTCTTGGGCCAACATACACCCCATTGAGTTTTTGGTCACTGACAGGTATAGCAGTAAGGGTTTTTCGGGTTTGGGAGGTGATAGGACATGTGGGTTTTGAAGGTAGATTTTGATCTTTTCAAAAGCTTTTTGGCACTGGCTTTCCCATTCAAACTTTTTCCCCTTCCTCAACAACTTGAACAGTGGGTCACATGCCATGGTGAGCTTGGATATAAAACAACTACTGAACTATATTCTACCTAGAAATCCCCTTAACTTCTTTTCATTTTTCGGTGATGGCATTTCGGTTATGGCTTGAATCTTGGTTGGATCTACCTCAATGTCCCTCTGTGTAATGAGAAATCCTAACATCTTTCCCTTGGTAACTCCGAAAGTAAATTTTTGCGGGTTTAACCTCATTCTAAATCGCCTCAACCTCTCAAAGAATTTCCTGAATGCCTCTAAATGTCCTCCCCTCTCCTTGGACTTTACTATCATGTCATCCATATGTAGCTCTACTTCTTTATGGACCATGTCATGTTATAATGAGGTAGTGGCCCTTTGATAAGTCCCACCCACATTTTTAAGTCCAAATGGCACAACCCTATAGCAATAAGTTCCCCAGGGTGTGATAAAAGTAGTCTTCTCCCTATCCTCAGGCGCCATTAAGATCTTATTATACCCTGAGAATCCATCCATAAAAGATAAGAGTTCGTGTCTCGTGGTATTATCCACTAGTACATCGATGTGGGGTAGAGGGAAATCGTCCTTAGGGCTGGCTTTATTTAAATCACAAATATTAACACAAACCCTAACACGACCATCCTTTTTTGGGACCGGCACAATATTAGTGACCCACTCTGGGTACTCGGTGAAAATCAAGGATCCAGCTCCTAATTGCTTTTCAACTTCCTCTTTCACTTTAAGCGCCCATTCAGGCCTCATTCACCTCAATTTTTGTTTTACGAGTTTTGAGTTTGGGAAGAGTGGAATATGATGTTGAACTATCTCAGGATCAATTCCTGGCATATCATCATAGGACCATGCAGAGACATCTTTGAATTCATTTAATAAATTGATTAATTCTTTACTTTCCTCATTTCTAAGTGTAGAGCCAATAGAAACATTTTGTGGATTATCTTCATTTCCCAAATTAATCATTAAAGTGCTTTTAATGATTTTACATGCAGATTCATTTTCTTTTTCAATTAATTTTTACAATTCATTGGGTATTTCATCACATTCATTGCATACATCACAGTCATCTTTATGCACAGTCGAGTAAGTAGAATTAGTCATATTCTCTTTGATTTTCTTGGGGGTGATTACAACAAACATGGAAATTGAAAGTTGTCTCATTTGGGCCATTACAGACTCTGGGTGAGGGGTATACCTATCGCTAGACTCGAACACCCACTCTTTTTTGCTTTTTCCTCCCAACTCCATGATAAAACGTTCTTCCTAATCCTCTGTCATGGTAATCTTTTCCATTTCTTATTCCCCTGGTTCTTCTTCATGTTCTGACTTCTCCCCCTCTGCTTTATTCTCCTTGCTCTCTTCTTTATTTCGACCTTCCCCATCTTCATCCACAATCTCCCCAGGACTACCCTTTCTGATTCCCCCGTGTTCTTCTTCTAGCAGATTTTTAATTACCGAGCCATCCAAAGTACAAACCCAATCTTAGGTAATAGTGCATTTTGCGAGCACCTGAAGGTAAGGATCTTCATAATCGGAGAAGTCATGTGCAAAAAATATCTCAAATCCCGACTTCACACATTTATCCATACTATCCACCCACGGTTCTGGGAAGCCACAGAATGGAAATTTCGCACCTTCCTTAATGAAATACACATTGAGAGTCTTCAAATAAGGTTCCGTTGGCGCATTGGCCGCTTTCTTCTTTTTCCTCATTTATTCCTTTATCGGCTGATATCCTAATCCGCGAGTATGGGTTTGTGAGATGATGTTCGGAAATTCTAGCAGTCCTTAGTGCTTCTTACCCAAACCCATCCCCGGGAAGAATCCCATCTTTCTCATAATTCCAACTACCAATGGACTTGCATACTGGTCAAAGTAAAGTGGCAGGAACTCTTTTGGTCTGCTACCTTCTACCATATTAATGAACTCAAAACCACCCGAGCTTGTTTCTTCCTCTTGTATCTGTACTTCCAAAATTAGAGCACTAGATGATGCTTTAGACATATGAATCCAACTATCCCCCAGAATCTCACAAACCTCATTCTTCTAAATGTATTTAACTTTTTGATGGATGGTCGACGGGATGGCACCCAGGCTATCTAGCCATGGTCTTCCCAAGAGCAAGTTAAGTGATGCGGGAATATCAATGATTTGAAATTCCATTTCCTTTTCCACTAATCTAATGGAGAGATTCAGAAAAATGATCCCCATAATCGTTCACTGAGTGTTGTCTTAGGCCCTTACTTTTGTTCTGACAGAATAAATGTTGACTCATCCAGTTCCATCCTTCTAGCTGTTTGAAATGGGCATACATTCAGCGCAGACCCGTTATCAACAAGACAAGCGGCAAAGAGTTCCCCAAACATTCGACTATGATATACAATGGTTTATTGAAGGTGGGCCCCCCGGGAGGCAGATCAACTATGGTGAATAAGATAGCGAGAGTTGGGCTCTTATTGATCATACCGACGAGATCCTCTAGAGTGATATTAATGAAAAAATCTGACTGATTGAGGATGTCGAGGACAGAGCCCTGTCTATGACGTTTGGAAGTAATTAGTAGCCCCCAAACAGTGATATTTGCCTGTGTCTTTTACATTTTCTTTAAGACCCTATCTTCTTCCTCATCTTCGTCAATCTTTCCTTTTCCTTTCCCCAAATCTTGACCCGGATGGTCCTCTTCCAACTCATGCGGCTTAAAGTGTCTTCCAGATCTAGTTAGATGGCTTACTTCCTCTTTCATCCATAGATCATCTTGTGCTTCAGTGACTTTCGGACTTTCCTCTTCCTTTTCACTCTCATACGAAGGGTCTTCCTTCGCTTGATTGATGCTTTGGCTATTGTCCTCCTTATACTAGATGGAGTTGTCCGCCTCTGGTGGCCACTAGTCTGTAGCACCGGCCTCCTCCATTACTTTCCCCTTGTTTATGTCCGTTGGCTCGCCCAAAGTGCAGATTATTAAATCCTCCGGCATTTGATAAAACTTTTTTTGGTACCCCAGCTTAGTGATGAATTTTGATGGATTAAAAGAACTTCCTTCATTTTCCAAATAGTAAATTGCGGGTGGTGGTACGACGTGGTGATTTGGTAGTGGATTCTTGGTGACATTTGGTGGATTGACCGGGGGTTCGGATATCACCTTCTTGTCTATCAAATGTTGTATCTCGTGCCTCAACCTCAAGCATCGGTCAATAGAGTGCCCCTGCTCCTGGTGAAATTTATAGTATAAATCAATTTTGAAGTTCAGCAGAAGCGGGTTCGGTCTTGGCCATGGTTCCAATAAACGAAGATGCCCCTTTGCTAATAGCCTGTTTAGAGTTGTAGACAATGATACCCCTAAATCTGAAATTTTTCGCAACGACTTATCCCCTCCCCTTTTCTGATAACTTTTGGTTATATTAAACTTCTTCTCTGGTTCATTCAGTGTGTTTACATCTCTTTCCAACTGATTCCCATTGTTCCCCCCCATAGAACGGTCTTCTAGGGCGATGCCCTTCTTCCTTTTTGATCCTTCCATCTTTGATTGCATCTTCTATTCTGGTTCCGATGTCAAACAATTCTATGAAAGTATGGATGCATTGGTACATGAGCTTCTCTTGGTAGATGCTCTGCAAATTTTTGACCACAATGCGGATCTGTTCTTTCTCTGATGGTTGTTGGGTCATTTTAGCGGCCTTTCCCCTCCAACGGGTGAAACATTTAGTGAACGGCCCCCTTTTCTCTTGTGTAGTTGTTTCTAGATCTCTACATTGAGTTCTTGATTGTACTCATATTGTTAAGCTTTTACCACTTCTTCCCATATGCAACTCTTGCTCAGTTCTAGTGTGAAATACCAGAATAAAGCTGACCTAGTTAAAGTTTGCTGATACAGCATGGCCATTATGGTGGGATTTAGGCCACTTGGTTGAAATGCCCTGATGCACATCCACGCGTGGTTTTTGGGGTTGCTAGAACCATCAAACTTATCGATCTCGGGCATCTTGAAACCAACCGATAGCTTTTCTTGAGTTCCCAAATAAACCCTCTAGCTCTAACAGATAGCTATCAACCCCATTGGATTTACAGACGACTTTTTTTTTCTTTTTAATTTTTCCACTTTTTCCTTCATCTCGACACGCTCTCTCTCTCTCTCTCTCTCAGCTTTTTCAATTTTCTCTCTCTCAGCTTATGGTAATTCTGCTCTTTGGACTTCGGGGTCCTCAAACCAATCCTCTTCTCTTGCAGGAGGAGGGGGGATCAATTACCTATGGATTAACTACTGGAGGGTGTCGTGCCATTGTTTCTATCATAATCATCATTCTATTCATCTGTCCTGCCTGTTGTTGGAGAATAGCTCTTAACTCTGCTATCTCTCTCGAGTTCGTCTGTTGTGCCATCTCTCTTCTTTTTAACCTTGCAGTAGAATCTCTGACCCAAACTGTGCTTGTTGTCGGTTCTATCTTTCACCTACAACCACATTTTATTCCTCTTATTACTTAATTTTTCAAAAAGAAATTTCCTTTATTTTTATAATTTATTTGCACATGCTTTAAGAAATTTTCATGAATGGTCCATATGTCACACGAATGCAATGCATGTGTGCGTGTGTGCCTTTTTCTATATGCTAAAGAAAAGAAAATTCTAATCCTAACACAAAAACATATAAGCATATAAAATCCTCATTCATGTCAAGTGCACCAATTTCACCTCTCATTGCAATCCTCACTACCCTTTCAAAGGTCGGGTGTTTAAAATTTTCAAAATACATTTGAAAAGCATGAAAAAAAATAATTCTAAAAAATTTGAATATTTTCTTTGAAAATGAGATGTGAAAAAAACATTTCTCAATAAAAGATGATTGGGTTTCAACTTTACTTGATTAAAAGGATTCACCATAAGCAAATTCATATTATTATGCATATAAATAAGGGAGCAACAACAATGATCTTGTACAATATATTCATATACTTGACAAACTAGATACATGTATTTTATGTATAACATTTATTATCAAAAATTCCACTAACCATATAAATCATGAGAATCACCATATTAATATAACAAAGTTATCACTCCAGTCTACTAAATACTTTTAAATGTTGTTACTTCAAATTCAAGATGATTCTTCGCATAGGTTGGTATAGCTCAAGTGGCAAAGAGCTTGGCATATATAAGTCCCCTCCAATGCATAGGTTTGGTGTTCGAGGGTTTGGTGTTCGAGCCTCGTCCCCCTCCCCCATATAAAAAATAAAAAAGATGATTCTTTCGTGAAAGCGTCTAAAATGTATTACGTTTACAAAGACTGCTCAAGCACTAGCAAAAGCATACCACCATAGCTATTTTTAGATTTGAAACAAGACTTTTATATTAGAGTCGCATAATAATAAGGGTTAAATACATTTTACCCCCCCTGTGGTTAGGTACGTTTTCAATTTATCCCCTTGTGCTTTAAAAGTTAACACTTAACCCCTTATGGTTTCGGACTAAATTGAAATTGTTAAGATTTAATGCTACCATTTAACCTGCCTATGTGGAGCTAATTTCTAACCATCCCTCCACACCCCCTCCTGCCCCCTCTTTCGGAGGGCTAATTTTGGGGTTAACTGCCTATGTGGGGTTAATTTTGACACTTAAACTCTCCTATATGGGGCTAATTTTAACACTTAAACCCTATGTAGAGCTATTTTGAGAGAAATTTTGGTAATGTCACTCTGGTCCAAAACCACAAGAGGGTGACGCTATTGTCCACTTTTGAACCACAAGGAGGGTAAAGTGAAAATGGGCATAGCCATAAAGGGGTAAAATGTAATTAACCCTAACAATAACAATACATTCAAAATCTTTGTATATGCCATGGAGTATCAAGCTAATTAATCTAAGATGTAACAAAAATTAATCTATAACATTGCAAAATCGAACAATATCATGATTATATTATAGAATATATTCATATATGTAGTTTTAATGATTGAATATTTTATATGATATACTTTAACAACTATGAATAATAGTTCATCATTATAAAAGTTGTCTCATAACTTTCTTTACATGTGAAAATTCAACCTAAGGCATATTTATATGAGAAAAGTTAACTAAAAAAAATAAGTGTTTGTCTATGCTGTGTGGGTAGGTTCTTGTTATTGGGATTGTGCCCTCAAACTAATTACTTTATACATTTGACTTTATGATCGTTATATTTATGGATATCAGTTTACATTATGTTATGTATGTTTTCATGAGATGAATGTTTAACTAGTTATGATCCTTAAAAATTGTTATAAGTAATTTATTTATATGTATGAGATGAATACAAGGGAGATATAAATTGCGATTCTTCATTGTTTAGAACTATCGCTGTGGATGATGAGATGTGATTTCTCATCAAGTTTACACTGTAGTATGATTAACTACCATAGGATGGAGTGATGTATCTCATTCACTAAAGTTTGTGACTATTAGTTAATATACTGATGCTTTATGTGCATTAATGTACCATGAGGTTTTGCTATTGACATTAATCTCTGTCAACAGTCAATAGGAACTCATAACTTGTATACGATATATGTTCTTAATCTTGAGATGATTACAAACACAAGTCATATGTATAGTTGTTTTGACTTACCAATCAGTGAGGTCTTCAAGATCAACACCTAGGTATCTTGGGTACATCGTATTTCATGATGTTGTGAACGTATATTGTCAAGATAGAATCTACCTCTATAATAGTGTAAATAGTCCCTTGATTATGCTACCATGTTGATTACTGAGAACTACAGTGTTGTTGGTAACTAGTTATTGACATGTTTAGTAATTATGAGAGGTGAATGAGACTTAAGGAAAGAAAGATGCATTCATAGTCCAGGTAAACAGTACTGGTTATTCGACTACCTGAATATGAATACAAATGCTAAAGGTAGAGGGACATTAGGATCACCTTACAAGTCTAGTTACCACTTCAGATTTGTTCTTATGCATCGGAGTGCATTTATCGTTATTTAGTAGTACTAATGTTAACTGATCAATTAGATAATCCTCTAATTAAGGAGTTTAATCTATGAGGGATTAATAACTAATCTAAGTTGATAATTAATAACCTAGGAGGTCCCATTCTTAGCTCTATAAGAATACTTGGAAAGGCATAAAGAGGTGAACAAATCGATTGGATGGAGTCCAATTGATTGGTAAGGGTTCAATCGATTGGATGGATCCAATTGATTGTAACTTAGATCGGTTGGATAACTTATAAATAAAAGGACTTGTAAGACAGAATGAATAGAACGCTATTTTCAGCTCCCAAAAGTCCATACCTATTTCTAAGTGCTCTAGACCTTCCTCATCTCTCTATTAGGGTTCCTACAAACCCTAGCCATTCAGAAAGCATTCATGAGACATAAGAGTGAAGACTTGCTCAGACAAAGCTACTGGACATTCAAGAGAAATTTTCAGAATTGGGTTCAAGACCAAAAGGGTATGTTGTCGCTTCTATGCATCACTAGATTCAATAAGAAGTAGTTCTTGAATACTAAAGTTCTGAACTTTGTCTTCTGCTGCAAATTGAAGTTTTTCGAAATCTAAAACCAACACTTGTCACCATCAAACTCTTCTATCACTTTTTGTGTATCACCAAAGTTATATTTCTAACAAATCTTGAGCAAACTGCCAACTATACCCTCTAAGGATCTTCACCAAAGCTCTGATACCACTTACTGTGCAGGTGGTGTAACACCCACTCCCACGGATTATATTTAATTGTTTATTAGCATACATTATTAGTAATTGAATAATGATGAGTATATATGTGTTAAGTGACTTTTGACTCACTAAGTTGTTTAGGGGAGTCCAGTTGGGAACCTAGTTTTGGCCAATGTAGCAGTCCCAATTTGGGATATATATTGAGTGATCCCCGTGTGATGGGACAATTATGTGAGATAATGCTTATTAGGTTAATCAGCAACTTCTTAATATTATATGGGACTACTCATGGTACCCATACGTGACATAGGCAAATACCCATTTAAGTGTGGATAGTTTTAATAAGGAATCATAATTATCAGGGGTGTAACTGAAAATTAACAGAACTATGGTGGCTTTGTGGTAAAAAGGGAAAACTTTTTACAACATGTTGGTTGACACCTAGAGGGTGACTCATCAACCTCTTCCTTGAGTTAGCCAAAACATACAGAGATATACGAGAATTGCGACGGAATTTTGCTAAAGCTCTCGACGTCGTTTGACGCGCCGTTCGACATCGAATTTCAAAATGGAACACATATTCAGAGTCTAATGTGTTAATACCAATTTTATTAAGTTCTGTGATAGTTTTTTTTTTAACCCATTTCAAAGTTTTAGCTTATAATCTGTGAATTTTGTATAGGATTTATAAATTGAACTTGCTAGGATCCTAATCTGGTAATTAGGAGCAGAAACTAAGAGGTGAGTGACAATAATTATGGAAAATTAGATGATTCTGTGTTAAAGTTCATTTTTGTTATGCCAAGCATGTTTAGTTAGTTTAATTCTACATGTTTAGTAGGAAAATCTAGAGTTCATGATATAATTGTGTGATAATACGGTGTGATGTTTATATGGGCATGTTGAGTTGATTATATAGGTTGAAGGGGAGAACTTGTACTTGCCACCGAGTATTGTGATAGAGTCGATAAGGCTATGTGGTTGCACGTCTGAATTGAGAGAGGCATGGTTCTCGGCTAATCGCATAGACTTACCAGTGTAGTCACGGACTAGTATGAAAGGGTGGTTTGTACTTGTTGCTCCGGAGACCATAGTTATGTGTAAAGAGATGAAATTGAGCATGTTTATTATCCATGAGCATGATTATTGTTATTCACTAAGCATATAGCATATATATTGTAGTGGTTATTGAATAACCATTGTAGATAATCAAGGTGAAGCCTCGAAGAAGTCAAAATGGAAAATGGTGAGCTCGCGTGAGATTTGGGAATGGTGGAAGCTTATGTTTATGTTTTCATGTTCTTAGACTTTGACTTGTAATATGATTGTAACCACTTTGAAATTCGGAAAGGTTTATGTTACTAGCTTAGCTTCATAACTCATTTAAAATTAAAGCTTGTAATTTGGATTTGAGGATTATGTTCTAGTTATGTAGTAGACATATGATTGTGGGTTTATAGTTCCTGTAATAGCTAGTTTACTACTTTAACCTCTGTAATATAAGGTTTATTCTATGTTGAAATAGTATTGGGAATGTTGCGTATCTTATTACCTTGCTTGGATGTCTTGGGACGACGAACTCGGAATTTTACTCAATGAATTTGACATGATTGTAACCTTGTTCAACTCTCTGTAGTCGATACAGAGTCGAAGCCTCCCATCTTTCTTTTTTAGGAATAGCACTGGTGCTCCTTAAGGTGACGTTCTTGAGTGAACAAATCTCAAATCTTCAAGTTCCTGAACTTATTTCTTCAACTCCAACATCTCGGTTGGCGCCATCCGATATGAAGTTCTAGATATCGGTAACGTTCCAGGTACTAGTTCCATGCAAAAGTCTATTTCTCTCTTTGGTGGAAGTCCCTTAATATCCTGGAATACATCTTTGAAATCTTGCATGGTAGGAATCTGATCCATAGTAATCTCCGTACTCGTAATTGCAATCGTAGCTAAACATCATATGAGAAACATTTCTCTCATCGGCTGACACTAAAATCTGATCGTAGGTCGTCTCGATATCAAAAACACAATAGTTCTGGTAGGGCAATCCAAGTTGGCACCATACTTGGTAAGCCAATCCATTCCTATGATGATGTCAAACTCTGATTTTGGCAGAACTACCAAGTCTGCTGGAATATTCCTATCTCTCAGGGTCAGTGGACAATCTTTGCACACTTTACCCAACTTAATAAGTTACTCCCAATGGTGACACAGCATTAAGTGTTGGCTCAAGTGTCTGGGGTTCTAATCCCAACTGATACATAATCTTAACAGTAATAAACGAACGTGCAACACCAATATCGAACAAAGCTTTAACTTGACTATGAAAGAGTACAAGTGCACCTTCCAAATACTGTTGCTCATTAGCATTAAAGCATGCTTCTGTGGGAATGATGGTATTCACCCTCGTCTGATCTAGGGGTCCTTGGATTCCTTGAACTGGGGCCCTATAGTATCCCCCGCGAGGTGCACGACAATCCCTGCTCAAATGACATGGCTTGTTACAGTTGTGGAAAAACTTATTGTACGTAACAAAATTCAAGTATGGAAATAATGAGAAAATTGAAGAACAAATGTGATTTTATTGATTTCAGAAAATATGAGTACAATCTTGTAAATATTCTTTTACAACGAAAAGAAAATTCCTTTGATTCGATCTCTTTGATTGTTCACGATTTAAGGGCATCTGGATCTTGTTCTCGAACTGTAGATTTTGTCCTTCAAATCTTCACAATGGATGGAACTAAAGGGAAGCTTAAACGAGGGCCGGGGCTTGATCTCAAACAAACGAATGATTAATCTTTGTTCAACTTCCTGAAGAATGGATTAAACAGGCTTGATTTGAATCTGAAGAACAACAAACTGTAAGTTTGTTCTTCATAAAGGCTTGGGATCACTTAAATGTAAGAGAGTTCTCAATTTTATGGAGAAAGTTCAGTTTGTTCAAAGGTTCAAAAGTCCTTTCTACATTAGTAGAGACTCCTATTTATAGGCTTAGGGTGCAGAGTTTTAATTTGAGACTCAATACATCCTAACCATTGATTTGAAGTCTTCCCTTGAGATTTTGACATGTGTCACCACCTTAGAGACTATTATTTATATGGTTTCATATGGTGTATATGACACATGTCAAAAATAAATTGGTCCACTTGTATTTTGTGGTGCTCACATTTGAGATGATTTTAATTGCTTGATTTTGACTAATTATAATAATTAAATTTAATCAATTATTAATTAGTCAACTAGTAATTAAATAATTACCAAAATTCTAATGTCTACAAATGCCCCCACTTCATGGCACGTCGACATTATGTTTACCCTACACGCGCGACGAGACTTGAAGTATTTGAAGTAGCTTTTCGACTTGCAAATTTTTGTCTGCATTTTTGAAATGGAAAGAACCGTCTCGTACATGATTCACAATCATCAATTCCAGTATTTGGTAACTGCCCATTTCTTACATAGGAACAGTGCCCAGTCTAAAAACTCTGTTAAAATGGGTTCTAACATGTATCAATTTTTTTTTTCTCATAAGAACCAAATAAAGTGAGACTTAGACTGAAATTGGGCTAATTTTGGACTTTCCCAAACGGTCCCTAGGCTGCATGTGAATAAGGCGAATTGCACCGAATCTCACTGGATCAACTCCATGCACCTTAAATTCATAGGGTCTTTTGAAAGTACTGGTCACCTTCATTGGAGATTGAAATGTTTTAGGAAACTTTTCCACAACTGTACACGTTAATATGCATGTCTTGCTCCTTAAAGAAATAATTTACCACAAGCATATATCATCACTAGCTAGTTGTGATTAATATTGAATCGGATATGGATATATCATCACTAATTGAACCCATCTCTATAAATTCCCTAAAACAAGTTAATTACCCTTTCCAAGCAAGAAAAGGTTTAGGAAACTTATGGCTTCACAATTCCAAACTCCCACATATATAAATACATAAACATGTGCACTTGAAAGATACAAATCCAAAGGAGCTTCCACTTGTGCCACCGGTGAGTGAATTTCATATTCTTTTTTTTTTTCTTTTTTTTCTTTTCTTTTTCTTCTTTTTTTTTGTTGAACCTGAAAAGTAATATCTTTCTCTAGTTTGGAATATCCCAAATGTAATAGGAGTGGTACTCATGTAATGATATAATCTTTAAAGCGTTTGAGAACCAAATTTTGGGTTCAAAATTGAGTACCATAACATATTTCAGGCCATAATGACATGCACATATACCAGACTTGATAAGTACACTTGTTCAAATGCTTACTATCCATTAGGATAGGTAATGTAACAATTTATTTGTGTGTACACACGTATCTACATGAAAGCATCACCACCCAAAACAAATATCTAAACAAGGCAGTTGTGTCAGATCCAAATTGTAACTCCAATTTACTTAAGGACTTGGCTAATATCATATTTTGTCATGTAGCACTACGTATACACACATTCAAGAGTCATCAATTTGTGCATTTCTTTTCTAACTTGATTATTTTCCATTAGGCTTGTAAATCCAATTCACAATATGACTTGGCTACACATGAGCTGTTAGCTGACCTCAATTGATTATGTATATATTTACACCACAAGAGATGGGTGACCACTGACCACGTGGTTTTGGAAAGAGACACCTAGACCATGATTTAGTGGAACCAATTAGGAATAAAAACTTCTTTTCTCTCCCTAGGTATATGGGACCGACTTCATTGACAGAATCATCCATGAAATTAACTTTTCCACCAAGTCAAGTCGATCTAATTGTCTTACACTTGCTTGGATTGTAAACCCTACCAGAATTAGAACCCCCTGCACCGAACCCATAATATCGACAGGGTGTATAAATATTTAGGGTTTGTTTGGTTGTCCCTTCAAATTGAATGGCTCTATTCAAATTTTATATAGAAGGTAAAGGCAAAATTCATCACCATGAATGAATCCATTTACAAATATGGGAGATTTCATCATATTTCTTCTTATGAGGCAATTTGTTCATTTTTCTAGAATGCCAAAATTCATGATTGCAAGCCTCATTTTTGAGACGAGCATCCGTTTTCTAAATGAAACCATTCAAGCTCTTCATCTTATTATATAAAATTGTGTACGGAATCATGAATGAAATTATTTCATTCAAGGACAACCAAACAGGCCCTTATGCTTTACCCAAGATTTTCATAAGATAACTTCTACAAGCGCAAGAAGTATCAAAGTGCAACTCGGAAGTCGTTGGTAGTTTTTATCCTGTAGTAAGCACCTCCTTACTTTGCTCTTTCGTTTCTCTTTTTTTTTTTTTTTACTTTTTTTTTTAATAAGCACATCAAGGCTATGCTTGGCTTGTAAATTTATTGATGGAAAAAGGAAGAAAGAAAGGAAAACAAGAATTTTTTCAGTAATCAGGCGGGCCAAACAAACCAATTATGTAGTAGTATTTGCATTCATGGTAATTTGACCATGGAGATTTTTTTTTGGCTATGCAATGTGTTACACAATTAAAATACTCACTAGAGGTAACCCATGATTGGATGCCCTTGCTATGGTAGAATCATCACACACATGCACCACACGATCAATTACCATAGTAGTGTACTATACTAGATAATCCCCATATCCTCTAGATGCGATGATGTACACAAAGTGCTTACGCGTGGGTCCAAAGACATTCAAAAGCTTGAGAATCTCACTTGGTTAGAGCTTTCCAAATCCTTGCCTAGTAAGACAAACAGTAGCCCCCTCCCCCACCCCCCCTTTTTTTTTTCTTTTTTATTTTGGAAATCACATGAACTATAGACCCCAATAGCATGTTAGGCTTGAATGACACCTATAATGGCAATTATACTTCATCTGGATCCAACATTGGTCTGTTTGAATTAAATCTTGCAACACACAACCCATCTTCATGTATCTTAGCTTATGTAAGTTAATAGGGAATTCCTTTTGATATCTCACATTTTTTTCTTCTTTTTTTTTTTTTTTTTTTGCAAAAAATTCGAAGTAGCGCATTTTCCAGCATCTTCGGAGAATAGCTTTGGACTCGCTACCCCAGAGTCAAGAAGGTAGCTCATGGGCAAAGTGATCCATTGTGACTTCGAAGATCTTTAGGGAACACTTTTGGATCTATTACCCTAGAGCCATAAATACCTCATGTGCAAAGCGCTCTATTGTGACTTCGAAGATCTTTAGGGAACAGCTTTAGATTTGCTACCCCAGAGCCATTAATACCTCATGGGCAGAGCACTCCATTGGGGCTTTAGAGATTGTCAGAAAAAAACTTTGGATTTGCTACCCCAGAGCCATGAATACCTCATGGGCAGAGCGCTTCAATGTGACTCTAGAGATCGTGGAGAACAACTTTGGATTTGCTACCCCAGAGCCATGAATACCTCATGGGCAAAGCGCTCCATTGTGACTTCGAAGAATCTTTCGACACTTCAGCATCTTCATGAAGCAACGACATCTAATATTCTAAGCACTTTGTGATTGTTACTGTAACTCATCTAGTTAACCATCTATTATATCAACTGTACTTGCCTATGCTTTTCATTAATGTTGACTGAACTAGAATTTCAAGTTTTCTACGTACCCTAAGAAAGGGATCAAGTCCTTACGTAGTTCAAAGCATTTATTTCTTAAAAGACAGATTTTTTTTTTGTGCCATACACAGTTTATACTCATGCGGGACAGGAGTGACATGCAATTTAGACCCGTGCGTCAAGGAGCACGGTGTGCTTTTATGGATAGTATCTTTTTAGGAACTTCCCATTGATTGGACCTACATGTAATCCATCTTCGTCAATAATCTTGTAGGCATCGCTGGTGTAGACTTCACGTACGACATAATGACCATCCCACTTTGACATATACTTGTTTCTAGTGCGATGACTAAGTATAATGGGTCTTCTAACCGCCAATATTAAGTCTCCAACTTGAATAGACTGATGTCGCACAGTCTTGTTAAAAGCTTTGGAGAGTCGGGCTTGATAGCATTTCATTCTTTTCTACGCTTCAAGTCTCTTTTCACCCACGGCTTCTAGTTCTTCGAGATACAAACGTGCATTTTACTCATTTGTTAGACCTTCTTGTAGTGTAATCCTCAGTTAAGGGATCTGTTGCTCTAGCGACAAAACAGTCTCAACACCATAAACAAATGCATATAGAGTGGCTTGCGTAGATGTTCTATAAGTTGTACGATATGCCTATAATGCCTCACCCATTCTCTCGTGCCAATCCTTCTTTGAATTACCTACCACTTTATTAATCAAGTTACACAAGGTTTTGTTAAATGCCTCTGCAAGATCGTTAGCTGGTGTATTATACATAGAGGAGTTCTGCTGTTTGAAACTAAACTTCTCGCATAACTTTTCCATGAGAGAATCGTAAAAGGGTTTGCCATTATCGGTAATAATGTATCTAGGGACACCATACATAGATGATGTTAATCTTGATGAAATCAACAACAGTTTCCTTCTTCACTTCTTTTAGTGGGACAGCTTCAGCCACTTTGAGAAATAGTCAGTTATCGCCAAAATGTACAAGTAACCTCTAGAAGATTTTGTTAGAGGTTCACCTACATCAAGTCCCCATGCTTTAAATGGCCAAGAAGCTACAGTAGGGTGTAACGGTTCTGGAGTTTGATGGATAAAGTTTGCATAAAACTGACGAGCTTGACATCTTTTTTCATTTTTCATGCAATCTTTAACCATAGTAGGCCAATAATAACCCATTCTTTTCACACAAAAGTGAATCTTTGGTCCTGGCTGATGGACCCCACATATTCCAGAGTGCACTTCCTCCATAGCTTGAGTTCCTTCAACTTCTCTAAGGCAACGCAGAAATAGTCCTTCAAAGGAGCGTCAAAACAAGGTATCTTTATAGTATATGAACCTTGGAGCTCGCCGTTTTATCTCAGTCTTGTGACATAAGTCCTCTAAAAGTTTTCCATGCTCCAAGTAGTCAATAAGAGGCCTCTGCCAATAATCTGCTTCAATGGTTAATACTGAGATCAAGTTGACCTCCTCTAACGTGCAATCAGGGAAGCAGGGAAACACCCATCGTTGGCACATAGGGATATCGATCTTTTTATTTTCCGATAATGCTAGAGTTGTAGCCAAGTTAGCCAAAGCATCTGCCAGTCGATTATCCTTTCTAAGCACATGTTCCAACACGATACTATCAAACTTTTCCAAAAGAAGGAAAGTGAATCGAAAGTATGGCACCGAGTCATCTTTTCTAACTTCATAGTCTTTGAGAAGTTGATTGATAACTAACTTTGAATCACCATAAATCTCTAAGTCAGGAATTTTCATTTCTACTGGCATTTCAAGACCCATGATTAAAGCTTGATACTCGGCAACATTGTTAGAGCACCTTTCATCGAGTGTAAAAGCGTATGTAAGAATTTGTCTTTGTGGTGAAACCAAGACTATGCCTGCCCCTGCTCCATCAGATCATGATGCCCCATCAAAAACATCATCCATGGAGGAAGTATATCAATGAATAGTACATCTTCATCAGGAAAATCTTCTAAAATTTCCCAATCAGTTGGGAATGGGTGATCAACCAAGAAGTCTGCTACAACTTGTCCTTTGACGACCTTTGACGTAAATGATTTCAAGTTCATTGAATAAGATCGACCATCATGCAAGTCATCCTGAAAGAACAGGTTTGGACATGACGTACTTTATAGGATTGGCTCTCGCCACTACGTGAACTGTGTGAGCTAAAAAGTAATGTCTTAACTTCTGTAGAGAATACTTTAGCCCTGTTATAGTCAAGCAACGAATCAAGTAGTATAATGCTTTTTCCTTGCGCTCTTTATTCTCTTGCACAAGGAGATCCCCAAGTCATTCTTCATGTGCAGCAATGTAAAGTACAAGCGACTTTCCTACTATGGGAGCTCCTAACACTGGGGGATTAAGCAGACACCTCTTTATGTTATCCAAAGTGTTCTGACAAGCTTGATCCCATAGGAAAGGTACATCCTTCTTCATAAGCCAACTGAAAGTTTGGCATCATCTGGCCAAATTTGAAATAAATCTACGAATAAAAGTGAGTTGACCTTATAAACTTCGTAATTCATGCAAATTCTTAGGCGGTCACATTTTTTTTAATAGCATCAATTTTGGATGGATCAATTTCGATGCCACGATGTTGGACAATATAGCCCAAGAATTTTCCTGAAGTAACACCGAAAGCACATTTAAGAGGATTCATTTTAAGTTGATATTTTCTCATCCTATTGAACACCATACGTAGATCATGAAGATGGTTCTCCCTATTCTTGCTTTTGAATACCAACTCATCAACATAGGAATCCACATTTTATGGAGTACATCATCAAAGATCTTTTGTATTGCATGTTGGTAAGTAGCCCCTGCATTCTTAAGACCAAACGGCATAACTTTGTAACAATAAATGCCTTTGGGGTCCAAAAAGTAGTCAACTCTTCATCTGTAGGGGTCATCCATATTTGATTATAACCTAAAAAATAATACATGAAGGAAAAAGATTCATGTCCTGTAGTTGCATCGACTATCAGTTCAGCAATGGGAATAGGAAAGTCATCTTTAGGACAAGCATTCTTTAGGTCACAAAAGTCAACACAAATGCGTATCTGTCCATTCTTTTTTTTTACTAGGACGATACTTGAGATCCAAGTGGGGTACTTTACTTCTCGAATAAACCCTGCTTCAATCAACTTATTGATTTTTTTTCTATTTTTGGAACAAGCTCTAGTCTAAAGAAACGTTAAGCTTGTTTGACTGGCCATACTCGATGTTTGATTGCAAAGTTATATACTGCAATTTTGGGGTCGAGGCCGGGAATTTCCTTGTATGTCCAAGCAAACACATCCTTATATTCAAATAATAATTCAAAGTATTTTTTTTCTTCTGAAGGCTCCAATAACGTGCTGACTAAGATTGGTCTAGGTTCTTCTATTATCCCTAAATTTAGCTCCTTGAGCTCATCGACAGTAGGTTGTCCCCTGTCTTCAAGTGTTGAGGGTACTTCATTAACATCATCCCCAGTGGAGTCGTCATCACGTGCCTCTTTGAATGTAATATGATGATGTATAAGCTACTTCTTCATTGTCAGCTTCTTAGTTCCCAAGATCATCTTGGTTTGTCAACATGATAGTTCGCCGTTTAGCTTTCAACACATCATCCACACTTACATCTAGCTTGGTAGTGCGCTTCATGCGAGAGGGGATCAGACTCTGAGTTTTAGTATCTTCCTTTCTTTCAGTTTTGATCCTTTCAGGATTTACACCTCCTCGTAAGCAAGCAGTTTGTTTTGGTGATGCGAGAGAAGACTGAATTCTGTAATTAAGGGGTTTGATTTTCCTCCATTTGATCAGAAGTACCCAGCCTATTAAATGCAGAAGTGCGAGGCATGGTCTCACGTAAGGGAATGAATGATTTTCATTTGGTACACGATCACCCAACCCATTGAAGATGGAAGTATGTGAAGATGGTGTTCCAATGCGGTTGACAAGCGGGGGTATTTGTAAAATACAACCGCGCTAAAAGAAGAAAATATACTAATTTAGTTTACAATTTCCTCGTTTATCTGCAGTTTGAATTACAATGCCAGTTTTCACACATTATGAATAATCTGTGATAAATTGTGTGTTTTACCTGTAATTTGTGCAGACTATGGTTGCTGTGTGGAGAATTGGAAGATAACGATAAAAGGAAATGCTGGGTTTCAAAGAAGACATTTCAAAGCTAAAACACAGAGTTCGAGCGATCGAAGAGGTTTTGACCGATCGAGGTTTCGATCGATCGAATTGAGTTAGAGCGATCGAAGATCCCAGATGTTCAATAGATCGAGAGATGTTCTATCGATCGAACATGGCTTTTATCAGAACATACCCGCATGCTGCGGGGACATTGGTTGAAACCTTAGCTTTAGGTTTTTCTATATATCTCAGTTGTATTCACAAAAAAAAAAGGACGCCCACTTTACTTTTCATCAGTTTTAGAGAGAGGGATAGAGGTTTTTTCATGTTTTGTAGGTCTTGGAGTTTGGATATTGCGTTTGGATTGCTATTCTCATAGTTTAATACAAGTTTTTTCCTTTCCAGGTTACTCCTTTATTGTTTATTTACATTCTACACGTAGTTTAGAGCAATATAATCAGTTATCACATAGTTTGTATGCTAGATAAATTTCCACCATTAGTTTTTATAATTTTCATGATTAAAGCACAAACAAACGCATCCTTAATGAAGCCTTACATTGAAAACAACTTTGTGTTACTCCAGACTATGTCTGAGTAGTCCCCAGGTTGGGAGATCATGATGAAACCGTGATCTTAAGCCTCTGCCATAGAGCAGAATAATTTATGTGTTCGATCGATCGAAGTCAGTTCGATCGATCGGAACAAAGACATTGTCAATCGATCGAAGTCAGTTCGATCGATCGAGGGATGAAGATGTTCGATCGATCGAAAGCGCATCGATCGATCAAACTCTCTGATTCTTGAGAACATTCTATGCAGTACTCCTAGACTTTCTATTTTACTGATTTGTTATCAAACTGTCCCCAAATGCTCAGTTTGTCAAAACAGTCTATGAACTTAAAGCCTTGAGGCATTTTTCTTCAATACATTTTGCAAACCACCCTCAATGCTAACACCATTGTAGGTGCGAGTCTTAACTATTGTTTTAAACCACTTTCATGTATTTCAAACATAATTGTGATGATATAGTTCCGGTCATGAAAGGACTATGGATTCTTTACCTTTAGATAAATACGGAATACTGTAGAGAATGTGCTCCATTGAGCTTCAACATAACTGCATGGTAGATGGCTAGGTCGCGGTGGATTCGTGTAATCCCAACATTTCCTTTTATTAAGAAAAACACGCTTTAAAATACCGCTTCAATTTGCTAGTTCGTTGTTAGATTAATTTAGTTTAATTGTTTTATCGTTAGTAGTTGATAAACCGTGGAACTTCGTGTTCTAAATTTCTTAAAATTATTGATTTTTGTTTTCTGTTTAGAGTTTAATCTAGGTATTTAGTTCAACACCTTCCCTGTGGGATCGACCTAGACTTATCCAGTATTACTTGCACGATCACCTACACTTGGGTGTTGCACAAGAGCGCACAACTATTTAGTCGTGTCAAGTTTTTGGCGCCGTTGCCAGAGAAGGCGACAAGCTAATGCTTAGATTACCTCAATCTATCCTTATCTCTCTCTATTTTTCTTTTTCTTTTATTCTTTAGATTAAAAACTACTTAGGGTCTTTCCCTTTATGTCCGATAATTCCATCGAAGGAATTTATAGAAACCCATTCTATTCACCCGATCCATAGAGTTCTATTAACCCCATAGTTACACCTATTGATTCAATGGCTGATAATCAAAGTGAAAACGGTGATAATGTGGTTATACTAATCGACGATTCACTTCGTCCTTTGTGCGATCTCATGGCACCTGAACACGCGCCTACACCTTCTTGTATTCTCATTCCACCCCATGCAGGTGAATTTCAATTTCGAAATGGAATGATTCAACTCCTTCCTACCTTCCATGGTATAGAGAGCGAGAAGGCGTATCTACATGTCAAGGACTTTGAGGATGTTTGTAAAACATTTTTACAGAATTATCCTGTAGATGTGACACGTCTAATGTTATTTCCTTTTACCCTGAAGGATAAAGCAAAAGCGTGGTTACTTACCTTAAAGCCAAATTCAATCTACAACTGGCATGCGATGAACACTGCTTTCTTGAAGAAATTCTTTTCACCCCGCATGACCACTGAGCTTCAATGACAAATAAACTCTTACAAACAAAAGAGCAATGAAACTTTCACCCAAACTTGGGAGCGTTTCAAGGATTTGCTTCTATCATGCCCACATCATGGGTATGAGAAATGGCGAACCATAAGCTACTTTTATGAAAGGTTAAATGGTGAAACTAAAAAGTTGGTCGAAACCATGAGTTCAGGGCCATTTCTTTGTAAAAACACTGAAGAAGCTAAAGCTCACTTCGAGTGGTTAGCTGAACATGCCCATGAGTGGTAGAACTCAGAAGATGTCCCATGCTCACAGATATCCTATATGGAAGAGAAAAGTTTATACCAACTAAAAAGTGGGGATCATCTGATGAATAAATATGAAGAACTAGTGAAGAAAGTGGAAGAGGGTTGGGAATGAAAGGAGAGAATTCTAGGTAGGTTTTGCCTGAAGAACCATGCGGCACATGCAACATGTTGGGACACACTAATTAATACTGTCCTAATGTGTCGTATTTTCAAGATCAACCCCCCATGGAAATGAATGCCATGCATGGGTATAGGGGGGCGGGGAATTCCTACAATAACTACAATTCACAACATAATAACAATAGATGGAATCACCCCGGGTTTGATTGCAAAAACAATGTTGGGACCCAAAATCAATACCAACAACACCCCTATAATAACCATAACCAATATCAAGGGATATTCAATAGGCAACCCCAGCCATTCAATCAAAATAGACCTAACAACTACAATCAAGCTCAACCCTCTAACAATCAACAGCTAAACGTATACGTTCCCCCACACACAAAGTCACAGGAGGAAGATCCTCTTTCTAACGTGAATCTAACGCAGAAATTAATTCAAATGATGAGCAAGATGTCTGCAACGTTAGAGAGGATGGAAATTTGGCTTTAAGGTGAGTAACCGCGCTTTTGCTTTATCCTTCAGGGTAAAAGGAAATAGCATTAGACGTGTCCCATCTATCGGACAATTCTGTGAAAATATTTTACAAACATCCTCAAAGTCCTTGACATGTAGATACGCCTTCTCGCTCTCCATTCCATGGAAGGTAGGAAGGAGTTGAATCATTCCATTTTGAAATTGAAATTCGCCTGCATGGGGTGGAATGAGAATACAAGAAGGTGTAGGCGCGTGTTCAGGTGTCATGAGATCGCACAAGGGACGAAGTGAATCGTCGATTGGTATAACCACATTATCTCCGTTTTTACTTTGATTATCGGCCATTGAATCAATAGGTGTAACTATGGGGTTAATAGAACTAGATGAATCGGATGAATAGAATGGGTTTCTGTAAATTCCTTCGATGGAATTATCGGACATAAAGGGAAGGACCCTAAGTAGTTTTTTAATCTAAAGAATAAGAGAAAGAGAAAAACAGAAACAGATAAGGATAGATTGAGGTAATCTAAGCGTTAGCTTGTCGCCTTCCCCGGCAACGGCGCCAAAAAACTTGACACGACTAAATAGTTGTGCGCTCTTGTGCAACACCCAAGTGTAGGTGATCGTGCAAGTAATATTGTATTGGAAGTCCAGGTCGATCCCACAGGGAAGGTGTTGAAGTAAATTCCTAGATTAAACTCTAAAAAGAAAACAAAAATCAATACTTTTAAGAAACGTAGAACACGAAGTTCCACGGTTTATCAACTACTAACGATAAATCAATTAAACTAAATTAATCTAACAACTAACTAACAAATTAAAACAGTATTTTAAAGCGTGTTTTTCTTAATAAAAGGGAATGTTGGGATTACACGAATCCATCGCGACCAAGCTATCTACCATGCAGTTACGTTGAATCTCAATGGAGCACATTCTCTACAGTATTCCGTATTTTTCTAAAGGTGAAGAATCCATAGTCCTTTCATGACCGGGACTATATCATCACAATTAAGTTTGAAAGACATAAAAACGGTTTAAAATAATAGTTAAGACTTGTACCTACAATGGTGTTAGCATTGAGGGTGGTTTGCAAAATGTATTGAAGAAAAATGCCTCAAGGCTTTAAGTTCATAGACTATTTTGACAAACTGAGCATTTGGGGACAGTTTGATAACAAATCAGTAAAACAGAAAGTCTAGGAGTACTGCATAGAATGTTCTCAAGAATCAGAGAGTTCGATCGATCGATGCGCTTTCGATCGATCGAACATCTTCATCCCTTGATCGATCGAACTGACTTCGATCGATTGACAATGTCTTTGTTCCGATCGATCGAACACATAAGTTATTCTGCTCCATGGCAAAGGCTTAAGATCACGGTTTCATCATGATGTCCCAACCTGGGGACTACTCAGACATAGTCTGGAGTAACACAAAGTTGTTTTCAATGTAAGGCTTCATTAAGGATGCGTTTGTTTGTGCTTTAATCGTGAAAATTATAAAAACTAATGGTGAAAATTTATCTAGCATACAAACTACGTGATAACTGATTATATTGCTCTAAACTACGTGCAGAATGTAAATAAACAATAAAGGAGTAACATGGAAAGGAAAAAACTTGTATTAAACTATGAGAATAGCAATTCAAACGCAATATCCAAACTCCAAGACCTACAAAACATGAAAAAACCTCTATCTCTCTCTCTAAAACTGATGAAAAGTAAAGTGGGCGTCCTCTTTTTCGTGAATACAATTGATATATATTGAAAAACCTAAAAATAGGGTTTCAACCAATGTCCCCGCAGCATGCGCGTATGTTCTGATAAAAGCCATATTCGATCGATCGATCATCGCTCGATCGATTGAATGTCTGGGATCTTCGAGTGCTTGAACTCAATTCGATCGATCGAAACCTCGATCGCTCGAGCCTTCTTCGATCGCTTGAACTCTATGCTTCAGCTTTGAAATGTCTTCTTTAAAACCCAGCACTTCCTTTTATCGTTATCTTCCAATTCTCCACACAGCAACCATAGTCTGCACAAATTACAGCTAAAACACACAACTTATCACAGATTAATCATAATGTGTGAAAACTGGCATTGTAATTCAAAGTGCAGATAAACGAAGAAGTTGTAAACTAATTTAGTGTATTTACTTCTTTTAGCGCGGTTGTATTTTACAAATACCCCCGCTTGTCACAACCCCCAACTAGCGATTTGCTAGTCCCTAGCAATAGAGCGAAAATAAAACAAGCTAAACTAATACTACAGTGATTAAAATAAAACACATGAAAACCAAAACGAACTAATCTAAGTAAAAACATTATAAAAAATAAATAAAAACTACCTAACTCACTTTCGCAGGAATTGCGGTTGCATTTAGCGAATGCAACAAGCCGTTAAACCCCTAGGTTCCCCCTAGTGGACGAGTGTTGTCTCGTGAGGGTTTGTAGTGAATCTACCCACAAAATTCTCTGATTTTAAGATCAAAAAGATATAGAATAACTTGTAAACACTTTCTTTTATTCAACTATTAATTTAGCTCTACATAACATGTCATCCTTATTTAAACCATGAAAGAAATACACATGTTCCGCATGTCACCAAGAAAGAACAACATATGCATCACATCCATGCATCCGTGTGTGTATGAGATTAACAGCTATACATCAAACTTTATTTAGAGTTGTTTAAACTATCATACTCTCAGAACTTGTAATTTCAACTCAATTCTCACATGGGTTCACACTCAAAAATGAATATCCCACAGAAACTTGGGGAATAATGATCGCACATGGTAGGAAAGCTTTGATAGGAGTGATTTTTCGGATACTAATGCTTTCATACTCAACTCTATAAAAGATGAACATTTAGAGCGTATAGTCTCACGAACAGAATACTACTTACTAGAGGAGCGAAATACCGTGGATAACTCAATTTACACGTTCATGGTTAAACTAAGTTGTTAAAAATCATTAAGGCTTTGACTTGACGGTTTTTATTTAGTAGGGTAGAAATTAGAGGGGTAAGAAATTGCACATTTTCAGCATGTGATTATGTTCAATAATTTCTTCTTCACTTCATTCCAACCATCCTATATTATATATATTTATATATATATTTTTATCTCTTTTTTTTAACCTAGAATTTCTCCTTCCCTTTCTTTTCTTTTATGCAGCCCTTCCCACTACTACTCCTTCCTCATACTTCATCAATTGAATCACATTGGGTGTGCAATGGGGTGTATTGAGGTCAAAGTATAAGATTAGGAATTTAAGATTTCATAATATATTCGACATTATTTACTAGGTGCGGGGTTGAGAACAATGCATATTCTGGAATGTCGATACAGGTAAATGGAAAAGTAAGGAGCAAATAACGATGGCTTAAATCATTTTCTCAACTTCTTAATTTTTTTACACGTCAATGTTCATTGAGTTTAATTGGTAAATCCTGAATGTTCTCCTCTACTAAGAAGCCAAAATGAAGAATCAGAGACTATTCAACGAATTCAATACGCTTATTCAATAAGAACAATTCGAATTTGATGTGATAATTCCCTCAAGATTGAAAATTGGATTCAAAAGCTCACTAAAGGGACTAGTTTCCACTACTTTATTCCTTACAGTACGAAAGTCATATTAACTCTTATTTTAAGTTTTCTGCATAGCTATTAATATGTGTAAATGATTTGGATACAAAAATGATCAACATATGCATTCATCCTAGAGAGGCTAGAAAAACGCGTGAACTTAATTCATAAAAGGATGAGAATAAAATGGTTGTGTCATTGCTTGATAACAGCTAAATAGGAGTGAATATTCAGAGTTATTCAACCAATTTAATTCAAACCTTGTTTAATCGTTTGAAATTTTAAATTTTTTTTTAATATCCCTTAATTTCACGAATTCTTTCACGAATTCACGAATTCAAACTCGAGATTGTATGGCATGTGCAATAAAGTGATCCAGATTGCTACATATGCACAGGTGATTATCTATCTACATTCCACCACCAACTGAAAATTGCAATGTCCTCAGCAGGCGATTTTCAAAAATAGATAGAGAGATATCACCTGTCTAAGCATACTAATAACTGCAAGTGCAACAACCTAGAAAGAAAGCATACAAACTCCAAACAGGCAGGATCAAATAGATGTGAAATATAGAGCATGGAATCCATACATAAAATATAACTCATCACTGGAAAGATAATAAAGAAAAAGAACAGAACGGTGATAATATATTACATATAAACAAAAATCCATGATATCCAAAACCAACCAACAAAATAAACCAACAATAAACAAAAATCCAATACATCCAACCAAACCAACGAAAACCCAAAATGGCCAAAAAAACCAAATAATCCCAAACACTGATCTAGCAGAACTATTCATCATCGGCAACATCCGATAATATCTCAATTGCTACATCCGGAGCATCTCCATTGCCACCCTCGTCAACAGCGGTAGCTGTCGCCGGGACACTCGCAATCGTGGCAGCTGATGTAGATAATGATGTGTCAACCACGACAGGAGGAGGTGGAAGTGGTATC
The DNA here is from genome assembly GCA_033977485.1 of Hydrangea macrophylla. Lineage (NCBI taxonomy): Eukaryota > Viridiplantae > Streptophyta > Magnoliopsida > Cornales > Hydrangeaceae > Hydrangea > Hydrangea macrophylla. The sequence continues at coordinate 20,848,832 of CM066998.1, forward strand.
TCAGCAGCAGCCGGCACCGCAGAAGTGGATGGAGCTGCAGGATCAATCGGTGCAGGGGAAGATAAAGATGATGGACCGGTTGTGGATGATGGAATAACAGAAGTCGTAAGTGGGACAGTGGACATAGCGGAAGCAGCTGTATGTGGATTGCTGGGGGGTGGTGCAGAAGCAGCGTGAACTGACTGATCGACTCCGATCTGGATCAAGATTGCCTCCAGCAAAGTGGTCATCTGATCTACCTTGCCCTCGAGTCTAATCCGAGCCTCTCTCTCCTCTAGTAGTAACTCGTAAATAGTCGGGAGAGGCACAGAAGAAGACTCTCCCTGGGCTGGAGCCTGAGACGGCTGTCTCAACTCAAATCTTGCAACCTCCTCTACAAGGTCACCCTCCTCCTCCGAATCATGCTCCTCAGCCTCAGTCGGCGTCCCAGAAGCTACATCCTCAGTATATGTCCCTCCTCGCCTCCTCTTTACTCCTATTTTTTCTTTGCCCTTTCCTTTCCTTTTTCTCTTCTGGGCGTCAGAGCGGCGAGCGGCGGTCTCACCAAAGCGGCTCTTGGGTGACTGATGGACATCAGTAGCAAGAGGGAGTAGGCCGCTCTGGGTCACAATGCGATGGATGCCCCACGCTCCTTTCAGGTGCTTCTTGGCCGAGATATAGTGTGTGAGCTGCACCATGAACTCTATATATAATCGCGGGAGGCATACTCGTCTCCCTGTCCCCACACAAAACAGTGCTCGCACATACCAAGCTGCCAGCTTCTCGTGATAAGAAGTCGAAAAAATACAGTTACAGAGGACGAGATGGAGTATGTGGTACCTATTAGTCATGAACTGATAGTGATGAGAGGGATGATGATAGTGATCAGGGGAGTGATCAGGGCACCGAGCAATGGGTGTGTGCTTGGGGAATCAAAAATTGCCCCCTTGGTCTCACTCTGTGCTCAATAGCTCGAAGGAAGGAGGGAGAGAAACTGATGAAGTGTATGGACGACGCCTCGTTTAAATACAGGTCTCGATCTATCGAGAAAGTTTGATCGATTGAACCTTCGATCAATTGAGACCTGTAGAAGCGCTTGAGGAGTGGATGAGCTCGATCGATCGACGTTAGTTCGATCGATCGAACCTGGAAATCCTACACTACCATTGAAATAAAAGATTATACACCCCCAACTAACCAATATTGTTTTGGACATACAAGAAAGTGATAAAAATAGTTCATTGACAGGACATGTAAGCCAAAAAGTCATCATCAAAATAGAAAATTGCAAATATTTTACAGATAGAACAATGTATTAGCATCCATTTGCAACATTATTGCCCCCAACATGGTATTTAAAATCTAATTGGTAAAGAAAAACTAAAAGAAACTGAAAGTGATAAAACTTTGTCTAGGAATACACTTCAATTGATGAAAGAAAAATGAAATGACATAATACAATTGCAGTGGAGCACTACTCTTCAAGCATGAAGATATCTTCTTCGACAACGTCTGTCTCTGCCAAAGCTTCAAATGTGGGGTCCAAATTTGATGATTCCCTTTTCCAGAAGAGCCAGAAAGCATCCAGGTCATCATTGAGCAAGTCTGAACTCTCCAAAGAATTTATCGCACGTACAGGAGGAGATCTGGACGGAGAAAGCGATAACAGCATGTAAGTTCGCAATGGACTCTCCTCTTACGGCAGAGTATCCGGAGACCTTATGTATGGTCCAATCTCGTGGAACAACTGATGTGGAAGGAATAGCGGCGGTAACATATGATTCATAGTGACACCCCTGACAAAGAAAGACAAAAGAGAACACAAAGAAAGAAAGAATTTAAATAAACAAACAAAAGAACTAAAGGAATAAACAAAACAGGAAATGTGACCAACAAATAACCTCACTATTGGCCTGATATCACCAGGTGCACTAGCAGGTAGAGGCATTGAAGCCAGAACAACAAATAACTCAAGTGCACATAAATGTAGGGAACCACTTGGATGACAAGAAAGTCATCAACGTATGTGAATACAACATTATGGCGTTCTGGCACCAAATCCTATAAGTCCTCTTCTTCCCACGGTTCCCACATTGAATCATTCTCCCACTGTTCCATCAGAGCATCGACTTCCCAAATAACATATCCCTATGTTTCTCCCTCCTCTTCAGGGAATTCCATGTGCTCAAAAGGATTGATCTGGAGGAGAGCAGGGTTTTATGGGATGTATCCTTGGGTTAAGTCAATGACATCTTCTGCCCCTGGCCCTTGGTAAGGAGCAAGACAGAATGCTATTTCATCGACAGTCCAAGGGGGGTTATGATATTCTGAATCAGCCCATGACCCAATTGAGTGGACATCATCATCTCTCATGTTGAACAGCCTGCAGGAGATAGATAAAAATGAAATAGCAGGTTACAATCGAGATCACACTCAAAAATAGATAAGCAAAAGAATAAAACAAAATGAAAAGCAGTAAAAGAAAGAGTACAACAACATTGTGAAAATGCACTTGAGCGTTCTAGGTCGAGGCATAGTTAGGCTCGACCTCGGGTTGCAAATCCTCTAAGAACGGTTTTAACCTTTGGCCATTGACCTTGAAACTTTCGTCGTTCTTAGGATTGAATAACTCAACGGCCCCATGTGGAAAGACAGATTTGACTATGAAGGGTCCTACCCACCGAGATCGTAGTTTTCCTGGGAAGAGATGAAGGCATGAATCATATCATAAAACTTTCTGTCCAGGCTCAAAAGATTTTTGAAAGATCGTTCTATCATGGCGAGCCTTCAACCTTTCCTTGTGGAGTTTAGCATTGTCGTATGCATCTCGACGGATTTCTTCCAATTCAGCCAACTGGAGTTTTCGGGGATGACCTCCCTCTTTAATGTCGAACTTTAATGAGCGTGTCGCCCAATATGCTTTGTGCTCGATTTCGACGGGAAGGTGACATGCCTTACCATACACTAACCTATATGGGGACATCCCCAGATTTGTCTTATAGGTAGTACGATATGCCCAAAGAGCATCAGTCAGTTTATAAGCCCAGTCTTTTCTAATATATGCTTGATTTCACGGTTAGCCAACTCTGCCTGCCCGTTTATTTGTGGGTGGTAGGCTAGAGCGATCTTGTGGTTCACCCCGTATTTCTTGAGTAGTGACTCCAAAGGCCTATTGCAAAAGTGTTTGCCTTGGTCACTTATTAGTGCTTTTGGGGTTCCGAAACGCGATAGGATGTTTTCCTTAAGGAAAGATATTATCATTTTGTGGTCATTGTGTCTCATTGGTATCGCTTCCACCCATTTTGATACATACTCCACAGCTAGGAGTATGTATTCACAGTTATTAGATTTAGGAAACGGGCCCATAAAGTCTATGTCCCAGTAATCGAATATTTCAATTGTGAAGATGGGAGTTAAGGGCATAGAGTTCCTTTTCGAAATTATACCAAGCTTTTAACATCGTTAGCATGATTTAGAAAAAGCATAGGCATTTTTGAACACGGTGGGCCAATAGAAGCCGCTATGTAGGACTTTATGTGCGGTCTTTTGGGAGGCAAAATGGCCACCGCAGGCTTCAGAATGACAGGAGGCCAAAATTACAATTATGTCCTCATTCAGAACGCAACGTCTAATGACCTGATCAGTACAATACTTAAATAAGTAAGGGTCATCGAAAAAGAAATGACGTGCGAACGAAAAGAACCTTTTCTTGTCTTGATTTGACCAATGACTTGGGGTCTCTCCTGTAACAAGGTAATTTATTATATCCGTGTACCAAAGCAAACTAGAAGCAACCATTAGTTGCTCATCTGGGAATTCATCTTTTATTGGAATGGGCATTGTGTTGTCAGTAAATGCCAACCGAGATAAATGATCAGCGACCACAATTTCTACTCCTTTTTTATCCTTGACAGTGATATCAAATTCCTGGAGTAAGAGTATCCAGCGTATGAGCCTCTGTTTCACGTCCTTCTTAGATAGTAGGTACTTGAGGGCCGAGTGGTCTGTAAAACAGACGATTGGGGACCCTATCAAATAAGACCTGAATTTGTCCAGAGCGAAAACTATTGCCAGTAGCTCTTTTTCGGTAGTCGTATAATTCATTTCGGCTGGCATAGTATATTACATAAGGCTTATTGTCCTTCCTCTGTCCTAGAAGTGTGCCAATGGTATAGTCACTAGCATCACACATTAACTCAAATGGCAAACTTCAGTCAGGTGCCTGTATTATCGGTGCGGAGGTAAGGTGTTCTTTTAGTGCGTCAAAAGATGTTTGATAGTTTTCTGACCATTCGAATGGCATGTCTTTAGCCAACAGTTGACACAGTGGTCAGAAGATTGCACTAAAATTTTTGATAAAGCGACTATAGAATCCCGCATGTCCCAGAAAAGATCGGATGTCTCGGATTGTACAAGGGACAGGTAGATTTGAAATTATATCAATTTTTGCTTTATTGACTTGGATACCCTTATCAGAAATAATGTGGTCGAGGACAATTCCTTTGGTTACCATGAAGTGACACTTTTCCCAGTTTAGTACTAAGTATTTGTCCTCGCATCTTGCTAACACATTCTCAAGGTTTTCTAGGAAGTTATCAAAACTATGGCCAAACACTGAGAAGTCGTCCATAATGACCTCGAGTGTCTGTTCGACCATATCACTAAAGATGTTTAACATGCACCGTTGAAAGGTGGCAGGTGCATTGCATAAACCGAAGGGCATATGACGGTAGGCGAATGTACTGAACGGACAAGTGAAAGTCGTCTTTTCCTAATCTTCAAGGGCAATTTCAATTTGGTTATAGCCATTATATCCGTCCAAGAAGCAATAAAATTTATGACCAGCCACTCTTTCTAGAATTTGATCCATGAATGGCAATGGAAAGTGGTCTTTCCGGGTCACAGTATTTAACTTTCGATAATCAATACACATCCGCCATCCGGTGGGTACGCGTGTTGGTACTAAATCACCGTCTTTGTTTGGGATAACTGTTATACCAGCCTTTTTGGGCACCACCTGGGTTGGACTAACCCGAGAGCTATAAGAGATAGGATATATAATCCCAATGTCCAGAAGTTTTAGGACTTCCTTTTTCACGACTTCTTGCATATTGTGATTCAGACGCCTCTGCATTTGTCGCGAAGGTTTGGCATCTTCGTCCAGATATATCTTATGGGTGCAAATAGATGGGCTTATGCCTTTTAGGTCGGCAATAGTCCATCTCATTGCTCCTTTGTGCTGTTTGAGCATTTGAATTAACTTATCCTCTTGTTCAGAGTTCAACATGGATGAGATTATCACAGGATAAGTCTTTTCAGTCCCTAGAAAAGCGTATTTGAGCTCTTTTGGAAGCTCCTTTAATTCTAAATCGGGAAACTGAAAGTTTGAAGGCATAGTTAACTTTGTTTTTGGAGGCAAAGGTTCATATGGTGTGACCCACATGCATTCAGCTTTATTCTCCTCTCGCGTATCCATCATGAGGCAGGCATGATTTAAGGCGGTGTCCAATGGAGTTGACTCGTTAGGTTTGTAGACTGCATCAAATTGTGACACTACTACTTCCAAAGGATCTTTATAGTCAACAAAATCAGCCTCTTCTTCGATGATTATTTCGATGAAGTTAACTTCTTCTTCGTCCTCGTATTCTTCAGGTCGGGGATTTGAAAATATCTTTACATTTAAGGTCATATTCCCGAATACGATGGTCATGATACCACTTATTATTTTGATTATGGAATCTATGGTGTTGAGGAATGGACGTCCAAAAATCACCGGGATTTGTGAGCATGGATTAGACACGTGTTCGGTATCCAATATCACAAAATCGACCAGGAAGACAAAAGTGTCTATCTGCACCAGAACGTCCTCTAGTATTCCTCTAGGATATTTGACTGACCTATCTGCCAATTGCAACGCAACTCGGGTAGGTTTGAGTTCACCCAACCCTAGTTGTTTATATATTGAGTATGGCAACAGATTTACACTTACTCCTAGATCAAGGAGTGTATTGTCTATCCTTTGATTCCCAATCCGACACGAGACAGTTGGGGTGCCAGGATCTTTAAGCTTTGGAGGCAATTCATTTTGGATGATTGCACTTGCTTGGCAAGCGACATAGGCATGTTTTTTCACACTTTGCCTCCTCTTGACCGTGCATAAGTCTTTGAGGTACTTAGCATAGGCCGACACTTGTTTAATTGCATCAAGGAGTGGAAGATTGATTTTGACTTGTTTGAATAGTTCCAAGAACTCCTGATTCCTTGCCTCATTTTGGGGTTTCTTAAGCCTTTGAGGGTAAGGCGCAGGGAAAGGGCATTTGGGCAATTTGTCACTGGCAAGCTCCTTTCCGGGCCTTCTCTCAATTTCTTCTACTCGTTTAGGAGCTTCATCTTTTTCAACCAATGATTCGTTATTTTTGAGTTGCTCCTCCTCCTGAGTAGATGGTTTGCTCTTAGTCACCACTTCCTCCTCTTCATACTCCTCGGGAGTAGAATGAGGCATGTTTTGCCCTATGACCTTGCCGCTTCTCAGAGTTGTCACGGCTTTGGCATGCTCATGGTTATTGGGACCATTGTTGAATCCCTTAGGGTTTGGAAGTGGTTGGGTAGGAAATGTTCCTCCCAATCCCTCTTGTCGTGCATCCATCCTTTCTAACGTTGCAGACATCTTGCTCATCATTTGAATTAACTGCTGCGTTAGATTCACGTTAGAAAGAGGATCTTCCTCCTGTGACTTTTTGTGTGGGGGAACGTATACGTTTGGCTGTTGATTATTAGAGGTTTGAGCTTGATTGTACTTGTTTGGTCTATTTTGATTTAATGGTTGGGGTTGCCTATTGAATTGCCCTTAATATTGGTTATTGTAGGGCTGTTGTTGGTATTGATTTTGGGTCCCTGCATTGTTTTTCCAATCAAACCCGGGATGATTCCATCTATTGTTATTATGTTGTGAATTGTAGTTATTGTAGGAATTCCCCGCCCCCTATACCCTTGCATGGCATTCATTTCCATGGGGGGTTGTTCTTGAAAATATGGCACATTAGGATAGTATTGATTAGTGTGTCCCAGCATGTTGCATGTGCCGCATGGTTCTTCAGGCAAAACCTACCTAGAATTCTCTCCTTTCATTCCCAACTCTTCCACTTTCTTCACTAGTTCTTCATATTTATTCATCAGATGATCCTCACTTTTTAGCTGGTATAAACTTTTCTCTTCCACACAGGATATCTGTGAGCGTGGGACATCTTCTGAGTTCGACCACTCATGGGCATGATCAGCTAACCACTCGAAGTGAGCTTCAGCTTCTTCAGTGTTCTTGCGAACAAATGGCCCTGAACTTATGGTTTCGACTAACTTTTTAGTTTCACCATTTAACCCTTCATAAAAGTAGCTTATGGTTCGCCATTTCTCATACCCATGATGTGGGCATGATAGAAACAAATCCTTGAAACGCTCCCAAGTTTGGGTGAAAGTTTCATGGCTCTTTTGTTTGTAAGAGTTTATTTGTCGTTTAAGCTCAGTGGTCATGCGGGGTGGAAAGAGTTTCTTCAGGAAAGCGGTATTCATCGCATGCCAGGTGTAGATTGAATTTGGCTTTAAGGTGAATAACCACGCTTTTGCTTTATCCTTTCGGGTGAAAGGAAATAGCATTAGACGTGTCACATCTATAGGACAATTCTGTGAAAATGTTTTACAAACATCCTCAAAGTCTTTGACATGTAGATACGCCTTCTCGCTCTCCATTCCATGGAAGGTAGGAAGGAGTTGAATCATTCCATTTCGAAATTGAAATTCGCCTGCATGGGGTGGAATGAGATTACAAGAAGGTGTAGGCGCGTGTTCAGGTGTCATGAGATTGAACAAGGGACGAAGTGAATCGTCGATTGGTACAACCACATTATTACCATTTTCACTTTGATTATCGGCCATTGAATCAATAGGTATAACTATGGGGTTAATAGAACTAGATGAATCGGATGAATAGAATGGGTTTCCGTAAATTCCTTCGATGGAATTATCGGACATAAAGGGAAGGACCCTAAGTAGTTTTTTAATCTAAAGAATAAAAGAAAAAGAAAAACAGAAAGAGATAAGGATAGATTGAGGTAATCTAAGCGTTAGCTTGTTGCCTTCCCCGGCAACGGCACCAAAAAACTTGACACGACTAAATAGTTGTGCGCTCTTGTGCAACACCCAAGTGTAGGTGATCGTGCAAGTAATATAGTATTGGAAGTCTAGGTCGATCCCACAAGGAAGGTGTTGAAGTAAATACCTAGATTAAACTCTAAAAAGAAAACAAAAATCAATACTTTTAAGAAATGTAGAACATGAAGTTCCACGGTTTATCAACTACTAACGATAAATCAATTAAACTAAATTAATCTAACAACTAACTAACAAATTAAAATAGTATTTTAAAGCGTGTTTTTCTTAATAAAAGGGAATGTTGGGATTACACGAATCCACCGCGACCTAGCCATCTACCATGCAGTTACGTTGATGCTCAATGGAGCACATTCTCTATAGTATTCCATATTTTTCTAAAGGTGAAAAATCCATAGTCCTTTCATGACCGGGACTATATCATCACAATTAAGTTTGAAATACATGAAAGCAGTTTAAAACAATAGTTAAGACTCGCACCTACAATGGTGTTAGCATTGAGGGTGGTTTGCAAAATGTATTGAAGAAAAATGCCTCAAGGCTTTAAGTTCGCAGACTGTTTTGACAAACTGAGCATTTGGGGACAGTTTGATAACAAATCAGTAAAACAGAAAGTCTAGGAGTACTGCATAGAATGTTCTCAAGAATCAGAGAGTTCGATCGATCGATGCGCTTTCTATCGATCGAACATCTTCATCCCTCGATCGATCGAACTAACTTCGATCGATCGAATACAGGAATTATTCTGCTCCATGGCAGAGGCTTAAGATCATGGTTTCATCATGATCTCCCAACCAGGGGACTACTCAGACATAGTCTGGAGTAACACAAAGTTGTTTTCAACGTACGGATTCATTAAGGATGCGTTTGTTTGTGCTTTAATCATGAAAATTATAAAAACTAATGGTGGAAATTTATCTAGCATACAAACGACGTGATAACTAATTATATTGCTCTAAACTACGTGCAAAATGTAAATAAACAACAAAGGAGTAACCTGGAAAGAAAAAAACTTGTATTAAACTATGAGAATAGCAATCCAAACTCAATATCCAAACTCCAAGACCTACAAAACATGAAAAAACCTCTTTCTCTCTCTAAAACTGATGAAAAGTAAAGTGGGCGTCCTATTTTTCGTGAATACAACTGATATATATAGAAAAACCTAAAACTAGGGTTTCAACCAATGTCCCCGCAGCGTGCTCGTATGTTCTGATAAAAACCATGTTCGATCGATCGAACATCGCTCAATCGATTAAATGTCTGGGATCTTCGAGCGCTTGAACTCAATTCAATCGATCGAAACCTCAATCATTCGAGCCTTCTTCGATCGATCGAACTCTATGCTTCAGCTTTGAAATGTCTTCTTTAAAACCCAGCACTTCCTTTTATCGTTATCTTCCAATTCTCCACACAGCAACCATAGTCTGCACAAATTACAGCTAAAACACACAACTTATTATAGATTAATCATAATGTGTGAAAACTGGCATTGTAATTCAAACTGCAGATAAACGAGGAAGTTGTAAACTAATTTAGTGTATTTACTTCTTTTAGCGCGGTTGAATTTTACAAATACCCCCGCTTGTCAATGCACGACAAGAGGGGTTGGGTGGAACGTTTCCTGCTCATCCACTTCCAAACCCTAAGTGATTCAACAATGGTCCCAATAACCATGAGCATGCCAAAGTTGTGACAACTTTGAGAAGCAACAAGATCATAGGGCAAAACATGCCTCATTCTACCCCCGAGGAGTATGAAGAGGAGGAAGTGGTAACTAATAGCAAACTATCTACTCAGGAAGAGGAGCAACTCAAAAATAACGAATCATTGGTTGAAAAAGATGAAGCTCCTAAACGAGTAGAAGAAATTGAGAGAAGGCCCGGAAAGGAGCTTGCTAGTGACGAATTACCCAAATGCCCTTTCCTTGCGCCTTACCCTCAAAGGCTTAAGAAACCCCAAAACGAGGTAAGGAATCAGGAGTTCTTGGAACTATTCAAATAAGTCAAAATCAATCTTCCAATCCTTGATGCAATCAAACAAGTGTCGGCCTATGCTAAGTACCTTAAAGACTTATGCACGGTCAAGAGGAGGCAATGTGTGAAGAAACATGCTTATGTAGCCTACCAAGCAAGTGCAATCATTCAAAATGAATTGCCTCCAAAGCTTAAAGACCCTGGCACACCAACTGTCTCGTGTCGGATTGGGAATCAAAGGATAGACAATGCATTCCTTGATCTAGGAGCAAGTGTAAACCTGTTGCCATACTCAGTCTATAAACAACAAGGGTTGGGTGAACTCAAACCCACCCGAATTGCGTTGCAACTAGCAGATAGGTCAGTCAAATATCCTAGAGGAATACTGGAGGACGTTCTGGTACAGATAGACACTTTTGTCTTCCCGGTCGATTTTCTGATATTGGATACCGAACCCGTGTCTAATCCATGCTCACAAATCCTGGTGATTTTTGGACGTCCATTCCTCAACACCATAGATGCCACAATCAAAATAAGAAGTGGTATCATGACCATCGTATTCAGGAATATGACCTTAAACGTCAAGATATTTTCAAATCCCCGACCTGAAGAGTACGAGGACGAAGAAGAAGTTAACTTCATTGAAACGATCATCGAAGAAGAGGCTGATTTTGTTGACTATAAAGATCCTTTGGAAGTAGTAGTGTCACAATTTGACGCAGTCTACAAACCTAATGATTCAACTCTACTGGACACTGCCCTAAATCATGCCTGCCTTATGATGGATACGCAAGAGGAAGATAGAGTTGAATGCATGTGGGTCACACCATATGAACCTTTGCCTCCAAAAACAAAGTTAACTATGCCTTCAAACTTTCAGTTTCCCAAATTAGAATTAAAGGAGCTTCCAAAAGAGCTCAAATACGCTTTTTGGGGACTGAAAAGACTTATCCTATGATAATCTCATCCACGTTGAACTCGAAACAAGAGGATAAGTTAATTCAAATGCTCAAACAGCACAAGAGAGCATTAGGATGGACTATTGCCGACCTATAAGGCATAAGCCCATCTATTTGCACCCATAAGATATATCTGGAGGAAGATGCCAAACCTTCGCGACAAATGCAGAGGCGTCTCAATCCCAATATGCAAGAAGTCATGAAAAAGGAAGTCCTAAAACTTCTGGACATTGGGATTATATATCCTATTTCTGACAGCTCTTGGGTTAGTCCAACCCAGGTGGTGCCCAAAAAGGCTGGTATAACAGTTATCCCAAACAAAGACGGCGAGTTAGTACCAACACGCATCCCCACCAGATGGCGGATGTATATTGATTATTGAAAGTTAAATACTGTGACCCGGAAAGACCACTTTCCATTGACACTCATGGATCAAATGCTGAAAAGAGTGGCGGGTCATAAATTTTATTGCTTCTTGGATGGATATAGTGGCTATAACCAAATCAAAATTGCTCCTGAAGATCAAGAAAAGACGAATTTCACTTGTCCGTTCGGTACATTCGCCTACCGTCGTATGCCCTTCGGTTTATGCAATGCACCTGCCACCTTTCAGCGGTGCATGTTAAGCATATTCAGTGATATGGTCGAACAGACACCTGAGGTCTTTATGGACAACTTCTCAGTGTTTGGCCATAGTTTTGATAACTGCCTGGAAAACCTTGAGAATGTGTTAGCGAGATGCGAGGACAAACACTTAGTACTAAACTGGGAAAAGTGTCACTTCATGGTGACCAAGGGAATTGTCCTCGGCCACATTATTTCTGATAAGGGTATCCAAGTCGATAAAGCAAAAATTGATATAATTTCAAATCTACCTGTCCTCATACAGTCCGAGACATCCAATCGTTTCTGGGACATGCGGGATTCTATCGTCGCTTTATAAAAAATTTTAGTGCAATCTCCCGACCACTGTGTCAACTGTTGGCTAAAGACATGCCATTCGAATGGTCGGAAAACTTTCAAACATCTTTTGACGCACTAAAAGAACACCTTACCTCCGCACCGATAATACAGGCACCCGACTGGAGTTTGCCTTTTGAGTTAATGTGCAATGCTAGCGACTATATCATTGGTGCAGTTCTAGGACAGAGGAAGGATAATAAACCTTATGTAATCTACTATGCGAGTCGAACAATTAACGAAGCTCAAATGAATTATACGACTACCGAAAAAGAGCTACTAGCAATAGTTTTCGCTCTGGACAAATTCAGGTCTTATCTGATAGGGTCCCCAATCGTCTGTTTTATAGACCACTCGGCCCTCAAGTACCTACTATCTAAGAAGGACGCAAAACAGAGGCTCATCCGCTGGATACTCCTACTCTAGGAATTTGATATCACTATCAAGGATAAAAAAGGAGTAGAAAATGTGGTCGCCGATCATTTATCTCAGTTGACATTTACTGATAACACTGAGCCCGTACCAATAAAAGATGAATTCCCAGACGAGCAACTAATGGCTGCTTCTCGTTTGCCTGGGTGCGCGGATATAATAAATTACCTTATTACAGGAGAGACCCCAAGTCATTGGTCAAATCAAGACAAGAAAAGGTTCATTTCGTTCGCAAGTCATTTTTTTTTCGATGACCCTTACTTATTTAAGTATTGTGCTGATCAGGTCATTAGACATTGCGTTCCGAATGAGGACATAACTGTAATTTTGGCCTCCTGTCATTCTGAATCCTGCGGTGGTCATTTTGCCTCCCAAAAGACCGCACATAAAGTCCTACACAGCGGCTTCTATTGGCCCACCGTGTTCAAAGATGCCTATGCTTTTTGTAAATCGTGCCAACGATGTCAAAAGCTTGGTACAATTTCAAAAAGTAATTCCATGCCCCTAACTCCCATCATCACAATTGAAATATTCGATTGCTAGGGCATAGACTTTATGGGCCCGTTTCCTAAATCTAATAACTGTGAATACATACTCCTAGCTGTGGAGTATGTATCAAAATGGGTGGAAGCAATACCAACGAGACGCAATGACCACAAAACGGTACTGTCCTTCCTCAAGGAAAACATTCAATCGCGTTTCGGCACCGTAAAAGCGCTAATAAGTGACCAAGGCAAACACTTTTGCAATAGGCCTTTAGAATCACTACTCAAGAAATACGCTGTGAATCACAAGATCGCTCTAGCCTACCACCCACAAACAAGCGGGCAGGAAAAGTTGGCTAACCGTGAAATCAAGCATATATTAGAAAAGAGGTTTAGGTTCAACAGAAAAGACTGGGCTTATAAACTAACTGATGCTCTTTGGGCATATCGTACTACCTACAAGACAAATCTGGGGATGTCCCCGTATAGGTTAGTGTATGGTAAGGCATGTCACCTTCCCGTCTAAATCGAGCACAAAGCATATTGGGCGACACACTCATTAAAATTCAACATTAAAGAGGGAGGTCATCTCCAGAAACTCCAGTTGGATGAACTGGAAGAAATCCGTCGAGATGCATACGACAATGCTAAACTCCACAAGGAAAGGTTAAAGGCTCGCCATGATAGAATGATTTTTCAAAAATCTTTCGAGCCGGGGCAGAAAGTTTTATTATACGATTCACGCCTTCATCTCTTCCCAGGAAAACTCCGATCTCGGTGGACAGGACCCTTCATAGTCAAATCTGTCTTTCCACATGGGGCTGTCGAGTTATTCAATCCTAAGAACGAAGAAAGTTTCAAGGTTAAAACCGTTCTTAGAGGATTTCCAACCTGAGGTCGAGCACATCCAATTGGATGAGCCTGACTATGCCTCGACCTAGAACGCTCAAGTGCGTTTTCACAATGTTGTTGTACTCTTTCTTTTACTGCTTTTTGTTTTATTTTATTCTTTTGTTTATCTATTTTTGAGTGTGATCTCGATCGTAACCTGCTATTCCATTTTTATCTATCTCTTGCAGGCTATTCAACATGAGAGATGATGATGTCCACTCAATTGGGTCATGGGCTGATTCTAAAAATATCATAACCCCCCTTGGACTGCCGATGAAATAGCATTCTGTCTTGCTCCTTACCAAGGGCCAGGGGCAGAAGATGTCATTGACTTAACCCAAGGATACATCCCATATAACCCTGCTCTCCTCTAGATCAATCCTTTTGACCACATGGAATTCCCTGAAGAGGAGGGAGAACCAAAGGGATATGTTGTTTGGGAAGTCAATGATGCTCTGATGGAATAGTGGGAAAATGATTCAATGTGGGAACCGTGGGAAGAAGAGGACTTATAGGATGTGGTGCCAGAACGCCATAATGATGTATTCACATACGTTGATGACTTTCTTGTCATCCAAGTGGTTCCCTACATTTTTGTGCACTTGAGTTATTTGTTGTTCCGGCTTCAATGCCTTCTACCTGGTAGTGAACCTGGTGATATCAGGCCAATAGTGAGGTTATTTCTTGGTCACATTTCCTGTTTTGTTTATTCCTTTAGTTCTTTTGTTTGTTTATTTAAATTCTTTCTTTCTTTGTGTTCTCTTTTGTCTTTCTTTGTCAGGGGTGCCACTATGAATCATTTTTTACCGCCGCTATTCCTTCCACATTAGTTGTTCCACGGGATTGGACCATACATAAGGTCTCCGGATACTCTACCGCAAGAGGAGAGTCCGTTGCGAACTTACACGCCGTTATCGCTTTTTCCATCCGGATCACCTCCTGCATGTGCGATAAATTCTTTGGAGAGTTCAGACTTGCTCAATGATGCCCAGGATGCTTTTCGGCTATTCTGGAAAAGGGAATCATCAAATTTGGACCCCACATTCGAAGCTTTGGCAGAGACAGACGTTATGGAAGAAGATGTCTTCATGCTTGAAGAGTAGTGCTCCACTTCAATTGTATTCTGTCATTTCATTTTTCTTTCATCAATTGAAGTGTATTCCTAGACAAAGTTTTATCACTTTCAGTTTCTTTTAGTTTTTCCTTATCAATTAGATTTTAAATACCATGTTGGGGGCAATTATGTTGCAAATGGATGCTACTATAATGATTTATTTATATAAAATTTGCAATCTTCTATTTATCAAGATGATTTCTGGCCTATATGTCCGGTCTTTGAACTGTTTTATCATTTTTCCTGTATGTCCAGACCAATGTGAGTTAGTTGGGGGTGTATAATCCTATAATTCAATAATATTATAAAATTTCAAAGTTCGATCGATTGAACTCACTCCGATCGATCAAAATTATCCGCACCTCAAGCGCTTCAACAAGCCTCAACCGATCGAAAGTTCGATCGATCGACCTTTCTCGATCGATCGATCAAGACTTGTATTTAAATGAGGCATCTGCTACACACTTTCTCAGTTTCTCACACTCTCTCTCACATTCGAGCGATCGGAGACAGAGGAAAATCTCACCATTTTTGAACCCCCATGCACAACCACATCACCTGAGGAGAGCCTGACCCCTCAGATCATCATCTTCAACCTCCTCATCCCCCTTGTCGCGTGTATCTCGAGGTGAGGTCTCGGTACACCCCCTCGTGTCTTTCTTTCTGTTAGAATTGTATTGGGGGTGCCCCCAATGGGTATTAATCCTTTATTTGATAATTATTTTCTTAATTTTGATGTTTGCGGGCTATTCCCATTTTCTATCGTTGTCGCTGCACCTTCGCTGTGTTCCATCGATCGAACTTGGTTCGAGCGATCGAGCTCAGCCATAGTTCAATCCATCGAACTAGGTTCGAACAATCGAACCCAGCATTTGTTCGATCGATCGACAGCAGCTCAAGCGATCGAACATGGAACTTCTTCAATCGATCGAAGAGCAGTAGTTCTATATCTTTTCTGTTTCTTTTCCTGTTTTTGTGTATTTACTGTTTGTTCTCCCATTTCAGGGCTCTCACAATGAATCTTATCACCGGGTATCACAAGTCCAAGACACTCAATCTCACTATACCCGACCCCGTACCGAATCAAGGGCTTAGAAACGAGGAGGAGAGGGTGTGGTTTACGAGATACTTCTAGTCTAGGAAGGTCATGTTAGAGTAGCCCCTTGAGTCCATATGGATCTCAGCCCCATGGTTTCTAGGACGGATCAGAGACCAGCCATTATGGTACGACATGTTGATCCAGACAAAGAGGATCAACATCCATTGGGTTCGAGAGGCCTGCTCCTCTATGATCAAGGATCCCGCGGCCCCATTCACATATAGATCATTCTTCCGCGGGCGCGAGATCATATTCAGCCCTGCTACCATTTCAGCTGCTCTGGGGGTACCTGAGGTACCAGATTGTTTCTATCCTCGCTTACCAGGAGCCCCAGAGATGCCTCCGACCACCATTATCCGCGAGCTTACAGGCAACGCCGTTCAGCTCTGGAACGGCGTTTCTCTTATCGAGGATAAGCTTCTCACAGAGAACTATCACCTCCTCCATCTGACGCTGGTGAACTGCATTTTTATGACATCTTACCACGAGAAGTTCGCCGTGTGGTATGCCCGTGCCTTGTACGCCATTGGGACAGGACATCGAGTCTGTTTGTCTTGCCTATATATTGACTTCCTGGTTCAGCCTACGCGGTACATCACCGCCAAGCGCCATCTGAAGGGCGCTTGGCCTATCCATCAGGTCATTGAGCAGGCTGGACTAGTTCCATTGGCCAAAGATTCGATCATTCAGGCCTCTAGTCGATTAGGCGATACGGCGGCCCACCGTTCTGATGCTTAGAAGAAGAGAAAAGCGAAGGGTAAGACGAAGATTGGAGCGAAGAGGAAGAGGGGAGGAGGCACTGATACAGAGGGTGTAGCTTCAGGGATGCCCACAGAGGCTGAGGAGCTTGATTTTGATGACGATGTTGATCCTATTATTGAGGTTGCCCAGTTCGAGCTGAGACAGATATCTCAGGCTCAGGCCTAAGGAGAGTCTTCTTCGTCTGTGCCTCTCCCGACTGTTCACCAGTTACTATTGGAGGAGAGAGAGGCCCGGATTAGACTTGAGGGCAAGGTAGATTAGATGACGACTTTGCTGGAGGCTATCTTGAACCAGATCGGAGTCGATCAGTCGATTCATGCGCCTTCTGCACCACCTCCCAGCGATCCACCTATAGTTGCTCCAGCTCTGTCCACCGTCCCACTTACCACTTCTGTTATTCCATCATCCATCATCCACCACCAGCCCATCTGTTCCTGTTCCTGATCCTTCTGCTCCTTCCACATCGGCGACACCGCCTGCTTCAGAGACACCATTTCCACCACCTCCAGTCGTGACGGATCCATTATTAGCTACATCAGCGGCTCCAACTGCGAGTGACCCGGCGATGGTTACTACTGTTGCTGAGGGTGGAGATGGGGATGCTCCAGATTTGGTTATTGAGATATTATCAGATGTTGTCGATGATGTATAGAGTCTGATGGATCGGTGTTTTTGGGTGCTTTGTTGGGATATGACTTTATTTTTTTGTGTTGTTTTCTCTTTTCTTTCTCTTATTTTTCTAGTGGGTTGGGTTAGTTGGATATGTTGGTTATTTTTGTTGTATGGATTTTTTAATCATTGTTCTGTATTATTATACCAGTGATTAGTTATGTTTCTATATGGATCCTATGCTTTATTTTTTATATTATATTTGATCCTGCCTGTTTGGAGTTGTATGCTTTCTTTACAGATTGCGTACCTTGCGGTTATTGTGTTGCTTTATCAGGTGATATCTCTCTATCTATTTTTGAAAATCAGCTTCTGAGGACATTGCAATTTTTAGTTGGGGGTAGGATGTAGATAGATAATCACCTGTGCATATTTATATTTAGCAATCTGGATCACTGTATTGCACATTGCATACAATCTCGAGCTTGAATTCGTGAAAAGTAAAGAAAAATTTAAAAATGCTAAAAATTAAAAATTTTAAACGATTAAACAAGGTTTGAATTAAATTGGTAGAATAACTCTGAATATTCACTCCTATTTAGCTGTTATCAAGCAATGACATAACCATTCTATTCTCATCCTTTTATGAATTAAGTTCACGTGTTTTTCTAGTTTCTCTAGGATGAATGCACATGTTGACCATTTTTGTATCCAAATCATTTGCACATGTTAATAGCTATGCGAAAAACTTAAAATAAGAGTTAATATGACTTTCGTACTATAAGGAATAAAGTAGTGAAACTAGTACCCTTAGTGAGCTTTTGAATCCAATCTTCAATCTTGAGGGAATTATCACATCAAATTTGAATTGTTCTTATTGAATAAGCGTGTTAAATTCGTTGAATAGTCTCTGATTCTTCATTTTGGCTTCTTAGTAGAGGAGAACGTTCAGGATTTACCAACTAAACTCAATGAACATTGATGTGTAAAAATTAAAAAGTTAAGAAAATGATTTAAGCCATCGTTAATTGCTCCTTACTTTTCCATTTACCTGTATCGACATTCCAGAATATTCATTGTTCTCAACCCCGCACCTAGTAAATAATGCCGAATATATTATGAAATCTTAAATTCCTAATCTTATACTTTGACCTCAATATACCCCATTGTACACCCAATGTGATTAGATTGTTGAAGTATGAGGAAGGAGTAGTCGTGGGAAGGGCTGCATAAAAGAAAAGAAAGGGAAGGAGAAAGTCCAGGTTAAAAAAATATATATATATATTAAATGGAGAGGATGGTTGGAATGAAGTGAAGAATAAAATACTGAACACAATCACATGCTGAAAATGTGCAATTTCTTACCCCTCTAATTTCTACCCTACTAAATAAAAACCGTCAAGTCAAAGCCTTAATGATTTTCAACAACTTAGTTTAACCACGACCGTGTAAATTGAGTTATCCACGGTATTTCGCTCCTCTAGTAAGTAGTATTCTGTTCGCGAGACTATACACTCTAAATGTTCGTCTTTTATAGAGTCGAGTATGAAAGCATTAGTATCCAAAAAATCACTCCTATCAAAGCTTTCATACCATTTGCAATCATTATTACCCAAGTTTCTGTGGGATATTCATTTTTGAGTGTGAACCCATGTGAGAATTTAGTTGAAACTACAAGTTCTAAGAGTATGATAGTTTAAACAACTCTAAATAAAGTTTGATGTATAGCTGTTAATCTCACACACACACGGATACATGGATGTGATGCATATGTTATTCTTTCTTGGTGACTTGAAGAACATGTGTATTTCTTTCATGGTTTGAATGAGGATGATATGGTTTGTAGAGCTAAATTAATAGTTGAATAAAAGAAAGTGTTTACAAGTTATTCTATATCTTTTTTATCTTAAAATCAGAGAATTTTGTGGGTAGATTCACTGCAAACCCTCACGAGATGACACTCGTCCAGTAGGGGGAACCTAAGGGTTTAACGGCTTGTTGCATTCGCTAAATGCAACTGCGATTCCTGCGAAAGTGAGTTAGGTAGTTTCTTTTTATTTAGATTAGTTTGATTTGGTTTTAATGTGTTTTATTTTAATCATTGTAGTATTAGTTTAGCTTGTTTTATTTTCGCTCTATTGCTAGGGACTAGCAAATCGCTAGTTGGGGGTTGTGACAAGCAGGGGTATTTGTAAAATACAACCGCGCTAAAAGAAGAAAATATACTAATTTTGTTTACAATTTTCTCGTTTATCTGCAGTTTGAATTAAAATGCCAGTTTTCACACATTATGATTAATCTGTGATAAGTTGTGTGTTTTAGCTGTAATTTGTGCAGACTATTGTTGTTGTGTGGAGAATTGGAAGATAACGATAAAAGAAATGCTGTGTTTCAAAGAAGACATTTCAAAGCTGAAACACAGAGTTCAAGCGATCGAAGAGGTTTCGAGCGATCGAGGTTTCGATCGATCGAATTGAGTTAGAGCGATTGAAGATCCGAGATGTTCAATCGATCGAGAGATGTTCGATCGATCAAACATGGCTTTTATTAGAACATACACGCATGCTGCGGGGACATTGGTTGAAACCCTAGCTTTAGGTTTTTCTATATATCTCAGTTGTATTCATGAAAAAAAGGACGCCCACTTTACTTTTCATCAGTTTTAGAGAGAGGGATAGAGGTTTTTTCATGTTTTGTAGGTCTTGGAGTTTGGATATTGCGTTTGGATTGCTATTCTCCTAGTTTAATACAAGTTTTTTTTCTTTCCAGGTTACTCCTTTATTGTTTTTTTACATTCTGCACGTAGTTTAGAGGAGTATAATCAGTTATCACATAGTTTGTATGCTAGATAAATTTCCACCATTAGTTTTTATAATTTTCATGATTAGAACGCAAACAAACGCATCCTTAATGAACCTTTACGTAAAAAATAACTTTGTGCTACTCCAGACTATGTCTGAGTAGTCCCCAGGTTGGGAGATCACGATGAAACAGTGATCTTAAGCCTCTGCCATGCAGTAGAATAATTCCTGTGTTCCATCTATCGAAGCTAGTTCGATCGATCGAAACAGAGACATTGTCAATCGATCGAAGTCAGTTCGATCGATCGAGGGATGAAGATGTTCGATTGATCAAAAGCGCGTCGATTGATCGAACTCTCTTATTCTTGAGAACATCCTATGCAGTATTCCTAGACTTTTTGTTTTACTGATTTGTTATCAAAACTGTCCCCAAATGCTCAGTTTGTCAAAGCAGTCTGTAAACTTAAAGCCTTGAGGCATTTTTCTTCAATACATTTTGCAAACCACCCTCAATGCTAACACCATTGTAGGTACGAGTCTTAACTATTGTTTTAAATCGCTTTTAAGTATTTCAAACTTAATTGTGATGATATAGTTCCAGTCATGAAAGGACTATGGATTCTTTACCTTTAGATAAATACGAAATACTGTAGAGAATGTGCTCCATTGAGCTTCAACGTAACTGCATGGTAGATGTGGATTCGTGTAATCCCAGTATTTCCTTTTATTAAGAAAAACACACTTTATAATACCGCTTTAATTTGCTAGTTAGTTGTTAGATTAATTTTGTTTAATTGTTTTATCGTTAGTAGTTGATAAACCGTGGAACTTCATGTTCTACATTTCTTAAAAGGATTGATTTTTGTTTTCTTTTTAGAGTTTAATCTAGGCATTTTGTTCAATACCTTCCATGTGGGATAGATCTGGACTTATCTAGTATTACTTGCACGATTACCTACACTTGGGTGTTGCACAAGAGCGCACAACTATTTAGTCGTGTCAGCGGTCAAACATCAAAACATGAGAAGTACATTGCAAATTTTTCTCATCATCAATTTCTTCTACCGTAATGTACTGGACATTTGCTTTCTTGCTTTTCCCTCTAACTGGAATACAAATAGGTTCCTCAAGAGTAAATCCTAAACCAGTTTTGGGTAGGGTAATCATGTGTCCTTGTTTCCTTAGCTTATTTTGAGTTTCGATGAGACCATGAACCTTCTCTCCTGTAGATTGAGGGTTAAGGACTCCAAGGACTGTAGGATTCGAGAAATCATATCCCGACTTTGCCATTAACTTATATGCTTTTGGATCTAACCCTTCAATTGTTCTTTTATCAGGGAGTGCTCCATGTTCTATCGCTATTCTAGATGGTTTAACAAACCCCTTTAAAGAAGTTTTCAACGAATCAACCTTGGTAAACAAGATGATTAAATTTTCTTGTAGAAACTGAATATCTTCTGGCTTTGCTCCTACGAGAGATTTTCTTTGTGCCTTCTCATCCTTTGAGAATTCAATGAAAGGTGACTCTCCTTTTTTGCTGCAAGACAATGGCACATACTTGAAAATTAGTGATGAGGTGTTGACACTCGCCGATGATTCTAGCTCTTGAGGCAGAACAACCTTTGAAAGATCATTACTATCATTTACTGTAGCATCAATAAGAAGAACTTCTACATGTTTATCTTTTTTGTGCTCACCATTTCCTTTTGAAGAAGTTTTTATGGAAAGAGCCTCTGATGATGCATCAGTGTCAGTGTCCATATAAAACTTTGCATCAGCAAAGTAAGCTTTAATCTCTATAAATGGCTTCATATCTCCTATCACTATCATTATGCCACCTTTATTGAACTTCAAGCAGTGATGAAGAGTCGACGGGATGATTCCATTTCAATGGGTCCAAGGTCGGCCCAATAACAGGTTATATGATGTCTTCGCATTGATCACGTGAAATAAAGTTTCTGCCTTTAATTCTCTAACTATGAGAGCAACATGAATCATTCTAATTGCTAATTGGCCTCTTTAGTTAAATCCTTGTATGATAAGATGACTAGACGATAGTTCGTCGATCATTATACCAAGGCATTTCATGCTAAATTTTGGCATAAAATTTACTACTGATCCTCCATCAATGAGAATGCGATTAACCTTTTGTTCTCGTATGAAACTCGAAAAAAAGTGGCCGATATGAAGTTTTGACCCTAATTACAAGTCCTTATTAGTGAAATTAATTACTACACAGCAAGACGTACAAGAGTTGGAACTAAGGTTGTCTCCAAGTTTATTACTAACTATAGCATGCTTGTCTGGCCCTTGTAGCACTTGAACTAGCGCAGACCGCACATGTTATGGAAATTCTGAGGCCTCGTGAAGACTAAACTTTCCTGGTAAACTTTGAAGCGCCTTTAACACTTCAACTTGTTCATTTGCGTGCGCAACGTCGATACTAGAAGTTTGCATTTGCTCATTTTTGGAATAATCTTTAGTATCAGCTTCTTGAGCAGAAATTGCATAAGTTGTCACAACTAGGTTATCATTGAAATACCCCTTAGGGAAATATTCCTGCAAAGTAGCCAAACTTGGCAGCTATTGTAACACATCATCAACATATATCTCACATTTTACCCATTGCTTCTTGTTATTCCTCTTGGGATGCCAAAAGGTGTTGCTCTTTTGAAGCACTCTATTAGCATTGACAGCGTGTTGTAAGAGTACTCATTATTTTCGTGACTTTCTCCTTGTAACAAGGGTCCATCCTTCATCTTCTTCTTTCAATGGTACTTTATACAAGACAGGACAATTCAGCTGACATTCTGGTGACTATTGAATTTGCACTGGCTCAAAAGAGCCGATTTGGATTGACTTGACACCTGCCCCCAATGTGGGGAATGACGGTCGATTTTGAGAGCATTGTGCATACACATCGTCTGGAGGCTGAGAAACGGTAGCGGCATGATTTGACACTGCTACTTCTTCTATGTCCAACAGGATTTTGCCTTCTTTAGCCAAATTCATGATAACCTCTTTGAGAATAAAACACTTTTCAGTGGGATGACCGACAATGCAATGATATTTACAATATTTTGGGTCATTCACACATCCCATCTCGTTAGGACAATTGTATTATGGGAGTTGAATCACCTTTTTTCAAGCAAGTATTCCAATATGCCTAACACGTCAGCATTTGGAAAAGGGTACTACTTTTCCTGCAACTCTTTAAGTGTTGATCGTTGCTTTGGACTTTCAGGGGTTTGTCTTGTTTCTTTATTGCCTCCATTTTATCCTTTGAGGGGATCTTTATGGGAACCGTAGTCACCACCATAGACCCTTTTGACACGGTCTTGCCCCGCTTGTCACTTTTCTTCACTTCTTTCACATCCCTATGTTATTCCGCAATGGGAGCATTTTTGCCGCCATGATTAGCAATGCTAATTTCCATGTCATGTGCACGTGTTGCTAGTTCTTCAAAGGTATGCAATTTTATACCTTGAAGGATATAAAGGAGGCCATAGTGCATACCTTGCATACATATCTCGACAAAAGACACTTCAGTGAGTCGGTCTTTACAGTCTAGACAAAGTGACCACCATTGGTTGATAAAGTCCACCACTAGTTCATCTTTCCACTACTTGGTACTGGTGAGTTCGAACATGCTGACCATGCAAAGAGTGTTGTAAAAGCGACTTAGAAATTCTCGCTCAATCTACTCACAACTATCAATTGATTGTGACTCCAAGTCAGTGTACCAATCAAAAGCATTACCTTTAGGGGTGTGGATAAACTGCTTGACGAGAAGATCCCCTTCAATTCTAGTGTAGTTGCATATTTCAACAAAGTGGGCAACATGTTGCTTTGGGTTGCCCTTTCCATCGAACTATTGGAACTTAGGAGGTTGGTACCCCACAGGCATCCTCATGTCGTCAATCCTTTTCGTGTAAGGCTTTGAATACATGAGATTACTTTGAGGACCGTCTCCATATTATGCTCTTATTGTATTTGTTATCATGTCATGGAGCTGTTGGACAAATAACGCACCAACAGATGTTGAGGTAGCAATATGTTCTTCCACTTGCTTAGCAGGCGACGCATGTTGGTTATTATTTGTGGGTGCAATTGGAGGGGTAAACCCAGGAGGATATTTCAGGCTTTGGCTTAACTCCCCTATGTTTTGTCCCTCCAACTTTTTTATCAAAGAAGCTATTTGTAAGTCTTTTTCTTCAACAATCTTTGTAAGTTGGCCAATTGCACGGGCCATTGTTGCTAGTTGTTCTTCGATTGAAGCTGCATTGGTCATTGATCGGGAGAGAACAAATCCTAATTATACGCCTTAATTCACATTTATTAGCCATTTTTATCTTAGTTTTCCACTTTCTGTCAGGTTTTAGAAGAAAGCAATGATTCTAGGTTAAATGGGGTAAAAAAGCAAGAAGAAAGAAGCAGAAAGAGCCAGTTCGCTCGAGCTGCCCGCTCGCGCGAAAATCTAGTACATTGCTCGTGCGACCTCCCAGAATCTCGCTCGTGCAATTCGTACAAAAAACATAAAATGCATATTTTGAAGTGCTGAAGACCCCTGTGTGGATGAAATTGCCTAATTACGTCCAGAAAGCAAATTATGGCAGTTTCAGTCAAATTTGGTTTACAAAAACATTCCTAAACTCTCTACAACTATATATATCTCATTCAAAAGCTATTAGAGATATACACATTCATTCATACATCTACTTTGAAGGCAAGAGGAAGAGAAGATCTAGCTTGAAGGTCTCTATTGGCAACCATCAACTCAACCTTTATGTTTTCATCAACCATGTGCAACTAAACTTCTATTCTAGGGTTCCAATGAAACCCTAGCTATGTAAAGGGGGAATTCTACTTTCTTATTTTAGGATTTTATGTATTGGATAGTAATTGTATGCTGCTGGATTATTGATATAATTGGTTTTTAATGATAATGATCAAGAGTATTTTGAATCTATTCTTGTCTTAGATTTTTCCTTATGCTTACTGAACTCAATAGTCCTTGATTTCTGGGATTGATAGGAGTACTTACAAACAATAGTGCTTATATGATTGTGATGTTTACACCTTTTATAATTCATTCCTAGGAAAGATGAGCTATGCTACACCCTAGTTATAGGTAGATAATTCATGTGAACCAAAGATGAGTTATGCTTAAATTAAACTAGCAATATCGTCTTGTTGATACTATTGGGCTTGTAGCTACGATAGATAGTGACTATCCAATCACAGAAGTTAAATTAGAAAGTGTAGACCTCCGATGCATAGTTTGTGGTGGATTTGCAATCCTAGATCTCATCCAATCATATTTAAAACAATCTTAAATTTTGCAATTGTTTACTTAGATTTAATCTTAGTAGTTTATTTTCATAATTCATATTTTAATTTTATTTAATTTCATAGTTTAAGTAATAGTAGGATTTAAAACAACCAATAAAATTCCGTTTTTCTATAACTAAATAGATTTAGGTTTTCTAAATTAAAGGGCAAAAATAAACAATCTTTGTGGGTTCGACATTTACTTCCACACTACAATTCTGTTAAAGTAAAGCATACTTTATATCTTGATTTTGACAAGATCAGTTTTTGGGCCTTTGCCGGAGATGGCAATTTTTACCATTAATTTTTACAATCTTAATTTAATTAGTTAAGTAAATATTAGCTTAGATTTTACTTTCTTTATTTCTAGATTAATTTTTGAGTTGCTAAAATTATCCGTGTTTTGTAGTTTACAAGTCGTCAAATTCTAGCAAGTTCAAGTGGAGCAGCTGTGCAAGTCAACGGAGCTTACGCGAACCTGAAAAAAATTAATAAATTGCAATCAATTTAAAAATACCAAGCAAATCCGCTGTTTAAATTTCGCATCAAATCACTGTAAGTCAGGGAGCTGAGACGCATTACTTGCATTAGGGTAGGTGTGAAGTGAGCACTGTATTAGCTAGGAAACCCGGGGTGCTGGGCTTTGACGTGAATCACTGCATAAGGATAATTTCATGCATCATAGTAGTACTGGGTGCTTGCATGCTTGATCATTTGCGTAGTTTATTTTCTTTTTTATTTGAATCAGTTTTTATAGTAGTGTCAGTCTTTAGTTTATGTTTGGTACCGTTCAAGTAAACCTAAACTAAATCCGCTTAATCTTGAACTTGAACGTACACTTAGAACTCTTAAATCTTCAACCCAAGCTTCTAGAGCCCAATTGATGCTAGATGACGAATCTACACCTGAACCGTCGTGTTTATTGAGTCGGAAATTCAAAAGTACTCTTAACCGTCTAAGGAGAACTAGAACGATTCAAATCGAACCTATTCCAATGGCTGATATTGGAAATAACGGGAATAAAAGAAATAATCAAAATAATGGAGGCAACCCTAACATACCTTCACCTCCACCTCTGAAAGATTACTTTACCCTACTGCGTATACGCACAGTCGTGCATAGAATTACCAGAAGTGACAGCAGCTCACTTTGAAATCAAATCATCGACTATTGCACTCCTCCCGTCATTTCACGGCCACGTTAAAGAAGATCCTTACAATCATTTAGGTGAATTTCAGGGTATCTGTGCTACTTTAAAAATTCAAAACTTAACAAATGATGAGTTGAAATTGCGTCTTTTCCCGTTTTCCCTTAAGGACAAAGGAAAGTATTGGCTCCAATCCTTGGAGCTAAACTCTATAAGAACATGGGATGAATTGCATACTGCATTCCTACAGAAATTTTTCCCCATCACTCAAACAAATCAGATTAGAAAATTTATAACAAATTTCATGATGCAAGATGGCGAAACCCTTTATGATACGTGGGAACAGTTTAAGGAACTCTTACGTTCTTGTCCTCATCATTAGATACCTAAATGGCAACTAGTACAAGTCTTCTACGAGGTACTCATTCCCGCCGTTCGCAACACAGTCGATACTATTTGTGAGGGAACGTTCCTCCACAAGAGTGCCGATGAAGCTTGGAAGATATTTGAAACGTTAAGTGAAAACTCTATGCACCAAGCTGTGTCTATACGCCACGAGGGATACCTTCCACCACAACAGAAAAGAGAGGCTAAGTTGAGTCAAGCCATTCATTCGAAATTTAAGAATTAAATAGGAAAATGGCCCAACTTATGATGATGAGCCACATGCAAGGCCCACCTCCTCCTGCTAAAATATGTTAGTTATGCTCAGATTCGTCTGATTCTACACTGGCATGTCCGTCCGCTTCACAATTTTTGAAATTTGTAGAACAACATATTAATGCGGTTCAACAGTTCCAAAGACCCAATTATAACCCCACTGGTTATAAACAGGATGCGACACGGGGACCTCACCCAAACCTCTCATGGAAATCTAATAGTGAAGGACCGTATTCAAAACCTGCGATGACAAATTTCCCAAACACGTATAAGCCTCCTTCTAATCAATATCAACAACCTCCCTTCCAGGATAATCCTCCTAGGGATAAAACTTTCGAAGAGAGTGTGTTGGCTTCGTTAAAAAACTTAGAGGCCCAATCGCAATCACAGTCACAACTTGTTAACTCCCACACACAATCAATAGCTAAGCTAGAATCCCAAATGAGATAACTTGCTAATACATTAAATCATCATAATGAAGGGAAGTTACTGAGTCAACCAGTCCAAAATCCTAAAGGACAGTATGAGGTGGAAATAGCGAGTGACCAAGTAAATGCGGTGTCGACAAGAGTGACTGAACATCCTGGGGAGGCCATACCTCCTCCGAAACCTAAAAAGGATAAGGGTAAAGGAATCAGTAAGGAACATAATGAGAATGAGAATAGAGTCACGAAGGACCCTGCTCTTTCGGTACCTTATACGTCTAAGGTGACAAACCCATCAAATTATTTACCTAGGATATTGTTCCCTCCAAGCGTAGACGGCCCATCTCACTTCTCGAAGAAGGGAACACGTCCAGATGATATTTTAGAGACGTTTAAAGAAGTAACGATTAACATTCCATTACTTGATGCTATTAAGAAAATACCTCCATATGCTAAATTCCTAAAAGACTTATGCACCCAAAAGAGGAAATCTAGAAATCATTTATCTAAGAAAGTCTTTTTAACGAAGAAGGTTAGCTCTATATTTCAACACAACACACTAAAATACAAGGACCAGGGTACGCCAACCATCGCGTGTCACATCGGTGACAAATATATCCACCGGGCCCTTCTCGACCTTAGAGTGAGTGTGAATCTACTACCTTATTCGGTATATGAACATTTGGCTTAGGAGAACTAAAACCAACCTTATAAAGATGACCAGGAGGTAGACTGTTATACAATAGATCTAATTGATGAAGTAGCCGAAGAGGCAGCGCCTTTTATGTTGACTAAAGAAGCCTTGGAAGCATGCCTATCTCATTTTAATTTTAACGATTTCAATTTTGATACTAATATAAAAGATTTGAACAATTTATTGGAATCGATAAATAGGACTAGTGCACTTCCATGGACACCCAAAATAGAGGCCTTACCACCTCTTGTGCATAAACCGACATTACCATCCATCGAGTGTCCCTCGACATTTGAACTTAAACCGTTACTCGATTCTCTAAAATACACATTCCTGGGACCTAACACTACACTTCTAGTTATAATTGCATCAAATTTAACTATAATTCAAGAATTACAACTGATACAGGTCCTAGGAAATCATAAGAAAGCGATTGGGTGGACGATCGCCGATTTAAAAGGAATTGATCCATCTGTTTACATGCATAGCATAAATTTAGAGGAAAATGCTAAACCATCTAGAGAAATACAAGGATGTCTCAACCCTAACATGAAGGAGGTGGTTATGAAAGAAGTTATAAAACTCTTTGATGTAGGTATTATCTATCCGATCTCCGATAGCAATTAGGTCAGCCCTACACAGGTTGTTCCAAAGAAATCAGGTATTACGGTAGTGCCAAACGAGAAAGGAATCCTCATACCCACCCGCCAAACTACGGGTTGGCGGGTATGCATTGATTATAAAAAAACTTATTACTATGATGTAAAGACCATTTCCCTCCCCCATTCATTAATCAAATCCTATAACGTCTGCCCGATCAAAGTTACTATTGTTTCTTAGATGGGTACTCGGGTTATAACCAGGTGCCTATCTATCCTGATGACCAAGAAAAGACAACATTCATATGTCCATTTGGTACATTTGCCTATCGCCGTATGTCATTTGGTTTGTGTAATGCTCCGGCCACCTTTCAACAGTGTATGATGCCGATTTTCTCGGATATGGTCGAAAAGCTTCTAAAGGTATTTGTAGATGATTTCTCAGTTTTTGGTACTACATTTGACCAATGTCTCCAAAACCTTATGAAAGTCCTCACCCATTGCGAGGAAGCAAATTTGGTTTTGAGTTAGGAGAAGAACCATTTTATGGTCCAAGAGTGAATAGTCTTAGGTCACGTTGTATCCAAACGTGGTATAGAGGTCGATAAAGCAAAAATTGAGTTAGTTGACAAACTTCCACCGCCGTTGTCCATTCATCAAATCCATTCTTTTCTCGATCATGCCAGTTTCTATCATAGGTTTATCAAAGATTTTAGTAAAATTTCCTGACCCTTGTGCAATTTGCTTGCCAAGGATGTTCCTTTTGTCTTTGATAATAAATGTCTGAGGGCATTTGAAACGTTAAGATCCCTACTTTCCACGGCTCCGATGATCCAATCCCCTGATTGGTCACTTCTGTTTGAACTAATGTGTGATGCTTCCGATTATGCCGTTGGAGCCATCCTAGGCCAAAAAGTAAATAAAGTGCCTCATGTGATATACTATGCGAAAAAAACCTTAAAGGACACACAATTGAATTATACGACTATGAAAAAGGAGTTGCTTGCGGTCGTGTTTGCCCTCAACAAATTCCGTTCATATTTATTAGGTTCAAAAGTTATAGTCTATACCGATCAATGTGCATTACGTCATTTATTGAATAAGAAAGAAACAAAGCCGCATCTAATTTGTTAGATCTTACTCCTTCAGGAGTTTGATTACGAAATAAGAGATAAAAAAAGGTTGTGAAAACGTTATCATTGATCACCTATCGCGAATCTATGTCGAGTCCAAAGATATTACACCTCTCTAAGATTCATTTCCGGACAAACAATTGTTTGCGTGATCTACCTTAAATCGTCCGTGGTTCAGTGACATCATAAAATCTTAGCCACGGGATATACCCCTCATACTTGGTCAAGTCTAGATAAAGATCATTTCTTTTCGCAAATTAAACATTATTATTGGGACGACCCACTTTTATTTAAGCACTGCTCTGATTAAATAATACGACGTTGTGTTCCGGAGAGTGAGTTCAATTATATTTTGAACTTCTGTCACTCTCTAGAATGCGAAGGTCACTTTGGCGGCCATCGTACAGCCGCTAAAGTCCTCCAAAGTGGGTTATATTGGGCAACCCTGTTGAAGGACACTCACAAATTCTGTCAAAACTGCGTACAATGCCAACAAACAGGTAACATGTCACGTCGCAATGCGATGCACCTTACCCCAATCCTTATTATAGAAATATTTAATGTGTGGGGCATTGACTTTATGGGTCCGTTTCCATCGTCCTTTGGGTTCGAATACATTTTAGTCGCGGTCGACTATGTTTTTAAGTGGGTGGAGGCAGTTGCGACAAAAATGAATGACCATAAGGTTGTGGTTCAATTTATAAAAGATAACATATTTTGTCATTTTGGCACACCACGAACGATTATAAGTGACGGAGGGAAACATTTCTGTAATCGTCACTTTGAGGCGCTCGTCCGAAAATATTCCGTCACTCATAAAGTAGGAATCGCGTACCATCCTCAAACCCAAGGCCAAGTTAAAGTTTTGAATAGAGAAGTAAAGAGTATACTAGAAAAAATGGTTTGTCCAGACCGCAAAGATTGATCGCAAGAACTAAGCGATGCGCTCTGGGCATATCGAATAGCATATAAAACTCCTATAGGAATGTCTCCTTACCAACTAGTCTTTGAAAAAGCGTGCCACCTACTAGTGGAACTTGAACATAGATCTTATTGGGCTGTAAAATTGCTTAACCAAGATATAAGGGTGGCAGGGTGCCATCGGAAACTTCAAATACAAGAACTGGAATAATTAAGGAAAGAGGCATATGAGAATGCCAAAATCTATAAAGAACGATCTAAAGCTTTCCATGATAAGATGATCATAAGAAAAAATTTCAAAGTTGGGCAACGTGTATGGTTATTTAACTCGAAATTAAGGTTATTACCGGGTAAGCTACGCTCCCGATGGGATGGTCCATTTGTAATAACACAGGTGTTTCCACATGGAGCAATTAAAATACATGATATAAACAGCAGAACACCGTTTAAGGTAAATGGCCAATGACTTAAGTTCTACCGCTCTGACGAGACAGATGAAAGAGAAATTGAATCCATATATCTGGTAGATCCGATCTATACTAACTGAACACGAGCATCGGTCGAGCTAGCGACGTAAAACTTAGCGCTTCTTGGGAGGGAACCCAAGCTTTCGTTAGAATTTTTGTTAGTTTTGTTCAATTTTTAGGAGTTTTTCTGCCAATGTCTGAGATTTAAATGCCCAAAAAGAGAAAAGACTAATTATTAAAACCCTTGTACAAGGAAACAGAAGAGAAAATTTGAGAATTGGCCTCTCGCGCAAAAGGTCGCTCGCGCGATATGGCCCCTTAGAAAAAAATTTTGAAACATTTTGAAAACAAGCCTCAGTATTAATTCGCGCCTTGAATCGCGCACGCGAGGTGTTCGCAAGAGCGGACTGCTTGCGCGATTGTGGGCCTTAGAAAAGTCAAAATTTATTATAAGAAGCCTTAACTTCTGCTCGCACTTAAGATCGCGCGAGCGAGGGTCTCGCTCGAGCGGCTCGCTCGTGTGAATTTCTAACTTAGCCAAATTTTTTAAAAAAACTAAAAACAAGCCTTAGCTTCTCCTTGCGGAGGGACTCGCGGGCACGAAGACCACTCGCGCGGTCCGCTCACGCGAGGTTTTCTTCCCTATATAATAAGGGCTGAGCCCTAACGCAAAACACTCTCTCTCTTTTCTCTCTTCGTCTTCTCTCTCACGGCGATTCCACTCTCTCTCTTCTTCTTTCCTCCATAAGAACCATGTACCACCACCACATCACCGGATGCCACTACAACACCACCAGACCACCAGAACGCCGCCACCGCGGTCACAACCACAAATTGTGGCCAAGTTTTTCTGCACCTTCTCTATTCTCCTTTCACAGGTATATATATACATACATCTATACATATATCTACACACATATTTAGACAGATTTATACAAAGCTAAGTTTTTCTTTTCTCTCTCTCTCTCTTCGAATCCTGATACATACTTGAGTATTAGATTCACTCACCCCCAAACTCAAACCCTAATTTTCAATTTCTTGAGCTCTAACTTTCATAAATAAAAATACACATACAGATTCATTTGAATGTCTTTGTACCAACCATAACTTCTGATTTCCACCTTGATCTTGACAAACTGAATTGCATTTAGGGTTTTCACATTAGGGCTTTGATATGGATACATGCATACACATCTTTCAGAATTTGGTATTTCAGTTTTGGATCTGTATTTTTATAGATATGTCTGTGTAGATATACATATATGAGGACTATAGATAAACTACATGTACACATACACACACTGATTTCAGAAATTATGTGATAGATCAAATTTTAGGGTTTGAGTAGAGAAAATTGATATAGATCTATGGATCAATCTAACCACTCAAACACTCTGGACATCCACATACACGCCCACTGATCAGTAAACACGTGTTCCAGATTCCAGATTAATTTAGGGATAATTTTTTATTAGGGTTTGAATAGAGAATAATGATGGTTGTTCAGATTTTAAAGTATAAGTTCATAGACGTACTTACACGGATTTCCCACATATAAGCATAGTATACACAAGTACACATTACAAACTATAGATTTTTTTCAATACACACTGAATTTTACAAACAAGTAACCTAACCTTGGTCGTTGAAAATAAACATAGATTCATTTGTATAACCACAGAGTTAATTTAACTACTTAACTCTCAATTCGGCTTAAACCTAATTGTCAATCCTGATCGAGTAATGCAAAGTGATTGAATTCCATCCATATGATTAGGATCAAGTTGATTATATATGATATCATCACCCTTACTTCAGTGTGAGCCCAATAGAGTTTAGCCTAAAGGTTGTCAGAATTTTTGAAAGTACATTCCTCGATTGTGTTTGAGCCTATGCACGTTTTCAAAATAATTGTATTAAATACATTTTCCTGGACATATTTTGAGACCAAATGGCCCATTTCATATTTTGCGTGTCAAATTCAGATTTTGCAAATTTGAATATACTCTTAAATCTTAGCTTCACATTAAAATTCCTTGAATAAGACCTCAAATTTCTCAACATAAAGCAGGCATTGCCATTTAAACAAATTTGTAAACCACTTCATAGGCATCTTAAACCACCGTTTCAGCATTTTTTCACTATACTACATATTTATTTACATTTATTTATTGAACACGTAGTAAGTACCCCGTGACTTGCCGCAATCTGTGTGCCCATGTCGGGACAGTGAGTGGGAATGGGGCAGTCCCTTCTCACAATTGTTGGGTGTTCCCCCGTGAACCCCATTTTTTTTCAACTGTTGATTATTTATTGATTGTGTCCCTTGCCGGGATTTTTCTTTCCAGGTGACCCCTCCCCTACCCCTCTTTTCCCTCTTTTATTTTCTGGGCATATCCCAATTTTAAAGCCCGTATTTTCAATTTTTTTCTAATTTTCACCCACCTCTTTAAAACATGACTAAAAGAACAGTGAAATCCACTTCTAGTTCACAACCCCCTCAAAAGAAATCCAAAGGCAAAGAGAAACAAACCCAACCAACCTCTCCACTTGACGACCCAGACCCTAACGAGCTCGCCCCCAAATACGCCAACTGAGGTCTAAACCAAGAGGCTACTATCAATGCTGAATTCTTCGCGTCTGCAAAAGAAACCAAGTGGGGCCACAACACTTTAACTGCCCGAAAGTTGGCCACACAGCTCTATTACCATAATCCCGACCTTATTAGCTACCCCCGCCTAGTACGCCTCTTTTACCAAAACCTCCAATACCATAAAGCCTCTCTCAGCCAACACACTTACATCTCCACTACTATAGATAACTGTCACATCACTCTAAAACCAGATAATATTTCTGACGTCCTCCAAATCCCCTCCCATTCCTACCAGGTCCCTAAACTCAATGTTTTAAATAAAGCCCACTCCTTTATCCATATTATTAAGAACATGTGTGGCAGCCAATCTGGTTCGGGGCAGTCTATACATTGTTCTCATATGCCCTGACAGATGTGGTTTGTCGACCATGTCTTCAAAAGAAACATGTACCCCCTTGGTCACGAGCAAGAATGGACCAAGAAAATCCACCATGACCTCCACGCAGTTTACCACGGAGACTGGTTTCACCCAAGCTTGTGATTATGGAGGGCATCCATCTCACCAATCAGGCCATTGACAACTCTGCCGACTCTAAGCTCCTATTACCTTACCCTCGCACCATCACTGCCATTCTTCGGGCCAAGGCCTTTCCTATACCACCCGATGAGCCAATAGATGGACATATTCCAGAGTTCGCTTTCACTGATTGGAAGTTGAGTCTAGATCGTCTAGATTTAGAGGTTAGAAGGGCCAGGGAGCAGGCCCAGGTGCGTCGAGAGCAGGAGGCACAGCGTCCACCTCCACCGGAGGATACCCCTTACGCTTGGACTTATGGGGACGTGTATGCGTTCTACGGCGAGATTCTTAGGCTACAGTCCTATATGCATTCGTATTTCTAGCTGGACCATCCAGATCAGTTGGACGACATTTTAACCCAGGGCGAGGCTGCTTACCAATCAGCTTTTCCGCGACCAATGCAGTAGGTTGCGGAGTAGCTAGTTGGGGAGGAGTATGCTGGAGATGATGGAGATGATGGGGGTGATGGGGGTGATGGGAGTGACAGAGATGGCGATGATGCTAGTGACACTGGCCAGGGGAGTACAGGGTTGGAGATTATGTTGGTGGAGGGAGAGGATGATTGATGTAGGTTTGGAGTGTTTTGGACTTGCATTTTTCATTTTTGGATGTATTTGGTTGGGTTGGTGTAGACAGTTTCAGCCATTCGGCATGTATATTATTTTATTGTTTTTGCTTTTCTATTTCTGTTTCTTTTGGTTATTATTAGGATACTGATGTACTCGGTTGCGACCGGTTTATTATTTATTATCTTTTATGCCGTTCTTTTTATTTTGGGTCTATATTTATTTATTTTTGCATGTTTTCTTTTCTTTTGTGGTTTGTTATATTTCTGACTTATCATTAGTCGCACTGTTCATGTTACTACTTGTTTGGTTATGCTTTCACATACATAGTTAGCTATATAATGATTTAAATTATTCAACTATGCAATTGTCGTAGAAATTATTAATACAGAGCATTTCCAATCCCATTGTACTACCACAAGAATCTCTTAGATTTAGGTTTAGGGGAAATTATGCTAGAATTCTAGTTGGAATTCACACCTAAATTGCATAAGTTAAAATTTAACTCATTTAAGCTACACATTCTAGTAACCAATAACGTTAATTCTATTTCTTATCCTAATAACCCAAACTAATAAAGTTTCAGTTATGACTTATTTGTTGTTTTCAGGTTTATAGCTCCCCCATATCCATATTGTATACCTCGATCCTCATATTTTATTTTCATCCTCATATTATGGACCATCCGATATCACCTCCTACTTCACCCGATAGGTCTTTGAGTATGTCGAGTCATTTTTCTGATTCTAGTTCATCCACCACTCATACTTCACCGAGTCCTAGGGTAGCCAAACCTTATGGTCCTGTCGGTCATCCCGGCTAGTGCCGTCATCGTACTCGTGCTCCTATTCATGTCTGTTTTGATTCTTCAATGAGAATGACCTCTTTGGCGATGACCCTAGGGTTATCGATGGTCCTTGTGGTGCTCTACCTACATCTTCTGAGTATTCTTCATCAGATTTGGCCGATTCCTCGACCGATGACAATGAGGGAGTTATCCAAGTCTAGCTGCCATTTCTTTGAGTGATCCTATATCGACCAATGTACCTACACCTGAGGTTACCTATCCCTACAGGGACCTACCTGATTATGTGCCGGCTATTGTTCGACAACATCCGGGTCACCCTGACTGGTCGCCTAAGGACATAGCCTCAATCTTTGCACCTTATGCCGGTCCTGAGGATGATATGGTTGATTTGGGTTCGAGTGTCACTGTGGAGGATGAGGTACCTGTTGGTCCAAAGATTCTTGCAGAGGAGGAGGAGGATGCGGGGATTATGATGTCATTTGACCCTACTGGGCATCCGGATTGGGAGCTGATTGATTGGTACATCCGTTCTGACGTGCCACCACCTTCAGACGTTTTTTATGGAATGGACGTCTTGGTCATCTTCTATGCGGATTACATCCATGTCATTATCATGTTCCCACCTGCATAGGGACAAGTGGTGATTTGGTTTGGGGGAGAGTATATGGATATTTTTGTTTATTTTAGTAGTAGTCTTTTATTTTGTTTCATTTATTTCAATTTCTCTTACATTCATTTATTTGTTATTCTTTTCATTCGTTGTAAAAAAAACATTTTACTCTAGTAGTTTTAATAAATAAAGTACGTTTTCTGCTATTATATTTTTCTTAGTATTGTTCAATGTTGCATTATTTCTTGTTGTAATTAGATTTCATTGAACTTTGAAGTTAAGAGAGTATGTAGTCCATTTCTACTGAAGCAATGAAGGTATGCCTTGAGAACTATATATCATTAGAATCATTGTTTTGTATCTTATACTTGCATATCGTTTTGCACGGCACATAGTCAGGTGGATGCATGTTGATATTGAATTATAATATAACTTGGATTTCTTGATAGTAATAGTGCAGAGACTAAAACCCGGTGAGCTTTAGAGCCTTTCATCCTTTTTGAGGGTTTTAAATTTACTTTTATTGAATCTCATTGACATAGCGTGTTATTTCGTTCATTAGTCTCAATATTTCTTTATTTTGATTGAAAATCGAGTTAATATTGTCCTTACCATGTTTAAATATAATAAAAATAAAAAGTTCTATTTCCTTCGATATCGTAACATTGAAGAATCATGTGACTCTAGGAAATGATATTAGGCCATCTGTCTTAATAAACCTATATTGACCTTTGACCTACCTAACAA
The DNA here is from genome assembly GCA_033977485.1 of Hydrangea macrophylla. Taxonomy (NCBI): domain Eukaryota; kingdom Viridiplantae; phylum Streptophyta; class Magnoliopsida; order Cornales; family Hydrangeaceae; genus Hydrangea; species Hydrangea macrophylla. The sequence continues at coordinate 20,886,340 of CM066998.1, forward strand.
TATAATTTTATATCCCTTGTTAACCCTTTTGAGCCTTTCAATAAGCCGTTTCTTTGTTCACTTATTATCCTATCCACTCCGACAAGGAGTCCTCCACTATAAAAGTTAACATAACCCATGTCCAAGAGTAGTAAAGAATAGTTTTTCACAAAGAAATCGGGCTATTAACGACTCATATAAAGTAGAGTATTGAAAAAATGGTAGATATAAAAAAGAAAAAAAAATATATTGGAAAAGGAGAAAAAAAAAAGAAAGAGATAAATCTCTTGAAAAAAAAAAGGAGAAAATTTGAAGTGAAAGAAAAAAAAAAGAAGAAAAAATAATAATAAGTCGTTGTAGTAAAGCCCTTGTATTACAACTAACAGTTATTCTTATCTATTCAATGACTTTTTGAATTCCTTCTACCTTTCTTTTCTTAGCTATAACCCTTGACCAACCTTACAACCCTTGTAAAGTCCTATTTCATTCTAGGGGAACGTGATTTGAATGTGGAAATGATAGAAAAAGGGAATAAAAGTATGGTAGTAGTAATATTTACTTGTCGATCGATATCTATTCAGGAGACTATTTTTCTGTTGTGTCATACATTGTTCCGTGTCATATGCGAGATTTACTTGCTTTATATATAATTATCTTCCTCGCATATATTTGAGTGATTACACCTGTTGTCGAGTAATTTTATTTTAGAGTGTAATTAACAACGTGAAATTTGTAGTCAAGGCATCGCTAGATAGTTATCCGATTTATATTGCAAGTTCATAGTCACTGTATATCCACTTGATTACTATTCACACAGATGCGAGTCTTCGATATATTCTATTGATTCTGTTGATATATGTTTTCGAATTATTTTCATAGTGTGGGTAGATGAATGATTATGTTACTCTTGATAATTTAAAGTTTTATTTGAATTCGGCTTTCTCAAGGAAGATGCTGACGTTGAAATATTAAAATTTTAAATAAATTTTTTCTTTTATAAGTTAATAAAGATGGTTGTGGGTGACTTATTGATGAGAACCCTCACGAGACTTCACTCGTCCGACTAGGGACACCTAAAGGTTTAAAAGGCTTGTTGTACAGGCTAAGTGCAATAGTTATCCATGCAAAAATGGATTAGTAGTTTTATTTGTCTATTCTTTTTGCTCGAGGACTAGCAAAATTTAGGTTTGGGGTGTGATCGGGAGAGAACAAATCCTAATTATAGGCCTTAATTCACATTTATTAGCCGTTCTTATCCTGTCATTATGTATTTTTACTTTGTTTTCCACTTTCTATCAGGTTTTAGAAAAAAGCAATGATTCTAGGCTAAATGGGGTGAAAAAGCAAGAAGAAAGAAGCAAAAAAAGTTAGTTCGCGTGAGTGGTCCGCTCGCGCAGAAATCCAGCACATCGCTCGCGCGGCCCGTTCGCACGACCTCCTAGAATCGCGCTCACTCGGCTCGCTCACGTAATCCGTACAAAAAACATAAAACACATATTTTGAAGTGCTGAAGACCCCTGTGTGGACGAAATTGCCTAATTACATCCAGAAAGCAAATTATGGTCGTTTCAATCAAATTAGGTTTACAAAAACCTTCCTAAACTCTCTACAACTATATATATCTCATTCAAAAGCTATTGGAGATATACACATTCATTCATACATCAACTTTGAAGGCAAGAGGAAGAGAAGATCTAGCTTGAAGGTCTTTAATGGCAACCATCAACTCAACCTTCATGTTTTCATCAACCATGTGCAACTAAACTTCTATTCTAGGGTTCCAACGAAACCCTAGCTATGTAAAGGGGGAATTCTATGCTTTCTTATTTTAGGATTTTATGTGTTAGATAGTAATTGTATGTTCGTGGATTACTTATATAACCAGTTTTTAATGATAATAATCAAGAGTATTTTGGATCTATTCTTGTCTTAGATTTTTTCTTATACTTATTGAACTCAATAGTCCTTGATTTCTGTGATTGATAGGAGTATTTACATACAATAGTGCTTATATGATTGTGATGTTTACATCTTTTATAATTCATGCCTAGGAAAGATGAGTTATGCTACACCCTAGTTATAGGTAGATAATTCATGTGAACCAAAGATGAGTTATGCTTAGATTAAATTAGAAATATCCTCTTGTTGATACTATTGGACTTGTAGCTACGATAGATCGTGACTATCCAATCATAGAACTTAAAGTAGACCTCCGATGCATAGTTAGTAGTGGATTTGCAATCCTAGATCTCATCCACTCATATTTAAAACAATCTTAAATTTTGCAATCGTTTACTTATATTTAATCTTAATAGTTTATTTCCATAATTCATGTTTTAATTTTATTTAATTTCATAGTTCAAGTAATAGTAGGATTTAAAACAACCAATCCAAATTCCGTTTTTCTATAACTAAATAGATTTAGGTTTTCGAAATTAAAGGGCAAAAATAAGCAATCTCTGTGGGTTCGACCTTTACTTCCACACTACAATTCTGTTAAAGTGAAGCATACTTTATATCTTGATTTTGACAAGATCAGACATCATGATGACAAATTCTGAAAACTCCTTTGCTGAAAATTCCTCGACGGTTGAGGTTGGTTCAATGTTGGTCTCTGAACTGGGTAAGCATCCTTCTCTAATTCCACAGCAAATCGTACATTTCCCTAAAATGACTGATTCGGGTGGCCGACCATCATATGGCACAAGTGAGGGTTCAATCCTTGGTAAAACCTCTTCACCTTCTTCTGAGGCGTGTCGATCATTTATTGAGTGAATCGAGATAAACATTCAAACTGCATTGTGTATTACCGCACAGTCCATCCTCCCTGGACTAGTTTGAGAAAGTTCTTCTCTTGTTGGTCCTTCTCGTCTTCTGGAAAATACTTCTCTAGAAATTTGCCCTTAAACGTCTCCCAAGGCATCACCCTTGCAACAACCATTCTAACAGTGGCTCTCTCAGCCTCCCACCAGTCTGCGATAGCATATGATAGCTAAAATGTAGCAAGACAACGTTTGTCTTGCTTATTGCATTCTAGTACCTCGAATATCATTTCCATCTCCTATATCCATTGCTCTGCTTTCCACGGCTCTATCAATCTGTCAAACTTCTCTGGACATAATCCATGAAAATGTTTGAGTAACTTATCTCCTATCTGTCTTGGCAATGGTGGTCCAGCAAGATATTGGGCAGATCATTGGGTACTGGCATGGTTGTAGGTATCCCTTACATGGTCCATTCTCAGCATAAACACCTCGAAGACACCTGATAGGTCCATGCCTTCTGGGATGGGTGCTAGTAGTCGTGAAGGATTCCTTCTTGCTCCAACCATTGTGATCTAGTGATGTGTACCTACAAAAGACCTATTTATTAGCTAAAAGTCTTCTTGAAGAAACAAAATCAAGATATGAAGAAAATGATATGAACTACCAGTTCTAAACATCACCTCATAACAATATCAAATCAAAGTCATATCACCGTTATCTCAAGAGTACTGCTCATATATATATATCAAAAGATATACCGCGGAGTACACAATAGTCAAATGGTGTACTGCGTGGGACATAGCTATTAAAAGTACTAAATTCAACTACATACAATGCTAATACTAGTGGTAATGACCTATACAAAAGCTATGGTCCAACAGCTATCTCTCAAGCTTCCAAAAATCATGTAGACAACATATCCTGATAAACTAACAAAAGCTACATTGTGCAGATCCTGACTCAAAAGTCGTCAGTATCTTATCCCACTGAGGGTGCCCCGTCTGTTGATGTAATATCCATCTCTTCTGGTGGATCGTTCTCTATTGGTGCAACGAGACCTCTAACTATAGCTCCAATGTTCCAATAGTATACTATCATATCATCAACATCAAATGCTGGTCTAACAGAGTCAATAATTGCCTCAGCAAAGCTACCTGTTACGAATATGGCCTCTGCCAACTCTACCTCCCCTATAACAAATCCATCGGGCTAAGCAATCATCATAGCTACCTACTCTGCTGCCATCTGTGCAACCGGTCTAGCTGGTAACTTTGGGGCTATTAGTATCGGGTGCAACTACCTCCTTCTCTAGATTGTCCTCCCCAGTTATCTCCATGTCCTTTCCAACTACCTCAACATCATCTCCAACTGGGACCTCTATGTCTGCCAACTCTGGGTCCTCAGGCTCATCCTCCTCTGGTACACACTCTGGCTGCTTCGGATTGTCCTCCGGCTCCTAATCGTCTATAGGCTCATCCTCTCTATCTCCGTATATATCCTTATCAGGATGCTCATCATCTAGCTCGACGTCCTCAGCTGGATCCTCATCATCCTGTATTGGCTTAGGCTCTGGGTTATCTGGCTAATTCGGGGGCTCTGGAACTAGTACGTCAAGTACCGATGTAACACTGGCCCTTTTATATGTAATTATCTATATATGAATGTATTTCAGTAGTTCTGTATTTGTATATGTTAGTTACAATCATGTATGGATTAACTCTGATGATTAGTTCTTACGGATGTTTATTCCTTAAGCTTTGAGTCCTTATAACATTAGAAGGAAAGCTGCAGCAGGAGCCCCGAGCGCTCGAGGCGCCGGAGCACTCAAGATGGGAGCGCTCAAGACAGCATAAGTGCTCGAGCTAAAAATTTGTGAAAAGACTATTTTGCCCCTGGGCTTGGAAAACTCTATAAATACCTAAGCTCCTTCAGCCTTTTTATGATATAAACTCTGTTAAACAGAGAGCTTAAGGAAGAGAGAGAGAGAGAGAGAGAGAGAGAGAGAGAGAGAGAGATCCTTGAAAGTTTATACACAAACATACACACATTCATGCTTGCATGGCCTCCAATTCTTCATCCATTCACCTCCAACACACACAAACACTTGTATTACAACTATCATGAAGTTCTAGAGCTATGTTCTTTAGATTCAAAGTGGATAAGGAAGAGTTTTATAAGTCTTAGAGCTTACATGTGAAGTTCTTGGAAGATCAACATACATATTCATATATTTCTTCATATTCTTCATCATCTAGACCATCTAGATATTTGTGAGTATACTTACTCACTCAAAATCATGTTTTCTTAAGTTTAATTCATAATCTAGAGCCATACATGTAACATACACGAAGATCAGGGCTTATAAATTACTGCTAAAACTGTCACTATTCTGAACTGCTTAATCTGAGCGCTCAGACCAAGTACGAGCACTCGAGCCCAATGAACAGGCCAAACCTGAGTGCTCGAGAGGCATGAGCACTCGAGTTCAACAGTACTTGTAAGAATGAGTTATTGTATATTAAGTTTATGTTGATCCATGATATGTTGGTTGTACTATGAGTTGAAAAAGTTGTACCTTGGGTTATACTTGATATGTCTATGCTTGGATGTGCCTTTGTAGGTGATGTACATCATGCTGTTTGAGTAGTACCTTATCAACGGATAACTTTTATTAAGGAGTCATGTATTCTTAAGGTAGTAACATAATGGACCCACAAGTTCATACGTGCGAGATACGAGAACAATATGAACAGTAATGTGATGTACTTAAGTACACAACTCCGAGAATAATGTACTTTAACGACTTGTACCACGTACGTTAGTTGTTAATGATGCATAAGTTACGATAGCAAGAATGTAAACAAGACGATCATGTCCGTCGGTCTAGCCCTTATTTTTCGTCCGTGAAAGAGTAATGAGTCTGTAATGTTGTCGAGATGTCACTGTGGCCATAAGGGTAATGGTGGCAAGAGTAGTCGTATCTTATTAGGTACTATCTATTATGGATGCCATGGTGTCAAGCATAGTGGTAGTGCCTTGTCGGTACTGTCAAGGCCATTGTATTGAGGTGGTTAATAAGCTACCTTAGGCTTAGTGGAATAAGATTGGGGTTGCCAATAATGAGGCTGTAAGGTAAAGATGCCAAGAATGAGGCTGTATGGTAAATATGGCAAGATGTTAACCCAATGGCCGTATGGTAGAGATATTTTGGGCCAACTGCAGTACACCGGATTGATTGTTGACCAAGGCTGAATGGAATAAGATTGGGGTTGCCAATAATGAGGTCGTAAGGTAAAGATGCCAAGTAATGAGGCTGTAAGGTAAAGATGCCAAGTAATGATGTCGTAAGGTAAAGATGACTAGATGGTAACCCAACGGCCGTAAGGTAAAGATATTCCAAGCCAACAACATTCATGCCAGAATATATGCAAAGAGTTGAGTATGTGTAAAGGAAGTCGAGTTGTGCAGATTGAAATGATGGTCAAAATCGTAGAGTCAAGTTTGTATAGATTGGACATATGGTCCAAAGTAAAGCTAAGATTGGATCAATGATCCAAAGTATGTTGAGTTTGTAAAAGATTGAATAGTTGGTTCAACACGGATTGTTGAGTCAGTGTCGATTAGACTAATAGTCCAAACAGGTCAGTCAGTTAGTGTTGGTTGAGTTTTCAAGTTTAAGTAATGTCATTAAAATCTCCAAACTAACATTACACATCAAGATCGGGAATAGTAAGACTTAATGTGTGGTTTTCTAAAGTATAAAAAAAGGAACGTTAATTTCTAAAATGGAATAACAAGTGTTTTCTAAGCCTGTTCAGTATAGTAGGCTTACTCACTCAGCTTGCAGTAAAGCTGCCGACTTTCATGTCCTGGACAATCAAACTCTAGATCTTACAGAAGTAGAGTACCTGACGAGGAGTACGGCGAGGAAGTCTACGGCTTCACGAGCTAGCTGGCGAGAGTGGAAGACTTTATAGCACCCACAATTTTACAGCTTTTATAAAATAGAATTTCTATTTCTATTTTGAAAATATGACTCTCGATTTACATATTTATGATTTTTCATATAGTGTAGTTACTACTATTATATTTTTATAAAGTTTGGATTTTTATACCGACCATTATCTATCGTATATATTTAATTTGGACCCAAAGTGGAATATATTATTCACGAACTAAGATATTAGACTGACCAAAATTTATTCTACCCCTGCGTTATACGTAACTTGAGGAACACACGTATAACGGAGCTAGTCACATCACCAGACAACATTCCCTGAATTGTGGAAAGAAGATTAACCACCTACATCACCTTTTCATCTACACCCAGACACATCCTCTGAATTAGGGAATGGTCATCAACCACTCCACCAACTTCCCTTGATCTAGGGAAGTACATCTTCCACTTTATATTTGTATATATGTATGTATAAAAATATCAGATTGATAATGTAGATGCTATCTGTATTTAATTACGCTGACCCCGTAAATATTTTATATATGTTATTACTATATTTACATTCATAGTCTGCCCCATACATAAAATACTAGTTTGCGTGCATTATGGTGCAATGCACGAGGACCTAAGATGACATCATTGTACCCCTGACACATCCCACGAATCGTGGAAAAGCAGCCAACCATTACCATGCTTTGACCAAACACTTCCATCACCTTTTTAACTACCCCAACCACTCCCTTCCCATTATCTTCACCACTTCCACACTCCATCTCCCCTCCACCACACATTCAGTATATATATGTACATTCCTACACTCCACCCTCCCACTCTCCTCTATAAATACCCCAACTCCCCTCTCATTAGTTTGTTCAGAAAACTTAGAGAGAAGAGAAGAGTAAGAAAGAAAGAAAAAGAGAGAGAGAGAGAGAGAGAGAGAGAGAGAGAAGAGGCCGAGAGAGAAAGAGGAGACCGAGAGAGAGAGAGAGAGAGGAGACCAAGTGGGAGAGAGATAGAGGGGGAAAGAGAGTGTGTCATGCCCCAGAGCAGCAAAAATACAGAAAAATAAATTTTTTTTAGGTCGATAGGGAATGACAAGTGAAAGTCACTAATTATCCATACCACACAGTACTAGGCCAAAAGATAAACAAGAATAGTAAACACTTGAAATATATAAGCAGTATCACTATTACAAACATCAGAGTGGTCATCAGGATCACAACAGGTCTGGAGACAACATATGCCCAAGTACCCGTTAAACTAAAACAAAATAGAGTTCAATAGAAATAAACTAAATAACTATCTTCAGATCTTCAGCTGGCATAAGGATAGTCGTCAGCATAATACTCCTCTCTAGTTTAACTGGCATCAACGGGGCCACGTTCTGCATAATCTTACTCAGGGTAGTAGCCATCATCGTAGGCTCCATCACTTGCATTGCTAAGGACATGATAGTCTATACGGGGAATGTCCAGGCAATAAAAGTCATCAGCTTACTAAAAGCTAAGTGAGAACTAACTTACACAGTCTTATAGAAATAACATAATTACTAGTCATGCACGATATATAGCTGTGATAAATAATATCTTTTCCTCTATTATTCAAACACGTCATTAGTTGATTCTCATCATCTTTTAGACTGACTGTACCAATACCCGACTGACTACATCAAACTGATTATATCATCATGACATACTAGTGCTCCTGTTCACCGCTTCTAAGAACTCTTACTATTCACTGCTTTTAAGAACTCTTATGAGCACCATACATCGTTTTCACATACAACTAGTCTATGGACACATCAATACTCTTGTTTATAGCTTTTAAGAACTCTTGTTGTTCACCACTTTTAAGAACTCTTATGAGTATTGTTCATTCATAATCCATATGCATCAATACTTCTTGCTAGCATAATACATAACCCTTACATCCCACGCAGATGTGTTCACGACCAACTCATGATATTGACAAACTTGTACTGACGGTCACCGATACCCCACTAACTCACATACCAGTATTATCTAACGTTACTCATTATATAACACAACCTTATCTCATTAGCGCATTTTTTGGTTACTAACATTTTGAATTCGACTACATTACTCACCATAATGATCTCAATCTCATTATCGTATCCTGTTACCTCCAAAATCCATTACATTGCATAATAGGAACATGAAACAACGATTAAATAATTACGCATTATGAATATAAACTAAAAGGAAACATCCTTGTTATGATAACGTTCGATCGATTGAAGTCCTCTCAATCACTTGAAGAAAGTGAAGTTTGATTACTCGAGATACTCTCGATCGATTGAAGTCAAGGCGGTCTTGATCGATTGAAGTCATTTCAATCGATTGAGACTTCAATAGATCAAGACACGGGCTTGTTCGATCGATTAAACTCAGCTCGATTGCTCGAACTTCATCTTCTCCAGATTCTGGCAATGAACTTCCAAAATCTGTTAGGGGGGTTTTCGATTAATATTATACGTCCAAAACATGTAAAGCATTACATCTAAACTATTGAGTGAGTTTGGAACCTACCGAATGTTGTTAAGGGCGCGTTTGGAAACTTTGAAAGCTTCAAAGCTTCTCCAATGGTTCCCTCCTTCCTCTCTCTGCTCCTCTCTTTGTCTCTATCTCTCCTTCTCTTTATCTTCTTCTCCTAGTTCTCTTTCTCTTGAACAGAATATTTATATAATATATATATAGATGTGTGTATAAATACAAGTAAACATAATCTCAACTCACTCAACTCTCTTAACTCTCTTGGTTCAGCCAACCCTTATAAATACACAAGCACAAACATATATATAGAAGGAGAGGGGTATAGGTGGCATTGTTTGCACAGAAACTGGAATTCTGATGATTACACGTTCGATCGATCGAACGTAGTTTGATCGCTCGAGGGTAGATCGGTCAGGTTTGATCGATTGAAAAAGGCGTGATCGATAGTGGAGACCACATCATAAATTATGTCGGCAAGGTTTCAATAGATTGAAAAAGGTTCAATCGCTTAAACTTTAGAAATGTTCGATCACTCGAAGGTGAAATTACAAGTATGGACAAGGGAAGTATATAGAATCTCTGTGTATAGATATTTATTAAAAATACAGGATATTACATCATCCACCACTAAATAAAAGATTTCGTCCTCGAAATCAGAGGCATACAGAGTTAAATCAAAAATGGAAACTTCTCACGTATCTCTAACTCTAGCTCCCACGAAGCTTCTCCTTCATCATGATGATTCCAGTGAATCTTTACCAACAGGATTTCCTTGCTTCTAAGCTTCTTGATCCCACGATCTAAAATGCAAACTACTTCTTCATTGAATGTAACGTTATTGTTGGCCTTGATATCTTCGAAGTTGATCTCATGCACTGGGTTATGAGCACATTTTCTTAGTATACTGATGTGGAAAATGTTGTGCACTCCGGACATCTTCGGCGGCAATGTAAGTCGATAAGAAACCTTCCCAACATGCTCTAGAATCTCTAATGGTCCGATGAATCGTGGTTGATTGGTAGAGAACAAATCCTATTTATACGCCTTAATGTGCATTTGTTAGACCATTTTATCTTGTTTTTGTATATTTTTACTTTGTTTTCTAGTTTCTGACAGGTTTTGGAAGAAATCAACTAAACCAGGCTAAACAGGGTGAAAAAGCAGAGCTAAAGAAGCTGAAAAAGCCAAGTCGCGCGCGCGACCCGCGGGCGCGAAAATCCAGAAATCGCTCGCGCGATCCGCTCGCGCGAGATCCCCAGAATCGCTCGCGCGATCCGCGCGCGCGAAGGACAAAATGTCGCGCTCGCGCGACCCGCTCGCGCGATATGTATAAAAACCAAAGTTGCGTATTTCAGTGTACTGAAGACTCCTGTGCAAACGAAACTGCTAAACGACGTCTAGACTGTAAATTACATCAGTTTCAGTTCGTTTCGGGTTAGGAAGGCTTCCAAAATTTGATGTAAATCTATATATACCCTATTTTATTATAATTAAAGAGTTAGCAATTGTTACACACCCATACATACACATTCTACAACCATACTTCCATCCATTGAAGGGAGGGAAGCAAGGGGAAGAAGAAGAAGACCAAGGGTTTCCATGGCCTCCTCCATCAACTACTTGTCATCCATCACTTCCATGGACGGCTAGATCATAGATCTAGGGTTTCAATGAAGCCCTAGATGAGTAATAGGGAGTATTTTATGTTTTTATTTTAGTTTTATTATGTATGGATGACAGTCACATGTTTAGAGGATTTTTATAAATAAATCGTACTTCTATTGATTAAATCATTACTTTCAAAGTTTATTCTTGTCTTAGATCTATTTTGACTGTGATGTGCTCAACGATCTATTCTTGCTGTGCTTGTTTAGATTGTTTACATGTGATGGTGCTTTATTGATTCGTGCTATCAAGTATCCGAATAGTCCATGCCTAGATTAGACGGATTAGATCACAACCCTAGTTTAGTGTGGGATAATCCGTGCTAACCGAAGATGGATTATGTTGGTGCTTGAACCATGATTATCTTCTTGACGGAGGAATTGGGCTTGTAGCTACAATTTCCCATATTCATCCAACATAATAAGCTAAAGTAATTCATAAATATTCCTATTATGAAGCTAGTGGTGGATTTGCAATCCTAGGTTCCCTTAAATATTATTTAAAACAACTTTAATTGCTTTCATAGTTTAGATTTCTTTTTATTGTTATTAGTTTAATTAAAATCAAATCAGAATCCGTTTTTCCTAATTAATTAGACTTAGGTTTTAAAATTAAGTCGCTGTAGTAATCAATCTCTGTGGGTTCGACCTTTACTTCCACACTACAAAATCTTTAGAAAAGTAAAGTATACTTTTATATCTTGATATTGACAACATCAATTTTTGGCGCCGTTGCCGGGGATTGTATTACTACTCTTAGTTTTATAATCGTAGTTTAGTTAATTCGTAAATATTAGATTAGTTTTTATTTTTCTTATTTTCTGTTTTTGTTTTTAGTTACTAACTTGTTCTTTTATTTTGTAGTCAACGTTTCCGAGTAGAGCAGCTAATTACATCAAAGGAGCTTACGCAAATAAAAATATAAATAAAATTAAGTAAATTGCTTGTTGTGAAACTCGCTTTAAACCACTGTAAGTCAGGGCGCTGTGACGCACTATTTGCATTAGTTTAGGGTTAATTGCACTGCATTAGCTAGGAAACCCGGGGCGCTGGGCTTGACGCGGTCATTGCATTACAGGATAATATTCATGCATCATAGTAGTACTGTGTGCTTGATTGTCGTCTTATTTGCGTGATTGCTATTTGTATTTTTTTTTAGTTGAGTCAGTTTTTGTTTTTAGTTTACTTTCTTTTAGTTTATGTTAGGTACACGTTCAAATAAACCGGAATTACAACCTTTAGACTCTGAACTTGAACGTACATTAAGACTTAATAAGTCTTCAAACTTAACTTCTAGAGCTAGGTTTTTAATAGACGACGATTTGACACCGAAACCAACGTCTTTATTTGAATCTGAAATACGTAGTACTCTTCAAAAACTAAAGAAACCACGCTTTAATAACATAGAACCAATTAAAATGGCAGACATTGGAAATAATAACGAAAATAACCAAAATAACAACGGAGTTAATATGAATAATCCTAATATCCCTCCACCTCCGCCGCTTAAAGATTATTTTATTCCTACGACTTACACGCCACAAACATGTATTGAATTACCGGAGGCGACGGCATCTCACTTTGAGATAAAGTCGTCTACCATCTCGCTACTTCCATCTTTCCATGGCCGTTTAAATGAAGATCCATATAAACACTTAGGAGATTTTCAGGATATATGCTCTACTTTGAAAATCCAGAATCTTACTGATGATGAATTAAAAATGCGGCTCTTTCCATTCTCATTAAAAGACAAAGCTAAATATTGGCTCCAATCTTTGGAGCCAAACACAATTAGAACATGGGAAGACTTACACACCGCATTTTTACAAAAGTTTTTTCCTATTATGCGTACGAATCAGATAAGAAAATCTATAACAAACTTTGTGATGCAAGATGGGGAATCACTTTACGACACATGGGAAAAATTTAAAGAATTATTACGCTCGTGTCCACATCATCAGGTTCCTAAGTGGCAACTTGTTCAGGTCTTCTATGAGGGGCTTATTCCCTCTGTTAGGAATACCGTCGATGCCGTTTGTGCGGGAACTTTCCTACACAAAAGTGCCGACGAGGCTTGGAAAATTTTTGAAACTTTGAGCGAGAATTCGATGCACCAAGCGGTGTCGGTACGTTCGGAAGGATATCTTCCTCCACCCAAACGAGAGGTGAAGTTTGAGTCGAGTCATTCTATTGAATTTCAAGAATTATCTAAAAAACTTGACCGACTTATGACAATGAATCAAACGACAGTCGCACCTGCTCATGAAATTTGTGCATTATGTTCTAATCCTTCACATTCGATACTTTCATGTCCATCGGCAAGTCAATTTCCGGAATTCGTGGAGCAACACATTAATTCTATTCAACAATACCCACGAAATAATTATAATGCAACTACTAATAATCCGGATGCGCCATGGAGAAACCATCCTAACTTCTCGTGGAAAAATAATACTAATAATCTTAATGAGGCGACTAATTTTCCTAATGCGTATCGACCTCAGTTTCAACCTAATCAATACCAACCCCCGCCTCCTAATTCGAATCCTCCAAGGAGTAATGTTTTTGAGGAAAAGGTGTTGGCGTCCCTTAAGACTATTGAAACGCAAGTACAGGCACAAGCACAAATAGTGCACTCACACACACAATCCATTGCGAAGCTTGAATCCCAAATGGGACAACTAGCTACTGTAGTGAGTCGTAGAAATGAGGGGACGTTGCCTAGTCAAACAATTCAAAACCCTAAGGGACAATATGAGGTTAAGGGGTTGAATGAGCAAGTAAACGCCGTCTCAACTAGGTTGACTACACGAGAGGAAGGGGTAATAGAAATTCCTAATGAGAATGTGAAAGATATGAATACCAACTCTAATACGAAGAAGGGTGAGGACGCGAGCCAAAATAAGAAAGAAAAAGAATCGGACCCAACGAATTATATTCCGAGAATGCCATATCCACCAAACGTTGAGGGACCGTCGCATTTGCCCAAGAAAGGGTAAAAAATGGAAGATATACTCGAGGTGTTTAAACAAGTTAAAATAAATATTCCTTTCCTCGATGCTATTAAACAAATTCCCGCTTATGCTAAATGTTTAAAAGACCTTTGTACTCAAAAGCGTAAAATACGCAGTCATACTCCTAAAAAGGTCTTCCTCACGAAAAAAGTAAGTTCAATTTTCCAACACGCTCCTCCGAAATATAAGGATCCAGGTACGCCTACGATTTCATGTGTCCTAGGTGACACTATCATTCATAGGGCTCTCCTTGACTTAGGAGCTAGTGTTAACCTCTTACCTTATCACGTCTATAAACAATTAGGTCTAGGTGAACTTAAGCCCACGGCCGCTACTATTCAGTTAGCGGATCGTTCTGTCAAAATACCTAGAGGAATCGTCGAAGACGTACTAGTAAAAGTTGATCAATGTTTCTATCCCGTTGATTTTATGGTCCTTGACACCGAACCGGTGCTAGATACTAGAAAATACACTCCTGTTATTCTTGGTCGTCCATTCTTAGCCACGGCCAACGCACGTGTCAATTGTAGAACAGGGGTAATGAAAGTGTCGTTCGGGAATATAAAATTAAAATTAAACGTTTTTAATGCTATGGATCAACCTCCTAAAGACGACGATAACCTATGTGAGGCGGAAGGTGAGGTAAGACGGAATATTGAGCCTACGAAAGAAATAAATGTGAGTAACGACAAAGATATAGCGGATGATGAGTGGATGAACCCTAATACCTCGGACCCTAATGCTGAATCTACTCGGAAGGTAAGAAATCGATTTGAACATACTGACAAACCGTCAATAGAATTAATTCGAAGTGACGTAATTTTTGCTTACCATCGAGCTCTACCTGACATCCTTAGGGGTACACAGTCCGATTTACGGCCTCCATAAAATCTTGAGCTAGAACAGTCTAGCTGAAGACGTAAAAGTTAGCGCTTCTTGGGAGGCAACCCAAGCTTTATTTCGTTCGTTTTTCTTATTTTTGGATGTTTTTTAGTCTGTTTGGGTCTGTTTTGGACATTCTGGACAGGTTTGGGGGTTGGAATTAATTTATTTTAATATTATATACATAATTTTAGCCAAAAAATGGAAAATACCATTCTCGCGCGCGTGGCCCGCTGGCGCGAGAATGTGCCTTGTGTTTTTCTTTCGTTTTCTTTATTTGAGCCCTCAGGTTCTACTCGCGCCTGATATCGCAGGCGCGAGGTACCTCGCTCGCGCGAAGTTTTTGTTAAAAAAAAAAAAAAAATTTGGGAATTCGCGCGCGCGACGGCCGCTCGCGCGATTCCTCATTTTCCTATTTTTTTCCTTTTGTTTTCTATATCCTTCCCCCTACCTATTTTATTTGTTTTTCTTTTCTGTTTTTGTTTATTGGGTCATTTTAGATCGAGTCGTTTGTTATTTTCATAAGTTCTGGTTATCTTTTCTTTTCTTTTATAGCTTATTTTCGTGTTGTCTTCATAGTTTTGTTTCTTCTTATAGTTTATGTAGTTTCGTTTCGCTTAGTTATAATTCTTTTAGCTATTTTTATTATTTTGTTTGTTTAATTTTCTTTTGTTAAGAAGTAACAGGTAACATTGAACTTTATAGCCATATTCCATTGTGTTCACCTGTTCTATGCTTGTCGAGATCGAGGTACTATCGTTCCTTTCTTACGTGCTCTCCTTTCTTTCGTTTTATTGTTTCATTGGGGACAATGAACGGTTTAGGTTTGGGGGTATGCACACATGCACATTAGTTATGCAAAATTTTAAAATTTTTCAATAAGTGTGTTTAAATAAACGATGTTACCTACGGTTTTTGCAATCTCAATTTGATACTTCTTGTTATGTAACTTTGAATTGTTATAGAATGATAAACAAGAGAATATGTGATTAAACATTTGCTGAAGTTATGATGTAACGTTTTAAGTAATGTATTGTTTGAATCGTAGTTTTATATCATAGATTTGCACACAAACCTATGCACTGCACGTAGTCACGTGAATACATGTCTGATGTGAACTATAATATGATTCGGATTTCTAGATAACACATGGTGGAGACTAAGCCCAGTGAGCTTTTGAGCCTATTTTTTCTTTTTAGAGAGTTATAAATACATTTTGTGTTTGTCGAATTTCATTGAAATAGCGCATTAACTCGTTGTTTAGTCTCATTATTCTTGTTTTGGTTGATAGTCAAGTTAAAATATTTGTTACCATGCTAAATAATCTTCCATTGTAAACATTGAAGAACCGTATTACCCTAGGAAATGAGTTTAGGCCCTCTTTGTTTACTACCGACCGAAGAATTATAAATTTCCTTAGTTCGTCCTTTGAGCCGTTAAAATGCCATTTCTTTCTTTGATTACCGTTATCCTTGTTTTTGCTCCGACTTGACAAACTTGGAGTTCACCACTGAGAGATTTGTCACCTTTTAGTAGTGTTAAGGTGATGTGTGATTGAGAAGAAGAAAATAAGATGCTATTGGGGTAGTTGCTTGGTATTCGATGAATAATCATTTGAGAAGCAAGAAAAGAAAAAGGAAAAGAAACATAATACAGAAGAGGAAGGTTGAAACAAAAATGAAAGAAAAGAAGAAAAATGAATGAAAAGGAATGAAGAGAAAGAAAAGATGAAAGTTTGTAGAAGAAGAATGAAAGAAATCGAACATGCCTTACAATGCCATTCTAAACCTACCTAATTAATCCGTTCTATCATTTTTCATTGCCTGAGCCACAATACAACCTTTGAAAAGTCCTATTTGATCCTAGGAAACATGGTTCGGATATGAAAACGATGGGAGGGGGATTAAAACATGGTAATGATTAATTTCTCTTGATTATTGGCGTCCTATCAATGAGACTACTGTTCTTTCGTGTCATGCGTCTTTTCGAGTCATATGTGAGCATTTCTCGTTTTGAAAACATATTTCCTTTACTCACATATATTAAAAAAATTACACCTGTTTCTGAGTGTTTCATTTGAGAGTGTAATTAACATTGTGAGATTCGTAGTCGAGACATTGTTGGATGGTTATCCGAGTTATATTCCAAGTTCATGACATGCGCGTGTTCACTTGACTACCATATCACACACGTGCAATTTTATGAGAAATTCTATTGATTTATACGATGCATGTGCTTGAGATTGTTTTTCATGACTTAGGTGGATGTCTCATTACGTTTCTTCTTGTTCATTATTCTATTTCAAATCATTGTGTTATAATAAGGAGTATTGAATATTATGTTCTTTAGTTTTAATAAAACTTTTTAAATTTTTAAGTTAATAAATATGGTTTGTGGGTAACTTGTTGATGAGAACCCTCACGAGACTTCACTCGTCCGACTAGGGACACCTAGAGGTTTAAAAGGCTTGTTGCATACGCTAAATGCAATCGTGATCCATGCGAAAATGGAGTAGTATTTTATTAGTAGTTTTTTATTTTAGTTTTGCTCGAGGACTAGCAAAATGTAGGTTTGGGGGTGTGATCGGTAGAGAACAAATCCTATTTATACGCCTTAATGTGCATTTGTTAGACCATTTTATCTTATTTTTGTATATTTTTACTTTGTTTTCTAGTTTCTGACAGGTTTTGGAAGAAATCAACTAAACCAGGCTAAACAGGGTGAAAAGGCAGAGCTAAAGAAGCTGAAAAAGCCAAGTCGCGCGCGCGACCCGCGGGCGCGAAAATCCAGAAATCGCTCGCGCGATCCGCTCGCGCGAGATCCCCAGAATCGCTCGCGCGATCCGCGCGCGCGAAGGACAAAATGTCGCGCTCGCGCGACCCGCTCGCGCGATATGTGTAAAAACCAAAGTTACGTATTTCAGTGTACTGAAGACTCCTGTGCAAACGAAACTGCTAAACGACGTCTAGACTGTAAATTACATCAGTTTCAGTTCGTTTCGGGTTAGGAAGGCTTCCAAAATTTGTTGTAAATCTATATATACCCTATTTTATTACAATTAAAGAGTTAGCAATTGTTACACACCCATACATACACATTCTACAACCATACTTCCAGCCATTGAAGGGAGGGAAGCAAGGGGAAGAAGAAGAAGACCAAGGGTTTCCATGGCCTCCTCCATCAACTACTTGTCATCCATCACTTCCATGGACGGCTAGATCATAGATCTAGGGTTTCAATGAAGCCCTAGATGAGTAATAGGGAGTATTTTATGTTTTTATTTTAGTTTTATTATGTATGGATGACAGTCACATGTTTAGAGCATTTTTATAAATAAATCGTACTTCTATTGATTAAATCATTGCTTTCAAAGTTTATTCTTGTCTTAGATCTATTTTGACTGTGATGTGCTCAACGATTTATTCTTGCTGTGCTTGTTTAGATTGTTTACATGTGATGGTGCTTTATTGATTCGTGCTATCAAGTATCTGAATAGTCCATGCCTAGATTAGACGGATTAGATCACAACCCTAGTTTAGTGTGGGATAATCCGTGCTAACCGAAGATGGATTATGTTGGTGCTTGAACCATGATTATCTTCTTGACGGAGGAATTGGGCTTGTAGCTACAATTTCCCATATTCATCCAACGTAATAAGCTAAAGTAATTCATAAATATTCCTATTATGAAGCTAGAGGTGGATTTGCAATCCTAGGTTCCCTTAAATATTATTTAAAACAACTTTAATTGCTTTCATAGTTTAGATTTCTTTTTATTGTTATTAGTTTAATTAAAATCAAATCAGAATCCGTTTTTCCTAATTAATTAGACTTAGGTTTTAAAATTAAGTCGCTGTAGTAATCAATCTCTGTGGGTTCGACCTTTACTTCCACACTACAAAATCTTTAGAAAAGTAAAATATACTTTTATATCTTGATATTGACAACATCAGTGGTGATAGCTTGTTTCTCTTCTAGCCAAATCTAACAATGCCTCGAACAGGTGAAACCTTGAGCAGCACGTGATCTCCAATGGCAAACTCTAAGTCTTTACGTCGCTTGTCAACATAACTCTTGTGTCGGGTCTGAGCTGTCTTCATCTTTTCACGTACAATTTGAATCTTCTCACTGCTAGTTTCTCATACCATCTCTGGACCAAGGAGTTATGTATCTCAGACTTTGGCCCAACATAGCAGTGATCGACAAGGTCTTTCGTACAAAACTTCAAATGGCGCCATTCCTATACTCTCACGGTAACTGTTGTTGTAGGCAAACTCGATCAAAGGTAAGTGCGTCTCCCAAAGAACGTAGCATATCTTCCATCACTTGGTTAACTCGTTCAGTCTGTCCATTAGTCTGCGGATGAAAGGCTGAACTCAAGTTCAATGTTGTTCCCATTATTGTCTGAAGACTCTTCCAAAACTCTATAGTAAAGTACAAATCTCGATCTGACATGATAGACATAGGTACACCGTGTAACCGTACTACGTGTTGTAGATACATCTGCCTTAAATGTTCTACTGGATACGTCATATTGTAGGCGATAAAATGTGCCATCTTTATAACTCGATCCATGATTACCCAATTAGCATTGTGGTTCTGTTCAGACTTTGGCAATCCTACCACAAAATCCATGGTTATGTGTTCCCATTTCCATTGAGGAATCGGTAATGGCTGAAATAATCCAGGTGGTTTCTGATGTTCTAGCTTTACTTATTTACAAGTAAGACACTCAGCTACTTCTTGCTTCATTCCTTCCCACCAAAAATTCCTCTTTAAGTCCTTGTACATCTTCGTACCTCTAGGAAGTATAGTCATCCTCGACTTATGTGCTTCATCCAATATTTATTTTCGGAGGTTTCCTTCGTCAGGTATATAGAGTCTACCTTTACATCGTAAGGCTTGCAGACACCCCATTTTGTCGGCTATCAGATTTAGGAGACCCATAGCTTGGTGGTTCACAATGATCGAAAAAGACTCAAAAGGACTCCTGGAAGTTGGTTCTATTTCTCAAAATGCTCAGAATGACCAAAATGCCCCTAAAAGCCCAAAAAACTCCCAGATTTTGACCGAAAGTTCTGGAAACATGCTACGTCATAAGAAAAGTAAGAAAATGAGTTTTTAAGTAAAGTCGGATGAAGTCGTCAGCTCCCAGAGACCCCCGGAAGTCCCGGAAGTTCCCGGAAAGTCCCCGTTGACCGGTTTGACCAAGTTCGACTAAGTTTGACTGAAATCGTCCAAATTCTCCGAGATCATTCTAGATCATGTGGAAAGTATTCAAATGAATTTTAAAAGAAAATTGAGTGAAAACGTCAGCTCCTGGGGGCTCCCAGAGATTTCCAGAACTTCCCGGGAATCCCAGGTTTGACGAGTTTGACCAAAATTTGACTTTAGAACTGAAGTACCGTAACAATTTTAAAATATTTTTCATGGATACTAGAGGTCAATAGCTTTCCAACAGTGTATCGCACATAATGTTTGAATTTAAAACGAGTTTATTGTGAATTTTCGAAGGCAAAAAAGGCGATCAAATCGGCTTTTATCGCAAATACTGCAAAACTTTTCAAAGTGACCTATCCCCGAATTATTTTTTATGTAAAATAAACTTCATTACCTTTCCAACGGTATATCATAACCTCAATTTGGAGTTCGTATGCATTTTCTGTGAATTTCGGACGAAATAGGGCCTTTTTGCGAATACCGAAACCTCTGGGGGCCTAAACTGGATTATCCAGATGATTGAGAAGTAGTGCCGCCGCGGCACAGGCCCAGTGCCGCTGCGGCACTCTCCTCCAGAATAGTATACTTTTGTAATTATTTTTGGGGGTCCATTTTGATTAATTAAAAATCAAAACGATGTAGTTTGATGTTCACAGATGTTTGGGACCAATGAGAGCACTTTCTAAATCCCAAAACCACCCCAAATTAGCCTATATAAACCCCCCATTGCTCTTCATTTTGGGAGGACCAAGTGCAAAGCTTGATAAAGTTGTAGAGAGAAAGAGAGATAGAGATAGATTTATAAGTGAGAAAGGAGCTTCCTCCTACTATTTTTCTATAGAAAGTGAGTTCCAATTTTGTTTTCCTCTACCATTCTTCTATATACTTCATCATCAATACACCCAATCACCATTTCTCTAAGCATTTTTGAGTTAGGAAGCTACTTCCATGTCCAAATGTCTATATCTATGAGTGAAACACCAAGCTACAAGTCCAATATCACATTGATTATCATCTATTGATTTGTTCATTTGCTTGCTTATATACAATGTTCATCTCTTCTTACCTCATTTCTTTTTTATTTTCTTTATTTACTTACTAGTTCATCATCATCTAGATGATGACATGAAGTTTGAGGTGAGTGAATCCTTATGGATGGTAGCTCTTGACCTCAAAAACATGTTTGATAGATGATGATTATAACTTCAAGGTATCCTTGAGGTTATGTTCAAATAAAAATGAATCTCTCCAATAATATTGGGGGTTCTTGATGATGAGTTTGATGTTGATATTCCAAGAGGTTATAATCTCTATTTTATGTTGAAAATATACTTTCAAAACCTCTATTTCAAAACCCCTCTTGAAACCCCTCATTTTGATCTCAAGAAAGAAAACTATAGTTTTCCCCAAAATCTTCAAAACAGTGAGTCAAAACAATGAGTGATCTGGGTTCAAAGATTTCTCTAGAACTCAATACTCAATGTATGGATGCAAGACCACTTGGAAAGTCTTCTTAACTCATTAGAGAACACCCATGATTTTTGGTTTGACTTGGAAATACTTGGAAGGGTTCCATTTTGACCCAAACATTCCTTCCAGACATTCTGTTTTTCTGTCACAGCAGCTAGGTTAACTTTCAACTTGTTTTACAGAAAACTTTTCCAAAACGAGTGGTCCCAACTTATTTTTCCCTTGAACTTCAATGTCTTAAGGAACGTTTTGTATAATATAGGCCTCTAGATCTTTTGTTTTCATTTTCTAAGATTTTCTAACATTTCAGTCGACAGTACAGACTCTGTTTCTGAGTAACCTCTATTGTTCATATGATTTCTCTCAATATGTAATAGTTATAAAAGATTGGCTTTTTGGGTTGTGTTCTAAACACAATACGAAAGATCTCCTTAAAAAAATCATGCACTGAAAACATTTCTAACCCCTCTTTTCCATTTTCACAAGATCATGTTACTGTTCTGTCCACTATTCACAGCAAGCACACTTTTACTTCCCCCCTTTGATTTGATGCTTATATGCACTCCAAATTAGCTCATGTCTTAGGAAGTAGTTCATACTACATTTGTACATATCCCATGATGATTTCCTTCATGAATTCATGCATATTTTAGACTTCTAAGTCATTCAAAGAATCCATGAACACAAAGCACACTACAACCTTACCACATTCTAGATACATACATTGCATCCATGCAAAGATTTGGGGCTTTTGTGACTCCAAGTCTAAGAAGATTATAAGGAATAAACTTGATCAATACGTTCATGTTTCCCTCGATCTAGTCTTCCTTTCTCATCCGTCCCGGGGATTGAGAAATCTTCTTTCCTCAAAGATTAACATGCATCATACTGGCTTGCTAAGCATATTTTGATTTCTTTGATTCATTTGTTTCAAGAACAATTCATGTCCCCTTAGATTAGGAAAACTTTATTACTTGATATATGATTAGACTATTTTTCCTAGGTTTGTTTGTGTGATCTTTCACTTTACATTGTGTGATATGTGGTTTAGATCTTATGAATGATATCTTATCTTTAGATCTTCTATTTCAAATTTTCTTATGTGATGTAATATACTATCATAGTATTAATTGTCGAACCATACATAGTATAAGATGATTATTTGGATGCTAATTGAGGCCCGTCGAAAGACGGGGCGAGTTGAGGGTGTTTTAGTCGCGACAAAGGCTCCTTCCTCTCTCGTACCAAAACCCCGAGCCAAGTTCTTTGGTTATGAAGGGCCGGTGCCCTTTATCCATTTGGGTGAGTCAAAATTAGGTTTCTTGGTTCCTTAAAGACCAAGTGGCGACTCTGTATCTGTTTTCAACAGACCTTTTCTCTCTCTTTTCAAAATCAAATTTCAAACAAAAACAAGCAAGAGGTGGAATCCCGCGTGTCCACAAGGCTCCGTCTGTACTAATACTCCAGACTTCTGGTTCCTTGGCTGACATCTTGGCGAACCATAGCTTCAAATCTTTCATTGTGTGTTGCGCTTCTATGATACGACTAATCAAAGTAGGCTGCATCATAAGACATCCAAAATGTTGTCTTTCCATTGATCTTGCTGGCTGCAGCTTGAATTCAGCTAAAACTTCCAATGCTTTCCATTCTTGAATTAATAATGCAGCGATCACTAATCGAGGTTGGCAGCTCAAAGCATCTGCTATGAGATTTGCTTTACCTGGATGGTATTGCAATGAAAAGTTGTAATCCTTGAGTAATTCCATCCATCTTTGTTGTCGCATGTTCAACTCCCTCTGAGAGAACAAATACTTTAAGCTCTTATGATCAGAAAATAGATCAAACTTTCTCCATAGAGATAGTGTCTTCAAATCTTTAATGCAAACACTACTGCTACTAATTCCAGATCATGCATAGGATAGTTCTTCTCATGTATCTTCAATTGTCTTTATCCATACGCAATCACATTCCCATCTTGCATAAGTACACAACCAAGTCCTTAGTGCGATGCATCATTGTAGACTACATACCTTTCTCCACTATTAGGTATCACGAGTATTGGTGCAGAAGTCAATCTTTCCTTTAACTCTTGAAATGCATGCTCATATTTGTCAGTCCATTCATACTTCATTTCCTTCCTTGTTAAATTTTTCAAAGGTCCTATCATCTTGGAAAATCCTTCGACAAATCTCCTGTAATATCCTGCTAAACCAAGAAAACTACTGACCTCTATCACATTTGTTGGTTTATTCCAATTTAAGACTGCATCAATCTTAGATGAGTCCACTGAGATACCATCCTAAGATATAACATGTCCCAAGAATTTGACCTCTTGTAGCCAAAACTCACACTTACTGAACTTAGCATACAACTTACTATTTTGAAGCATCTGCAAAGCAATCTGTAAGTGTTCCTTGTGATCTAGCTCTGTCTTTGAGTAGATCAAGATGTCATCGATGAATACTATAATGAATATATCCAGATATGGTCTGAATACTCTATTCATCAAGTCCCTAAATACCGCTGGTGCATTCATCAATCCAAAAGGCATAACTAGAACCTCATAATGCCCGTATCTCATTCTGAATGCAACCATTGATACATCTTCTAGTTGAACCAATAGTTGAGGATATCCTGAACGTAAATTGATCTTTGAAAAGATCCTTGATCCTTGTAAATGATCGAATAGATCATCTATCCAAGGAAATGGATATCTATTCTTAATCATTACCTTGTTCAACTCCCTATAGTCTATGCAGAGTCGAAGTGTTCCATCCTTCTTTTTTTCAAATAGAATTGGTGCTCCCCAAGTTGACATACTCGGGTGAACAAATCCCAAATCTTCAAGCTCTTGAACTTGTTTCTTCAGGTCCAATATCTCAGTTGGTGTCATTCTATATGGAGTCTTCGATATCGGCAACATACCAGGAATTAGTTCCACATTGAAATCTATTTCTCTCTTTGGTGAAAGTCCCTTAATATCCTAGAATACATCCTAAAAGTCTTGTACGGTAGGAATCTGTGCTATCATTGGTTCTGTACTCATACTCTGAATTATAGCTAAACCACTTATCAAGAACATATCACTCATCGACTTACACTAAAATCTAATTGTCAAACATCCCTATATCAGAAATACAATCGTCCTAGTAGGGCCATCAAAATTGGCATCATACTTAGTCAACCAATCTATTCCCAGGATAATGTCAAACTCTGAAATCAACAATACTACTAAGTTTGCTGGAAGATTCCTATCTCCCAAGGTCAATGGACAATCTTTACACACTTTACCTAAATTAATAGTCACTCCCAATGGTGACACAACATTAAGTGCTGGCTTAAGTGTTTAGGGTTCTAAACCCAAATAACATACAATCTTAACAGCAACAAATGAACGTGCATCTCCAGTATCAAATAAAGCTTTAACTGGACTATAAAAGAGTACAAGCGTACCTTCCAAATGTTACTACTCATCAGCATTAAATCCTGCTTCTGTTGGGATGATAGCATTCATCCTAACCTGATCTGGGGGTCCTTGGATTCCTTGTACTAGTGTCCCATAATACCCTCCGCGTAGTGCACAATAATCCTTGCTCAAATGTCCCAGCTTATTACAATTTTGATAGATGTGATCCATTCGGTGGTTTACCCTGGGGGCTATGCAAAACTTGGCAATGTACCCTGGCTTTCCATAATTAAAATATCCTCCGGTGTTGGTTAGCGGGGCTGTTAGTAGCGCTTGAGGCTATGTCACCTACTGGCAATATTGCTGAGGTCGAGAATAACCCTGTTGAGGTTTTCAATTTTCCTCCCAGGTTCTCTTGTTCTCTTGAAAATTTCCCTGGGGTCTCCACCCTTGGGTATTCCTTGGCGGCTGGGTCTGGAAATTTTGTGGCTTATATCCCCTTAACAACTAAGGTCAATTTATCTGTGGTTGCTGTGCTGCATAGGCATCCTTTTCCAGTCCTATAGCAAATCTGACGATCCCTTCACATAACTGATTCAGATGACCAACCTTCATATGTCTGAGGTGGGGGTTCAATCCTTGGTAAAATCTCTTCACCTTTTGATATTGTCAAAATCAAGATATAAAAGTATACTTTACTTTTCTAAAGATTTGCAGTGTGGAAGTAAAGGTCGAACCCACAGAGATTGAAATACTGCAGTGCTTTAATTTTAAAACCTAAATCTAATTAATTAAGAAAAATAGATTTTGATTTGATTTTAATTCAACTAAGAACAATAAAAGTAAATCTAAATTATGAAAGCAATTAAAGTTGTTTTAAAGATATTTGAAGGGAACCTAGGATTGCAAATCCACCACTAGCTTCATAATGGGAATATTTATGAATTACTTTAGCCTATTAAGTTGGATGATAATGGGGAATTGTAGCTACAGGCCCAATTCCTCTGTCAAGAAAATAACTATGGTTCAAGCACCAACATAATCCATCTTAGGTTAGCACGAATTATCCCACACTAAACTAGGGTTGTGGTATGATCCGTCTAATCTAGGCATGCACTATTCGGATACTTGATAGCACAATTCAATTTAAGCACCATTATATGTAAACAATCCATACAAGCACAGCAAATATAGATCATTGAGCACATCACAGTCAAAATAGATCTAAGACAAGAATAAACTTTGAAAGTAATGATTTAATCAAAAGAAGTATGATTTATTTATAAAAATCCTCTAGACATGTAATCATCATCCATACATAATAAATCTAAAAGAAAAGCATAAAATACACCCTATTACTTGGCTAGGGTTTCATTGAAACCCTAGATCTAGGTTTCGTTGGCCATAGAATTGATGAACGGTAAGAGGTTGATGGAGGAGGCCATGGAAATCCTTGGTCTTCTTCTTCTTCTCCTTGATTTTCTCTCTTCAATGGCTGGAATTTCAGTGTATATGGCTGTGTATAATGATTGCCAACCCTATTCCTTGAAGTAAAATATGGTATATATAGATTAACAATAAGTTTTGGAAGCTTTCCTAATCCAATGCGCACTAAAACTGCTATATTTTGCAATCTGGACGTAATTAGGCAGTTTCGTTCGTGTAGGGCTCTTCAGTATAGCAAAATACGCAACTTCAATTTTTGTACAAATCGCGCGCGCGGGCTGCGCTAGCGCGTAATTAGGAGGTCGCGCGCGCGGATCACGCGAGCGATTTTCTGGGTTTTGCGCGAGCGGGTCGCGCGCGCGATTGTCTTGTTTCAGCTTCTTTCTTCCTGCTTTTTCTCCCTATTTAACATGGATTAGTGTTTTCTTCCAAAATCTGCTCTTAAATAGAAAATGAAATAAAAATACATAAAAACAGGATAAAATATGCTAACAAATGTGAATTAAGGCATGTAATTAGGATCTGTTCTCTCCCGATCACCTTTTTTTGTGGGGTGTCTGTCATATGTTGAGAAAAATGGGATAGACGCTCGAACTGTGTTGTGTATTCCCGCATAGTCCATCCTCTTTGAACCAGATTGAGAAAATTCCTCTCCTGTTGATCTCTCTCATCTTTGGGGAAGTACTTCTCCAAAAATCTTCCTTTGAATGTTTCCCAAGGCATCGCTCTTGCAGCGTTCATCCCTATAGCAACTCGTTCAGCTTCCCACCAATCTGCAGTGACGTAGGTGAGCTGGAACGTAGCAAGGCGACGCTTCTTTTGCTCACTGTAGACACCCCATTTTGTCGGCTATCAGATTTAGGAGACCCATAGCTTGGTGGTTCACAATGATCGTAAAAAGACTCGAAAGGATTCTCGGAAGTCAGTTCTATCTCTCAGAATGCTCAAAATGACCAAAATGCCAAAAAACTCCCAGATTTGGTCCCAAAGTTCTGAAAACATGCTATGTCGTAAGAAAAGCAATAAAGTGAGTTTTTGAGAGAAGTCGGGAGAAATCGTCAGCTCCCAGAGACCCCCGGAAGTCCCGGAAGCTCCCCGAAAGTCCTCGTTGACCGGTTTGACCAAGGTTTGACTAGGTTTGACCAAGGTTTGACCAGATTTGACCAAGTTTGACCAAAATTGTCCGAATTCACCAGAATCATTTTAAATCATGAAAAAAGTGTTAAAACAAGTTCCAAAAGAAAATCGAGCGAAAACATCAGCTCCCGGGAACTTCCGGAGGTTTCCAGAACTTCCCGGGAATCCCAGGTTTGACCAGTTTGACCAAAATTTGACTTTGGAACCGGGGCGGCGAAAAAATTTTCAAATATTTTTCATGGATACTAGAGGTCAATAGCTTTCCAACGGTATATCGCACATAATTTCTGGATTTAAAACGAATTTATTATGAATTTCCAAAGGCGAAAAAGACGATCAAATCGGCTTTTATCGCAAATACCGCAAAACTTTTCAAAGTGACCTATCACCGAACTTTTTTTATGTAAAGTAGACTCCATTACCTTTCCAACGGTATATCACAACCTCAATTTGGAGTTCGTACGCATTTTTTGTGAATTTCGGACGAAATAGGGCCTTTTCGCGAATACCGAAACTTCAGGGGGCCTAAATGGCATTATCTGAACGGGGGAGGAGCAGTGCCGCCGCGGCACTGGCCCAGTGCCGCCGCGGCACTCTCCTCTAGAGCAGTATATTTTTGTAAATAGTTTTGTGGTCCCATTTTGATTAATTAAAAGCCAAAACGACATAGTTTTATGATTTCAGATATTTGGAACCAATGGGAATACTTTCTAAATCCCAAAACCACCCCCAAGTTGGCCTATATAAACACCCCATTACTCTTCATTTTGGGGGAGTCAAATAGAAGTTTAGAGAAAGTTTGGGAGAGAAAGTTGTAGAGATAAGGTTAGAATAGAGAGAAAAGAAGCTTTCTTCTTGGATTTTCAAAACAAAAGTGAGTTCTAAACTTTGTTTTTACTACATTACTCCCATTTATTTCAACATTCAATACTCCCAACCACCATTTTAGTGAGCATTCAAGAGAGTGGAAGCTTCTTCCATGTCTAGTGTCATTACATATGAGTGAAACACCAATTTACAAGTCTCATGCTTCATGAATATCATCTATTGATCATCATCTACTTGCTTGTTTATTTATTGTTTATCTCTTCTTATCTCATTTCTTTTTTATTTTTCTTTATTTACTTACTAGTTCATCATCATCTAAGTGATGACATGAAGTTTGGGGTGAGTGAATCCTTATGGATAGTAGCTCTTGACCTCAAAAACATGTTTGATAGATGATGATCATAACTTCAATACCTCCAAGGTATCCTTGAAGTGTATTGAAGTTATGCTCAAATAAAAATAAGTTTCTCCAACAATCTTGGAGGTTCTTGATGATGAGTTGAATGTTGACATTTTGAGTGGTTCTAATCTTTATTGAGTATTAAAAATGCACTTTCAAAACCTCTATTTCAAAACCCCCCTCAATCCCTCTCATTTTGATTTCAAGAAAGAAAATATTATTTTCCCAAAAATCTTCAAAACAGTGAGTTAAAACAGTGAGTGAGCTGAGTTCAAAGATTTCTCTAAAAGTCAATACTCAACATATAGATGCAAGGCCACTTGGAAAGTCTTCCTAACTCATTGAACAACACCCATGATTTTTGGTTTGACTTGGAAGTACTTGAAAATGGTCCATTTGGACCCAAACATTCCTTCCAAACATTCTGCCTCTGCTGTCACAGCAGCTTGGCTAACTTCCAACTTCTTTTTTTAGATATATTTTCCAAACGGGGTGGTCCCAACTTATTTTTTCCTTAAACTTCAATGTCTTAGGGAACTTTATGTATAAAATGGGCCCCTAGATCATTCGTTTTCATTTTCTAAGATTTTTCAACATTTCAGTCGACAGTACGGACTCTGTTTCTGAGTGACCTCTGTTGTTTATATGATTTCTCTCAATTTGTGATAGTTATTAAAGATTGGATTTTTGGGTTGTATTCTAGACACAATAAGGAACACCTCCATAAAAAAGCATGCATTGAAAGCATTCCTAACCCCTCTTTTCCATTTTTGCAAGATCATGTTACCGTTCTGTCCACTATTCACAGCAAGCACATTTTAACTTCCATTCTTTGATTTGATGCTCATATGTATTCCAAATTAGTTCATATCCTAGGAAGTACTTCATACTACATTTGTACATATCCCATGATGATTTCATTCATTCATTCATACACATTTTAGACTTCTAAGTCATTCTAGAAATCCATGTACCCAAAACACACTACAACCTTTGCACATTTTAGATACATACATTGCATTCATGCAAGATTTGGGGTTTTTGTAACTCTTAATCTAAGAAGATTATAAGGAATGATCACGATCACACGTTCATGCTTCCCCTTGATCTAATCATCCTTTCTCATCCGTCCCGGGGATTGAGGGATCTTCTTTTCTCAAAGATTAACATGCATCATACTAGCTTGCTAAGCATATTTTGATTTCTTTGTTTATTTGTTTCAAGAACAATTCATGTCCCCCTCTAGATTAGGAAGTCTTGATTATTTGATATATGAATAGACGATTTTTTTCCTAGGTTTATTTGTGTGATCTTTCACTTTACATTGTATGATATTTGACTTAGATCTTATGAATGATATTTTATCTTTAGATCTTCCATTTTCAAGTTTCTTATGTAATGCAATATACTATCATAGTATTAATTGCCGAACCATACATAGTATAAGATGATTATTTAGATGCTAATTGAGGCCCGTCGAGAGACGGGGCGAGTTGAGGGTGTTTTAGTCGCGACAAAGGCTCCTTCCTCTCTCGTACCAAAACCCCGAGCCAAGTTCTTTGGTTATGAAGGACCGGTGCCCTTTATCCATTTGGGTGAGTCAAATTTGGGTTTCTTGGTTCCCTAAAGACCAAGTGGCGACTCTGTATCTGTTTTCAACAGACCTTTTCTCTTTCCTTGATTCAAAATCAAACGAATTTCAAAACATAACGAAGCGGTGGAAGCCCGGTGTCCACACTCACTACATTCTAATGCTTCAAAGATTAATTCCATCTCTCTGATCCACTATTCGGCTTTCCATGGTTCTATTAACCCGTCGAACTTCTTGAGGCGTAAACCATGAAAATTTGCTAAAACTTGTCCCCTATTTGCCTTGGCTAAAATGGTACAATTGGGGGTTGAACAGGTCGTTGATTGGTAGCATGGTTGTAGGTATCCCCTACATGTTCCATCCTCTGCATAAATGCTTCAAAAACTCCAGATGGATCCATTCCTTCTAGAATAGGTGCTCCAATACACACTTGGTGATTTCTCAAAGGTCCCACCATAATGTGTTAGAGTGGTGCACCTACAAAAGACCTATTGATAAGCTGAACGTCTTCTTGTAGAAATGAAATCAAGATAGAACGAGAAGCATCCAGAACTAACAATTCTACTAAACAACACACAACAATCAAACATACAATCAATAGTAAAAGTACTGCTCGAATATATATAAAAAGATATACCGCATAGTACACACTAGTCAAAATGTGTACCACATGGGACATAAGCAAAATACAGTGCTAAGGATCAGCTATTTACAATACTACTACTACTAATGATATCTATACAAGGCTATGATCAAATAGCTATCTATTAGGCTCCCAAAAGTCATATGGACAATATGTCCTAATAAAACTAACAAAAACTAAACCCTACCGATCTCGACTCAAAAGTTGTCAGCCTCTAATCCTGCTGGTGCCTCATCCTCAGATGCAATGTCCATTTCCATAGGTGGATCGGCCTCCACTGGCATAGCAAGTCCTCCAACCACTACTCCTATACCCCAATCCTCAATGATCATCTCGTCAACATCCATATCCTCAATGCCAAATGCTGGCTCGGTGACATCGGCGATCAACTCAGCAAAATCTCCAACTAGGGTCGTAGCATCTGCTAATACAGCCTGTCCTATCGGAACTCTGACTGGCTGTGCAACCATCGCTTCTACCCACTCGGTGCCATGTTGGCAATGGCTGCCATATGTAGTATAGGTCCTACTGGTAAATCAAACACCATGGGTACCTCTGGTACTATAATCTTCTCTGGCTCGACTGCAACATCCTCTATACCCTCGTCTCCTACTATATCATCCCCTCCGGCTATAACATCCTCATTACCTATCTCTAGGTCCTCCTCCGGGTCTACCTCTGGCTCCTCATCATCCTCGACAGGCTTGATATCCTCGATGGGATCCTCCTCTAGGTCAATATCTACTATCGGCTTGGCCTCTGGTGACTCTGGCTCCTCAGGCTACTCCTGTGGATCTGGAATGGGTATCTTAGGTACTGGTAATGATGGTGCTACTGCTGGTGCTGCCTCAATAGGTCCCCTAAGAATGGCTCGAAGATCAATAGTGTCCATCTCTAGCTTACTCTGGATCAAACGTAAAATCTCCTAGTAGATATTCCTACCAATCCTCGCTGAATGGTAAGCATCCATACGTATCTCCGTACGGTGTGTCTTCCCGGTCACATAGAGAGCCTTCCACATATCCTCCTCTAAATGCCGACTAGCTTTCTGGTGTATGCGGTCATGATAAAACTCCAGGTTAGCTGGCTCTACGTTATCCCCATGGATCACGTGTCCTCCATAGGCATCAGTCACAAACTTATGGAACTCTGCATCCATAATGCTAACCTACAAAGGAAAAACTAACTACCGTCAGGTGGATAACTTATCTTAAACTCATATCTCATCTCAAGGATCTTAAAATACTAGGACCAATTGGTGTGAAATCGTTAGTGAACGAAAGTATCACAAACCTGGCTTTGATGCCAAAAATAATGTCATGCCCTTGAGCAACAAAAATAGAGAAAAATAAATTTCCTTTTTGGGTCCATAGGGAATGACAAGTAAAAGTCACTAATAATTCACACCACATAGTACTAGGTCAAAAGATAAACAGGAATAGAAAACAACTGAAATATATAAGCAGTATCACTATTACAAACATTAGAGTGGTGCTCAGGATCATAACAGGTCTGGAGACAACATATGCCCAAGTACCCATTAAACTAAAACAAAATAGAGTTCAATAGAAATTAACTAAATAACTATCTTCAGATATTCAACTGGCGTAAGGATAGTCGTATAATACTCCTCTCCAGTATAATCAGCTTCAGCAGGACCACCCTCTGCATAATCTAAATCCGAGTACTAGCCATCATCGTAGGCTCCATCACCTGCATTGCTAAGGGTAGGGTAGTCTGGACGGGGAATGTCCAGGTAATAAAGGCCGTCAGCTTACTAAAAGCTGAGTGAGAACTAACTAACATAGTCTCATAGAAATAACATAATTACCAGTCATGCACAATATATAGCTGTGATAAATAATATCTTTTCCTCTATTATTCATACACGTCATTAGTTGATTCTCATCATCTTTTAAACTCTAAGACTAACTGTACCAATACCCGACTGACTACACTAAACTAATTATATCATCATAACATACTAGTGCTCCTATTCACTGCTTTTAAGAACTCTTGTTGTTCACCACTTTTAAGAACTCTTATGAGAACCATACATCATTCTCATATAACGACTAGTCTATGATTGCATCAATACTCTTGTTCACCGCTTTTAAGAACTCTTGTTGTTCACAGCTTTTAAGAACTCTTGCGAGTATTGTCCGTTTATAATCCATATGCATCAGTACTTCTTGCTAGCACAATATATAACATTCACATCCCACATAGATGTGTTCACGACTAACTCATGATGCTGACATACTTGTACTGATGGTCACCGATACCCCACTGACTCACACACCAAAATTGTCTAACGTTACTCATCATATAACACAACCTTATCTCGTTAGTGCGTCTTTTCATTACTAACATTTTGAATTTGACTACATTACTCACCATAATTATCTCAATCTCATTATCGTATCCCCGTACCTCTGTAATCCATAATATCACATAATAGGAACATGAAACAATGATTAAATAATTATGCATTATGAATATAAACTAAAAGGAAACATCCTTATTCTGATAATGTTCAATCGATTGAAGTCCTCTCAATCGCTTGAAGAAAGTAAAGTTTGATCGCTCGAGATACTCTTGATCAATTGAAGTCAAGTTGGTCTCGATCGATTGAAGTCATTTCAATCGATTGAGACACAGGGTTGTTTGATCAATTGAACTCAGTTCAATTGCTCGAACTTCATCTTCTCCAGATTCTGGCAGTGAACTTCCAGAATCTATTAGGGAGTTTTTGGATTACTATTATACATCCAAAACATGTAAAACCTTACATTTAATCTACTGAGTGAGTTTGGAACTCACTGAACATCATTAAGGGCTTGTTTGGCACCTTTAAAAGCTTCAAAGCTTCTCCAATAGTTCCCTCCTTCCTCTCTCTGCTCCTCTCTTCATCTCTGTCTCTCCTTCTCTTTCTCTTCTTCTTCTCCTTCCTCTTCTTCTCCTAATTCTCTTTCTCTTTAACAGAATATATATACTATATATAGATGTGTGTATAAATATAAGTAAACACAATCTCAACTCTCTTAACTCTCTCAACTCTCTTGGTTCAGCCAACCCTCACAAACACATGAGCACAACATATAGATAGAGGGGGAGGAGTGCAAGTGGCATTATTTATGTAGAAATTGGAATTCTGTTCGAGAGCAGATCAGTCAGGTTTGATCGATTGAAAAAGGCTTGATCAATTGATGTAGGGACCACGTCATAAATTTACATTCTCCATATGATGATTGGTCACCTGAACTAGAGTTTTGAAGGACTAGTCAGACTTGCTGTAAGTCTAGAAAAGGATGCATATCCAATACAGCGACCACAGATGAATCAACCTCAACCATAAAGAGGGTTTCAGCAGAGGAAATTCCAAACACAGCTGTGGATATCGCAGGTTGACTTACCCACAGCTTTTCAAAATCAAATTTCTAAAACAAATGAGTCGCCACTTAATTTTTAAAAAGGAAAAATTAAGAAACCATTTTTAAAGCAAACTGATCTTTTAGAAACCAGAGATTAACTAGGTCCGGGGATTATGGAATGAGAGAGGAAGGAGCCCATCGGACTAAAACACCCTCTCTCATCCTATCTTGCGATAGGCCTCTACTCAACATCCTTTTAATCAAATTTATTAATCTAGGCATGCCCTCAACTAATACATATATACATATACATCACAAAAGCATGTCCAAAGGGTGTAAAATTGCAATTGACAAAATATCATTCAAAAGCCACATAATTCAGGTAACAAGCGACATGATATGCAATAGAGAACAAGTGAACTTACCCGGGATCCAGCAGCGATAATAAACGTGCAATGCATGCGAACAAAAGAAAATCCTAAAAAGAGTCTCTAATCACGTATACACATAAGGCAAAACCTAATTCTAAGGTGTCGCGCATTAAGTCGAAAAATCAATAAAAATCAAAGAATGCAATAAACAGAGAGAGGGGTTGAGGAGTCGTACCTCAATAGTGCTACAAAACAATGGGTTAGTCTACAAAATGACATGATATCAAAGAATCACTCCTAATCTTGTAGCTTAGGTCTAGCAAGTATGAAATCCAACTTTATTTAATAACTAGTTCTAATTATAAGCATTGATGTACATAAATGAATGAATATGGACAAGAAAAAGACATGGATTTATTCATTAATTTGGATCACTTAGCCTCTGGATTTAAGCTAAATTAATCATTGTCAAGATATGGTTTAAGCCCTAAGTCATAGGAGAATCATTTGAGCCATTATCTACAAAGTTGGTCAAATGTGTCATAAAACTCTGAAAATTGCAGAGAGCCGATCAGAACTTTAAGGAAATAAAACACACGTCTCTTATGGTTTGATGTTG
Source organism: Hydrangea macrophylla (assembly GCA_033977485.1). Classification (NCBI taxonomy): domain Eukaryota; kingdom Viridiplantae; phylum Streptophyta; class Magnoliopsida; order Cornales; family Hydrangeaceae; genus Hydrangea; species Hydrangea macrophylla. Next base: position 20,921,619 of record CM066998.1, read on the forward strand.
ATGAATTTTGGACACAGAATGCCTCTGTGAGTCTAGTTTCCAAATCAAAAAGAAAATCAAGGTTTCAACGGTCGGATCTCCGGGAAAAGAACAATAACCAGACATCACTCAGAGATGTACAACTCTCTGTCCAGAGATATTGTTTGATTTTTTAAAAATAGTAAACAAATCCGAAATGCTTAGTTCTTTTTAGGGTATCTTCCTAACACATTAAGGTACCCAGAAAAAATTATTAGAGACCCCAAAGACGCCATTAGACTTCTGATTTATGAATTTCAAAATGGACTTGCTGTTCTGAAACTATTCTGAAACTCTGGGCAGATTGTAGTTGACTCACAAAACCCATGATCAAACCCTTCTAAACATAAAACCACCTTAAAACAAAAATTACAGTGGTAAAACTTTGAGTTATTGACACTTTCCCGTTGGTTTCACTTGATTTCAACGGTTAGATTTCGAATTAAAAATCCTTGATCAAAAACAGTTTGTGAACTCACTGTTTTCATTGGTCAAGTTCAACTTTATTTGTTAACCCCAACTATTAAACCAAGAAGTTGGACTTAAACTAAAACATTTTCCCCTACCATTTGATGATCATTGGAGACTAAAGACTTTTATATTTAGGGATTTCAAATGAAGTATAAATAGACTTCATGAAATCCCAAGATGATGAACCTAAACCATAGAGATGAGTTTAGACCCAAAATGCTTTCTCCTATCACTTGATGGTCATTAGAGATGAAGACATGACTAAAACTCATGAGTTTTCAAGGAATATAAGAAGACTCCATGAAAACCCAAGCTTAGAGGACCCAAGTCATGAGTATGGACTTGGATCCATCTATGTGCTTATAAAATAAAATGATGATCAAACTTTGACTTCTATGTGAAGCATAAGCTTACATGGAATTCAAAAGATCACATTCAAGAGATTTCAAGAGAGATATTGAGAATCTCCAAGAGTCTCAAGAAGGAAGTATGAACAATAAAAGAAATGAAGCAAGGAAAACAAAATAGCTTGAGGATTCAAAGGAAAGAATGCAAATAAAACAACTTATGGTTAGAGGATCACCTCCAACTATCCTCAAAGTTTCTCTTCTTTGAAGATCTTCCAAGCTCTTCTCTCTAGTTCTCTAAACTCTCTCTTTTCTCTCTAACAATGTTGGTGTAATGGTAGTGTATTTTTTGTATGTTGTCCCCCTTTTGCAATGGAGATACCTCTCCTTATATAGACAAAGAATACCAAGTATTTTCAGTGAATTCGGAGTAAAAGACAGGTGTAAACATCTCATTTGGTGGTATAATGTGTACTTTCTAAAATTATGCAGACTACTACCCAGGGCGGCAGTCCAGAAACTGTCACGGCAGTCCGTGAATGCCGCCGCGGCAGTCCATGACTGCCGTCGCGGCACTACGCGACTGCCGCGCGGCATTCATCAAATGCCGCGTAAATTAATGGATTGCCGCATTTTTGTCAGTCTTACTTTATCAGTTTTTTGTTCTTATTCGCGTACGCATACGTATTGCACTGCAAAATACAGACTTTAAAAGTGAACGGCAGTCAGAAAATGTTGGCGGCACTTGGTGAATGCCGGACCGGCACTCCCTGACTGCCGGGAGGCACTTAGTGAGTGCCGCGGCAGTCCGCCGTGTGCCGTTTTTAGCTAAGATTCCCTCTTTAGGTCTTCCTTCTTTTCAAAGCAAATTATTTTTGAAGATCTTTTCCGAAAATTGTATTTTATATCCGAATTCCCCTAAATACCTGGTATTTTCTCCTTTCTGTGAAATTTTATCGCGTTTTGGAGACTTTTTGAAGAGCTTGGAATACTTCAAATCTTTCGGTCCTTATCATCATCGGACTTGGATGTGACACTCTCCTAAATTCGACGTTAGGTCAAAATTGGGGTGTCTACAGTTTGCCCCTCTTCGGCAGAGCTTGTGGAGCAACGCGTGCCACAAGTGAATGTCGAAGCCTGTGTGAAGACAAGCCTTTGACCAGGCCGTCGAATTTAGGTAAAAACAAAATGCGTTGCAAAAAAGAACATGCGTGCGGCAATGGTTCATGCTGGTCGTGCTCGATGATGAGCTGCCTACGTATCCATTCAGGAATCAGACCCAGACGTAGTTCGGGCAGGAGCCAAACATACACAAACGCAAATAGTCATACGGATGAATGCACCTATCTTATTGTGATGCACGTGCTCAAGCAATTTCGTGCTCCATATAATGCCTATGCGACATATTGTTCTTTCTTAGTACCAAAAAGCAACCTATGTCATTCTACTCATGATGTCATTCCATTCTGGGAGAGTCATGACCGTCATAGATGCGCTTACTATGTTTAATTCTCTGACATTCTTCAAAAGTCATCTAATCGTCTAGGATGCGCTACGCGCCTTATACCTTGGTGTCAAATTAGAAACCACGCTTTCCGAAAGATTGAGGTGCGCTTCGCGCCTTATAATCGGGTGTCTTCCAAGAATCATCTGATCGACTGAGATGCGCTACGCGCCTTATACTCCGGTGTCAAATCAGGAACCACGCTGAAAGACTGAGATGCGCTACGCGCCTTATACCCCGGTGTCTTCCAAAAAACCATCTGATCGACTGAGATGTGCTACGCGCCTTATACTCCGGTGTCAAATTAGAAACCACGCTGAAAGACTGAGATGCGCTACGCGCCTTATACCCCGGTGTCTTCAAAAAAATCATCTGATCGACTGAGATGCGCTACGCGCCTTATACTCTGGTGTCAAATCAGGAACCACGCTGAAAGACTGAGATGCGCTACGCGCCTTATACCCCGGTGTCTTCCAAAAAACCATCTGATCGACTGAGATGCGCTACGCGCCTTATACTCTGGTGTCAAATCAGGAACCACGCTGAAAGACTGAGATGCGCTACGCGCCTTATACCCCGGTGTCTTCCAAAAATCATCTGATCGACTGAGATGCGCTACGCGCCTTATACTCTGGTGTCAAATCAGGAACCACGCTGAAAGACTGAGATGCGCTACGCGCCTTATACCCGTTGTGTCATCCAAAAATCATCTGATCGACTGAGATGCGCTACGCGCCTTATACTCTGGTGTCAAATCAGGAACCACGCTGAAAGACTGAGATGCGCTACGCGCCTTATACCCGTTGTGTCTTCCAAAAATCATCTGATCGACTGAGATGCGCTACGCGCCTTATACTCTGGTGTCAAATCAGGAACCACGCTGAAAGACTGAGATGCGCTACGCGCCTTATACCCGTTGTGTCTTCCAAAAATCATCTGATCGACTGAGATGCGCTACGCGCCTTATACTCTGGTGTCAAATCAGGAACCACGCTGAAAGACTGATATGCGCTACGCGCCTTATACCCCGGTGTCTTCAAAAAAATCATCTGATCGACTGAGATGCGCTACGCGCCTTATACTCTGGTGTCAAATCAGGAACCACGCTGAAACGACTGAGATGCGCTACGCGCCTTATACCCGTTGTGTCTTCCAAAAATCATCTGATCGACTGAGATGCGCTACGCGCCTTATACTCTGGTGTCAAATCAGGAACCACGCTGAAAGACTGAGATGCGCTACGCGCCTTATACCCCGGTGTCTTCAAAAAAATCATCTGATCGACTGAGATGCGCTACGCGCCTTATACTCTGGTGTCAAATCAGGAACCACGCTGAAAGACTGAGATGCGCTACGCGCCTTATACCCCGGTGTCTTCCAAAAAACCATCTGATCGACTGAGATGCGCTACGCGCCTTATACACTGGTGTCAAATCAGGAACCACGCTGAAAGACTGAGATGCGCTACGCGCCTTATACCCCGGTGTCTTCCAAAAATCATCTGATCGACTGAGATGCGCTACGCGCCTTATACTCTGGTGTCAAATCAGGAACCACGCTGAAAGACTGAGATGCGCTACGCGCCTTATACCCGTTGTGTCTTCCAAAAATCATCTGATCGACTGAGATGCGCTACGCGCCTTATACTCTGGTGTCAAATCAGGAACCACGCTGAAAGACTGAGATGCGCTACGCGCCTTATACCTGTTGTGTCTTCCAAAAATCATCTGATCGATTGAGATGCGCTACGCGCCTTATACTCTGATGTCAAATCAGGAACCACGCTGAAAGACTGAGATGCGCTACGCGCCTTATACCCGTTGTGTCTTCCAAAAATCATCTGATCGACTGAGATGCGCTACGCGCCTTATACTCTGGTGTCAAATCAGGAACCACGCTGAAAGACTGAGATGCGCTACGCGCCTTATACCCCGGTGTCTTCAAAAAAATCATCTGATCGACTGAGATGCGCTACGCGCCTTATACTCTGGTGTCAAATCAGGAACCACGCTGAAAGACTGAGATGCGCTACGCGCCTTATACTTTGGTGTCAAATCAGGAACCACGCTGAAAGACTGAGATGCGCTACGCGCCTTATACCCGTTGTGTCTTCCAAAAATCATCTGATCGACTGAGATGCGCTACGCGCCTTATACTCTGGTGTCAAATCAGGAACCACGCTGAAAGACTGAGATGCGCTACGCGCCTTATACCCCGGTGTCTTCCAAAAATCATCTGATCGATTGAGATGCGCTACGCGCCTTATACTCCGGTGTCGATTTGACTCAAATCAATCCAATATTTCAAAACTCGCGAGTCGATCAAACTCACAAGAATTTCTTTTCAAATTTCTAAAATAGGAGTCGAATCAGACTCCAAGAATTTTTCTATTTCTCACAATTGGGAGCCGAATCGAACTCAAAGAATTTTCAGATTTCCAAATTGGGAGTCGGATTGACCCGAACGATTTCAAACTTTCAAAGAGAATTTCAATTTTCCAAATCGGAGTCAACTCGGCTAAACGAAAATTTCAATTTTCAACATTGGAGTCAATTTGACTCAAAATAATTTCAATTTTTGAAATCGGCAGTTTGAATGAGACTCGAAGAATTATTGAGGACTAATGCGAATGCGAGGTTGCCATTGATGACCAACACAGATGCTTGCGAGGATTAGCAAGGATTTCCATTGAGGACTAACAGAGATTGCCATTGAGGACTATAGTAGGTGCCATTGAGGACTAACAAAAATGATGCTACCATTGAGGACTAATGCAAGGTTGCCTTTGAGGACCAAGGTTGCCTTTGAGGACTAACAAAAATGACGTTGTCATTGAGGACTAATGCAAGGTTGCTATTGAGGGCTAATGCAGATGTCATTGAGGACTAATGCAAGGTTGCCATTGAGGGCTAATGCAGATGCCATTGAGGACTAATTAAGATGTCGTTGAGGACTAATGCTAGGTGCCATTGAGGACCAAGGTTGCCTTTGAGGACTAATAAAAATGATGTTGCCATTGAGGACTAATGCAAGGTGCCATTGAGGACTAACAAAAATGATGCTGCCATTGAGGACTAATGCAAGGTTGCCATTGAGGGCTAATGCAGATGCCATTGAGGACTAACAAAAATGATGCTGCCATTGAGGACTAATGCAAGGTTGCCATTGAGGGCTAATGCAGATGCCATTGAGGACTAATGAAGATGCCATTGAGGACTAATGCAAGGTTGCCATTGAGGGCTAATGCAGATGCCATTGAGGACTAATGAAGATGCCATTGAGGACTAATGCAAGGTTGCCATTGAGGGCTAATGCAGATGCCATTGAGGACTAATGAAGATGCCATTGAGGACTAATTAAGATGCCGTTGAGGACTAATACTTTGAGAAGAGAAGCTGCCATTGAGGACTAATGCTTCAGGAGTCTCCTTGTGTTCAAAGAGCCAATTTTCCATATTCCGAGTCACTTTGAACTTAAAGAAAAGTTCGAGAGTCCGCGGACTCAAAGAGTTGATTTTTCAAAATTTTGAGGAGTTTTCAGACTCAAAGAATTTGAACGGAGCTGATAGAAAGAATAATTTTATGCATTTGCGGACCTTTAGAAGAAACACATCGATTCTGTCAAAAGAGGGAAGTCACCTTTGCCCCTAGTATTGGACTCTTCTTATATTGCCACTTTAGCACTATGTTGTGATAGTGTTCAAAACCTCCGCTCGTATCGCTCTTAGGATGCTCATGGAGACTTTTCAAATCTTTATTCATCATCTTAAACCCACACATTTGAGACCATTTATTGACTCATCAAAGGAGGACATACCTAACAAAGCTAGTTACTCAAGATGACTGACTCAAACTCTACATTCATTATGAATCAATGTGCTTTCATTGCGAATAATGTATCATCTCACTTTTCATTTATTCATCATCTTACGAATGACAGTGTTTTGCTGATAAACCGACACTTCTTCTTTTCAATTTAGCGAATTAGTGCTTTAACTTATAGAATGAAAGGCATTCTATTTCGATCTTTTCAAAACAAACTTGATTACTTGAGAACTTACCTCTGGCACAGAGGGATTTTGGCAAACAAAGTTTGCCCCTAGTCTTAAGGGCAAATAGGCTCATCCAAGGGTTTTGAGAACATGATGGTACAGGATGCCTGCAGTGTATTTACTCCCAACCTAGAGATAGTCATCATAAATGTGGTGGGCTGAAGCGGGAAACCCAATGCTGATGGGCAAACTTTGTTTGCCCCTGGCTTGGCAATACATATATGGCTCTAGGCAAACACAGGTTTGCCCCTAGTCTGAAGGAAGGAAAAGGGTGATGCTTTCGGTTATGGACCGAGAACCTTGGGAGGTTCGCCTACTTATCCCCATCAGGTCCAAAATAGTTCGGGCAAGACCTGAATGAAAGATAGCATGAGATGATGGGGTGATGACCGAACCGAGCAGGTTGCCTACGTATCCCCAAGTGGGAATCAGGTCAAAGCGTAGTTCATCAATTCTGGAGGTCTTGAAAGAAAAAGGCTTCAAGAATTGGTGGGCTTTTCGAGCCATGTTGCCATTTGGGTCTAGGGAGTGCATGTCACTTGTGGTAGCCCTTGTATAGCATGATGAACTACTTCTTCCTTTATTCTTTTTCTTTCCTCTTTTTTCTTTTTTTTTCTTTTTTATTTGACGGTTGATTCTTTAACCTTTTCACTAGCCAGTTAATCTTTACAACTCTCATCATGTTTTATTCATACTCTATCATATTCATAAAGTAATATCAGCTCTTCAAATCTTTATTTTTCAAAGATATCTCTGCATCGTTTTAGGCTCACTTAGGATTTGAGCCTCCCACGAAGATTTTGAAGCTGACAAGTCTCTCTTTTTATTTTCAACATCTTTTCTTTGTTTAGAACAACACAAAGCCTTGAGATAGTTCATGTGCCAATGATCTACTTTGAAGTGCTCAAGAATTCTCAATCTATTCTCTGCCTTTTCTTTTCTTTTTCCTTTCTTTTCTCTACCTTACTATCTCTTATTCTTTCCATGATTTTGACTGGCTAGGATTAGGATTTTTGAGATCAACACGTATCTTATTTTTGCTCTAAATTTTGCCTAGGCGCCCTTCCGGGTTTTCATCCTAGCGAGTTCTTTTTTTTCCCTTTTTTTTTTTTTTTTTTTTTTTTTTTGTGCTCTAACTTTTGCCTAGGCGCCCTTCCGGGTTTTCATCCTAGCGAGCTCTTTTTCTTTTTCTTTTCTTTTTTTTTTTTTTTGGAATAAGAAGTTCATTAAAATGTCTGGCTACCATCAAGGATCCAGTTTATGGCTTTAGACTGGTTGGGCTCATATTTTAGGCTTGGTATTTGAGAGAAGGGGATGGTGAGCAAGCTTCAAGTTCCAAGTTCATCTTTTCAAGATTGAGCAAGAGCATCTTTAAATTCTTAAAGTAAAGCTAATAAATTCTATACTTCTCCATGGTTTGGGCACAAAATTTGCTTTGATCACTTGGGGATCCTTTTCAATGCAAAGATTTATCAACAAAGTATTTTCCGTGATCATTGAAAAAAGTAATTTTTTTTGGCTTAATGATCCATAAATTCACGGCTTGGCACAATGAATCAAGCAAATGAGATTTTATTCAACTAGTAGGGAAGGAGGATTACATCACTCGACTCGATAATCTCGACAAAGACTTGCAAACAGACTTGATAACAGACTGACCAGAAGACTCGACTGGACTTGACATTCGACTCCAACCTAACATAACTCGACTGCCAGACTTGACTTGATCTCAATTGGAGTGTCACAGACGATTTTCAATTCATTAAATTTCCGAGAGCATCCATATTTACTTTAGCAGCAGCGGTTCCAAACACTATAACCTCACTAGCATTTCCTTCAGGTTCGTCATTCCCCTTCTGCATCTTTGTAGGAGCATCATTTGCCTTTATGGCCCAATTTTCAGTCGAATGGCCCTTCTCTAACTCATACCGAGTATTGTCAATGCCTTTTTCGATTCTGTTGATTGGGTCAGGGCCAGTTGGTTGTTGCACATTCATAGAGGCAACAAATTCCTTGAGAGTGCTCAGCAATGGCTGTGATTGAAAGGACTGCACGTCATGCAAAACGTCACTCGATGGGTTCAGCAAAGGAGTGATGATTTTATGCTCGATGAGATCTTGGATATCATGACGGAGCTTCATGCAATGGTTAGTCGTGTGACCAGGGGTTTGGTGGTAGGCGCAGTACCAAGAAAGGTCACATTTGCGAGGTAAGGGATTTGGTAGTGGCTTTGGGTCCAGGGGGTTGAGGTGACCATTCTTGACAAGGTAACCAAGGGCCATGGATAATGGCATGCCAAGGTTGGTGAAGATTCTCGGCTTGCGGGCTTGGTTTGATTTTGAATTCGACTCTGAGCTAGAGGTGGTTTTTGGGTTGAGATGTGGACTCGGAATAGCTCTTTGATTAGTTGGGATTGGGCCTGGATGTGGGCTTTGGTGAATGGTTAGATTTGGACATGGGCTTTGGCGATTGATTGGTCTTGGATGCATAGCTGGTTTTGGACATGGGCTTTGGTGCATGGCTGGATTTGGACATGCCTGTTGGTGCTTCTTTAAGCAATCCATTATTCTCTGATCCATCTTTTCCTCAACAAGGCCCATTTGATCTCTTAATAATTGAATGAACTCAAGCATGACCCTCTCCAATTGCTTCACCCTTGAATCTTGTTGCTCAACGGTGGCCTGCAGTTTGCTCACTTTCTCTTCCAAATCTCTTAATGCCATTGGCGGATCAATCTCAAAATGATGGTCCATGTTCTCCTAAAATCAAGAAGACGAACACAAGAGGTTAGAAGTGTCCTCACTAAGGGATCTGGTTGCTCCACTCTTTCTACAGGTTCACGACATGAAAAGGCCCGCATACAGAATCGATTTTCAGGAGGCAAGGAATTTCGAGGAATTGTTTTGATCTTAATTGGAAGGAAGATGTTGTGGATTGGTATGCTACATGTATGCAACGATATTGATAAAAAATGTTCATGCTTTGATGATTTGATGCAACTGAATGCATGCACCGCACATATTGCACACGGATGAAATGCAAGTGTGTGTGTGTGTGCCTACTCTATATGCCAAAGAAACGAAAAAAACTAATCCTAACACATAAACACATAGGCACATAAAATCCTCATCCATACCAAATGCGCCAATTTCACCTATCATTGTGATCCTCACTACCCTTTCAAAGGTCGGGTAAAATATTTTCAAAATTCATTTGAAAAGCATTTCTTTAAATGATGAGATTTTTCAAAAACAATTCTGAAGGATTTTGAATCTTTTATGTAAAAATGACGATGATTGGATTGAAATTTTGCTTTGAAATTCATTTGAAAAGCATTTCTTCCAAAAACAATTCTCGAAGATTAGTTTGGAGCTTTAATCAAAAGTGAACTCCAAAGATCTTTGAAATAGCGATTGAAAATTTTTTGGAATAAAAAAAAATGGCAAAAATCTGTTTGCTTTCAAAGATGGGTTCAAAATTCTTTGGGCAGGAGGATCACATGATCGGATTATCACCGTACTTTTCATGAATGCGGGATGCATACAAGGTCAATGATGCTTAACTAAACGTGATATAAGAAGTATAATTTCATAATCAGGGTTCAGCATGTTCTCCAAATGTTGTGGAACATGAGGAGGAATTGCTAAAAGGTGATTAAAAGATTATTCATCTTTCATCAAGCAAGTATCGTCATCATCTCAAGTAATCCCTTCCGGGCATACAAAACTTCCTAACACATAACCCTAATCAAGAATTGATTTCCTAAGATTGAAATGTTCTATAGAAACTACTATGCAAAGGCTGGGTTTTGGTCAAATAAGGGACCCTTGACACACACCCGATAGGATGCTTCATATACCAAATCATGGTACGAGATCAAGGGTGATCACACAGTCCCATGATGACTTGACCGACCGGGTTGCCCCGAGCCTCCAAGGTCATAGTTCCGTGCAATCGACTGGCTGGACATGCAAGTGAAATGCAACAGGCACACAAAGATTGATTAATTCGATTAAAAGGATATTTTTCAAGTCTAATCCTCGAGTGAACCCAAAATCAGAATTCTGGTATGCGAAACCAGAGATTCTGGGTTCGATCCCCAGCAGAGTCGCCAGATTGTGGATATCGCAGGTTGACTTACCCACAGCTTTTCAAAATCAAATTTCTAAAACAAATGAGTCGCCACTTAATTTTTAAAAAGGAAAAATTAAGAAACCATTTTTAAAGCAAACTGATCTTTTAGAAACCAGAGATTAACTAGGTCCGGAGATTATGGAATGAGAGAGGAAGGAGCCCATCGGACTAAAACACCCTCTCTCATCCTATCTTGCGATAGGCCTCTACTCAACATCCTTTTAATCAAATTTATTAATCTAGGCATGCCCTCAACTAATACATATATACATATACATCACAAAAGCATGTCCAAAGGGTGTAAAATTGCAATTGACAAAATATCATTCAAAAGCCACATAATTCAGGTAACAAGCGACATGATATGCAATAGAGAACAAGTGAACTTACCCGGGATCCAGCAGCGATAATAAACGTGCAATGCATGCGAACAAAAAAAAATCCTAAAAAGAGTCTCTAATCACGTATACACATAAGGCAAAACCTAATTCTAAGGTGTCGCGCATTAAGTCGAAAAATCAATAAAAATCAAAGAATGCAATAAACATAGAGAGGGGTTGAGGAGTCGTACCTCAATAGTGCTACAAAACAATGGGTTAGTCTACAAAATGACATGATATCAAAGAATCACTCCTAATCTTGTAGCTTAGGTCTAGCAAGTATGAAATCCAACTTTATTTAATAACTAGTTCTAATTATAAGCATTGATGTACATAAATGAATGAATATGGACAAGAAAAAGACATGGATTTATTCATTAATTTGGATCACTTAGCCTCTGGATTTAAGCTAAATTAATCATTGTCAAGATATGGTTTAAGCCCTAAGTCATAGGAGAATCATTTGAGCCATTATCTACAAAGTTGGTCAAATGTGTCATAAAACTCTGAAAATTGCAGAGAGCAGATCAGAACTTTAAGGAAATAAAAAACACGTCTCTTATGGTTTGATGTTGATGAATTTTGGACACAGAATGCCTCTATGAGTCTAGTTTCCAAATCAAAAAGAAAATCAAAGTTTCAACGGTCGGATCTCCGGGAAAAGGACAATAACCAGACATCACTCAGAGATGTACAACTCTCTGTCCAGAGATATTGTTTGATTTTTTAAAAATAGTAAAAAAATCCGAAATGCTTAGTTATTTTTAGGGTATCTTCCTAACACATTAAGGTACCCAGAAAAAATTATTAGAGACCCCAAAGACTCCATTAGACTTCTAATTTATGAATTTCAAAATGGACTTGCTGTTCTGAAACTATTCTGAAACTCTGGGCAGATTGTAGTTGACTCACAAAACCCATGATCAAACCCTTCTAAACATAAAACCACCTTAAAACAAAAATTACAGTGGTAGAACTTTGCGTTATTGACACTTTCCCGTTGGTTTCACTTGATTTCAACGGTTAGATTTCGAATTAAAAATCCTTGATCAAAAACAGTTTGTGAACTCACTGTTTTCATTGGTCAAGTTCAACTTTATTTGTTAACCCCAACTATTAAACCAAGAAGTTGGACTTAAACTAAAACATTTTCCCCTACCATTTGATGATCATTGGAGACTAAAGACTTTTATATTTAGGGATTTCAAATGAAGTATGAATAGACTTCATGAAATCCCAAGATGATGAACCTAAACCATAGAGATGAGTTTAGACCCAAAATGCTTTCTCCTATCACTTGATGGTCATTAGAGATGAAGACATGACTAAAACTCATGAGTTTTCAAGGAATATAAGAAGACTCCATGAAAACCCAAGCTTAGAGGACCCAAGTCATGAGTATGGACTTGGATCCATCTATGTGCTTATAAAATAAAATGATGATCAAACTTTGACTTCTATGTGAAGCATAAGCTTACATGGAATTCAAAAGATCACATTCAAGAGATTTCAAGAGAGATATTGAGAATCTCCAAGAGTCTCAAGAAGGAAGTATGAACAATAAAAGAAATGAAGCAAGGAAAACAAAATAGCTTGAGGATTCAAAGGAAAGAATGCAAATAAAACAACTTATGGTTAGAGGATCACCTCCAACTATCCTCAAAGTTTCTCTTCTTTGAAGATCTTCCAAGCTCTTCTCTCTAGTTCTCTAAACTCTCTCTTTTCTCTCTAACAATGTTGGTGTAATGGTAGTGTATTTTTTGTATGTTGTCCCCCTTTTGCAATGGAGATACCTCTCCTTATATAGACAAAGAATACCAAGTATTTTCAGTGAATTCGGAGTAAAAGACAGGTGTAAACATCTCATTTGGTGGTATAATGTGTACTTTCTGAAATTATGCAGACTGCTACCCAGGGCGGCAGTCCAGAAACTGTCGCGGCAGTCCGTGAATGCCGCCGCGGCAGTCCATGACTGCCGTCGCGGCACTACGCGACTGCCGCGCGGCATTCATCAAATGCCGCGTAAATTAATGGATTGCCGCATTTTTGTCAGTCTTACTTTATCAGTTTTTTGTTCTTATTCGCGTACGCATATGTATTGCACTGCAAAATACAGACTTTAAAAGTGAACGGCAGTCAGAAAATGTTGGCGGCACTTGGTGAATGCCGGACCGGCACTCCCTGACTGCCGGGCGGCACTTAGTGAGTGCCGCGGCAGTCCGCCGTGTGCCGTTTTTAGCTAAGATTCCCTCTTTAGGTCTTCCTTCTTTTCAAAGCAAATTATTTTTGAAGATCTTTTCCGAAAATTGTATTTTATATCCGAATTCCCCTAAATACCTGGTATTTTCTCCTTTCTGTGAAATTTTATCGCGTTTTGGAGACTTTTTGAAGAGCTTGGAATACTTCAAATCTTTCGGTCCTTATCATCATCGGACTTGGAGGTGACACTCTCCTAAATTCGACGTTAGGTCAAAATTGGGGTGTCTACAACAGCCACTGAGGAATACCCAAAGTTGGAGACCACAGGGGAATTTCCAAAGTAACAAGAAAACTTGGGAGGGAACCAGGAAACCTTAGCAGGGTTATAATCGACCCCAGCAATATCAACAGTGAGGATCACAACCTTAAGCATTGTTAACAATCCCACCAAGCAATAGTGGAGGATGTTTTAACTGTGGAAAGCCAGGACATATTGCAAGGAACTACACTATCCACAGATCTAATCGCAGGCCAGATATTATCTGTCACAACTGCAACAAACCAGGACACTTGAGCAAGGATTTCCATACACCATGAGGAGGATACTACGGGGCACCAGTTCAAGGAATACAAGGACCTCCAGATCAAACAAGGATGAATGCGATAATCCCAGGAAAAGCAGGATATAATGCCAATGAACAGCAGTATTTAGAAGGTCTACTTGTACTCTTTGATAGTCCAGTTAAAGTTTAATTTGATACTAGAGCTGCACGTTCTTTTATTGCTGTTAGGATTGTACGTCAGTTGGGTTTTAAAACCCCAGATACTTGAGCCAACACTGAATGTTGTGTCACCTTTGGGAGTGACTGTTAAGCTGGGTAAAGTATGTAAGGATTGCCCATTGACTTTGGGAGATAGGAATCTTCCAGCTGACTTAGTAGTTCTATTGATGTCAGAATTTAACATTATCCTAGGGATGGATTGGTTGGCTAAGTATAATGCCATTTTGGACTGCCCTACTAGGATGATTGTATTCCTGATACAAGGACGACCGACAATCAGATTTCAGTGTCAGCTGACGAGTGATACGTTCTTAACAAGTGGGTTACCTATAATTAGAAGTGTGAGTACAGAACTCGAGATGGATCAGATTCCTACTATACAAGACTTTCAAGATATATTTTAGGATATTAAGGGACTTCCACCAAAAAGAGAGATAGACTTTTGTGTAGAACTAATACTTGGAATATTGCCTATTTCTAAGACTCCATATAGGATGGCACCAACTGAGATGTTGGAATTGAAGAAGCAAGTCCAAGAACTTGAAGATCTAGGATTTGTTCATCCTAGCACGTCACCATGGGGAGCACCAATTATATTTGTAAAGAAGAAGGAAGGGACACTTCGACTCTGTATAGACTATAGGGAGTTGAACAAGGTCACAATCAAGAATAGATATCCACTATCTTGGATAGACAACCTATTCGACCAATTGCAAGGAGTGATGCTTTGGTTACCGACGAAGGCTTCCGAAGGCGACCCTCTCCTCGTTTCGCCCACTGGCTTATTGGGATAGTAGCCTTCGAGCTTCTAAGATCGATCTATAATCCGGATATCATCAGTTATTGGTTCGACCAGAGGATGTGTCAAAAACTGCATTCCGAATAAGATATGGGCATTATAAGTTTCTAGTTATGCCTTTTGGATTGACGAATGCACCAGCAGTATTCATGGACTTAATGAATAGAGTATTCAGACCATATCTGGATAAATTCATTATAGTGTTCATCGATGACATACTAATCTACTCAAAGACGGGAGAAGATCACAAGGAGCACTTACAGATTGCATTACAGACACTTCGAGATAATAAATTGTATGCAAAGTTCAGCAAGTGTGAATTTTGGCTACGGGAAGTCAAATTCTTGGGACATGCTATATCTCAGGACGGTATTTTAGTGGACTCATCTAAGATCGATGCAATCTTAAGCTGGAATAGACCAACCAATGCTATGGAACTTAGAAGTTTCCTCGGTTTAGCAAGATATTACAGAAGATTTGTAAAAGGATTCGCCAAGTTAGCAGGACCTTTAACAAATTTGAAGAGGAAGGAAATAAAGTATGAATGGACAGACAAGCATGAGGGTGTACTCTAGGAGTTAAAGAAAAGATTGACTTCTACACCGATACTTGCAATACCTAAGAGTGGAGAAAGGTATGTGATCTATAGTGATGCATCACACCAAGGACTTGGATGTATACTGATGCAAGATGGGAATGTTATTGTATATGGATCAAGACAGTTGAAATTACATGAGAAGAATTATCCTACTCATGATTTGGAACTAGTAGCTATAGTGTTTGCATTAAAGATCTAGAGACACTATCTCTATGGAGAAAAGTTTGATCTATTTTCTAATCATAAGAGTTTGAAGTATTTGTTCTCTCAGAAGGAGTTGAACATGCGACAACGAAGATGGAGGGAGTTACTCAAGGATTATGACTTTTCATTATAGTACCATCTAGGTAAATCAAATGTTGTAGCAGATGCTTTGAGTCATAAACCTCGATTAGTAATCGCTGCATTGCTAATTCAAGAATGGAGAGCATTAGAAGTGTTAACTGAATTTGAGCTTCAGCTAGTGGGACCAATGGAAAGACAATATTTTGGATGTCATATGGTATAACCAACTTTGATCAGTCGTATCATAGAAGCTCAACAAACAACTAAAGATTTAAAGTTATGATTCGTGAAGATGTCAACTAAGGAGCCAGAGATCTAGAGTATCAGTACAGACGGAGCCTTACGATGTAAAGGTAGACTCTGTGTACCTGAGGAAGAAAATCTCCAGAAAGAAATAATGGATGAAGCTCATAAATCACGGATGACAATTCATCCGGGAGGTACAAAGATGTACAAGGATCTGAAGAGGAATTTCTGGTGGGAAGGAATGAAGATAGAGATAGCTAAGTATGTATCTCAATGTCTTACTTATAAGCGAGTAAAGGCAGAACATCAAAAGCCACCTGGGCTTCTACAACCATTGCCGATTCCTCAATAGAAATGGGAACACATCACCATGGATTTCATGGTAGGATTGCCAAAGTCACAGCAGAACCATGATGCTATTTGGGTAATCGTGGATCGACTTAAAAAGATGGCACATTTAATCGCCTACAGTATGACGTATTCAGTAGAACGTTTGAGCCAGATGTATCTACAAAATGTAGTGCGGTTACACGGAGTACCTGTTTCTATTGTGTCAAGTTGAGATTCGTGTTTTACTGCAGAATTTTAGAAGAGTCTCCAAACAGCGATGGGAACGATGTTAAACTTGAGTTCAACTTTTCATCCACAGACCGCTGGTCAAAATGAACGATTTAATCAAGTAATGGAGGATATGTTACGTGCTTGTATCATTAATTTTGAGAATTCTTGAAAGACACATTTACCTTTGATTGAGTTCACCTACAATAACAATTATCATTCGGGCAGAGGAATGGCGCCGTTTGAAGTTTTGTACAGAAGACCTTGCTGATCGCCGCTGTGTTGGACCAAAATTAGAGATACTCAACTTCTTGGACTAGAGATGATACGAGAACCAGTGAGAAGATCCAAATTATACGTGAGAAGATGAAGACAGCCCAGACCCGACACAAGAGATATGCTGACAAGCGACGCAAAGACTTGGAGTTCCTCGTTGGAGATCATATGCTACTAAAGGTTTCACCTATTCAAGGCATCGTCAGATTTGGTCAGAAGAGAGGCAAGTTATCACCACGTTTTATCAGACCATTCGAGATTCTAGAGCATGTTGGAAAAGTTGCTTATCGCCTTGCATTACCACCAAAGATGTCAGGAGTGCACAACGTGTTCCACATCAGTATGCTGAGGAAGTGTGCCCACAACCCAGTGCATGAGATCAACTTTGAGGATATTGAAGTCAACAACAATGTTACATTCAATGAAGGACTGGTTCGTATTTTGGATCGAGGGATCAAGAAGCTCAAAAACAAGGAGATTTCGCTAGGCAAGGTTCAGTGGAAACATCATGATGAAGGAGAAGCTTCATGGGAGCTAGAGTCAGAGATGCGAGAGAAGTTCCCATTTTTGTTTTAGCCTGGTTTGCTTTTGATTTTGAGGACGAAATCTTTTGTTGAGTGGTGGATGATATAATACCCTAAATTTCTAGAGAATATATATAAATAAAACTTCATTCTATAAACTTTTCTTTGTACCTCCCATTTATCCCAATCGATTAACACTTTTTGATACTAATTGATTGACACTTTTTGATACTAATCAATTGACATGTTCCCAATCGATTGCCATTTTACCGACTAAAATTGATTACGTGTCAAGATACCAATCGATTGACATTCTTCTCAATCGATTGCCTTCAAATATATGTTGCCAATCGATTGACTTATGTCCCAATCGATTGCCATAAGCTGAGACAAGTTTTCTTCTTTTCTTTAGCTTTAAACGTGTGGTACTCTTGTTTCTCTATATATATGTATCCCTTTTAGGCCTTGGGTCTGTTTGGTTGGTTTTTGGTTGAGAGAGAGAGAGAGTGTTGATATATATAACCATACACACATATATATATATATATATTTATATCTATCCACACACACACACACACACTCACTGCCCTTAGCAGTTGGGAGGAAGAGAAGAAGAAGAGAAGAGCAAGAAGAAGAAATAAAGAAGAATGAGAGACAGAGAGAGAGCTGGGCAAAGAGGAGAAGAGAGAGGGAGCTTTGGTTTTTCAAGCTCACACACCTAAACACACCCTAGATGCATTTCTAACTCACTTGGTCCCTATATTTGAAGTTTTTATAAGTTATTATGAAGCTTAGATGTGTTATATGCATGAGATGTACATTTACATATGTTATTTTATCAATTTGCTCGAATTCGCTAGAAGGATCCAATCTTCTAAGGATAAAGTGTAATCCTTGCACACCTTACTTAATGTAACCGTCACTCCTAACTGAGAAATAGAGTTAAGGGCAGCCTCAAGCACCTGGGGTTCTAAGCCCAACCTCTGAACAAGTCTAACAGCGATAAACAAATTTGTAGCTCCAGTATCAAATAAAACCTTAATCCGACTACCGAGTAACATGAGTGTACCTTCCATATTCTGCTGAGCTTCCTCTTCGTACCTGGCGTCCTCCAGAATAATAGCATTGAGTCTAGCTTATTCAGCTATAGCTTGAGCAGTCGCTCCATAGTATCCTCCTGGAGGTGGTCGACAGTCTCTAGCAACGTGCCCTAGTTTACCACAGTTATAGCAGATAGTATCCCTATGGAGGTTCTTCTTTGGTTGTCGAAAATCCTTAGCCATATGTCCTAGTACTCCACAGTTAAAGCATTCTCTTGGTCTTCCCCCAGTCGCAGCAGGTGGTACAACTATCTGGTTACGAGGAAAGTTTGGTTGTGATTTCCTCTCTCCTTTCCAGGTTATCTTGTTCCTTATAATCTAGCTGCTGATCACAACATAAACTTTCCTTTCGTTAGAGGTAAGCCTATCGGTTGCTTCAGTGCCTAGCATGCATCCTTCTCTAATCCAAAAGCTAGTCTTACCAATGTCTCAAGTGTCTAGTCGCATTATTGAGGCTCAAAAGAAGAGCGAAGGACTACGACAATGGTTTGAGAAAGCAACAGCTAAGGATCTAGAGGAATGGAAAATTGGATAAGGCAGAAGTCTCCGATGTCGAGACCAACTTTGTGTGCCAAAGGACAACAGTTTAACAGAAGATGTGATAAATGAAGCGTACAGGTCAAGATTAATAGTTCACTTGGGTAGTACGAAGATGTACAAGGACTTGAAGAGAAGTTTTTGGTGAAAAGGTATGAAGAGAGACATTGCAGAGCACATTTTGAAGTGATTTACCTACTAACAGGTAAAAGTGGAGCATCAGAAGCCATTAGGACTTTTGCAACCACTACCAATACCCTGATGGAAGTGGGAGCACATCTCTATAGATTTTGTCATGGGATTTCCAAGGTCGCAATGAAACCATGACGCAATTGGGTAGTCGTGGATTGACTCACCAAGTTAGCGCACTTCATTACGTATAATATGACATATTGAGTCGAGAAGATTAGCCGACTGTACCTGCAATAGATTGTTCAACTGCATGGCATGCCCATTTCGATTATTTCAGATCATGATCTGCTTTTTAAAGCCGGAATCTGTGAAATTTTACAAGCAGCTAAGGGAACTTTGCTAAATTTGAGTTCTGCTTTCCATTCCCAAACTAATGGACAAACAAAAAGGACTAACCAAGTGTTGGAAGATATGCTATGTGTATGCGTGATCGACTTTGAAAGTACTTGAGAGGCACATTTGCCACTCATCAAGTTTGTCTACAATAATAGTTATCATTCGAGCATCAGAATGGCACCGTTCAAAGCATTATATAGAAGACCGTTTCACCCCTTTGTTGGGCCGAGATTAGAGAAGACAAACTTTTGGGGGCAGATATAGTGCGAGAAACTAGCAAGAAGATCAAAATGGTAAGGGAAAGGATGAAGGCAACCTAGAGTAGACAAAATATCTATGCGGACAAGTGCTGCAATGACCTGGAATTCTGCCTAGGAGATCATGTTCTGCTAACAGTTTTCCCAGTAAGAGGGTAGTGAGGTTATGACAAAAGAGAGGGAAGCTTTCACCTCACTATATTGGACCTTTTGAGATTCTGGAGCACATAGGTAAGGTCGCCTACAGGTTAGCACTGCCGCCAAAGGTGTCAGGAGCTCATAATGTGTTTTACGTCAGCATGCTAAGGAAGTACTTGCATAGATTGACGCACAAGACTGACTTCAAAGACATTGAAGTGGACAGTCGTGTGTCAAACACCGAGAGACTAGTATGGATTCTGGGAAGGGAGATCAAGAAACTGAGGATTAAGGAGATCCCACTGGTAAGAGTGCAATGACAGCACCATGACGAGCATGAAGCATCATGGGAGATGGAATCCATAATGCGAGAGAAGTACCCGGAGTTGTTTAGTAAGTCTTAGATCAGATATCAGGGACAAAATCTTTTGTTGGGTGGTAGAGAGATGTAACACCGGCCCATTTATAATTATCTATATATGAATGTATATCAGTAGTTCCGTATTCGTATATGTTAGTTACGATCGTGTATGGATGAACTTTGATGATTAGTTCTTATGGTTTATTCCTTAACCTTTGAATCCTTGGAACATTAGAAGGAAAGCTGCAACAGGAGTCTCGAGCACTCGAGGCACCGGAGCACTCGAGACGGGAGCACTTGAGCTAAAAATATATAAAAAGACTATTTTACCCCTAGGCTTGGAAAACTCTATAAATACCTGAGCTCCTCTAGCATTTTTACGATATAAACTCTGTTAAACAGAGAGCTTAAGAGAGAGAGAGAGAGAGAGAGAGAGAGAGAGAGAGAGAGAGAGAGAGATTCTTGAAAGTTTATACACAAAAATACACACATTCATGCTTGTATGGCCTCCAATTCTTCATCCATTCACCTCCTGCATACACAAACACTTGTATTATAACTATCATTAAGTTTTGGAGCTGTGTTCTTAAGAATCAAAGTGCATAAGGAGGAGTTTTGCAAGTCTTGGAGCTTGTATGTGAAGTTCTTGGAAGATCAACACACATATTCATACATTTTATCATATTTTTCATCATCTAGATCATCTAGATCTTTGTGAGTATACTTACTGACTCAAAATCATGTTTTCTTAAGTTTAATTCATAATCTAGAGCCATGCGTGTAACATACATGAAGATCAAGGCTTAAAAACTGCTACTAAAATTGTCACTATTCTGAACTAAATAACCTGAGCAATTAGACAAAGCACGAGTGCTCGAGCCTAACGAACAGGCCAGGCCAGAGCGCTCGAGAGGCGCGAGTGCTCGAGTTCAATAGTACTTGTAAGAATGAGTAGTAAAAGTTATACCATGGGTTATACTTTATGTATATGCTTGCATGTGCCTTATAGACGATGTACATCATGCTGTTTGAGTAGTAACTTGTTAATCAATAACTTTTATTGAGTTATGTATTCTTAAGGTAGTAACGTAATGGACCCATAAGTTCATATGTGAGAGATAAGAGAACAACATAAATAGTAATGTGATGTACTTAAGTACACGACTCTGAGAATAATGTGCTTTAACTACATATACCATGCGCATTAGTTGTTAATTATGTATAAGTTGTGATAACAAGAATGTAAACTACATATTATGCTTTAACTACATATACCATGATCATGTTCGTCGGTCTAGTCCTTGTGTTTTGTCTATGAAAGAGTAATGAGTCTGTGATGTTGTCGAGATATTACTATGGCCATAAGGGTAACGGTGGTAAGAGTAGTTGTATCTTGTCAGGTACTGTCTATTGTGGACGCCATAGTGGCAAGCGTAGTGGTAGTGCCTTGTTGGTACTATCAAGGTCATTGTGCTGAGATGGTTAATAGTCTACCCTAGGCTGAGTATAATAAGATTGGGGTTGTCAGTAATGAGGTCGTAAGGTAAAGATGTAAGGAATGAGGCCATAAAGTAAAGATGGCAAGATGGTATCCCAACGCCCGTAAGGTAGAGATATTTTGAGACAACAGCGGTATGCCGGATTGCTTGTTAACTAAATGGAATAAGATTGGGGTTGCCAATAATGAGGCCGTAAGGTTAAGATGCCAAGTAATGAGCCATAAGGTAAATATGGCAAGATGGTAACCCAACAGTAGTAAGATAAAGATATTCCAAGCCAACGGCATTTATGCCAGAATGCATGAAAAGAGTCGAGTTTGTGTAGGATTGAGCTTGGGGTCCAATGATTGGATTAGTGATTCAAAGGAAGTTGAGTTGTGCAGATTGAATCGGTGGTTCAAAAGCATAGAGTCAAGTCTGTATAGATTGGACATGTGGTCCAAAGTAAAGCTAAGATTGGATCAATGATCCAAAGTATGTCGAGTTTATTAAAGATTGAATAGTTGGTTCAATATGGATCGTCGAGTCAGTGTCGATTGGACCAATAGTCCAAAGAGGTCAGTTGGTTAGTGTCGGTTGAGTTTTCAAGTTCGAGTATTATCATTAAAATCTCCAGACTAATTTAACATGTCAAGATCGGGAATTAAAAAACTTAATGTGCGGTCTTCTAATGTATAAAAAAAAGGAAAATTTGTTTCTAAAATGGAATAACGAGTGTTTTCTGAACCTGTTCAATGTATTAGGTTTACTCACTTAGCTTGCAGTAAAGGTGACGACTTTCATATCCAGGATAATCAAACATCTAGATCTTACAGAAGTAGAGTATTTGGATGAGTACGCCGAGGAAGGCTATGGCTTTGCAAGTTAGCTGGTGAGAGTGGAAGACTCTTAGTTTACTTATCTTTCATTATGTTGAGGCACTAAGATGCTAGACTTATTATTATGTTGTAGGCTTTTACCCTATATATTATTCTCTTTTCTTTTCCTTAGTTCTATAATAATGAGATTTAACACTCTAATGTTTAATATATAAGTATGCCTAGACCACTATGTTTATTACCGCTGCTTGTTATTTATGTTATCAGTTCTTTATTGCTATGGAGAATCATGAGGTATTCAACTTGCCACGGACCTACGGACCCAAAATAGAAAGTGTTTAAATTTTTTCTATTTTTGTTTAGAATATCTTCATATTCCCAACTATCAATTGATTGTGACTCCATGCTAGTGTACCAATCAAAAGCATTACCTTTAAGGGTGCAGACAAACTGCTTGATGAGAAGATCCCCTTCAGTTCCAGCATTGTTGTATATTTCAACAAAGTGGGCGACATGTTGCTTTGGGTTGCCCTTTCCATCGAACTATTGGAACTTAGGAGGTTAGTATCCCTCAGGCATCCTCATGTCGTCAATCCTTTTCATATAAGGCTTTGAATACATGAGATTACGTTGAGGACCACCTCCATATTGTGCTCTTGTTGTATTTGTTATCATGTCATGGAGTTTTTGGACAAATAACGCACCAACAAAAGTTGAGGTAGCAATATGTTCTTCCACTTGCTTAGCAGGTGACGCATGTTTGTCATTATTTGTGGGTACAATTGGAGGGGGTATACCCAGGAGGATATTTTAGGCTTTGGCTTTACTCCCCTATGTTTTGACCCTATAACTTGTAAAGAAGCTATTTGTAAGTCTTTTTCTTCAATAGTCTTTGTAAGTTGGTCAATTGCACGAGCCATTGTTGCTAGTTGTTCTTCGATTGAAGCTGCATTGGTCATCATGACTGGCATCTCCATTGTGTAGGAAGACGTGTTTTAGCTTGTGTGCTTTGAGGAAATGCACTTTTTCAGGTTCCCTAGAGATAACCCTGAGGACGAATCTGAGTTTGATTCAGCATCTGAGACCAAGTGATATGAACACGCTGACAAGTTCTTCGTGGTATCATCCTCTATAACAACTAGAAGTTTCTTGGCCTGCAACATGTCATTCGTTTTTGTCCCCATAGGAGCAGTGTTGACAACCGCGTGAACCTTCATATGTGCTGATTTCACCGAAGTTGACTTGACCACCAGTGGAGGTAGCAACTTTTGTTTTGCTATGTATGAATGGCCCTGATTATACTCTATTGGTGCTCTTTGTAGAGGAGCTGCTATTGCTACTTGCACTAACAACATTCTTGCCACTATTCTTGGTGTCTTTGGGAAGTTGAACCTTCTTAGATGCCATTGAATTTTGCTAGAGTAGGATTTTGAGACTTTGATGTAGGAGAAAGAGATGAAAGGTAGAGATGTCCCACCGGGCGTGCTAGAAATTTGTACGCAACAAAATTCAAGTATGGAAATAACGAGAAAATTGATTAACAAATGTGATTTTATTGATTTCAGAAAATATGAGTACAATCTCTGTAGATATTCTTTTACAACAAAAAGAAAATTCCTTTGATTCAATCTCCTTGATTGTTCACGATTCAAGGGCTTCTAGTGCTTGTTCTTGAACTATAGATTTATCCTTCAAATCTTCACAGTGGATGGAACTAAAGGGAAGCTTGAACGAGGGTTGAGGCTTGATCTCGAACAAACGAATGATTAATCTTTCTTCAATTTCTTGAAGAATGGATTAAACAGGCTAGATTTGAATCTGAAGAACAACAAACTGTATGTTTCTTCTTTAGAAAGGCTTAAGATGACTTGAATGTAAGAGAGTTCTCAATTTTATAGAGAAAGTTCAGTTTGTTCAAAGGTTCAAAAGTCCTTTCTACATGGGTAGAGACCCCTATTTATAGGCTTAGGGTGTAGAGTTTTAATTTGAGACTCAATACATCCTAACCGTTGATTTGAAGTCTTCCCTTAAGATTTTGACCCGTGTCACCACTTTAGAGACTATTATTTATATGGTTTCAAATGGTGTATATGACACATGTCAAAAATAAATTGGTCCATTTGCATTATGTGGGGCCTACATTTGAGCTAATTTTAATTTCTTGATTTTGACTAATTGTAATAAGTAAATTTAATCAATTATTAATTAATCAACTGGTAATTAAATAATTACCAAAATTTTAATGTCGACACTTATCATTACAACAGTGGATTGTGGGAGTAGTACGATTCCTTGCGATATGTCATGGCTTCCTATAGTTGAAACATCCTCTGTCGTTTGATAGTGGGGCAGTAAGCAGCGCCTGAGGTAGTGGTACTTGCTTTCGATATTGCTGTAGTCAAGAATAACTCTGTTGAGGCTTCCTAGTTCCATCCCAGGTTATCTTGTTGCCTTGATAATTACCTTGCGGCCTCTAACCCTATGTATTCCTTGATGACAAATTCTGAAAACTCCTTTGTTGAAAGTTCCTCGACGGCTGGGTCGGTTCAATGTTGGTCACTGAACTGGGTAAGCATCCTTCTCCAATTCCACAGCAAATCGTACAATTCCCTCAAATGACTGATTCAGGTGGTCGACCATCATATGGCACAAGTGAGGGTTCAATCCTTGGTGAAACCTATTCACCTTCTACTGCTGCGTGTTAATCATTTGTTGAGTGAATCGATATAAACGTTCAAACTGCATTGTGTATTCCTGTACAGTCCATCCTCCCTAGACTAATTTGAAAAAGTTCTTCTCTTGTTGATCCTTCTTGTCTTCTAGAAAATACTTCTCTAGAAACCTACCCTTAAACGACTCCCAAGGCATTACCCTTGTAGCAATCATTCCAACAGTGGCTCTCTCAGCCTCCCACCAGTCTGCGGCGGCATATGATAGCTGAAACGTAGCAAGACAACACTTATTTTGCTCATTGCATTCCAGTACCTCGAATATCAATTCCATCTCTTGTATCTATTGCTCTGCTTTTCACGACTCTATCAATCTGTCAAACTTCTCTAGACATAATCCATGAAAATGTTTGAGTAACTTATCTCCTATCTATCTTGGCAATGGTGGTATAATAGGATACTAGATAGATCATTTGGTTAGTGGCATGGTTGTAGGTTTCATTCTACATGTTCCATTCTCTGCATAAACGCCTTGAAGACTCCTGAT
This sequence comes from Hydrangea macrophylla, assembly GCA_033977485.1. NCBI lineage: Eukaryota > Viridiplantae > Streptophyta > Magnoliopsida > Cornales > Hydrangeaceae > Hydrangea > Hydrangea macrophylla. The sequence continues at coordinate 20,947,245 of CM066998.1, forward strand.
GGGTCCATGCCTCCTGGGATGGGTGCTCCTAATCATGAAGGATTCCTTCTTGCTCCAACCATTGTGATCTAGTGATGTGTACCTACAAAAGACCTATTTATTAGCTGAAAGTCTTCTAGAAGAAACAAAATCAAGATATGGAGAAAATGAGATGAACTACCAGTTCTAAACATCAACTCATAACAATATTAAATCAAAGTCATATCACTGTTATCTCAAGAGTACTGCTTATATACATACATCAAAAGATGTACCATGGAGTACACAATAGTCAAATGGTGTACCACATGGACATAACTATTAAAAGTACTAAATTCAACTTATAATGCTAATACTAGTGTTAATCACCTATTCAAAAGCTATGGTCCAATAGCTATCTCTCAAGCTCTCAAAAATCATGTAGACAACATGTCCTGATAAAACTAACAAAATCTACAATGTGCAAATCCTAACTCAAAAGTCGTAAGTATCTGATCCCACTGAGGGTGCCCTGTTTGCTGATGTAATATCCATCTCTTTTGGTGGATCGTTCTCTATTGGTGCAGCGAGACCTCCAGCTATAGCTGCAATATTCCAATAGTCTACTATCATATCATTAACATCAAATGCTGGTCAAACAGTGTCAATAATTGTCACGCCCCGGAGTAAGCCAAAAATAGGGAAAATAAAAATTTTCCTTTATGGGTCCGTAGACACGTGACTAGTTTGTTAACCGTTCTGTCCTTCTAACTCCGCACCATAAAAATCATAAGGAAATGCTAGAACATAAGCATAATCTAAACTTATCAGAGCGTAAGTACAGCAGCGGAAATTAAACAGGGATTACAATAACTTCAATCTTAATACAAGAGTCCATACTAAACAATTTATACAATCTTAAAACTTGAGAAACTGTCTATCAGGTCCTGGGCAAGGCTTTATTCTCCTTGGCTCCACGGTACAGCATCCTGAACTCTTCTATCTATCTCCAAACCTGCAACACTCTGGGCATACGAATGCCCAGGGCGTAACATGCCGTCAGCCTTGGAACAAGGCTGAGTGAGGGTCTCAACCGCACAATAATCAGTAAATACAACACATCTCTCAACTCACGTCATAATTTAGTACTTTAAAGCACGGTTATTCTCTTATCAAAAGACGCATTCTCACCACGGGCATAATAGAGGTTTCAACAAGAAAGATAAATAGATAAATATAACATCATAGAATACATTCTCTTTATTATAAACTCGTGCGTGCAAATGCATGATCACTAAGACTCACTCCCAACTCTTTTCAAAGACACTTGCTTTTAAACAGATATTTTCAAAACCATATTATTTTAAAACCAAAACTTTCCAAAACCAAATCATTTATACCAGATCATTTCCTCCTCCACTCAATCTCATCATTCACTTTCTCTCTCTCATCCACTTGACAACACGCGGTATATCAAGGATGAAAATATACTATCACAGCCAATTCATACTCATTCCCTTGATAGGCCACCGGACGTCTTCACGGCGCACACTATCTATAAACAATGAAACTGGCACATGGGACGTCTTCAACCATGTGTATACTCTCACCGGTCGTCTACACGGCTGAGAAATATATTAGGGCACTAGCCGGATGTATTCAACGATACATGGGACGTCTTCAACCACGTATGCGCATCACCAGACGTCTTCAACGGCGAGAGGCGCGCTAGGAACCCCAACCGTTCATGTCCACCCGGCTCGTCAGCCGTTGATCCATAGGATCCAGAAATCACATCTCATCTCATTCACGTTCTCATCAAACACTTCTCTTTCTCATACATGACGCATGCTGACACATGTCATGAAATGCACGTGTGTCCATCATCGATACTCATATGCAATTCTACTTTTATTCCTCTTTATTATTAACATGGCATGCGTTATTTATTCAGTCAACAACATCGTAAAACGTGCATTTAACACATAGCGGCAGAAACGTAACATATAGAGCATGGATCATATAACATGGATTTGATACCGATAAACATATAGATAAAACCCTTGACATGCTCACGTATGCGATAGCACTACCATAACATGCTTTTAGACATCTTATAATTAACGGCAATACACTTGACATCATAAATCAGCTCATCACTTATACAGAATATCATACATGTGACTTTAATCATCTTATATTAGTCATAATAGGATTAGAGTGAGGTTAGGAAACTCACCTTGAGTCGCTGCTCCTCGAAACGTAGATAAACGTCAAGTTCTACAACAATAAACGGAATAAACAGAAGTAATGTATGAGTACAACTATAGGGGCAAAATGGTAATTTTACCAAATGAGGTCATAAACCTCAAGGTAGTGATCTATGTGTCATTCTAAGTCCAACGCCATTGACTAGACTCAAATCGGAGTCCGTCGCGTTTTTCGAGGTAATATGCGGGGCTTACTATACTAATGCAGGCCCTAAGAGACAGGCTGTATTTTCGACCGAGTCGAAAAGTCACCAAACTTTACGGGAATGTTCTAAACATTATTCTAAGACTCTGGGAACTGACCGCGTAATTTTCGGAGTCCTAGATTATTTATTATGAAATATTAAAGATAATATATGCCAGAAAATACCCGAAACGGGATTTAAATATGTAATTATAATTATACAGAGAAATCAGTACTTAAAAGTATTTTTATTAAATACTAGATATTAAAATACACTATCAGTATTTATTTCATAATTTTCGGAGCTCGTTTGGTATTTTTAATAATTAATATACTCATAAAATAGCTCCTTATTAATTATTAAAAATACTGGACTATAATATTATAACTTTATAATTTACACTATATAATAAAATAGTCCCTGGGTCATTACCCTATTTTTCTAGAATTTATAAATACACATAGGTATTTATTAACTATTTAAAATTATTTAAAACTAATATTTATTATTTATTTTTAACCATATAAATAATAAATATACAATATATATAATATAATAATGATATATAGAATATTAAAATAATATTCTATAATATTAAAAACCTTAATGGTTTAATTATAAATTAATTAATAATTATTAAAACTAATTAAACCCTTTAAAACTAATAATAATCATAATAATAATAATAATAATAATAATAATAATAATAATAATATATTCTGAGACCCGACGGGTCGACCCGAACCGATCCATGGGTAAACGGGTTACCCGGATACACTCTCAAAGGAACCCAGACAAAACTCGCGGGTTTGACCCGAACCCGAACCCGAATCCTAAACGGGCTACCCATATAACCTCACAACTAAACCCATTGGGTTGACCTTAACCCGACCCGAACCTAACCCGCTAACACTCACAACTAAACCTACCCATGACCCGAATCCGAAACCCATTCTTACTCACATACTAACCCAGCCCGCTAGTCCAAACCCTTACTGAACCCGAACCGGACTTAACCCAAACCCTGACCCATCTATACACACAAACTGACCTAACCCGTTAACCCTAACCCGAGCCGAACCTGACCTAAACCCAAAACCATTACCACTCACAACATAACCCGCCCCGACTATCCAAAACCCGACCCGAACTCAGCCCGACGTCAAAACGACGTCGTGCTACTTAAAGTACCCACGGGTTTTAAAAACCCATACCCGACCCGCTATCCTACCCACTTAGACAGTCAGACTAACCCGCCCATAACCCGACCCTAACCCGGTTGTTATAACCCGAACCCAAACGGGTCACCACCTTCTTCTCCGGCGAGACCAGGCCGCCGGAAAGTCGGGCTTCGCCGGCGATTCTTGAATCCTCCATATCTTTCTCATTTCTTAACCAAAATGCACGAGGTCAACGGGGAAATGACCGGAATCTCACCCTCTACAACATAATCTAAGCTGGGGAAACGATTCATTCGTTTGGTGGTCCTACGAGTGGATTATTCTTTCGGCCATAACAAACAATAATGGCCTGCATGGCCATGTAAACACACCCCATTTCAAAAACTGCTCAATGGGGATCCTACTGGGTTCACTAGGGTCTATTTGGTGTAGGAATAAGGGGTTTTGGTTAACTTTGAGAAAATCAAGCTCAAGCTTGAGCTTTAATGGTGGCCGGAGCTCACAGTGAGCCTTAGGCTCTGTTTGGGAGCTTGCATGTGGGTCTGAGGGTGTCTAGGGAACATGCAGGAGTATAGGAAGCAGAAGAGGGGGTGGGGTTTTACCTCAATGTATCTTAATCTTCTCTGATCTCTCTCTCCCTTCGATTTCTTCTTTCTTCTTCTCTGCGTGTCTCTGTGTGTGTATATGATACACTATGAGACAGAGATGGGGTGTTGTGTGTTAGAGGGAGTGGACAGAGAGGGAATAGAGATGAGGGTATGGTGTGTGTATAGAGGCCGGGGGTGGTGGGGTGAGAGATGTTCTCTCAAGCTTTCTCTCACTCTCTCGGTCACTCTCTCTCTATAAAATCTGCATAAGCAGATTGTAGGGAAGATTTTTGTGCTGTGTGTGTACATGGAGTATACATATATATATATAGAGAAATGGGTAATGTTGACAAGTGTCATGGGGTTGTTGCCAAGTGTTATGCTTGGTGTGTGCATGATGTGTACCCACATGTGCAAGTGGGTGTGTGTGTTCAAGGGTAGATTGGGGTAGGGTCCACATGATCGCCAAGTAGCAGTGTGGGTCCCATACCAGGTAATATGCACTGAGATGTATTCCTAAGTCCCAATGTAAGTGTATGTGTATGCTGTGTGTATCTAAGGGGTAGATTATCAGGGTGGGGTCCACCTAGGGAGGTAGTGTGGGTCCCACATAACTCCTAAATACATTGTGGTCCTACTCACTGGTAAGTGCACTGGGAGGTGTGCCAAAGTTCTAGTGTAAGTACAATGATGTGAGAGTGAACACAATATCAAAACATTAGAGTACAGGGCTGTGTACGGATCTAAGTTTAAATCTGTCTAAGGATTCCACTATTGAGGTTATAAACGTCGAGACTACGACTATCTAATCTTAGTACTGGCTTAAGAATCCTATCGTCGTCGTTAGGATGCTAATTAAAGGATTTTTAATAAGGGTTTCTAGCTAAGGCCATCCTAATGGACCTTCTGTAATTGCACTACGGTGATGTCACCAATCTGATATTCCTACGTGGAATTTCTAGAAAATTCTGGGTGCTACATCTCTACCCACCTTATTTGAGGATTTCGTCCTCGAAATCTAGAGTTTGCTAGATCTTAAATGTGCCAAGTCTTACTCATATGGTTAGTTGTTCTTTACTAACTCAGGCGCTCTTATCAATCTAAATGGTCTTCCTGACCATAAGTTGTTGTCCACTGTTCCTGGGTCTGATTTCTATGGAATACATCAGCTCCTTCTCACAATTTCTCTTGAACTTTCCCAAACATCTTGTAACATCATTTCCATATAGAGTTCAGAATTCTAGCAGTGGGCATGGTACCTTCAGTCTTCCATTCTGTTCAGTGCTGGAATTGATTCCCTGATCTGCGTGTTCTCTTTCTGGATATTTGTGGTGGTGGAGCATTGTTCTGAACTTCTTGTTCGGGACAAACTTTGCGTACATGCCCAGTCTTTCCACAATTGAAACACCGTACTTGTTTCCCGGTGAGTTGTCTCGGTGCTGTGCACTCTTTGGAGTGGTGTCCAAGTGTTCCGCAGTTGTAGCAGATATCACGTTGCTTTACATGTGTCTGAACGGCTGTCTGGCTAACTCTTCTGTCACTGATTTGCTGTCTCTTGTTATGATTCTGAGTGCGCTCAGAGTTTCCTCTAGTGATTACAGACTGCATTCGAGCGCTTGCTCGTGACTCTTGATTGCCTCTTCGACTTTCTCCTGGGTTGGTTGTCTGGAACCAGTTGTCTTTTTCTCCTTGTGGGTGGCTTTTTAGTTTCTTGCTGTTCAGAGCTATGTTCTCTAGTTGCGTGGCTAATTCGACCATTTCTTCGAACGGTTGGTCAAGGTATACTGCTGCTGTCTTTTGAATATCTGGATTTAGTCCTCCGTAATATTGTAGTGTCTTATTTTGCTGAGTATCTACCATGAATGGAGCAAATCGTGATAGTCTCTCAAATTTCGACGTGTATTCTTGCACCGTCATGTCGCCTTGAACTAACTCTATAAATTCCTTTTTCTTCTTGTTTCTTTCTGTTCTTGGGAAGTACTTTGCTAGGAATTTTGTTTTGAATGCTTCCCACGTCATTCTCCTTGTAACATCTTCGCCCACTGTAGCTTCGACAGATTCCCACCAGTCGGCTGCCGAATATGTCAATTGGAAAACAGCCAAGCGTCTTTTCTCCGTTTCGTTGCATTCAAGGGCTTGAAACATTCGTTCCATATCACGAAGCCATTGCTCAGCTTCCCATGCTTCTGTCATTCCAGTGAAAGTTCCTGGTTTAAGTGCACGGAATCTCTCAAGCAGTTTATCTCCTGTCTGACAAGTATCTCTGCTGTTGATGACGCGGTCCAAGTGATCACTTGCTTGCTCCACACGTCGGACAAGGGCTCTTATCAATCCAGTTGGATCTACTGCTGGAGGTATCACATTTGTTGTTCCGTGGGATGAATTCTGAGTATTCCATTTTCTCTTAACCATGGTGTATGCTAGCAAGGGTTATACCTACGAGTTAACACCTATTTGGTCAATACCTTATCTTATCTCGTCTGATCATATAACAAGTAACAGTATTGAGTTAACAGGGATTTCTAGCATATAATGATCATCATAACTACTACTAGGATTAAGGGTAAGGCATTCTTATCCTTGGCCTTTCTAGACTCTAGGTTGAACTGACTGTTCTGAGATCCATCTCAGGAAGTTCGTCAGTGCCTAAAACATCTATCAACTAATGGTCAAGTCTATATTCTTATTAATAATAAACATTTAAGAGGTAAGAGTAGTAATTAGTTAAAAGTGAGAAATCATCTCATCCATACAATTATAGGTAAGTCAAGTCAGAAACATCTACTACTGATCAGAAAATAAAAGGGTACATCAACAGTACGAATATTAATTCTACGAATCTGGAATACATCAAAAGAAGTGGAACAATTAAAATATAAGATGAATCTAGCTAAGAATCCATCCTCCATCTCTCTCAACATCAGAGTCAGAGGTCACTTCTCCTAAGTCACTGGATGGTGGAAAGTCAATCGGAGGGATACCAACAAATGCATCCCAGGCTGGCTCTAGGGGCCAATCAGGGTCCTCTATCATCTCTGGCTCCGCTAGTGGGTCTTCATCTGGATCATCATCTGAGTCATCGTCAGAACCTGCAGGGGTAACATAGTGTACTATGTCCTCTGGTGGCTCGTCCTGGTCATAGATCGCAAGGTTTCCAAGGGCATGGGGAATCTCTTCCATCTCCGTAGATGGCAAGCGCGGTGCTATCACTCTATGATAGGCTAACTCTGGAACAGGTCTCTCACGGAGGAAGCAACGTGTCCACTTCCTTATACTCTGGCGAACTCTATGCTTGATGGTGTTGCTAACATGGCCAAATCCTCGAGGGGCAAATTGTCTCTCTAAGGTAACTCTGTACTGTCCATCCTCAGCATCGTGCTCTATCTCGTACTCCATGCTAGCCTGCCCAACACAGAAAACTAACTTAGTGCTGGTGCTAATTAAAGACATATCTTAAAATTTTATAGTAATAAGGGGGGGGGGATACCTTTCTTAATTCTTTCTAAACCTTGAGTTACTGTTAATTGTTCCAAATCTGACTCTCTGATCCTATAATAGTTCTTGCTTCTACATTTATTACACTTATGACCTCTATGGCTCAACTTATCGTAGGGATTTCTCAGTCATTATTATAGACTAAGAGTATACAAGTTTAAATAAATTACTAATGACAAACAAGCAATACCTCCACGTTGAACATATATATATCAAGTTAAAGATAACATCCATAGATAGATTTAAACATAGTGCAACATAGTTACAAAAACATTTACATTAGAGAGTGCGTACGCTAAGTACATACATAGTGGGGAATAGTGCCAACAACATATACATGAAAGGCATACACGTTACTACTACTACGTGTTACATGCCTGAGTACAGATATATACACAAAAGATGGACTAACAGTCCTATTACATAATCCTTCGATCATCCAGGTCCTAGATCTTCGACTTTCCCTTCCCAGCTATGTCTTTCTTGGGTGGCTTCTTGCTCGCATTCTTAGTTGGGTCAGCATTGACTGAGGAATCAGCATCCTCCACAGAATTGGTCTCCTTTGCTGAAACTTCTTCATCATCATCCTTCTCCTTATCAGTCCCCATAACTGACTCATCAGTCAAAGGTGTATCAGCTATGGACTCCTCTGGTACTGGGGGTGGCATAGCAGAAGATGGTCCTACGCGTCCTGGTGGGGGTGTCAGCTTAACTCAAAAAGTCATGACTCGAAGGGTATAGCTGTCATGAGTCATCTCAGCAGCTTCCTGATGAACAAGTCTAAGGGTGTTTTCTCGATAATATGCCTCTCTCTGCAGAATCTCTGGGTCCTCAATCCCCAACACATGTACATCATGCCACATATTTTCCTCTAAATGTAGCTGGGCACTCCGTATGATCCTTTGCCGGTACAACACTGGGTCCGCAGGCTCTATACGATCTGGGTAAACCCAATGTCCTCCAAACCCGTCGTGGACATAGAATGGTTCCATGCTAACCTGTCCAATGTAAACTATCATAGGGTTAGTATTTTCATAAGTAGGGAAAAGATCTAATGGTTTATAACTTAAAGTGCATAGGACAAACGGTAAATGCCTAACCTAGGCTCTGATACCACTAAAACCCTGTCACGCCCCGGAGTAAGCCAAAAATAGGGAAAATAAAAATTTTCCTTTATGGGTCCGTAGACACGTGACTAGTTTGTTAACCGTTCTGTCCTTCTAACTCCGCACCATAAAAATCATAAGGAAATGCTAGAACATAAGCATAATCTAAACTTATCAGAGCGTAAGTACAGCAGCGGAAATTAAACAGGGATTACAATAACTTCAATCTTAATACAAGAGTCCATACTAAACAATTTATACAATCTTAAAACTTGAGAAACTGTCTATCAGGTCCTGGGCAAGGCTTTATTCTCCTTGGCTCCACGGTACAGCATCCTGAACTCTTCTATCTATCTCCAAACCTGCAACACTCTGGGCATACGAATGCCCAGGGCGTAACATGCCGTCAGCCTTGGAACAAGGCTGAGTGAGGGTCTCAACCGCACAATAATCAGTAAATACAACACATCTCTCAACTCACGTCATAATTTAGTACTTTAAAGCACGGTTATTCTCTTATCAAAAGACGCATTCTCACCACGGGCATAATAGAGGTTTCAACAAGAAAGATAAATAGATAAATATAACATCATAGAATACATTCTCTTTATTATAAACTCGTGCGTGCAAATGCATGATCACTAAGACTCACTCCCAACTCTTTTCAAAGACACTTGCTTTTAAACAGATATTTTCAAAACCATATTATTTTAAAACCAAAACTTTCCAAAACCAAATCATTTATACCAGATCATTTCCTCCTCCACTCAATCTCATCATTCACTTTCTCTCTCTCATCCACTTGACAACACGCGGTATATCAAGGATGAAAATATACTATCACAGCCAATTCATACTCATTCCCTTGATAGGCCACCGGACGTCTTCACGGCGCACACTATATGTAAACAATGAAACTGGCACATGGGACGTCTTCAACCATGTGTATACTCTCACCGGTCGTCTACACGGCTGAGAAATATATTAGGGCACTAGCCGGATGTATTCAACGATACATGGGACGTCTTCAACCACGTATGCGCATCACCGGACGTCTTCAACGGCGAGAGGCGCGCTAGGAACCCCAACCGTTCATGTCCACCCGGCTCGTCAGCCGTTGATCCATAGGATCCAGAAATCACATCTCATCTCATTCACGTTCTCATCAAACACTTCTCTTTCTCATACATGACGCATGCTGACACATGTCATGAAATGCACGTGTGTCCATCATCGATACTCATATGCAATTCTACTTTTATTCCTCTTTATTATTAACATGGCATGCGTTATTTATTCAGTCAACAACATCGTAAAACGTGCATTTAACACATAGCGGCAGAAACGTAACATATAGAGCATGGATCATATAACATGGATTTGATACCGATAAACATATAGATAAAACCCTTGACATGCTCACGTATGCGATAGCACTACCATAACATGCTTTTAGACATCTTATAATTAACGGCAATACACTTGACATCATAAATCAGCTCATCACTTATACAGAATATCATACATGTGACTTTAATCATCTTATATTAGTCATAATAGGATTAGAGTGAGGTTAGGAAACTCACCTCGAGTCGCTGCTCCTCGAAACGTAGATAAACGTCAAGTTCTACAACAATAAACGGAATAAACAGAAGTAATGTATGAGTACAACTATAGGGGCAAAATGGTAATTTTACCAAATGAGGTCATAAACCTCAAGGTAGTGATCTATGTGTCATTCTAAGTCCAACGCCATTGACTAGACTCAAATCGGAGTCCGTCGCGTTTTTCGAGGTAATATGCGGGGCTTACTATACTAATGCAGGCCCTAAGAGACAGGCTGTATTTTCGACCGAGTCGAAAAGTCACCAAACTTTACGGGAATGTTCTAAACATTATTCTAAGACTCTGGGAACTGACCGCGTAATTTTCGGAGTCCTAGATTATTTATTATGAAATATTAAAGATAATATATGCCAGAAAATACCCGAAACGGGATTTAAATATGTAATTATAATTATACAGAGAAATCAGTACTTAAAAGTATTTTTATTAAATACTAGATATTAAAATACACTATCAGTATTTATTTCATAATTTTCGGAGCTCGTTTGGTATTTTTAATAATTAATATACTCATAAAATAGCTCCTTATTAATTATTAAAAATACTGGACTATAATATTATAACTTTATAATTTACACTATATAATAAAATAGTCCCTGGGTCATTACCCTATTTTTCTAGAATTTATAAATACACATAGGTATTTATTAACTATTTAAAATTATTTAAAACTAATATTTATTATTTATTTTTAACCATATAAATAATAAATATACAATATATATAATATAATAATGATATATAGAATATTAAAATAATATTCTATAATATTAAAAACCTTAATGGTTTAATTATAAATTAATTAATAATTATTAAAACTAATTAAACCCTTTAAAACTAATAATAATCATAATAATAATAATAATAATAATAATAATAATAATAATATATTCTGAGACCCGACGGGTCGACCCGAACCGATCCATGGGTAAACGGGTTACCCGGATACACTCTCAAAGGAACCCAGACAAAACTCGCGGGTTTGACCCGAACCCGAACCCGAATCCTAAACGGGCTACCCATATAACCTCACAACTAAACCCATTGGGTTGACCATAACCCGACCCGAACCTAACCCGCTAACACTCACAACTAAACCTACCCATGACCCGAATCCGAAACCCATTCTTACTCACATACTAACCCAGCCCGCTAGTCCAAACCCTTACTGAACCCGAACCGGACTTAACCCAAACCCTGACCCATCTATACACACAAACTGACCTAACCCGTTAACCCTAACCCGAGCCGAACCTGACCTAAACCCAAAACCATTACCACTCACAACATAACCCGCCCCGACTATCCAAAACCCGACCCGAACTCAGCCCGACGTCAAAACGACGTCGTGCTACTTAAAGTACCCACGGGTTTTAAAAACCCATACCCGACCCGCTATCCTACCCACTTAGACAGTCAGACTAACCCGCCCATAACCCGACCCTAACCCGGTTGTTATAACCCGAACCCAAACGGGTCACCACCTTCTTCTCCGGCGAGGCCAGGCCGCCGGAAAGTCGGGCTTCGCCGGCGATTCTTGAATCCTCCATATCTTTCTCATTTCTTAACCAAAATGCACGAGGTCAACGGGGAAATGACCGGAATCTCACCCTCTACAACATAATCTAAGCTGGGGAAACGATTCATTCGTTTGGTGGTCCTACGAGTGGATTATTCTTTCGGCCATAACAAACAATAATGGCCTGCATGGCCATGTAAACACACCCCATTTCAAAAACTGCTCAATGGGGATCCTACTGGGTTCACTAGGGTCTATTTGGTGTAGGAAAAAGGGGTTTTGGTTAACTTTGAGAAAATCAAGCTCAAGCTTGAGCTTTAATGGTGGCCGGAGCTCACAGTGAGCCTTAGGCTCTGTTTGGGAGCTTGCATGTGGGTCTGAGGGTGTCTAGGGAACATGCAGGAGTATAGGAAGCAGAAGAGGGGGTGGGGTTTTACCTCAATGTATCTTAATCTTCTCTGATCTCTCTCTCCCTTCGATTTCTTCTTTCTTCTTCTCTGCGTGTCTCTGTGTGTGTATATGATACACTATGAGACAGAGATGGGGTGTTGTGTGTTAGAGGGAGTGGACAGAGAGGGAATAGAGATGAGGGTATGGTGTGTGTATAGAGGCCGGGGGTGGTGGGGTGAGAGATGTTCTCTCAAGCTTTCTCTCACTCTCTCGGTCACTCTCTCTCTATAAAATCTGCATAAGCAGATTGTAGGGAAGATTTTTGTGCTGTGTGTGTACATGGAGTATACATATATATATATAGAGAAATGGGTAATGTTGACAAGTGTCATGGGGTTGTTGCCAAGTGTTATGCTTGGTGTGTGCATGATGTGTACCCACATGTGCAAGTGGGTGTGTGTGTTCAAGGGTAGATTGGGGTAGGGTCCACATGATCGCCAAGTAGCAGTGTGGGTCCCATACCAGGTAATATGCACTGAGATGTATTCCTAAGTCCCAATGTAAGTGTATGTGTATGCTGTGTGTATCTAAGGGGTAGATTATCAGGGTGGGGTCCACCTAGGGAGGTAGTGTGGGTCCCACATAACTCCTAAATACATTGTGGTCCTACTCACTGGTAAGTGCACTGGGAGGTGTGCCAAAGTTCTAGTGTAAGTACAATGATGTGAGAGTGAACACAATATCAAAACATTAGAGTACAGGGCTGTGTACGGATCTAAGTTTAAATCTGTCTAAGGATTCCACTATTGAGGTTATAAACGTCGAGACTACGACTATCTAATCTTAGTACTGGCTTAAGAATCCTATCGTCGTCGTTAGGATGCTAATTAAAGGATTTTTAATAAGGGTTTCTAGCTAAGGCCATCCTAATGGACCTTCTGTAATTGCACTACGGTGATGTCACCAATCTGATATTCCTACGTGGAATTTCTAGAAAATTCTAGGTGCTACAATAATTGCCTCAGCAAAGCTACTTGCTATGGCTATGGCCTCTGCTAACCCTACCTCCCCTATAACAAATCCATCAGGCTACGCAATCATCACAGCTACCCACTATGCTACCATCTGTGCAATTGGCCTAGTTGATAACTTTGGTGCTATTGGTATCTCGGGTGCAACTACCTCCTCCTATGGATTGTCCTCCCTAGCTATCTCCATGTCCTCTCCAACTACCTCAATGTCATCTCTAACTAGAACCTCTATGTCTACCAGCTCTGGGTCCTCAGGTTCATCCTCCTCTGATAAGTACTCTGGCTCCTTAGGGTTGTCCTCTGACTCCTCATCGTCTATAGGCTCCTCCTCTCCATCCCTATATATATCCTCATTAGGATGCTCATCATCTGGCTCAGCGTCCATCCTCATCATCCTATATTGGCGTAGGCTCTCGGTCATCTGGCTGATCCTGGGGCTCTAGAATTGGTACATCAGGTACCGGTGTAACACCAGCCCTTTTATCTATAATTATCTACATGTGAATATATTTCAGTAGTTCTGTATTCGTATATGTTAGTTACAATCGTGTATAGATTAACTCTGATGATTAGTTCTTATGGATGTTTATTCCTTAACCTTTGAATCATTGGAACATTAGAAAAAAAGCTGCAGCAGGAGCCCAGAGCGCTCAGATGGACTTTGCCTTCAGGAGCTTTTCCACACACATCCTCTACTTCCCGTTGCTTTTCTTGACCAGAATGATATTAGCTAACCAGTCGGGATAGTGGACCTCTCAGATGGACTTTACCTTCAAGAGCTTTTCCACCTCTTCGGATACCGCTGTCTGCCTCTCGGGGGCATGCCCCTTCTCTTCTGCTTCACCGGCCGGCAATCTGGGTTGACATTAAGACGATGGGACATTATCCGGGGGTCAATCCAAAGCATATCCTTATGACTCCAAGCAAAAAAGTCCTGATTTTGCCGTAAGAACTGAGTCAATTTTTCCTTCAGACCGGGATCCAGTAGGGTACCGATGCTGACCGTGCGATCTGGGTACTTGGGATTCAACACCACTCTTTCCAATTCTTCCACTGGACCTATCGTGTCACACTGGTCCCGGGGGTCCATCTCTTGGACATTTAACGTTTCGGTGATAGTCCCCCGGGGCAACGATCTGACATAGCAACTTCGGGCGGTAGTCTGATCTCCACGCAAGCTTCTAAGTCCCTGAGGAGTTGGGAACTTCACCGTTAAGCGGTAAGTGGAGACAACCGCCCTGGCCTTGTTCAGGGTCGGCCTCCCAAGAATGACATTGTAGGCTGACGTGGCTTCCATGATCACAAAATTTGTTAGCACGGAAGCCTGCTGAGGGTAGGTCCCCATGAGAACTGGGAGCTCGATTGTTCTGAGCGGTTGTGTGCTGGAGCCATTGAATCCTACCAGGGGGTAGCAACCGGCCGGAGCCGATCCCTGGATATCTCGAGCTGATCAAATGCCGATGTCAACATGATGTCAGATGAGCTACCCGTGTCCACTAGCACCCTCTTAACCATGTAGTTGGCTATAGAAAGCGTCACAACTAGCGAGTCATCATGGGGGCAGTGGACGCCCTGTAAATCATCGGAGGTGAATGTCAGAACATCAATTGGCGGGGAGTTGGTGGATTAGATCTACCAGACATCAGCCCAGGATGCCCGAGCATACCTCTTCCGTGCCAACTGTGAGTCCCCGCCGCCTGACGTTCCTCCAGAGATCACATTAATTTGACCGAGAGGTTGTATTTGACCAGGAGCTCGGGCTCCTTGCGCAAGCCGTCCATCTGTTGCGACGTACTCTGCAAGATGACCTTGCTCGATCAATTTTTCAATTGCTATCTTTAACTTGAAGCAGTACTCTATGTTGTGGCCGTGGTCTCTATGGAAGCGGCAAAACTTGTCCCGATTCCTCTTCCCGGGTGGGGTGATCGGGAGAGAACAGATTCTAATTACATGCCTTAATTCACATTTGTTAGCATATTTTATCCTTTTTTTATGTATTTTTATTTCGTTTTCCATTTTAGAGAAGGTTTGGAAGAAAACACTAATCCAGGTTAAATAGGGAGAAAAAGCAGGAAGAAAGAAGCTGAAAAAGGCACCTCGCTCGCGCGGCCCGCTCGAGCGAAATACCAGAAATCGCTCACGGGACCCGCACGCACGACCTCCCAATATCGCGCTAGCGCGGCCCGCTCGCGCGACCTGTGTAAAAATCAAATATGTGTATTTCAGTGTACTGAAGACTCCTACGCGAACAAAACTGCCTAATTACGTCTGGAAAGCTAAATACAGCAGTTTTAGTGCGAATTGGGTTAGGAAAGCTTCCGAAAAACTTGCTACTAATCTATATATACCCTATTTTACTTCAATGAAGGGGTAGGCAATTGTTATACATCCATATACAACTAAAATCTCAGCCATTGAAGGGAGGAAAGCAAGGAGGAGAAGAAGAAGACCAAGGATTCCCATGGCCTCCTCCATCAACCTCCTGCCAATCTTCAATTCTATGGCCGCTTAAACCTAGATCTAGGGTTTCAATGAAACCCTAGCCAAGTAATAGGGTGTATTTTATGTTTTTATTTTAGTTTTATTATGTATGGATGATAGTTACATGTTCCGAGGTTTTTTATAAATAAATTGTACTTCTATTGATTAAATCATTACTTTCAAAGTTTATTCTTGTCTTAGATCTATTTTGACTGTGATGTGCTCAATGATCTATATTTGCTGTGCTTGTATAGATTGTTTACATGTAATGGTGATTAATTGAATTGTGCTATCAAGTATCTGAATAGTCCATGCCTAGGTTAGACGGATTATGTCACAACCCTAGTTTAGTGTGGGATAATTCGTGCTAATCGAAGATGGATTATGTTGGTGCTTGAACCATAGTTATTTTCTTGACGGAGGAATTGGGCTTGTAGCTACAATTCCCCATTATCATCCAACTTAATAGGCTAAAGTAATTCATAAATATTCCCATTATGAAGCTAGTGGTGGATTTGCAATCCTAGGTTCCCTTCAAATATCTTTAAAACAACTTTAATTGCTTTCATAATTTAGATTTACTTTTATTGTTCTTAGTTTAATTAAAATCAAATCAAAATCTATTTTTCTTAATTAATTAGATTTAGGTTTTAAAATAAAGCACTGTAGTATTTCAATCTCTGTGGGTTCAACCTTTACTTCCACACTGCAAATCTTTAGAAAAGTAAAGTATACTTTTATATCTTGATTTTGACGAGATCAATTTTTGGCGCCGTTGCCGGGGATTGCATTACTACCTTTAGTTTTAGAATCTTAGTTTAGTTAATTCGTAAATATTATATTAGTTTTTTTTTCTTATTTTTAGTTTTTGTTTTAAGTTACTAACTTTTCTTTTATTTTTGTAATTTCTTAGGTACTCAAAATTCTAGCGTTTCGAGTGGAACAGCCGTGCACGTCAAAGGAGTTTACGCGAAAAAAAAATTAAATAAAAATAATTCAAGTAAATTGCTTCCTTTGAAATTCGCTTCAAATCACTGTAAGTCAGGGCGCTGAGACGCAATTACTTGCATTAGGTTAGTTGTGGAGTGAATTGTACTGCATTAGCTAGGAAACCCGGAACGCTGGGCTTTGACGCGAATCACTGCATAAGGATAATTACATGCATCATAGTAGTACTGTGTGCTTGCTTGTTGTCTTATTTGCGTGATTGCTTTCTATTTTTGTAGAGTCAGACGTTATTTTAGTTTAGTTTTCTTTTTAAGTTTATGTTTGGTACACGTTCAAATAAACCAGAATTAAAATCTTTCGATCTTGAACTTGAACATACTTTAAGAGTTAGTAAGTCCGCAACCCAAGCTTCTAGAGCTAGGTTGCAAGACAATGAAACAACGTTGATTCCGTCGACGTTGTTTGAGGCCGAAATTCAAAGTACCCTTAAACGGTTAAGGAGAACTCGAACTTTTAAAATCGAACCGATAAAAATGGCTGACGGAGACAACGGAAATAATATGAATAATCTTAACATACCGCCACCTCCTCCACTTAAAGATTATTTTATTCCTACGACTTACACGCCACAAACATATATCAACTTACCAAAGGCGACGGCATCTCACTTTGAGATAAAGTCGTCTACCATCTCGCTACTTCCATCTTTCCATGGCCGTCTAAATGAAGATCCATATCAACACTTAGGAGATTTTCAGGATATATGCTCTACTTTGAAAATTCAAAACTTAAATGATGATGAATTAAAATTGCGGCTCTTTCCATTCTCTTTAAAAGATAAAGCTAAATACTGGCTCCAATCTTTGGAGCCGAACACACTTAGAACATGAGAAGCCTTACACACCGCATTTTTACAAGAGTTTTTCCCTATTATGCGTACAAATCAGATAAGGAAATCTATAACAAACTTTGTGATGCAAGATGGGGAATCACTTTATGACACGTGGGAAAAATTTTAAGAATTATTACGCTCGTGTCCAGATCATCAGGTTCCTAAGTGGCAGTTGGTACAGGTCTTTTACGAGGGACTTATTCCCTCTGTCCGTAATACCGTCGATGTTGTTTGTGCGAGTACCTTCCTACACAAAAGCGCCGACGAGGCCTGGAAATTTTTTTAAACATTAAGCGAGAACTCGATGCATCAGGCTGTGTCGGTACATTCCGAGGGATATCTTTCGCAACCTAAACGTGAGGTAAAGTTTGAGTCAAGTCATTCAATTGAATTTCAGGAACTATCTAAAAAACTTGACCGACTTTTGACAATAAACCAAACGTCAGCCCTACCCGCTCATGAAAGTTGTGGATTATGTTCCGATCCTTCACATTCTATACTTACATGCCCATCAGCGTCTCAATTTTTGGAATTCGTGGAGCAACACATTAATTCTATTCAACAATACCCACGAAATAATTATAATTCGACAACTAATAATCCGGACGCGCCATGGAGAAACCATCCTAACTTCTCGTGGAAAAATAATAATAATAATCCTAATGAGGCGACTAATTTTCCTAATGCACATCGACCTCAATTTCAACCTAATCAATACCAACAACCACCTCCTAATTCGAGCCCTCCAAGGGGTAACGCTTTCGAGGAAAAGGTGTTGGCGTCCCTTAATAAAATCGAAACACAAGTACAGGCACAAGCATAAATAGTGCACTCACACACACAATCTATTACGAAGCTTGAATCCCAAATGGGACAACTAGCTACTGTAGTGAGTCGTAGAAATGAGGGGACATTGCCTAGTCAAACAATTCAAAACCCTAAGGGACAATACGAGGTTAAGGGGTCAAATGAGCAAGTAAATGCCATTTCAACTAGGTTGACTACACGAGAGGAAAAGGTAATAGAAATTCCGAACAAGAATGTGATAGATATAAACATCAACTCTAATACGAAGAAGGGTAAGGACGTGAGCCAAAATAAGAAAGAAAAAGAAACGGCCCTGACTAATCATATACCGAAATTGCCCTTTCCACCTAACATTGATGAACCATCAAATTTTCCAAAGAAAGGGTCAAAGGTTGAGGATATACTTGAGGTATTTAAACAAGTTAAAATCAATATTCCATTCCTCGATGCTATTAAACAAATTCCCGCTTACGCTAAATGTCTTAAAGACCTATGCACTCAAAAACGTAAATTGCGTGGTCATTCTCCGAAAAAGGTCTTT
Organism: Hydrangea macrophylla; assembly: GCA_033977485.1. Lineage (NCBI taxonomy): Eukaryota > Viridiplantae > Streptophyta > Magnoliopsida > Cornales > Hydrangeaceae > Hydrangea > Hydrangea macrophylla. Next base: position 20,966,262 of record CM066998.1, read on the forward strand.
CTCACAGAAAAAATAAGTTCTATTTTTCAACACTCACCTCCAAAGTATAAGGATCCTGGTACGCTAACTATTTCATGTGTCATAGGTGACACTGTCATCCATAGGGCTCTCCTTGACTTAGGTGCGAGCATTAATCTCTTACCTTATCATGTCTATAAACAACTGGGACTTGGTGAACTTAAGCCCACGGCCACTACTATTCAATTAGCAGATCGCTCCGTCAAAGTACCTAGAGGAATCATCGAGAACGTCTTAGTTAAAGTTGATCAATGTTTTTATCCTGTTGATTTTATGGTCCTTGATACCAAACCTGTCCTATATGCTAGGAAGCACACTCCTGTTATTCTTGGTCGTCCATTCTTAGCCACCGCTAATGCGCGTGTCAATTGTCAAACGGGAGTGATGAAGGTGTCATTTGGGAATTTGAACTTAAAATTAAACGTGTTTAACGCTGTCGATCAACCTCCCAAAGACGATGATTATCTATGTATAGAGGGGTAGTGAGGTTATATGACAAATTGAACCTACTAATGCACTACACATGGGTGAGGAAAATAATATGGTTAGTGATGAGCAGATGAATTTGAATAATCAAGACCCCAAAGATGAATTTACTCGGAAGGTAAGAAATAGATTTGAACATAATAAGGATGAACCGTCAATTGAATTAATTCAAAGCGATGTTATTTCTGCTTACCACCGGGCTCTTCCTGAAATCCTTAGGGGTATAAAGTCCAATTTTTAGCCTCCATAAAATCTTGAGCTAGAACGGTCTAGCTAAAGACGTAAAAGACAGCGCTTCTTGGGAGGCAACCCAAGCTTTATTTCGTCTGTTTATCTTATTTTTGCATGTTTTTGGGTCATTTTGGTCAGTTGTTGAGTTTTATGGACAGGTTTGGGAGTTGGAGTAAAGTTATGTTTAATTTATATACATAAAATAAGTGAACCGAGAGAAAATATCCTTCTCGCGCGAGCAGCTCGCTCGCGCGAGACGTCGCTCGCGCGAGATTGTGCTTTAGTAAAATTTCCGTTTACTTTTTGTTTATGAGTTCTCAGGTTCTCCTCGTGCCTCAATTTACGGGCGCGAGGCTGTCTCGCTCGCGCGAGATATTAAAAAAAAAACTTTTGGGATTCGCACGCGTGACGGCCGCTCGCGCGATCCCCCATTTTCCTGATTTTTTTTCTTTTGTTTTCTATATCCTTCTCCCAACCTGTTCGAGTAGTTTTTACTTCTCGATTTCTGTTTCTTAGGTATTTTTTTTAGATCAAGTCATGTGTTGTTTTCCTGTTTATAGTTATGTTTTATTTTCTTTTATAATTATTATCTTTTTGTTTTCATAATTTTGTTCGGTCTTATAGTTTATTTCGTTTCGTTTAGCTTAGTTAAAATTCTTTTAGTTGATTTTATTATATTTTTTTGTTTGCTTTCTTTTATCAAGAAGTAACAGGAAACATTGAACTTTATTGTCATATTCCTTTATGTTCACTTGTTCTATGCTTGTCAAGATCGAGGTAATATCGTTCCTTCCTTACGTACTCTCCTTTCTTTCGTTTTATTGTTTCATTGGGGACAATGAAAGGTTTAGGTTTGGGGGTATGCACTCACATATGCACATTATTACACCAAAATTTTGAAAAAAAATTCGATACTTGTGCTTAAATAAACGATGATTACCGATGTTTTTGCAATATAAATTTGATACTTCTTGTTATAGTACTTTGATTGTTATAGAATGGTAAACATGAGAAGATGGGATTAAATATTTACTGATGTCATGTTGAAACGTTTTAGGTCATGTATCGTTTGAATCGTAGTTTTATATCATAGTTTTGCACATAAACCTATGCACTGCACGCAGTCGCTTGAATACATGTTTGATGTGAACTATAATATGATTCAGATTTCTAGATAACACAAGGTGGAGACTAAACCCGGTGAGCTTTTGAGCATATCTTTTCTTTTTAGAGGGTTATAAATACACATTGTGTTTGTCGAATTTCATTGAAATAGTGCATTAACTTGTTGTTTAGTCTCATTATTCTTGTTTTGGTTGATAGTCAAGTAAAATATTTGCTACCATGCTAAATAATCTTCCGTCATAAATGTTGAAGAACCATATAACCATGGGACATGATTTTAGGCCTTCTTTGCTACTCACTGATAAATGATAAATTTCCTTAGTTCGCCCTTTGAGCCATTAAAATTCCATTTTTTTTTAATTACCATTATCCTATTTTTGCTCCAATTTGACCAACTTGGAGTTCACCCCTGAAAGATTGATCAACTTTTAGTGGTGTTAAGGCGATGTGTGATTGAGAAGAAGAAGAAAATAAGATGATGTTTGGGGTGGTTGCCTTGTTATTTATTGATTGATTATTCAGAAAGCAACGAAAAGAAAGGGAAAAGAGAGAAAAGTACAGAAAAGATTGAAAAAAAAAAGAAATAGAAGAAGAAAAAAAAAAGAAGGAATAAAAAAACCATATATGAAAAAGGAAGAGAATGAAAAGATGAAAGTTGGTAGAAGAGATGAATGAAAGAAATCGAACATGCCTTACAATGCCATTCTGAAAACTACCTAATGAATCCTTTCTATCCTTTTTCATTGCCCGAGCCACATTACAACCATTGAAAAGTCCTATTTGATCTTAGGAAACATGGTTTGGATGTGAAAATGATGGGAGGAGGATTAAAACATGGTAATGATTAATGTTTATTGATTGTTGGCATCCTATCCATAAGACTACTGTTCTTTGGTGTCATGCGTCTTTTTCGAGTCATATATAGGCATTTCTCATTTTGAAAACATATTTCCTTTGCTCCCATATATTAGAAAAATTACACCTGTTTCTGAGTGTTACATTTGAGAGTGTAATTGACATTGTGAGATTCGTAGTCGAGACATAGTTAAATGGTTATCCGAAGTATATTCCATGTTCATGACATACGCGTGTTCATTTGACTACCACATCACACACGTGCGATTTTATGAGAAACTCTATTGATTTATACGATGCATGTGCTTGGGATTGTTTTTCATGATGTAGGTAGACGTTTGATTCCGTTTCTTCTTGTTCGTTATTCTATTTCAAATTGTCGTTCTATGATAAGGAGTACTGAATATTATGTTTTTCGTTTGAATAAAACTTTTTAAATTTATAAGTTAATAAATATGGTTGTGGGTGACTTGTTGACGAGAACCCTCACGAGACTTCACTCGTCCGACTGGGGACACCTAGGGATTTAAAAGGCTTGTTGCATAAGCTAAATGCAATCGCGATCCATGCGAAAATGGAATAGATTTTTATTAGTAGTTTTATTTTTATTTTTGCTCGAGGACTATCAAAATGTAGGTTTGGGGATGTGATCGGGAGAGAACAGATCCTAATTACATGCCTTAATTCACATTTGTTAGCATATTTTATCCTGTTTTTATGTATTTTTATTTCGTTTTCTGTTTTAGAATAGGTTTTGGAAGAAAACACTAATCCATGTTAAATAGGGAGAAAAAACAGGAAGAAAGAAGCTGGAAAAGGCACCTCGCTCGCGCGGCCCGCTCGCGCGAAATACCAGAAATCGCTCGCGCGACCTCCCAATATCACGCTAGTGCGGCCCGCTCGCGCGACCTGTGTAAAAATCAAATACGTGTATTTTAGTGTACTGAAGACTCCTACGCGAACGAAACTGCCTAATTACGTCTGGAAAGCTAAATACAGCAGTTTTAGTGCGAATTGGGTTAGGAAAGCTTCCGAAAAACTTGCTACTAATCATTATATACCCTATTTTACTTCAATGAAGGGGTGGGAAATTGTTATACATCCATATACAGCTAAAACTTCAGCCTTTGAAGGTAGGAAAGCAAGGAGGAGAAGAAGAAGACCAAGGATTCCCATAGCCTCCTCCATCAACCTCTTGCCAATCTTCAATTCTATGGCCGCTTAAACCAAGATCTAGGGTTTCAATGAAACCCTAGCCAAGTAATAGGGTGTATTTTATGTTTTAATTTTAGTTTTATTATGTATGGATGACAGTTACATGTTCCGAGGATTTTTATAAATAAATCGTACTTCTATTGATTAAATCATTACTTTCAAAGTTTATTCTTGTCTTAGATCTATTTTGACTGTGATGTGCTCAGTGATCTATATTTGCTGTGCTTATATAGATTGTTTACATGTAATGGTGCTTAATTGAATTGTTCTATCAAGTATCCGAATAGTCCATGTCTAGGTTAGACGGATTATGTCACAACCCTAGTTTAGTGTGGGATAATTCGTGCTAACCGAAGATGGATTATGTTGGTGCTTGAACCATAGTTATTTTCTTGACAGAGGAATTGGGCTTGTAGCTACAATTCCCCATTATCATCCAACTTAATAGGCTAAAGTAATTCATAAATATTCCCATTATGAAGCTAGTGGTGGATTTGCAATCCTAGGTTCCCTTCAAATATCTTTAAAACAACTTTAATTGCTTTCATAATTTAGACTTACTTTTATTGTTCTTAGTTTAATTAAAATCAAATCAAAATCTATTTTTCTTAATTAATTAGATTTAGGTTTTAAAATTAAGGCACTGTAGTATTTCAATCTCTGTGGATTCGACCTTTACTTCCACACTGCATATCTTTAGAAAAGTAAAGTATACTTTTATATCTTGATTTTGACGAGATCACGGGGCTTTGAGCTTTGCAGGCTGCTGAAGCAACCTTTGTGCCTTGGCGGTGGCCATGACTTCTTGTATGGGCCGGGAAAGGGGTGTAAAAGCAATTGGGGGCTGACCCCGGCCATCCTTCTGATCCTGCTTCAGCTTCTTTCCCGGGCCCTTCTCGAATCCTTTACGCTTGCGCTTAGCCTTCGGGGATTCGTCTTCCGCCTGGCCGGCGCACTTTGCTTTCAGGAACTCCTCAGTGTCTATGTACTTACCGACCCTCTCCGAGAGCTCCACCAGGGTTACCAGTCGGTCACGATGAAACGACGTGGCAACTTTGGTGTGTTGAACTCCCAAACAGAAGGCCATAATCGCGACCGTTTCATTGAGATTGCGGATCTGAAGCCTTTGCTGGTTGAAACAGTCCACATACTCCCTTAGGGACTCCCATTTGCGCTGCTTAACGGTCAGCAGCTGAGTTTTAGGTTGTGACTAATCGAGCATCCCGACAAATTGGCTGATGAACAGCTTGCTGAGGGCTTTGAAGTCATTGACCGTCTGGGGCTTTAGAGCATGGAACCACTATGCTGCTGGCCCTTTGAGGGTACTGGGAAAGGCCAGGCACAGTAGCTCGTCCACCGTGGTGACCAGTTCCATCTGAGCCTTGTAAGTACGGACTTGGTCCACCGGGCTCCCTGTACCGTCGTAGGAGCTGAGGCGAGGGGGTTTAAACTTCCGCGGGATAGGGAACTGCATCACCCGAGCGGTGTAGGGTGATTCTGTCTCCGTGTTGGTGAGATCGTGGCCGAACTTGCGACTCAACCTCTCAATCTGCTATTGTAGTTTCTTGAACTAGGCCTTAATGTCATCCCGCCTAGTTTTCTTCTCTATATCCGAGCGGTAGGTCGGATCGGATAACGAGGCCTCTTCCTCAAAGTGCGTCGACCTTGGGGATAGAGCCCGGCTCTGGGTTCGAGTAATCATGTACCTAAGGTCCTCCTGGCTCCGGGTCGGAGGGTCTTTGGCTGATTCCCGGGCCCTCCGTCCTGGCTCCTCCCCTCTGGCCGCACGCTGTCGGTTGATGATAGTTCTGGCATCCTCCACCCGACGAGGATTGGGCCGAGCTCGCCTCCGCGAGTGCCTGGTTGCCTGGCTGCGCTCATCATCACCGAGGTGTTCCCAGTCCGGTAGGGACACCGGAGCGGAACGGGTTTGCCTTCGTACTCGAGCGGGCTCCCGAACAGGGCGCTTTTCTCGGGCTGATCTTTTGATGCAGGACGCTTTTCCTATCGGGCCAAAAGCACCTCAATTTGTTCCTTCGTTCGCTGCTGGCCCTCCAAGAGTTGCGCCAGCGCTGCCGTTACCTGTTCTGTGGTCATGGAGGCAGCCGGTCGCCCGGGCTGTGAATCCTCCTTACCGGGCTGGGTAATGGCCTTCTTACTCCTTCTAGGCGGCATGTTGATCAGTCAGTGTTTGTTCTTGAGAGGAAACAGTCGTTTCCCACAGACGGTGCCAAACTGATGATGCCAAAAATTGGTAAGAAGGATCGAAAGAGAGAAAAAGACACAAGCAAGTTATATGTGGTTCGGCCCCGTTAACAAGGTGACCTATGTCTACGGTTGCGTCTGTGCGCGTTCACTAGTAGATCACCAGCGGGCCTGGTGAGCCAACAAAGAGGGGCAGCACTACCAGTAATACCGGCCGGGTATATGCGTACAATGGTGAATTCTGTGTTCTATGCTTGTTAGCTAGAGAGTCCTTCGGATCCCTGTAGACAGGGTAGGTGGGCTCTTTTATAGGTGCAAGAGTCCATCCATACATGGTAAGCTAGTCACATTAGGAAGCCTAATCTAATTACAATTGATTTGCATAATTTGGGGAGATTTCCTAAGCGGTTTAGAAAACTACCACATTCCCTCTTGCAGTCTTGCAGCTGGTTTAGGAAACTGCTAGTTAGGTCGGGTCCACGGGATGTCGCGGCCTTAGTGCCCGGCCCGTTGGCACAAACCGGACGGTCCTGACGAACACCTCGGGATTGCTGGGCTATTGGCGCCGTTACCGAAGTAACCAGCACAACCCGGTGACGTGGCAGACTGACTTCATGACTGGATATTCTTGGACATATCATAATGTAACACATCAAGATCGGGAATAGTAAGACTTAATGTGTGGTTTTCTAAAGTATAAAAAAAAGGAACCTTTATTTCTAAAACGGAATAACAAGTGTTTTCTGAGCCTGTTCAGTGTAGTATGTTTACTCACTCACCTTGCAGTAAAGCTGATGACTTTTTTGTCCTGGACAATCAAACGTGTATATCTAGCAGAAGTAGAGTACCCAGACGAGGAGTATGCCAAGGAAGGCTACGGCTTCGCGAGCTAGCTGGCGAGAGTTGAAGACTCTATAGCACCCGCAATTTTACGCCTTTTATAATTTAGAATTGTTATTTCTATTTTTAAAATTATGACTTCTGATTTATATATTTATGATTTTTCATATAGTGTAGTTACTACTGTTATGTTTTTATAACGTTTGGATTTTTATACCGACCATCATCTATCGTATATATTTAATTGGACCCGAACTGGAATATATTAATCCCGAAATAAGATATTAGACTGACTAGTATTTATTCTATGCTTGCATTATACACAACTCAAGGAACACACGTATAACGAAGCTAGTCACATCACCAGACAACATTCCCCGAATCGTGGAAAGAAGATTAACCACCTACATCACCTTTTCATCTCACCCAGACACATCCCTTGAATCAGGGAATGGTCATCAACCACTCCACAAACTTCCCTTGATCTAGGGAAGTACATCTGCCACTTTATATTTGTATACCTATATGTATAAATATTGGACTGATAATGTATATGCTATCTGTATTTAATTACGCGGACCATGTATATATTTTATATATGCTATTACTGTATTTACATTCACAGTCTGCGCCATGCATAAAATACCAGTTTGCACGCATTATGGTGCAATACACGAGGACCTAAGATGACATCATTGTACCCCCGACACATCCCACCAATCATGGAAAATCAACCAACCGCTACCATACTTTGACCAACCACTCCCATCACCTTTTCAACTACCCCAACCACTCCCCTCACATCATCTTCACCACTTCCACACTCCATCTCCCCTCCACCACACATTCAATATATATAAATGCACATGTATATATATGTACACTCCACCCTCCCACTCTCCTTTACAAATACCCCAACTCCCCTCTCATTAGTTTGTTCAAAAAAACATAAAGAGAAGAGAAGAGTAAGAAAGAAAGAGAGAGAGAAAGGAGGCCGAGAGAGAGAGAGATGAGATTGAGCAGGAAAGAGATAGAGAGAGAGAGAGAGAGAGAGAAAGAGAGAGAGAGAGAGAGAGAGAGAGAGAAAGAAAGAAGAAGAAAAGAAAAGGAAGAAGAAAAGGAGGAAGACATCCATTGAAGCCCACCACCCCGCGTCCACCTTGCCACCACCATGACCACCCCGGAGTCAAGGTAAGTTCCCCTAACTCACTTGGTATAGTAGAAATTATCACACCTTAGAAAATGCTAGAGAATGTAAGATTTCAATGTTATTGTTAGTTATATCCTACTTTTGATTTGTTATAATGACCAGTAAAGATGTTTTATTATCACCCTTCTCCGTAGCCTGAACCCATAGGTGTTCTTAATGAAAGTTGTTCTTTATTTCATAATCTATCTACCCTTAAAATTTTAGAACCTAATCCCAAACCTTTTGAGAGATTCGTTATAGTAGCTAAAATAAACCCAAAATGGTTTTTCTGGCAACTTGCAGTAGTTATAGTATTTTGGCCATAACTCATCACTCACAAATGCAAATCATTCCAAATTTAGTGTTCTGGAAAGAAGACTGGTAGGCCTATAACTTTGTAGTTTTGAGAGCTTGATGATTCATTCATCTTGATGACTAAACATAGATTGAAATTAGAGAGTCTGGAATAAAAGTATGCAAATACCCCAATTTTGACCAAACGTCAAATTAAGGGGAGTGTTACCTCCAAATCCAATGATGCCAATGTCTAACTAATCTAGGACTTCTAAAGATGATTCTAGCTCTTCGAAAGGTTCCATAATTCAAAATATAAAGAAAGAAAGAAGGAAAAGGGATAATAGAAGAAAACAGCACGTGGAACATATTGCAACAGTCACGGGTTGTCACTGCAGCACTCACTAATTGCTGTGTAGTAGTCCGTAAGTGCCACTGTGGCAGCTATTGGTAGATGCAAAAACACATCAACTGCCGCTAAACACGGCAGTCTGCGAAGTTGTTCACGGCACTTATTGAGTACCGCATCAGCATTCAGTGAATGCCGCGCCGTTTGATCTTCAGTCTTTTGCCTTATCACTGATACCTTTGGCTTCTCTGCTTTCACTTCACTATTGGCAATTATGGGTATGGATGGGCACTTCTGGTCCTCATGGACGTCACCCGCCATTTGACTCCCCTGGCCAGGTCTTGCTCCAAATGACATCGGCAATGTATACACCATGTTCACCGAGAAGACTTTTGGAATGCTTCCAAACTGGATGTACTTATCTAATGATTCTTCGTAAGCTGAATCAATATCGTCCATTTTCAAGTCTGATTCATTCACCTCCGGAATAGATGGTACTTCAAGCTTTTGAAGTTGATTATCCCAGTCCTTAGCCTCGAACTTCTCCTTTCCTTTGCGGCTTAGGATCACCCTTGTGACCATGTCCTTATAATTTTACTGATCTGCCCGCTTTTTCTCTAATCGGTACTTAGCTTCCCAGTATCGAGTTGACTGCCTCAATCTTTGAACTCTTCTTTTCTGTGTCTTAGTGAAATAGGCATGCACTGGGAATTTGGGATGCTCAACCCTTTTCCATCAGTTGACCTCTGCTTGTGGTGGAACGACCATCTGTCGGGATCGGTCTTGTCATCGATAAGTGTGTCATCTTACGTCCTTATTCTCCTGTTTTGTGCCACCCTGGTCATGCTCACTTCTCTAGAACTCGGGCTTTCTATGGTACTAGTTTGGGTAGGTGAGACGGCTATGAATTGGCCTTCTTGGGCTGGGTGGCCAATACACCTTTCCTTTCTTTGGTATAGCAGGAACGATTACCTCAGTCTTATACCTCGAACATAGCCCTTGTTCGATCAGATCGACCATCCATTGCAATGTCGGGACCTTATCCGCTTTTTCCTCTTTTCTGTCTGACATAACTTTAAAAGCCAGTCTTGCCTTTGCCTTTTGTTCGTTTACTCTCATGCTTGTTTCAGCAATTTTAGCTCCCTTGAGGTCGATCTTTTCCCTTGGTCTACGAAGGCTTGTAAAATTGAGTGCCACCATGTTTGCTCCCACTATCTCTGGGAATGGATTACTATCAACTCCTTTGACCTCTTTTTCTTTCTCGGCAAACTTTAGATTTCCTTTCTCGATCATATCCTACAAAACATTATGGAAGACCAGATAATTGTTAGTGGTGTGACGCCAAGAGTTATGCCACTTGCAATACTCTTTTCCTTTCAGCTCATTAGCCGAGGGTAATTTTACATCGTGTGGAAGTCGAATTTGCTTATTGGCCATCATAAAGTCAAAAATCTGATCAGCCATCGCAATGTTAAATGAGTACTACTTGTCAGCCTCAAAAGGCTATTTTTTGATCGATGATAACTGTGCATCGGTTGGCTTTGGCAACGACTGACATAGATATGGTCGTTTTAAAACGATCTCGGCCACATCCACTTTGGTATTAATCTCATATTCCGTCATGTGTATATCATAGATAGGATCCCTATAATAGGTTCCCTTGGATGAATTTTTCCTCTCTTGTTCTTCTTTGAGCATGCGTTCATATCGAGCAGCCTAAGTTGCTAGTTCGAAGAGATTGCGAAAACCCATACCTTCAAACTTTTTCCTAAGTTCGAACGTGAGTCCTCCAAATGCTATATTGACAAATTCCACTTCAGGCAACATAACCTTGTAGCGATGTTTGGCCCGTTTGAACCTAGCAATGTATGCTTTAGCTGATTCGCTTGGAAACTAATATAGCCTTGTCAAATCGGCCATAGAGACTTCGGGCTCAGTCCGATAGAATTGGGCATGAAAAGCTTCTTCCATTTGGTTCCAAGTATGGAAAGAGTTTGGAGGTAAATTAATATACTAGCTAAAAGCCACCCCAGTAAGAGAATTGGGGAACAACTTTAGTAGCAGACTTACGTCTCCACTCTAAAGTAGGAATCAGCCGATATGCTCCACGGTCGATTGATCACTTTCACCATAAAATATTGTAAAGTTGGGTACCTTATATCCCCTGGGAAGGGATACTCTGTCAATGACGTCGCTATGCGGCCTCCTATACACAAGCCGTTGAGTTCTTCGGAGAAGGCTGTTGAAGTCCTGGTGAATGACCTCGGCGATCTGCTCTCGATCCACCCTCATCGTTTGGACTAGGGGAACCCTTCTCATGCCAGTCTCATATTCTAGACCGATTCTATCATTCCCAATGAGTTCGTCGTTGGTGACTAAGTTGTCTCCGAACAACGGATTAATCCTTCTCCACTGATGATCTGAATTTTGCCCATTTAAATCGTTCACTGGCTCCCTGATGGTGACACCTAGTCAGACTATAACCTGGGATGGGTTTTCAGTCTCCCCTAACATTTTTTTGCCATTCCTCTTTGGTGGGGTAATGTATTTTTGGGTTTGGGAGGAAGAAGGGACATTTTGACTTGCCCCCAAACCATCCTGAGATAGGAAGGTTGGTGGAATAGATGGCTGTGAAGGATCACCCGATTGGTGTTCCTTCCACTCCCACATTTCCTAGAACATCTCGCTCACTTGGGTAAAAGTCTAGTCTTGCCTAATGGACATCTCAACAAAATGTTGGTTGAAAAATCCTAGTAAGTTATTACTCATATTAGACAAGTACGCCTGACTGGCTACCACGCTGTCTGGGGATTCCAAGACAGGTTCTATGACAGGCTCGTGTGAACCTACCTCGTGGTAAAACCCCCTAGATGTAGTCCCTTTTGCAGCCATTTGAAACTGGTCCCATTAGGCGTGCCAAAAATTATTTACAAATGAAATTGGTGTAGTGTATTGGGCATGCCAGAGTCCACCTAGACTCAAGAAAGGTTGTGATAGCCTAATCTAACTTCTAATTTGGGCAACTCATCATTAAGGTTGCTCTTAAACAACGAAATGGGTTTTTACTCTACTATGATGCAAGCAAGTAATTACAAATGGAAATTAAAATAAAAAGGAAACATATCAAACACTGAAACTCAAGAATACCTCCATGAACATCATCTTCATTAGTCAAATTGAAGTGGCAATTACAAACGCTCTAAGAACAATGAAAACTCACGATCACTCAAGAACAAAAGTAGTAATGCTTTGAGGAAAATAAAATAAAGTTTGCCTGGGCAGAGGTGGCGTGTGTGTTAGCCCCTTCAAATGTTGTACCACTACCCTATTTATAGATTTTGAGTGAATAACTGCTCCTATTAGTGCAGTTAATAGGGTTAATGGTCCCTAATTTTTAGGCATAAATCAGTTATTGCCCCCACTTATTGCCCCATGATTAACCTCCATGATCTGTCTGATACTCCCATTTCTGCCACATTCTCTCTCTATGTAACCATCTCTCTTCCAGCTTGGCATATCTTGTGCACACGTTCTTGTCCATGCTTAACTGCCCAAAAGCCTTGTGAATAGATCCTATTTCACCGATTGCATCCTTCTCTGAGTACCTTGACCATCGTTGGTTGATGGGCCTCGGTCCTATGCTTGGTAGGAAGTCTACTAGTGTCCACCGGTCTTGCTTAATAGATGTTTTTTTGTGGCTTTAATTATTCCATTGATTACTTTTTAATCATTTTCTAAGCCCGATATTTCATTTCCTTTCATGCCTGCCTTTCAGTCCCAATACTTTAGAACTCATTGGTTGGTCATCAGTCTTGTTTGACCGATGTTACAACTATGGTGCCAACTTTGCAGCCTTGGCCTTGCGTGTTAAGACTGAGTTCTTTCTTTGAGTAATCAGTATCATCTTGTCCTCGATCTTAACATCGATATTCACTAATTGTATGTATCATCACTACAGGTAGGTAGCTCTGATATCGGTCTTTTCTTCGTGATCGTCCTCAATCCCTGTTCATTTGCCTACCTGCTCGTGTGATGACATCATTAGGCCATGTGATTGTCATGTGCCTTGGGAAATCCCAAATTAGGGTGTAAGCAGTAAGCTCCCTCGTTCCCTATTGCATATCATATTGCTTGCTAGTTGAATTACATGGTTTTGAATGATATTTTCACCAGTAAAAATCTTACACCCTTTGGACATGATTTTGTAATGTATATCTATATCTATGTATTAGTTGAGGGCACGTTCAGATTAATAAATTCGATTAAAAGGATGTTGAGTAGAGGCCTATCACGAGATAGGATGAGAGGGGGTGTTTTAGTCCGCTGGGCTCCTTCCTCTCTCATTCCATAATCCCTGGACCTAGAAATCTCTGGTTTCCAAAAGATCAGTTTGTCTTAAAATGGTTTCTTAATTTTTTTTTTCCTTTTAAAAATTAAGTGGTGACTCATGTTTTGTGTTTTGAATATGAAAAAGATTTTGAAAAAGCTATGGGTAGGAGAAAAATGCGATATCCACAAAGTATCAGTTTTTTTTAGATTGTAACAGTCTTAGTAAAATGAACTTTTCTCCTCACTCGAGACTTCAACTCATGCCCCATTTGCAGGTGTTGAAAGATATCTCAAAGATCTATAATATTGTAGTTTTGAGAAAGGACTTAAACTGATTTTTATCGTAGGTAAAAATGGCCAGAAAGTTATATGGACATCCAAATCTGAAATAGCATATTTGGACAGATTAACGTGAGTTCTTCCCACCTTTTTTTAAACCCATTTATAACTTATCAAATTAAGAATAGAACAACATAGAAATACAGTAGATATATTGTACGACGCTCGTGTAGATTACACCATGCTTCATATACTATGCTTCTGGAGTTGTATTATGGCATGCTTGAACTTGTCATACTTCTTGCTTCAATATGTTAGTACTACGAATCTATTGTCCATGTCGTAATTCGATGATTGTCATGCTTTAGTACCTTGTACATTCTACATGACATGATATAGTTCACATAAGAGTCAGTGTCGTAAACTATCGTGGGGACCAGTTCATATGCATTGTTGAGTGTGTCGACCGCGGAGGTCCAAGAATTGAGTTGATATGAGTTGTTAGTTATTTGGGCACGACGATTGTGAAGTGTAGTGAGACAAAAAGTAACCCTAATGTTATCGCTTTAGTCTACGAGAGAACCTAAGGGATACATCTAAGAGAGTAATACCGATGCTATCACTGTAGTCCACGAGAGAGGCTAAAGGATACATCTAAGGAAGTAACACCGATGTTATCGCTTTAGTCCACAAGAGAGGCTAAGGATACATCTAAGGAAGTAATAACAATGATCTCACTTTAGTCCATGAGAGAGACTAATACTATGTTTGGAAGTTTTAAAATGGAGAGAAAAGAAGAGAAAGTATCTCACTTTCTCTCACTTTCTTTCGTTTGGGAGTTTTAGTGAGGAGAGAAAGGGAGAGAAAAGAAGAGAAAAATAACTCTCACTTTCTTTCTATTTCTTTCTCTCCAAATTGGGAAGAAATGGAGAGAAAAGAAAGTGAGGATTAATGGTTTTTTTATTAATATCCATAACACCCTTTATTTAATTCATAACAAATTTAAATTTCATCCAAATCCTAGGGCTAATATAATACACAGTTATATACGTCAGTCACAACTGCTGCAAAAAAAAACCTCACGTTAGTCAAAAGCTAATCTCCCACAGGCTTATGGGTACTCTCCGACTCTTTTTCATTGGTATCTCTCATCCTTTATTTGCAAAAACAAAAAGGTACAATTGACGGATAGAATGGTAATTTTTCATTCTTTTCTTTTCTTTTCTTTGCAACTCCCAAACAAGAGGAAAGAAAGTAACTTTCTCTTCTCTCCTAAACTCCTAAACAACATGAAAGAAACCATCATCATTTCTCTTCTTTTCTTTTCTCTCCTCACTTATGACTTTCTCTTCTTTTCTTTTCCCTCCTAAACTCCCAACATAGTATAAGGGATACATCCAAGGAAGTAACACCAATGTTATCACTCATGAGACAGTCTAAGGGATACATCTAAGGAAGTAATATCGATAATATCGCTTTAGTCTGTGAGAGAGATTAAGGGATACATCCAAGTAAGTAACACTGATGTTATCGCTTTTGTCCACGAGAGAGGCTAAGGGATACATCTAAGGGAGTAATATTGATTTTATCGCTTTAGTTCACGAGAGAGGCTAAAGGATACCTCTAAGGAAGTAACACCGATGTTATCACTTTAGTCCACGAGAGAGGCTAAGGGATGCATCCATGGAAGTAATACCAATGCTACCACCTTGGTCCAAGAGAGAGGACAAGGGGTACATCATTCATAAGAATAGAATATTGTATCATGGCTACCGCTTTGGCCCACGAGAGAGATCAAGGGGTATGCCGATGCTATGGTCAAGGAAATTCAAAGTTACATTCAAAAGTAGCCGAGTGGAGTCCAATATATCGATGATGCATAGTTTACACACGGTCTTATTATAATTCATTCAACCGTCGTAACTAGTCATTGTGTACTTTCGAATACATATTTTATATTAGGAGTGTTCGATTAGGACGCTCACTTAGCTTTTATTAAAAAGCCAATGGCATAATACGCCTTGGACATTTCCATATCTATATACAGGATATGACTAACCAGAAGAGGACTATCAAGAAGGAGCCTTTAGAGAGGAAACCTACGACGGGTGAACCGATAATGATGAAGGCTACGGCTATGCCAGTTAAAGACGTAGTTCAAGAGAGAAGACTTAGTTGCTTATTATATATTTTTGTTCTGTTTATACTAAGTTGTAAATTGGCGTAACACGCCTTACTTCAATGATCTTACACTTTCTTTTGTCCTTACATATATAGATGTAAACGGCGACAAGAGCCTTAATCTCTTATGTTCCTTTGTCATTTTGAGAACTACAAACTCTGATGTAATAGCTAGTGATCTTTTGATGTATTTTCAGTTTACGCTTTTGCTTAAGCTACTATATTGTTATCTAATGTGTTTGTGAATAATCAGTTAATGTAACTAGTCATGGATTACGGACCCAGAAAGAAAAATTTTTATTTCCTCCTAATTTCTGCTACTCTAGAGCATGACAAACTCTTAGTTTACTTATCTTTTTTATGTTAAGGCACTAAGATGCCAGACTCATCATTTTGTTGTAGGGCTTATGCCCAAGATATTATTCTCTTTTATTTTCCTTGGTTCTGTAATAATGAGATTTAAGACTCTAATGTTTAATATATAAGTATGCCTAGACCACTATAGTTATTATCACTGCTTGTTATTTATGTTATCGGTTCTTTATTGTTGTGGACAATCATGAGGTATTCAACCTGCCACGGACCCAAAAGAAAAAATGTTTAATTTTTTTCTATTTTGGCTACTCCAGGGCATGACATGGATTTTTGGTATCAAAGCTCTAGATTTAGTCATGCTCGTTGATTATCCTACACATATGAGCCTTAAGATACCTTGCGACTAAAACTGACTTAAGTTAGTTTCTTTTTCGATCATGGAGCCGATGTATGTAGAGGACGGGATGGGAGGATACATCATTTATGCTGACAGAGTTGAGGCAGCCGATCTCGTGTTTTATCGCCAGTGTATCTGGATGAGAGCCCGGGAGTGGTTAGAGGAGTACTTATGCCATTTGATACACATAGATTGACTATTTTACCCAGATAGGATTTGTATAGGGGCTAAGCGTCGTGCCCCGTACTGTAGAGCTTGTTTATATAGAGATGGGTTAAATGATACTCGACTATGAGGACTTTCACGCCAGCGAGCTATAGGCCATCTTAGTAGATCCTTTGTAGGCACCACCCACACCATGGCTTCTAGTGCCAGCATCAGTACCATTCGTAGAGCCAGAGCCACAGATCTAGCCAGACGTGCCCATTTTCCCACATGAGGAGCCTATTTGGGAGGATGCTCAGGAGGATGTAGATCCTAAGGATGAGGAGGATGAGGATCCTGAGGAGCCAGAGATAGAGCCAAAGGAGGGCGACGATGATCCATTGGAGGTTGAGGGGGATGGAGATGATGATGGAGACAAGCATGGTGAGGATGATAAGGGAGTGGAGGATGAGCATGAGGATGATCCCGATGATGAACCTGAGGATGATGATGATCATGAGGACGATCATGACCATCCGCACCATGGCTTCTAGTGCCAACACCAGCACCATTCGTAGAGCCGGAGCCTTAGATCTAGCCAGATGTACTCATTTTCCCACATAAAGAGCCTATTCAGGAGGATGCTTAGGAGGATGTAGATCTTGAGGATAAGGAGGATGAGGATCCAGAGGAGCCAGAGATGGAGCCTGAGGAGGACGATGATGATCCGATGGAGGTCGAAGGGGATGGAGATTACGATGGAGACAAGCATGGAGAGGATGATGAGGGAGTAGAGGGTGAGCATGAGGATGATCCCAATGATGAGCCTAAGGATGAGGAGGATCATGAGGACGATCATGACGATGATCAAGAGAGGGACCCAGAGGAGGACGATGATAATGGTGAGGATGGAGGGATTGATCCCATGGATGACAATGGTGATGGTGAGGATCGAGGTAGCTTCGGTAACTCAGGGCTTTACTACAGGACCTATCCCTCCATAGCATATTATTGATGGAGGTTGGTTACCAGTAGATGAGCAGGAGCTAGATGTTTAGCAGAAGGAAGAATCGATCCCTGCTATGCATGATGAGTTTGACTTGTGGCTAGACTGGGTGCCACCGAAGGAGATTGATGTTCTAGTTGATGAGCCACCTCCACTCGTGTCAGACGATGAGGACTTTTGGGATCCGATCTTGAGGATCTAGATCTCTTATTTCTGTAGATTAGAGCATGTATCCCACTCTCTTTTGTGTGTATATTGTATATGTTTTGATGGTAGTGGTATATGTAGATGCGATATAAATACCCTAACCATACTATAGTTTAAATGTTTTTGACTATGTATATATATGAGTAGTACGCTTTTGTCTTGATGTCATTTTTGAGTACTCGAACCCATTAGTTACAGATGTTTGTTACTTTAGATATAGAGATCCATTTACATTGTGTGCATTGTAGCTTGCCTCGAAGAATATTGTTTAATAATGAGACGGTTGTGTAGGTCTTCATGGCTGACGGGACGAGGAATGCAAGGAACCGACATGGAGAGCCCCTATTCCCAAAAACATAGATCCTACCAGAGCTTTTGAAGCTTTTCTGCAATGCCTAAAGCATATTGGCGATGATCATCGAGGAAATCGCAACAATAACAACAACAACCGTAGTAACAATTTCCAAGCTTTACCACAACGGCCAATCACCGGAGATAAGATACTCGAGCAATTTAGGGCTCTTTTCCCATATACGTTCGATGAAACTGGTGAAGCTTGGTAAGCCAAGAAGTAGGTGAAGTACATGGATCGTATCTTCGAGAGGATGAGATGTAATGAGGAAGAGAAGTAGCATCTATCAACATTCCAGCTCACTTGTGCTACAGACGACTAGTGGGAGGCTGAGAAGGCCACCATGGGAGCAGAAGCGTCAGAGAGAATGCCATGTGCTACATTCAGGGAGAAGTTCTTAGAAAAGTACTTTCCTGAGAAAGAGAAAGACTAGAGAGAGGGACTTTTTGGATTTAGTTCAGGGGGACATGTCAGTGCACGAGTATCAATTCAAGATACTATCTCATTTTGCTCAGCACCAGATAGACACTCCCTAGAAGAAGAGTAAGAAGTATCACTGAAGACTAAACCCACATCAATGCCACATGACTTTGGCCCAATTGAACATGACGTTTGAGACATTGGTAAGACTAGCTTTTGGATTAGAGAAGGATGCATACCAGGCACTGAAGCAACCGATAGGCCGACCTCTGATGAAAGGGAAATTTGTGCCGTGACCACCAGCTAGATTTTAAGGAACAAAGATAACTTGGAAAGGAGAGAGGAAATCACAACCAACCTTTCCTCGTAACCAGATAGCTGCACCACCCGCAACGACCCGAGGAAGACCAGGAGAATGCTTCAACTGTGGAGTACCAGGATATATGCCTAAGGATTTTCAACAACCAAATAAGAACCTCCATAGGGACACTATCTGCTATAACTATGGCAAACTAGGGCACATTGCTAGAGAATATTGATCACCTCCAGGAGGATAATATGGAGTGACTGCTCAAGCTAAGCCCGGATAAGCTAGGTTCAATGCTATTATTCTGGAGGAAGTCAGCTACGAAGAGGAAGCTCAACAGAATATGGAAGGTACACTCATGTTACTCGATAGTCGGATTACGGTTTTATTTGATACTGAAGCTATGAATTCGTTTATCGCTGTTAGACTTGTTCAGAGGTTGTGATTAGAACCCCAGGCGCTTAAGGCTGCCCTTAACGCTATTTCTCGTTTAGGAGTGACGTTTATGTTAAGTAAGGTGTGCAAGGATTGCACTTTAACCTTAGAAGATCAAATCCTTTTAGCGGATTTGATTGTGTTATTGATGAGGGAGTTTGATAAGATTTTGGGAATCGATTGGCTTACGAAGTACCATGCTAAGATAGACTGTACTAGTAAGTCGATTATATTCTCCATACCTGGAAGTGTGCCTTTCTATTTTTAGTGTAACCCCTCAAGCAACGCATTTCTACCTAGTCGTTTAGCCATTATGGGGAGCTCTTGCACCGATAGTTCCATAACCCAGAAACCTATGGTTCAAGATTTCCCTGAAGTGTTTCAAAATATCACTGGACTACCACCTAAGATGGAGATCAATTTTTGTATAGAGTTGGTACCAAGGACATTGCCAATATCTAAGACCTCTTATCAAATGTTCCTAATAGAAATGCAAGAGTTGAACAAAAAAGTTCAAGAATTAGAAGATTTAGGATTCATTCGACCAAGCACATTTCCTTGGGGAGCGCAAGTGCTATTTGTGAAGAAAAAGGATGGATCTCTTTGACTTTGTATTGACTATAGAGAGTTAAATAAGGTTATGATCAAGAATAAGTATCCCCTCCCTCGGATAGATGATCTGTTTGATTAGTTGCAGAGAGAAACAACCTTTTCAAAGATATACCTTTGATCGAGATAGCATCAGCTACTCTTACGACCAGAGGACATACCGAAGACTGCCTTTAGAACTAGATATGCTCATTATGAGTTCCTAGTGATGTCATTTGGACTCACTAATGCCCCCACATTATTCATGGATCTGATAAATCGGGTGTTTCGACCATACTTAGATACGTTTGTAATTGTGTTTATCGATGATATATTGATTTACTTGAAGATAAAGGAGGAACATGAGAAGCATGTTTGAATGGAATTACAAACGCTCAAGGATCATCAATTATATGCTAAGTTTAGCAAATGCGAGTTTTGGATCGAGGAAGTAAAGTTCTTGGGTCATGTAGTTTCTTCAGAAGGAATTATAGTAAACTCGTCTAAGACTGACACTATCCTAAATTGGAATAGGCATCTAATGCCTCAAAAGTAAGGAGTTTTCTCGGATTGGCAGGCTACTATCGGAGATTTGTAGAGGGATTCTCAAAGATAGCTACACCATTGACTAGTTTGACAAAGAAGTATTCTAAGTATGAATAGTTAAGTAAGCATGAACGCACCTTTCAAGAATTGAAGGAAAGGTTAACTTCAGCTCTAGTGCTTACCATACCAACCAGAGGAAAAAGATTTACAATCTACATCGACACTTCTTATCAATGACTCAGATACGTGCTCATGAAAGAAGGTAAGCTAATCGCCTATGGATCGCAACAACTGAAATCACATGAAGTGAATTACCCAATGCATGACCTAGAGTTAGCAGCCATTGTTTTTGCTCTCAAGATTTGGAGGTATTATCTTTTCAGAGAGAAGTTCAACCTATTCTCTGATCATAGGAACCTCAAGTACCTATTCTCTTAAAAGGAGTTGAATATGAGGCAGCGACGCTAGATGGAATTACTTAAAGATTACAACTTCACTTTGTAATACCACCCTAGTAAATTGAATATTGTCGTGGACGCCTTGAGCAAAAAACCCCATAGAAAACTCTCTTCTTTGATGATTAGAGAGTGGCAAGCATTAGAAACCTTAGCAAAATTTGATATTCAAGCCGGCGGTTCAAAGAAGGAAAGCATATTGGATGTCTTGTTATCGAACCAACTCTTATCATCCGCATTATTGAGGTTCAAAAGAAGAACAAATGACTACGGTAATGGTTTGAGAAAGCAACAGCTAAGGATCTGGAGGAATGAAAAATTGGACAAGACAGAAGTCTCCGATGTTGAGACCAGCTTTGTGTGCCAAAGGATGACGGATTAAGAGAAGAAGTGATAAATAAAATGCACAGGTCAAGATTAATAGTTCACCTGGGTAGTACGAAGATGTACAAGGACCTGAAGAAAAGTTTTTGGTAGGAAGGAATAAAGAGAGACATTGCAGAGCACATTTTGAAGTGTTTTACTTGCCAGCAGGTTAAAGAGGAGCATCAGAAGCCATTAGGATTTTGTAACCCTTACTAGTACCCTGATGGAAGTGGGAGCACATCTCTATAGATTTCATTGTGGGATTGCCAAGGTCGTAACAAAACCATGACGCGATTGGGTAGTCGTGGATCGACTCACAAAGTTAGCATACTTCATTAGATATAACATGACATATCTAGTCGAGAAGATGAGTCGACTGTACCTACAATAGATTGTTCGACTGCATAGCATGCTTATTTTGATTGTTTTATATCGTGATCCGCTCTTTATGGTCGGATTCTAGGAAATTTTACAAGCAGCCAAGGGAACTTTGATAAAGTTGAGTTCTGCTTTCCATCCCTAGACTGATGGACAAACGAAAAGGACTAACTAAGTGTTGGAAGATACATTGCATGCATGCGTGATCAACTTTGAAAGTACTTGGGAGGTGCATTCGCCACTCATCGAGTTTGCCTACAATAATAGTTATCATCTGAGCATCGAAATAGCACCATTCAAAGCATTATATGGAAGACTGTGTTGTTCACCCCCTTTGTTGGACTGAGATTGGAGAAGGTAGACTTTTGGGGGGTAGATATAGTGCAAGAAACTATCAAGAAGATCAAAATAGGAAAAGAAAAGATGAAGGCAGCCTAGAGTAGACAAAAGAGCTATCCGGACAAGCGCCGCAAGGACCTGGAATTCTGCATAAGAGATCATGTTCTACTAAAAGTTTCCCCAGTAAGAGGAGTGGTGAGGTTCGAACAAAAGAGAGGGAAGCTTTCACCTCACTATATTGGACCTTTCAAGATTCTAGAGCACATAGGTAAGGTCGCCTACAGGTTAGCATTGTCGCCAAAGATGTCGGGAGTTCATAACGTATTTTACGTCAGCATGCTAAGGAAGTATATGCACGGATCGACGCACAAGACTAACTTCAAAGACACTGAAGTGGACAGTAAAGTGTCGGACACTAAGAGACCGGAATGGATTTTTGGAAGGGAGATCAAGAAATTGAGGAATAAGGAGATCCCACTGGAAAGAGTGCAAGGGAAGCATCATGAAGAGCGTGAAACATCATGGGAGATGGAATCCGTAATGTGAGAGAAGTACCCAGAGTTGTTTAGCGAGTCTTAGCTCTGATTTCGGGGATGAAATCTTTTATTAGGTGGTAAAGAGATGTAACACCAGCCCATTTTTCTGTAATTATCTATATATGAATGTATTTTTGTAGTTCTGTATTCATATATGTTAGTTACGATTGTGTATGGATGAACTTTGATGATTAGTTCCTATGGATGTTTATTCCTTAACCTTTTAATCCTTGGAACATTAGAAGGAAAGCTGCAGCAGGAGCCCCGAGCACTCGAGGCGCCAGAGCGCTCGAGATGGGAGTGCTTGAGCCAAAAATATATGAAAAGACTATTTTACCCCTGGGCTTGGAAAACTCTATAAATACATGAGCTCCTCTAACAGTTTTACGATATAAACTCTGTTAAACAAAGAGCTTAAGAGAGAAAAAGAGAGAGACAGAGAGACAGAGATCCTTGAAAGTTTATACACAAACATATACACGTTCATAATTACATGGCCTCGAATTCTTCATCCATTCACCTCCTACACACACAAACACTTGTATTACAACTATCATGAAGTTCTGGAGCTGTGTTCTTGAGAATCAAGTGCATAAAGAGGAGTTTTGTAAGTCTTGGAACTTGTATGTGAAGTTCTTGGAAGATCAACATACATCATACATTTCTACATATTTTTCATCATCTAGATCATCTAAATCTTTGTAAGTATATTTACTCACTCAAAATCATGTTTTCTTAAGTTTAATTCATAATCTAAAGCCATGCATGTAACATACATGAAGATCAAGGCTTAAAAACTGTTGTTGAACTATCACTGTCCTGAACAGCTTAACCTGAGCACTTAAACAAAGCACGAGCGCTCGAGCCTAACGAACAGGCCAGGCCAGAGTGCTCGGCCAGGCCAGAGCGCTCGAGAGGCACGAGTGCTCGAGTTCAATAGTAATTGTAAGAATAAGTTGTTGCATGTTATGTTTATGTTGATCCCATGATATGTTGGTTGTACTATGAGCTGTGAAAGTTGTACCGTGGGTTATACTTTATGTATATGCTTGCATGTGCCTTATAGATGATGTACACATGTTGTTTGAGTAGTAACTTGTTAATGGATAACTTTTATTAAGAAGGAGTTATGTATTCTTAAGGTAGTAACGTAATAGACCCATAAGTTCATACGTGAGAGATAAGAGAACAACGTGAACAGTAATGTGATGTACTTAAGTACACGACTCTGAGAATAATGTGCTTTAACTACTTATACCACGCGCATTAGTTGTTAATGATGTATAAGTTACAATAGCAAGAATGTAAACAAGGCAATCATGTTCGTCAGTCTAGTCCTTGTGTTTCATCCATGAAAGAGTTATGAGTCTGTGATGTTGTTGAGATGTCGCTATGGCCATAAGGGTAATGGTGGCAAGAGTAGTTGTATCTTGTCAGGCACTGTCTATTATGGATGCCATGGCGGTACTATCAAGGTCATTGTGCTGAGATGGTTAATAGGCTACCGTAGGCTGAGTGGAATAAGTTTCAGGTTGTCAGTAATGAGGCCGTAAGGTAATGATGCAAAGAATGAGGCTGTAAGGTTAAGATGGCAAGATGGTAACCCAACGGTTGTAAGGCAGAGATATTCTGGGGCAACAATGGTATGTCGGATTAATGGAATAAGATTGGGGTTACCAATAATGAGGCCGCAAGGTCAAGATGCCAAGTAAGGAGCCAAAAGGTAAAGATGGCAAGATGGTAACCCAACAGTCGTAAGATACAGATATTCCAAGCCAACGATATTTATCCCAGAATGCATGCAAAGAGTCGAGTTTGTGTAGGATTGGGCTTGGGGTTCAAAGATCGGATCAGTGATCCAAAGGAAGTTGAGTTGTGCAGATTGAACCGGTAGTTCAAAAACGTAGAGTCAAGTATGTATAGATTGGACATGTGGTCCAAAGTAAAGCTAAGATTGGATCAATGATTCAAAGTATGTCGAGTTTATGAAAGATTGAAGAGTTTGTTCAATGCAGATCATCGAGTCAGTGTCGATTGGACCAATAGTCCAAAGAGGTCAGTCGGTTAGTGTCGGTTGAGTTTTCAAGTTCGAGTATTGTCATTAAAATCTCCAGACTAACGTAACACATGAAGACCGGGAATTGTAACACTTAATGTGCAGTTTTCTAAAGTATAAAAAAAAAAAAATTTGTTTCTAAAATGGAATAACAAGTGTTTTCTGAACCTGTTCAGTATAGTAGGTTTACTCACTCAGCTTGCAGTAAAGCTGACGACTTTCATATCCTGGATAATCAAACGTCCAGATCTTGCAGAAGCAGAGTACCCAGATGAGGAGTATGTCGAGGAAGGCTACGGCTTCGCGAGTTAGCTGGAGAGAGTGGAAAACTCTTAGTTTACTTATATTTTGTTATGTTGAGGCACTAAGATGCCAGACTTATTATTATGTTGTAGGCTTATGCCCAAGATTTTATTCTCTTTTCTTTTCCTTAGTTCTGTAATAATGAGATTTAAGACTCTGATGTTTAATATATAAGTATGCCTAGACCACTATGTTTATTACCGATGCTTGTTATTTCTGTTATCAGTTCTTTATTGTTGTGGACAATCATGAGGTATTCAACCTGCCACGGACCTACGGACCTAAAAGAGAAAGTGTTTAAATTTTTTCTATTTTGGCTACTCCAGGGCGTGACAACCAGTGCTGGTGCAATGGGACCTCTAAGAATCGCTCGTAACTCGTTCACATCCATCTCTAGCTTGCTCTGCACCAAGCGAGTCAACTCATGATATATCGCCTCACCAGTCTTAGCATAATGATAAGCGTCCATACACATCTGTGTTGGATGGATCTGTCTGTCGACATAGAGTGCTGATCTTGTCAAAATCAAGATATAAAAGTATGCTTATTTGTGCTTTACTTTCAAAAGATTTGTAGTGTGGAAGTAAAGGTCGAACCCACAGAGATTGAATACTACGCACTTTAATTTTGAAAACCTAAATTTAGTTAATTAAGAAAAACGGATTTTGGATTTAATTTGAATTAAACTAATAACAATAAAAGTAAATCTAAATTATGAAAGCAATTAAATATTTATTTTTATAATAAGTTTAAGGAACCTAGGATTGCAAATCCACCACTAGCTTCATAATAAGGGTATTTACGAATTACTTTAGCTTGTTAAGTTGGATGATAATGGGGAATTATAGCTACAAGCCCAATTCCTCCGTCAAGAAAATAACTATGGTTCAAGCACCAACATAATTCTTCTTCGGTTAGCACAAATTATCCCACACTAAACTAGGGTTGTGGTATAATCCGTCTAATCTAGGCATGGACTATTCGGATACTTGATAGCACAATTCAATTTAAGCACCATTACATGTAAATAATCTAAACAAGCACAGCAAGCATAGATCATTGAGCACATCACAGTCAAAATAGATCTAAGACAAGAATAAACTTTGAAAGTAATGATTTTAATCAATAAAAGCACGATTTATTTATAAAAATCCTCGGAACATGTAACTGTCATCCATACATAATAAAACTAAACTAAAAACATAAAATACACCCTATTACTTGGCTAGGGTTTCATTGAAACCCTAGATCTAGGTTTAGTTATCCATAGAAGCGGTAGATGGCAAGTAGTTGATGGAGGAGGCCATAAAAATCCTTGGTCTTCTTCTTCTTCTCCTTGCTTCCCTCCCTTCAATGGCTGAAAGTGTGGTTATATATTGTGTGTATAACAATCGCCAACCCCTAAATTGAAGTAAACTACGGTATATATAGATTTTACAAGAAGTTTTGGAAGCTTTCCTAATACAATTCTCACTAAAACTGCTATATTTTACAGCTTGGACGCAATTAGGCAGTTCCGTTCGCATAGGGCTCTTCAGAATACTGAAATATACGTATTTGATTTTTACACAGGTCGCGCGAGCGGGCCGCTCGAGCGCGATATTGAGATGTCGCGCGAGCGATTTCTGGTATTTCGCGCGAGAGGGCTGCGCGCGCGAGGTGGCTTTTTCAGCTTCTTTCAGCTTGGTTTTTCTCCTTATTTAGCCTGGATTTGTGTTTTCTTCCAAAACCTGCTCTAAAACAGAAAACGAAAAAAAAATACATAAAACCAGGATAAAATATGCTAACAAATGTGAATTAAGGCATGTAATTAGGATCTGTTCTCTCCCGATCACACCCCCAAACCTACATTTTGCTAGTCCTCGAGCAAAAAGAAAATAAAAATAAAACTACTAATAAAAATCTATTCCATTTTCGCATGGATCGCGATTGCATTTAGCTTATGCAACAAGCCTTTTAAACCCCCTAAGTGTCCCTAGTCGGACGAGTGAAGTCTCGTGAGGGTTCTCGTCAACAAGTCACCCATAACCATCTTTATTAACTTGTAAATTTTAAAACAAATTTTATTAAGAACAAAAAACTAATAGTCAATACTCCTTATTATAAAAAAATGATTTGAAATAGAATAACGAACAAAAGAAATATAATGAAACATCCACCTAAATCATGAAAAACAATCCCAAGCACATGCATCGTATAAATCAATAGAGTTTCTCATACAATTGGACGTGTGTGATATGGTAGTCAAATGAACACGTGCATATCATGAACTTGGAATATAACTCAGATGACCATCTAACTATGCTTCGACTACGAATCTCACAATGTCAATTACACTCTCAAATGAAGCACTCAGAAACATGTGTAATTTATCTAATATATGTGAGTAAAGGAAATATATTTTCAAAACAAGAAATGCTCACATATGACTCGAAAAAGACGCATGACACGAAAGAACAGTAGTCTCATGGATAGGATGTCAACAATCAAGAAAAATTACTCATTACCATGTTTTAAGCCCCCTCCCATCGTTTTCATATCAGAACCATGTTCTTAGGATCAAATAAGACTTTTCAAAGGTTGTAATGTGGCTCAGGTAATGAAAAAGGATAGAAATAATTCATTAGGTAGTTTTAGAATGGCATTGTAAAGCATGTTCGATTTCTTTCATTCATCTCTTCTACCAACTTTCATCTTTTCATTCTCTTCTTTTTCATATTTCTTTTTTAATTTCTTTCCTTTTTTTCTTTTTTTCTTTTTTTAACCTCATTATTTTTTTCCTCATTGCTCTTTTTTTTTCTTTATTCTTTTTCTCCTCGTTGCGTTTGAAACGAATATTCAATAAATAACAAGGCAACCACCCCAAACATCATCTTATTTTCTTCTTCTTCTCAATCACACATCGCCTTAACACCACTAAAAGTTAATCAATATTTCAGGGGTGAACTCCAAGTTGGCCAAATTGGAGCAAAAACAGGATAATGGTAATTAAAAAAAGAAATGGCATTTTAATGGCTCAAGGGGCGAACTAAGGAAATTTATCATTTATCGGTCGGCAGTAAACAAAGAGGGCCTTCCAACATTTCCTATGGTTATATGGTTCTTCAACATTTACAACGGAAGATTATTTAGCATGGTAGCAAATATTTTTGTTAGGGATATATACTAAAAGCCATGCTTTATGTAGTTGATTTATTATTCATTTAATAAAATCAGTTAATCCATTTTTTTATGAGAATCTGTGTGGGCAATGTTTGTATTATATTATTTATTTAATATTATGCATGTGTGTCTCTCATTCTATATAGTAGGTGGTTTGGTGTGTAGAGCTCGGCTTACATACGGAAGATCAGGCCATCAGATATTATAGAATGTAAGATTTTGGTTTACAGTCTTAGATGGGATTGGACACACCATCGGTAGGACTGCAGCATGGTGTTGTAGTAGGTTTGTCTTGACTACGGAAAACGGTATAGTTTTAACTCACTATGTTGGTACACTTTGTGTATTAAATGGGACTGACTTGGGGTAATTATCTTTATAATGACTTATAAGATAATTAATACCTCATGGCTATTATGAGTGCTTATGCTCTAAATCCTAAGTTAATTTGTAGACACGTACATTTGATATTTACACTTTGATCCCCAAAAGGGTGAGATTCTTAAATGGGTCAATATCTCATTGGATTGGGTGGCAATATTAATTGTGTGGTGGATATTAATTAATGATGAAATCCATGTCTCAATTTTGGGATTGATGATATCCCCTTGTGAAAGCTTATAAGTTTTGATTATGTCAAACCCTGCAGGTGGATTTTGTATCCGACATATCAGATAAGTTAAGCAGAGGATCTCAAGGAATTTTAAGAAATTAATTAAATATGATTGTCAGTAATTATATTTAATTAATGGATATCTGTAATCTTAACATGGGGAGATAATAAGCATTTAATAACATGGAGCTCGAAATATATTTTTGAGATAAGGGTAGGAGTGCAATTATAATTCTTTAGTGGTATGAATTATAATTTATGGAAATAGGAATCTGATTCAGTTTGAATTAGGGTTTCCTAATTCCATAAGGAAGCCTATTCCTTATTGACTTCTTATGGTCCCTATCGTAGCCTATATATATGATGCTTTGGCTCTCTCATCAGTTAGCGTTTTTCTATATAGAGAATTATAACTCGGAATAGAAAAGAGAGTGAAAAAGAGGGAGAGCAGAAAACAGAAAGGATTTCGAAAGAGCCCACACTCAGTTCGATATTCTGGCAGCTGAGGAATACGGTAGAAGATCGTGAGCTGTTATCGAGCCCGTACGTGTTCTCGAGTTTTGTAGTAGTTGGAAAGTTGGTTTGTTTGCATGTTGAATATGGAATGATCTATGCTATATTTTTTTAGTACTTTATGCTGAGATAGTTGTACTTGGAGTTGTGGTATATATATACACCTGCATGTGAATTCGGGAAGTTATACTATATGCTAAATTAGTAGTACCTTGTGAAATAACTACTTTTGTAAATGTGAAGAAGAAAGGATTTCTAAAATTGCAAAGGCTAGAGCTCGAGCCCACTGATTTTAGTGATCATATGTTTTATTAAGTATAAAGATAAGACGGACTTGTGAGTTTTATACGCGCGAGATACGTGAACTCTGAGAACGATAATGCGATAAGAACAAAAGAATAATAATCTGATAATAATGTGCTGTAACGATTGTACCACATGCGTCAATTGGTTACAAGAAAGTTGCGATAACATATTGATAACAAGATGATCATATCTGTCAGTCTAGTTCCAATATTTTATTTGTGAAAGAGTAATGAGTCGTGATGTCGATGAGATGTCACCATATCCATACGGGAAATGATGGCAAAGAGTTGTACCTTGTGGTACTGTTAAAGTTAGTTGTGTTGAGATGGCTAATTGGCCGTAAGGCAGAGATGTCAAGCAAGTGGCCATTTGGGGCAGATATTACAAGTTAACCAAGGCTCAATGGAATAAGATAGGGATTACCAAGTAATGAGGCTGTAAGGCAAAGATGTCGAGCAAGTGGCTGTAAGACAAAGATGACAAGATGGTAACCTAACTGCCATCAGACAAAGATATTCTAGGCCAACAACATTTATGCCATATGCATGTAAAGCATCAGTCGGTAAAGATTGAACCTGCGGTTCAAAGTGAAGTGTCAAATTAGTACATATTGGAATAATAGTCCAAAGTGATCAATCAGTTGATGTCAGTTGTGTTTCCAAGGCCAGAGTTTGTCGTTAAATGTTTCCTAACGTACATAATATGTCAAGATTGTTAATAAGCGAGATTTAAGTTATAGTGTTTTTGAAAGAAGGAAAAAGGAAAGCTTTACTTATCTTAACATATAAACTAAATGTTTTCTGAGCATATTCAAGTATAGTAGGTTTACTCACTCATCA
This sequence comes from Hydrangea macrophylla, assembly GCA_033977485.1. Lineage (NCBI taxonomy): Eukaryota > Viridiplantae > Streptophyta > Magnoliopsida > Cornales > Hydrangeaceae > Hydrangea > Hydrangea macrophylla. The sequence goes on from CM066998.1 coordinate 20,996,441, forward strand.
TGTATGCAAGCTGATGACTTTTATGTCCTGGATAATCAAACGTCTAGATCTTACAGAGGCTGACATCCAGAGAAGGAGTATGTTGAGGAAGGCTATGGCTTTGCAAGTTAGCTGGCGGGAGTGGAAGACTCTTTGTTCAATTATCTTTTGTTTATGTAGAGGCACTAGATGCCAAACTTATTATTATGATGTAGGGCTTTATGCCCAAGATATCATTTTCTCTTCTTTTCCCCTTTCTATGATGATGTAATAATGAAGTTTTAATACTCTAATCGTTATATTAAGAATGCTTAGAATCACCATGTTTATTATTACTACTTCTATTTACTGCTTATTACTTATTATCTCGGTTCTTTCTTGTCATGGATAATCATGTGATCTTAACTTGCCACGTGTCCATGGGACCATAAAAAATGTTTGAAAATTTTCCTATTTTGGATACTCCAGGACGTGACAGTTATGATGGGTTGAGTCTTCTTATATGGATCATAATCTATTATGGCAAGATAGCCATGATTGTGGAAAGAGAATTAATGTACGAAGTGTGTAACAGTCGATATGCTAACACACCAAGGCATGTTGTTATTGTGTAACAGCCAATATGCTAATACCAAGGCACATTCTGATATGTAACGGCTGATACTCTATACCAGGATTCGTTGTAGAGAATGGGATAGCTGGGGTTTTATACCAGGCTGATCATTACGTTATGAGAATGGGATAGTTAGGGTTTTGTACCAGGCTAACCATTACTATGAGATTAGAAAGTGAATCAAAAACTTTAGGAAGTGAGTTCCATCTAAGCAACGTATGATTGGACATGCATGAGAGAATGAGTCAGTCACGTGGACACATAATCCATGACATTGTAAAGCGGTGTCGTTGCGTTGCATATAGTGAGTTTGAATGCGTAAGGACGAGAATGTTGAGAGGACTACTTCTTAAATGCAAATGCTATAAAATACTTCTTATTATGATACTTCATTAGTTTATTACTCATTAGCTTTCACAAGCTGACGGCATTTATGTCGCTGGATATTCGAACATCCAGCTTTCCAGGCGTATGATTATGCATGTGAGGCACCTATTGAGGAAGGCTACTATCTAGAAGAGGACTATGTCTCGGATGGCCATACCGAAGATGGGACCGGAGAAGGAAGTTATCTAGATGACGACAATGTCTATGCCATATGAAGTTTAGGGCCAAATCGTAGTTGTCTTTCAATTATGTTTTAAACTATTTTACTTTATATGAGTTTGCCTTAAGACCTAGTTTTCAGTTTACTACAAAGGTTGAGTTTGTAATAAGATCTTTTAAGCATAGTTTATTTAATTTAGTTAGCATTTTAGTTACTGCGTATACATCTCTGATGTTTTAGATCTGTGTTGTAGACAATCGAGTGATATTCACCATTCACGGCCTACAAGTCCAAAAATGGAATTTTATTTTCCCTATTTTTGCTACGTTGGGGCGTGACAGCTGCCATGGTTCTCCTCTCAGTTTGCATTTTTTGATATAGAGTATTATAACTTGAAATAGAAAAGAGAGCATATATATATAGAGAGAGAGAGAGCATAAAATAGAAGGGATTTTGAAAAGGGCCTACACACACTTTGAGATTTTGGCAATGGAGCAATTCAATAGAAGATCGTGAGTTGTTATCGAGCTCATGTTCTAGATTTGTCTACTCCATCAATCCATTTTTGCAGTTGAAGGTAACCCCAGTTCCGCCCTTGTAGGGCTATTGCAGCTTTTACATAAATTTTGCAGTACCAATTTATATGCGTTGTTAACGGATTCTAGGAACACGATTTCTTAATAAAAAGTTGGGTAATTGCAAAGTTTATGTTAGACCCAACCATCATCTCATTTTGCACATTTATAAGTGAGAAGAAATTGGGTTTGGGTTGTAAGAATTTTTAACCTGCAGGGACGAAGTACTATTCAGCATTGTCGACTTTTAGTAAAATGGTCATATCTCTCTCTAGGAAACTCAAAATCGCGCACTGTTCAAAGTGTTAGAAGCTAGATTCATAGACTTATCTATTGGTATGAAATATGATAATAGAATCTTCTCTCAATTTTGTAGGAATTTATTCAAAGTAGACCGCGTTCAACATCGTACGACTAGTTGATATTGCAACCTTCCATGATTTTCATTGTTGTAGTATGTTTTGTGTAATGAGCATAGTTGGGATTGTTAGTATAATTACCCATGCATGTGCAATATGTATACCTTAGAGAATTTACATCGTTTGATGTAATCACATAATGACTGTTTAAAGCGTGTAACTAAGTTTAGCCCCAAATGAATAGTTGATATTGTAAACTTCCATGATTTTCGTCGTTGTAGTATATTTTTTGTGATGAACATTGTTGAGATTGTTAGCATAATTACCCATGCATGTGCAGTATGTATGTCGTTTGATGCAATCACATTTTGATTATTTGAAGCATGTAATAACTCAGTTCAGCCTGTACGAACAGTTGCAAATATTATAACATTTCATACCATATCTCATTGTTGCATGAACTAAGTGATAAATATAGTTGGGAATTAGAAGTACCATACATGCACCCGTATCCGGTTAGAAGTTATAACCAATTAGAAGTCCCTTAAGCGAACTTGTAATCGATTGCATGACTTAATTGGTTAGAGGGACAACATGTGAGCTTCTTGTTATGACTTGTGCTGTAATCTATTGTACCACACATAATATCTTGGATTGATGGTTAGTGAACTTTAATCCTCTACAATATGTTTCTAATAATTTATTTTTCAGCGTATTATCTAACAATGTGCTTGTCGCTACTATTTGTCCCCATAGATGATGAGAATTAACACATGAAATTAGGGGGGGGCATCTGTCTCTTTTCGTGTGATTATCGGGCCTTGTCTCTTTTTAAGCGTATCAAGAACTTCCTAAACCCAAAACCTGATTAATGTCATACACAGGTTACTATTTAACCCGTCTAACCCTTTTAATGCACTTAATTAACAGACTTCTAATGTCCACTTGTTGAAGAGAGCTTAGTCTCAAGTATTTCACTTGGATTGAATGAAATACTTGAAGTTCTACATACAAATTTTGATGATTCTTACAATATGGTCCATATAGATAATAATTTATGTTATACATTTCTAAAAATGCCCTCCTAAATAGTGTATAATCGGGTCATACGGATTAGACGGGTTGACATGAATAAAACACGAACTAACCTATTTATTAATCTTGTTAAAAAGGTTGAACCATATATGACCCAAACCAATGTAATATAAAAACCCAAACCCATTTACTTCGTGTCATCTCAAAAAATTGCCACCCATACATACAATGGTATAACATACCTGATTCAAATCGAAATTCAATAGAAATTTTTCTAAAACTACCTACCCATAGGGACACTATTCGATGTCTAAAATCAATTTAAATATATATATATAAATCAACTAGAACACATTCTTTTCAAAATAAAAGTCCAGCCCAAGTTGAAAAAGTCAGAATAACATTACATAGTATGGTAACCCTTTTTAGGAATGTTTAGGGGTGCCTAACACATTCCCTAACTTAATTGAGCCTCCAAACTTGAATTTTGGTAATGCGGACATTTTTGGAGGAATTCAAATTCAAACGGGCATTCTTGATTCAATTTTCAAAATTCAAAACATTTTTCAATTAGGAGCTTGATTTTCAAGAAAAACTTTTTAGATGACCTAACACATCTGTTAACTATTAGATGGTGACTCCTAAAAGTCAGCAAAGGTCATTCAAGTTTTTTTTTTAAATGTCATCGCATTTATAACCACAAATATTTTTTTTTTGGAGCAACAAGGGTTTGAACCCATAGGGTTTGGATTAAAAAAGATTTGGAGCTGCCCATTAATGTTTGTATCAGTACATAAGGCTAGAATCTGGAGCGATAGTGATCCCAACACACTATACATCACATGGGACCAACCTGTTTGGGTCACATACACCACGACATCGCTAGGGTGGCCAATTGATTGGCTCTATCCTTGAGACCGTAATGTTAATTTAAGCTCCTTCTCTAGCAACTAGATCTTGTGCACTGGTGTGAGACACAAATCTAGTAGTCACCATTTCCAGAGATTTTAAGAATATGGTTAGTCGTTTCCAATAGACAACGTCATGCTCCTGATGCTAAAATATTTGTCTTCTTCTATAGACACCCAATTTTGACTATACACCTAGGATTCATGGTAGACTACCTTTTGAAGAATTCAATGATGAAAAGTGTTGGGATTGTGCCCTTAAACCATTACTGTATGCATGAGACATTGACACTTTATATATGGATATCAGTTTACATTTCATTATATATGTTTCATGAGATGATTGTTTGTTATCCTTAAGTATCATAGTAGGTAATTCGAGTATGTATGAGATACGAATTACTATTCTTTGATACTTAGAATTTATCATAGTGGATGATGAGACTGGATATCTCAACAGGCATACACTGTAGCATGATTAACTACTATTGGATGGAGTGATGAATCTCAATCACTAGAGTATGAGACTCTTAGTTAATATGCTAATGCTTAGAGTGCATTGGAGGACCCTAAGCTTTCCTATTGACATCTAATATGCTGTCAACAGATGGTAGAAACTCATAACTTGTATAAGGTACGTGCTCTTAATCTTGAGACATTTATGGACACAGACTATGGATCTGCCTGCTTTGATTTACCAATCAGTGGGGTCTTTGAGATCAACACCTGGGTATCTTAGGTAAGTCATGTTCATAGGGTTGTAAACATATATTGCCAAGATAGAATCTACCCTCTGATAAAGAGTAAGCATTCCCTTGAGAATGTCACCAAGTTGATTATTGAGAACTGCAGTCCTATTGATAAGTAGTTATTGACATGTTTGGTAATCATAAGAGGCGAACGAAACTCAAGGATTAGAAAATGTAATCATCATTCAGGTTGACAATTATAGTTTATCCAACTACCTAAATATGATTACAAATGATGAAGGTAAAGGAGCATTGGTCTAACATACAAGTCTAGTTATCGATTTGGAAATATTCTTTTGCATTGGAGTGCAGTTATCATTATATAGTGGAGTTAACATTAACTGATTAGTAGGTTAATTCGCTATTCAAAGAGTTTGATCATAGGAATTAATGACTGGTCCAAGCCAATAATGAAGAACCTAGGAGGTCCCACTCTTAGCTCCACAAGGATACTTGGAAAGGCAGAAAGAGGTGAACCAATGAATTGAAAGTGTTTCAATCGATTGAAACCAAGAGTCGGTTTGGAAACTTATAAATAGGGGGACTTGCGAGATTGAATAGACTGCTTGTCAATTTTCTTCTCTCAAAGGTCCAGACAGTTTAGAAGTTCTCTAAAATCCTCCTCACCTCTCTAATAGGGTTCCCACAAACCCTAGCCTCTCCAGTAAGGATTTAAGGAGACAAATGGGTGAAAAATTTATGGAGAAAACTGCTACACGTTGAAGGAAGAAGACACAATTAGAATTGCGTTCAAGATATAAAGGTATACTCTTGTCTCTACGCATCTATAGATCGATAAGAAGTAGAACTCGTGTACAAAACAAAGTTTTGAACTTTATTTTTTCCACTGTGCATGTTTAAGTTTTCAAAACCTAAATCCATCAATTAGTGTCAGAGCCACGCTTATTTGAATCTATAGATGCATTTGGAACCCTAGTTTGATTTATATGTTGATTTTTTAGTACTTTTTTGAAACTGCATAATCACAAATCTGTTTCTGCAGCAAATTCGAAGCAAAAAATATATGACTGCATATTGGATACAAGGGAGTTTCAATCGATTGAAAGTGTTTCAATCGATTGAACTTGATATATGTTCAATCAATTGAATTTTGTTTAATCGATTGATATTTCAATTGATTGAAACTGGTTCAATAGATTGAAAGGGTCTTCTCTGTCCTGTAGCTCTCACAATTTTTAAAGTTTGAAAAATTATTTAATTTTAATGTTTTTTTGCCTTTTTAAACAATTTTAAAATCTTTTTCTGAACTTTTTGTTTCAATCGATTAAACCAAGTTCAATCGATTGAGCAAGTTCAATTGATTAAAAGTGTTTCAATCGATTGGATTGGACAGAGAACAAAAGATGTTTTAAAGTACTAATTAACCCATAAAGTGTTTATGGAATATGTGAATCAGTTAGGGGTTCCAATGAACATACATTTTGTTATACATGCGTGGAAATTTGTACGTCTAACCTTTTGCAGCTAGCATTAGACCGCTGTCTCCCATGGCACCAAGACATTTATTTTGTTGTAAATTTGTGATTGGTGTATTTTACTTTTGGTTTGGTTTCCAAGGCATGTGTAAAGGGCGTTGTGACTTCATTCTTGAGAAAAGGAAAGTCACGTCAGTTTTCCTAGCCTATTTATTATTTTTTCTATTTCTAGAATATGATAGTCTATGTAGATGAAGAAGCAAGCCGATGTCCATGAAGATGGAGCCGGAGGAGACCAAATCAAGAGATGGATCTATGAAGATAGAGTTATGGGAGATAGAGGCATTTTGAATGTCTTTATTTCATTTTAGTTTTTGTTTTATATGCTTGTTTGTGATTGGCATACTACATTGTTACTACATGCATACAAAACAAGTTTTGTAAAATAAAAATAAAAAACCAACGTCAACACATTAGTAAACATTGAATGTTTATGGGTAATATGAAGAAACATCTTTTCAAAAGAAAAATCTTTAATTATCAAAACTAGTGGGAGATAGACTTATTAACAACTCCCACGATCTTCCATTAACGGTTCGCTGTAAAATGAGTAAAGTATTCTATGTCACCTAGTCATGGGTGATCATTCCATACAGAGGGAACATTACTCATTGGTTACTAGATGTGAACTTCCAATGGATAGGATCAATGAGACATGTTAAAGGGTGACCACCACACGGAGACACTGCTTAAGGCAGTTGTATCCTAGTTAATGGTGCACACTAGCTAAGCTATGAATAAGGGATCCTACATGGGGCATTATTTAGAAAATTAGAGATTAAAAGGTTTCGGGAGTCATGACCTATTTTGCATGAGTTGTATAGAGGACAAGTCATGATTAATCGAGAGATCGAATAATGACCACCACTTGGAGGCTTTATTCTTTCGTTTTGATATTCTGGCGACTTTGTCATTAAATAAGAGTTTTAAGGATTCTTTTATTTCATGCTATCTAAATTTTGATATCCATGTTTATTATGTCTATTATTCTTTTCAGAATTCATCATGTCTGGATCTGCATTTAGTCCACTTGCCACCATACTCACACAAAACAAGCTAACTGGAAACAACTACATTGAATGGAAATGTAACTTGGATATTATTTTAACTATAGAGGATCACATTTATGTCCTCACTACCCCATGCCCTGCCGAGCCCGCTATAAATGCTTCGACAACTTCTAGACGCGAGTTTGACAAATGGAAGAAATTGATTGGGAAGGCCCGTTACTACATACTGGCCTATATGGCAGGTGTGTTGCAACACCAGTTCCAATCGAATGATTCTGCTAGTGCCATTTGTTGGGATTGTGCCCTCAAACCCGGTCTTTATGTATGTGACTTTTGGAATTTTATATACGGATATCATTTATACAATTATTTGTGTCTGTTTCATGAGATGAATGTTTGTAATCCTTAAATATCATACTAAGTAATTTGTGTATGTATGAGATACATGCGCATAAGATATGAATTACTGGTCTTTGATATTTAGAAATGTCATAATAGATGACGAGACTGGATATTTCATCAGGTATACACTGTAGCATGATTAACTACCTATTGACATATAACACTATCAACAGTCGATAGGAACTCATAACTTGTATAAGTTACGTATTCTTAATCTTGAGACAATTATAGACACATACTATGGATATGACTACTTTGACTTACCAATCAGTGAGGTCTTCTAGATCAACACTTGGGTATCTCGGGTAAGTTATGTTCATAAGGTTGTGAACATACATTGTCAAGATTGAGGCTACCCTCTGACAAAGAGTAAGCATTCCCTTGAGAATGTCACCAAGTTAATTACTGAGAACTACAGTCTTGTTGATAAGTAGTTATCAACATGTTTTGTAATCATGTGAGGTGAATGAAACTCAAAGAATGGAAGATGAAATCATCATTCAGGTTGATAGTAATAGTTATCTGACTACCTGAATATGATTATGAATGCTGACGGTAGAAGGACATTAGTACACCGTACAAGTCTAGTTATCGCTTTGGATATGCTCTTTTTTGTTGGAGTACAGTTATCATTTTATAGTGGAGTAAATGTTAACTAATCAGTTAGTTAATTTGTTGATCAAAGAGTTTGATCATGGGAATTAATGACTAATCTAAGACAACAATAAAGGGTCTAGAAGGTCCCACTCATAGCTCTGTGAGACTGCTTGGAAAGGCATATGAGGATGATGGTTTAATAGATTGAACAAGGTTCGATCAATTGAAGTTAAGTTCAGTTTGATCGATCGAACAAAACGATTGAATGTTTGATCGCTCGAAAGTGTTTCGATCGATTGAACTCTAAATTTGGTTTAGAAATCTATAATTAGGGAAGCTGCGTATAGAATAAAGTAGAACATCGTTTTTATACCATAAAGCTGTAAAAACTATTTTAGGGTTTCCCAAGCCTTTTCATCCTCTCTATTAGGGTTCCCACCGTCTATCCGGGAGCACTCAAGCAGACTTAAGGGTGAAGATTTCCCGGAGGATGTCTTTGCACACTAAAGAAATAAGTAAAAGTTAGAATTGGGTTCAAGACCATAAGGTATACTCTTGTTTCCTCTTCGCACGCATCTATGGAATTGACAAGTAGTAGATTCGGGCATACTAATAAAGTTTTTAAACTTGATTTTCCATTGTATATATATATATTTAAGTTTTTTTAAACATAAATCCATCACCATTATCACCAGCCTCAAAGAAATATTTGGGGAACATGGTAGACTTGCTAGGCAGATCGCCATGCAAAAGATTATGAGTGCTAAGATGTTGGAAGGGACTCTAGTCAGAGAACATGTTTTAAAAATAATTGGCTATTTAAATGTAATACCTGTAATTTTCCTCTACATATAATAATATCAGTTTTATTGAATTCCGCATTTGATCGATTATTATATTATTTTAATTATGTGACTGTATCAATGTGATGTCATAACTAATTAGACTGTAAGCACTGCACTAACTCGACCATAATAGGACTTAATTTAGTCCCGTACCCAGACCCGGACATTAGAATTAATACATGGTTGCACGTAAACCGAGATCGACACGCATAACAAGGACTTGTGCATGAAAACCAAGGAAGTGGCACAAAACCCAAGGTGAACCCCACCATGGCCGGCTACTTGGTGGCACATACAATCCCCTAGACACATGTCACCAACTCATGTGACACTTGTCCCCATGTGGGACACTTGTCCTTGCATGTGCACATGCAAACATGGATAAGGACACATAAGCTCTTTCTTTCTCTATATAAGGATGTCTATAGCCATGCATTTTACTCTCTTAGGTACCTATAATCTGCATATAGAGAGAATTAGAGGGAGGTTAGACTTATAGAGAGATAAAAGAGAAGTTAGGAGGAAAATCAAGAGTTGATCCTCCATTTCCTTGTGAGCATATTCATATACACACTCATATACTTACATCCACACCACCATGGGGACTTAGAATTTATAATAAGAAGTCTTAGAAGACCTACAAGGAATCCTAGAAGCAAGAGAATTAGAAAAGAAGGGAGAAGAAGAAGATTTCACACTTGAAGCTTGTGTTCAAGCTTCCTTAAGTTCAAATCCTAAGCCCAAGCTCAATTTCAAGTTTAGGTGAGTTTACTAGCTCACTTTAGAACATATATAGTATGTAGCAATGTTTAGTAAGTGCTTGATGTTGTTATTTTGAGGTTTCCATGCCATGCAAGACAAATCTTAAAATCTAGGAAATATAAATTTTCATCAGAACGTAGTTTAGTAAAATGAACGTTTAGAGCAGTTCAAAAATCAAAATGA